>CAMRHE010000051.1:0-2400000 GCA_947044405.1 Leptodactylus fallax | reverse complement strand
TTATTTCTCATTAATGTACACTTAGCACCCTATCTTGACAGAAAAAAAAACAGAAATGTAGATATATTTGCAAATTTATTAAAAAAGAAAAACTGAAATATCACATGGTCATAAGTATTCAGACCCTTTGCTGTGACATTCATATTTAACTCACATGCTGTCCATTTCCTTCTGATCCTCCTTGAGATGGTTCTACTCCTTCATTGGAGTCCAGTTGTGTTTAATTAAACTGATTGGACTTGATTAGGAAAGGCACACACCTGTCTATATAAGACCTCATTAAAAATAAAATAAGTTTTTAAGTATCATAAACCTATTACAATTCACTGTAAATCACAGTATTTGGAGATAAAAAAAAAGAAACCACCACCAGTGGGTCAGAATGCTTATACACACAAAACTGAAAATATATAGGCTCCTGCCAGCGCCATAGTAAGAACAAGACTTGAAAGGCATCCCGTTATGTACTTTTAACTATGTGAAGTAAAGAAATTGGATTTTATCCTTAATGGTGCTGGACCATGTAAATTTTCCTGGTACACAAAACCAGGAATATGATGTAATTACATGGTCCAAAGATGTATTTTCCAAAATAACACAAAATAACGGATCAATATGTCAAAGAAAGATAATAATAGACTGTATCTTTACCAACTATTCCATCACAATAAATCATAAGGTAACATCTAATAAGTATAGTTAACCATTTCAAACAACTGAAGTACTAATAAAACACAAATCACTAACTGAGCCATATAACTAATCCATCCACGGAATGCTATCTGACAAATCCATGGTGAAAATCTCATATCCATGGACATGATGCTGGTGTACTTTGAATTGGTTACTTATATTCATTAGATTTTAATTTACAGTATGTGCACCTTTTTAACTATATAATGTATATACTATTATGATTTGTTGTATCGTAATCTTTGGTATAGGTATTTTGGATATTTTCTATTACTATCTTTCTTTGGCATATTGATCCATTATTATTATTTTTTCAATTCTATTGTATTTACTGTGTACAGCACCTTTTTAGAACCATGTTATTACAATACATCTTATGTATATATATTTTGTGTTTTGTGTGTATCGGCCTGTTCCATTCTAGCAAGCTGGTGTCATTTTTATTTCCAATTATTGTGATTTATTGCATTTCTTTTTGGATCACATCTAGTTGAACTCATTACATTGGTACCAAACAGGAATGTTATGATACTAACCTATTGTTACACTGTCTATATATTACTGTAGCTGCTCAATATAATCTTACCCATATCAGAAAATGTTCTGCTTTATTTTTCAATGCTTGTCTTCCAATTAGGAATTTGTGAGACTGACAGTTTCTGACATTCTAGTGACATATGTCACTATCCTAGTTGGGGATTTCCTCCGTGCCTGCTTTGTACGCTTCATGAACTACTGTTGGTGCTGGGACTTGGAAGCTGGGTTTGTAAGTTATTTTATAGTCTTATTATTATTAATAATAATAATAATAATAATAATAATATCTATTTTATTGTATGCTAGGTTTTTACACATCTGAATTTTACCAATAATATGTTTTCTTGTACATTGCTTAATGAATTATTATTAAGTACATATGCGTTGGCATGCCATTAACTAGCAGCATTACCAGTGTTTCATTTGTAATAAAACAATGTTTTCATTGTGGAACTCCATTATTTTATTTTGTAAAGAATATAGGCAAAGTGCAATCAGAGAAAAATATAGTAAAACATTGAATACTGCTGCTAAAACCAAAATAATTAATAAATCTGACCCATAGTTCATGATCTGCAGTTTATACTATGAAAGACAAAAATTAGAAAAGTAAGTCAATAAACGAAGAAAATCCAAAATATTAATACCCAACATTTATAGTTCTGTATTACAGAGAAAATTGAATGCATATCAGTTTGTATCTTCAGAATAAATCTCAAAGGTGATGCAAGTGGCAAATTTTCATTAGCATATGCTACTGTATAAAATTATTTTATATATTTATTTTGCTTACTTATATATGGCATATTCCGCAGTGCCTTACAGTTAGTGTCAACACTGTCCCATATAGAGCTCACAATCTAAATTCCCTATCAGTATGTCTTTGGAGTGTGGGAGAAATCTGGAGTGCCCAGAAGAAACCCACGCAAACACGGGGAGAACGTACAAACTTCATGCAGATGTTGTCCTTGGCTAGATTCAAAAGAGGTCCTTTTGGTTTATTCACAGAGCAGTGCCCCAAGCCAACAACTAAACATTGCTTACAGAGGACCTTTCATGTCCTCAGGCACATGCAGTTTTACATACCGCTAGAAAGCCGACAGCGCGCTGAATTCAGCGCACTGCCGGCTTTCCTGGTATGTGCCCGGGGGCTGGAGATATCGGTGGTGTAAGTTTCACAGTTTACTGTCAGAAAGGCGTTCCTGACAGTGTAGCTGCGCTGTGAGGAACGCCCTCCCCGACAGTTCTCGTTCATAGACTTGTACTGGGGGGGGCGTTCCTCACAGCTGAGCGTCATCGCCGGGCAGTAAGGAATGCCCCCTCTGACAGAATAGCGCTATAGACCAGTACAGAGTGAGGATTAGGTTTCCGTTCAGGGGGTCCGCTTGGGGAAACCCAATCGCAGGTGTGAACATAGTGTAATAGCTCTTGATTTTGCCATTAGTGACACAACCACTTTGATAAGTCTAAAGTCAGAAGTCTAACATGCAGCTAATAATCTTTCATGTTACAATGTTCTAAAGGTTAATACATCAACAGATTAGGATCTATCAGCTACATTCTAACCACATATATATATTATTATCAAAAGTTAACAAATGTAGGTACAGGTGCATCTCAATAAATTAGAATATCTTTGAAACGTTTATTTCTTTCAGTAATTAAATTAAAAAAGTGACCTCCTATATTTTCTAGATTCTTTACACACAGAGTATTCTATTTCAAGTGTTTTATTTCTGTAAATGTTGATTATGGATTACAGGTAATGAAAATCAAAATCTAAGAAAATTAGAATATTGTAAAAAAGTTCAGTATTGTAAATTCAGTGTGTCACCTGCCAAGGTTTCCTAAGCCTTTAAATGGTCCCTCAGTCTGGTTCAGTAGGACACACAATCATGGAAGACGCTGATTATGAATTGTATTACTGAATTACTGAAATGAATGAACGTTTCAAAGATATTCTAATTTGTTGAGATGCACCTGTAATTGACTTTTAAACAAATAAACTGTGACATGACCCTTTTTTCCCTATAATCTCTGATTTATTCATTTTTCCCTACAGCCGTCCTATGCAGAATTTGATATCAGTGGTAATGTGTTGGGGCTGGTCTTCAATCAAGGAATGATTTGGTAATGTAATTATGATATACCAAGTTTTATATATTATTTTTGTGTTCCAAACTGTCTTTTTTTTTTACTTTGCCATATTCAGGGAGCAATATCTTTTTATATTTTTTATAAGATGTATATTTATTGAAAGTTTTACAAACAGAGTTCAGTACATTCGCAGAATAAAGAGGTAATCAAATAACAATGAGCCCAGAAGAGTCTAGTCCAGCTCACTATATGGGATAATATGGGCCATGGACTTATAGTATGCAAGCTATCAAACTAATAACAATTCTGGAACCTCAGAGTTACCAGTAAGCACAAAGCTTTCTATAACTTCATTCAATATATTATAATATTTTAATAATGTAATAATTAATCTTAAAATTGCATTTATTTCTCATTTTAAAATGTAATAATTTTGCAGCTGATAGGGTTATAAAAAATGATTAAGTTATTAAATTTAGATATAATTAAAATAGAAATAAGATAACATTAAGCTATAATCATATGATAAAGAGTAATAAGGGGTTTAAAATAAATTGCTGTTAAATTACTGTTAATATCTCAATTAATTTCTAGCATAGGTGTAGACATAGGATACTGTGAAATTTTGTTAAGCAATTTTTTGTTCTAAGATGCTGTTTGGAAAGCAGAAGTAGTAGAAGTGACCTTATAAACTTTTTATATCTAAGTGCAGGTAAAAGCAAGACAATTGCAGAACCTATAGCTCGTATATAAGTTTGTTGTAATTTTATATGACACATGTATTAGGCATTTTGAGGTGCAATAAACTTGGTCTGGAGAGACCACTCCAGAGAGCTGCTGCAAGGGAATTGCTAGAGGAGCGACTCCCCTTTAGCTGCTGGTGAACTCTGGGGGGAGGAGCACAACAAGACAGTGAACCCTAAGCTGAACCCCCCCCCCCCACTGTCCCTGGCTACTTGCGTGATCTGTCCTAGGCGAAAGCCAGCAACTGGTCGACGGTCCCTTCTTAATATAAGTGACAACACAGAATGCAGACAGGACAAACAACAACAAAATGGAGATCAGCTAGCCAAGGGGTCGGTAACAGTCGAACAATGCAGTACAGAATCAAAATCCAAGAGAATAGTCAAAGCCAGATCGATGTGATGGAAAATCAATTAAGGAGGTGAGGGAATAGGACAGTGTTCAGACAATACCAGAAGAATCCAAAGGAAGGAATAACAGCTGGACATCCCTCCTGCGCCGCAGCATGCGGCCGGAGGATGGTGCCAAAGCCTGGATGGGCAAGGATGTTGCAGCTTGCTTTGAATCCTATTGACACTAGGATCACACCTGCACCTGGGTTTCGATTCTTTGGGTCCACTTTGGAACCCGAAGAACAGAAACCTAATCTGCTTAAAAAGCGGTTACCCGCGGAAACCCACGGACTCTATAGACTATAATGGGGTCCACCGGGTTTCTGCCCGAAAAATGCAGGGAGAAAAGTTTTGCTTGCAGGACTTTCCTCTCTACATTTTTAAGCGGATTTGGGGATGGAAACCCCGAACGGAAACCTGGCGCAGGTGTGAACCTAGCCTCAATATGTTTCTCTCTGCTCTCTGGCCGTAAAGATAAGGCATTTTGAGATACAATAAACTTGGTCTGGAGAGGCCACTCCCCACAGCTGCTTTGAAACCTACTGAGTATGTTTCTCTCTGCTCTCCGGCTGTAAAGATGACGGGACTCTAGAATTCATTTGGGGTAACCCTAGCACAACTGACTTAACTCTGTGTACTGACTTACCTTTATTCGGTATAATTATAGCAATACCAAATACTGTATAAATATTTAAATATTTACCAATCTTGCATAATGATTATGTTTTTCAATGAAAAAGTTTTTATGTTGACCCATTCCAAGAGCCATATTTTTTATTCTTTCATCAAAGTAACTGAATTTGACCTTGTCTTTTTTTTTTTGGAGTATTTAGTCATATTTTTGTATAGAAACATTTCGGAGTGCATATACATGATTATTTTGTGTGTGCATGTGTGTGTGTGGGGGGGGGGGTTATTTTTATGTTTGTAACCATGGAGCTCAAATAATATGTTAACTTTTTTTTACGGTTTGTAAGAATTGTGGCAATACCTTATATGTACATTTTAACACTTTTGTAAAATACAACCAACTTTACATGGGATTTTTTTTTTAACAGTAAACACTTTTTAAAAATAGTCTTTATTCAATAATTTTTAAGTCACACCAGGACACTTCACAATGCAATCTGCTAAATGCATATACAATGAATTGATATGCTGATTACACTAAGGAATTGTTGTATTTAGGTAAATAACTCTTATATAAAAAGTAAGATACAATGTATTAGGGCACAACTAATAGGCATATAGCCATGGCAGAAATGGGGTCCTTTGTTAGGCACTCAGCTGCCATTGCAACCCATTGGTATCGGGTAACAAGACAGCTCTCTTCCCTTTTTTAACCAGCTAGATGCTATGTTTGCTTTGGATGGAATCAGAGTTATTGTCAAATCCTTTTGCAGAAAGATATCAACTGTATATTATAGAACCCATGTATGATGGAGCAAACACTGTGTCTGTGCCACCCACTGGATATATTTGCAGCAATGGACCCAATAACTTGTGTTATAACCTTATTAAATACAGTATACACATAAGCAGTTTGTTACCTTCGGCTGAACTACTCACCTATTCCCTTCTCTTAAATACATGAAGTACAAAATATTCTCATTAAACTAATTGCTATGCTTGCTAACTCTTATAGTCAATTCCAAGTGGTAACCTTAGCTGACAAAGCCAAAGATTCTAAAGGGCAAAAGTGTCTCCTTTCTAACTTTATTGCTGGTCATATCTGTAAGTTTTTTCAAAAGCGGGAGCACAGAATTGTTTTTGATAAATGTATCAATACAGAAGATGTTTTTAAATAGTGATAAAAATATTTTCATTTACTCACTTTTCTATAAAAAAAATGCATCAAACATAAAAAAATATTTTTCCATTTTAAACTAGAAATTTTGGAAGATAATAATTTTTATACTAATATTATTGTTGTTATTTTTTATTTTTTTCATGCTATACAACTCTTCTGTTATTTCAGTGCATTGTCAATAGATGCCAAAATGCTCAATGACAATTGATTTGCTTTTATTTTTTTTTACCATGCTGAAACATTTTTTGTTCATTTATTTCCTCTTGGCTGTGCATTTCCATATATGTGTACCACAAAGGATGACTAGTTTTTCAAAACAACATAATTTATGATATTCTATCAAACTATGACAATCCTATCGTGCAGCCAGCCAGTGGTTGTGCTGTGAATTGGAGCATGTCAAGGGATATGCTAGCATGTCACAATGTTATATTGAATTGTCTTCAGTAGAAGACAAAGAGTCTTTCTCTGCTACCCACTGACCGCTTGACAGTACACTGATGTTGTAGTCAAACTAACAGCACTAATATCTTTGCAACAAAGTGGCTACTGAAAAAATAAGCACAGCACTGGAATAAGCATAGCACTCCATAAGTTAGAAGACATGAAAGGTCACCTTTAACTCTAGATGTTGCAGTACATTTACAAATTCACCAACATGACTCAAATTTGAAAAAATAAATTGTAGAAGTTGCCCCCTGCAATCCAATTACAATAATTTACACCAGAATCTGATAGCTCATAGCTGATGTGGAATTGTAGTTCTGGCATGAACTGCTGATAAATTCATTACATTTATTAAAAGACATAAGCCTGTTAATAAATTTGGCAAGGCTTAATACAGTAGATTCTCACCACGTTTTTTTTATTTTTTTTTTACATGGTGCTATATGTTTGCAGCTGTTTACTTATCATTTATGTTTCCTCGTTGCAGGATGGGCTCTTTTTATGCTCCTGGATTGATAGGAATCAATGTCCTCAGGTTGCTGACCTCTATGTATTTCCAATGCTGGGCAGTTATGAGTAGTAATGTTCCACATGAACGTGTTTTTAAAGCTTCTAAATCAAATAATTTCTACATGGGACTTCTTCTGCTGATCCTTTTTTTGAGTCTACTGCCAGTAGCCTACACAATCATGTCTCTCCCGCCCTCATTTGACTGTGGACCTTTCAGGTACAATAGTATAAATTATAGCATATTAATGTTATTTTCTAATGTTTTTTGTACAGCTCATAATAATATTCTGATTGAGCTCTGTTCACATCTGCATGGTAGCTTCCATTATAAACTCAGCACCAGATCCAACATTTGATGAATACCAACAGTGCCTGAAATACCTCACTGACTTGTAATTGGCCCTGTTCAGGTTCTTTTGTTGTGTTAGTGGTATTGACAGCAAATATAGCATTGCACTGCATGCATTACTATTCCTACTGCCAATGCTGATGGAATGAGTAATGGTACATCCAACACTAATGTGAAGACAACCTAATACATGGTTTGTAGCTTTAATATGATATTACCGGTAGTTATAATTATTTATATTGTCAAAGAATGGGCAATGCCCACTCATGTACTGATACGGTTGCTTTTATCCTAAAGGTGTATCTTCGGTATGTCTGTATAAAACTAAAATTGACCACAGCAGTATGATAACTATGCAAATGAATATGATACAAAGCTCTAGCCATTTTTTTCTAGCCCTATATTCTGACATATTTCTTTTTGCAGTGAAAGCGTTAGGATATTTCTTATAGGTAGCTGCTTATGATGTTTCTAATGTTTCTCTGTACTATATATTTAAACACTTTCTTGCTCCTAGTGGGAAAAAGAGAATGTTTCATGTTATCCAAGAAACAATGGAAACTGACTTCCCACCATTTGTTGGCAAAATTCTCAGTTCTATAGCAAATCCTGGATTAATTATACCAGCCATTCTCCTTATGATGTAAGTAGTGTGTTATTTACAACTTTAGCAATGATCAAATTTTACTGAAAGTATTATAATGGTGAATTATATCAGTTTTGGTGGGGCTCTATTAGAAAATTTCCTTGATGATTTGATCATTCATGTGTACTACACTGACAGATTATCAGCACAATGTTTCTGCAACTAGTATTAATGATATTTTATTTTTGACACCTTAAGGGGAGGGATATGGGATCCCTCTTAAAGGGATTATGTGGGGAATATTTTTTTTTTTACTGTGCATTCGCTGCACTGTATAAACATGCTTACTTCATAGAAGATGGTCCCCCAGCACCACGATGATTAGCTTTGCAGAGCGTAGCAGATGGAGTCTCATTCTTCAGCCTCCACTGCAGAAGCTCCATCTCCCTGTGACACCACCAACTCTGCTATACTCCAGTTGCAGGTCCATAGAGTACAGCAGAGTCAGTCATGCAATCAAGAGTTACAGTGTCAGCAGTGAAGGATGAGGAATGAGACTTCCAACCTCCTTGCTGTGCTCTGTAAAGTTAATCATTAAGGCACCAGAGAACCTTCTTCTATACAGTAAGAAAGTTTTTTTTTTTTTGTAAAGAAGATCTTTATTTCCGGATTTGTATTACATGACAATGTCAAATTACAGTACATGTTGACAGCATGCAATTAAGATATACATCCAGAAGAAAGGGGTAAAAATAAACAATTATCCATCAAATGAATAAAACATTTCCAGTGCAACAGGCACTGTAGTTTCATTGTCTAAATGTCACAGTGTTCTCACTCGCGATCTTTGCTATCGTTTAGGTCAAGTACAATACAGTGTCTATTAAAACATATTTCCGGTGTTCATCTAGGAGTATTATGGTATTGAGTCTGTGTGTCTTTGGTCATAACAGTAGGGTGTGTTGGTGTCATGGCCAAATCGTGATGGCCAGTTGTCAGGTCTGTTTGAGGATACCCAGGGTTCCTTTGAGGTTTTCAGTGTGGTACCAGGAGGTTTGTTGATATTTAGACATTATCTCAGCGATCTCATCATTTGTCAGGTGACCGGTGATAAATTTTTGCCATTTTTGGAAAAAGAGTCGAGTTTTTGTATTTTGTCGTCTTTCGCCTCAATTCTGTCTGCAAATAAGTATTTTTTTACATCTGTAAATGTATGTTGGTCAGTACCATTCTCCAATAGTTTTGCACACTAGGGCATCCCCATATGCAGTGATGTAAGTCAGCCTTAGGCTCACCACACTCATTTGTGGGTGAGAGAGTAAAAGTGTATATATTATCACGTGCATTATTTGTTAATGGGATTCTCTTCAGTTCTCGTACATATCCCTCTCCACCAATCTAGGATTCGTTGTGTAACATTGTTGGCTTGAAGTGCCCTTTCCCAGTATGGGAATCGGATTTGTTGCTCTGTGGAGTCATTGCCCTCTTTTACGTGTAACCCCTGCAAGGAGCACTTTGCATACAGCAGATGCTGCAGTTAATGCCAAGCCAGGACCCATTACAGCAGACATCAGCCATTTTATGCTGAGGGACAGTGGATTACATTTCCCTATACCCCTTACTCCAGGGGGAGGAGTATCAGAGAAAGGGACTGATTGGCTGAGCAGGGAATTATGGGAAAGGTCGGCACAGGAGAGAAGGCAGGCAGCCACATGGGTGGCAGAATGGGCTTCTTCCAGCAACTGCCAGGGAGCACATAGCTTGGTACTGGGTAACCCAGGACATAGAGACAGTCCTGCCAGCCCACCAGCTCACTCTGAGGGAAGAAGCAGCATCCCTGCAGCCAAAAAGGTTCCCAGGGCTGCATCCAAGAAGACTCCTGCCTTATACTCCATTAGTATCCTGTCATCTGAAAGATGCAGCACCCAGTGAGACTACAGGCTGGCACCAGATTCCCTGCAAGAGTTAGTGAGTAGACTTTGCTGGAATTTGCTGTACTGCTGTTAGAAAGTTTATGAGAACTGTGATAGAAGGGACCTGCTGTGTCTATAGTGCACCAACCTTTCCTGAATGCGCGCCATCGTCCGCAGCAACTGGACCCCAACGGATGGACTGTTCTGTTTATTGCTGCAGCCATTAGTAATTCTGCATCATGTGCTGTTATTTAGGAGTGCACGCTGTTACCTGCAGTATGATTGCATGTGTGTGATGACTATCATCTGTGGGTCATCTTAACCCTGTGCTATTCCCTATAGTTTATTATACCTGCCAGGCCTGGCACATAGTCCATTCCTACCACTAGTGGGTTAATACTATAGGATGTACCTGTGCATTGTCATGTGAATTACTGAAACATTTCTCTGTTCACCTTTTACTAAGTTTGCCCTTGTTTACCCTTCTCATAATAAACTGGTTAAGTAGTTTTAGCCTCAACATTTGTGAGTGTGTACTGAGCTTATGTGGGGGTTTCCCGAGTCAATCCCTAGCAGAAGAGGAAGACCCTCCTGAATTCCTATAGAGCTCCTAGCAAGATTCGGGTGGAGGCACTGCGCCATAGTGAGGTGAGAACTACAACACACCCTGCCTACAGAGGCCGGCCCAAAGGGGTGTTACATACGTCATAATATAGGTCAAAAAGAGATTTCTGCATTTTGGAGGCATGTAGAAGTTTGTCATAGGCATTAGTTGACATCTCACCTTCTACATTTTGGACTCTCTTGGTATAAAATTATTGCAATTGCATAAATTGAAAGTCTTGCCAGCTCGGTATACCATAATCCTGTGCTAGCTCATTTGATGATTTGAGTCTGGCTTTGGGGGGTGAAGGATCTGTCGGAATAGCCATATGCCCTTCTGTTTTCAGGGTTCGAAGAACTTGTTGAGTTTGCCCGCCCGGAACTTTATATGTTCCCAGAGGGGTAACTACTTCGACAGCTGGAAAGAAGTTAAAAATTTTTTCGGAGGATTTTCCAGGTCATTATCAGGTCTCTCAGAAGCAAAGATTTCTGTGCCGTCTGGTAGTAGTATAATGTTGTACCGTATTAGCCATTGAAAGTAGTGGAAGAGTGAAGAAATCAGGCGATACCTTTTAGAGGGTAACTGAGTATATTTGATGGTAAGCTTTCGGAAGTACTAGCTCCTTTCATCAGACATGGTGTTATACAAGAAACTGAAAATTCACATATTTTTTATACCCTAAAGACATGGACCTTCAAAGGATCTTAGAGTCCTTAAAAAAACCAAAATGCAATCTAAGTAGAGAAAATATTTACAACCGGTCAAAAAATAAACAATCTGGAAAGTTGTGGTGCGTGACGGAGGGATCACTAATTCTTCCTATCTGTTTGCTGTCACGTGGTGATTTGTGACCCTCACAGTTCATACATAGTGTGACATGAAACTGGCATGAATATTAAGTCCAAATTGCAGAGTTTGAAATTTTTGCATTAACTTGTATTCCCATTCTTTCCTCTCCCTCTGCGTCTTAAAATGTCCCATTAAAACCACAACCCACAAATCTTCAATAGAGTGGTCTTCTCCGGAGAAATGTGCGGCCGTCTGGGGCAGATTAGCATAAGTATTATGCAATGTTGCAACTAGGTTTTGCGGAGCTGATTCTAAACAAGGGTGGGAAAAATGTGCAGTATTATGGAGCAAGTCAATAACATGTCAACTGAGGCATCCTAAATAAGCAAGTTTATATAGTGCAGTATAAAAAATTTCATATCTTCCAAATAACTTTTTAAAGGGGTTTTCCCATCTTCCTGTTTCAGCATCTTTGCCTGCTGTCTCTTCTTTTCACTTCCTGTATTCCTTATCAGTCAAAGTCATTTCCCCCCAGCTTGCTGAACAGGACATTATAAAGTATCACAATACTTATGATTACTAGAAATCTAATATAAATGCTGGTCAAATAATATGCACATGCTTCTACAGAACTCAGTGTTATCTGTGTGTTTACATAGAGAGATAACTGACAGGGCTTTACCAGTAAACTGCAATTAGCAGAGCTGAAGATAATAGTGAGAGCAGTGACATCATTTGTCCTTTCTTATCAGACACGTCCATCTCTATGGAAACGCTATGTAAACAATGGGAGGTATAATTTCACATAGAAAAACAAAGCAGCATTGCTAAAGCAATATATTTAGGAAAACTCTTCAATTTACATAAGCAAGCAATATAGATAGGATCGTTGAGATGTGAATACCCCTTTAACTAAGACCCCACTTAGCAGGCCACTGGAAAAAAGCGCTGTGGGAAAAACTGCGGCAGCAACGCATCTCGGTTTTTCCCGCAGCGCTTTTCTATAGAGGTTTCCTCTGCAGATTTTCTGCTTCTATTATACCTATAGGGAAAGAGTCAGCGTTTCCGTAGGTATATTTGACATGCTGCACATATTTTTCCACAATGTGTGGATGGGACTGCCATGTGGGGCCTGGCCTTAAGGACCAGTTTAATTTGGGTCATTATGACAATGCATTGTTTTAGGTCATATTCCAAGACCCTTAAAGGGAGTCTATCATTCGCAAAAACAATTTTAAGCTAAAGGCACGTTGGAATAGCCTTTAAAAAGGCCATTCTTCTCCTACATTTCCTTGTTTTCTTCTCCCAGCCGATTCCAAGATAATTTTCTTTCTCTTCAGTGAGCACCCATCATGTCATCTCTTCTCACTGCCCCTTCGGCCGTTGCGGTGACTCCCCTCTTGGCCTTCTTTCTTCTTACTTCTCGCTCTCAATGAATTCTCGCGACTGCGCATGCGCAATCGGGCTGCCATCGCTGGTCTATCACAAGAGCGTGGCAGAGCCGATTGCGCATGCGCAGTCACGAGAATTCGCTGTCAGCGACAAGTAAGAAGAAAGAAGGCCAAGAGGGGAGTCACCACAACGGCCGAAGGGGCGGTGAGAAGAGATAACGCGATGGGTGCTTGCAGAAGAGAAGGTACGCCCCGGGTGCTCCGTGGTGCTCATTTACATACATGAAGAAACAAATTATCTTGGAATCGGCTGGGAGAAGAAAACAAGGAAATGTAGGAGAAGAATGGCCTTTTTAAAGGCCATTCCAACGTGCCATTAGCTTAAAAGTGCTTTTGCGAATGATAGACTCCTTTTAACTTTTTTTTCCATTGATGTAGCTAAATGAGGAGTTGTTTTCACTGGATAAGGTGTATTATTCAATGGCACCATTTTGGATTTTACATATAACTTTTTGACTAACTTCTATTTGGGTGGGATGAAAACAAAATAGCAATTGCTCAATTGTTTTGTGTGGTTGGAAAATCAACAGTAAGCAAATTTGATCATACCTGCAAGATAAAAAGAAAATAATATAAGGACAGACTAATAATAATAATAATAATAATCCTTTAATAGTCCCACCAAGGGAAAATTCAGTGTGTTACAGCAGCAAAGATATGCAATGTAAAGTTAAGCAATACAAATACAAATACACCCTTTTCAAGAATGTTCCAAGGTAGAGGCATTTCATTGATAGTAGACAGACAGATAGAAAGGTTAAAGGAAAAAAAGTAGCGTGGGTGGGGGGGGGGGGGGGAATATCACAACAGAAAGATATTTCAGTTCTCTGTATGGACTAATCTCCGCTTAGGTCGGTGTTGGTTGTACAGCCTAACCGCACTGGGGAGGAAAGACTTCCGATTGCGCTCCTTCTCACACTTAGGGTGAAGTAGACGTCACTGACAGTACTGCCCAGTGCTATTACGGTCTCATACATGGGATGGGACTTATTCTCCCACATGGAACTCACCACAGACAGTATCCTTCTGTCACCCACCACCTGCACTGGGTCCAGTGAGCTCCCCAGGACAGAGCTGGCCCTTCTAATCAGTTTTTCAAGTTTATTTCTATCCCTGGTTGATATTCTGCTCCCCCAGTAGGCCACTCTGAAGAAGATGGCTGATGCCACTACCGAGTTGAAAAAAAGTCCTAAGAAGTGCCCCCTGGACTCCAAAGGCTCTCAGCCTCCTAAGCAGGTAGAGCCTGCTGTGGCCCTTCCTGTACAGGACCTCCATATGATCTTCCAAGTCCAGCTTATTATTAAGGAGCACACCCAGGTACTTATAGGTGTTGACAATCTCAATGCCCGTCCCCTGGATGTCCACTGGTTTAAGAGGGCATCTGCATTTACAAAAGTCCACCACCATCTCCTTGGTCTTCCCAGCATTAATCCTAAGGTGGTTCCACTGGCACCAGTCCACAAAATCCCAGTTCAGTTCTCTGTACTCCCTGTCATCTTAGTCTGTGATGAGGCCTACTATTGCAGAGTCATTAGAATACTTCTGTAGGTAGCAGCTAGATGAGTTACACCTAAAATCTGCAGTGTACAGTGTGAAGAGGAAAGGGGCATGGGTGCCCCCGTATTACAGATCACGGTATCTGACACACAGTCCCAGGCTCTCACATACTGAGGTCGATTTGTGAGGTACTCTATGATCCAATTGGAGAGGTGGTGGTCCACTCCAGCAAGGGCCAGCTTGTCTCTCAGTAATCCCAGCTGTATGGTGTTAAAAGCACTGGAGAAATCAAAGAAAATTATTCTCACATTGTTCCCTGGTTTCTCCAGGTGAGAAAGAGCCCTGTGCAGAAGGTGGATGATGGCATCATCCACCCCAATGCCTGGCTGATAAGCAAACTGGAGATTGTCCATAGCCAGGCTCACTAGAGGGGGGAGATATGTGAGAACCAATCTCTCTAAGATCTTCATCAGGTGGGATGTCAATGCTACGGGTCTGTAGTCGTTGAGGTACATAGGGTGAGGTTTCTTGGGAACCGGTACCACACAAAAAGATTTCCATAATTCAGGGACTATTTCCAGCTTCAGGCTCATATTAAACATATATGTAATAATACTACTCAGCTGATCCCCACAAGTCTTAATTAGCCTTGCACTGATGTCATCTGGCCCTGCAGCCTTCCCAACTTTGATCTTTTTCAGCTCCTTTCTCACCTGGGCACGTGTGAAGGTCAGACTGTGGTCAGATAAAGACGGATTTCTGGATTTACTGGTCTGGTGGGAACTAGCCGCAGGGAGTGAAGTCATTGTGGTAGAGGGCATTGAAGGACATGCTGGGGTGGGAGGAACTGGTGTGTGATCAAATCTATTGAAGAATAGATTTAGTTCATTAAGCCAATTAACATCTGCTTCTATCTGGGAGACAGACTGTCTATGACCCAAAATTGACTTAAGCTCTTCACAGACTCCCCTTATGTTTTTTCTTTCCATTTGCTTTTCCATTTTTTTCTTATAATTGGCTTTTTGCTGCCTGATTTGATGCCTCAGCTCATTCTGTACCTCCCTCAGCCCCACCTTATCTCTTGCCTTGATTGCCATCTTTTTCTCCTTAAGTAGTGTTTTTATATCAGAATTAATCCATGGTTTGTTGTTAGAGAAATACCTCACCACTTTTGTGGGTACTGTGTTGTCCACAAAAAAAATTATGTAGTCCGCTATGCATTGTGTGAGTCCTTCTATGTCTTCTCCATAAGAATCCTGCAACACTTCCCATGTGGTTGTGTCAAAACAGTCCCTCAGAGCCTCATCACTTTCCTCGGACCATATCCTCACCGTGGGGGTGACAGCTGGTTCTCTACATACAAATGGCTTGTACACAAGTCAGAGATTCTAGGTTGTGATCCGATCTTCCCAGGGGAGGTAGGGCTGATGAGTTACATGCCTCCCTCACATTGGCAAAGAACAGGTCCAATGTTTTGTTATCTCTTGTGTGGCAGGTTACATACTGTGTGAGACTGAGCACTGGATGACGGAGAGACATGGTTGAAGTCTCCAGACACAAGAAGGAGAGCCTGGGGGTCTAGTGACTGCAACTGGCTCACCGTGGCTTGTAGGACCTCAGAGGCAGTGGCAGCTTTCGCAGAGGGGGGGACATGTGCAGCTATCATGATGACATGCGAAAGTTCCCTCGGTAGATAGAAAGGTCTTATGCTCACAGCTAATAGTTCAATGTCCTTCAGCAAGTGTGCTCCTTAATCACAATGTGCTTAGGATTACACCATCTATCATTCACAAATATCGCCAGCCCTCCTTCTTTCCTCTTACCGCTCTCCCTTGTCCTGTCCGCCCAAAGAAGTTTAAAGACATCCAAGGAGACAAGAGTGTCTGGAGTAACTTCAGTGAGCCAAGTCTCTGTAAACAGCATCATGCTACACTCCCAAAACTCCTGATGATGCCTGGTGAGTGCCGCCAGTTTGTCCATCTTGTTTGCAAGAGATCTCACATTGCCCATAATGATGGATGGAAAAACAGGTCTAAAACATCTCTTCCTAGTCCTCCAAAGGGCTCCAGCTCTACAACCTCTTCTTTTTTTCCTCCAAAGTTCCTGAGGAATGTCTGGTCTAGTAGTATGCAGCCCTGCTGTATCTCTAAGCTGCAACAGTTCATCCCTGGAGTAGACAAAAGAATCCTGGCCACAAACAGGATCTGCAGACACAATAGTTCCCATTGAAAGCACAACAATACAAACAAAAAGTATCACAAAGGTCCAATTCCAAGTCCTCATATGGTTTTTCATAGTGTAATGCCCCTTACGTAGAGTGATAAGACAAAACAAAGAAAGGAAAAGGGGGACGTGGCCTGGACGCGCATGGAGTAGCACGCGCGCAGGTCCTTCTCCGCTCCTCCGCTCGCTACTGAGACCCGTGGACCCCTCAGCAAGCGCAGTATGGGCAAGCGCTTGCCGAGGAAGGTGGCCCCGGGCACCCCAGCACCCGTGGAGAGGTCTGGGGGGGCCACCCTGGACGCCTTTCTGGCCCAGCGGCCTTCTCTACCGGGCCAGGCTGCTGCGGGGCGGCCATCTTGGATTTCCTCCGCTCTCCAGGCACAGGGGTCGCAGCGCAGCTTCTCTCCTCCCGCACTCCCCCTGTCAGCCAGCGGAGCGCCGCTTCAACAGAGATCCCTGTCGGCGCCTGGGCAACCCAGATTTTCCCCAGTACGAGTACTCCCACAGTCTCCTCACCCTGGGATGTCCCAGCAACTACATTCTGCTTCACCAGCACTCCTGGCAGAGCGGCATGAGAGGACCCCGGATGTTTCCAGCTTCTCAAGGAGTTTTGAGGTCAGTGGCTCTGCTCCCTCCTACACCGCTGATGAGTTGCAGCCTGTGGCCACAGAGCTGGTGTCTGTGGCCCCCCAGCTACTATCTTCCCCCATCGCCCCCCCCCCCCCTCCATAGCTCAGAGGGGGATGGCGTGGTGAAGGACGCTGGCGTAGGGGCTCCTCTGCCCCACACTCCCAAGGATTATGGCTCCCTCCCTCCAGTCCTCTACCCCCAGAGCTGTATCCCAGGCCCATCTTCAGCACCATCATCCATGGCGGACCTTCTTCCTCAACTTACTACTAAACAAGACCTTAAAAGTATGGTTGCGGAAATCACAGCATCCTTCCGATCTGAAATTGCTACCCTCCGCACTGATTTACACTCCATTGCTAACCGAATGGACACGCTGGAGAATGACCATGACAGTACCAGGGCCTATGTTGCCTCACTACATGATACTACCACTGACCAGGGTTCAGCTATACAGGACATGCAACGCCACTTGGAGGATCTTGACAACAGGGGCCGGCGCAACAATATACGCGTCAAGGGACTCCCAGAGGCTGACCAATCTGCCTGCTCTGCTGGAGGCTGTCTTCAACACTATACTGCAGGAGCCCCCGTCCCACAAAATTAAGTTTGATAGGGCACATCGAGCCCTTCGACCCAGAGGATCTTCCGCCACACCCCGTGATGTCATCTGCTGCCTCCACGACTTCACCCTTAAAGAGGCTATAATGAGCAAAGTGCGCAAACTCAAAGACTTCGAGTTTCAGGGAGCGCCACTACAATTCTATCAGGATCTGTCGCTAATCACCCTCCAGAAACGCCGCCATCTCCGACCCCTCCTCCAGATTCTTCAGGAGCACCAAATTCCTTACCAGTGGGGTTTTCCGTTTGCTCTCATTGCTCGTAGGGATGGTCGCTCCGCTACGCTTCGCTCCTTTGCGGATTTGCCTCTCTTCTGTGACCTATTGGATGTTCCCCTGCCGGATTTAACAGACTGGGCGCTATTCTCTCCACCCCCTCCCCCACCACCGGTTTGGCAACGATTGGAGCCCAGATGACGTCATGCACCCTCCGCGGTGGTGACCACTCGGAGGCCCCGGCTGGAGACTGATCCCTGAGGAGGCTGCCCCCCCTTGAGACGTTCTCCCTTTTCTCGGTGGTGCTTTGGAATCTGCATGCCTTAATGTTATGTTTGCTTCTCTTTTTTCTTTTTTTAGGTCTACGGGTCTCATCTATTATGCTTATTATTGGATTGTTTTAGCGGAGTGGGGGCGGGGTGGGGTCCTGGTGACTCCCCTTCCATCCTTCTTTTTACTGGTGGTTGGGGATCCACCGCCTCCCCTCCGACCTCCTGTCCACGCTCTCCCCCCTAAGGGGATACTTGGACTGTGCGGCCATTGATCCTGATTGGACCTCTGGCTGCCCTCATTGGTCCCCAGGCGAGTGACTTAGCCTCGCCCACAAAGTATTGTTTAACTGTTCTTATTTTTACTTTGTCATTTATGATGTCTTTTGCCTCCCTCCCTCTCTCTCTTCCCCCCCTCCCTGATCTAGAGACCCTGCCTCGACTTTGGGTTCCTGTTTGTGGATTGCCCTTTTGCCTCTCCGAGGGAAACTTGCCAGCGTCATGTGAGATGGGTGAGCTTATTACAATCCGCCACTGTCCTCCAATCCTGAGTCCCAATGGTTAGGTGCGTGACAATTAATGTCAAGGGCCTGGGTTCCAACATTAAAAGGCGCCATGTCCTTAGAGAACTCCGCTCCTTACGAGCGGATGTGGCGTTTCTTCAGGAGACTCATTTTGACCGCACTGGTACTTTTGCCTTCGCTAAGCATTATTTTCCCGTAGCTTTTTCGGCCTTCCACGATCGACGCAGAGCTGGGGTGGCTATCCTTCTTTCCCGATCCTGCCCAATTACAGTGACGACTTCCCACATAGACCCAGGTGGCCGGTTTGTTATCTTGGAGGGGCTCCTTTATGGTGCCCCGATTGTTTTATGCAATGTCTATGCCCCCAATTCAGCGCAGATCCCGTTCTTGCGTCGGGTATTCTCCCGTCTGCGCGCTCTCCCACCATCAGCTTGGCTGGTGGGGGGAGACTTTAACATGGTCTTCTCTGAACGGGTGGATAGTCTGGCGTTACCCCAGGGCCCAACCCCCCATAGGTTGGCCCAACTTGCAAGGGAGTTCCGCAGGCTGATCCGCGCCCACTCTTTGTATGGCCTTTGGCGAGTGGACAATCCTACGGCGCTCTCCTACACCTTCTTTTCTCACCCTCATAACACTCACACCCGCATTGACTACTTCTTTGGAAATGCTCCTGCTCTTTGTTTGCTTAGGGACACGAACATTGGCCCTCTCACCTGGTCTGATCATGTCCCAGTCGTGGTTACCTTATCTACGACTCCAGTGCCTACTCTCCAATGTCATTGGCGTCTTAACGAAACACTGCTCAAATCACCGACCTCCCTCGAGACCCTGCGCACACACTTGATAGATTATTTTAGGGACAACTTAGGTTCGGTAGACTCTCTTCCCATTCTCTGGGAAGCCCATAAGGCGGTCATAAGAGGATGCTGTATCGCATTGGCTTCTAGGCTTAAAAGGGACATACAGGCCCAGGAACAGCTCCTCCAAGCCCGTATTTGGTCCCTTACGACGACTTTGGCAGCGCATCCATCCCTGCGGGTTCTTCGCCGTTTGGTCCTGGCCCGGGCGGACCTCCGTGATTTGGAGACCCGCCATGTGGAACGACTTCTCCTTTATACCCGTCAGAGGTTTTTTGAACGAGGTAATAAATCTCATACCCTCCTGGCAGGAACCCTCAGGGATCATCGGGCCTCTTCCACACCACACTCTGTCCGTGACCCCGCGGGTACTCTTCAACATCACCCTGATGCTGTGGCGCTGGCGTTCCACTCTTACTACTCTAAGCTGTATGACTTACCCCCCCCCCACGAGCACTACTCCCTGGGGATGACTCAACACTACTGGAAGACTATTTAAAGGATTGTTGTCTCCCACGCCTTCCTCCTGAGGCCTTAACCTCCCTGAACACCCCCATCACCAAGGAGGAACTAGAAGGGGTCCTGAGGGACCTCCCAAATGGGAAAGCCCCAGGCCCAGATGGGTTCACTTACAATTATTATAAGGTTTTCCAGGGTGAACTCTATGCTCATCTATTGTCCCTCTTCAATTCCTTCCTTTCAGGTTCCCCTATACCCCCGACTATGCTCTCTTCACTACTCACATTGGTCCCTAAACCGGGTAAGGACTTGCAGGATTGTGCTAACTACCGACCGATTGCTTTGCTGAACACGGACCTGAAACTTTTCACCAAACTCTTAGCCAATAGACTGAATGCTTGGCTCCCTCTGCTTGTCCATAAGGACCAGGTGGGATTCATCCCCTGTCGTCAGGGTGGTGACAACACCAGGAGGACTGTGGATTTGGTGGAGGTGGCCAATCATTATTCTACCCCGGCCCTTCTCTTGAGCCTGGACGCTGAAAAGGCTTTTGACCGCATAAATTGGTCGTTTATGCATGCTACGCTTAAGGCGTTCGGGCTTACGGGACCGTTTCTCACAGCTATCCAGGCCCTTTACTCCTTACCCTCAGCAGCAATTAAGCTTCCCCATGCATCTTCGCCCTCCTTCCCTATTCGAAATGGCACTAGGCAGGGTTGCCCCCTGTCACCCATCATATTTGCCCTCTGCATTGAACCGCTAGCGGCCAAGATTAGGCGAGACCCTAATATCAAGGGTATCATGGTCCAAGATAAGGAATTTAAGGTATCTCTCTTCGCGGACGATGTACTCCTCACTCTCACCTCCCCTCATACTACGCTTCCAAACTTGCTGCGCTCGCTGGAGACCTATGGTGATCTCTCAGGGTATAAAGTGTGGTCTGAAGCTGGCCTTTACCGGATTGCTGATATGGTTGACCCTGGAACCTTGGAACTCAGGTCCTTTGCTCATCTTACAGCTAATCAAAACCTGCCAGGTACTGAATGGTTCCATTACTTGCAGGTGGTTCACTTTGTCCGCTCCCTCCATGGGTCTCTTAAGGTGTCACTCCCCACCGCTTTTGAAAAGATTTGCCGTGCAGGCACGTCCACTAGGGGCTTTATATCCTCTATTTACCAACTTCTTAACTCACAAACTACAGGCTCTCCTGTTAATCATCGCTATATGCTTAAATGGGAGATGGCGGTGGGTAAACCCATCTCCCAGGAACAGTGGCGGATTGTATGGTCTCGGGCCCAGAAATCATCTCAGTGCATTACGTTTAGGGAAGCGCAGTATAAGCTGTTGATGCATTGGTATCATACTCCGGCTCTCCTTCATACTTTAAACCCATTAGTTCCTCCATGGTGCTGGCGCTGTGAAGCTGCGGTGGGTACCCTGCAACATATCTTTTGGACGTGCCCTCTCATCCTCGTTTTTTGGGGGGAGGTCAGGACTCTGACGACTGCTCTCTTTTTGCAAGAGGTTCCTCTTGACCCTCTTCTTTATCTCCTGAACCTTCCCCCCAGACACCTGAGCAATAAGTCATCCAGGCTTTTCTTGCATCTTTGTACTGCAGCTAAAACTCTCATAGCTAGAAACTGGAAGAAAGTGAGTCCCCCATCTAGTCTTGAGCTTGTGGCTAGAATGAAGGATGTGAGGAGTCTTGAATACCTGACTGCTGGCCTACATAATTCACGGGAAGCCTTTGGGGCTATTTGGGCACCCTGGGACATGTATTGTACATCACAGGGTCTCTGAACTCTAGTCCTCTCCTTCCCTCCCCCCCTTCCCTTTGGTCATACCCTTGTCTTCTTAACCCCTCCATTCCCCCCTCCCTTGTTCACTGCTTAATTTAAATGCATATTGCTTAAGGGGGAGGAGGCGGATAGCCTCTATTTACCTCAATGCTTCCTGTTTGTTTGATTATTATTGTTTTTTTGTTTTTTCTTTATTCCTTGTTAATGAAAAATTTTTCAATAAAATTACAGTTATATAAAAAAGAAAGGAAAAGAAGAGAAAACTCGAGGAGAGCAGGAGCTGCTGTAACAGGCTGCCACTCCAGCGGCGCCATCTTGTAAACTAGATAGTCATGTTGTTTTTTACTGGCGTCAATCTATGCTTCTGCATTTTTTTGTGTTTTGAGTGCCTTGAACAATATTTTACATTTCTTGTATGGATTTGATTACGGGGATACCAAATATGTGTAGCCTAGATTATGAAAGTTTTTAATAGAAAAACATTCTATAGAACAAATATTGCTAGTGTGACTATAGTATAATATTAGTGTACCATTGTTGTGAAATCAGGCAGCATACAGTATTTAGAGAACCCTTCATCTCAAGCCAGTTAGAAAGGAATAAGGCTCTGTGCAAATAGGAGGTTGCTTGGGAGGAGAGCCAGGGTTCCCAGGTGGCATTGAATCTTTCCAGGGCATCTGACCTTGTGGCTTCTATTTTTAGCACATAACATGATTAAATAGACTTGGTCTTTAAGAACTGAGAAGATCAAAGTCGGAGTACGCTACCTAGAGCTCTATGTATTTTGGTGCCTTGGACTAGTTTCAGTAATTTACAATTAAGCCCACAGGATTTATCCTCCAGTAACATGACCACTGGAGATACAGGCATTAGTTTATTTAATATTGACAATAGTATTGATGGGACCAAATGATGGTAAAGGTGGTAACCCTTGGACAAGTCCTTCAAATATGTATGTTATCTCTAATCTTGTCATATTCCCTGAAGCACCTATTGAATACATGTGGGAAGAAATTATGCAATCGTAAAGGTATATATGGTAATATATACACTGCAAAAATTTACACCTGGCAACTGCCTTTGGAGACAGTGATATAACAGTGTAGCCAACTTGGAAGTGAAAGGGGGTGCCCAATATCCATATCTCATTGGTTCATATATTTAAAGAGGACCTTTTACCACCTCCATCAGATCCAGTTCTTAGTAGGCACCACTCCACTGATTTCCGAGCAATGAGTGCAGTTAGATTTAGTGCCTGATATGCTACTGAAACTCTTTACTGTCAAGTGGGCAGTGTTAGGCAGGAACAGGCAAGGGGATATGATTCATCGTTTCAATAAGAGGTGGACTGTGTCAGAGCTCAGAATCACACCCTTTGTCTACTCTTGCCTGACACCACCCGTCTGACAGTTTTGGTTCCTCATATAATATTTAGGCTCTCTACTAACAGCAGTTATTGCTCAGGAATTACTAAAGAAAAAATTTCAACTATGCTGGAATCTGTGGATCAGCACCTATTAAAAGAACACTTGGCAGAGTATTGAAAGGTCCTCCTTAGGGCTAAGGCCCCAAGTAGCGGGCTGCAGCAAAAAAGCGCTGTGGGAAAAACCATGGTGGCAATGCATTGCGGTTTTTCCCACAGTGCTTTTCACAGAAAGTCCACAGAGGTTTAATAACTAATCACTAACTAGGTGACACTTTTAGTGCTTTGCCTTTTTACCTGAAATAGTGTTAAAAAAAAGATATATAGTGCTGATAATCACTATTATAATTAAGCAGTGTGCAGTATAATGACTTGGAAAAAAGGACATGAAACAGGCAAAAGTGGGGATGGGAAACACTTGTGCAAGTACTAACAATAATAATGTGAATGACAACAGCAGCACCACTTACTGAGAATAAAGAGGTTTTTTTGAAAGCAGTGAACCACAAAGGTTGAGTGAGGTTTCTGTGTGTTCCTCCTCAAAATGTAATTTACTGTGCTGTCTTTCTGTACTATCAACCATGTCTTCGTCACTGACACAGAGCCCCACATTTTTCTTGAAATTTTGTAAATTGTCACTCCTCCAACACAATGTTGATGTGGTATGTGCTCTCATACAGGGATAACTGACAGGATAATTCAGGTAATTTTCTGTGTTCCAAGGAGTGTTCTCATGGTCATAGAATCTGTTCTATTTCAATGTATATACTAGTAATTTTAGCTGGCAGGCTAGGCACATTGATATTAGTGTGCCACAAAATTTTCTTCAAATTCTATAGTTGCCAGTGTCACTTGTCACTGCCATTCTGTTGGTATAATAAGAAGAAAATAAAACAAACAACCCCACCATTACTTCTTCTAATGCCAACGTAATGTTGGTGTGGCATTCTGCTGCCATCAAGGGATAATTTTTGGTGGCTTTTTTTTTTGTTTTTTTGAAAAGCCAATTCTTCATTACTCTTCAAGTGGCTCACAGCCACAAAATTGTTTCTCAAATAACAACAAGCTTTAGCACTTACAAGTCATTGAAACAAGTTACTTTGTATACAAAACCATTGCTTTTTGCAATATAACCGTGTGTGTGTGTGTGTAGTAGTAGTAGTAGAAAACCACAGGCAATCACATTTTCCCAAGGTAATTTCCAATGGTAATTTTTGGAGCTTTTTAATTGTTAAAATGTGTAAAAGTGAGTGACAGCACAGTGTCCACTGCTTACCATCTGTTTTTTTTCCATAGACATACACGTCACTTTCACTTTGACATAATTTCAGCAGTGTTTGCCTTAGAGAGCTAGAAATTGGATAGAAACGCTCCTAGGAGTCCAGAGAGTGTTATACGTTTTGTTGTGTTATATGTTTTAAGCCAATTTACGTGTGATTCATAGTAAACTGGTTCAACTTGAAACAAAACTGGTACCCGAGACACCTGAACCCAAAACAAATTGAATCTTGAGAAGTTCACCATTCTCTAATACTTAGGCACACTACCAGAAAGCCAGCCAGAGCATACAAACCCTGGCTGTCAGCATTGTATTTGTCTGCAATTTGCTCAACTGTGCATCGCCTGTTCATTAGAGTTATTATTGACATCCTTCTCTGACCCCTTTTGATTGTTTTGATGATTTGCTTAAACCCATAGGATCCCCTTTCACCGGATGTTTTACTTCATTACACCATTCTTTGTATACTCTCAACTTCATTGCATGAGAAAGTCCCACAAGTTTGAAATCCTTGAAATACTGTCCCCAGCTTATCTAATACAGATGACCATGCCTTGTTTGAAGTTGCTCCAATCACTTGATTTCCCCATTCTTATGTTGATTCATTCTGAAGCTGATCCATCAAAACTTACTTAATTTTATGCTGCACTCCATAGTCATGTGTTTAGTTTCCACGCAAAATCCAATTCTTCCTTTAAAAAACAAGCCTTGGTACAGCTATGTTAAAAGAAAAATATTTAAAAAGTTCAGGCTTTGTGAATATGAAGATACAAAATGGATTCTGTGGTTAAATGGATTCCACACTAAGCTAAACAGTGAAACCATTTTCTACTGTAGACTGGTAAAATTAGATCATATTGTCTACAATTGCAAAATGGAATATCAGCTAGGCTGTCCTATAGGAATACATATATAGGTTTCAAGGACAGTCTTTCTGTGGTTTTTATACTTGAACTATGAAAATGTGTCCCATAACAATTATAATGTTTACTTATGTATGCACATCGAATATATGTCTTCCAGATTAGCAATTTATTACCTCAATGCTGTATCAAAAGCCTATCAACAAGCAAACATAGATTTGAAGAAGAAAATGCAGATGGTAAGCTATTATTATATCGAATGATAAATATCCCAAAGAGAGAATTTTTTAATTCTAAGAAGCAAAATGAAGACAACTTGGAAAGGCAAAAAATCTGCATGATTTTTCTTTCCTGCAATTGAGAAATTAGTCAAGCAGTTGTTATTTTACGGTACATTACACAAGGTCTGCCAAAGTCAATTAGGTTTAAATATTTAGCATGTGCCTAATTTAGATGTAATAGATTTTCACATGCAGTTAATAAGAAAAGACCATAACTTCTACTTGTCATAGATTTGAGCTGTAATCCTGTTATCTTCTAATTGCACGGAGATCTAACCAAAATTTCCATCCCCAGCAAAGGGAAGAAGAAAAAAAATAAGCGAAATAATAATACACAAGCTAATTCTGTTATGAGAGATCTAGAAGAATTACTTCCTCCAAGTGCCAGAAATGCCCTCAGGCTACAAAATGCAGCAACAGGTATGAAAAACAAAATTGGAGGGTGTTTATGTACATTTTAGTTGTTGGAACCTTGTTTGTTAGATGGATTCATATTATTACACAACATTCTCATTGCACTGATATACCATGGTAAACTAGGTATTGGAACCTGTCAGGTGGTTTTTCCACCCTAAACTGGCCCTAGCCCCTCAGTTTAGTTGTCACCAATCACTTGTACATTCATCTTGGCTTCAGTCAGACTGTATGCGCAGTTGGGGGAAAGGACCCCCCGTTCTTGGAATCATAAGGGGACTCCCACCGATTAGGTATTCATCCTGTATACTATGAATAAAGGATAAATACTTTTCAAGGCATAACCCCTTTAAGGTAAATTTGCATATGCCAATCCAAGGTTCTTATAACTTGACTTTTCCGCAACAGAAAGCTTAGTGAGTGTTTCTGCATATGCTGGGACCAGTTTAGGGTGGAAAAACCACCTGACAGATATTCTTTAAAGGGAGCACCTCAATAATGAAATTTTACCAAGATATGCCATCAATGTTTAGTCAGAGAAAGCCTATTATAACATATAGTAACAGTGCTAGCAACATGTATGATTGTTTATGTTGATGGTGTTTATGTAAATTTGAGGTTTTGGAACCATGTATTTGTTAAATATGCTTACTGCATAGTATTATGTACAGGAGCAGAAGGCCCTTGTGCAAGAATTTGACTTAAAACTGCATACACGTCTGTGGCTAACCTGCTGTGTTATACAGTAACAGCATGGTGGATGATATTCCCCTAAATCTCATCCATATGCTGTGATCATTTGGCTTTAAAACACGCAGAATGTCAATTATTGCTGCAGATTTCACCTGCTGCTTTTAACCTTTAGCAGAGGCCCCACATTGCGAAAACGCAGCTTTTTGTGTTGCAGATTTTGCAGAGTTTTTTTGAGCCAAAGCAAAGAATGGCTAAAAATGGAATGGAAAATATATAGGAAGCGCTTATACTTCTCCTTCTGCTCAAGCCACACCTAGCATTGGTTAAAAAAACACATCAAAATCTGAAACAAAAAAAGCTGCGCTTCCTCAACGTGGGGATTTAGCCTTACAGTGCAAAGGTTGAAAGCAGCTACAATCCATCAGCAATTCCTGTAGGTGGGCTGCTGCTAACTTTGTTTTTTGTTTTTTTTTTGTTTTTTATGTCATGGTGGCTTTAAGGAAAATCTCTGCTGAATTTCCCTCTGTGGGTGTCCCCAACCTAGTTAAATTACCCATTTCACCTCACTAGTGCCGAGCAGTGTACTCCGCACACCACTCTCCTGCAGTGTCTACTCAGCTAGTTACATACACTGTTGTCTTCTCCTTACTCTCTCAAGATACTAGAGGTGCAGCAGTAGGACTAAAGATCCGTAGTGCTTTGTTCTGTATATTCATTAGCTTGTTCATGCATCTTCAGCTCTCCTTAGTCCGGCTACTTAAAGTCATACCTGTATACAGTGTCGGACTGGGATGTCTAGGGCCCACCATTGACATTTATTCTAGGGGCCCACCCTACCGCTACAGGATTCACGCCACTTCCCAGATTTATCATCATTTGCACCATAAATGATGCCAGAATTCTATGCCAGCAAGGAGCTGTTGTGGTTATCTTTGTAGGCACATGGACCCTGGACAATGTTCCTAATTTATGAGGAGGTGTGAACTTCATTAGAAATTAGAAACAAATTCTAGCAGGTGGAAAATATTGTTCTTGATAAACCAGCCCTGATATTTTCTTCATTACTCAGAGGTGTCGCAGTCTGTATTGACCATGACATCTGAGGGGTTAAATGGCTGTTTTCTCCACCATTAGAGCTGGCACTATCATTGCAGCATAGTGGTACAGCAGTTGGCAAGAATAAAAGTAAAACTATAAGCAAGTCCTGAGGATCTGGAACTACTGGGGATTGTAGTTCTCAGAGGGTGAGGGAAGAGTAAGGACCCATTCAGAAAACAAAGAGGTATAGCGCACCTTTTCCTGGCCCCACACTATACAATGGATACGGAAAGTATTCAGACCCCTTTAAATTTTTCACTCTTTGTTTCATTGCAGCCATTTGCTAAAAGCAAAAAAGTTCATTTTATTTCTCATTAATGTACACTCAGCACCCCATCTTGACAGAAAAAAACTGAAATATCACATGGTCATAAGTATTCAGACCCTTTGCTGTGACGCTCAGAGGCAGAATTGTGGCAAGGCACAGATCTGGCCAAGGTTACAAAATAATTTCTGCAGGACTCAAGGTTCCTAAGAGCACAGTGGCCTCCATAATCCTTAAATGGAAGAAGTTTGGGATGACCAGAACTCTTCCTAGACCTGGCCGTCCAGCCAAACTGAGCAATCATGGGAGAAGAGCCTTGGTAAGAGAGGTAAAGAAGAACCCAAAGATCACTGTGGCTGAGCTCCAGAGATGCAGTAGGGAGATGGGAGAAAGTTCCACAAAGTCAACTATCACTGCAGACCTCCACCAGTCCGGGCTTTATGGCAGAGTGGCCCGAAGGAAGCCTCTCCTCAGTGCAAGACATATGAAAGCCCGCATAGAGTTTGCCAAAAAACACATGAAGGACTCCCAGACTATGAGAAATAAGATTCTCTGGTCTGATGAGACGAAGATTGAACTTTTTGGCGTTAATTCTAAGCGGTATGTGTGGAGAAAACCAGGCACTGCTCATCACCTGTCCAATACAATCCCAACAGTGAAACATGGTGGTGGCAGCATCATGCTATGGGGGTGTTTTTCAGCTGCAGGGACAGGACGACTGGTTGCAATTGAAGGAAAGATGAATGCGGCCAAGTACAGAGATATCCTTGAAGAAAACCTCTTACAGAGTGCTCTGGACCTCAGACTGGGCCGAATGTTCACCTTCCCACAAGACAATGACCCTAAGCACACAGCTAAAATAACAAAGGAGTGGCTTCAGAACAACTCTGTGACCATTCTTGACTGGCCCAGCCAGAGCCCTGACCTCAACCCAATTGAGCATCTTTGAAGAGACCTGAAAATGGCTGTCCACCAACATTCACCATCCAACCTGACGGAACTGGAGAGGATCTGCAAGAAAGAATGGCAGGGGATCCCCAAATCCAGATTTGAAAAACTTGTTGCATCATTCCCAAGAAGGCTCATGGCTGTACTAGCTCAAAAGGGTGCTTCTACTCAATACTGAACAAAGGGTCTGAATACTTATGACCATGTGATATTTCAGTTTTTCTTTTTTAATAAATTTGCAAAAATATCTACATTTCTGTTTTTTTTTCTGTTAAGATGGGGTGCTGAGTGTACATGAGAAATAAAATGAACTTTTTTGCTTTTAGCAAATGGCTGCAATGAAACAAAGAGTGAAAAGTTTAAAGGGGTCTGTTTACTTTCTGTACCCACTGTACAATGCACTCTTTACTGGCCCACACACAGTATATTGCACCTTTCCTGGCCCTACATGGTATAACGCATCCTTCACTGGCCCCCATATAGTTAACGCATCTTTTCCTGGCCCCACATGGTATAAAGCCCCCTTTCCTGAATCCCACAAAGGATAATTCTCCCTTTCCTGGCCCCCACACAGTATAATGTCTCCGTTTCCTAGCTGCCCATACAGTCTAATGTCTCCCTTACTGAACCCCACACAATATCTTTTTTATAGTCCCCCTTACAGTAATTCACCCTTTACTAGGCCCCAACACTATCCTGCCTCTTTGCAGGCCCCCAATTTAGTACAGGCCCCCCTACAGTAAGGGCCTCCTTTACAAGTCTCTCTCTTACAGTCACAAGGCCACTACCTGCTGGAGTTATGACTGCTATTAACTTACCTATCCTCCACTCCTGCCCACCTCCTCTTGTTGCTCTCCATTCCAATGCAATGACATCATGTGCGGTGCACGGGGCTCCCAAGACACTGAAGAATGAAGAGAAAGTGGAGGAGGCTGCTGTGGGCAGGAGCAGAGATCGTTAAGTTAATAACTACTGTTACTGGGGTAATCCGACTGGTAATGGACCATTAAAAATTTGCAGGGGCTCGGCAAGGCCCCCCAAATGCGTGGGTTCCACCGTGGTTTCACTGTTACCCCGGTGGGCTAGTTTGAACCTGCCTGTATAAAGATTAAGGAAAAAAAACACACCACTGTGCAGAGTCCAATAGGTAAATATAGGTAGATCACTCCAAGGGCTTTATTATGATACTAACAAAACTAAAAGCTACATGCGGTATTACAGCAGGAAATCTGTTGTACACCAGACTGGTTCACCATCCCGGCTGTCTCATATGGGAGAAGACTATAATCGTCTTTTTGCAAAGTTGCTTTATATTTTAAATCACTAGTATTGAAGCAATACGTAAATTGGTTAAGGTAAGGAAAATATACTTCTACTGTATTAGTCAGTATGTGTAAAATTTAAAAAGTCTTCAGTAGAGGATGACAAATAACAAACTTACTAGACTACTTAGGTCTCTTCATTGGGCGTCACATAACACAATACCTGAAGAGTTGTGTATATATGTATATATATATATATATATATATATATTGTAAGTATGTGAGCCAGAGGGCGCTGTTGAGCGACCCAGGCCAGACCAGAAAAGGCTCTCAGCCACGCCTTTGGGTGGTGGCACTCAACTCCAGAGGGGCTGGAGCATCCTGCAGGAAGTAGTGGACCAGCGAGGACGGAGAGAGAGGCTCTGTCCCAGAGGGCTGGCGTCCACAGGAGTGGACCAGCGAGGACGGAGAGAGAGGCTCTGTCCCAGAGGGCTGGTGTCCACAGGAGTGGACCAGCGAGGACGGAGAGATAGGCTCTGTCCCACAGGGCTGGCGTCCACAGAGGACTGTTGCTAGAGCTGAGTAACAGTCAGGACAGTTAGGGGCTCAAGGAGTGAGTTAGGCCCTAACTGTGGCATAGGTTTTTTTGTTGTTTTGCTGTGTTGCAGTTAAGCTGAATAAAGCCACTTTTATTTACACTTGGACCATCTGAAAGCTATCTTTCCAGCACCCAGTACCATGAACCACCGCTGTCCGGACCAGGAAAAGCCGCCATTTTGAGTTTAATTCCCCAAGTTATCACATATGGTGGAGAATGCGGGCATAAAGAGATCCACGCAAGTCCTGGAAGACAAGTGAATGGTGACTGCAGTACTGCTAAGTGTGCATTGTGGCCTACAGCTGGAAGAAATCGGTGATTTCAACTGAGAAGCCCAGAATGGGGTGAGTGAATTGCAACATAGCAAAAGTGTGTGCAAAAAAAAACTGGTGAAAGTAAAACTCTGGATGAGGAATCCAGGGAATGGACTTTGTGTATACTGTGGCACAGAAGTCTGTGAAATGTTTGCTGATGGCAAGAAAGTATGCAATGTGTATAGAAGCTGGATATTGCAAACAGTCTATGTGAAAGGCTATGGTGCCATGTTGATGTTTTCTGTGGAAGACAGAAGAAAATGCTGGTTGTTGTAGTGCCACATAAACAGTCTATGTGAAAGGCTATGGTGCCATGTTGGTGTTTTCTGTGGAAGACAGAAGAAAATGCTGGTTGTTGTAGTGCCACATAAACAAGTGTATGTGAAAGGCTATGGTGCCATGTTGGTGTTTTCTGTGGAAGACAGAAGAAAATGCTGGTGGTTGTAGTGCCACATAAGTTAACTGTGTGAATACAGGTGACTGCAGAAGATAGCAAGAAGTTGCTGCCGGTTGAACCCAAGATTGTTGTGGAATATTGTGTAATCTTGTTAGTTAACCATGGGCAAGAAAAAGAAAATTTCAGCTTGTAAAAAAGCAGAGAAGTTATGCACAGGTTTATTAGTGCAGGAGTCCGAATGCAGAGAGATACAAAACCCGGAACAGATCATGTGGAGTGCAAGTAAAGATAAAGGGTTGCATGATGGTGACTCAATTTTTCTAAAGCACCTCTGTTCTATGATGGAATATGTCCCTGCTGAGTGTGTGTCTCATAATGGAATGCATGAACGCGCCAAAGATGAAAATATTATGGTGCAGCAGCTTCAAGATGAGAATAAAACCATCAGGTTCATGTATGAGAATGAAATATCTGATTGGAAATGGCAACTTTTGGTGTCAGAAAGAGAGAACCTTAAGTTGAAGAATGAGCTTGACTCTATGAAGAGGTTATATCCTAGTCATTGTGAAAATGTGGTACTGGGTTTGCCTGGAATGGACTGTGTCACTAAGAAGGAGTTTGCTGAAATGAAATGTGCTCTGTCTAAGGAAGTTATACAGAGTGTAGAGCAAAAGCAAGTGCTTGAGAAGCAATTGCAGGATTTAAAGGAGCAGCATGTTCAAGACTCCATTGCCAAAGAGAGTGTCATTGAAAAATTAAGAGATGACCTTGAAACTGCTAAACGTGAGAGAAGTGAATTTTTGCAGAGTCAGTCAGAATGTCTGGATGACAAAGTCAGGATGTGTGAAAGACTTTCGGTTGCCTTGACTGACAAAGAAAATGAAATTGCTGAGCTGAGGAAGTATGTGTCTGACCGAGAGAGTGATTTAGAATCTGTGGTGCAGACATTGCAGTCAGAGCAAAACTTGCATCAGGTTCGCCTAAATGGTGAAATCCACGAATGGCGAAGCAGAGCTGGAGTTCTGGAACAAAGAGAAATGGAACTCAAAGCTAGAATATGTAGCCTGGAGAGGGCGCTGTCAGGATCTTGTCAAGATAATGAGAAGTTATCTGTTTTGGTGCAAAATAAAGACAAAGATTTGATGGAGATGTCGTCTGTCCATGCTCAGAAAGTGCAAACCTTACAGGAGAGTCACAAAAAAGTAGAGACTCAACTTCAAGTGCTGCAACTAAAAGTCACAGAAGGGGACAGGTTTCAAGCAGAACTGCTAGACAAGGCAAACAGACTACAGGTGGAATTGGATAATGTCACAGGGCTTCTTTCTCAAGCAGACAGCAAGTTTATCAAACTTTCCAAAGATTTTTCTACACTAGAATTTCAGCTTCAGGATACTCAGGAACTTTTGCAAGAAGAAACTTGTCAGAAGCTTGACCTTAGTACAAAATTAAACAAATGGAAGATGAGAAAAATGGTTTCCTTGAGCAACTAGAGGAAGAGGAGATAGCAAAAAGAGATTTGACAAAGCAGATTTCAACACTACAGGCTCAGGCGACTGATATGAAGGAAAAAATGGAAGATAGTATTGGGACCTTGGACTCTGTTGAAGAACTAAAGGAAAGGTTGCAAAAGGAGCTAGAAGCTACAAATCAACGGTTTGAGGAAAAGGTTGCTGCTTATGACAAACTTGAGAAGACGAAAATTAGACTGCAGCAGGAACTAGAAGATGTAGGTGTAGACCTTGATCATCAACGTCGGATGGTGTCAAATTTGGAAAGGAAGCAGAAAAAGTTTGATCAGCTGCTTGGTAAAGAGAAGACTCTTTTTGCTAGATATGCAGAAGAACGTGACCGTGCTGAAGCAGAGGCCCTTGAATTGAAGGCCGAGTTAGAGAGGCTCAACAAGCAACTGTGCACTAAAATGGAGAATTTGGTTAGCTCCAAGGATGAAGTTGAGAAAAACCTGGAATCTGTGCAGATATTGTATGAGAACAAAGCTAATGCTTATGACAAGCTGGAAAAGGCCAAGAGAGAATTGGACCTCCAGATAGAAGACATGAAGATTCAGTTTGAGGGAAACCTGTCTAATTTGTATGCTGAGATTGTAGATCTAAAAATGTTGTTGCTAAACTAAAGGTGCAAGTGAACCAGCAGGAGGAAATTGCACGCATCAAGGAACAGCTGGAGTTGCAGATGGATCAAGTGAAGCGCGAGTCAGAAATAAAGCTGCAAGGTGCACTAGTAAAGACTGAGATGGAAGCGGCACAGAAAAATGTCGCAGTGAAGAAAGTTCTGGAGCTGGAATCAGAGATTTGTGCGCTACAGAAGGCGTTAGAATTGGAAAAAGCTGCCAGCGTAGAGGCAGAGAAAGGAGAATCATTGAGTCAGACAGACATGAGTGATATGTCCACTGATGTTGATACCAATGAGGTCCAAAGCCTAGAGGGCTGTGAGATGATAAATAAGGTGAAGGGTCACCAAAAGTGTGGAACAAGAGTCCGTAAGAAGACTGACCACGCATATGTTGTCCCAACAGCTAAAGTGTCTGAAGCCATTGTGGATAACGGTGTTGCTGTACCTGTCTCTAGCCAAATGTCTGGTGGACAAACGGTGAATAATGACTCCATGTTGTCTGTGAAGGGGGAGTCAGGAAGTAAGAGATGGTTACATGTCACCAATGATGTGACAGTTGTTAAAGACATGCCAGAAAATGTAGTTCAGCATGAGCTATTTTGTGAGGGTGTACGGTATGGCCCTCGTGGAGAAGGAGAAGATATTGCAGTACAGAGCTTGTGTATCTCAAACAAAGAGGAGAGCAAGAAGCCTATGTCTCCTAAACTTCTAAGCCTTGATGGTGGTGGCAAAGTTTGCTTTGAGATGAAGGTTACGGAAAAAGTTCCCGTGATACAGTTATACTCTAAAGACATTGATGTGCATGAAGTACGTGTTAGTTGGTCTCTGAGCTCCTGTGGATTCAGGATAGGAGAAGATGAAGATTCTTACGGCTATTCACTAAAGGAATCAAAGTCCTGTAATGGGATAGCTGAAGACTATGGCGAGAAATGTGATGAAAATGATGTGATCCCCTGTATGGCGAATTGTGAAGGTGATGAAGAAAAACTTGCCTTTGCACAGAATGGCCAGGATCTTGACGTAGCAGTTAAAGTGATGAGAAACCGGAAGTGTTGAGTAACCGGAATCTGGAAGAAGAGACCCCCAGATTGGGAATTCTGGAGAGACACTGGACAGGCCTACTTGGTTGAAGAGGGACTTCGTCATAGGATGTCTCGTCCCATTGTAGCTCACCCCATGGGTAGTGAGCTGAGGGGGAGGATATGTAAGTATGTGAGCCAGAGGGTGCTGTTTAGCGACCCAGGCCAGACCAGAAAAGGCTCTCAGCCACTCCTTTGGGTGGTGGCACGCAACTCCAAAGGGGCTGGAGCATCCTGCAGGAAGCAGGAAGTAGTGGACCAGCGAGGACGGAGAGAGAGGCTCTGTCCCAGAGGGCTGGCGTCCACAGGAGTGGACCAGCGAGGACAGAGAGAGAGGTTCTGTCCCAGAGGGCTAGTGTCCACAGGAGTGGACCAGCGAGGACGGAGAGATAGGCTCTGTCCCACAGAGCTGGCGTCCACAGAGGACTGTTGCTAGAGCTGAGTAACAGTCAGGACAGTTAGGGGCTCAAGGAGTGAGTTAGGTCCTAACTGTGGCATAGGTTTTTTGTTGTTTTGCTGTGTTGCAGTTAAGCTGAATAAAGCCACTTTTATTTACACTTGGACCATCTGAAAGCTATCTTTCCGGCGCCCAGTACCATGAACCACCGCTGTCCGGACCAGGAAAAGCCGCCATTTTGAGTTTAATTCCCCAAGTTATCATGGTACAGACAAAAATACATAGGAATAGCATACGTCCCAACCGTCCCAGATTCTGCAGGACAATCCCGGATTGTGGGTCCTGTCCCGCTGTCCCAGTCGGTAGGAGGTATGTCCCGGATTCAACTCATCTGCGTCCGGAGAGGATGCAGATGAGTTGAATACAATGGTGAAGCAGGAGCCGTCGGCGGATAGCTCTTGCTTCACCACTGTTCCCCTCTGCATGCTCCGGCCCTGGGAGCTGTAGGCACGATGTGATGACGTCACTAACATCGCGCCTGCAGCTTCCTGAAGACTGCAGGAGAAGAGACTGCAGGGGAGAGAGGAGAGGTGAGTATCAGTGATTATATTATGTTAAACTTTGGGGTGGACATTAAACTGGGGAGTGATAAAGGGGCACATTAAACTAGCGGCAAATGAAGTGGGACATTAAACTGGTGGCTGATGAAGGGGGACATTAAACTGGTGACAGATGAAGGGGGGCAATTAAACTGGGGCAGATGAAGGGGGACATTAAAATGGGGCAGATGAAGGAAGACGTTAAACTGGTGGCTGATGAAGTGGGGCAATAAGCTGGTAGCAGATGAAGGGGGCAATTAAACTGGGGCAGATGAAGGGGGCATTAAGCTGGTGGCAGATGGAGGGGGGACATTAACCTGGTGGCAGATGAAGAGGAACATTAAACTGGGGACAGATGCGGAAACCACATGGACCCCATTATAGTCTATGGGGTCCGCAGATTTCCTTATGTAAACCACTTCTCTCTGCATATAGGTTTCCGTTCAGAGGTTCCCCAAGCGGACTCCCCTGTATGGAAACCGAACACAGATGTGAACCGGCCCTTACACAGCACAGAGTACATTAGAGTGATAAACAACATACCTGGCATAAGTACACTGAAAATTTTTTTTTTGCTTTTTCATACGTGCCTGCTTTTAATAAAATATTTTCATGTTCTCTCTTGTGGTAAGAGCTACAGAATTATTTTGGCACAGGTAGATCAGTCCTCTTCTGTTTTATTCTATTATGATGAAAGTTCATCCTTATTGTAATCTTGTGCCCTATTTCTTTTGGTACATATAATTAAGTAGACCACCTTTGTTGTTGTGCAGGTAAAGGTGCCTAGGATCCTAATTTGAGTTAGGAATCTTTATCTTATATGTGGTCATTATAGACAGATTTTATATTTTTTTTTCTGGTTGCAAGGAAATGTTCCTGTTTTTGTTGCAGGGGACAGGAACTTCTTACCATGGTGTTCAGATTCAGAAGCGGCCTGAAAATATTGATTTTAAATGGTCATGCTTTTGTAATATTGGATGTATTTTCCATGCAGCTCCCCTCATTATCTGAAGGTGTGGATTTAAAGAGGACCTTTCATGTCCTCATGCACATGCGGTTTTATATACCGCTAGAAAGCCAGTCGGCTTTCCCTTTATGTGCCCCCGGGCTGGAGATATTGGTGCCGTTAGTTTCGGCACTGATCTCTGCCCACTGTCAGAAGGCCATTCCTGACAGTCTAGATAGGCTGTGAGGAACGCCCCCCCCCTGACTGTACTCGTCCATAGACTTGTACTGGGGGGCGTTCCTCACTGCTCAGCGTCATCGCTGGGCGGTACAGAATGTCCCTTCTGACATTATAGGGCTATGGACACATAATGGGAAAGCCAAAGGGAAAACCGCATGTGCAGGAGGACATGAAAGGTCCTCTTTAATTGATAACTAGAGGCACCCAATTGTTTACCTGTTTCATTTTGTACTGTAATAACTTACACCTTGGTATTCTGATGGCCCTCCCAATTTTTATTTTCAATTTTCTGGAAAGTTAGACAAGCTGCTTATGTGCATATCTAGAGCGTCAGGACATATGCCGCTATACCTGATAACTGGGGATAAGCTCTCATTGTCATACAATAAAAGAGAATATGGACACCTTACAATACTGATGTGACACTGATGACAGCATAAAAGATGTGGACAAGAAGAAGAGGTATTTTAGTAATAGTCAAGCTAGGGGATGGACATGTTATTCATCACTGCATGTTCCAAAGGAATTATTCAATTTTATACTGTTTTATAGAACTAGAGAATCTTAAGAGTAGGAGAAGCAGAACAAAGTTTAGTTAGAGTTAATCAATTACAGGCAGATACTGTGATAAATCATACCAGTGAGGAAGGAAGAATATCTGTTCTGTTTGAGCCTGTGACTGCAGAAGTACAGACACTGCATAGTTAACACTTTCATTGCCAATAATCTAATTTTGTCTAACTCTATTTTTCAATAGAACAGTTGAATCTGTGAATGTCCACGGTGTTTCTTACATTGTTTTTACTAACAAAGTCAGTCATGTTAGTGAAAAATCTTTTGGGCAAGAGTTAAATTTTTTTTTGTTAAGTACATTCAAACCGCTAACAGCAAAACAATGATTCCGCTTGTGCTGATCTGAAAAATTCTCCATTTCTTAAGGAGCTTTTTTATTGTTACCCAATATACATACAAATTGTTGTTCTGAAGGCAAAACAGTGACAAAAACTGTGCTAATCTGAAAAATCCCCGTTTGTTAAGGGTTTTTTTGGTGCCCGATATACAGTGGGGAAAAGTGTATTGATACACTGTCAATTTTGCAAGTTTTCCCACCTACAAAGAATGGAGATGTATGTAATTTTTATTGTCGGTACACTTCAACTGTGAGAGAAAGAATCTAAAAAAAATCCAGAAAATCACATTGTATTATTTTTAAATAATTAATTTGCATTTTATTGCATGAAATAAGTATTTGATCACCTACCAATCAGCAAGAATTCTGGCTTTCACAGACCTGCTAGTTTTTCTTTAAGAAGCCCTCCTACTCTGCACTCATTACCTGCATTAAATGCACCCATTTGAACTTCTTACCTATATAAAAAACACCTGTCCACACAATCAATCACACTCCAACCTCTCCACCATGGCCAAGACCAAAGAACTGTCTAAGGACACCAGGGACAAATTGTAGACCTGCACAAGGCTGGGATGGGCTACAGGACCATAGGCAAGCAGCTTAGTGCGGAGGCAACAACTGTTGGCGCAATTATTAGAAAATGGAAGAAACACAAGATGACTGTCAATCTTCCTCGATCTGGGGCTCCATGCAAAATCTCACCTCGTGGGGTAAAGATGATTCTGAGAAAGGTCAGGAATCAACCCAGAACTACATGGGAGGACCATGCCAATGACCTGAAGAGAGCTGGGACAACAGTCTCCAAGATTATCATTAGTAACACCATATATCGTCATGGATTAAAATCCTGCAGGGAACGCAAGGTCCTCTTACTCAAATCTGCACATGTTCAGGCCTGTAAGAAGCATTTCAAGGTCCTGGAGTGGCCTATCCAGTCTCCAGACCTGAACCCAATCGAAAATTTTTGGAGGGACCTGAAACTCAATGTAACCAACCGACAGCCCCGAAACCTGAAAGACCTGGAGAAGATCTGTAAGGAGGAATGGGTCAAAATCCCTGCTGCAGTGTGTGCAAAATTGGTCAAGAACTACAGGAAACGTCTGACCTCTGTAATTGGAAATAAAGGCTTCTTTACTAAATATTAACTTCTGTTTTTCTATTGTATTTATTTCATGCAATAAAATGCACATTAATCATATAAAAATCATACAATGTGATTTTCTGGATATTTTTTTTTGTCTTTCATTGTTGAAGTGTGCCTACGATAAAAATTAGAAACCTCTCCATTCTTTGTAGGTGGGAAAACTAGCAAAATCACCAGTGTATGAAATACTTATTTTCGCCACATACAAACTGTCGCCTATGTAACGGTAAAACAGTAACATAGCCTGTGCTTATTTGAAAAATCTCTGTTTGTTAGGGTTTTTTTCTTTTGTTACCTAATATACATACAAACAGCTGCCATTGTAATGGAAAAAAATAAACAAGATGACAAAGATATACACACAGTGTCTGAATTGTTGCCAATCACTATTAGAATTAAGCAGTGTGCAGTAAAATGACTGGAAAACAGTCATGTAAGTACTAAAAATAAGAATGTGGGTGGCAACAGCAACGCTACTTCTGGTTTTGGTGGCACTGCCAATAGTTGCAGGATTCTTGTACTTCCTTAGAATGAAGATGAAGTCTTTGATTACTTAGCTTGCTCATCTCAGTCATGATGTAGCACCTGCTATTTCTCCTAATCAGATCAGTCTTCCTCCTCTTTTCGATGAGTTGGATGAGAACGGTTAGCATTTTTTGCAAGTAGAGGAAGCAGAGGTGCAAGAGGAAGACATGATTGCTGGTGGTAGAGGTAGTAGTGGCATAGGGTGTGGTACTACTACTGGTATTCGCTCTGGTAGGGACACTAGGGGGAAATCTGGAAGTTGAAATTATGAGGATGTGCAAGAATCCCATGGCCATGATGAAAAAAAAATGGGGAAGACAATGACTTTGCTGATGATGATTCTTTTGCAGATAGGACCTAACAACTGTGTGGGGTTACAAGGTGACATCTGAGAAAGAGTGTGGTGGCAGTAGTGATAGTAATGATTCCAGCCAATGCGCAGCCCAACATCCAAAAAGCCTGCCCAGGGCAGACCTAGGGGAAACTCGCAGGGTGGCAGTGGCAGACACATTTCCACTGCTGCTGGTATTGGCAACAGTAACTACACACAGTCATCTCCCATGTGGGAATTTTTTTGTGGATTGATAAATCTATGGCATGTGTTAGATCTGCAAGCAGAAACATAGCTTTGGTCATGCAGGAACAAATGTAGGAACTGCATGCTATGTAAAAGGCATCATCTTATTTGGCAAAATAGACTTGGCAGTGGCAGTGCCACTAGCAGGGGAAGTGAGCAAGGCCATCCTACTCCTTGTCTCCGTGATCTTCCTTGTAGGCAGGCCACATCTACACCTAGTACATGGTCCTGGTTATCATCAATATCACCAACTGTTTCTCCTTCTCCTCCTACTCCTCGTCTTCCACACCTATGTCAGTCATTCATAAGGTAATGTGTGTCCAGGAACCAGCAATATGTGCTCAGTCATCTGGCATTTCTGCAACTTAACTCACACCTTGCCAAGCTGCTGGCAGTGCAGAATTCTTCCCTGCCTCCAAAAGGGAAGCAAAATTGGAATATTATCAGGGTAGATTGTATACCCAGCTTGCTTCAGCTTTTAGGGAGACCACTGCAAGTACTAGTCACACGTGTGCCCAGGTTTCCTTAGCCCTTCCTCTGCCAGGGCCTACAAGTAGCAAGAGAAAAAAAAGAGAAAAAGTAGCAGCATCAGCAACCCCTATAGTGTCTACAGGGAATTCTAGATAGTGACAGTTACAGGGGCTTCAGCGGTATCTCAGATACTTGAAAGGGATACAGCTTTAGTACCCACAATTGCAGTTATCAAGAATACGGCGAGTGAGATACGTAATTACAGCATGTAATTACGGTATGTAAACAATACTGGGAGCTGCATGCTCCAGGAAACAGCTGATCTGCAGGGTCCTAAGAGATCTATGAGATCAGTGGGTGGCCCCTGCTGATCAGCTGTTTGAAGATACTGTGGTGCTTTTGCGAGCGCTGTGACTCCAATGTTATTATTGCCTGTAATAATACTGCATGGCTGCCATACACTGCATTCTACATCACTTAAGGAATGTGCCCTCAGACCTGGTGGGGGCCTCACAATCCTGGACCAGATCTCAGAGGACAATAAAACTTTCATACTCCTTATGTATCAATTGCTACAATATTTACTACTTTAGCTGTTTACACCCCTCCTTATATTGATAGTTCTGCTTTACATCACTTGACACATTTACCACACTATTCCTGCGTCCTTTTGTGTATAAATATTTCACTCTTCAGATATTGTATTATACCATACTTTATGAAGAGACCTAAGTAGTCTCAAAAGCTTGGTTAAAGGGGTTGTCCAGTTTCAGACAGTTATTGAGAGACAAATGTTGTTTGTATAATTTAGTTATATAAGTTATACTCTTAAAAAAAACAAAGATGTACATTTTAGGACAGAAAGGAAAATGAATGTATATAACATAGCAAACATCCATAGATTTTTTAAATTGTTTTATGTTAATTTATCTCTTTTGCCTCCTAAGAGAACCAGGCTAATTCAGGAAATACAAGCATGTATCCAGGTAATGGAGCAACCTCACCAAGTCACACAGAACCAAGAAGAGATGGTCCAATGATGCCAGCGCCACGCATTGCTGTCACAAGTCCACCTGTGCCAAGACCCATGGGGTCACATATGGGAGGATCACCACGTTTCCCTCACCCACAGGGCTCACATCCTAGATATTAATGGATTGCACTTTGTTTCATATTGTAGCACAAAGCTGCATCACAATGGCACCAACCAATATGCAGTAAATTTAGTAAAACTTTGGGAAAATAAATGAACTGTTGCCACAATAAGCAGCCATGGATTATATTAATGAAATCTTTTTGGGACATGTTTTGGAACGGCTTCTTTTGAAAACTGTGATTGTCACACAAAATTGATATTTTTTTCACCATTGAAGCTAATGATTAAAATCAATACAAAAATTGCATCAGAACCTAAAAATGCATAGATGTTTCCATCTTTACTTTTCCTTTTGGCTGGAGAAGTTTATATATTTGTGTCATGAGATGACAGACATTTCAAAACAAAATAATTTTGTGATACTCTGTTGGTTTTATGAGAAATTGTAATCCTTAACAAAATTTGTGCTAAAATATGGACGTATAAATCTATACGATTGAGTGTTCAAATGCAAATGTGAAATAAATTTTTACATATTTAATTACATTAATGCTTATGATTTCTTTCCCACTGCAAAAAAGTACCTTCTTTGTCTTCCATGTTTTATATATTTTTTCCCAAAAAAGTTTATTTCTTAAACCTTATGTGCTGCTGCATATTTACTGTATTTTCAAGAACAGTGTTTTGTCTCAGAAGCTCTGGTTTGTGCATATGTGCACATCTTCGGAAGTTATTAAATTAAGTAGATGTCACATATAGTAACATTTTCCAGGTCAAGTTGAACAAATTAGTTGCCTGTTACATGGCTTAAAGCAATGGAGTCTTGATTTAAAATATTTACTGATCATATATACTGTATATTCTGCAGTCTTTACAATAAAACCAGTGTACTATGGATAAATTAGCTGACTCTGAATGACAAATGTTCTGATTTAATTTATGCAAAATACATTCTTATCTACTAATCACATAGTGTGCAACATTGTTCTGATTTTCTATTAACCACATTATTGTAAATGTTTGAAATTTATTGCTGCAAAGCAACACAGTGGAAGTAGCCTTATCATGATATAAATAACCATATAGCAACACGAATATTTACACATACAGTACAGACCAAAAGTTTGGACACACCTTCTCATTCCAAGAGTTTTCTGTATTTTCATGACTAAAAAAATTGTAGATTCACACTGAAGGCATCAAAACTATGAATTAACACATGTGGAATTATATGCTTAACAAAAAAGTGTGAAACAACTGAAAATATGTCTTATATTCTAGGTTCTTCAAAGTAGCCACCTTTTGCTTTGATTACTGCTTTGCACACTCTTGGCATTCTCTTGATGAGCTTCAAGAGGTAGTCACCTGAAATGGTCTTCCAACAGTCTTGAAGGAGTTCCCAGAGATGCTTAGCACTTGTTGGCCCTTTTGCCTTCACTCTGCGGTCCAGCTCACCCCAAACCATCTCGATTGGGTTCAGGTCTGGTGACTGTGGAGGCCAGGTCATCTGGTGTAGCACCCCATCACTCTCCTTCTAGGTCAAATAGCCCTTACACAGTCTGGAGGTGTGTTTGGGGTCATTGTCCTGTTGAAAAATAAATGATGGTCCAACTAAACGCAAACCGGATGGAATAGCATGCCGCTGCAAGATGCTGTGGTAACCATGCTGGTTCAGTATTCCTTCAATTTTGAATAAATCCCCAACAGTGTCACCAGCAAAGCACCCCCACACCATCACACCTCCTCCTCCATGCTTCACGGTGGGAACCAGGCATGTAGAGTCCATTCATTCACCTTTTCTGCGTCGCACAAAGACACGGTGGTTGGAACCAAAGATCTCAACTTTGGACTCATCAGACCAAAGCACAGATTTCCACAGGTCTAATGTCCATTCCTTGTGTTCTTTAGCCCAAACAAGTCTCTTCTGCTTGTTGCCTGTCCTTAGCAGTGGTTTCCTAGCAGCTATTTTACCATGAAGGCCTGCTGCACACAGTCTCCTCTTAACAGTTGTTGCAGAGATGTGTCTGCTGCTAGAACTCTGTGTGGCATTGACCTGGTCTCTAATCTGAGCTGCTGTTAACCTGCGATTTCTGAGGCTGGTGACTCGGATGAACTTATCCTCCGCAGCAGAGGTGACTCTTGGTCTTCCTTTCCTGGGGCGGTCCTCATGTGAGCCAGTTTCTTTGTAGTGCTTGATGGTTTTGGCCACTGCACTTGGGGACACTTTTAAAGTTTTCCCAATTTTTCGGACTGACTGACCTTCATTTCTTAAAGTAATGATGGCCACTCGTTTTTCTTTACTTAGCTGCTTTTTTCTTGCCATAATACAAATTCTAACACTCCATTCAGTAGGACTATCAGCTGTGTATCCACCTGACTTCTGAACATCACAACTGATGGTCCCAACTCCATTTATAAGGCAAGAAATCCCACTTATTAAACCTGACAGGGCACACCTATGAAGTGAAAACCATTTCAGGTGACTACCTCTTGAAGCTCATCAAGAGAATGCCAAGAGTGTGCAAAGCAGTAATCAAAGCAAAAGGTAGCTACTTTGAAGAACCTAGAATATAAGACATATTTTCAGTTGTTTCACACTTTTTTGTTAAGTATATAATTCCACATGTGTTAATTCATAGTTTTGATGCCTTCAGTGGTAATCTACAATTTTTATAGTCATGAAAATACAGAAAACTCTTGGAATGAGAAGGTGTGTCCAAACTTTTGGTCTGTACTGTACATACTGCACTTCTACATTAACAAAAGTGCACAGAGACACCAACACTGTGCTTGCATATACATCAGTGTGTAATAGGACATGTTTTTCCACAAAATCATAGTGTCTTATTGATGTGAGATGACAGGGTTAATATCTTAAGGATCAATATATTTGTATTTCTTGTACATCTGTAGGAGGTTCACTCTGTAACTTTTGTCTGTATTTCTGTATACTATGCTGTACGAGTATTTTCCAAAAGGAAATGAAAAAACAGTAAAGATGCGCTCCTTAATCTTCATGTGACAGGTCACAATGGTGGCTGTATTATACTGTCATAAAGACAGGAGAGGGCAGCGGCCACTGGTGTACGGCAAACTGAATGTATCAATGTCTTAAGTAGTGTGCATAAAGAGTACTAAGGATGCGCGCTCCTCTTAATGGATGTAAGACTCAGGTGACATTTCATCTTGACACAACATAGATGTTTATTGAAAATAAAAAATGAAATGGATAACACGTTTCGGGGTCTTTTTCACTGATTACAGTGAACCCCTTCTTCAGATCCAATACACAGCAACTATAACACATAAAATTAAATAAAATATAATATATAATAATATTAGCTTTATGAGAAATGCATTTAAAACATATATATGCCGTTCCGTGAAATATATGACATTTGTATCGATATGTATATGCTTGTATAAATATAATATAAATATTTATACAAGCATACACATATCAATACAAATGTCATATTTTATTATATTATGGTGTGATTATAGTCATTCTTTGATCATCTTTAAGTTAACTTGTTTTAGAAAAACTCATTTGCCTATACTGTGATCTCACTATTTTGAAGCATACAAGCCACCTCTACTGCCCATTTGTTTCGCCAGAACTGATAGACCTTATAATGAGCTGACTTGTTGACTCCGATATTTTGTCTGGACGTCCACCTCTTGGCTTTTGAATGGAAGGATGGACTTCATTTCATATTCTTCCAACTGTCATGGTACTCACATGATTTGCCAATTTTCTTGGCCAAGAGCTTCTTCATGGCTGATCCTTGATTTGAACCAGTGACCTTTCACTTGGGAATCAACCAACACACTGAGCTATTAGGGAATGTGAGAACTTGTACTTGTACTTTGTAGTGTACAAGAAGAAAAATATTTTTCCACCACCAGGAGAAAACAGTAATGACAAGAATCTGCATAACTAATCATATGCTAACTAGTTGCGAGTTAAATTTATAAATGAGATAACCAGGGTGATTGCCTTTAAAATGATGGTAGTCTCACGTTCAAAGCTGTAGTGAGATACGGAGCCTAAAAGTCAAAGCATTGTTATCCTTTAGGTCATCAGTCTACTGGCAATATGCTTAATGTATATGGATTGTTCCTAGCAATTCTTGGTTATAGGGTTACTAGGGAAAGAATTTAGAGCATGTGTCAAGTTCTTAATTCAGCTGCTATACCTTTAAAGTTATCGTGTCAACCTGGGAAGCTTTTGCAGTTTCAGAGGCTCTCTGGGCTTGTCCAATTAGCAGCTGAGGAGGAATATAAAAGACCCCTCCCTCCTGACCCAGGTTACCTGCTAATTTAGTTCTCTAGTTTGGCTCTGAACCTGATTGTGTGAATTGCATTGTTTTCCTGACCCTCAGCTTGTTTTCTGGTTATTTGTTTGCCTCCTGATTCTGCCATTGACATACCCGTTCAGATTTGACCCTTTTCTTTTGGAAATCTGTTTTGTTTCTGCCTTTGACGACTTCTGCTGGTTTTGACCCTTTGCCAGAACAATTATTCTCCTGTTTCTGATTAGTTCTGTAAGTTAATTGTGGGTTCTGGTTTGGTTTCAGTTAGTGGAGCATTTATTTCCTGTACAGCTTCTGGTGGTGATAATTGGGTGGACACCCAAATTCAGCAAAGCCCATCTGGCCTTGTGGCTAGTGCTGGTGCAGATGTTTGGGGTCTGTCTCTATCTCGCAGTTGCTGTGCTGTTTTTAAATAGCTTGTTCTTCTGCTCGCTGTTATTAGCCAGTTTCATATCATTACAGACTATGATGCAGTGACTTCTATGCACATGGCCAAGTACAGTCTGGGTACTACGGCCGACACACGTACGGTTTTCCATGGATGGGACTTTCATGTGCAAGAGCCTTTAGTAAATAGAACACTGATTAATCACATCTCTACCTCATTGCCATGCAAAACCAAATGGCCAAATAGCTAAAATTAATTGGTGTTTTACTTATTAAGAAATGAACAGCCTTATTTGAAATGCCTTGTGGCAGCTTCCTTAATCATTATTATCAGGCTGGTTAAGATCACCATCTGGTGGAGGCCTCAGGGCAATTGCGTCATTTGCTCACTCTACAATTCAGTCTAGCCCCTGACCACATCTCATCAGTTATTTATGTACCATAATATGAAAGTATTTTGCAAATCAATAGTTATAAGCCAAAATTATTTTGTGACCCATTTTATTCAATAACTATGATCATGGTTGAAGTACTTTAATTTCCCATGGCTCTTTGAGACTATAAATTACCTTTCTTTTAGGAGTCTGAAATGCTGAAAGTCGTTTTACACTTCTGCAGTTTTAATTGTGTGGTCAGCACCTAAGGAATAGGAAGTTTTTTATAAAATTATACCCATTACTATATTACTAAAGTGTTATGTCAAGCAGGAACTATTAAGAATTTTATACAGATCAGTTCTATAACGCAGAACTTCTGTGTATTAGTCTATACCAGTGGTTCCCAAACTGTGGAATGCAACTCCCTCAAGAGGACTCGAAGTGACCACAGGATGCTGCCAGATGCCGAGAGGATGCCTAGGAGAGGTGAGGCAACTGTTTTATATTTTTTCTCACCTCCCCTCTACTTATTATAATCTGGGATTTGAGGAGAACCCAGAGTGCAATAATTCACTGAGACATACACAGAGGATCAAACCTCACAAATATTTCTCAAAATGAATCTCGTGGGGTTCATCCATCTCCACTAATGAAGTGGCCCGAGGCATTATATTGTGTGGTGCCACTGTGAAACATTATACTTTGGGAGGCACTGTGGAGCATTATACTGTGTGGAGGCACTGTGGAGCGTTATACTGTGTGGGGCCACTGTGGTACATAATCCTGTAGGGGAACACTGTGGACCTTTATACTGTGTGGAGGCACTGTGGAGCGTTATACTGTGTGGGGATCCTTTGGAGCATAATACTGTATTGAGACACTGTTGAGCATTATACTTGTGAAGACACTGTGGAGCATTATACTGTGTGGTGCCGTCTGGAGCATTATACTGTGTGGGGCTGCTCTGTAGCATTATATTGTGTGGAGCCATTCTGGAGCATTATACTGTGTGGAGGCACTGTCGAGTATTATACTGTGTGGAGAGCACTGGGAAAAATTATATATACTGTATAGGGTCCACAAAGCAGTAACCTGTAAGATACAGTTGGCATAATGGCAGAATAGAATAAAAGGCAGAGTACAGTTCTAAAGGGCACAATGAAAGGAAGATCATAGCAGAATAATAGGCAGAATACAGGTAGGGACATTTATTTTTCAAATGAGACTAAGTACAGTAGAGAGGGTCCCCGGGAAAATTCTCATCCAAAAGTGAGTCCTGCCTTCAGAAAGTTTGGGATCCAGGAGAGTATGTGTGATGTTGATATGTCCTTCATTATAATTATCTGATATACTGTACATTCATTGATTATACACTGGGTCTTTCCATTAGTGGATGTAAAAATGCTACCCTGCTGCCCTATAAAAAGGCTCTTAGAGGTTACTTTTGGAAAGTGTATCTCTTGGTGAGAGATCAGTAACTGCTAGACATGCCTATACAAAACCCTCAAGACATTTTGCCTAGATGACAGACTTTGACTGGGGGTACATTATTGGACTGAGGGAAGCAGAAAAGGTTGTTTCAACACATTGCCTGCCATCTAGTGCATTCTGGTCTAGCTGTTAGGAGGTTTTGGGAGCAGTGGCTACATGAGGGCATGCACACAAGGTGAACAAGCTCTGGATGGTCCAGACAGACCACCAGTAAACAGGATTGTTTGATCTGCCAACAAGCATGAGCATCTTTTGCAATTTTGTTGCCTACCCAGATAGCACCTTCATTACACACCCTTTTCTCTGCTCAGACCATTTCCAGGTGCTTAGCAGAAGCAACTTTGGTGTCATGGGACCCATTATGTGCCCTGCCATTGACTGCCACTGTAGCCTTTGTTTGCAGTGGTGCAACAAAGAAGAAACCTGGACCGCTACGGATTGAACTGTATCATCTTTAGCAATAAATCCAAGTTCCAATAGAGATCTGATGACAGTCAGGTTTGAGTAAGGAGGCCTCATGTCGAGTGCTTCAATCCTGCTTTTTCTGTGGAGGGACACACTGCCCCAGCTGCGATTGTCATGATCTGGGGAGCCATCACGTGAAAAAGTTGGCCACCCCTAGTAGTGGTACGAGGAACATTAGCAGCTCAGCAATATGTGAAGGACATCCTACTACCACATCTGAAACTTTCAGCACATTCCAGGAAAGTCTCCGCCAGATTGTTACACTTCCTTGGCCTGCCAAGATTAATCACCAATCAAGCATTTCTGGGACCAGCTGAGATGCCAGCCTCAGCAACCTTCAAGTTTGCGTGATCTACAGGTCCATTATGTATATATATTATGTATGTATATATTAGGAAATTATTATTATCTTTATGGGCCAGATGATTCCAAAGTTAATTACATGTGATAGTTTAGGAAAATTTCTGTGGTTTTGTCATCTCTGACCTTAGGTCTGTGAATGGCATTGGATTTCACAGAGAAAGTCAGTACAGCCTTAATAAAGAAGGTTGGAAATGCAAGGAGACTCAGCTTTCCCATACAGGGAGAGCGAACCAGACAGTTACAATTAATATTCATGGGACTCGCTTCCTTATTAATCCACTGTACAGTGACTGACAGAGGATTAGAATCATGAACCAGGAGGTCATTTCTGAAACATGAGACAAGGATTAGCATTATAACAACTGTTGATGACCAGAGGTCAATCCTGTGGAGTCAGCTAGATAGTGACCATCTAAATATTCTTCTCAAGCTACACAGAATCAGAAAACCTGTAATTGGTAAGTGTTTTTGTGTTTTTCTCTCTTTTTATTTTATATCTGTTTTCTTGTCTATATCACTTTTTGTTTTGTCCCTTTTTGTAAGGACTGAACCATTTTGTACTAAAGTGTTCACTTTAATGTTGGTCACTGTATGCTCTACTTATCCATTGCCTTTTAAAGTGTGCTTTGTCATCTGACTGTTAGAGAGACGTGTATGCGTGTGAGTTGGGTTCCTACTGTCCAAATCAGTAGTTTGTGGCAGCATGTATCTGGAGTGTGTGGACTGTGTTGGGGTGCGATTTATGTCTAATTTGCAGCTTGAGTTAGTGGAGTGAATTAACCCTGACAGCTGCACCCTCGTCTTGTGCTACGACGGTCCATATGTGACATACAGTTTTTCCCAATAAACATATCTCTTAGCTGTAATATTGGTCAGCAGGGGTTCTATATCTCATCAGGGAGAGAGGATACAGTCACTTATTAGATCATGTATGGACTGCTAAGAATTCTGGGTAAAGAATATGAAAATAAGACCTTCTTGGTGGAAAAGAGGAACTTGCACTAGTGCCACCTTTTGGAAGGTAGCTCCCTATGGATCAATGCATGATTTTCAAAAAAACTTAATAGCACAACCTGCTACCTCTTGTGTCACCCCCTCTACCTCATAGATTGTAAGTTCTTGCAACGAGGGCCCTCAATCCCATTGTGTGAATTGACTTATTACTCTGAAATGTTTCATTTTGTATGTACTTTAACCCTACAATCTGTAAAGTGCAGTGGAATATGTATTATCATTATTATAATCTTGGAATAATAGACAAACCAGAATATCTCCTCCAAATGGATGGGTCCCTCTCTGTCATGGAAAGTTATTCTGGCTTGGCTATTGTTCCCAGATTATCCTGTTAGGTTTTTTTATTTTGAGAACCATGCATTGATTTATAGCAAGCTATCTTCCAAAACGTGGCACTAGAGCAATTTCCTCTTTAACTGAGGAGGTCTTATTTACATATTCCTTGCTTGTAATATTGTAATCGCTTACATATATCCTCAATGTATTCACACATTTAAAGTTTCCTTGGTGCATTTTTTTTTAAGCTCCTATTAATTTCATAATGTAATCTTGGATAACCTTTTTCCCTTCGGATCAATGCATGGTTTTCAAATAAAGGCAATAGCATAATCTTGGAATAATAGAAAAGCCAGAATAACTCCTCCAAAAGGATGGGCCCCTCTTCCTCATGGAGGAGTTGTTCTGGCATGGCTATTGTTCCCAGATTATGCTATTAGATTTTTTGAAAACCATGCATCGATGTAGGGAGCTATCTTTCAAAGGGTGGCATTAGAGCAAGTTCATCTCTTCCATCGAGGAAGTCTTATTTGCATACTCCTTGCTGTAATGTTGTAATCACTTCACCCATTTAAAGTTTTAGTTTCCAACAACTCCTTGGTGCATTTTTTCAGCTCTTATTCATTTCATAATATAATCTTTGATAACTCAAAAAAAAGTTTGAAGGGTTTGTTACATAAAGACAACCTCTGTGCTCAGGTTCAATAAGGACTTGTGGATATTATAGAAGGGGTCCCCCACTTAAGACTCTATGAATCAGAATGGAGGACCAGTTTGTAAGATTGCATTACATTACTTAAATCTTTGGTATATAATGCCCCATTTAGTGGCCAGGTGCAGATTCCCTCAGTCAATACAACTGATAGCTGGAGATTAGAGATTCCAGCATCATTTTATAGGGCAGTTGTGCTTTTTGAGAGTGCAAGACCAAAGTGGGCAGAAATGCTTTTATTTCATGTATCCAATGAAGAGTAAAATAGACCTTCTTGTTCATTTTACTTCCTACAGGCAAAGAAGATTCCTAGAAAAAAAAAACTGTATAGATAGATGCATAGATTGAAAAAAGTAAAGATTTTCATAATTTGGAAGGTAAATGTATATATATTGTCAGGATCTGGGGTGCTGGGTGGGCTGACATGAACACAAACTCCAAGGTATTAGTCCAAGTATTGAATTTTATTCACTCAAAACACTCCTTGGTACATGCAACATAACAGAAACGGAAAAAAAATAAATACCTGCCCTTCTGGGCTCTAACTAAACAGAAATAGGTTACTTCACCTAGAATAGGAACAAGTTCAAACAGTCAGATTGTCTTCCAGCAGTAGCCACTTTCTTTGTGGCTTTCCAGCCAAGCTCTGCCACAGTCTTCTCTCCTAGCAGACTTCTTATATCCCCTTAACGAGGAGATCCCAGTCAGCTGGGTTTCTTCCAGGAGTGTCCACAAGGTGTGGACTGGAGGGGATGGGAATGGCAGGTCCCACTACCAACCTACCCGCCATTCCATAAAAAATCCAGCCCAGTGCACAGCACTTAAATAATGCTCAGCAAACATAGTTGTCTGCTGAGAACCAAACTTTCTGTATTTCCGTCATCTCACCCATCTGAGCAACCTGGGTAAGATGTATATCCCTTCCAATATTTTTCCAGTCATCGGTTTACAATTATATATATATATATATATATATGTTTACATAAAGAATAACACTTTTCCTGACCATTATATGGTTTGAATTCTGCATTATTAATACTTTTCTTCTCTGTAGGCTCTATCTCTAATTTTCAGATATCTTTGAGCTGGGGTATGAAAACTAGATGCTTAGTGGATGGTGGATGGAAACTAAGACACCTACCAATTTCCAACCATAACCTTCTTTCCTTTAGTATCTAAGGCTCTTGTCCTTTGCAAAGCACACCGACCTACCATGCATACAGGAATGTACGTGCTGTAAACATTCAACCATCTTGACCATCTAAAACTATCAACACAGACACCGGTAACCTTTGAACACCAGTCAAACATGTATTCTTCAGAGCTGCTCAAGTTGTGCTGAATGTCTGTGGAGAAAATCAAACACATCTCCTGATTTCCTTCACTGCAAGTTTATGCTCAAAGCCTGTAACTCTGCCCTTCATCTCAAAAAACAAAATCATGCCCACACAAAAGTAAAAATAATTAACAAAGTTTATTATCAAATAAATAAAATACAAAATACAAATGAACAAACACATGAGGGAATACAGGAAAAAACCAATAACTAATGTGTATAAAGGCATGAAGTTCAGGGTATCAGATAAATAAATGATCATGGCAGAGCACCTTCACAAATGCACTTGAGATAATATGCCCTTCATCTCGCCAAACAACACTACTTCACTGCTCTAATCTCTTCTCTCTCCAGTAACCCTAAACTACTCTTCAATACCTTTTACACCCTCTTTATGCCAAAGGAACATGTACCTGTCACAGACTGACAACCTCCGTGAGGACATAACTCATTTTCTTAGCAGTATCAGTCCCCTTCCATCCCTTGCTCCTCATTGTGATTTAAGAAAGTGAAATAATAAACTGGGTTTATTGTAATTTATTTTAATATGTTAAAGTTTTAGTAATTTCTAATTAATTGTTAGACATTAAAACTTTAAAGTAGGTAAATAAATTTTAGGTAGATGCCCCATCTATTTAAAGTCTAATTTTATTTATTTTTCACAAAGCTACCAAACCCCCTTCCATTGAGCTGAGGCAGGGCCCATGATGGCAGCCCTGACATTGATGCTCCAATTTAGAGCACTGTAATGACAGGAAATTTACCAAATAGAGATTTTGCTATAGAGAAAGCCTCATATATTGTAGCAGTTACATAATTATAGCCATCTACACTGTAGGCTAATAACAAACTGTTCTAGTTCAATGACCTTCATTACTTCAGCCTCCATAAGTCTAAGAAAACACGTTGCTTCACCCTTCAGGAACCATTTTTGCCTTATACCACTATAATCAATAGAAGTGACTTTCATCTTTAGGTGCCTAGGGTGATATTCAGCTATTGCTTTAGAGTCTACTCGCATTATATTGGAGGAATAGTGTATGTGAATCATGTTTAGCATCAAATACAGCAAATTTATATTTATATTTTGTCAACATTTAAATGCCAAATACCATTTACATCTGTGCAATATGTGGCAGACATACAACACCATAAAGCATTGGGTACACATTAACATCAATAGGAAGGAAAAGTACACTAAACTCTTAAAGAGGGTCTGCCCTACTTATCTCTTATCCATAGGATAGGAAATTAATTGTAGAATGAGATTAGGGTCCCTTGAAACCCCATACAAGGAGTGATTGGGTACAAGCTCAGATATCTCCAGCAGTCCTATAGAGAATGAGAAGACCAGAAGCATCTGTACCTGCCCTGCCATTTACACAGGGGAACAGGAAACAGTCTCAAGATTGTACCATCATAGCAGTGATGTGGAAGGTGGGAGCATCCCTGACTCCTACTCTATGGTATCGCTAGGAGCCAGGAAAAGAATAGAAGATGCACACAGCCTGTGTATGGGAGCAGTACTTGTTGTCCGAGTGATCAATCAGAGCTCAGCTAAGAAGTAACCACACCCACATCAACTGTGAGCTCATGGTGTGATGTCATAATGCCACAACTTGTATTCCATACACAGTGCTCCTGCTGCTGCCTTCTTCTATTGGTTCTGAGATGCACACCCTTCTGCTGCAGCTCCTGTAAACTGTCCAAGTATATATCCAAGTGAACCTAGATACCTGCAGATCTAGTAAGCAAATCAAGGTACAGTAAGTAAATTAAGAATACAAAATAGGACAAAGAATTGTCAAAGCATAAGTAACTAAATGGGGCTGGGCCCAGAGTAGTGGGTGGCATGTAGACAGTGGAGGTAAAAAGCAACAGACCCTTGGTTAAAAATTTACATACAGTTTTAGGGAGGTGGAATTCATCTTTAGTCCAGGTCAGGGAAAGCTTAGATACATCTCTGCAACCACTAACCTTCTAATCTGCAATAGCTGGACCATACAGATCAAACCAATGATCACTCACATAGAGTGGTTAGGATTGTGGGTAACCTGATGGGTCTACTGAAATCTGGACCCATAAAATACTCAGTTTGGCATCTTACTGGATCTACAGTGTATATATGTTTATGGCTTTAAATTTACCAGTGCCAACAGTTTTATAACTGTTTTATAAGTAAACAATGTGTCTGTATTATAGCATCAGAATCCAACTTTACTTTTTCAGCGTTGGTTTTTAAATATAGCAGCAGTCTGACTGGTTGCTTTGACAACCATGGAACTCTTTGTTGCAACAGTGTGACATTATAGAAAGATAAGGTTCCGAACATAAACAATCAGTATACTAGCTGTATATACCATAATTATATAATGCAACCATTATATCATGAATTAACATGTAAATTATACCACAAACTGAAAAAATGCAACTTGTAATTATGTCTTTCAGATAATTATGTGGTTGGGGCGCAGATATGACAATAAGGTCACCAGGATTACACAGGGCACTTCTAGGCAAGAAACAAGACATAGGAGAGTCTATAGACAATGTGACCTTTGCAAAGGCTGTCTTGGACAGTCACTACATAGACATGGGAACGCTGTCTTGCACAGTCACCGCATAGAAATTTGCAAAGTCTGTCTGTTTCAGACACTATATGGATTTGGGAGGGCTGTCTATGAAAGTCACTACATGTCTGTGAAGACTGTATTGGGTAGTCATTACAAAGACCATGTTGAAAGCTGTCTTGGACAACCACTGTCCAAGCCTTGAAAAGACTGTCTATGGTTTCAAAGAGATTTATTTAAATATTGCAGTAACATAAAACATAGTAAACAGCAGGGTAAACATAATGTAGGTACAGGTCAGAGGCGTAGCTAGCGGGGGGGGGGGGGGGGCGGTGGTCCCCGGGCCCACTGACTCTCGGGGGCCCACTTCGGGGCCGCCGCAGCACAGGTTGCCCTCACATATTAACTGCATCGGCGTCTGCATGACACCGATGCAGTTAAAATACATTCTCTGTTCATACGTAGCTCGTAAGCCACAAGCCAATTCAGGCCTGTGGACAACCCCTTTAAAGAGGATCTTTCATGTCCTCATGAACCTGTGATTTTATATACCGCTAGAAAGCCGACAGTTGGCTTTCCCGTTATGTGCCCCGATGGAGGAGATATCGTTGCCGTTAGTTTCGGCACATATCTGTCCCCACTGTCAGAAGGGCGTTCCTGACAGTCTAGCGTCATCGCTGGGATGTGAGGAAGGTTCCCCCTGACAGTACTCTAACATAACCTTGTACTGTCAGAGGGGGCGTTCCTTACCACCCTGTGATGACGCTGAGCTATGAGGAAGGCCCCCTCCCCCAGTACAAGTTTTGGGGGAGGACATTCCTCATAGCCCAGCGATGACGCTAGACTGTCAGGAACGCCCTTCTAACGATGGGGAGAGATCAGTGCCGAAACTAACGGCACCGATATCTCCTCCACCAGGGCACATAACGGGAAAGCCGACAGTGCGCTGAATTCAGTGCACTGTCAGCTTTCTAGTGGTATATAAAACCACATATGCATGAGGACATGAAAGGTCGTCTTTAATACAAAGGGGTTATTAATAATACAGAGGGGCATTTATGTAAAAGGGCATAATTTATACAAGGAGACATAAGAGGGTATAATTAATAACAGGGGAATTGGACAATATTAATTTTAGGTGGCACCCGGGCATTAAATTGATTTAAGGAGGTACACAGGGCATTATTAATTAGGGGGAATTATTAATTGAGGAGCAGTATTAAATAAATGGGGCACATAGGAGCATTATTAAATTAAAAAGGCACATGGGGTTATTATTCATTTCCAGGGGATTTTATATCATATATTTTATAATTGGGGTAGCAGCAAGATGGAGATTTTATGTAGTTGAGGACAATGTGGGTCAGGTGCCTGGAAAAGTGATGAGCTAAAGATGTCTGTGTTACAAACTTTACAGTCACAGCTGGAAGAAGTGGTCATGGCGGTCCAGATGGAAGAGACGATAAATGTAAACCGTCAGAGATGTCACCTGTAAGTCACAACATTGTTCCTGTACTGTATTTACGTAACTGGTCTTCACAGCCCTGTGTAGAAACACTATCTACCACTATACAGTCACTGTATAGTGATAGTGTTGGTATACCTGAGTTGGGGGCCCACTTGGACGTGTTCGCCCCCCTTTGCTGAACCCCTAGCTACGCCTCTGGTACAGGTATACAGTATAAAGGAAAACTAGTGAAAACCAGAGATACGGCTATACATCCAAAAATCAGCATAAACATAAAATGGGGGAGGGTGATAGAGGGATATTAACCCCTTAAGGACCCGGCCATTTTTTGTTTTTGTATTTTCATTTTTCCCTCCCCACATTCCAAGTGCCATAACTTTTTCATTTTTCAGTTCACAGAGTCACATGACGGCTTATTGTTTGCGAAACAATACTTTGTAATGGCACCATTCAATATGCTGTGCAATGTACTGGGAAGCTGGAAAAAAATTCAGAATGAGGTGCAATTGGAGGAAAACTGCATTTGAGCCAATTTCATACAGGTTAAATTTTTACGGCGTTCGCTGTGTGGTAAAAATGACATGTTACCTGTATTCTGCAGGTCAGTACGAACACAGCGATACCAAATTTATATAGTATTTGCAAAGTTTTGATACCTTTTAAAAAAATTAGAAACTTTGCAAAATAGAAAAAAAAATGTGTGTCGCCATATTGTGACACATGTAACTTTTTCATATTTACATGTATGGAGCTGGGTAAGGCGTCTTTTTATGCGGGACAACATGATGCTTTTATTGATACCATTTGGGGAAAGATCTGATGGTTTGATCACTTTTTATTCAATTTTTTATAGGAGGCAAAGTGTTGAAAAAAACGCTATTTGGCTATTTTGATTTTTTTTTGCCGCTACGCCATTCACCGTATGGGATAAATATTTTAATATTTTAATAGTTTGTACATTTTGGAGCGTGGGGATACCTAAAGTGGTTATGCTTACTTTTGTTTATTTACTTTTACATCAGATCTAAAGAAAGGGGGTGATTTGAACTTTTGTGTTTTGTTTTGTTTTTTATACTTTTAAAAACTCTTTTTTTTTCTTTTTTTACTTTTATGATCAGACCCCCTAGGAACCTTGAAACCTAGAGGGTCTGATCGCTCATACTATCCAAAATGCCTTCACTTCTATTAGACGCTGCCTTTGGCAGCGTGCAATAGAGCTAATGCAATGACAAGCCTGGGAGCCTTCAATAGGCTCCCAGCTGTCATGGCAACCGATCGCTGTCCCCTGGTGACGATCTGGAGTGTGGCGATCGGTGAAAAATTGCGGCGCCCATGGCGCCTGTGCAATTTAGATGCCACGGTCCCGTTTGACCGCGACATCTAAAGGGTTAACAGCCGCGATCGGTGCAGGCATCAATCTCTGCTGTTAGTGGCGGGTGCTGGCTGTATTATACAGCCGGTATCCGCCCTGTATGGAGAGAGCTCAGCTCCTGAGCTCTCTCCATACATCCTCATGCGACGCAGGACGTACTATTACGCCTGGGTCGCTAAGGGGTTAAAAACCTAAAACCAACCTGGGTAGGGAAAAGGAGGGGGGTATCTAGTGCTATAACGCATATGGAAAATGAAAAGGATGGGAGACCTGGGATGCTAGATCTGTGGACCTAAGATGCACAGACCTTATCAAACATTGGGTGAGTATCAGAGATAGTGGCATTAATCTTTTCATGCAGTATGATGGTGTCAACCCATCGTATTATATCCTTCACCGAGAGAAAAGATTTTCTCCAGTTGAAGACAATGTAAATCCAGGGAGCCATCAAAATATATTGAAACAATTTAAATTGGGCATATTTTAAGATGAAGAAATATGGGGGCCACTAATAGAAAAGACTGTCCAAAATGCTGTTACGTCATTCTGTGAATAGCCAGCCAAAAGCGATGGGCATGAGGGCAGGATCACCACATATGGAGGGTAGTGTCTAGGGCATTACAACCCCTAAAACAAAGGGATGAGACTGTAGGGTAGAAGTTATGTATTCGATGAGGGACCAAGTAGGTTCTATGGAGGACTTTTAAAGAAGATTCCATAAGGGTGGCCTGCCAACTGCCTTTGCTAATAGATGTATAACAGTCAATCCATTGGGCTTAGTCAGGGTAGTATCAAGGTCTTGCTCCCAGTCTGCCTGTGAAGAATATCGCCTTGCCAAGCCTCTTGGCGTACCTGCGATCACCCTTCTAACCTTCCACTCACAACCCGTGAGCAGACAGAGTTCGTAGGATAGAACGAAATGAGAGATATAAATTTTATATATTTAATAACCCAAGTGGGTCGGTACAAATTAATAGCATATACAGAAATATACAATATTAATACGATCAAGCATAAACATACAAGCAAAAGAGCGATGATACAGCACATGAAAAAAAAACGGAAGTAAAATATAGAGTAATACCTGAGCACAGCTTGCTCCTAGCTGTCTCTCTTCCAGACTCCACACCAAAGACAAAAGAAAACTCACCCCCACCTCAGTGTCAGACCCTCTACAGCCCCACCCTTCACCTCCCCCCCAGCCAGCCCTCTCCTCACGAAAAAAGGAATCTATGCCGATTAGAAGGAAAGATGGGTGCCTGGGTTAGTTGCAGGCCATTAGCCCACCCTCCCCCCTTTGGACATCTGGAAAGGCCCTCTCTCCATGGTATGCACATGAAACCACTGGAGCGAATTGACCACCAATGTAAACACAGCTCTACATTCCTACAGATATGTGACTGATACGAATGAGGAATGATACATGTCCAAGAAAGATACATAAATTGAGGGTATCATCATCACACCGCCATAAAGTCAAGCTTAAGGTCGGGGGTGGGGCGTTAAGCAAACCATATATGAAGGAGAGAGAGCCTCTATCAACCACTCTAAACAAGCATAATTGCTCAAAGCTGGTAGGGGAGATCTCAGGATTGAGTGGGGTGAGAGAACACAAAAATACCTGTGCAGTCCGAAATGACTCTGAAGGAGGCAGGGAGTATGTAATAGCAAAATATTCTTTGGTGAAGATACGCCCGAAATCGTTAAGGCTGCGAAACTGTGCGTGCCTCCACCAAAGAAACACCTCAGGGGAGAGGTCAGGACAGAAAAGGGGACTGAAGTATATCAGTATTAAAGGTGAAATCGGGCTTTGCAATCCATATTGAAAACGGACCCTCCGCCACAGTTGTAATATGTAGTCAGTCACTTTGGCATCTGCCAGAAGAGTACAGACCATTGATCGGGGGGGCCCACAGCAGAGCCTGCAAAGTGGTCGGGGCCACTATTGCGGATTCCAAAGTTATATCCATTGGGGACAGTCATCCTCATTATGGATAGTGCTAAGTTGGGAGAGCCTAGCGGCAACATAAAATTTATAAGGGTTAGGAACTGATAACCTACCCAATCTCTTAAAGAAATACATAGGATGCAAAAGAAAAAGAGAGGGACGCTCCCTAGTCCAGAAATGACAGGAACACATACAAATATGGATGGGCACCAACTTACTAGGTTTGGTCTCACCTTGTGGGAGTTGTGTGCAAAGGCAGGCACAACTCTGATAATAATACTTAGTTAACCCTCCTGGGTAGTCTCAGTCTGGTTCCTGTGTGAAGATGGCTGCTGCTCGTGGTCCACGGTTAATTAACCAAAGCAAAATATACCATAATATATATCAAAATGAAGAACAAAAAGACCTTAAAACAAGTGCTGCCAAAATACAATTTAATTTTTAAAAAACAAATAACGTGAACAAAATAAAACGGCAACTCATTTCAGCAGAAAAACTACTGCCGTTCTCAAGCCTATATATATATATAGCACACAAGAAACACATGTAAAACAAGGTGGGTCCAGAAGCTCAATGGTTTAACACTTTCCTAGATAATATTTCCATTAAAACAGCAGAATAATATTATGTCTAAATAAAAACCAAAAGAAATACCAAAAAATAATTATTCCCAGTTTTTTATATGCCATAATTTTTGCATCCCCTGTTATCCAATCATCCCACTCCCGTCTCCAACACTTTTCTCGAGCTGCTCCGGTGCTCTGGAATGCTTTACCCAAGACAATCCGATTAATTCCCAACTACAGCAGCTTCAAAACTGCCCTAAAATCACATCTGTATGGTCAAGCTTATTACGTGACCTGATCACATTGTAGTGTGCGGAGGTGTAGAACAAGAACACCTTTTATCCTTCCTCCTTTCTTCCTCCTTCCTGTCCTCTCCATCTAGAAGTTACACTGCACTCCTTGCACGCAGTATCTGTTTATTCACAGATACTGGCTAGTGACGGGTTCATACAGCTTCACTTACACAACCTTTTCTATTAAAAGATGGCAGGACCATGGTAGCAAAGAAGCCCTCTGACCTCTTGTGTCCCCTATCTCCTCATAGAATGTAAGCTCTTGCGAGCAGGGCCCTCACTCCTATTGTTTGATATGTTTATTTCTTTGTCACATACAGTAGTAATGTCTGATATAGTCAGTTCATTTGTCTTCTGATTTGTAAAGTGCTACGGAATATGTTGGCGCTATATAAAGTTATTATTATTATTATATGGACCGAGCCACAAATACGGACAGATAAAGGACCTGCTCTATATTTTGCGACTCTTCACTACGGTCCGGACACAGAGCTGACAGCTGCGAATGGCACCCTCTTACTTTTGGAGGAGTTTTGGCTATTATTCTCAGATTATGCTACTTAGGTTTCTTTGAAAACCATGCATTAACCCCCTACAGTTCTGAACAAGCAGGACTTGGGGCTTGAGGAAAGTGCATTACAGTCCCCCCTCTTCCCGAGTAGAACATGTTCAGAGACACTGTAACTTTAAGCGGCAATAACTCTGGAACAGTGGGGGCTATAGACATGATCATATACTGTAACTATAAAGGGAGGATTCATTAGGGGGTATTATGACGATGGAGGGGTCATTTATATAAGGGTTATTACGGGGTATTATGAATACAAGGGGGGAGGTTATTTATATAAGGGCCATTAGGGGGCATCATTTACATTAGGGGGGTGGTCATTGATATAAGGGGTCATAAGAGGTGCAGTATTTATGTCAGGGTGAATCAGGGGCATAATATGAGGGTCAAGTAATTTAATTAAAGTGGCACTTGGGATTTATTAATACTAAGGCCCCATGTACCGTGCTGCAGCAAAAAAAGCACCACAGGAAAAACCATGGTGGTAACATTGTGGTTTTTCCAGCAGCCCTTTTCACAGAAAGTCTGCAGAGGTTTCCCCTGTGGACTCTCTGTTTTCAATACACCTATATGGAAACCGCCAGTGTTTCCGTAGGTATAATTGACATGCTGCAATTTCCGAAACCGCAAAGGTTTCGGAAATCGCAGTGCGTCTGATGCACGTATTTTTCCGTAATGTGTGGATGGGATTTGCTAGAATGCAGCGGTTTTTTTCTGTGGGTTTTCGCCACATGGGGCCCCCATCCCATTCCCACTTAAAAATATGCACAGCGGATAAGCTGCGATTTCCAAAACAGTCGTAGTTTTGGAAATCGCAGCATATCAGTTATACCTACGGAAACGCCAGCAGATTCCCTATAGATATAATTGAAGCAGAAAGTGCTGCGGGAAGAACCGTGATGCGTTTTTTTTTTTTTGCTGCGGGACGCCACATGGGGCCTTAGCCTTAAGACATTTTCCAGCTCTTTTTTATTGATGATCTATCCTCAGAATAAAACATCAATAAGAAATAAGTGATTCCTCACTGATCAGCTGTATGGAGGGGCCATGGCGCCTGTTTGTATCGTACGCTGTCTGTTTATAGTGTCCGTGTGATGTAATTCCAGCCTTGTCACATAGACGTGTACAGGACGAGGCTGTAGTTACATTACATGGCCGCTATGAAAAGAATGACACTATGTAAACAGAGAAGGGGTCATGGCGCTTACACAGGTACCACGGTTCATTCAAACAGCTGATCTTGGGGGTCCCAGATATTGGAACCCCAATCATTTTTTTTCACTTTTTTTTTTCCCTTTTTAATTAGGAAACACCTAGGGCATTATTAAAAAGGGGCACTATTTAAACGGGTGCACAGGGATGTTATTAATTTAAAGATGCACTTGGGGTTATTATTCATTATGGGGAGTTATATTATATATTTTATAATTGGGGGTAGCAGCAGGATCAGGGCTTTGTGTAGGTGAGGACAATGTGGGTCAGGTGCCTGGAAAAGTGAGGAGCCAAAGATGTCTGTGTTGCAAACTTTACAGAGACTGGAAGAAGTGGTTATGGTCGTCCAGATGAAAGAGATGGGGAATGTGAACGATTAGTCAGAGACGTCACCGGTAAGTCACTAAATGTTATTGCCCTGTATTCACCTAAATCGTCTGCAGAGCACTGTGTAGAGCCGCTATATATCACTATACGCTCACCATATACTGATAGTATTGGTATACGAACATGTCCAAGTTGGGGGCCCACTTGGACATGTTCGCCCCTCTGTGCTGAACCCCTAGCTACGCTTCTGATGTGAGAGTTTTGCTGTCACACACATTACGCATTAATATTTTTTTCTTACTTGTCATATATATCTCTTTTCTTCTCTGAAATGGAAGATGTGTGTGTTGTACCTACAGAGTATGATTCTTGCTAGCATGGTGGGATCATTTCATACCCTCTAACTGTACCTAATGAAGTGCTAAGACTTACTGATTTCCCCCTTTGCAGTGTTGGAGGCTACATAATTATAACTAAATTTTCTTCAATATTAAGTTGCATTTGTCGGCACTTTTCCTATCTAGATTGCCTTATAAACTTTTTGCTTCCAGGAGAAACTACATAAAATAAATCAAGACCAATGTCTGCCATGCAGGCCCAGGAGAATCCTTAAGATTGATTTTTGTGACAAACTGCAACCGGTTAGCATATATAATGTAATGAGGGTAGTGGGAAGAGAATACTAAATCCTACCCAGCTTTACTAAGTTTAATGTATGCTACTGTTTATTATATGCCACAGCTTTATCCGTCACTAACATGTCACAGCCACATTTATAATATAAAACGGGGGAAAGACAAATACAATGATAAATCAATCTGCAATTGTAATCTATTATTATATAATTCAGTATATTTAAACGGGCATCCTGAGATTTTCAAATTGATCACTTATCTTTAAGATAGGTCAACAATATTAGATTGGTGGGGTCTGACACTCCCACTATCGGCCGGCTGATTGAAGGGACCGCAGCACTAAGGTGTAGTGACTGTGACTGGTATAGCAGTGCAGTTCTATTCATCTGAATGTGACTGAGCTGCAGAAGGTTGAAGTTATTCACATAGGTGACGTCAGTCACTAAGTAGAAACCGCAGGGCTCGCTTGTGTACCGGGACCCTCTTTAGTCAGCTGATCAGTGGGGTGTAAGCTGTTGCACCCCAATTTATCTGATATTATGACCTATCCTAAGAATAGGTTATCAATACAAAAAATATGTAATTAAATATTTTGACATATGGTAATTTCACTTGCATTTTTTTATATTGACAGACTGGCTTATTTTGAAAGTATTGGCACACAATGAAAATGGCAATCCTCCAAAATAGATGAAGTGCTGCAGAGTAGTTTTAAAGAAAAATTCCAGCAGCCCCAAATTTATATTTCTAGTAAAATCTTTGTACTTTCTGAAATATTTATCTTTCAATCACTGATGCAACATCCATGTTTTTCTCACTGTCTTTACTGTTCTAAGCTATTCTGAGCATTGAGATCAATGAGAGGGGCTGTAGTATTGTGCCTCACTCCCAAGTTATAGAGGGAGCGACTACTATGCATAACTAGACCTCGTAAACAAGGAGACAATTCTATTACTATGTGTGATGAAAGAACCCCACTTGTATATATCTTTAGTGAACTATATTGTTTATGTATGTATCATTAGCGAATTATACTGTTTATGTACTGTATAATCAGTGTATTACATTGTTATGTGTGTATATATGTAATGTCTGGCACTCAGGGCCGGTTTTAGACAAAGTGGGGCCCTGGGCAAAATTAAAAGCGGCCGCTGTGTTACCAAGGTGGCATTAGGAGTTTGATACATTAAATGGTTGATGCTAGGTAGAACGCCCCTTTTTCAAGTTATAAGCATGATCGTAATTTCCAATTGCTGCTAGTTTATTAGTTCTTTATTTATGTTGTAGTCTTTCTAGTGTATTTTAATATTTATATTATAATAAAATTATGTTTTAATGCGTCTGGATACTGGTGGGTGACTCTCGTAGTCTTTATAATTAAAAATTAAAAGCGGGGCCCCAAATGCTGATATGCAAACAACACCATCGTCTTGCAGTGGCAACTCCTATTATAACACCTCCTTTCTGCCAACAAAAAAGTAATAACAAGCCCCATTTTACCACACACAATTCAAATGAGCACCTCTGTACCACCTAATAGATTTTTGCACCCAGTCATCAATTATTATAGCGCCTCCTTATAAATAATAGTCTCTGCTTATAAATAATATTACACCTTATCAGTAATAGCATCCTTATAAATGATAAATAGTGCCCTGTATCAGTAATATTCCCCCTTATCAGTAACAGTCACCCCGTAAAAATAATACTGCTCCCTTATTAATAATAGCCCTCTCATAAATAATAGTTACCCTTATAAATAATAGCCCCCTCATAAATAATAGTTACCCTTATAAATAATAGTCCCCATTATCACTAATAGCCTAAAAATAAAAATAGCCTAAAAATAAAAAGTTCCCCTCTTATAAATAATAGCTCCCCCCTTATAATGGATGCCTTATATATAATAGTTCCCCCCTTATAAATAATAGCCCATCTTATAAATAATAGTTCCCCCTTATAATAGCCCCCTCATACTTAAGTTTCCCAATTATATATAGTAACCCACCCTTATATATAATAGTTCTCCGTTATACAGTGTCGGACTGAAGGGCCTTAGGCCCACCAGAGGAACTTGTTCTGGGGCCCCACCCAACAGCTTCCTGCTAATAGCCTACACCACGGCTCCTTCACTGAAGTCTTACATATGTGCTGACTATCTGGTGTTACTGAGTATGTTCCCAGTACAGTCAGCCCCTATAGTACTGTGCAGACCCCAATAACTCCATGGCCAGTTCATGCACAGGACTGTATGGGGAATTACATGGCCATGGAGCACTACATGTATGTGCAAGATTATAGTGAGGCAGCTGTGATGCAGACATAGCACACAGGGCTTCCAGCAGGAATTGTGAGCCCCCCCCCACCACAGTATAATGCTCCATATAGTATATAATGCTCCACAGTATAAAATGCTCCCCTGAACCCCCCATAGTGGCCCCACATGGTATGTAAGGCTCCACACAGTATAATACTCCACAGTGGCCCACACAGTATACTACCCCTTAGTGGCCCCAGACAGTGCAATATGCTCCCCAGCAGCCCCACACAATATAATATGCTCCATACAGTATAATATGCACCCCACAATGCCCCCCCAGTATAATGCTCCAGTGGCCTAACACAGTACAACATGCTCCATAATGACCTCCACACAGTATAATATACTCCCCATAGGGGTTCCCCCAGTATAATGCTCCACAGTGGTCCCCCACAGTATAATATGTTCCCCACAGTCCCCCCCAGTATAATGCTCTACAATGGCCCCACAGAGTATCATATGCTCCCGAAAAGCCCCACACAATATAATACACTCCACAGTGGCCCCACACAGTATAACAGGCTCCCCACACTGTCCCTTCCCCCAGTATAAAGCTCCACAGTGGCCCATAGTATAATATGCTCCCCAGAGGGCCCCCGCTAGTATAATGCTCCACAGTGGCCCCTCCAGTATTTTACTCCACAGTGGCCCCACGCAATATATTATGATATATTATGCTCCCCAGAGCGTCCCCCCAGTATAATGTTCCACAGTAGGCCCCACACAGTATAATATGCTCCCCAGAGGGCCCCCTAGTATAATGCTCATTAGTCCCCCCGAATAATGCCCCACAGTGGCGCCACGCAATATAATATGCTCTGCTAATGGCCCCCCCAGAATAATGCTCCCCAGTGACCCCACTCAGTATAACATGCTCCAGAAATGGCCTCCACACAGTATAATATACTGCCCAGAGAGGTTTCCCCAGTATGATACTGCACAACGGCCCAAAACAGTATAATATGCTCTCCAGAGCCCCTCCCCCAGTATAATGCTCCACAGTGGCCCCGCACAGTATAATATACTGGGGGGCCCCTCTGGAGAGCATATTATACTGTGTGGGGAAACCGTGGAGCATTATACTGGGGGGGGGCTCTGGAGAGCATATTATACTGTGTGGGGCCACTGTGGAGCATTATACTGGGGAGGGGGCCCTCTGGAGAACATGTTATATTCTGTGGGGCCTCTATGGAGTATTACAAAGTGGGGGGGCTCTGGAGAGCATGTTATATTCTGTGGGGCCACTTTGGAGCATTATACTGGGGGGCCCCTCTAGAGAGCATAATGCTCCAAAGTGGCCCCACATAATATAACATTATCTCCAGAGCCCCCCCATTATAATTTTCCACAGAGGCCCCACAGAATATAACATGCTATCCAGGAGGGCCCCTTCCCCAGTATAATGCTCCACAGTGGCCCCACACAGTATAATATGCTATTCAGAGGGGCCCCCCAGTATAATGCTCCACAGAGGCCCTACTCAGGTACTCAGCTTTGCCAGGCAGAGGTGAAGCAGGTGATTTTTCACCTCCTGAAGGGGGAGGAGAAAAGCATCCTTGCAGGGAGTGTGACGGAATAGGAGCTCACAATTACAAAGACTGTGGTATTTGGAAGAACTATGTCAAACCTTTGGCGTCAGCCACAAACTGAGCATGGCCATCCCAACTGAGATCCTCCAAGCTCCATGGAAATAAAAGGATTCTAACACAAGGTTTTTCTGTCTTTTTCCCCATTTTGTCACCATTATTTGTCTTTTTAATATAGACACACACTGAGCCCTTGGTTATTCAACTTGATGATTTGTGTTTGTTTTATGGATTACATTTTTTAAGTATTTTTGCTGTCTGACTGCTGAGAGCAGTGAGTGTGTTTCCTGGATTCCTATTGGTCCTGAATGCAATAGGTGGTGGCAGCATGTATTTGGGGTGTGTGGACTATGCTGGGGTGTGATTTTTGCTCAATTTGTAGTGAAGAGTGAGTGCAAGATTGAGTGAGTGGACTGAATTAACCCCAGCCACACCCACGTCATATGTGCTAGGACAGCCTGTATGTGACACTATGTATGTTCACACTATTTACAAGTTTGCAATACTAACTATATTGAAGATAGAGGGAGACAGTAATATCTGTATTATCTGTGCCTACATTATTTACAGGTGGAGACAGGGAGGCAGTACTATCTGTGCCAACATAACTTACAGGGACATAGAGAGAGGGAATACTATTTGCACCTACATCAATTACAGGGAAAGACAGTAAGGCAGCACTATATGTGCTTACAAGAGATGGGCGAACCTCTCAGGATTTGTTTTGGGTTCAGGTGGCTCAGGTCTCAGATTCGTTTCAAGTCAAACAAGTTCAATATGAACCAGACCTTAAATTTGATTAAAACATAGTGTATAACTCCTAGGAACCTATCTATCCAATTTCTATCTCTCTAAAGCAAACACAGCTGAAGTCAAAGTGAAAGTGAAATTATTAATTATTAATAGGTGGAGGCTCAGGGGAGGTGTAAAAAAAATCATACTCACCTTCACTTACCTCCTCTGGGCCTCCCTCGTGGTGTCCGGCACTCTCTTGGCCTTCTGGTGATGTCTAACGCCCGGGGTGCCAATGTGACCGCTGGTAGTCCAATCACTGGCTTCAGCAATGACCCCGGGCACATGACGTCACCAGGAGAGGGCCCAAAAGAGGTAAGAGAACGTGAGTGTGAGTTTTTTTAAAATTTTTTCACCTCCAATGGGCCTCCACCCTAGAGTATAATGCGCCTGCCATTTTATTTTGCTCGAGACAAATCTCCGTTTGTTCATTTTCGTAGAATACTTAACTTACAGGGACATGCAGGACTGTCTGTGTCTATATCATATACAGAGGGTAGTAATATTATGTGTGTCTGTATCATATACAGAAGGTAGTAATGTTGTCTGACCCTGTATCATATACAGAGAGATGATACAGAGAGATACTATTTGGTGTTTATGTTATTAATAGTGCAACACAGAAAATGTTGCTTGCTGGAAACAGTCCAAAACTAGATCAGCTACTGCTGGAAATTATTATTAGTTTATTTTTTGATAGACGATTAAGGGATAAGATGCTTAAAGGCATTGTCCATATTTCCCTCAACCAAATCGGCTGTTCATCCAGAAACTTGGGAGCTGGACCTATGGTGATCAGCTGATAACTGCAGTGGCTCCAAAATCAAAAAGGGTTGTCAGTGATGAGACATCCCATTTAATCATCCGAGACAATAGTTCCCCCAGCTCATTCATACACAATGTAGCCTACTTTAGTTACCTGAAAGCGCAGTGATGCATTTCTGCAGCTCTGCTGTGCTGAGAATAATTGTCATAAACTAAATACATATCACGTATGTTCCTTTTGCTACAGCAAAGGCTCCTGTAGGCGTGCAGGTGACTTCAGGGCACAAAGATAGTCTCATCACATACACAATGGAGAGCATTTCTCTGATGTTCTAAAATAAAAGCTCTTGTGGGAGTATAAGCATCTAAAAACATAAGATATTTAAATAGACAAAGCCAGTATAAAATAGTCTTCTAAAATGGTGATCTCCCATCATGTGCTATTAATAATATTGAAAACAAAGACATGGCATAGCTTACAGAAATAAATATATAAATGAGAGGACTAGATCCCCTTCAATTGAAGCTAGATAACAAATATGCCTACTAAACAATGAACGTGCCACTAACAACCAATAAACATGAGAAAACAAAAGAAAAGGGGGAGTAGCACTCAAAATAATCAGAATTATATATAAAATATCTAAATTTATTGAAGAACAAATATAAAATTAATAAATGACAAAACACAATATACAAAAGTGTCAGACTAACAACAACGGCCAGACCTATATGTGTATATAATATGCACAAAGGGAGAGAAATACTGTATATAGTGTATGTACAGTATAATAAACCATGTAATCCCATCATGCATAGTTACAATGTTCACTGCAAGCACATAACAATGTCATATGTGATTAAAACAAGTTAAAGTACCAAGCTGTATGATCAACAATTATTCAGCCAAGAGAAAAACGTCTCAGAGCACATAAGATAATATAAGAAACAGGCCACTAATAGTTAACAATAATTAGCAATAGCTATGTATACCAAAAACATTTGAAATAGTCAGTGCTAGTAACTAAATAGTGTTCACAAAAAACATGGATAACACGATGTTATGCAAGGGTACGTACCCATATTGCAGCGTAAGGTATAATGGCTGTTGACCGCTGACACCTCCCCGATGCGCGTTTCGGCATACAACCTTCTAGGGGTGGTTGCATGCCGAAACGCATTACACGAAGGTTTAGCATTACACAGAGATTTAGTTTACTTGTGACAAAACATTTAAAGCAGAGCTTTCGTTGAAGAAAATGTCCTTTTGATATTAATGTGCTAAAAGAGGGGTCAGAGTGTAAAAAAGGGGTCAGAATTAATGTATCTACCAGTCTGATTTTCTGATCTGCCTGATGTTATCTACACATGGAGGACCTAACTTCACTAAATCTGAAATTCCCTTTTAATGGGGGTTCACTAGGATTTTATTTTTTTCTAAATAAAAAAATAAAATGTTTAAAGGTGTTGTTCATATGAGACTGCTACAGGTTCAGTAGCCCTACCGATCAGCTAATGTCTGTGCAGTGTAGAGCTGTCTGCTTCTGACAACTGATGGCATAACTACTATGTCATATTAATGACCTATCCTAAGGAAAGGTATCAATATGAAGTCTTGGACACCCCTTTAATGTCTTACTGCTCCATTGGTTCCTGCCGGTCATGTTGACTTGCCCTGTAGTGAAGATGTACTGAGCACAGGATTGTTGCTGCCTATCACTGGCCTGTAAGACATGTCGCTACTGCAGGACAAGTTGACAAGAATAGCTGGTATTATGTTGGCACTCAGGTATGCGCAATCTAATACTTAAACCTCCATCCAAGGGGTTCATATAGTGCCTCATTTTATCTCAGTCAAACTGTCTAGCTGCTCACCTATGAGGATGCTGGTCCTCTTATCATCAGCCATATATGCCATCCCTTGGACCGAAGTTCACGTTCACTCCCTCCAAACGAACATCTTGTCTACATGGAGCAGATATCAAGGTTTCTAAATAGACTGATTTCTCTCTCATCACATGTAGAGAATTAATGGTGCCAACAAAGCTGGGCCTTACACTTTCTTCTAATTTGAGGAACTGAGAGACACCAAGCTGATCCTTGTTGGAAACTTCCAGTTCAGCAGGATCTTCTCTTCTAGCAAGGGTTACTATATTCTCAGGTCAACCATCTTCAACTAACTCGAGGTCACCAAACCATTCTGGGGCTCAGTATCTTTGTATAGTTCATGGTCAAGAGTTCCAAATTCATCTTAAAGCCAGGCTTTACATCAACATCTTGGCCAGAGTTATGGCAATTCATGTCTCTCAGGACCAGTTCTGCAGAACAGTGACCTGGCATCACCTTCAGCGATTACAGTGTGGATAGCATGGAGGATTTATCCTTTCGGGAGAACCATACTAATAAGAACTTTTCTGATCACATCCAAATTATCACTGCTTTACAAATTCCACGATGTCCTGCGACGGACAACCAGGTATGAGAAAATATACTTACCGAAATTTTAATTTCCTGTAGCTTGGAGGTAGCAAAACTTACCCTCCCTTAATTAAAATTTCATTGCTACATACAGTCATGGCCAAAAGTTTTGAGAATGATACAAATATTAATTTTTACAAAGTCTACTGCTTCCGTTTTTCTAATGGCAATTTGCATATACTCCAGAATGTTATAAAGAGTGATCAGCTTAACAGCAATTACTTGCAAAGTCAATATTTGCCTTGAAAATGAACTTTATCCCCCAAAACACATTTCAACATCATTGCAGCCCTGCCTTAAAAGGACCACCTAACATCGTTTCAGTGATTGCTCCATTAACACAGGTGTGGGTGTTGATGAGGACAGGGCTGGAGATCAATCTGTCATGATTAAGTAAGAATGACACCACTGGACACTTTAAAAGGAGGCTGGTGCTTGCCATCATTGTTTCTCTTCTGTTAACCATGGTTATCTCTAAAGAAACACGTGCAGTCATCATTGCACTGCACAAAAATGGCCTAACTGGGAAGAGTATTGCAGCTAGAAAGATTGCACCTCAGTCAACAATCTATCGCATCATCAAGAACTTCAAGGAGAGAGGTTCCATTGGTGCAAAAAAGGCTCCAGGGCGCCCAAGAAAGACCAGCAAGCGGCAGGACCGTCTCTTAAAAGTGTTTCAGCTGCGGGATCAGGCTCCCCCCCACCCCCCCCCCCCCACAGCACCCCCCCAGCCCGCGGGGGAGGCCCCCCCCCCCCCCCCCCCCGCACCCCCCCCCCCCCCGCCCCCCCCCCACCCCGCGCGGCCGCCACCACCCCCCCCCCCCCCAAAAAACAAACACAGCCAAAAAACAAACACACCCAACAGCGCGGGGGGGGCCCCCCGGGGAAGGGGTAAATATCTTCCCTCAAACCCCCCCCCTTTCCATTTGTTCGAACCACAAGAAAAACACCTAAACCGGAGAGGAGAAGGGGGCCCCCCCCCCCCCCCTCCCCCCCCCCCCCCAAAAACCCACCCACCACCCACCCTTGTGGGGGGGCCCCCCCCCCCCAAGGGAACCCCCCCCCCACCCTCTTGCCTAAAAACACCCCCCAGAATAAAGAATGGTACCAGAATGTCCTCCAAGAGCAGTTTGGCGCTCAGCAATGCCTTTTCCAGCATGATGGAGCACCTTGCCATAAAGCAAAGGTGATAACTAAATGGCTCAGGGAACAAAACATAGAGATTTTGGGTCCATGGCCTGGAAACTCCCCAGATCTTAATCCCAAAAAAAAAAAAAAAAAAAAAAAAAAAAAAAGGAAAAAAAAAAAAAAAAAAAACAAAAAAAAAAAAAAAAAAAAATTTTAAAAAAAAAAAAAAAAAACAAATAAAAAAAAATAAAAAAAAAAAAAAAAAAAAAAAAAGGGAGGAAAAAAAAAGAGGAGAAGAAGAAAAAAGGAAAAAAAAAAAAATAAAATTACTCCACAAAAACACTTTAAAACACAAAATAAAATTATCTTTTATATAAAATATAAAAAAAAATTTTTTTTTATTTTATTATAAAAAAAAACAAAAAAAAAAAAAAAACACAGGGGGGGGGAAAAAATTAAAATATTATTTTTTTTTTCTTTTTCTAAAATTTTTGCGCCATCATTACAAAAACAAGTGTGGTGTGGCCCCCCCCGCCTTAGATAGGAGGCATATGGGTAAGTAATTTATCTTAATTACTGCTTATTAACCTGTATCTTCTAATTGTACCCAGGGGGATATTAACCCATTTGTGTGCTGCCCCTGGACTACAGGAAATGAAAATTTCTGTAAGTAAAATTTCTCAATATGCATTAAAGCTGTTTTGTAAGGGTGCAAACTGTGGCTGGTGTTATATATGCATGATAACTGATATGTCACTGTGTATCTGATTTTACTGGTTATGACGTGTGACCTTAGCTGATAACTATGTATGCACTATGGGCACAGATGTTATTTTAGATATACAACTGACAATTATACATGCATAATATATATTGTGCTGAGGACATTCATTATTCTTCAATGGGACCCTCTCTTTAGTGTATAAATGGCTGATAGTAATTACCATGTAGTATTGTTTTTATGACTCACCTAGCACTACTTGTGACCATATAGTAGAAACTCATTCAGTAACTAGTCCATGGAAGAAACATGACATTACACAATCATGTTCACATCTATAATTGCTTCCTCGCACTTTTGTAAATTGCTCCAATTATAGCCATAAACAGTAATTCAAGGACCTGTTTTTGTACTCACTGTTCCATTTTCCTGCTGGGAGATAATCCACCAATTTATTAGCAGAATGTGTTTGTAAATAGATACCGACAGATACACACATCTCTTATGTGTACCACAGTTAAGATGGCTTCCCTTCCTAATAATATTAACCAAATTAACTTATTAGAACTAAATTAGGTTTTTCTAACCTCTTTTAATTTGATGCATTATACTAATATTCTTTCAAGGCAGGAACTGAAGGAGGGTGTAAATGCTTATTGCTATACTGCCTGTCTATTGTTTCATTTGTTTTTTTCTTTTTTGCAACAGCTCCACCATGTGGCCACACAAGTCATTTCATAATGACTATTAATTCTACAAACACTATTTTTATTATATATATCCACTCTAATAAGGAATTTGGACATTAAACTTTCAAACTGTTATATTTATTTACTTTTTCGATAAACTATATCTTTACAATAGATAAACACATTAAAGCGTGCCTGTCGTTTTGGGTGACTTTTCAAGATAAGCCACTTCCTCTTGACTTTCTCTCATTTATTTAGAAACAACCACAGGATCATGCAGGACATACAGTCATATGAAAAAGTTTGGGCACCCCTATTAATCTTAATCATTTTTAGTTCTAAATATTTGGGTGTTTGCAACAGCCATTTCAATTTGATATATCTAATAACTGATGGACACAGTAATATTTCAGGATTGAAATGAGGTTTATTGCCAATCCGAATGAAAATCTCGGCGAACAGGATTGGCATCGGATACAGACAGGTTAGCGACGCATTGGTTAAAAACCCATTCATTTGAATGGGTTTTTAAAGCAATGCGCGGGTGTCCGATTGCACCCTCTGCGCTGCGAATCCTTTTTTTTCGTCGGAAACAAAGTCGGACATGCAGGACTTCGTGTCCAACGAAAAAAAACGGCTTCGCAGCGCAGAGGGTGTAAGCGCACACCCGTGCATTGCTTTAAAAACCCATTCAAATGAATCGGTTTTTAACCAATGCGTCGCTAACCTGTCTGTATCCGATGCCAATCCCGTTAGCCGAGATTTTCACTCGGATTGGCAACGGACGTACTGAAGCGCAGTTGTGAACCCACTCTGACAAGTCATTTTGGCTGCAGAATGAACTCCGTAAAAACTAAGCCAGTAAAAGTTGCACAAATACACTTTTTCTTCAATTCCACCCCATTCTGAATTTTTTTCCAGCTTCCCAGTACATTGTACAGAATAATAAATGGTACCATTATGAAGAACAATTGCCGACTGCACATGCCCGGGCCGTCATTTTCCGATGTTCTGTTACAGCGCTGTGTCTGATGCCTGCGAAAGGCCGAAAATATGGAGAAGAGGAAGAGGGGAGTGAACGCAACGAGCTAAGGGAAGGTGGAAAGTTATGACACGGGGGTGCTCGGAGCACAGGGGGAACGCCCCCAGGTCTCCGTGATCGCAATTAGCATAACAGAAGAAACGGATTTTATCAGAAACGGCGGGGAGAAGAAAAGAATGGCTATTCCAATGTGCCATTAGTTAAAAAGGTGTTTTTCTAATGATAGACTCTCTTTAATTGTTGCATATTGTACTACTACCCTCTTGTAATCCCTTATCCCTCCCTCCCAGATCCAATAATCTGGGTCTCCCTTTATAATCTTTTTATTCACTATTTTTTTAAATTTTTTTTTAATTCTTTAATTTTTTTTCTATTTTGCTTTTTTTTTTTCTATTCCGCTATTTATTCTACTTTTTCCATCTTTTATTTCTATTTTCATTATTATAATTTTGCTTGTCACCATTTGGTTTTATCTTTTCCTTTGCCTTACTAGCTATTGTGAGAAAGTAAAGGGTGTGGTTTGGGAGAACAGGTACTGTATGTTCCAGCCAGGCAGTTAAAGGGTGTGTGGTAGAAGCCCACAGCAGGGAGGTCAGTTGACTAATTAAGGTCTGATATAGGCTGTGTGTCATAACTAGGGGATGTGGCACTACATGGAGGAAGCTGTCCTGTGTATTTTGAACCTGCATGAAGGTAATTCTGTGCCACCCGTTTGTAGTAACCAGAGTGAGAGTCTGGCAGCCAGGCTCCTGTACAGAAAGGGAACGTTTCTGTGTTAGCTATTTCTCAGCCGAGAAGGGTTTTTTTTGTTGTTGTTTTCTGTTCATGTCTTTGTAAAGACCGTGGCTGGGTGCCCAGTGGTGGCACTACTGGACTCTGCCAGTCGGGTGACCCTTCTTAATGGGCCCTGTATCGACCTCGGGATTGTCACCGGACGCACAGTCAGGGTCCTGTGCATACATGGCGATCTAAGAGACTACCCGACTGTGATTGTCGCCATCCAGACCCCCTGTGGGGAGAGCCGACACGAGGTAGGGGTTGTCAAGAACTTACCCCATGACCTCATTCTGGGATGGGACTTTCCCCTGTTTTGGACTCTGTGGCGGGGAAAGCAAAGGTCAGAGAACACACCCCCAGGAATACCACAAGTATTGTCTGGTCAGGTCCTGGAGCCTGAACCCAATGACCAGGACTCTAGGGTTCCTTCTGTAGGGGTGACCATTTCAAGAGAAAATGGTAGCTCTGTGTTTCCCCTAGAGGTAATGGCAGGCGAAGCCGAGGAGGCTGGTACCGAACCTCAGATGTTGGACTTGGAGGTGTCCCGTGATAACTTTGGTTCTGCACAACTCCAGGACCCCACTCTGAAAAGGGCCTGGGAGAATGTTATTGTTGTTAATGGTGTGTTTCAGCGCCCAGGCGCTGATGAGGTGTTCCCCCGCATGGCTGTCAACCAGGAGTTGTTATACCGAGTTGACAGGGTGCAAGGTGAGACCTTAGAGCAGTTACTGGTACCCCAGCCTTATTGCCGGACCGTGCTGGAGTTAGCACATAAACATGTGCTAGGGGGACACCTAGGTGCCACAAAAACGGTGGACCGCATATTGCAGCGTTTTTATTGGCCCGGGGTATAGCATGAAGTTAAAATGTATTGTGAAACATGTCCGGAGTGTCAGTTGCATGCCCTAAGGCACATTTTCGAAGCCCCCTGGTACCTCTACCCATTATTGAGGTGCCCTTTGAAAGGATTGCCATGGACTTGGTGGGTCCTTTAGTTAAGTCCGCTCGGGGGCATCAGCATATTTTGGTAGTCATGGACTATGCTACCCGATATCCTGAAGTCATCCCACTATGGCGCACGTCGGCGAAGTTGATTGCTAAAGAGTTGTTCGCCATGTTTTGCCAAGTGGGTTTACCCAAGGAGATCCTCACGGATCAGGATACCCCGTTCATGTCTAAAGTCACCAGGGAACTATGTAAACTTTTTAATATCAAACAGTTACGTACATCTGTTTACCACCCCCAGACAGACGGGTTAGTAGAACGGTTTAACAAAATCCTAAAAAGTATGTTAAAAAAGGTGGTAAACAAGGATGGAAAGGACTGGGATGTTTTGTTACCGTATTTGATGTTTGCCATCCGTGAGGTACCACAATCTTCCACTGGGTTTTCCCCTTTTGAGTTGGTCTACGGCAGACATCCTAGGGGTCTGTTGGACATTGCCAGAGAAACATGGGAGCAAGAGCCCACCCCCCCACAAAAGTGTTATTGAACACATCGCTGGTATGCAGTAAAGGGTGGTGACCGTTATGCCCATAGTTATAGAGCACCTGGAGGAGACCCAAAAGGCTCAAAGTCGGGTTTACAATAGGTCGACGAAGGTAAGGACCTTTAAACCCGGTGACCGAGTACTCAAACTCATTCCCACAGTGGAGAGTAAGTTCCTTGCCAAATGGCAAGGACCCAATGAAGTGTTGGAGAAAATAGGGGAAGTGAACTACAAGGTTTGTCAGCCCGGTAGGAGAAAACCAGAGCAGATTTATCATGTAAACCTCCTAAAGGCGCGGAAAGACCGAGTCTGCTTACAGAAAGATCTCCGGCTAAACTGCCTCCTGTACTATCCCCACAGGCTGCGGTTAGGACTACAGAGGCAGCAGTAGGGGGTAACAATAACAGAGTCCCTAACAAAAAGCCAGCAGCAAGAATCCAGAGAGTTTGTGGCAAGTCATTGAGGAGTCCAAAAGTGACGCTTTAACCCAACTTTGCCACAGTGTCTGCTCCCCTGACGGACCTTCTAAAGGGTAAAAGGTCCGTTATGGTACAGTGGAATGACCAGGCCGAATGTGCTTTTCAGGCGTTAAAGGCGGCCTTGTGTGGATCTCCTGTCCTCATAACGCCCGACTTCAACAGAGAGTTTGTGGTACAAACAGACGCATCAGATGTAGGGCTGGGAGCTGTCCTGTCTCAGGAGGTGAATGGAGAAGAGCATCCAGTTACCTACCTTAGCAGGAAACTCACACCAGCAGAGAAGAACTACAGCATAGCAGAGAAAGAGTGTCTAGCACTAAAATGGGTGTTAGAGGCCCTGAGGTACTACTTGCTGGGGAGGCAGTTACGTCTAGTGACCGACCACTCACCCCTCACTTGGATGAGCAGATCCAAGGACAAGAATGCCAGGGTCACTAGATGGTTCTTGTCCCTTCAAAATTTTAGTTTCTCAGTGGAGCACAGAGCCAGGAAACTGCAAGGCAATGTGGATGCCTTGTCCCGGACTCATTGTTTAATGACTGGAGTTCGCCCCGAGGGGTCAGAACTGAGAGGGAGGGTATGTGAGAAAGTGAAGGGTGTGGTTTGGGAGAATAGGTATGTTCCAGCCAGGCAGTTAAAGGGTGTGTGGTAGAAGCCCACAGCAGGGAGGTCAGTTGACTAATTAAGGCCTGATATAGGCTGTGTGTCAGAACTAGGGGATGTGGCACTACATGGAGGAAGCTGTCCTGTGTATCTTGAACCTGCATGAAGGTAATTCTGTGCCACCCATTTATAGTAACCAGAGCGAGAGTCTGGCAGCCAGGCTCCTGTACAGAAAGGAAACGTTTCTGTGTTAGTTATTTCTCAGCCAAGAAGGGGATTTTTGCTGTTGTTTTCTGTTCATGTCTTTGTAAAGGCAAACTGTTTATGCACCAAGTGAATAAACTCCAAACTTGAGTGTGATCCAGTCTCTGTGTCCCTGTTTCCTGCACTGCTACCAAGCATCTACCTGAACGGTTCCCCACACTATGTATCCAAATAGTATCACTTTATGTCCCATCCTACACCTTCCCTTTTTTGCGCAGTCTTCCTGTATACAGACACGGGTCGCATCTAGCCTTACATGATTGCGCATCCCTGCCACCATGGTAACGTATCGTCAATTCCGGTTAATTCTGGAAGTGATGTCTGCGGCTCAGTCTACGTCCTCCCACCAGCCGACACGTGGAGTTTATGCCGCGCTGCACAGATAAAAGGAGACAGCAGCTGTCTTATAGTGCCTGTGTTCTGTAGACCCATTTAATTTATCCCCCTCTTTGTTCTATACCTAGCCCATTTTCTGCTGCCATGCCTCCTTATAGCACTTCCTTTACACAGATGCTTTTTATAGTATTTGAAATCTAGACTCACAATTTCTTTGCTACTATGTACTTAGGCTCCCCGCCTTCCTTTCAATTGAAAATTGTTTTTGCATACCCACTTCATTTGTTTCATCTGACCACTTTTTTTTTGCTTTTTCCGACTACTTTTGTGATATCTGGTTAATTTTGTTAGGTCCACTGTCTGCAAGACGGAATATTTTGACTATATACAGGAGGCTCTATATTGAGTCTCTGCTATAGTTATTAGCCTCTTTAATCGGTTTTCTGCTATGTGTATTTCGTAACGCACATACGAGGGGTATACAAAATAGAAAAAAGCGAAGCAGCACTCACGATTCTCTAAAACTTTCTTTTGCTTTATTAGTAGCTCATCACAGGATAAACAATATACAGCAGCATTCCATAGACACAAACTGTTTGGGAAACGGCCGTTTCGTGCTACCGCGCTTCTTCCAACCCTCAGTCGTATAACACATGCCGCAGCCATCTTCCTTTTACTGTCCTCCGAGACAAACGTGGATCACATCGTTAGGAAAAAGCTGCGCATGCACACACTATACAGTCATGGCCAAAAGTTTTGAGAATGATACAAATATTAATTTTTACAAAGTCTACTGCTTCAGTTTTTCTAATGGCAATTTGCATATACTCCAGAATGTTATAAAGAGTGATCAGCTTAACAGCAATTACTTGCAAAGTCAATATTTGCCTAGAAAATGAACTTTATCCCCCAAAACACATTTCAACATCATTGCAGCCCTGCCTTAAAAGGACCACCTAACATCGTTTCAGTGATTGCTCCATTAACACAGGTGTGGGTGTTGATGAGGACAGGGCTGGAGATCAATCTGTCATGATTAAGTAAGAATGACACCACTGGACACTTTAAAAGGAGGCTGGTGCTTGCCATCATTGTTTCTCTTCTGTTAACCATGGTTATCTCTAAAGAAACACGTGCAGTCATCATTGCACTGCACAAAAATGGCCTAACTGGGAAGAGTATTGCAGCTAGAAAGATTGCACCTCAGTCAACAATCTATCGCATCATCAAGAACTTCAAGGAGAGAGGTTCCATTGGTGCCAAAAAAGCTCCAGGGCGCCCAAGAAAGACCAGCAAGCAGCAGGACCGTCTCTTAAAAGTGTTTCAGCTGCGGGATCGGACTACCAGCAGTGCAGAGCTTGCTGAGGAATGGCAGCAGGCAGGTGTGAGTGCATCTGCACGCACTGTGAGGCGGAGACTCTTGGAGCAAGGCCTGGTCTCAAGGAGGGCAGCAAAGAAGCCACTTCTCTCCAGAAAAAACATCAGGGACAGACTGATATTCTGCAAAAGGTACAGGGAGTGGACTGCTGAGGACTGGGGTAAAGTCATTTTCTCTGATGAATCCCCTTTTCGATTGTTTGGAACATCTGGAAAACAGCTTATTCGGAGAAGAAGAGGTGAGCGCTACCACCAGTCTTGTCTCATGCCAACTGTAAAGCATCCTGAAACCATTCATGTGTGGGGTTGCTTCTCAGCCAAGGGAATCGGCTCTCTCACAGTCTTGCCTAAAAACACAGCCATGAATAAAGAATGGTACCAGAATGTCCTCCAAGAGCAGTTTGGCGCTCAACAATGCCTTTTCCAGCATGATGGAGCACCTTGCCATAAAGCAAAGGTGATAACTAAATGGCTCAGGGAACAAAACATAGAGATTTTGGGTCCATGGCCTGGAAACTCCCCAGATCTTAATCCCATTGAGAACTTGTGGTCAATCATCAAGAGACGGGTGGACAAACAAAAACCAACAAATTCAGACAAAATTAAAGCATTGATTCTGCAAGAATGGACTGCTATCAGTCAGGATTTGGTCCAGAAGTTGATTGAGAGCATGCCAGGGAGAATTGCAGAGGTCCTGAAGAAGAAGGGTCAACACTGCAAATATTGACTTGCTGCATTAACTCATTCTAACTGTCAATATAAGCTTCTGTTACTCATAATATGAATGCAATTATATTTCTGTATGTGATAAAAATATCTGACAAACACACATAAAAACCAGAGGGCAGCAGATCATGTGAAAATATAATATTTGTGTCATTCTCAAAACTTTTGACCATGACTGTACATTGCGTCCCGTTGGATGAAAGCACTGTCTCCTCCCTCCAACAACATCCATACAGGAGGCAGTGTGTTCATCCGACCATTTCTATACACAAACATCACAAAAAACTATTTCAAACAAATATAGAATATTAAATTCCTATCTTAAATTAAAGAAAAACACTCAGATCATTTTGGTCGTTGAGACCCAAAGGTCCCATAGCATTAGTCAACATTATCCACCTAGCTTCCTTCTTTAATAAAATTTTATTTCGATCTCCTCCATACTTTGGTGGGTCTACTCTTTCCAATCCCAAAAATCTAATAACATTACAATCTCCTATGTGAACTTCATGAATATGTTCAATCAATCTCGGGCAACCAATCCCAGTAGAAATAGATCTAAAATGTTCCTTTACTCTTACATATAGGCAACAAATAGTTTTTTTCCTATATAAAATTTTTTACAGGGACAAATTTACAGGGATAAATTGCGTTTTGCAGTTTATAAACTGATTAATTGGCTTTGAGTAGAGATGAGCTAATTTCTCAAAAGTTCGATTCGGCAGTTCGTTTCGAAGTTCCAAAAAAATTTGCTTCGATACGAATTACTTTGCGGCAAATAAACAGCTATTTCCGGTGTTCAGAGAGCCAGGGTGGGCATGTGAGCGGCAAAATTGTGGAAGTCCTTGGATGCCACGGTCATATCTCTCTCTCTCTCTCTTCAGCACAGACAAGTTTTATTCATGTTGAAGGATCTGCTAACAAGCAAAAACACGCCTACCCAATCACATCACTAGAGAACATCTTTTGACCATCTGATGTCACAAAGGTCCTTACTAAATATTCGTTACCGCGAAGCATCAGGAAATCCGGAATCGTGGCGAATCGAAGATTTCCTGAAATTCGGATTGAATTCCACTTCTGAAGAATTGATTCGCTCATCTCTAGCTTTGAGATACCTCCAATATCACAATATTTATTCTGTAGATTGGCAAAACAGAAATTGCAGTTGCCACACTTAAAATTTCCACTTGGAACATTTTTTTTAAGCCAATTGTCTTCCCTACTGTCCATAAATTGAGTCTGAACTAATATACAGTGGGGGAAAAAAGTATTTAGTCAGCCACCAATTGTGCAAGTTTTCCCACTTAAAAAGATGAGGCCGGCCTGTAATTGACATCATAGGTAGAGCTCAACTATGAGAGACAAAAAGAGAAAACATATCTAGAGAATCACATTGTTTGATATTTTAAGAATTTATTTTCAAATTATGGTGGAAAATAAGTGTTTGGTCACCTACAAACAAGCACGATTTCTGGCTCTCACAGACCTGTAACTTCTTCTTTAAGAGGCTCCTCTGTCCTCCACTCATTACCTGTAGTAATGGCACCTGTTTGACATTATTATCAGTATAAAAGACACCTGTCCACAACCTCAAACAGTCACACTCCAAACTCCACTATGGTGAAGACCAAAGAGCTGTGGAAGGACACCAGAAACAAAATTGTAGACCTGCACCAGGCTGGGAAGACTGAATCTGCAATAGGCAAGCAGCTTGGTGTGAAGAAATCAACTGTGGGAGCAATAATTAGAAAATAGAAGACATACAAGACCACTGATAATCTCCCTCGATCAGTGGCTCCACGCAAGATCTCATCCTGTGGGGTCAAAATGATCACAAGAACGGTGAGCAAAAATCCCAGAACCACACGGGGGGACCTAGTGAATGACCTGCAGAAAGCTGGGACTAACGTAAAAAAGGCTACTGTCAGTAACACATTACACCGCCAGGGACTCAGATCCTGCCGTGCCAGACGTGTTCCCCTGCTTAAGCCAGTACATATCCGGCTCGTCTGAAGTTTGCTAGAGAGCATTTGGATGTTCCAGAAGAGTATTGGGAGAATGTCATATGGTCAGATGAAACCAAAGTAGAACTGTTTGGTAGAAACACAACTCATCATGTTTGGAGGAGAGTGAAAGCTGAGTTGCATCCAAAGCAGTGGCGAAACTAGGAATGGCTGAGCCCCAAGGTGAAAATTTGACATGGGGGCCCCCCCAAACCGCTGCCCCCAATCGCCCCCCCCGGACCGCCCCCTACAACCCCCCCCCCCCCAAAAAAAAAAAACCACATTCCTGCGCACACTATTATGTGCCATAGTGGCTCCTGCACACAGTATCATGCCCCATAGTGGCCGCTGCACACAGTATCATGCCCCATAGTGGCCCCTGCACACAGTATCATGTCCCATAGTGGCCCCTGCACACAGTATCATGCCCCATAGTGGCCCCTGCACACAGTATCATGTCCCATAGTGGCCCCTGCACACAGTATCATTCCCCATAGTGGCCCCTACACACAGTATTATATCCCATAGTGGCCCCTGCACACAGTATTATGCCCCATAGTGGCCCCTGCACACAGTATCATGTCTCATAGTGGCCCCTGCACACAGTATCATTCCCCATAGTGGCCCCTGCACACAGTATTATATCCCATAGTGGCCCCTGCACACAGTATTATATCCCATAGTGGCCCCTGCACACACTATTATTCCCCATAGTGTCCCCTGCACTGAGTATTTTGCCCCATAGTGTCCCCTGCACACACTATTATATGTCCCATTGTGGACCACCCATGAACAATTATTATACTCTGGGGTCTTTTCAGACCCCAGAGTATAATGATCAGACACCCAGGGGAGGATAGAAACATAAAAAAACAATGTTGCTTACCTGTTCCTCGCTCCAGTCCACTCCCTGCTACTTCGGGCTTCTTCAATGTTGGGCCAGGCCGGCGTCACGTGATGTTCCCTCACCAACTCTGGGCCTCCGATTATTATACTCCAGGATCTGAGACCCCGGAGTATAATGATAGCAGAGATTGTGGTGTTCGGCCCGCGGCCTCACATACCGATCCCCGCTCCTGCTCACAGCCGCCTCCGCAGAATCGGAAGCGCAGGCGGCCGTGAACGGGACCCCGGGGAACGGTAAGTATATAGGGCCCGTTACCTGCTGGGGTTACTCCAGCAGGTAACGGCCTATTAAAAAAAAAAAAAAAAAAAAAAGCATCAGGGGCCTGCGGGGCCCCATAATATCCCGGGCCCTGTGGCAGCTGCTACCGCTGCTACCCCGGTAGTTAAGCCCCTGATCCAAAGAACACCATACCTACTGTGAAGCATGGGGTTGGCAACATCATGCTTTGGGGCTGTTTCTCTGCAAAGGGACCAGGACGACTGATCCGTGTACATGAAAGAATGAATAGGGCCATGTATTGTGAGATTTTGAGTGCAAACCTCCTTCCATCAGCAAGGGCACTGAAGATGAAACGTGGCTGGGTCTTTCAGCATGACAATGATGCCAAGCACACCACCAGGGCAACGAAGGAGTGGCTTCGTAAGAAGCATTTCGAGGTCCTGGAGTGGCCTAGCCAGTCTCCAGATCTCAACCCCATAGAAAACCTTTGGAGGGAGTTGAAAGTCCGTGTTGCCCAGCAACAGCCCCAAAACATCACTGCTCTAGAGGAGATCTACATGGAGGAATGGGCCAACATACCGGCAACAGTGTGTGCCAACCTTGTGAAGACTTACAGAAACCATTTGACCTCTGTCATTGCCAACAAAGTATATATAACAAAGTATTGAGATGAACTTTTGTTATTGACCAAATACTTATTTTCCACCATAATTTGCAAATAAATTCTTTAAAAATCAGACAATGTGATTTTCTGGATTTGTTTTCTCATTTTGTCTCTCATAGTTGAGGTCTACCTATGATGTCAATTACAGGCTGGCCTCATCTTTTTAAGGGGGAGAACTTGCACAATTGGTGACTGACTAAATACTTTTTTTTCCCTACTGTAGGTAATGTCTTCAAGGAGTGGTGCTCCAGACAGGAAGTGAATAGTTCAAATCCTTCTACGAGAGTGATTCTAAATTTTCTTCAGGACGGCTTGGATAAGGGCCTTTTCTCCTGCCACACTTAAGGTACAGGTTTCAGTCCTATCCACCTGCTTAAAGGGGTATTCCCACAAACATAACTATTTTAAAATTTGTCGATAATTAAAAGTTAAACATTTTTGCAAATATAAGTAATTAAACATTTTGCAGAGTTTTAAAGATTTTCTCTAAATATCTTGTGGTCACAAGTTATTGTCTTGATTGGTTGACAATGGATACGACCATAAATGATTTTCTAAAGTCAGAAAATCAGCCATGATTTCCTTATTGTGGCTGGGATATCTTCTAATACATGTAGTGTCCATGCCTGATAACCCAGCTACAATAAGAAAATCATGGCTGGGTTCCTGAGAAATCCCAGGCCACAGAAAGTTTCTGCATTTGTCATATCCATTGGCAACCGATCAAGACAACAGATTTTCACCACTAAGAAAGTTAGAGAAAATCTTTAAAACTTTGCAGAATTTTTAACTACTTATATTTGCAAAAATGCTTAACTTTTAATTATCTGCAAATATAAATATGATTATGTTCATGGGAATACCCCTTTAAGCAGACGATTGTCTGAGACCCCCTTAATTTCCAGATTTCTTAGGGGTACCTTGAGAATAGTTCTAATCCTTCTACGGGAGTGATTCTAAATTTTCTTCAGGACGGCTTGGATAAGGGCTTTTCCCCTGCCACACTTAAGGTACAGGTTTCAGTCCTATCCCCTGCTTAAGCAGATGTTCGTCTCAAAACCCCTTAATTCACAGATTTCTTAAGGGTGCTATGAGACTTAAGCCAGTGTGGCAGCTCCTGTTCCACACTGGGATCTATCCACAGTACTTTCTGGCCTCTGTGGCCCGCCATTTGAACCATTGGAAGAGGTGGATCTTAATTTTCTGGCTTTCAAAAACACCTTTTTGCTAGCTATCACCTCAGTAAAAAGAGTATGAGAGTTGCAGGCTTTTCTTTTAAAATATATTTTATTTTTTTCTTGTTTTTTACTTAAGCTCTCCCTTTACTATTATCTAACCGGCGGTTTCTCTTCTTTTTTTTTTTTCTTTCCTTTTTTCAAAAGCGAGGAAAAAAAATACTAAAAATAGTAGATATAGAATGGCTTTTTTTTTTTCTTCTATCTTTTAATTAGTTATAAAAAAACAAAGCAGGGGGGGAATGCTAAGGGAGAGGGTGGGTTGTTTTTAGGGTTTTGGGGGGGTATTGCTTTTGCTTATCTCAAATTTTTTTATTAAACTTTATCAGAAAGATATGGATAATAGATTGTAGAGCGGGTGGATATATATAAAAACAAAAACAGGGGAGAGAACCCGGCGCTAGGGGATCTGCGTCTCACATCTTCTTCTTTTGTGGAGGGAAGGGGGAAAGATTTATTTTATTTTTTATTTTATTTTTATTTTTCCTAACAGCAGCAGCAGCCCCCCCCTTTCGCATTATTTTTTTTTTTTTTTATTTGACTTGAGGGGGGGGGTTTTTTTTGCCCTTTTATAGGGGTGTTGTTCTGCAATTGCGGTGACCAGATGGGGTGTAACACTGCAGTTGGGATTGCGGGATGCAAACAGCGCAGACTTGTCACGGTCTCTGGGCACGAGGGCACAGCGCTGGTGCTTTCCCATGTTACCACCACTGGTACCGGTGATGAAGGGGCTGCACAAATGTTGGTGATGATTTTTCCCCCAGGGCGCTTCCCCTATACTGTACCGACTGGTGTTGTTTGGGGCTCCCTGATATTGTTGGTGCAGAGTCAGACACAGAAACAGTTGTAAAGTTGAACTTTTACTTCAATGGGTGTGGTGGCACAAATGCTTAAACAGTTTCTTCAATACATAATAATGGGGTATGCCTGGTGACACAGCAAAGTCCTGGGGTGCAGGGTAGACTTGATAAAAGGTGTTCCTAGCCCTTTAAACTTCAGTGTTACAGCCCTAAGGTGCGTCTGGGTTCCTATTTGGCTCATAGGAGGATGCCCACCACGATAGTAGCACATAATATTCCCCACTCACGTTATGTGGTCCTGATAGCTCAGAGTTTTGTGGTGCAATAATCAGGGTGGTGGAATGTTCCACAGGTCTGGCCTTGGCCTCTGGATCCTGTGATACTTGCTATGGAGCACGTGTTTCAGAATGTTCTCTCTACAGTCTCATGCTGACAAGATGATGATGCTTGACTTCCTTCAGGGAAGGCAGGCAGACAGGGGCCCGATTGTGCATACACAGTCGCGAGAATCTGCTGCCGGCAAGAACCGAGAAGAAAGAAGACCAAGAGGGGAGTCACTATAACGGACGAAGGGATGGTGATAAGCGATGACTCAATGGGTGCTCGCAGAAGAGAAGGAACGCCCCAGGTGCTCCGTGGTGCTCATTTACATACAAGAAGAAACAAATTATCTTCATATCAGCTGGGAAAAGAAAACAAAGAAAGGTAGGAGAAGAATGGCCTTTTAAAAGCCATTCCAACGTGCCATTAGCTTAAAAGTGTTTTTGCGAATGATAGACTCCCTTTAACGTCGTAATCAAGGATTCTCCAATTCCCATGTGCCAAAATTCAACTGAATCTTCAACTAAGTTTACACCATTTTAAAATTGGTATACTTTGCACAAGAAAATCTGTGCCATATTTACACTTTTCTGTTTCGTAAATGTGTCTATCAGGAATCTCAGGTCAGCTTCCAACCTTCTTTAAGGTTACCATGCCGACCTGGGAAACTTTTGCAATCTCAGAGTTCTCTAGACTTATTCAATTAGCAGCTGAAGATGCATATTTAATATTTTATATTAGGCATATATACATTATTTTATCTTGTTTGACTTTCATACCTGACTCTGTGTTGCACAGCTTCATAGTGATCTCCAGGAAACGACTCTTGGCTTGAAACCAGAAAATTGCTTGTCTGCTGATTCTGATGTGATCTCTAGGAAACCGACCCTTGGCTTGTTACCGCAAAAAAACTTGTCTCCTGACAGGGGCATATCATGTCAGGGTGATTGTAGGGGCATTATACTGTGTGGGGGCACAAAGAGCAACTGAAGGGAATGGGTGGAGTCAAATTAGAAGTGTGTGTGGATAAATTCGCCACATAGCACACATAGTGTGCCACATATTTTGTTGCTCTTTCTGTCATCTTTGAGGATGACAGAATTTGGTTTCATACACACATTACTTAAATGCTCATGATGACAGAACTTACCAGATGATGTATGCCATTGGGCTTTTCAGACCTGGTGAGAGGTCCTCTTTAAGGATATGCCTGAATGATGGAGAGTCCTACCACTAAAACAGCGGTTATCCCCAGACCCCATAGACTATAATAGAGTCCACCGTGTGTCCGCCGTTTTCATACTGTAACCAGTGGAGAGAAAGATCCTCTATGCAGGAATTTTCTCTCCGCCAATTTCTGGTGGTTTCTGTTTGGAGACTCTGGTGCAGATGTGAACTTAGCCTAAAATGGCAATATCTTCTGTCTCTGCAGACTAATCAGAATGGAATTACAGATAACAGTTATTATATGACTGCATTAACAAAGCTCTGGAACACTTTAACCTTTCATACCAAAAGTTACAAGAAGAGAACATTGTAATAACTTTCATCTGTCTTATTTGGTTGATATTCTGCTAATATCATCACTCCCTTGAAATTCTTGAGGAAATCCCCACATATCACTGAGATATATTTCAAATATGTTAAATATAATTGGTACTGTGCAACTCTCTAATTATACATAGCTATAGCTCTTTGGAATCTCTACTAATCTCCACAAAAATGTATTCTCTACTAATTTCCACAAAAAAGCAAAAGAGAGAGAAGATATAACCCAAACTACTAAAAGAAATGCGAATTGCAAAGCCCTCCTTTTGTATTGATATATTTGGCCTTATTCACACGACTGAATATTGGCCACTGTAAAAATGAATGTCTATTATTTATTATTTTTTTGATGAACTATGTGTTTCTTCTTTGTTCCTTTTGAGCCATGTGAATAGACCCATAGATGTTCATGGGTTTTTAAAAGGGCTGTGTGATAGTCATTTGAAAAAAAAAGGCCACCACTAGGCTGTTATTCATTGTCATGTGAATAAGACCCTTCAACAGGCTTCAGCAGACCGATATGGCCATTTTTCACTGATTTTAAATACGTGAAAAATGTCACTGTCTAATTTTAGTCTCAAAAAATATAAATTTATTGACAAATACAGCAAGAAAAAAACACGTTACAATTGATGCATTCATCAGAGGTATAGACAAGGAATACAGCATCCAAGGGATTGCATTCCAAGGCAGAATATTGCAAACTATACAGTAGTACAATGGTAAAAAAAATAGTCAAAGGAGGGCGACAGCCAGTTCCTCTCAAAACCCATTGAATTAATCCACCATGACAAAATGGATAGCATTCAATTTCTCATTAATCATGATATCAGTAACCTAGTCAACAACTGCCAAATATCGTAGGGACGGGGACGTATGAATCCTGGCAGCTAGTAGTATAAATTGGGTAAGACGGAACTCTTTGAAATGGCATGTCGGAGGTTTAAAACCCAGGAGGCACAGGGATGGAAGTTTCAGGCATTACCTATGAGTCTCTGTCCAGGAAATCCCTAATACTGCATCCCAGAAATGGTACACCACCGGGCATGACCACCATATTTACATAGTGCCTCTCAAGTTACAGCCTCTAAAACACAAGGGAGAGAGAGACGAATAGATGGCATGTAGTCTCGTAGAGACATAATAGGAACGATGGAGGATTCATAGGGAAATCTCCATCAGTTAGGCCTGCCAGCTGCCTCTACTCAATGCTTCACAGCACTGATGCGAATTGGGTAGCATAAGGTTAGTGTGAATGCCATCCTCCCATTGCACCATGTATGGTCAATTAGAACCACAAGGAGGTTGATTGATAACACCGTATAAAATAGACAAAAGACCCTTACTAAGAGGACCTTTCACGTACTCTGGCATCCTCGGTATTATATACCGCTAGATAGCTGTCAGCCTTCTCGATGTGCGCCTGAAATTAACAGCACCAATATCTCTCCACTGTCAAAAGGGCGGGCCTTATTGCCTGGCGTCATCGTTGGGCAGTGATGAACGTCCCCCCCTTCCCCCGACAGTACTTTTCCTTAGCATTGTACTGTCAGAGGGGGCATTCCTTACCACCCTGCAATGACGCTGAAAATTAAGGCCTGCCCTTCTCACGGTGCAGGGATATCAGTGCTGAAACTAACAGCACCGATATCTCTGTCACCCAGGTGTGTACCGTCAAAGCTGACAGTGTACTGAATTCAGCGCACTGTCAGCTTTCGAGCGGTATATAAAACTGCCAATGCCAGAGGACCTGAAAAGTCCTCTTTAGGGTGTGTAAAAAAGAAAAAACTTGGCCTACTCTAAACACTTCTGACGGTGGGGATTGGAATTATAAATTAAATGCCAGAAGTGATATTGGTTTCCCAATTTGTACAAAGTCTAAGTAGCATGAAAGGCCTAAGTCTCACCACCATCTAAAGTCGGTAGAGGTCAAACCAGGGGGGAATTGAGGATTAGAGAGAAGTGGGGTGGCAGGGGAGGGAGAGGATTGTAGGCAATATCTAAACTGAACTGTGAGTCAGAGAACTAAAAATCATGGACGTTCTGGGTATAAGTTTGGGTATTGGTGCAGTGTTTCACAATAAAGCCTGGAGGGAGTATGGCTTTACCAGATCCAACTCCAAATGTACCCATAAAGGGGCATCTGGCCCAGCTGATATTAAAGCCAATTGAGCTATCCTGGCTGCTAGTGGACCAGACGGGACAAAAAGCCCTCCCAAACTCTTGTGATAATCCATAATGGTAAGGGGAATACAGGGCCATTTACCACCCAAAATAAACTGGAAAATATCATTCTGGAGTGAAGTAAAGTGTCGGGTTGGGACAGGGATCGGTAGGGAGTGAAATAAATAGAGGAGTTGTAGTATAATAACCATCTTCACGGCATTCACCCTACCAGTCCAAGACAAGTAAGGCCGGTCCCACTTGTGCAAATCATAGCAGATTCTACTGTAAATAGAGGGGTAATTATGTTCATAAAGGGTGGATAATTTATTGGTGAGATAGGATGGGATCGAAATCCAAAATTTTGCGTTGGAGATGTTGGGCGGGAGGTAATACAGACTTCTGACTTCTATTTTGGACTTCTGATTTCGAGGGATTGATCCTAATTCCTGAGATTAAGGAGAATTGGTGAAATGTGTCAAACAGATTAGGGAGGGATATGCACTGGATAAGGTAACCAAGAGGTCATTGGCAAATAAACTGATCTTATATTCCTTTGTCATGATCCATATGCCCTGGATATTAGGGTTTTTACAAAATAAGACAGCTAATGGTTCCATTATTATGGCAAACAGGGCATTCCATTCCTCATACTTCTGAGAATTGATATCAGGGTGGTTACCATGGAGGGAAGTTTAAGTTAGGCATTGGCACCCAAGTAGATAACCTGTAGGGCTTGGACAAAGTGACCAGCAAAACCCATTTGGCGTAGAACTGTGAATAAGTAGGGCCAGGACACACTGTCAAAAGCCTTCTCTATAGCTAAGGCTAAGACTGCTGCAGGAGTTGAATGGACAGTGGTCCAGTGCATGATACCTAACACTTTCCTGATGTTATCAAGGGCCTGTCTACCCGGGACAAAGCCCACTTGATCACAATGGACCAAAAGGGGCAGCAGTGTGTTCAAACATTTAGCCAAAATAGAAGTCAGTAATTTAGTGTCAAGATTAATAAAAGGTAATAGGGCACTAGTTGACGGATAAAGTAGGGTCTTTATTCGGATCCGGGATCACAGTTATAAGAGCATCCAATAAGTCAATTGACATCTTATTACCTTTCATATTATGAATACAATACGAGACTATGTGAGGAGTAAGTATTGCAGAGAATTTCTTATAATTTAAAGATTCCATCTGGCCCTGGGGCTTTTTCTAATTTCAGTTAATTGTTGTAATTTGCAGTATACAAGAAGAAAAAGATTTTTCCACCATCAGGAGCAAAACAGTAACAATGCAGTTACATAACAAGACTCTGCATAACTAATCATATGCTAAATAGTTGCAAGTCAAATTTTTGTATGAGATAGCTAAGATTAGTGTTCATGATAGGCTTATGAAGATACAGAGAAGGGGACTGTTGATGAGCTATAGAGAGTTGTGTTAATTTATTCTCAAGCTTGGCCTGGAATTGGGTTCATTTCCTCTTCTTCTGGGATGCCAATGAAATGATTTTACCCCTAATGAATACCTTATGGGCCAACCAGACAACCCCCACATCGGTGTCTGTGCTTAAGTTATCTATAAAAAAGGAAGTCAATTCTCTCGCCAACATATCCCTGTCAGATGGGTTATTGAGCAGTGACTCGAGTGGAGGAGTAGTAGTAATAACCTCTCAAAGGACCATTGTGTTCTCGCTATGTATCTGTTACATCTGTTACATGTAAATCTACAAATTTGAACCAGATAAGGATCTCCCATTGCTGGGTACCGGATTGCCTTAGGGAAGCATGGTGGAAGCAATCCAGCCTCCCATTGAATACAAAATTTTAATCTCCACACCATATAAGGGTATCAACACATATCAAAAAATAATTGCAGGGGGTCATCAGTGGGGGCATATGTATTAACCACACAAAGCGTTTTATTATAAAGATTGCCTGCTAAAATCAAAAATCTCCCTTCCGGGTCTCCTATAACCAGAGAAATTTTCAATAGTAAGGAGTCATCTAGGAGCATCAACGCTCCTCTACATTTCTTAGAAAAGGAGACCTTAAACTTACGGCCATATTTAGCGTTTGTATGTTTAGGATAGGAGGAGTGGGTAAAGTGGGACTCCTGGAGACATAAGGATAAACCATAAATGTTAAAAACCGCATAACCTCTTTAAGAAGTGCCATGGAGGCAGCAAAAGAGCGACCTTAAAGGGGTTTTCCGGGCAATAAAAGTTTTTTTTTAAAAATGTCTGTTAGTGCTATTAATGGGTTAATAAATGCACCCATATACCTTTACATGTGTTGAGTGATTTATGGGTGTCTCTGGGAGCTCCTGGCATCTTCTGCATTTGTTTACATGGTTCGGCTTCCTGCTATGTAACTTCCACACTAATCCCTCTCACCTCACTCCCCACCCTCCTTCCTCTCTCCCTCTTTCCCATACACCCACTCCCTGTCTCTCTAGCTGTCCCACCCTTCCTTACCTATTCAGCCCAACTCCCAACCCCATTATATACTTACCTCTCTTCCTTCCATGGCTTCTTCCCTGGGGGACCACCCCCCCTTTACTGATTCTGCAGGCGTGCTCTCTTCTCCAGCGCTGCTCTGTTCTCTGCAGAGATGATCCACCTCTACTGCTCATGCGTGTTAGATTGTGTTAACCTGTGAGGAGAAGGATTGCCTTTTCTATACATATAGGTGTAATCCCTTCCATATGTTTGATGGTGGAGTGCTACTACACCGATAGCCATTGCAGCATTAGACACACTGGTATTTTGTCTGAGTGATTGAGTGGGTGTAATAGAATACATCCCCACGCGCCTATACTTACCAATACAACGGCACTGTACACTCTGGGGTCTGAATAATTAGTTTATTAGGCATGTTTGCCAATGATATTCTGGACATTTTGAGACTGATACCTTACCTTTTAAATATTCACTATTAAAAGTTATGTTTTAGTGTACCTTTCTAATTTATTTGTTTTTGAAGTGTATACTATTAGCTTTAATTTAAGGGGTTTAACCACTTCCGTACTGCCCATAGACTATATACGTCCGGAAGGTGGTTGTCTATTTCTGCAAGGACGTACCGGTACATCCAAGCAGAATTCAGCAGCTGCACTAAATCACGCAGCTGCTGAAACAGGGAGCCGGCTTTAACTTCAGCCGGAGCTCCCAGAGAGAAGGCAGGGAAGGTTTATTACCTTCCCTGCCATCCCGATCGCTGTGTATACAGCACTGAAAGAGCCCTGTGATCACATGGTCACGTGATCCACCGGGATCAGAGTCTGTAAGAGCTGCTGGGTCCTACAGGACCCAGATCAGCTCTATAGTAATGTGAAAGTAATGGGCAGGAGGCTGTATTCCTCCTGCAGCTGGGGCTAAATGTACCAGCCCCAGTTACAGGGGAAATCAGCCTCCCCAACAAAAAAAAAAAAGTAATCAGATGTCCCCAGATCTATTATGACCTTATAGGGACACAATGTAAAGAAAAAAATGAAAAGAAAAGTAAAAAAAAAAGTTAATAAAATAATTTAAAAAAATTAATAAAATAATACGCCAATAACACGCCCTTATTAAAGGTTATAGCCCTACCCCCCGACAACAACATACTAAATAAAAATTACCATAATGGAGAGTAAAAACTATTTCAAAAAGTTTTTTTAGTAGCACTTTGTGTTATTAAATTAAAAAAAAAATGAAAAGTGAAAAACCAGACACGTTTTCCCTCCTCTTTTGTTTCGATTTTTCCGGATATAAAAAAAAATTAAAACACATGCAAAAATAAAAATAAAGCCTTATGTGTCACCAAAAAAAAGACGCAGAAATTAGTTGAATAACGCATATGATAAAAATGTTACAGCCCTCCAAACCGCACATACAAAAAAACCCGAAAATGTGTCTGGTCTGGAAGGGGGTAAAGCATCTGGTATGGAAGTGGTTAACAAAATCTTTCTTTGCAGCTCAATCGGTTTGAGTTCGAGTTCAAGTGACAGACATTAAAGCATTTTTCTTTAGAAAGCTGTTGGGTTACTATGGCGGTATGTTTTGGGTCATTACCCATATGTAATATGAAGCACTGAACTATCAGTTTTAGAGCATTTAAATGAATATTAGAAGAATGTATGCACTGTACACTTCAGAATTTATTTTGCTACTGTATTTATATTCACAGTCATGTCATCACTAAACACCATTGATCATTGGCAATGCATCAGCTCGTGAGCCTTTGTCTACTTCTCCATATTGTTATCTTCCCATCAATCTGGTACAAGTTTATCAAGTCCAAAGGATTATATGTTGGGTTCTATTTAACCTACTTTTCATTTTACTTTGTCACTTTTGCAGGAAAGAATAGCATAGTCCTCTATTGCTGGGATGTGTGGCCTCTCTCTTAACAGAAACTACACTTATATATATGTACATACTACATATATATATATATATATATATATATATATATATACAGTGCCTTGCGAAAGTATTCGGCCCCCTTGAACTTTTCAACCTTTTGCCACATTTCAGGCTTCAAACATAAAGATATAAAATTTTAATTTTTTGGTGAAGAATCAACAACAAGTGGGACACAATTGTGAAGTGGAACGAAATGTATTGGTTATTTTAAACTTTTGTAAAAAATAAAAAACTGAAAAGTGGGGCGTGCAATATTATCCGGCTCCTTTACTTTAAGTGCAGCAAACTCACTCCAGAAGTTCAGAGAGGATTTCTGAATGATCCAATGTTGTCCTAAATGACTGATGATGATAAATATAATCCACCTGTGTGTAATCAAGTCTCCGTATAAATGCACCTGCTCTGTGATAGTCTCAGGGTTCTGTTTAAAGCACAGAGAGCATCATGAAGACCAAGGAACACACCAGGCAGGTCCGTGATACTGTTGTGGAGAAGTTTAAAGCTGGATTTGGATACAAAAAGATTTCCCAAACTTTAAACATCACAAGGAGCGCTGTGCAAGCGATCATATTGAAATGGAAGGAGTATCAGATCACTGCAAATCTATCAAGATCCGGCTGTCCCTCTAAACTTTCATCTCAAACAAGGAGAAGACTGAGAAGAGATGCAGCCAAGAGGACCATGATCACTCTGGATGAACTGCAGAGATCTACAGCTGAGATGGGAGAGTCTGTCCATAGGACAACAATCAGTCATACACTGCACAAATCTGGCCTTTATGGAAGAGTGGCAAGAAGAAAGCCATTTCTCAAAGATATCCATAAAAAGTCTTGTTTAAAGTTTGCCACAAGCCACCTGGGAGACATACCAAACATGTGGAAGAAGGTGCTCTGGTCAGATGAAACCAAAATCAAACTTTTTGGCCACAATGCAAAACGATATGTTTGGCGTAAAAGCAACACAGCTCATCATCCTGAACACACCATCCCCACTGTCAAACATGGTGGTGGCAGCATCATGGTTTGGGCCTGCTTTTCTTCAGCAGGGACAGAGAAGATGGTTAAAATTGATGGGAAGATGGATGGAGCCAAATACAGGACGATTCTGGAAGAAAACCTGTTGGAGTCTGCAAAAGACCTGAGGCTGGGACGGAGATTTATCTTCCAACAAGACAATGATCCCAAACATAAAGCAAAATCTACAATGGAATGGTTCTCAAATAAACGTATCCAGTTGTTAGAATGGCCAAGTCAAAGTCCAGACCTGAATCCAATCGAGAATCTGTGGAAAGAGCTGAAAACTGCTGTTCACAAACGCTCTTCATCCATCCTCATTGAGCTCGAGCTGTTTTCCAAGGAAGAATGGGCAAGAATTTCAGTCTTTCGATATGCAAAACTGATAGAGACATACCCCAAGCGACTTGCAGCTGTAATCGCAGCAAAAGGTGGCGCTACAAAGTATTAACTTAAGGGGGCCGAATAATATTGCACGCCCCACTTTTCAGTTTTTTATTTTTTATAAAAGTTTAAAATAACCAATAAATTTCGTTCCACTTCACAATTGTGTCCCACTTGTTGTTGATTCTTCACCAAAAGATTAAAATTTTATATCTTTATGTTTGAAGCCTGAAATGTGGCAAAAGGTTGAAAAGTTCAAGAGGGCCGAATACTTTCGCAAGGCACTGTATATATATATATATATATATATATATATATATATACAGTGCTGGCCAAAAGTATTGGCACCCCTGCAATTCTGTCAGATAATACTCAATTTCTTCCAGAAAATGATTGCAATCACAAATGCTTTGGTAATAATATCTTCATTTATTTTGCTTGCAATGAAAAAACACAAAAGAGAATGAAAAAAAAAGTCAAATCATTGATCATTTTACACAAAACTCCAAAAATGGGCCGGACAAAAGTATTGGCACCCTCAGCCTAATACTTGATAGCACAACCTTTAGACAAAATAACTGCGAACAACCGCTTCCGGTAACCATCAATGAGTTTCTTACAATGCTCTGCTGGAATTTTAGACCATTCTTCTTTGGCAAATTTCTCCAGGTCCCTGAGATTTGAAGGGTGCCTTCTCCAAACTGCCATTTTGAGATCTCTCCACAGGTGTTCTATGGGATTCAGGTCTGGACTCATTGCTGGCCACTTTAGAAGTCTCCAGTGCTTTCTCTCAAACCATTTTCTAGTGCTTTTTGAAGTGTGTTTTGGGTCATTGTCCTGCTGGAAGACCCATGACCTCTGAGGGAGACCCAGCTTTCTCACACTGGGCCCTACATTATGCTGCAAAATTTGTTGGTAGTCTTCAGACTTCATAATGCCATGCACACGGTCAAGCAGTCCAGTACCAGAGGCAGCAAAGCAACCCCAAAACATCAGGGAACCTCCGCCATGTTTGACTGTAGGGACTGTGTTCTTTTCTTTGAAGGCCTCTTTTTTTTTCCTGTAAACTCTATGTTGATGCCTTTTCCCAAAAAGCTCTACTTTTGTCTCATCTGACCAGAGAACATTCTTCCAAAAAGTTTTTGGCTTTCTCAGGTAAGTTTTGGCAAACTCCAGCCTGGCTTTTTTATGTCTCTGGGTCAGAAGTGGGGTCTTCCTGGGTATCCTACCATAGAGTCCCTTTTCATTCAGACGCCGACGGATAGTATGGGTTGACACTGTTGTACCCTCGGACCGCAGGGCAGCTAGAACTTGTTTGGATGTTAGTCGAGGTTCTTTAGCCACCATCCGCACAATCTTTTGTTGAAATCTCTTGTCAATTTTTCTTTTCCGTCCACATCTAGGGAGGTTAACCACAGTGCCATGGGCTTTAAACTTCTTGATGACACGGCGCACGGTAGACACAGGAACATTCAGGTCTTTGGAGATGGACTTGTAGCCTTGAGATTGCTCATGCTTCCTCACAATTTTGCTTCTCAAGTCCTCAGACAGTTCTTTGGTCTTCTTTCTTTTCTCCATGCTCAATGTGGTACACACAAGGACACAGGACAGAGGTTGAGTCAACTTTAATCCATTTCAACTGGCTGCAAGTGTGATTTAGTTATTGCCACCACCTGTTATGTGCCACAAGTAAGTAACAGGTGCTGTTAATTACATAAATTAGAGAAGCATCACCTGATTTTTCAAAGGGTGCCAATACTTTTGTCCACCCCCTTTTTTATGTTTGGTGTGGAATTATATCCAATTTGGCTTTTTGACAATTTTTTTTGTGGTTTTCCATTGAAGACAAATTAAATGAAGATATTATTACCAAAGCATTTGTGATTGCAATCATTTTCTGGAAGAAATTGAGTATTATCTGACAGAATTGCAGGGGTGCCAATACTTTTGGCCAGCACTGTATATATATATATATATATATATATATATATATATATATATTGTGAGTATGTGAGCCAGAGGGCGCTGTGGAGAGACCCAGGCCCAGCCCTGAAAAGGCCTTCAGCCACACCTTTGGGTGGGGGCGTGTAACTCCAGTAGTCTGGAGTATCCTGCAGGGAGCAGGAGATGGTGGACCCAGCTGGACAGATAGACGGTCTGTGCCAGAAGTGATGGGGTCCATAGAGGACTGTTGCTAGAGCTGAGCAGTAGAGGCTAGTTAGGGGCTGAAGGAGTCAGTTAGTGCCCTAACTGTGGCCTAGGTTTTGTTGTTTTGTTATGTTGCAGTTAAGCTGAATAAAGCCACTTTTATTTTACACTTGGACCGTCTGAAAGCTATCTTTCCGGCGCCCAGTACCACGAACCACTGCTGTCCGGACCAGGAGTCTGCCGCCATTTTGAGTCTAATTCCCCAAGTTGTCACATATGGTGGAGAACGCGGGCATAAAGAGATCCATGCAAGTCCTGGAAGACAAGTGGTTGGTGACTGCAGTACTGCTAAGTGTGCATTGTGGCCTACAGCTGGAAGAAATCTGTGATTTCAACTGAGAAGCCCAGGAAGGGGTGAGTGAATTGCAACATAGCAAAGTGTGTGCAAAACTGGTGAAAGTAAAACTCTGGAAGAGGAATCCAGGGAATGGAGTTTGTGTATACTGTGGCACAGAAGTCTGTGAAGTGTTTGCTGATGGCAAGAAAGTAAGCAATGTGTATAGAAGCTGGATATTGCAAACAGTCTATGTGAAAGGCTATGGTGCCATGTTGGTGTTTTCTGTGGAAGACAGAAGAAAATGCTGGTTGTTGTAGTGCCACATAAGTTAACTGTTTGAATACAGGTGACTGCAGAAGATAGCAAAAAGTTGCTACTGGTTGAACCCAAGGTTGCTGTGGAATATTGTGTAATCTTGATAGTAAACCATGGGCAAAAAAAGAGAATTTCAGCTTGTAGAAAAGCAGAGAAGTTATGCACGGGTTTATTAGTGCAGCAGTCTGAATGCAGAGAGATACAAAACCCAGAGCAGATCAGGTTTAGTGCAAGTAAAGATAAAGGGTTTCATGAGAGTGACTCAGTTTTTCTAAAGCACCTCTGTTCTATGATTGAATATGTCCCTACTGACGGTATGTCTCATATTGGAGTGCATCAAAGCGCCAAAGATGAAAATATTATGGTGCAGCAGCTTCAAGATGAGAATAAAACCATCAGGTTCATTGATGAGGATAAAATATCTGATTGGAAACAGCAATTTGAGGTATTAGAAAAAGAGAATCTTAAGTTGAACCTGAAGTTAAAGAAAGATCTTGAATCTATGAGGAGTTCATATTCTAGTCATTGTGAAAATGTGGTACTGGCTTTGCCTGGAATGGACTGTGTCACTAAGAAGGGGTTTGCTGATATGAAATGTGCTCTAGCTAATAAAGTTGTACAGAGTGTAGAGCAAAAGCAAGTCCTTGAGAAGCAATTGCAGGATTTAAAGGAGCAGCATGTTCAAGACTCCATTGCCAAAAAGAGTGTCATTGAAAAATTAAGAGATGACTTTGAAACTGCTAAACGTGAGAGAAGTGAATTTTTGCAGTGTCAGTCAGGATGTTTGGATGAACAAGTCAGGATGTGTGAAAAACTTTCTGCTGCATTAACTGACAAAGAAAATGAAATTGCAGAGCTGAGGAAGTATGTGTCTGACCGAGAGAGTGATTTAGAATCTGTAGTACAGACATTGCAGTCAGAGCAAAACTTGCATGAACTAAAGCAGGTTCGGCTAAATAGTGAAGTCAACGAATGGCGAAGCAGAGCTGGAGTTCTGGAACAAAGAGAAATGGAACTCAAAGCTAGAATATGTAGCCTGGAGAGGGCGCTGTCAGGATCTTGTGAAGATAATGAGAAATTATCGGGTTTGGTGCAAAATAAAGACAAAGAATTGATGGAGATGTTGTCTGTCCATGCTCAGAAAGTGCAAACCTTACAGGAGAGTCATAAAAAAGTAGAGACTCAACTTCAAGAGCTGCAACTAAAAGTCACAGAAGGGGACAGGCTTCAAGCAGAACTGCTAGACAAGGCAAACGGTCTGCAGGTGGAACTGAATAATGTCACAGGGCTTCTTTCTCAAGCAGACAGCAAGTTTATCAAACTTTCCAAAGATTTTTCTACACTAGAATCTCAGCTTCAGGACACTCAGGAATTTTTGCAAGAAGAAACCCGTCAGAAGCTTGACAAAACTAAAACAAATGGAAGATGAGAAAAATGGTTTCCTTGAGCAACTAGAGGAAGAGGAGATAGCAAAAAAAGATTTGACAAAGCAGATTTCAACACTACAGGCTCAGGCGACTGATATGAAGAAAAAAATGGAAGATAGTATTGGGACCTTGGACTCTGTTGAAGAACTAAAGGAAAAGTTGCAAAAGGAGCTAGAAGCTACAACTCAACGATTTGAGGAGAAGGTTGCTGCTTATGACAAACTTGAGAAGACGAAAATTAGACTGCAGCAGGAACTAGAAGATGTAGGTGTAGATCGTGATTATCAACGTCGGATTGTGTCAAATTTGGAAAGGAAGCAGAAAAAGTTTGATCAGCTGCTTGGTGAAGAGAAGACTCTTTCTGCTAGATATGCAGAAGAACGTGACCGTGCTGAAGCAGAGGCCCTTGAATTGAAGGCCGAGTTAGAGAGGCTCAACAAGCAACTGCGCACTGAAATGGAGGATTTGGTTAGCACCATGGATGAAGTTGAGAAAAATCTGGAATCTGTGCATATATTGTATGAGAACAAAGCTAATGCTTATGAAAAGCTGCAAAAAGGCCAAGAGAGAATTGGACCTCCAGATAGAAGACATGAGGATTCAGTTTGAGGGAAACCTGTCTAATTTATCTACTGAGATTGTAGATCTAAAAATGCTTGTTGCTAAACTAAAGGTGCAAGTGAACAAGCAGGAGGAAATTGCACGCATCGAGAAACAGCTGGAGTTTCAGATGGATCAAGTGAAGCGTGAGTCAGAAATAAAGTTGGAAGAGCACACTTTTCAGATTGAACAGTTAAAAACCGAAGTGGAATCTAAAGGAGAAGAATTGGATCAATTGCAGCAGTCTTTATCCAATACTGAACAGTCGGCATCTGCACTATCTTCAAAGCTGGCAGCACTAGAAGCTGAGAAGGACTCGCTGCAGAGCCTGTTAACCTCTAAAGAATCAGAGCTGTTATCCATGAGAAACGTGACTCGAGAGAGAGTCTGTATTCAACCAAGAGCAAGATAAGAGAGCCACTGAGATACGGGACTTGAATGAAAGACTTGACAAAAAGTCTGCAGATGAGCAGAAGCTGTATCTGAATGAGCTGAAGGATAAGCAGTCTTTAATAGATGCTGACCTGACAAATGTTAGAAGAACACGGCAGAATATCCTTGAATTGGGAGACATGGTGGATAAAGAGATGGCATCTACATCTGCTGCCATAGAAGATGCAGTGCGACAGATTGAGGAAGATCTGCAAGTTGCAATAGTAAAAACTGAGATGGAGGCTGCTCAGGAAAATGTGGCAATGAAGAAAGTTCCGGAACAGGAATCAGAGATTTGTGCGCTACAGAAGGCGGTAGAATTGGAGAAAGCTGCCAGCATAGAGGCAGAGAAAGCAGAGCCATTAAGGCAGCCAGAACATGTAACCAAAAAGCATCTGGGTACTGACAGAAAAAACTGTGATGGTGAAAACTTGGTATCCCAGTCCTCCGGTGTTAGCACAGGGAATGAAAATAACTTGAAGAATGTTGAGATGACGATATCACCAGCTCCTGTACTGTCAGAAAGGGGTTGGCACGAAAATTCTTACAATCTATCACAGTATCACAACATGCCTTCAAAAAGTTGTGCGTATGAGAGAGAGGAGATAAGACTAGAGTATGGAAGTGGTTCTCCTGCTGCCGTACAGGTGTGGAAGCATTATACAGAAACCATTCCAATATATGATGTGGCAGTTGTTAAAGACATACCAGAAAATGTAGTTCAGCGTGAGCTATTTTGTGAGGGTGTACTGTATGGCCCTTGTGCAGAAGGAGAAGATATTGCGATACAGAGCTTGTGTATCTCAAACAAAGCGGAGAGCAAGCAGCCTATGTCTCCTAAACTTCTAAGCCTTGATGGTGATGGCAAAGTTTGCTTTGAGATGAAGGTTACAGAAAAGGTACCCATGAAATATTTATACTCTAAAGACATAGATGTGCATGAAGTACGTGTTAGCTGGTATCTGAGCTCCTGTGGATTCGTGATAGGAGAAGATGAAGATTCCTACGGCTATTCACTAAATAAATCAGTCATGCAATGGGATGGCTGAAGACTATGGCGAGAAATGTGATGAAAATGATGTGATCCACTGTATGGCGAATTGTGAAGGTGATGAATCAAAACTTGCCTTTACACAGAATGGCCAGGATCTTGGCATGGCATTTAAAGGGAGGAGAAAACTGAGAACTCGACGGAGCGGTATTTGGAAGAAGAGACTGCCAGATTGGGACTTCTGGAGAGACACTGGACAGGCATACTTGATTGAAGAGGGACTTCGTCATAGGATGTCTCGTCCCATTGTAGCTCACCCCATGGGTAGTGAGCTGAGGGGGGAGGGTATGTGAGTATGTGAGCCAGAGGGCGCTGTGGAGAGACCCAGGCCCAGCCCTGAAAAGGCCTTCAGCCACACCTTTGGGTGGGGGCGTGTAACTCCAGTAGTCTGGAGTATCCTGCAGGGAGCAGGAGATGGTGGACCCAGCTGGACAGATAGACAGTCTGTGCCAGAAGTGCTGGGGTCCATAGAGGACTGTTGCTGGAGCTGAGCAGTAGTCAGGCTAGTTAGGGGCTGAAGGAGTCAGTTAGTGCCCTAACTGTGGCCTAGGTTTTTGTTGTTTTGTTATGTTGCAGTTAAGCTGAATAAAGCCACTTTTATTTTACACTTGGACCGTCTGAAAGCTATCTTTCCGGCACCCAGTACCACGAACCACTGCTGTCCGGACCAATTCCCCAAGTTGTCACAATATATATATATATATATATATATATATATATATATATATATAGATAGTCTCTTATACAGTATATATAAAAATGAGTTTCTGTCTGTCTGTTCTTTATGCGCAACGTTCCTGAGATACAGTATTCCCAAAAAATGACCAACATCAGCTAATAAAAGCCTGCAAGTCTTTCACTCATATTCCAACTGCCATACACACGGTCACATGTCCCTTATCAGCCAATAAGAGCTCGCAGGCGCTTACTCTCCTCAGGCACACAGGTTTCCATTAGCAACCAAGCTATTTATGACCTGTATTAGTCAATAGCAGTTCGCAGGTCCTTAAATATTCAGTCATATCACATGTATCAGCCAATATAAGTTCACATTTAATTTACCAGGTTTTCATAACAACACAGCCATAAATAGACTGTACCTATACTGGACTCAGTGGCGTAACTAGCAATGGCTGGGCCCCAAGGCGAACATTTGACATGGTCCCCCGGCCCCCCCCCCCCCGGCAACCGCCCCTCCGCACAAACTGCATTCCTACACAATTATTCCCCATAGTGGCCCCTGCACACACTATTAGGCCCCATAGTGGCCCTTGCATACAGTATTCTGCCCCATAGTGGCCCCTGCACACAGTATCATAGTGGCCCTTTCATATAGTATTATGCGCACTCACCGCTACCTCTTCAATGTTGGACCAGATGTCATGTGAGCCAGGCATACATTGCAACACATTAATATGTCGGACTGGCCCACCGACCTCTGGGACGTCACCAAGGAGGCCCGAAGCCTGCTGAAAAGACCCCAGAGTATAATGATAGCAGTGTTTGTGGGGTTCACGGCCCGCAGGCCTTACTTACTGATCCCTACTCCTGCTCACAGCCGCCTCTGCAGAAGGTGAAGCGCAGGCAGCCATGCGCAGGAGCGGGGATCGGTAAGTAAATAGGGCCCGTTACCTGCTGGTGTTACACCAGCAGGTAATGGCCTATTAAAAAAAAAAAAAAAAAAAAAAAAAACATCAGGGGACCGCCGGGACCCCTAATGTCCCGGGCCCTGTGGCAGCCGCTACCACTGCTATCCCGGTATTTACGCCACTGACTGGACTGCCATACTGGATTTCAGCATTCTTATAAATTGAAACATTTTTAAACTACTCATGCCTCCTGCAGCAACGCATGGTTGCTACTCGAGCTAATGAAGACTCTCAGCAGACCCAAGCCCGTCTCCAATCTGACAAGGTATGTCACAGAGAACAGCGAGCTGCTGAAACAGCCCAGCAGACCCAAGCCTGTCTCCAGTCTGACAAGGTATTGTCAGCCACATGCACACAGCTGCACTCCATGTTTCCATAACAACCCAGCCATTTTTCTTCACTGCTGTGGGTCAGCTTTAAAGGGGCAGGGCGCTGTGGATGACACTGTTACACAAGGACACATACACACAGCTTTACTCCAGGTTTTCCATAACAACCGATCACAGGTCTTTCACTGATATCCAAACTGAGATACACATGATCACATGACGCTTATGGACCAATGGAAAATCGCAGGTTCCTCAGTCTTGACATACACACATACACATAGCAACCAAGCTATTTATGACCTGTATGAGTCAATAGCAGTTCGCAGGTCCTTAAATATTCAGTCTTATGACGGACTGCCATACTGGATGTCAAGTGCAAACCTGGCCAATTCTTATGGGGCCACTACACAAACAAAAAATTAAATATATCCGTGCAAAGCCGGGTCCTTCTGCTAGTAGCATTATAAAGTAAAACCAAGCCAGATGTAAGAGAAATACAGTATATTCTTCAGTTTTATTTAAATATTACAAACATTATTTATTAATTATTAAATCAAGTATTAAGTACATGGAGAATCAGTAAACTGAAATGCCATAATTACAGTACAAAGACAAGTATTCCAGTGCAATAGAAAGGTACATATTGAAATTGATGTGTCAGAAATAAAGGGCTACTCCCATTTGGAGAATTGCAGTCACCCCACCTGTCTAGCCAATGTGGGTGAAGAGGTGACAGCACATGTGGCTCTCTCCAATCAATGGTATAGAATTTCATAGTGGCACCTGGCTATTTGACGATTCTTGTAATTGCCACAGAAGTGAATGGAGAGAGCCGCACACATATATTTACCTCGCTGCTCACTGTGGCTGCGAGACAGGGGACCCTGCTTCTCAAGATACGTGGCATATCCTGGAAATCTTTATTTAATTTTGACAGCATTATAAAAATCATTATATAATTAATAGAAGTGTAATAATAGATACAAATATAAAGTACATTACAAAATCTACTACAGGAAAAGAAACTAGTATTATATTGAAATATCAATTTCTATATGAGTTAATTTTTTTTTTCAAGTGAAATGGAAACATGTCTAACTTTCATCTTCTGATATGTGTTTTATTGTGAATTAAATATGGTTATATGAGATTTTCAATCATTGCATTCTTTACACAGCATTCCCACTTTTTTGAGATTGTATATATTTATATATGTGTGTATAAATGAAAAATCGGGCAGCACATCAGTGTTGGTCCCAGATCTCAGCTAAAGACCGCTTCTATTAGGAAATATAGGTTCCCTTCTGTCCTACCAGCAGCAAAATATGGGGTATTTCTGCTCCTGCACACTGGTAGGGGAGATGGAAATTTTACTATTTAATTCAATTAATCAATTTTACCCACCCTCTAAGCCTATGAGTTTTTTTCTGTCCTGTGTCTACAGGGGACAGTTGAGATTCTTGACACTGTTCTTTTGTGTCACCCTTTTTTCCCTTATTTTTTGTTTTCTTTTATTACTTCCTTTCTCTTTTCAGTTTATGAGGTTTCTTACCCCTTTCATTTTGTTAGCTTTTGGAGTTTTTGTCTTTTTTTTTTTTTAAAGAATCGGCATTTCAGGTCTGGCAGGAAGTTTCTGCTGCTTTTGCCCTCACTTGAACAGATGTTTATTTTCCTCTTTTGGTCTGTGGCAGGGCAGGAGTGAATCTGCGTTTACCTTGATGACGTGCTTGCACCCTAGCCAATTATTGGAGACTTTCCCCAAAGTTTAACCTGGTTTCTCAGGACTTACAGCTCTGCCTGACCTGAAAAGGTTCAGCCTGACAGCCTGGAGGTTAATGGGTCCTTACTACAAGTTAAAGGACTCTCTGATGCCATCCTTACTACTGTTTCCCACTCTAGAGCGGAATCCACCAAGACAGCCTATGCCAGGATAAAGAAGATCTTTGAGACCTAATTCCTGAAGAAAGGAATTGATAGTAATGATCTCTCTATCAGTAACATTCTGGAGTTTCTTCAGGACAGCTTGGAGAAAGGCCTCAGTGTCTCTACTTTGCGTGTCCAGACATTGGCTATGTCTACATTCTAGGCAGGCATTTATCTGAGGAACCTCTAGTTCAGAGGTTTCTTAAAGAAGTTGTCTGGGATAAAATGCAATTTCTACACTAATCTAAACACCCTTCCCTCACCTACTTTCTAAATTACTTACTTTAGCAAAAATGTATATTTACCCATATGTAACCGCCCCAGGCACATTTTCTGATTATCCAGTGACGTTCCGTTTCCCAGTTTCCAGAAATGGAACGTCACCACATACTACTCCCCCCAACCCATCATACTTAACTGTCTTCCTGTCCAGACTTCCTTCTGTAGGGGTGGCCCCTCCTCTACTTTGACCTTCTGCTAGTGCGTGCACAATAGAGCCGGAGTCCCGGAACTGCGCTGTAGCTGGAACTCCATCTCTATTGCCCAGGCGTGAGAGGCCAGAGGAGCCTCCCATGCCTGCGCAGTAGAGATGGAGTGCTGGCTACAGCGCAAAGCTGGGAATATTGCGTATGTACCGGCAGACGTCACAGAAGAGGAGGAGCTGTCCCCACAGAAGTCTGGACTAGAAGACAGGTAAGTATGATGGGGTGGGAGGGTGGGCTGAGTAAGTTAGTTGGGAAGGGATAGTAGTGGGCGGTATAGCTAGGGAGACAGGTAGGAGGTGTGAGAAAGGGAGTGAGAGGGAGGTAGTGTGTCAGCCTACAACTACCATGATGCATTGCATGAGCTAAGACAGCAGGAAGCTACACCATGTAAACAAATGCAGAGGATGCCAGGAGCTACCAGAGAAACCCAGAAATCACTTCTAAAAGGTATTTGTGTGCACTTATTAACCCATTAATAGCACTAACAGACATTAAAAAAAAAAAAAAGATTTTTTTTGCCAGACTAATGCCACAGTAGTAAGACCCATCCGTGAATGGGACCTGACTGTAGCCCTGAAGGGTTTATGTTCCCCTCCATTTGAATCTATGATAGAGAGTTTTTTTTCAAATCAACCTCGTACAAAGTCTCATTCTTGTTAGCCATAAATTCTGCTAAGAGAGTAGGGGAACTTCAGGACCTGTCTTATGTGGACCCATACATAAAAGTTTACTTCCAGAGAGATTTCTTTTGAGATTTTTGTTAAACGTCACTCAAAAGGTCCTGACCTTAACAAATGTTAACCAGGCCATCTGTCTACCAGTGTTCTAAATCCAAATTCTGCCCACTGCGGAAAAAAACACGGTATTTTACAGTTACAATCCCATCCCCACTTTGCTGGAAATTACGCGCAGTGGACACTCTGCAATTTCCAAAACAGTTGCAGTTTTGGAAATCGCAGCATGTCAATTATACCTATGGAAATGCTGGCGGTTTCCCCATAGGTAAAACTGAAGCAAAAGGTCCGTAGAGGAAACTTCAGCGAACTTTCTGTGAAAAGCACTGCAGGAAAAACCGTGCTGCAGGAAAAACAATGTTTTGCTGCGCAGTTTTTTCTGCAGCGCTTTTTGCTGCAGGACGCTACGTGGGACCTTAGCCTAAAATCTTTGGCAAAAACAAGGGTCTAAAAGGCTCAAAACCTGCACTATCCCGTTGGATTAATGAGTCTTAGGGTCTCTTTTGTGTCCCAAATTTTGAATCTCCAGAGTTTGTTAGAGAACACTCCACTAGATCAGTCTCTACTTCATGGGCACAGGTCCACTACACCAGATTTGCAGTGCAGCTCTTGGAGCTCACATTCAATCTTTGTAAATCACTATAGGTTGAATTTATTGAAGTTACCATCTTTTTATGGTTAGTATTGAATCTTGTAACTCAGAAGGGCCCTTCTTGCTAGTTCCCCATATTGTGCTACTGGTGAGATGTAAGGGAAGCGTTGATTTCTAACGTTAATCTGTTTTCCCTTAGTCCAAACAACAGCACAAGCCTCCCTCCCTTAGTAGTAGGATTATTCTTTATAAAAACAGATAGTGGGTGTGGTTTTGTCCCTACTTATTGGATTAGTGGGTGGGTAAAATTGATTAATTAAATTAATTAGTCCTATCAGTACACAGGGGCAGAAATACCTCATATTGTGCTGCATGTTAGGACTAAGGGAAAACAGATTAATGTTAGAAATCAGTGCTAGTTACTGCATACATTCAGGGTACAACTTAAAAACATGCATGCAATATATGTAAATGTCCCTTTCAACCTTATGGGCTAACAGGTACAACATGGTTCCAGACATGGCACTTTAGTGCTTGCTGGAATAGTGACTGGAACCATAAGGTTGCATGGTACAGTATTTTCCATATAGCAAACACTTTAAATTGCCACCAAAGTGCGGAGATTTGGTATTCCTATTAGTGGGTAAGCAGAACTCAATGTACTTCCTAAGAACAGACTGTGCCCTTACAAGGATCCATTTATTAAATTTTGCTTGGAAATAAACATAGGTTTTAGATTTTTGCAAACAATTTTGCTTGTTCCATCAATTCCATTTTTGCAATGGCTGAAAGATGAACTTCATCAGGACCATCAGCAATGCGTAGAGTCCGGACAGCTGTATACCTGCAACGATATATAATAACATAAATGTGTAATATTCATAAACTACACAGAGTTCCCATGCTTCATCTCACTTCTATTCACATGTGTAATAACTTGAAGCCTTGCACTTGCAATAAGACTTTAAACGAAAAAAAAGTAAAAACAAAATAAAAAAAAAAAAATTGTCCACAGTCAGCTGTTCATGACCTACAGAGAAAAAAAAGTGAGCACGGTACCTTCCTTTTTCCACTGTCTGGTCGTATTGAATCTGGTCTGGCTTTGCTATTGCTCTAGTGAATCCCATCCACACATTGCAGAAAAATACGCGTAGCAGACACACTGTGATTTCCAAAACAGTTGCGTTTTTGGAAATCGCAGCATATCAATTATACCTATGGAAACGCCGGCGGTTTCCCTATAGGTATAAAGGAAGCAGAAAGTCCGCAGAAGAAACCTCTGCAGACTTTCTGTGAAAAGTGCTGCAAGAAAAACCGCGATGCGTTTCCGACGCAGTTTTTCCTGCAGCGATTTTTTGCTGTGGCCTGCTACGTGGGGCCTTAGCCTAAAAGTGGTTTAGGTGATGGTAGACTGCCTTTAATCACTAGTACAAGTGAACATAAGAAATTTTGTAATATATCTAAGAAAAATGCCTCTTTCTCCACTTATCCGGCTATTTTATTGTTCCTCCCTCTTGGAGGATGTGTGTAGTCATTCTGGGCATCCTCTTATTATGTTATTGTACAGCTATTTGATTGTGTGGATGTGGATGCAATTCTCATAGTTATATATGATTTTATCCTACTTTGTTCTTACATGTAGACTTGTGCCATTGAGCGCGCTACCTGACCTTTGTTCGACTGTTTATCTGGTTATCTGTTTATTGCATAACTTTATATAAAGCATTTTAAAACACTAAATATTTTTCTCATGCGGTGAACGAACTGAACTGCCGTTTTATCGCTGTTTCACCTCTGATATAAATTTGAATAAACCCATAAAATGTAGGTGACATGTCATTTTGGCTGCACAGTGAACGCCATAAAAACGAAGCCCGTAAGAAAGTCGCACAAGTGCACTTTTTCTCCAATTCCACCCCATTCTGAATTTTTTTTTCCAGCTTCCCAATACATCATATGGAATACTAAATTGAATCATTACAAAGAACAAATTTGTCTCGCAAATATTAAACCCTCATATGGCTTTGTAAACGTAAAAATAAAAAAGTTCTGTAGTTTGGAAGGCGAGGAGTCAAAAACGAAAATCGCCTGCAGTGAAAAGGGGTTATAAAAAGAAGAATAAAAACAAAAAAAAACAACAACAAGAATACAAACATGTCATTCACATTTTGAGCTGTATCTATCTATATATAAACAATTTTACATGAACAGAAACAACCACTTACATGAAAGCCAGTGGAAAATCCTGAGATACTCCAGCTCCTCCAAATACTTGGATTGCCCGGTCAGCGACTTGGCATGCCATTCTAGGTGCCACAATCTTAATCATTGCAATCTGTAAGGGGAAAAAAAAAAGGATCTTTCGTACATCAGAAAATTATAATATATAAACACCATAAGACATTTAGGATGCACTGGTGTTTTTTAGTGTTTTATATGCAGGACCTGCTATGATTTTTTTTTTTTAAAGAATGATTTTTAGGCATGGATAAATTTTAGGACGCAGACAGCTAGCCAAATTTTTAGGGCCTCCATTTCTTAGACGATCCCAAGGATGAAATGTTTTAGCAGTAACCAAGTGGACATGGAAAATACATGTTATCTGGCTAACCGCTCTTGTACACCAAGTATCCTGTCCACCATAGAAAGAACTGTGTGGCTTTTAGGCTAAGGCCCCACATTGTGGAAAAACGCAGTGTTTTTTGTTGCAGATTTTGCTGCGTTTTTTTTGAGCCAAAGTCAGGAGCGGATTTAACAGAAGTGCTTTCTTTATGTTTTTCATTCCTTTTCAAGCCACTCTTGACTTTGGCTCGAAAAAAATGCAGCAAAATCTGCAACAAAAAACACTGTTTCCGCAACATGGAACCTTAGCTTTAATGTGATTTAACCATGAGCTATCTACTGCCCTAAACCTACAAGAATTGGGTTATAAATCCCAGGACCACCATAAAACACTATTAACCATTTTATTAATCTAGGACAGTATGCAAAATTTCAGCAAAGATTATAAACACAGCAATTTTAGTTGTGCACAGCTCGCTGTCGCATGTAACACAATTGATGTCTATGGGACCGATGTCGCATGTGACAAAGTCAAGTACAATTGGATTGCAGTTGCACCATGTTGCATTTTTTGTCTTGCAACTTTAGTGCGATTTTAAAGTGGACCTTTCACCACCCCCAACAATTCTACAGTAGTTCTTTACATCATTTGATAGGTGCTACTTCACTAATTTTTTCTCTAGCGCACACCATTACTGTGCAATCAATGCTGTTAGTTTTGGTGCCTCACATGTTATTTAGGTTCTTTACTGTCAGAAGGGCAGTGTCAGGCAGGAGCTGGGGATGGGTGTGATTCTGAGCTCTGACACTGGCTGCCTCTGACTGGAGATCGGAATCAGGCTCCGTGTGTGACCACTGCCCTGCTGACATTACAGAGCTGAATTTGATCATCAGACATCAAAAATAACTGTGATTGAAGCAGGGGTAGAGTGAGGGCTAGAGAAAAAATTCCAACTGTGCTGGAGTCAGTGGAGCAGCAGCTACAGTGCCTTGCGAAAGTATTCGGCCCCCTTGAACTTTTCAACCTTTTGCCACATTTCAGGCTTCAAACATAAGGATATAAAATTTAAATTTTTTGGTGAAGAATCAACAACAAGTGGGAGACAATTGTGAAGTGGAACGAAATTTATTGGATATTTTAAACTTTTGTAAAAAATAAAAACTGAAAAGTGGGCGTGCAATATTATTCGGCCCCCTTAAGTTAATACTTTGTAGTGCCACCTTTTGCTGCGATTACAGCTGCAAGTCGCTTGGGGTATGTCTCTATCAGTTTTGCACATCGAGAGACTGAAATTCTTGCCCATTCTTCCTTGGAAAACAGCTCGAGCTCAGTGAGGTTGGATGGAGAGCGTTTGTGAACAGCAGTTTTCAGCTCTTTCCACAGATTCTCGATTGGATTCAGGTCTGGACTTTGACTTGGCCATTCTAACACCTGGATACGTTTATTTGTGAACCATTCCATTGTAGATTTTGCTTTATGTTTGGGATCATTGTCTTGGTGGAAGATAAATCTCTGTCTCAGTCTCAGGTCTTTTGCAGACTCCAACAGATTTTCTTCCAGAATGGTCCCGTATTTGGCTCCATCCATCTTCCCATCAATTTTAACCATCTTCCCTGTCCCTGCTGAAGAAAAGCAGGCCCAAACCATGATGCTGCCACCACCATGTTTGACAGTGGGTATGGTGTGTTCAGGGTGATGAGCTGTGTTGCTTTTACGCCAAACATATCGTTTTGCATTGTGGCCAAAAAGTTTGATTTTGGTTTCATCTGACCAGAGCACCTTCTTCCACATGTTTGGTATGTCTCCCAGGTGGCTTGTGGCAAACTTTAAACGAGACTTTTTATGGATATCTTTGAGAAATGGCTTCTTGCCACTCTTCCATAAAGGCCAGATTTGTGTAGTGTACGACTGATTGTTGTCCTATGGACAGACTCTCCCACCTCAGCTGTAGATCTCTGCAGTTCATTCAGAGTGATCATGGGCCTCTTGGCTGCATCTCTGATCAGTCTTCTCCTTGTTTGAGATGAAAGTTTAGAGGGACGGCCGGGTCTTGGTAGATTTGCAGTGGTCTGATACTCCTTCCATTTCAATATGATCGCTGGCACAGTGCTCCTTGGGATGTTTAAAGTTTGGGAAATCTTTTTGTATCCAAATCCGGCTTTAAACTTCTCCACAACAGTATCACGGACGTGCCTGGTGTGTTCCTTGGTCTTCATGATGCTCTCTGCGCTTTAAACAGAACCCTGAGACTATCACAGAGTAGGTGCATTTATACGGAGACTTGATTACACACAGGTGGATTATATTTATCATCATCAGTCATTTAGGACAACATTGGATCATTCAGAGATCCTCACTGAACTTCTGGAGTGAGTTTGCTGCACTGAAAGTAAAGGGGCCGAATAATATTGCACGCCCCACTTTTCAGTTTTTTATTTTTTACAAAAGTTTAAAATAACCAATAAATTGCGTTCCACTTCACAATTGTGTCCCACTTGTTGTTGATTCTTGACCAAAAAATTTAAATTTTATATCCTTATGTTTGAAGCCTGAAATGTGGCAAAAGGTTGAAAAGTTCAAAGGGGCCGAATACTTTTGCAAGGCACTGTATTAACAGATGATAAGTACTTGAACCAGTGGAGGTGGAGAAAGGTCCCCTTTAAGTCAAGGAACACATCGCCTTATAGCCCTAGCCTTTATCCCTTCAACACTCGAAATTTGAGTAGCCCTATCCTTTATCCCTTCAGCACTCAGGGTTATAATTAATCATACAATCACCAAGTATCAAGTAGTGGTGTTTAGTTTTAATTGAACAATGAATGTATTACGTAGGTGCTTGGATTTGGATATTGCATATTATGTTCAGAATATACTGTATGGTGGAAGCGGGAGTATTATTTGGACACAATATAGCTTTATTTATTATATGTTGGCTTTACTTAAACATTGCTTAGATTTTATGGCCATAATATGGTTTTACATTGCTGCTGCATGGTAGTATTTTTGGCACTATGTCCGGTATTATGTAAGCACTGATTGGCAGTATTGTTTGTAAATTTTATTAAAGAAAAATCTGAGATTGTAAAATGGCTTTATGTAACATTTCTAAGAAGTGCAAGTGTTTATAGATACGGATTTTAAAATTTCAAAATGGTGGTTTAGGATCCTGCTTTGTAAAGTGAGTTTCCATTCTGGCTCTTAGAGATGGGCCTTAAATGGTAGAACCTCCTCTATGAAGTCCATATGTTGTAATGGGGCATCTGGCAAGGGGTTGTTTTTGTGCCATGTTATCTTTTTTTAACTTACAATTGTAATGTTAACAAGATTTAGGAGCACAGAGTTTAAATGATAACCATAACCTTTACCTCTTTCCGAGCCCTTGCACTGCCAACTGTGTCTATGGCTTTTGCTGCTTTCAGAGTGAGCAATCTGGCTTGTTCAATTCCAATGCGACTCTCTGCTATCCAGTGTGCAACCACTTCCTGCGTGAACAAAAACACAAAGACCATATTTGTTTATCTATGTGAATGGCCTTCCTGTAAACCAAGTTACAAAGGTCAATATAAATTATATGACTGGGAAGTGAACAACATGCTGCTTATTACAGGAAACAATAACGTAAGACCTCAACATCACTTCATTTATCATGCCATCCCATCTGTCTATCTTTACTGAATCTCTAAGTGTTTGTACACACCATACATCTATATTAACCCCACTTGCCCAGAGTTTAAGTTGTAACTACCAATAACCAAATTGTGATTTTTTTTTTGCTTATTTTTATAACTTTCTACCACAGACCCATTTTTCATATAGGAGGCTAAAAGCTATAATCCTATTTCAGCCTCAGCTAGTGGAAAAAGTGTCTGCCTCCCATTGAAATGATTGGGAGGCAGATTATTTGTGGTGGAACACCAGCACATTTTCCTTGGAAAATATTTTAAGAATGTACTTTATATGGAATTTACACCAGGAAACAATAATAGCGCTTTCATTTCAAGGTATGCTGCTTAAAAGAGGTAGTAAAATAACAAAACAAAATCAAATGAGGGATATTTTGGAATCCTACACAAGCAATGCCCTTCAGATAGTGTTAGTACTTTGACCAATTTATTTTCGTGAGTTGTAACCAATTCCACTGACCTATAATAGGTCCTTAACTTACTATTCTGCCTATAAGTAAGATTGATGCCAGTACTTGCAAAAGTACCCAGCTTTTTCCTGGTAAAAAGTGCAAAGGATTCCACTGAAGTCAGGAAGACCACATGGCATTCACCACCCCTCTTCAAAGGTTATGACTGAAAACGAATATGTGCTGAAAAAGCATAAGATTTTGTTGGTGGTGGAGGTTGGTCCAGTGGTTTGGCCGTGCATAAAGAACAGATAATTGATAACAGACAAGACAACAAAAATTCATTTTATATATATATATATATATATATATATATATATCTATAAAATCGAGTTCACTATCAAGTCCAAGTAGTGCTCCCATATGAATAGCCCATGTGTACTCTCAAAATTGCAACACTGAAATTCAATTCTCCTTACATGATGGTATAGTTTTTTCCCAAAAGTTGTTCTTTGTGCCGCTCTGGCACACATAAGCTGAAGAGCACTCTCAGCTGCTCCAATGGTCCTCATGCAGTGATGTATGCGGCCAGGACCAAGACGACCCTGAGCGATCTCAAAACCTCTGCCCTCTCCTGGAAAGAAGAAAATGTTATTAAATGAAAAATGTTATTGCACAAAGCAAGGTGGCATAAATTGTCTAATGTAGCCTATACTGAAGCATATAGTGAATCTTACAAAATATATCAGAAAGAAGGGCACTGCAGTAAATCTTGCACATTGAATACAAATATGTTGTTAAACTTATCTTATTCTCAAGTTTAGACTGGAACTTTATAAATAGGGGAATAGCATATATAAATAAAATGAATACAAATATGGTCTAAGAAAATAGACAAATGTACTATCAGCGTAGGCGGAGGAATGAGACTTCTGTTTCCCTTGCTGTGCTCTGCAAAAGATCAGGACGACAGGGGACTCTTCTGTATATCAGTAAGATGTTTTTCCAGTGCAGTGACTGCACTATAATAAAATGACTCTACCCACATAACCTCTTGAACAAAGAGGATCAACAAGGAGACTCCTTAGTTTAATGGATATGTCCACAATCACAACCAGTTTTATTCTTTTTTATGCGCCTAAAATGAAAAATTAAGCCCACAGTATGCAAACTGTGCCTCTATGTCCTCCTCTACGACCTACCAAAATACATAGTAAGGGACAAATTGAAAAGTAAACTGCAAGACTGCAGGATTACACTGAATAGAACTTGTTTGCTGTCTGTTACCATAGACGTGCATAGCCTGCATAAAAGCTACAGAAACAAAACTATAGGATGAGTTTAAGTAACACCTATTTTAACCCTTTCCCGCCACAGTCATTTTTCAATTTTCGTTTTGACTTCCCACTTTCCAAACCCCATAACTTTTTTAATCTTTCCATTCATAGAGCCATATGAACACTTAATTGTTGTGGGTCAAATTGTACTTCATAATGGCACCATTTAATATTCCATATGTAAAGGGAAGCTGGAAAATTCTGAATGGGGTGGAATTGGAGACAAACTGCATCTGTCCAACTTTACAGAGTTCACTGTGCACCCAAAATGACATGTCACCTGTATTATATGGGTTGGTACAATTCCAGAGAAACCAAATTTTATATACTTTGTTTAACTCCTTAAAAAAACAAAAAAAACAAAAAACAACTTAGCAAAAAAAATTTGTTGGAGTCGCTATATTCTGATACCTATAAATTCTTTTATATGTCTGTGTACAGGGCTGTATAAAGTGTCTTTTATTAAATACCATTTTGGGGGATGTCTTATGTTTTGATTACTTTTTATTCAAATTTTTGCGGGAGGCAAAATGGGAAAAACAATAGCAGTTTGGCTTTTTTGATATATTTTTTTTTCCTGCGACAGCGTTTTAATTTGTTTTTTTAAAAAATATTTTTTAATTTTTTTTTTTATTTAACACTAAACAATTTTATTGCATACCCCATAGACTTCAATACAACTTGCTACAGATCTATTGAGGCTGGTCATAGACCTATGTCATATTCCTATGACAAGCCTGGGATCCTTCATTAGGCTCCTGGCTGTCATAGGAACAGCACGTCTCCTGCAATGGAAAGTGTACAGGGCCGGTGGAAACCAGCTACGGGGGGAGTCCTGGGCACTTATGGGGGGTACAATACATAAAGCAATGCCCACTATTAGAGTAAACTTTGATTGTGTGATTAGTTCTGGGTGGCTGTGGCGACCACCATCTTTAAGGCAAAGGCACCAAGTTGCGAAATGCAACAAGAAAATTCTGTGGAAAAAAAAAGCAGCGGAAATGCATTGTCGGTTTTTCTGTAGCGTTTTTCGTTGCGTTTTTCTCTGCGGACTTTCTGCCCTTATTATTCCTATAGGGAAAAAGCCAGCCAGGTATAATTGACATACTGCAATTTGTAAAAATGCTTGTGTTTTTTTTTTTTTTGTTTTGTTTTTGTTTTTTTAAATCTCAGCTTTTCTACTGCAGATTTTTTTCTGCAATGGGTAAATGGATTAGCCAGAATCCCTTCCACTTTACAGGTAATGTAAAATGCAGCATTTTTTTTTTATTTGCAAATAAATTCTTTAAAAATCAGACAAACAATGTGATTTTTCTGGATTTGTTTTCTCATTTGTCTCTCATAGTTGAGGTCTACCTATGATGACAATTACAGGCCTCTCTCATCTTTTTAAGTGGGAGAACTTGCACAATTGGTGGCTGACTAAATACTTTTTTCCCCCACTGTATATACTAAGGATGCTAAGCTAGTTTTACTTGTGTTAACTTCTGTTTTTCCTACATGAATGGGAATGACTAACACTAAAAACGCAAAACACATGAGTATTTTCAAAAAATGCATGTGTTACCGTAAATGAAAAAGCAGATGTGTAAGCTAAAGTGTTAGTTGGGGTTGCACAATTATACACAGAAGAGATTCTGAAGAATTTTAAGCAATTCCAAATTAACAGCTACAGTCAAATCTTGACTGACACTGTGTTGGAGATGGTCTTTGTCCTATATGGTTACTTAACTTCTGCTCACTTATAGAGCTAACCCCTTCTGGTGCAACCGAAATGTCAGAGGCTATTGAGTTAATTCCAGGCTCGTGTGTTAGTGAGTAACAGCGCTAGTCACAATTATTCTTAGCGCATGTAACCTACAGAGGTTCATCTATTGCATGTGGTGTGTGATGGCACTTCCTTGGTGGCCCTATGGAAAGGGGTCCTTATTTGGTGCAGAGGGTGTATGGTATTAAAGTACCCCAAGACCATAAATATTGTCTTTTGCATATTGGACTGAGAATGAAATGGATGATGGAGCTTCTGTGGCTGTTAAGCATATATTAGATCAAGCCAGAAAGCTCATGGAATTCCTACAAGTCAGCCTTCCAACTGTGAAAAAACTCATTGCCAGACTTAATATATACTCCTTTCTCTGACTCTATAATATGATTAAAAGACAGGCGGAGTCAAAATTTGTGTCCATTTGGGGTCTGTGATGGGACGGTCCAGGTTTGCCTTCAAATCATCTCCGGCAGAGCTACTTTGGGGCTGCATTTCCTTTTCGAGTTTTTCATAGTGCTTAGAATAAGGGTTTACATTACAGGAGCTTAATTTTATGTCACCCTCAAAGGCAAATTTCAAAGCCAAAGATCAGTATCTCCTTGCAAATGTCCCTGATAACTCCCTGATCTCAGTGCTGTATGACAATAGTACTAATCACTTAGCAAGCATGAAATATCTCATAAGCTGGCACCCATCAGGTCCCAATAATGGCAGATTAAAGAAATGGTACCATACTAATAACTTTTTAAAATGGAACTTGTCACCAGCACTTTCACAACTCAACCCACAGCATGTCAGGTAGGGTATGAAATATCCTTTTTATCTCCCCCTGTGTTATGTCTGTTTACGCTATGTTCACACTAGCATTCGTGTTTCCGTCCTTTGGGTCTGCTTGGGGAACCAAAAGACGGAAAATCTATCTGCTTAAAAGTAGTTACACACGGAAACCTGTGGACCCCATAGACTATAATGGGGTCAGCCAGGTTTCCACCGAAAAATTGATAAATCAGACAGGGAGAGCCAACAATCTATGAAGAAATAGGGTTGACAGAAGAGGTAAGTGTGCTTATTTTGTATAATGTGTACATCAAGACAGAGTTTGTTTCCAATAATAATAATAATAATAATAATAATAATAATACATTTTATTTATATAGCGCCAACATAATCCGCAGCACTGTACAATTTGTAGGGTTCAAGTACTGAAAAAAAAAGATACATTACAAAGAAATAGTCAATTCACACACTGGGACTGAGGGCCCTGCTTGCAAGAGCTTACAATCTATGAGGTAGAGGGGGTGACACAAGAGGTAGCAGGGGCGGCAACAGACGTAGCACTGCTTGTACAATGGTCAGACAATTTTGTAATAGAGGTTACTGTTATTACACATATATAAAGCTGTATGAGCCGTCACCAGTCGTGTCCTTTAACGTGCAGATGGTGCCTGGACATATAAAGTTAGTCTGATATGGCATCATATCCTGTGAGGTAATGTTGGAGCATCAACAGAGGAGGGTACGTTTTAGGGATTCTAACTACGGAAGGGTTTACATTAGGAGTTGTGATAGGCCTGTCTGAAAAGATATGTATTTAGTTTACGCTTGAAGCTGTGGAAATTGGGGGTTAATCTAATAGTCTGGGATAGAACATTCTAGAGAAGTGGTGCAACTCGGAAGAAGTCTTATATACGAGCGTGGGAGGTTCTGATAATAGAGGATGTTAGTCTTAGGTCACTGAGTGAACGGAGAGTATGGGTTGGGCAATAGACAGAGATGAGCGAGGAAATGTAGGGAGATGCAGCACTATGGAGAGCCTTGTGAATGAGGGTGATAAGTTTATATTGTATTCTGTATTGAATAGGAAGCCAATGTAGTGACCGGCACAGACCGGAGGCATTGCTGTAGAATCTAGACTGATAGATGAGCCTGGCCGCCGTATTCAGAAGACCAATGGAGACTTTTGTGAGGGCCGTTTCAGTAGAGTGCAGAGCGCGGAAGCCAGATTGTAAGGGGTCACTACCTTGCAAACAGTATAGCCAAAACATTCTCAAATATGTACAGTTTTATATTATATATATATTTTTTTTACTGTAAATTCTTATTAAAATTTCACTGAACAACAACAAGAGACAGAAATGGAAAAACATAGGGAGGATTTCCCAATAAAAGTAAATGGAGAACTGCAATAAAATGAGCAGACAACAGACAAACACATGAGGAAGACAAAGGGATGGGAAAGTAAAGTCGCAGAGACATCATAGGTTATTCAAAATACAGTAAGAGTCCCATGGGGTCCAGGTGGCGTCAAAGGCTGGGACCGTGTTGTTAAGGGGGGCTGTCAAGCTCTCCAGGTTACAGACATCCTTGATCCTAGCAAGTAAATCATTGTGTGATGGGGGAGCAGTGGATTTCCATCTCAACGCAATTAGGGTCTTATAAGAATAGTTGGACAGACTTCTTGCCCATCTGTTTGGGAGGTAGGTTGAGCAAGTAGACTAGGAGATCAAAGGGGACACCTTGTATAAACAGACTAGCTGTAACTCCCTTAACCCCTCCTCCAAAAACCACGTATCAGGGGACAGGTCCAAAAGATATGGTAAAGTGTACCTAGTGCAGAGAGACATCTCCAGCATACTAGGGGGTTTGTGGGATTCAGGGAGTGCAGCAGAGGTCTTCCTACCATCTAGACATATATCTAGGTGTCAAGGGGGCTGTTCCCTCTGGACAGGAAAGAAGTTGGTAAATATTGGTTATGAGTTACATCAAATAGTACACATATGGTCAAGATTAAACTGAAATTACTCCCAGGCTCCCCACTCCATAGAAGCACCTCAAACCACAAACCACTGAATCCTCCCAGACCTAAGTCACCCTCAGCCTACCCTAAGTGCCCTTCAATGACTCCACCAGATACCAATCAGTAAGGGTAAACGGGGTCATCAGTTGTCTGATCTCATGATCAGCTAGATATGTCAAGATAAAAGATCTTCACTTCACTATAAACTTTTTTGTAGCACCAAATTTTGCCTCTGCTGCATAATCCAAGTAGAAACCAGTCCCTTTGACCCAATCTGTGACATGTTGAGACAAATGGGTCAAGTTGTAACTTCTAATACTAGTAATGTTCATTCCTACCCACAATCCTAGCTTGTCATCAATTTATGAGCATAGTTTTGTGGTTGCCTACTATGCCACAGAAAATGGAGACAAACTTGTTCAGTTTATTCATGCAAATAACAAAAGTAGAGACACCGAGCAGTATATAGTATAGTATTTTCTATAGACACAATAGAAAGAATTGGCTCCTCACCTTACGTGGTAGTATAACCAAAAGGGATATGAAGGACCATAGAAAGGGAGACACTGATAATCGCAGCTGTCACACTGTGACACCATAAAGGTGTGAAATAGAGCATATGTCGAGGACCAGGAATCCAGGGACTGCGCGGGATCAGTATAGTTGAAAAATTCTTTTTATTGCAGGCAATGAAAAAAACACTACGCGTTTCGGGGTCATCGAAACCCCTTTTTCAAGTGTATACTACAAAAAAGTATCTCAGTTCAACAGTCTAGGCAATGGCCCTAAGGCAAGATCCAAAAGTAGTGGGGAGAGTGGATACTTCTGCAAAGTGCCCCTCTCAAGGGCTCTCAGATTCATATACAGTGTGGACAGGAACATACGAAGAACCCTCTTTATGACCACAGAATCAAGTACCTGCCCAAAAGCCTTTACCGCATTGAGAGTGACCAAGGTAGGCACTATCTTCCTCCCACCCCCACCGCCAGTGCCAAGAGAACTCTACGTAGGTTGGTAACTGTCAATTTATCCCAAACTAAATCCACCTGGAGTGAAAATCAGAGAAGGAAAGATCTGTGCCAATCTATTTGTGATCAGTTTAGCTAGGATTTTGAGGTCTTGATTATTAGGTCAGTAAAAAGAAGGGCTTTCCATGTCTTTTCCCTCTTTAGGAAGCAATTTGATAAGCAGTGTTGGAGTGGTATTGTCTGATCTGTCCCCTGTAAAATACTGTTAATACCCTAGCTTACTGCTCTTTTTATCTGCACTGCTAATGTCTTGTAAAATAGCTATCAGAGCATGGAGCTTTACCCGTGGGCACAGATTTTATTATTTCCTGGATCTCTCCAGCAGAGACAGGGTCATTTAAACTTTCTAATTGTGCCTCAGATACACGAGGCATAGAAATCCTGTGAAAAAAGCCCTACCTGCCGGAGCATCTATGGGGCCATCCCCATATAGCAAAGAATAACAGCTCCAAATAATGTCAATTATTATTTTTGGGTCTATAGCAAGGGACCCCCCTGGGGAGTTGAATGTGGTGATGCTGTTTACCCCATGCCAAATTACCTAACATACACCCTGATTTATTCAAAGGTTCAGATTTCTACCTCTTGCTGCATTTGAATAAAATTCATCCTGACGCCCACATATCCAGATTCCTCGCTCATTTGATGGACTTACAATACTGGTCCCTTACCCCCTTCTTGAGGGAAAGGACATGCTGCATAATACCCCCACTCACCACAGCCTTCCCAGTCTCCCAAAACAACTGAGGATCTGTGGCATGTGCCCCATTAGCATCTGCATACTCAAACCACTACCCTCTAAGCAATGCAATATCATTTTCAGCTTTCAATATGAAGGATGGAAAGCATCATAAGAACGCATTGCATTTCATACATCTTTCCAGCACATCCAGTACAATCGGGGCATGGTCAGGCTTCACAAAACAACAAAAATAATCAAACCTGGACCAGGAGGAGTGTGCATGGGAATAGTGGGCAAATTCACAATCATAAGAATGATAATAACACCATCCATCCATAAGGGAGGTGGCAGAGACAAAGTCAACTACCAATGTACTCTGGGGGCGATACAACTGGGGAGGGGGAATCTTTTATCCTCAGACACACTAAGCACTCCATTAAAGTCTCCTCCAACCACCATCCCTGTAGTTGAGGTCATCAGGGGATGCACCTGGAGTTTATCATAGAAAGATCTCCCGGTCACGTTTGGGGCATATATGTAATACACACCAATGTCCCTTCCTGAGCCAGAGAGCTTCAAATACAACATGCAACCTTCCTCATCTCTCTCCTGCTGTAGCAAGTTACGATAGAAGGGTTCTTATTCATCAAACCCATGACCCGGTCCTGTATGTCGCAGGACACCCATAGACTGTTCCAACCCGGGGCTTATGCATTCTGATAAAGTCAGATTCCACCAGATGGGTCTTCTGCAGCAGGGCAACATCAGCCCATAAGCATTTCAAATGTCTGATCACCATCATTTGCTTGCCAGGGGATCTAAAACCCTTTACATTCTAAAAAATAATTCTCATGGTGGGGGTCTCAGGAAATGGGTCTCAATATGTTCCTTTTAAACATTTTGAGCAAACTTTACTGAAAGTTCTGCGCTTCCTCGTGACCTCTGCAGAAAAGTCACCAAAAAGAACAATTCGGTTACTTTGAAGCAGGAGAGGATCTTTATTCTTTATAGCTACTATAAGCAAGGAGGATTTCCTCTTTATTGTTATAATGCAAATAGCTCATAATCACTTAGCATGGCCTGTCTGTGTTATTAGGCGATGGCTTATTAGCAGGATCTCTAGGGGTCCTACATTATAGAAATTGGTATAATAAGGTATTGATCCTGAAGCTGCATCCTCACTCATCCTGTGATATCCCACAGCAAGATGCACGGGGTGGGGGAAATGTGTGTAATTTGTGCCACACTGAGGTTCAAGGTACTCTATAACTTATAAAAACTAGTTTGGGATGTGTGTGTAAAATAAAACTTTCACTTTAATCAAATTTCAATTCTTTTAAATGCCATCATCATTTCTGAAGAAATCACATTATCAGTTCTATTATGTTTCATTTCAATACAAAATCTACAAATTAAAAAGTGAAAGCAAAAGCATGTGTGAGAAACTGACAAAGTCATTCCAATTACAGGAAAGACTTAATGAAAGGTTTACATAAGTACATACGAATACCAAAAGGACAAAGCAGTGCACAAATATACACAATATATCCCCAGTAACCATAAGGCTACGTAGCCTACCAGAAGGCACACCACACAACACATTCTTCCACTAAAAGACAAGTGCTGTTTTGTTATTCAGCAGACACAATGAGAAGTGAAAAATAAAATTAACAAGGAAATAAGACTACGAATACTTAAAAAGTCCCTGGTTATCTGGGCCTAAGGTTCTCAATCTAAGGATTCATGCACATGAATTTGTGGAGTGTACAAGTCTGTAAAAACAGAACAAATGGCACATGGATTGGTATCTCAGTGCCATCTGTGTTCTTCACTGACCTGTACACTTTAACAAATAGACAGAGCTACAAAAATGAACAGGAATAGGACCTCCTTCTCCATATTTTGAGGCTCGGACACACATCTGTAAAAACTATGGACGTGTGTATGGGGCCATGGAAATGAATGGGTCCATATATTATCCAGACCCATAACTGTGGATAATATACAGCAACAAAGTATGGTTCTGTGTATGGGGCAGTACTGCATGGTGTACACGCCAAGTTTATTGGGGGTATTTAACATGTCTTCAGGTGTACTTATAAAAGGTGCAGTGTATAACTTAGAGTTAGGGTACAAGAATGGAATTTGAGTAAGGGTATCTGGCTTTGAACCACTAGTTTAGAGAAGGGGAGAATTTCCGGTCACTAGATTTGCGACCCTGGTCTTCTCCAGTAAGGGATTCTCTTCTATAAGTCAGAATAAAGAATGCATCCCATTCTGACAGACCTGAAACATTCTTAAATTACATGGGCAGCCTTTTATCTGATTGACCGCAATGTAATACATTTCTTCTTTAGAAGCCTCTGCAGGTGAAATACATGGCTGTGGAGTCAGAAAGCCAAACCACCAACATCATTTCATTTTGAAGCCGTCAGTAACTTTCAGTAACTTTTTTCTGACTCCAACTCCACCCAAAATTGGTCCTGACTCCAACTCTGACTCCACAGCCCTGTGGCTGGCTGCGGATTTTCCCGGCAAAATCAGCTGACTATTCTGTCGAGACAATCTCTTAAAAGGGCTTATGCACCTTTAGAAAATTGGTGCTTATCTTATGTAAAACGCACCAGTAATGATAAAGAGATCTAAAAAAAAATTAAATAAAATGTTAACACAAAATATGCTTCTATAACTTTGTTTTATAATCAGGTGCAAGAGCTGTTAGCTCTTGGAAGCAGAAGGTGGATTTTCAGACATTTTGTGGTGCATCTAGACAGTCTATTTAAAGGGGTTGTCCACTTTCAGACCAATATTTAGAGATCAATGTTATTGTTTGTATAATAAAAAGTTGTACAATTTTCCAATATACTTTTTGTATTAATTCCTCACAGTTTTCTAGATCTTTGCATGCTTTTATTCATTCTGCTTTTTTCTAGTGGATAAAAATCAGGTCTATGGTCATGTGATACATGGTCCATAGTCATGTAATGAATACACATTCAGTGGCCTCAGCAGTCTAAGGAAAGGACCTGTGACGTCACATGTAGTGACATCCTATGTCTTTTCCTTAGGCTGCTGATTGGCCTTAACAGTCATGTAACCACTGAAGCCAATCAGTGGCCTCAGGAAAGAAAACACCAGAGCAGCGGGGACAGGTGAGTATTTATTTATTTATTTATTTTCACCTTCCCTGGCCTCATATAAAAAGTAGTTATCCTAGACAACCCCTTTAACTTTATCAATGCCTAATGTACAATACAGAAACATGCCCACCTCCAAACATTTTAGATGGCTCATTTTTGAGTGGGTGTGAAGCCAGAATTGAAAAACAGACAAAAACAAATTGAACCACAAAGATAAAGGTGATGTGGCATAGGTAAAGGAAAGCTAGCATCAAATGTATGACAATGACAAACAATTGTAATGCGCTTTTCTCGCACAAGGGACTCAAAAGCATAGATATACAATGTCAATGTAAAATGTATCCAGCAGAATATGAGTCAGTACGGACAGGTTGGCATCAGCTTTTTAGTACATATTTACTATACATGGAATAATGTAGCCCACATCGTAATTCATGGCTTCTCAAACATTTTATACTTGGACTTCACCAAAAATCCTGTGCCCACATCTCCATAGCAGTAGCAAAAAAATAAATAAAAAAATAAACAAAACACATTGCAATGTCGATGTAAGCTTCAACAGCACCAAACACCATAGTGCAGCACAACATACCTCACCAGTGCCAAATACCACAACATTGCACAAAATGCCACCTAAAAGCAGTACAAACTACACCCTAGCAAAGACATTTGTTGAAGTAGAATATAGAGCCCAGTAGTGACAAATACATAAATATAAAGGGCAGCACAGAGAAAAGGCAGGAGAGACATGGTGTGGCTGGAGAGCGATAAGAGTACAGTCCTACGATCTCAGAACCCCATCTTCAAAACGCAAATTGGATGGGCTCAACATAAAAGCATAAAAAACATTAAAGGTAATCAACTTATCTTCTTATATCCTCATGAATCACCAGATGGAAGTATTACAAAAAGGCTCTCATCTTTTTCTCCCACGGGGAGATTTGATCTCTTCACCATGATTAAAGTTTGGAGTTGTTTGCACGTAAGATGCTTTTCAAGAAGTACTTTAGCCATGGTGAAAGTAATGATCTTAATTCAACTATGGAGCAACATGCTTTGAGAAATCTTGAACTTCTTCTTGATGAGCATGATGGAGGTGAATGCTCAGTGATGCCTATGCATCTGTGTCGCTGCTCACAACATTTCCTCCCTCTATCTTTTAGTCTAACCGTGGATATTTTTGTAAAATTGGTTAAACAAGATCTAGGAGATATTCCTGAGAATATTGCTGAACCTAATCTAAGTATTGGACAACGTCAGGCTCTGGAGGAATTACGAGCCCTTGATGGTATTGTAATAAAACCAGCGGGTAAGGGGGGAAATATTGTGATCTGGCCGACACAGATGTATGAACAAGAAGCCTTTAGACAGCTTAATAATCCAATGTGTTATCGCAGACTCCCTGGTGATCCCACTGTTCAATTCAAATCTCATTTGGATAACATCTTGAGGGATGCAGCTGCAATGGGAGTTATTACCAACAAATTATGCAGGGCCTTATGATGGACTTCCCGGTGGAGCGCATTATGCTGCTGCGCTGGTTTCACGGGATCTACAGGAGCAACTGTGTGCACGTGACCGTCGTGTCATTTGACGCTGCCTGCTGCTGTCGCGAATGTGCGGTGGTGATCCGGTGACGCCATCATGGCTTCATGTGCCAGCAACACGGCTGGAACTTCATTATGAGGATTATGAGGGTTCCTATATATACCCTCTTTTGTATACCATATATGGTCACCTCCTGAGGAAACTTAAGGGTGAAACATGTCAAGATGCGTTCTGTTTACACATATTCTCTGTGTGGATTGTGGAGCTCTGCTTACTACTACTTATGGCTACAGATAATATATCATTGCTAACTTTATCCTCCTAGCTCAGGGGTAGGCAACCTTCGGCACTCCAGATGTTGTAAAACTACAATTCTCAGCATGCATACTTGCTCTACTGTTCTTGGAACTCCCATGAAAGTGAATGGAGCATGTTGGGAGTTGTAGTTTCACAGCAGCTGGAGTGCTTAAGGTTGCTGACCCCTGTCCTAGCTACATTTTAGTGCATTATTCTGTACTATATGTTTTATATATGCTGTATTGGACGTTACAACCTAGACAGCAAAAGGTTTCTGTTAACACACTATATATATATATACAGTCATGGCCAAAAGTTTTGAGAATGATACAAATATTAATTTTTACAAAGTCTACTGCTTCAGTTTTTCTAATGGCAATTTGCATATACTCCAGAATGTTATAAAGAGTGATCAGCTTAACAGCAATTACTTGCAAAGTCAATATTTGCCTAGAAAATGAACTTTATCCCCCAAAACACATTTCAACATCATTGCAGCCCTGCCTTAAAAGGACCACCTAACATCGTTTCAGTGATTGCTCCATTAACACAGGTGTGGGTGTTGATGAGGACAGGGCTGGAGATCAATCTGTCATGATTAAGTAAGAATGACACCACTGGACACTTTAAAAGGAGGCTGGTGCTTTCCATCATTGTTTCTCTTCTGTTAACCATGGTTATCTCTAAAGAAACACGTGCAGTCATCATTGCACTGCACAAAAATGGCCTAACTGGGAAGAGTATTGCAGCTAGAAAGATTGCACCTCAGTCAACAATCTATCGCATCATCAAGAACTTCAAGGAGAGAGGTTCCATTGGTGCCAAAAAGGCTCCAGGGCGCCCAAGAAAGACCAGCAAGCGGCAGGACCGTCTCTTAAAAGTGTTTCAGCTGCGGGATCGGGCTACCAGCAGTGCAGAGCTTGCTGAGGAATGGCAGCAGGCAGGTGTGAGTGCATCTGCATGCACTGTGAGGTGGAGACTCTTGGAGCAAGGCCTGGTCTCAAGGAGGGCAGCAAAGAAGCCACTTCTCTCCAGAAAAAACATCAGGGACAGACTGATATTCTGCAAAAGGTACAGGGAGTGGACTGCTGAGGACTGGGGTAAAGTCATTTTCTCTGATGAATCCCCTTTTCGATTGTTTGGAACATCTGGAAAACAGCTTATTCGGAGAAGAAGAGGTGAGCGCTACCACCAGTCTTGTCTCATGCCAACTGTAAAGCATCCTGAAACCATTCATGTGTGGGGTTGCTTCTCAGCCAAGGGAATCGGCTCTCTCACAGTCTTGCCTAAAAACACAGCCATGAATAAAGAATGGTACCAGAATGTCCTCCAAGAGCAACTTCTCCCAACCGTACAAGAGCAGTTTGGCGCTCAACAATGCCTTTTCCAGCATGATGGAGCACCTTGCCATAAAGCAAAGGTGATAACTAAATGGCTCGGGGAACAAAACATAGAGATTTTGGGTCCATGGCCTGGAAACTCCCCAGATCTTAATCCCATTGAGAACTTGTGGTCAATCATCAAGAGACGGGTGGACAAACAAAAACCAACAAATTCAGACAAAATTAAAGCATTGATTCTGCAAGAATGGACTGCTATCAGTCAGGATTTGGTCCAGAAGTTGATTGTGAGCATGCCAGGGAGAATTGCAGAGGTCCTGAAGAAGAAGGGTCAACACTGCAAATATTGACTTGCTGCATTAACTCATTCTAACTGTCAATATAAGCTTCTGTTACTCATAATATGAATGCAATTCTATTTCTGTATGTGATAAAAACATCTGACAAACACACATAAAAACCAGAGGGCAGCAGATCATGTGAAAATATAATATTTGTGTCATTCTCAAAACTTTTGGCCATGACTGTATATATATATATATATATATATATATATATAGGCATTTATTATTTTGAATATAGATTTGCATCATCCTTTGGTCCTATGTGGAGCATTTTACTTACTATTGGATACTACTTGTATGCCCCTGGGACTTTTCAATGTCTAGGTATTCTGTTCTTTGTTTGGTATATAGATTCGCTGGGAGTTTATGCTATTGATGCTGCAATAGTAGGCCTCATCACAGATGAAGATGACAGGGAGTACAGAGAATTGAACCGGAATTTTGTGGATTGGTGCCAGCAGAACCACCTTCGGATTAACGCTGGGAAGACCAAGGAGATGGTGGAGGACTTTCGCAAGTGCAGATATCCTCCAAAACCAGTGGACATCCAGGGGACAGGCATTGAGATAGTCAACCTATAAGTACCTGGGTGTGCTCCTCAATAATAAGCTGGACTGGGCAGATCACCTGGATGCACTGTACAGAAAGGGCCACAGCAGGCTCTACCTGCTTAGGAGGCTGAGAGCCTTTGGCGTCCAGGGGGCCTTTTTCAACTCTGTAGTGGCATCAGCCATCTTCTTCGGATTGGCCTGCTGGGGGAGTAGCATAGCAACCAGGGATAGGAATAGACTCGACAAGTTGATTAGAAGGGCCAGCTCTGTCCTGGGGAGCCCCCTGGACCCAGTGCAGGTGGTGAGTGACAGAAGGATGCTGTTCGTGGTGAGCTCCATGCGGAAGAATAACTCCCATCCCATGCATGAGACCGTGATAGGGCTGGGCAGTACTGTCAGTGACCGACTGCTCCACCCTAGGTGTGAGAAGGAGCGCTATCGGAAGTCTTTCCTCCCCGCTGCGGTTAGGCTGAACAACCAACACCAACCTAAGCGGAGATCACTCCATACAGAGAACTGAAAGATGTTAAGTTGTGATATCCCTTCTACTACTTTTTTACCTTTACCATTTTATCTGTACCTACTGTCATTGTAATGCCTCTACCTTGGAGCTTTTGTATTTGTATTATCTATGCTGCTGTAACACATTGAATTTCCCCATGGTGGGACTATTAAAGGATTATTTTATCTTATCTTAAATCAGCAGTTTACAACTTTATAGCCACATTTAATTAATAATATAGTATCTTGTCTCCACATATGTTCCGTGTTTGATGTATAATTGTGTCTTTTGTACCTATTGTTTCACTGACAATTGTTTAATACTATATTTATGTATTTTCATCAATAAAATGTATTATTTTTTATATATTGATCTATTATTTATTACTATTTTTCTGATCACAAAATTGTTTTTGCTGGAGAGCGATAGTGTGGCTGACTAGACTACCTTGTTGACTTACCTTGGACTCTATCACTATTTCATCCATGGAAATCTCTTATTCTTAGCAGTATGATGGATGTAATGGACCACTATTCTTCCAACATGATGGGGGTGGATGTAGTAATACTAAATAACTTCAGCATCTTGCACTACTATTGGTTACTCACTATTGCTTAGCACATGTGGAGAAGGGAAGTTGGCAGCCTGAATCAATAAGCGGAACTATAAGCTTCTTGGTGACACCAACAGTGGTGGATTATACTACATTCAAAGCCGGAAGCAAGAGGAAGAAGGAAACAAAAGCATATCAAGCAGAGAAGAGGAAGAGAGAGCCAAATAAAAAGGAGGGGGGGGGGGCTAGGAGGCAAATATTAAAGAAAGGAGGATAAGTACCACTACCAACCACTGCCCCCACATCCCCCACCCTGGGGCGCTCTCCCTCAGAGGTTTATGCACCTAAGGGGTAATCATGATGTACATGTATTATGTGGAATTTTGGTACAGAAGCCAATAAAACCATGGTTTATTAAAAGTCTCACCTTTGTTGTGCAATTGGGCAGTTAGGTGCTGCATACATTGAATGTCTTTGACTTACAGTATCTATGATTTAATCAAAGGAGTCATCTGACATATCCAATGTACTGGGATGTAGTTCTTGGCTGCACTGATGTGTCTGACCACCAAGAATTTGCACATTTTGATTGGGATGTCCATCAGATGATGAAAAAAAGAAGACGGGGGCAAAGGATATAGAAGAATCTGTATAAGAAGATGCAAGTCTGGGAGGATATCCTAATATAGCGCTAAAGTAGGAAAAGAAGTGTCTCAGAGGCTCTGCTTTGGAGCAAAGAGATTCAAAAATCGGTTTGGGGAGGGGAGAGAGGCTAGAAAATGGGAGCCAAAACACTGGATTCGTTGGAGTGATTCAAAAAGGGTATAAGAGCATCCTGTTCACGTTTTCTGCCACAGAGAGATGAAACTAGAGACTGTGGATCCACTGGTGCATCCCAGACTGATATGAAGAAAGCCAGAGGAACTCCCATTGAATCTGATTGAAAGTCCTCTCTATAAGTTAAGAGGAAGAAGGTTGGGATAGAGGATGAGGAAATGCAATAAAGTACATTAATGACTCTTGCCCGTCTCATGGACTTAAAGCCTGGTCCTGATGGAAGAAGTGAGGTGATTGGCGAGGATCTTAGAGAACAATTTTAAGATCATATAGAGGGGTCCTTGCCGTCTTTCTGAATCAAGGAGTTCTAATATTATTTCAAAATTAAAGTATAATACCTTTATAATACCTCAGCAGCTACAAAACCTCTTTTTGAGGAGTTAGAGGAAGCTCTCTGCATGGATTGAGTGATATGCGGTGACTACATTAGAGCATTGTTGCTTGCAAAAACACCACCACTTGCTTTAGAAAAGAGATTTATGGGAAGCAACCAGAACAATCAGATTTTAGTGTCCTGTTACATCATTGGGTGTATTTTGGCAGAAACTACATCCCATCAGTCTGTATTGTAATATATGCAGAAAGCAAGTGTTTTTAATATCATCACTTAACAATTTGGCTCTAGCTTCCTTTCTTCTTTATGAAAGGGGATTTCCAGAATTAGTCTATGACTTGGCTGACTTCTAGTCCAGAATTGCTAATAACTTCTACAGAGTTTAAAACTTCAGCACGCACAAAGCCAGCAAAGCAATCATAACAGGTTTGTTCCAATGGAAAAAAAAAAAAACAGGGCACACTCTAATTTCTCACTAAATAATACCAACAACTTACCCAGAATCAGGTTATTTACAGGAACTCTCACATTATTGAAGTGTACTTCAAAGTGTCCTCCATGAGGTGTATCTGAAAAAATATATACATGATTAAACGCAGCAAAACGGAAGTACTGAGAAAACAAAGATGTAACAAGTCTCAGTGTTAGCTGAATCCATTACGTAATGGGTGTGGAGTGATAAATTGTATTCCCAATAAGTAGGATTCAGAGAGTCAGGACATTTAGACCTATGTAATTGTAGCTTATGAAACATGAACTTAGGCAATTAGATTAAAATATTATATTCCTATTATAATAGCTTCCTTTACAAAAGAAGCAAGTCTGGTATTAACCTTACTGTGCAGACTTTAAAACCCTTGCCAGTGTCCTGTAGATTCTTTCTGCAGAATATAGGCATTATTTATGGCAGTCTGCAATGTGTAAAAGAATCTGGCTAGATTAACTTTTGTGATGCCAGAAAGTGAACCTTTTACTATCATTTCATTTCGAAGCATAAACTTCTAGTCTTACTGTTATAGGAGACATAGATCTGTTTTATTGTTATAAAACTCCAAATCCTCTGCATAAGAAAGGAGTTAAATGATGAAAATCTGTCTGCCTGCAGCTAGCACTAGCATAAGTATAGTCATGGCCAAAAGTTTTGAGAATGATACAAATATTAATTTTTACAAAGTCTACTGCTTCAGTTTTTCTAATGGCAATTTGCATATACTCCAGAATGTTATAAAGAGTGATCAGCTTAACAGCAATTACTTGCAAAGTCAATATTTGCCTAGAAAATGAACTTTATCCCCCAAAACACATTTCAACATCATTGCAGCCCTGCCTTAAAAGGACCACCTAACATCGTTTCAGTGATTGCTCCATTAACACAGGTGTGGGTGTTGATGAGGACAGGGCTGGAGATCAATCTGTCATGATTAAGTAAGAATGACACCACTGGACACTTTAAAAGGAGGCTGGTGCTTGCCATCATTGTTTCTCTTCTGTTAACCATGGTTATCTCTAAAGAAACACGTGCAGTCATCATTGCACTGCACAAAAATGGCCTAACTGGGAAGAGTATTGCAGCTAGAAAGATTGCACCTCAGTCAACAATCTATCGCATCATCAAGAACTTCAAGGAGAGAGGTTCCATTGGTGCCAAAAAAGCTCCAGGGCGCCCAAGAAAGACCAGCAAGCGGCAGGACCGTCTCTTAAAAGTGTTTCAGCTGCGGGATCGGGCTACCAGCAGTGCAGAGCTTGCTGAGGAATGGCAGCAGGCAGGTGTGAGTGCATCTGCACGCACTGTGAGGCGGAGACTCTTGGAGCAAGGCCTGGTCTCAAGGAGGGCAGCAAAGAAGCCACTTCTCTCCAGAAAAAACATCAGGGACAGACTGATATTCTGCAAAAGGTACAGGGAGTGGACTGCTGAGGACTGGGGTAAAGTCATTTTCTCTGATGAATCCCCTTTTCGATTGTTTGGAACATCTGGAAAACAGCTTATTCGGAGAAGAAGAGGTGAGCGCTACCACCAGTCTTGTCTCATGCCAACTGTAAAGCATCCTGAAACCATTCATGTGTGGGGTTGCTTCTCAGCCAAGGGAATCGGCTCTCTCACAGTCTTGCCTAAAAACACAGCCATGAATAAAGAATGGTACCAGAATGTCCTCCAAGAGCAACTTCTCCCAACTGTCCAAGAGCAGTTTGGCACTCAACAATGCCTTTTCCAGCATGATGGAGCACCTTGCCATAAAGCAAAGGTGATAACTAAATGGCTCAGGGAACAAAACATAGAGATTTTGGGTCCATGGCCTGGAAACTCCCCAGATCTTAATCCCATTGAGAACTTGTGGTCAATCATCAAGAGACGGGTGGACAAACAAAAACCAACAAATTTAGACAAAATTAAAGCATTGATTCTGCAAGAATGGACTGCTATCAGTCAGGATTTGGTCCAGAAGTTGATTGAGAGCATGCCAGGGAGAATTGCAGAGGTCCTGAAGAAGAAGGGTCAACACTGCAAATATTGACTTGCTCCATTAACTCATTCTGTCAATATAAGCTTCTGTTACTCATAATATGAATGCAATTATATTCCTGTATGTGATAAAAACATCTGACAAACACACATAAAAACCAGAGGGCAGCAGATCATGTGAAAATATAATATTTGTGTCATTCTCAAAACTTTTGGCCATGACTGTATATGGAGCAAGCTCTCCAGCAGGCAGTCATATTGATATTAGGCCTCATGCACACAACCAAGTGTGCAGGCCAAGTGTCTTCCGAGTACATTTTGTACTACATTCATTTCTATTGGGAGGTTGGGGGGGGGGCTTCAATTTGATCTGATTTCACAGAGCATGATAGGACATGATCGATAATTATTGGAACTAAACAGAGCATCTGAACCACTCTCGGAGTCTATAGCAACAAAATAACGTGAGAAATCATTTTCATCATTACCTTCGTACCCAAACACTTTTAGCGCTCTGACAATCTCTACACCTTGTGTGTTCATGGGAACCAGGATCATGCTGTGCTTCTTATATCTGAAAAATAACATTATGTGAGGCATAGTATGATGTAACATAACATATTGTACAATTATAAATTATATAGTTCACACTGAATTGAACTACCTTATTAAACTTAATAGCATTATTAGACTATAATCAAGTTTATGTGATACAGGTGCTACACCAAGTTTGCGGGAATCTTAAAGGGTTTCCCACCAATGACATTTATCCTCTATAAACAGAACAGGGGCCCACAAGTGCTTCCGAATGCCATGGTGCACAGGTGTGGTCATTACTCTATTAACTTCTAGGAATGCCTGAGATTGCCGACTCAATATTCCGATTGAAGTAAACAGAATGGTGGCCACACATACACAACACCGTTCGATTTACATGTGGCATTTGCTGGCCTATGTTCTAATAATTTCAGAGGTCCCAATGGTCAAACCCCTTTATGGCCAGGTCCCACTTTGTGAAAACACATTGTCTTACATTACCTGAAAAGAGGATGGGAATCTGGCTAATCCCATCCACACATTACAGAAAAAAATCCACAGCGGAAATGCAGTGGTTTCAAATCATAGCATGTCAATTATACCTACATAAACGCTGGTGTTGTCCGTATAGGTATCATAGAGGCAGAAAGTCCATAGAGGAAAAATGGAAAACACTAGGGAAAAATGCAATGCTTTTCCTCTGCAGTCTTCTCTACAGCATTTTTTTTTTGCTGCGGCTCGCTACGTGGGGCCTTAGCCTAAAAGTCTGTCTATTTGGTCAACTACTTCAATTTCAATACGCTTAACCAAATGCTGACCACCGACTATATATGTCCAGGCAGTTGGCATCTAACTCTGCGAGGTCGTGGAGCTGCAGGAGCAGGTTACATAATGCGGCATCCCTTCCAGGCGTTATGTGGGGCAGGTGGTTATGTGATCTGTATGACCTCCTGGGTCATATTAGCTATGCAATAATTTTAAGAGCCTGCACTCCTTCTGTAAATGGGGCTAATGTATCATTAAAAAAAAAAAAAAAAGTTATGTAAGGTAATGTTAAAATGCCCCCCATAGGTCTATTATGACCTTATGAGGGGTACAATGTATGAAAAATAAATGAATGGACAAAAAATAAAGTACAATAAATAAAAAAGTGCCTAAATCACAGATTCTAGCCCTGTTCCTGGCGATACAATTTTATGTGTCACCAATATAAAAATTACTGTAAGTGAGTGGAAATCTATTTTAAAAAATGTGTTTTAGCACTTTTACTAATAAAAAGAAACATTAAAAAAAATGTTTCCCCTCCTTTTTTGTTTACATTTTCCCAGATATTTAAAAAATAAATGAAAAAAAATATACAAAAAGACACAAAAATGAAATGAAAACATTAGAGTTCTCAAAACAGCATGTATGAAAAAAAAAAACTAAATCTGTCCAGTCATGAACCATGAACAATTTCCTGCAAGAGTGGGTCCGAAAAGCTCCATCCATGGCTCCACATAATAATGCCTGGCATGCTTTTTTGTAGTGGAGTTGCTAAGGGGGCAAAATCAATCATAAATGGCGTACCAAGAATATTTCAACAATGGTATGTACCTTTTTATATAATAAAACAATGCATCATATATATGTTTCACAGGCTTGGAGGATCAGAATAGGTACAATTATTAAAGCTATTTGCTCAGTCACTGTCACTAAACTAACTTTAGCATTGTAAAAAGTTTTTACAAGTTTGACTCCACTTGCTAAAGGCTTTGTCTCTGTGTTTCAGTGGTTAGAGTTTTTCATTTTAAAGCTACTAGCATGATTTACATAAATTTCCACAGTCTGACTTCTTCCCCCCCCCCCAAATAGCATCAAAAATGAGAATTACACTTGCTGATATAAAGTGGGGAAAAAAATTATTTAGTCAGCCACCAATTGTGCAAGTTCTCCCACTTAAAAAGATTTGAGAGGCCTGTAATTGACATCATAGGTAGACCTCAACTATGAGAGACAAAATGAGAAAACAAATCCAGAAAATCACATTGTCTGATTTTTAAAGAATTTATTTGCAAGTTATGGTGGAAAATAAGTATTTGGTCAATAACAAAAGTTCATCCCAATACTTTGTTATATATCCTTTGTTGGCAATGACAGAGGTCAAACGTTTTCTGTAAGTCTTCACAAGGTTGGCACACACTGTTGCTGGTATGTTGGCCCATTCCTCCATGCAGATCTCCTCTAGAGCAGTGATGTTTTGGGGCTGTCGCTGGGCAACACGGACTTTCAACTCCCTCCAAAGGTTTTCTATGGGGTTGAGATCTGGAGACTAGCTAGGCCACTCCAGGACCTTGAAATGCTTCTTACGAAGCCACTTCTTCATTGCCCTGGCGGTGTGCTTGGGATCATTGTCATGCTGAAAGACCCAGCCACGTTTCATCTTCAATGCCCTTGTTGATGGAAGGAGGTTTACACTCAAAATCTCACGATACATGGCCCCATTCATTCTTTCATGTACACGAATCAGTTGTCCTGGTCCCTTTGCAGAGAAACAGCCCCAAAGCACGATGTTGCCATCCCCATGCTTCACAGTAGGTATGCTGTTCTTTGGATGTAACTCAGCATTCACTCTCCTCCAAACACGACGAGTTGTGTTTCTACCAAACAGTTCTACTTTGGTTTCATCTGACCATATGACATTCTCCCAATTCTCTTCTGGAACATCCAAATGCTTTCTAGCAAACTTCAGACGGGCGCAGATATGTACTGGCTTAAGCAGTGGGATACTTCTGGAACTGCAGGATCTGAGTCCCTGGCGGCGTAGTGTGTTACTGACGGTAGCCTTTCTTACGTTAGTCCCAGCTTTCTGCAGGTCATTCACTAGGTCCCCCCGTGTGGTTCTGGGATTTTTGCTCACCATTCTTGTGATCATTTTGACCCCATGGGGTGAGATATTGCGTGGAGCCCTTGATCGAGGGAGATTATTAGTGGGCTTGTATGTCTTCCATTTTCTAATTATTTTTCCCACAGTTGATTTCTTCACTCCAAGCTGCTTGCCTATTGCAGATTCAGTCTTCCCAGCCTGGTGCAGGTCTACAATTTTGTTTCTGGTGTCCTTACACAGCTCTTTGGTCTTCACCATAGTGGAGTTTGGAGTGTGACTTTTTGAGGTTGTGGACAGGTGTCTTTTATACTGATAACAATTTCAAACAGGTGCCATTACTACAGGTAATGAGTGGAGGACAAAGGAGCCTCTTAAAGAAGAAGTTACAGGTCTGTGAGAGCCAGAAATCTTGCTTGTTTGTAGGTGACCAAATACTTATTTTCCACCATAATTTGCAAATAAATTCTTAAAAAATCAGACAATGTGATTTTCTGGATTTGTTTTCTCATTTTGTCTCTTATAGTTGAGGTCTACCTATGATGTCAATTACAGGCCTCTCTCATCTTTTTAAGTGGAAGAACGTGCACAATTGGTGGGTGACTAAATACTTTTTTTCCCCACTGTAATTGGAATTCCTCGATCCCATGACAGCACCCATGGAGAGAGGAGAATCCGCCTCCAAGGACAGGAAACCAATAAATTTTTTCGGACCTCTTCTTGGCTTCAGTGTAGTTACCGAACTTGATTTAGGAGAATGGACAGTAGAGAAAAACCCCACACCAATGCACTGTGTATAAGAAAATATATACATCTTTCTTTTTTTACTTGTTTTTTTACTTGTCTTTTTTTACTTTTACTTGCGCAGAAAACAACCAAAAATGGTGGTAATTAAACAGGGTGCTGTCACAGGATCGAGGAAATCCAATTACTAGTAAGAGCAATTATCATTTCCCCCCTCTCCAATGACAGCACCCACGGATATATACCAGAGAATAAGAACATTAGTGAGGCATGACAGCTTGGAGTACCTTTTAGCCAAAGGACAGATCAGAAGTTCCCAAATCTACACGATAATGTTTAAAGAAGGTGGGCAGACAGGACCAGACTGTGGATTCGCAGATTTGGTCAATTATAGCATGTCTCCTCTCCACCCAAGAAGAGGCCATAGAACAAGAAGAATGGGCAGAGATGCCCAAAGGAAGGGGGGAATTCCCTTCTGTTCATATGCTAAGGAAATGGATTGCCTGACCCATCTGGCCAAAGTGTCTTTGGTTACTGAAGATCCCCTATCCTTGCATTAAAATTTTACAAATAGCTAGAGAGTGGATTTTTCCAATCCTACAGGCCAAGGTGATAGCAACTAGCAAAACGGTCTGTAGAGATAGAAGTTTCATAGAAATACTACCATCGATTCAAATAAGCCCCTAGATAGAACTGTTAAAACTATATTTAGGTCCTAGAAGGGAATCTGGGCTACCAAGAATGGGGCACACCTTGAAACTGCTTTGAAAATCTTGCTAACTATGTGTTCTCAGCCAGTTTAATCTGAAACAGGGCACTAAGACCTGAAATCTGCACCTTGATGGTAGATAAAGCTAAACACTTGTCGAAACCCTCCAACCTTTAGTAAAGTGTTGACAACTTTGTCAGACAGACATCTATTTTTTAGGACAGACCACTCAGTATCCATGCTGAGAGATGTAAATTCTTTACTTTTGGATGGGCCCTGGTACAGAAGATCCTTTTGCTCCGGGAGAAGTCAAGGATCTGCAATCAACATATTCTGTAACCAAGTGAATCATGATCTCTTGGGCCAAAATGGCGCAATCAGTATAACTGTTGAACTGCTCTCTCCAATTTTTTTTTTTTATGACTCAGGGAGAGAAGGCATATGCCATTTTCCAGTTCCATTGTTGATGTCTAATGTTTCTGCTTGCTTGTGCTGTGAACAAGTCTATTTCTGGCATGTCCCATAGTCTTGTGATCTTATCGAATATTGTCTTATTTAGGCACCATTCTGCTTGCTCCAGCCTGAACCTGCTCAGGTAGTCTGCTATCTGATTGTTGCAGCCCTTTAATTAAAGTGCCGTGAGGGAGGAGCGGTTCTGGTCTGCTACCTGAAAGATCTCCTAAGTTATAGAAAGGCCAGTGCAAGATTTCGTGCCTCCTCCTCTGTTTATGTGGGAAACTACTGTAGTGTTGTCTGAAAACACTCTTGCATTTCTTCCTGTCAGCTGAGGAAGGGATGCTAGCAAAACTTTTTTAATGCCCATTAGTTTCTTTGCATTTGAGGATAGAACCCTTTCTGTCTGACACCATTGATCCTGGCAAAAAAAAGTCTTTCACAAGACCTTCCCATCGCCATGGATTGCCATCTGTTACAAGAACTGGATCCAGAAAGGACCCCTGTTCCTCTTCTGTGTCCACCAGAGTAAGGACAGAACTGTTTGGGAGGAAAGAACAAATTTCTTGTCCAGAGATAAGGAGTCTCTTTCCCATCTCTTGAGAATGTTCATCTGCAAAGTCTTGGTGTGGACCTAAGCCCAGTCCACAGCATGCTGTCAGAAGACCCAAGGGTGACACTGAAGACCTAAGGGACACCCTTGAGTTCTGTGACAGTGTTGGAGCCATATTGGAAACAGACAATCTTTTCTTCCAAAAGAAAGGAGCTAGTGGTGTCCAACTGAATCCCTAGAAATTTCCTGATCTTTTCTGGAGTTAAGACAGATTTTTTGACATTTACTTTTTGCATTTTGCAGTATTGAAATGAGTGAACTTGTTTGGCCAGATACTGATTTCAGGAATTACCCTACCAGCAAAAAATCATCAAGATATAGACTAGATATTATCTCTCTTTCTTTTATTTGCACAGGCATCTCAAACTATTTTGGTAAAAGTTCTCGGTACTACCGAAATACCGTGGAATTGATTGTGAAAGATCCATTCAAATGTAAACTATTTCTGATCTTCTCTGTGGATTGGAACATGGTAATATGCATCCTTTAAACCCTCTCGAGAGTAGGAATGGAAGACAGGATATCCTCCCTAGGAGTCTTGTTTTATAACTGGGAATTAATCTATTCCAGCCAGAGGAGCAGGGTTTAAATGAAGCTGCCACTGCATCCCAGGAGTTCTTAAGAAGCCCCTCTGCTTTTTTAGTCCATGGGATCTTTTAAAGGAGGAGACCATGTCATCAAATGGTAGGGCACTCTTCCTAGACACTTTAGAAAGTAAAACATCTAACTTAGATGGTCCATCCCAGCCTTCCGTTCATCTGAAAAAGGATACTTCCTTTTGACTGACTTAGGCTTTCCTTTCTGGATGCTTACATTCCATTTTAATTAGCAACCAAATGTTCTGGTGGATGGAAAAGACTCTTCATTTGGGACTAGGTAATTTTGCAATTAGAGTCTTGTATGGCTTTTTGATCTCTAGCCTCATCCAAATTCACTATGTCTTTAATAGCCTTAAGTAGTTAGTCTGTATCTTCTGAGGAAAAGAGAGGTTTACCATAATTTACATTATCCTCACAGGGGGAATCTGAGAAAGTGTTACTCTCAGAATTTTCAATCACGTTCCAGGAATAGTCCTTCCTCTAAATCTGAATCAAATGGGGCAGGGAGACAGAAGAAGTAGATGGGAGTTCTGATATCTTTAAAGATGCAATAGAACTCTGAACCTCTGATATAATAGACCCCCGACTACTGCCACAATGGAGAACTGCTGACAGTCCGTGTAACCAGGCATGCATGCATACATACACACACTCTCCCCTCCCTTCAACCAGGCACAGGAAATAGACCATCTGCACCATGTGGAAAACTGTCCCGCCCCCTTCAAATAGTCAGGCATACCCTATGTACGTCATTTCCATCCTTTGTTTCCTGTGCCCTTCCAACTTCTGGCACACTTGGCACATATGGCTCCCAAAAAGAACAGGAAGACGCAGCATGCCTGCCCCCTTCGCTGCATCATCTTAACGCCATCTGCACGACGGAAGGTACCAGGCCCTACTGCCCTGTGAAACACCACCGTGGGAAATGGCCAACCAAGCCCCCGCCACGCACGTGTACCAGACCCATGCCAAAGGATGCCCGTGCAGATATCAGGTCTACTTCATCCTGGAGAATATGGAGAGGGAAGATACACACAAATATAGTTGCTCCGCCCAGGAGACTTACACTGCAGGGGACTCAAATGGACCAGACTAGGCCCTGGTAGCCTGAGTATCCTCTGATCCAAAGTCCTAAAGATCTTCAACGATGTGGCTCTGAACAGGTCTCCAACCTCCAAGGACAGGAAACCTCACTGAAGCCAGGAGGAGCTCTAAAAAGATTTATTGGTGTCCTATGCTTGGAGGCGGATCCTTCGCTCATCGTGGGTACAGTCATGGAAGAGGGAGAAATTGTTATTTCAGCTCAGCCCCATTCACTTACATAGGTATAAGCTTCAAAATAGACACATCCCATGGACAATACTCATGCTATTTCTGGAAAAAAAAAACAGACCCTTATTTCTAATTGTGAACAACCATTTAATTGAAATTTACATAATTAATTCTGCTTTTTTATGTAATTCCCAATGTAGTTTCAATTAATAGAAATAGAAATATATGGCATTGGATATGCTATAAATGTTTGGTAGGTGGGACCATATTAGTATAAGGAGGGCCTGTGTCCCTTGTTGTGCCCTAGAATCGTCTGCAAAAGAGAAGGAAAAGAAGAGAGTCAGCCAGGAATGAGCCCATAAGTCCCCAGAGCTCTCGTACATTTGTGCTTCCATCTGTGGTTGGGTTATGCTAGGCTCTAGGTACCACAAGAGACAAAATTAGTTTTACTACCGATAGGTGAGGATGTCAGCTGTGAGATATTTATGGCACATCCTATGTAATACTTCTTTAAGCTAAATTTCAGAGCCCTTTCAAAACGTTTTCTTTCCATGAATATTTTTATATAGAGTAGATGTAATAATAGGTTTCTCTTAATATGTACCTGGAAGAGGGGGCGGAGCCTGACCATGTATCATGGTGGCAGCATCTTGCTAAAGCTCCATCACACCAGAACCCTAAAGACACCGTTGCACCTTTTGTAGCGCAGAAACATGGTCAAAACAGGCAAGGATAGGCTGGGGGACCTTCCTAGCACCTCCAAGCACCGAAACAACATGGAGATCTTCAGCGTTACCTGAGAAAGAAGAACTTTCTCTCACCACACAGCTCCTTCAAGATGGCGCCGGAGCTCCGACAGGACACTGAAACCGGAGAGGAATCAGAAGCTGACAGCGCTCCTGATGGTGAGCGCTCCGATGCTAAAATCACGCAGATCTCCCACACATTCCTACAAAAGGCTCTAGCTAAAGCTGTCAGCCCGGTACTAGCAGAGTTGGCCGAGATAAAAACAGAAATACAGTCTGTGGGTCGCAGGGTGCAGGCCCTAGAGGACTCACTCTTCAGTCAAGGCACATGCAGATGCTGTGGTGGACCACGTACAAAAATCACAAGGAACTCAGACAGGTCACTGACACTAATTGAGGATAAAGAAAACAGAAGTCGCCTTCGCAATCTGCGACTCAAAGGAGTTTGAGAATCTTACCTCCCGGATAAGCTTCCAAAGATGGCGGCTGGCCTCTTCACAGAACTATTAGGCCCTGAACAAGTGCGACAGTTGTGGTAGAACACATGCACAGGGCCCTGAGGCCCAAACCGCACCAGGGCGACCCACCACGAGATGTGCTCTGCGGACTCCTTTTTTACCTGTATACACTTGCAGTTCGCACAGCAGCCAGAGGTAGAGATCAGATCTCTCTGGACGGCGTTGCCATCTCCATCTATCAAGACGTCGCACCATCCATACTCACCAAAAGGAGGCTACTGAAACCATTATTAGAGGAGCTTAGAGCTAGAAACATACAGTACGCATGGCTGTATCCATTTGGCCTGGCCATCCTGCAGGGAAACAAGAGCATAGCCATACATACGCCGCAAGATCTTCCAGCTGTCTGGTCCCTCCTGGACATGGAGCCCTTAGATTTTCCCGTCCTGGCTGCCATCTGAGAATCTGGATCATACACCCCAGCTTCCAACGCTCCCATCCTGGAATGGCTCCACGAGATTCAGATCACCAAGACCGAAAAAGAACTTGCTGAAGGGGAGACAGCCAGCACAGTGAGGACTTTTTTGTTCTCTCCCCTGGTCGAGTTCCAGTCGTGAGTGAGACGCTCCTCAGATTACTGTTATTCTAGTTATGTCGTTACACCAATTCTTTGTTACAAGGGACCACAGCCCTATCTGTAATCTTGGTTCTAATCACCTATAGATGCACTTAAGACGGCTTAGTTCACTACTTGGTCCATGCTAGGATAGATTTCTTAGATCCCGATAGTTCTCCTTAGTTTCAGCATACCCGCTGACCAATATCGTAACTTTGCATTTGTAGATTTTGTCATGTATTATGTTCTCCACTTTGACAGAGTTTGTGTGATTCCGCTTATGCCTCTAGGAGCATTCTGTTTTTCATAACAATGTTTTTTTTCTTACCACATGACCATGAATGCTTAACTTACCTTCTTTCTCCACAGTTAAGAACGGTGCCTTATGGGTTCACTACCGATCAGGAAACCCCTTCGCACCCACACTAGTTCACTGTCCTCCTAGTTTTCATCTTTAGTAGTTGTAGTACAGTGATTACTTTCCATAGTCATCCCCAGCAAACTCTAGACAGCTGAAGGTGCATAGCCTTCTCAGAACTCTACTTTCACTCTCCCCCCTCCTCCCCCTTCTCATCATTCCCATCACCTGCCCCGTTGCCTACCCACAGGGGGCCACACTCTCTCTTCTGCTTCTCTGCATCCATTCGTTCTCTAACTGCCCATACCGCTAGCCGACTCTGGGCGGTGAATCCCTCGGGCCATTTGGGGAACTACACTCTCAGAGCATCTGCATAGTCTCCATCCATCTTCCCCGACTAGCAACCCCCCCAGGAACAACATAATATCCACCTTTAATGTCAATGGGATCAATTACCCTAACAAGAGACACTGGGTTATGAACTTGACCAAACGAATGGGTTCAGACGTACTCCTGCTTCAGGAGACCCACTTTAAGCTAGACAGAATCCCGAAGCCCCCTAAATCCCCCCTATGATATATGGTATTACTCCTCACACCCGTCATCCGCATCCAAAGGTGTCGTGATAGCACTAAAACATTCTTTCCCCTTTGTCTTCAAGCAACAACATTCGGATGCGGACGGTCACCTACTTTTTTTTTTTATAAAGGGTCACATTGCCTCCAGACCTATAACGCTGGCCTCAATATATGTGCCAAACCAAGATCAGATAACCTGGCTCACTCAGGCCCTGCAAGATCTCTCACTCTTTGCAGAAGGTGACATTGTTTTGGGGGTGTGATGAACCGACCCTCAGTTGTACATCTTTCTTAGAAATGTATTTTTACTTGCTCATGTCTGTCCTCCCCCTACCTATTGGAATGTTGTGTTTAACTTGGGTTTTACATTGCTGGACGATACGATTCACTGGTTTTATGTGTGTTCATGGGAGATGGCTTGCTATAGCCAGGCACTTTTATTATCCCTGGCCATATGGCGATGGGGATAGCAAGCCAGTGACCATAACTTCACCCATCTCTCCGAGGGTTCTGCAAAGGTGGGAGAAGGGGGGCTGCCTGGGTGCAAGGGGTGGGTGGAGCACTAGCCATATGCTGTGGGCAGACCTGGATTCTGGGGTCATTCAGCAAAGAGGCAGTAAGGAGCTCTGATCTGGGAGAAGATGAGAGGGCCTGCCCTACTGAGGAATGCTTCGAGGGCCTAGCAGTGAGGCCTGAAGCCTTTCCCTTTGTTCTGGACAGCATGTAGAAGGATTGTTTTATGCAACTTGCTTAAGCTTGAGCCCTAGGCCCAAAACTCTGCTGTGGCCTAGAGAAACGGACTACGAGTCTATTGTGTTGAGCATGGAAGAGAGACAGCTAGGACAGGGCTGTGTGCTCAGGTATTTTTTCTGACCTTTTATTTCCTTTTATTTTGGTGTATTGTATCATCGCTCTTTTGCTTGTATGTTTATGCTTGATCATATTAATATTGTATATTTCTGTATATGCTATTAATTCATACCGACCCACTTGGGTTATTAAACATATAAAATTTATATCGCTCATTTCGTTTTATCCTATGACCCGGTCTACTCACGGTGTGTGAGTGGGAGGTTAAGAAAGAAGTTTGATCGCAGGCGTGCCAGGCAGCTGGGCGAGGCGATATTCTTCACAGGGGGCGACCTAAATCTAGTACTAGACCCTCTCCTAGACTCATCCACTGGGAAGTCAACCCTGTCACAAAAAGCCTTACGGCGCCTTCATATTTCTCTTCAAAATTTAAACCTGGTCGATACCTGGCGCCTCCACAACCCCAATGTGAAAAACTACAGCTTCTTTTCTAATCCACATCAGACTCATTAGAGGCTCGACAATATCCTATGCTCCAAATCTATAGCCCAATACACCTCACAATCGAAGATCGGATGCATGAGCACATCTGACCATGCCCCAGTCTCCTCTACCCTTTCCCTCCCTGACCTCACACCTAGAAACTGGTCAAGGCGACTAAATGAATCATTCTGGATAGGAAAGTCATCAAAAACCACTTAGCTGAAGAGCTGGAACTCTTCTTTCTTCACAACAATACACCAGAAATAACCCCTACCCTATTGTGGGAATCTCACAAACCTTATATAATAGGGATTTTGATCTCAAAAGGCACGGCACTAAAATGGGAGAGGCAAAGAGACATCGACTCTATAATGGCCCAGATCTCATCTCTTGAAAGGGTCCACAAATTGCAAACCCCTACCTCCATCCATGCAGACTTAGTCGCTCTTCGAGAGAAACTAAAGAAAGCGTTAAACTTTAAAGCCGCAAAGCAACTCTTATACTCGCCTATATGCACATGGAAACAAAGGGGGCAAATTGATGTCAGCAATGATCAAGAAGGAAAAGGCCAAAGCACACATCCCGGCAATTAGAAACGCTGCTGGCTGTCTGGACCACGACATGCCCAACATAGCCAAGTCATTCCACTCTTTCTATTCAGCACTCTACAACTTACAGGGAGGCGACCCCCTCTCCCCCTCCCATGCAAAACGGAATAACATCTCTGATCTCCTCAAAGATGTTTCCCTACCCACGCTCACCGAAACAGACAGAGCCCAACTGCTAAGGCCCATCACCCTAGGATGAGGTTAAACAATCCCTCTGTAGTTTTCCAGCAGGTAAAAGCCCTGGCCCAGATGGCCTCCCATTATTTTACCATTCCACGTTCCAATCCCAACTCCTGCCCCACCTTACTGCTTTTTGTAACGCTCTCCTACAAGGAAGCCCTATGACACGTCATACTCAAGAAGCCCACATCACACCTATTGCCAAGGAGGGGAAAAATCCTTCCTTGTGCAGTAGTTATAGACCTATATCCATTTTGAATGTGGACTTAAAAATCTGGGCTATACTTCTCGCTCTTAGACTCAGACATCTTATCCCAAAGCCCCTTAACGATGAACAATCTGGCTTCGTGAAAGGGAGAGAAGGAAAGGATAATACTATACGCTTGCTCCATGCCATTGCAATCACCAACAAGACCGCACACCCTTTAGTTTTGCTAGGTGTTGAAGCTGAAAAGGCATTCGACAGGGTAGATTGGACCTTTAAGGATGCTACATTAGGAGCATTTGGATTCCGTCGGGAGTTCATAACGGCAATATTCTCTCTCTATTCCCAGCCCCATGCCTAGTTAAAAGTAAACGGTACTCTGTCCGAGTACTTCGATATCACATATGGCACTAGGCAGGGATGCGCCCTGTCCCCAACCTTATTTATCCTGACCCTAGAAACCCTTCTCCAGGCTGTACGGCAAACCCCCCACATACAAGGTTTCTCTGTAACTAACCAAACCCTCCACTCAGTAGCTTTTGCAGACGATGTCTTTTTCCTCATTTCAAATCCAGCAGGCCTCCCCAAACTTACCGCATTGATGGCTTGCTATGGCATACTTCCTAACTATAAAGTTAATATCTCAAAATCGGAGGTACTCAACATCTCATTACCAGCTTCTCAGACAGATTTACCCCGCAGCACATTGCCCTATGGTTGGAAGAGGACTTCAGTTAAATATCTAGGCATCCACCTACCAACTAACCTTCATGAGGTTTACTTAAGAAACTATATTCTCATCTTACAAGAGATTAGAGCCCTCCTACAGATGTATGACCTCCCATATCTCTCCTGGCTGGGGAGAAGGAACCTTCTCCAAACTTATACAGTCCCTAAAATAACATACACTCTCCAGATGCTGCTTATCTTTTTCCGAAAGCCTTCTTCCAATCGCTCTGATGGATATTTACTGCATTCCTCTGGAAACATAAACCTCCTCGCTTAGCATATCAACTTATGACCAAGAGAAAAGCAGAAGGAGGGATTGCCCTACCAGACATATATCTTTACAACAAGTCCATACAACTCTCCAGATGGATGGCCTATGTGGCACAGACTAGGTGTCCCATTATATATACCTTGGCAGGCGCCCATTTTGGCCAGACTCTTCTCCGACATTTATGGCTCCCTGACATAGGATTGATAAGGAAGCAAGGCTTTGATCCTCTCATTCGCGGCCCATGTGAGACTTGGTATTAATGTAAAGAGGAACTCTCCCCCTCGTCCTCCCCTATCCTGCCGGCAAGCTTAGCACCGTTCCTACTTCCCCCCTTGAAGAATTCTCTAAAGAATTTTCCAAAGGATTTTCCAGAGAGTTTTTGGCACATGCTCTGACATCTTCAACTTAGAGACATTGTAGACCAGAAACTCCCAGTCAGTCAACTGCGTCCCTAGCACCTTCTCCCCAGGGCCAGTCTCAACTTTTTACATTACGCACAATTCTCCAGTATGATATCAGAGATCAACAAAAACTCCTCACTTACCGGACCATTAACCCAATTCAAAAACAACCTGATCTCCAAAACTCCGTCACTCAGAAAGATCTCCTCCTGTAAATCTGCCTTCTCTGCCACTCAAATAGCCTCGAAACCAGCTTCTATACTTGCATGGGAGAAAGAGCTAGAATCCACCTTTCCTGAGGAAGATATCTCTTTTATTCTTAAGCACTCTCACGGATTCTCCACCTGCATCAGATTACAGGAGTCCCACTATAAAATATTAACCAGGTGGTACAGAACGCCAGACTGGCTCTTCAGACACAATCTCATGAACTCAAATTTGTGCTGGTGCTTCCATAAGCTCCCAGGCACCATGCTCCACATCTGGTGGACATGTGAACTTATTCAGAGCTTCTGGAAAGACATTGAAGACCACTTAACCCAGATAACTGGCACACCACAGCTTCTCACCCCTGATGGGGTACTTCTTGCTAGACCCCAACCTCGTCTGCGACCATCAAGCTCCGCTTTAGTCTCGCACCTCTTAGAAGCAGCCAAATCGCTTAACTCCCTCTTCTGGCTTCAGACGACGCCCCCCTCACTGCAACTATGGATGGAAAAAGTGCACCAGATCGCAAGATTTGAAGAGCTGATTAGCTGGAAGGAGAGGAGGAATGACCAGTATTTGAGAGTGTGAACCCCCTGGTGGGCCTTCACCAAGTAAACACCGCTCCCTGCCCACAGCCTACCTCACTCATTACGCTATAGTCTTAGTCGTAACTCTCCATAAACACCGAGGATGACATTCTGTTCTATGCTATTCTATTGGTTAGGATATTTCTCTTTCTTATATGCTCCCCAACGTCATTATCCAACCATATACTGTTTGTAAGAATATGTCACTGTACTTGTGCGCACTGGCTTTAATTGTTTCACTTGTAAACTCTCTCTTATTGCAATAAAAGTGAATTATAAAAAAAAATATATATAACAACAACAACAACAACAACAACAACAACAACAACAACAACAACAACAACAACAACAACAACAACAACAACAACAACAACAACAACAACAACAACAACAACAACAACATCATGTACCTGGAAGAGGAGCCATTTTCTGTTTTACCCATTACAATTGCTATTTTGCAATTGGGGTTTCCAGCACCTACAGAAAAGGGGAGAAAAATGAAAAGTAGACATCAAAATGAGTAACTGAAATATATGAGCAGATTAATATGGTCTAAAAGCAAAAATGTCTTTGCTGCCCATAGCAACCAATGGCAATACAGCTGTAATTTTTTACAAGCAGAATACAAAATTAAAGATGTGCTGTGATTGGTTGCTATGGGCAACTTAGACAGTTTTGCTTTTAGACCGTTTTAATAAATCTGACAAACTGATTTGATAAATAAGTTCTAAATTTGCATAAAATATTTTTGATGAAACCTTTGCTTTCCGGTTATACAATTAAACATCATAAGGGCAAGCTAACAATATTAGAAATATATGTCATAGTTACTATTTTCTTTCTGCTTGTGATCCTTACTCTCTGTATGGGGTGTAAGTGGACCAGTCAAATGGCACAAACTATATTTTGTATGTATGTATTATTATTTATTTTTAGAGCACCATTAATTCCATGGTGCTGTACATTTGAGGGTTTATATAAAATACACAAAGCAAGTACAATACTAACAGTGACCAACAGGAATGGTGGGATAGAGGGCCCTGCCTGCAAGGTCTTACAATCTATGAGGGAAAGAGTATAGAGACTGTAGGTGAGGGTAGAAGGTGTTCAGATGGTGGTGTGGTGACAGTAGTGTTATTGTAGACCTTCTTGAATAGGTGGGTCTTCAAGGTCTTTTTGAAGTTTGTGACTGTGGAGGACAGTCTTAGGTGTTGTGGTAGTGAGTTCCAGAGTATGGGGAATGTATGGGAGAAGTTTTTGAGGCAGTTATGTGAAGAGTGGATAAGAACAGAGCGGAGTAGGAGGTCTTAAGAAGATTGGAGGTTACGTGTGGACATGTAGAGGGAGATTAGGTCAGAGATGTTTGGAGGGGACAGGTTGTGGATCGCTTTGTATGTCAGCGTTAACATTTTAAACTCTATTCACTCGGCAATGGGAAGGGATTGGCTGATGGGGAGGGGAGTGGCTGATGAAAAACAGGGAGATGTGGATTAAGCGGGCAGCAGAATTTAAGGTGGACTGGAGGAGGGGGCGAGAGCATTTGCTAGGTGGCCGTGGAGAAGGAGAATTTTATTAGGTTGTGGTCAAAGAGCGTGGTAGGAGAGTTAGAAAGGTTGGATAGGGAACAGGAGGAGAGTGAAGATGAGTGTGTGTGTCCCTGCGTGAGTGGCAGAGGAGGAGCACTGAGGGAGAACAAAGGAGGTAGTGAGGGATAGGAGTTTTGAAGCAGAAGGGTGGTTTGAGCCAATAGGGATGTTGAAATCGCCCATGATGATAATGGAGATGTCAGTGGAGAGGAAGTACATTAGCCAGGTGGTGAAGTGGTCGATGAAGACGGTGGTAGGTCTTGGCGGTCAGTATAGGACACCCTCTAATCTTCAAATGGTTGAGTAAATGCAGATAGAATGCACTTCAAAAAGGAAGGCAGGGTGAGAGCAGGTAGCGATTGGATTGGGGTGAAAGAACACTTGTCAGACAGGAGAAGGCCAACACCTCTACCAGCCTGTTGTTGGGTTGGGGAGTGTGCGAGAGCTGGAAACCACCATAGGAGGGCACAGCAGGGAAGGCAATGTCGGAGGGTGTCAGATATGTTTCTGTGATCCCACGAAAAGAAAGTTTATGAGAAATGAAAAGGATTGTGGGTGTAATACAGTTTATTACATATGGAACAATGTCTTTTATTTAATTCTTGCTTTTTATATTTGCTTTTCATAACATTTTTTTTATATAAATTCATTTCTGGAGCCCATTTATTCAAGTTAAAAAAACAAAAAACTAATTTGATTCTAAAGGTATAGGTAGTTGGAAAGATTTTTTTTTCCCTGCAAGTGGACAAATAGAATTCCCCAAGGCATCTCCAGGCAATGTGAAAATATTGATGCCAGTAGGGAATTTACACAGTTCTGGTAAATGAGATATGACTGTTATAAGACAAAAGCCAGATTTCCGAATGTGTACACATTCCAACATTGCATAGGGTAACTGATGGTAAAAGGAAAAGTCTATGGAAGGGAGTACTACTAGCCCAACAATTTATCAACTAAAGAGAAATCTGATTTCTAGCTACACTACTAACCAATAGTAATTGACTACAGATTTCACTGAATTTGTATTGGGCAAAAAAAATAATTGAAACATGAAACATATAAAACAAACCAGATGTAAGGAGTAGTCTGGCTTGTAGCTAGGAAAATACATATATTAAGCATTTCTTTTAAGTGAAATTTCGCTTCAAGCATACTGGAATACTAAATGAATGAACAATGTTAATTGTAATTACATTACAATGTTTCTTTTATGTGAACTCTGGATCTAATGATGTTTCAAAATAGTTTTCTTTAAAGGGAACCTGTCACATGTAAATTGTAGTGCAATCTGCAAGTAGTATTTTATATACAGTAGGAGGATCTGAGCAGATTGACATATAGTTTTGTGGATATTCAGCAAACATTGAAACCTTTGTACGTATTATCTCTTCCCATGCTATAGAAACAGTTATATTCGTCATCCATGGAAGCCTGTCAAGGGGTGCTTCCCCATGCCTAGGTTACTGCTTCTAAGCATAGAAGGAGCAAATATATAAAGTTATAGCAAACCATTTCCCATAAAACTACTGTGTATATTAAATCTGTTCAAGTCCGCCTGCTCTATAACACGCTGAATGCAGATTGCACTGTATGTTCCACATGGTTATACAGTGGAGACCTGGAGGCAATGCCTGCTATCAGTGCCAGCACTAATTGTCGGCAATAACACTTTATGTGCCTCGGTGGCACATGGGCACCGCCATCTTACTTGTGATCGCAGTCCCCAAGTTTATATGTTTTACAATACATTGCAGTGCATTAGCATTGTATTGTATTAGTGATCAGACCTCCTAGGATTGAAGACCTTTACGGGGTCTAAAAATAAAAAAAAAAAATGTTTTTTCACCGTTCGACCTCCCATAATATTTTTAATAAAAAGAAATCAAAAAAATTCACCCATTCCAAAAATGGTATAAATAAAAATACATCTGACCCCACAAAGAGAGATGCCTTATGCAGTCCCGTACATCGAAATATAAAAAAGTACGGGTGTCAGCAAATGGCAACTCCAACTCATTTTTTTTGAAAGTTTTGGATTTTTTAAGGTGTTAAGATATGGCAAAAACTATATAAATTTGGTATCGCCGTAATTGCAGAATCACTAAACCTAAAATAAAAACAGTATGGCTTTTGGAAGGCAGGGAGTAAGAAAATAAAGTAAAAAAAAAGTCAAAGGGGTTAAAGAAAATGGTCTGCATCATAACTTATTTTCCTCCTTCTGCCACTGATCAAATCTGTACAATAGATGGGAGGACTATTGGGGGGGAGGTCCTCAAAGGAAATATACATCTGCACTATAGAGATACAGTTTTCTTTCACAACACAGCAGGATTATCAGGAATTACTATCAAGGCTTCTTATGACAGAAATGGCTCATTTAATGAAGACTTCCTCATACCTCTGTCTTTCTAGTCTTCCTCCCCTCTTCATAGACTTAATTGTAAGCTGACCTGCTTTCTGTACAGAATATGGGCTGAAATCATTCAGATAAGAAGCAAAGACAGGAGAAATACTTCACTACCTCCAACAAGTCCAGCTCTTTGCATCAATTAATAATCAATGCCGTTTTCTTTGGTGCCTGATATGCTATTTAGTCTCAGTACTGTCAGGAGGGCGGTGTCAGGCAGGAGCAGGTAAGGGGTGTGATTCTGAGCTCTGACACTCGCTGTCTCTGATTGGAGCTCTGAATCACGCCCCTGCCTGACACTGCCCTTCTGACATTACAGAGTTTAAATAGCACATCAGGCATCAAAATTAACTGCACTTGTTGCTCAGGAACTATGGAGGCTAGAGAGAAAATTCCAACTGTGCTGGAATCAGTGGAACGGCACCTATTAGCAGATGATAAAAACTTGAAATGGTGGAAGTGGTGAAAGGTCATCTTTAAGGACACAGGTGCTAAGTATTGCTTTTTTATTTTTACCTTCTTTTCTCACCCACAAAACACCTTTAATATTTCTATATAGTGGCTGAAACAATTATCCTGATACTATACATACCAATGGGTATTCCAGCAATTTAAACTTATCCTCTATCCACAGGATTGAATTAATTTGCTGTTCGATGGGGTCTAACTGCTAGGACCCCTGACTGATTATAAGAACATATGTCCAGATACTCCACCCGAATGCTGCCATTTTCTGCTAACTTTTCTCCTTTTCTCAGGGTCAATACGATTATGGTGATACCAAATTTATATACTTTTTGTTATGTTTTACTAGGTGCTAATAAAAAACAAAGGCATAAATGTTGTATGGTTACCATATCTCTAAAAATTAAATGGTAATGAAAAAAAAAATGTAATCATGTAATCATACTGACCCACAAAATAAAGGTTACATGTTATTTATGCTGTATGGGGTACTGAGCAAGCATTTAAAAATAAAATGCTTGGTAAGAATAATATTTAGTAATTTATAAGGAAATCCCTAAATGGTGCCATTAACAGATACAACTCAACCCACAAAAACAACAACCAAAAAGCAATTAAATAACTAAGGACACCCAGTCATGAAATTGTGAGATTCTGAGGGTTTGGCCTGGCCTTATAACATTCTCAGGCCACCGTGTTGGAATGCCTATTAGGACTTGCCAGAAACAGGGCTAATTAGCATCTTTTAAAATGCCAAAGTGCTCTTAAAGGGGTTCTTTGGGATAAAATGTAATTCCCACACTAATCTAAACACCCTCCCCCCACCTACTTTTTAAATTACATAATTTATCAAAAATATATATTTAGCCATAGGACTGCCCCAGGAACATTTTTTGGTTGTCCGGTGATGTTCCGTTTCCCTGTTTCCAAAAACGGAAAGTCACTAATACTCCCCCCCCCCCTCCACCTCATCATACTTACCTATCTTCCTTCCAGACTTCCTCCTGCAAGACGGCTCCTCCCTCTTTTCTGACTATTGCGTGCTTTGGCAGAATCAGAAAAGAGGGAGGAGCCGTCTCGCAGGAGGAAGTTTGGAAGGAAGATTGGTAAGCATGATGGGGTGGGGGGTGGGCTGAATTAGTTGGGAAGGGCTAGAAGTGGGCGGGATCGCTAGAGAGACAGAAAGGGCGTGTGAGAGGGAGGTAGTGTGAGTCAGCCTACAAGTACCATGATGCATTGCAGTAGCTAAGACAGCAGGAAGCTACACCATGTAAACAAATGCAGAAGATGCCAGATGCTCCCAGAGAAACACAGAAATCACTCAAAACACTGCTAAAGGTATTTGGGTGCACTTATTAACCCATTAATAGCACTAACAGACCTTTTTTAAAAAAACATTTTTTGCCCGGAAACCCCTTTAAGCGAATTTTTTTTTATTTACAAAAAGGGTTGTATTAAAACCTACATAAATATGGTATCGCTGTAATCATAATGACCCAATGAAAAAAAAAGGTGACATCTCATTTTACTGCAGAATGTACATCATACAAATAAAACCCCAAAAGTAATGATGGAATAGCAGTTTTTCATCATCAAACATCACAGTGGACCACCACTCCAATGATATGTTGGCAATCCAGCATTTGCACCCCAGCAATCATACATACAACCCACTAGTGAAGAAAAATAAGTAAAATTAAAGTCTTTTTCTGATTTTTTTTTTTAATAAAAGAATTCGACAGTTTGCCCTAAAATGTTTTTACATTAAAAGACAATTTACAAAGCCAAGGAAAAACAGTTCATTTGTCCTGCAAATAAAATAAATAGCGATAGCGTCACTTTACTCTGATAGATATATTGAAGACAAATAACGGATTATTACATTTTTTTTTTTTTATAAAAGGTTGTTACTTTGCAGAGATTTTTCTACTACTTGTGTGCAGTGACATCATAGCAGGTATTCTCCACCTACCAGCTCAACTGAGAATTAGAAATGGATTCTGCAGAGTGGAAAACTGCTAGAAAATGCAGAATAGAAATCATAAAATGGCCAGAAAGAGTAGTACTCCTCATGTACACAAATAACCCTGAAAAATCTCCTCCTCTTCTATATTGAAGACCTGTCACAAAGTAGAAAATGCTAAAATAAAATCAAAAGATATGGCCCCGGAAGGTTATATGTTATTCTGCAAGTGGGTGGCAACCTTCTCTGTAGAATAAGAGCCGAATTTATTTATTTTGCTTATATATATAGTGCCATCATATTCCACAGCGCTTCACAGATATTGTATACTAATTTAGATATAAGATTAGATATCCAACCACCCATATCATCAATGGTGAAATGATGTAGGTCATTTAGCATTTTCTACTTGGTGACAGGTCCTCTTTAATTATTACGTCCTGCCATTAGGCTAAGCCATACTCTTCTCCCTCATCCACTCCTCAGCAAAAAAAGAAACAGAACAGCAGGACAAACACGGGGGCAAATGTATATCCGGCTTAATTTTATCATTTATTTCTAGCTTAGTGTTCCTTTAAGCAGTTAATGTCCAGTCTATTCAGATGTACTGAAACTAAACATAACCTCTGATACTGTAGATGATCTGCTTCACACTGAAACACAGTACAAATATTCTTTAGATAATCTAATATTGTAAACTATGTGTGCAGAATAAAACACAGTCTCCTACTCATAGATTTCCTGGCACTGCAGGAAAGAAAACAAGGAGGGAGAGCTTTATCTAACTTTCCTGAAAAGGGAGGGGTATTGGCTGGAGGACAAAAAAGGCTTGTAAACATTTTTTTTCTAAACAGACAGACATTCTTATACTCCTGCACACTACAGAAAAGTAAGACTTGATGGCATAGAGGTGAGTACTTGTGGTGCTTTTATTTGCCTTGTAAATGTTGACCTATTGTAATGCTACTACAGATCAGCCAGGCTGATACCCTGTTTCCCCGAAAATAAGACAGCGTCTTATATTAATTTTTGCTCCCAAAGATGTGCTGTGTCTTATTTTCAGGGGATGTCTTATTTTTTTTTCAATGAAGAAGAATTCACATTTATTGCTGAACAAAAAAATGAACATTTATTATACACGGTACTGTACAGTAGTTGTCATCACAAACCAGCATAACCAGACAAACTGTGAATCCTATCAAGAATTTCTTACTACCGTACCATTATTTCCATGTACAACAATTAACAGTATGGTACATTTACCAATATTTACGGTACGAATAGAAAGTAAAATTTATTCAATGACAGTTATGTCATCATCTTCTAGGACATCATCATAACAATCCAAACCATTAATTTCCCTGCACACAGTATCATGTCCCATAGTGGCCCCTGCACACAGTATCATGCCCCATAGTGGCCCCTGCACACAGTATCATGCCCCATAGTGGCCCCTGCACACAGTATTATGCCCCATAGTGGCCCCTGCACACAGTATCATGTCCCATAGTGGTCCCTGCACACAGTATCATATCCCATAGGGGCCCCTGCACACAGTATCATTCCCCATAGTGGCCCCTGCATACAGTATCATTCCCCATAGTGGCCCCTGCACACAGTATCATGTCCCATAGTGGCCCCTGCACACAGTATCATATCCCATAGGGGCCCCTGCACACAGTATCATGCCCCATAGTGGCCCCTGCACACAGTATCATGTCCCATAGGGGCCCCTGCACACAGTATCATGTCCCATAGTGGCCCCTGCACACAGTATCATGTCCCATAGGGGCCCCTGCACACAGTATCATGTCCCATAGTGGCCCCTGCACACAGTATCATATCCCATAGTGGCCCCTGCACACAGTATCATGCCCCATAGTGGCCCCTGCACACAGTATCATTCGCCATAGTGGCCCCTGCACACAGTATCATTCCCCATAGTGGCCCCTGCACACAGTATCATTCCCCATAGTGGCCCCTGCACACAGTATCATTCCCCATAGTGGCCCCTGCACACAGTATCATTCCCCATAGTGGTCCCTGCACACAGTAGTTTGCCCCATAGTGGACCACCCATGAACAATAATTATACTGTGGGGTCTTTTCAGACCCCAGAGTATAATGATCGGAGACCCAGGAGAGGATAGAAACATAAAAAAACAACGTTGCTTACCTGTTCCTCGCTCCGGTGCATGCCCGTGCGCTACTCCGGCCTTCTTCAATGTTAGACCAGGCCGCGTCACGTGATCCGGCCGGCGTCGCGACGCAAAATGACGTCCGCTGACGTCTGCGACGTCACCAAACAGGCCCGAAGCCTGGAGAAGCGTAGGACAGGTAAGCACATAGTTTTTTTATGTTCGCTCACCTCCCCTGGGCCGCCGATTATTATACTCCGGGGTCTGAAAAGACCCCGGAGTATAATGATAGCAGAGATTGTGGGGTTCGCCCGCGGCCTCACATATCGTACATACCGTATGTTCTGTTCGGGAACATACGTCTTACTTTCGGGGGATGCCTTATATTGGGCAATTCTCCGAAACCTCTCCTATGCCTTACTTTCGGGGGTGTCTTATTTTCGGGGAAACACGGTATGAAATATCAGGAAATATTAAGATGACTATATCTACTGCAACTACTGACTTACTACATCTGTCTTATCTTTTTATGACTTAATAATCTTGATTTACTACCATAAACCTCGCCATAATATGACGACACTGTTTTGCTTGTCTGCTTACATATTACTGATCTGTACTGGGCTAATATGTGGCTTATACAATGTATGTCATGAATATATGATATTACAGAGTTATGCAAGCATACAAGTAGAAAAGAGAAGGGACCAGAGTAAAATACCTTGTTGTAAAACTTGTCTGGAGCTATAGCACAATCTGTTTCTAATCCACATTTCCATGTGTTGTACTGTGCAACCTTCTTCACTGAGGGAATTGTGCCAATGAGTCTTTTAGGAAGCTCTTGTGCACTTGATTTGTTGATACAAGTCCATCTAAGCTGACAAGTGGGTCATTGTGTTCTGATGAAAAAAAATGTACAACGGACAGGGCCAAAACCAAAAAGAGGACCTAAGGGAAGTGTTAGTGCCTGTCTGCTAAAGACAATTCAGCAATACGTGTTTTCAATTCATTATGAACTTCTGAATGTGAAGCTTATAATGTTTACAGATAACCCTTACATGTTAGCTGGTTCATTAGATATATATATCAGATTCATCTAAGGGATTAATTAATGGCAAAATTCTAACTAAGATAGATACAAAAAAAAAGGGGCAGAGAGGTGTGATTGAAACACAAATACTGCAGACACAAGCACTAGAGGCATATATATATATATATATATATATATATATATATATATATACACACACATACATACACACACACTTCTTGCCTGGTGATAAAGTTATTGGCGTTAATACTGTATGTACAAAGGGCTTGCTCTTCTGATTTGTTAAAAGCATGAACGTTCTACTAAACAAAATCCAAGTCTGACACAAATGAGTCCTTGCTGGTTACAAAGCTAGAATGAGGTGCAGAACATGCATTTACATATAGTGCATTCATTAGAATGAAAAGGCTTGACATGTGTGCCCTCTTGTCACTTCTGACTGGTCTAGAGGGATCACTGAATATGTATGTAACACACTTCATTAGTACAATTGTAACTGCTAATAGTACAAAGAATCATCTCTATTTATATAGTGCCAATATATTTCACAGCATACCACTAAGTATTCTGGAATAGGGCACATGCTAGAACTTAATATGCTACATCTTAAGTTGATCTTTACCTCAGGTTTGCGAACAAGTCAATGTATTGAGGAATTAAATAATAAATGTTTTAATACACTCACTACTATAGGAGATGCACCAAAAAGACATTTTGTCTGTAGCCTCAAATACACCCTCCAGTATATGAGAACTAGGGTTTCCCTAACAGAGGCTTATTTTTTTAAATCCAGGGGATCTTCAGCCTTCACAAAGATTCTGGGCATGAGATAGACAAGTATAAGAGACAGATTTTCTGCTGTAAGGGGCACCAATTGTCAGTATTAACATATCAGTTAGTGAGTGTTTAGTACATTCATCATACTGGATGGGCAGAGTTTGCATATTGTCAGAATATCCCGTTTTACATGGGGGATGTACGGCCGACAAATGATGATTTTTATACCAACATAAAATATGCAATTAATGGAAAACCCATGTTTTCAGCTGTTTGCTGGGCATGTGTACAAGGTACAATGATCATCCAAACATTCATTTGCCAAGTCATCAGACTGTGTAAAAGAACCTTGAAGCAACACTCTGGCATTGAATTTCTTTCTATACTCCCATCTAGTCCCCTAATATATTTAATTCCATGAGTATTAATTTATTTAGTTATTTCTATCTAAAAATAATCATGGGGTCCTTCTTTTTAGTTGGGTCATGTGATTTCATTGTGACCAGTTTTGAATTGCATGCTTTTCAGGCTCTCCAAAAGTGACTCTAGACCTTGCTGAAGGATGGACTCAGATACTGGTCGGTCATATCACACAGCTATAACAGCCCAGCCCCCATAACTATATATTTAGAATTTCTTACATTATTTAGAAGAATATATAGAGAAGCTGGTACTGACTCTAGCTGCCTATGTGATGCAGTGCTGAGGCTAAATCAGATTGATAGCAAAGCACAAAAAGAAATCTATCAATCAAGATGGTGTCTGATCACAAGCAGAAAACATAGTGAACTGTAAGGATATTAGTGCAATATACATATAAGTGCAGAGTGTGAAAGACAGCCAGGTGAGGGATGCTGGAGTAGCGCTTCTTTAATCCATTTAAAGGGAGCCTGTCAGGTACAAAATGTCTCTCAAACCAATAAGAGTGCCATGTAGGGGCATTTAATAGGTGCAGAATTAAATTTGTGGCCACAAATTTAGGAAGCAATGCAGAGATAATCATATTTTTATATATATGTAATTCAGCTGGTAAATGCATCACTATTGGGGCTTTATTTGCCAGAGGTGCCTAAAAATCACCGCAAGTACCCTGGTTCTCCTTAGAAACAATGCCCTCATCAGCTGTGATTAACATTTTCAGCTTCTGTCTGTGTCATGGTTGCCTGTAGGCAAATCTGACAAGTTAGATCCACATCCGATGCACATGTTGGCTGATTTGCATAGCTATAAAAATAATTTATCTTTCTGCATTACTTCATCAGTCTGTGGTCGCAAAGATATGTTTCTGCTCCTATTAAAGGTCCCTACAAGGCACAGTTTTGAAGGTATGTTGAACCTGACAGACTTTTAATCCTTCTTCTGCCCTCACCATCTCTAATGCTGCTGAAATAAGTACAACACTCATTGGAGCAGAAAAACTAATGCAACATTCTGGTGTAATTTGTAATTTTCTGTGTGTTTTAGATACATTATAACAGTATGCTTGCCTCGCACAACATATGAGCAGGGCTCAACATGCTAAACTGTGAGCCAGAAATTAAGTCAAATCTCAGACACTGCACCAAATTTGTGTGCCAAAATTTTGTCGGAAACTAAACCAACTAATAAGTGGTATAAAGTTAAGCTAGACAATCTAAAAGTATGCCAGATTTTCAAACAGCATTAGATACTTTGAGAAATCTAGTGCAGTTTAACACTGTCTAGTTCAACCCTGCAGTTCAAAATTCTGGCATAAAAAAGTCAGAAAACAGGGATTGCACAATTCACTTTACTTTTCATAATTGCGTGGGAAAGTGGGCGTTGTTAGCCTGTTTATCAGGCTAAGGCCCCACGTAGTGTCCCACAGCAAAAAAGTGCTGCGGGAAAAACCGCAGCGGCAACGCATTGCGGTTCTTCCTGCAGCGCTTTTCACATAAAATTTGCAGAGGTTTCCTCTGCGTACTTTCTGCTTCAGTTATGACCAAAGGGAAACCACTGGCGTTTCCCTAGGTATAATTGACATGCTGCGATTTCCAAAACCGTGACGTTTTTGGAAATCAGTGTAACCGCTGCGCATATTTTACCTCAAAGTGAGGATGGCATTCACTAGAATCCCATCCACTTTGCTGTGACTGTAAAACTTTACGTTTTTTTTCCACGGCATTTACGCCACGTGGGGCCCCGGCCTCAGTCTGCTATATACATTGCTGTAAATTTTTTTGTCGGACACCAGGGGCAATACAGGGGAATCAGTTAATATAAAACTATTTTCTGCTTTAGGCTGGGGCCCATGTGGCGTAAACGCCGCCGCATATTACAGTCACAGCAAAGTGAATTCTAGTGAATTCTATCCCCACTTTGCGCTAAAATACGTGCTGCGGGTATGCTACGATTTCCAAAACTATTGCGGTTATGGAAATCGCAGCAAGTCAATTATACCTACAGAAACGCTGGCAGTTTCTCTATAGGTATAACTGAAGCAGAAAGTCCATACAGGAAAACTCTGCGAACTTTCTGTCAAAAGCGCTACGGGAAGAACCGCGATGCTTTGCCACCATTGTTTTTCCTGCAGTGCTTTTTTGCTGCAGGACGCCACGTGGGGCCTTAGCCTAAGACTTCTACATGGTAAATAATTATAATGAATGCAGATAATTCTCTAGTAATTAACTTTTTTGCTATTTCACAAAATAGTCTTCTAGCGACTGGTTTAGTAAAAGCCTAAATACTCTAATGTGACTTATTGTAGATATACAATAAACATAAATTTGTACAGGGTGGTAGGAAGTATGTTGAATAATGCAATTCGCTAATATAAGGTTTTTCATACCTACATACCATTACCACTACTTTATGCTTGCTATAGACTAAAGCAGCCCATGTACATTAGACTTCTGCTAGTAGATCTCTAATCTAATGTGTATTGTGGCCCATAGACAGTCCACCTATGTCAGCTGTAGGAAAAACAAGCATTAGATATTTTGGATTTCAACATGTCAAATCATTTTGTTTGAGCTAAGCGACATACCAATGCCAGAAGGGCTTGGAAGTGTTTTTTTTTTTGTTTACTATCTTTGTGCCTTCGCCCCCTTATGACACTCTAAATCTGCTACTTATTAGGGTTCATAAAAAGTATGAATTTATTGATATTTAAATTTCTCCCTTTCTTAATTGTCGCTGCATGTTAGTGTCAGGTAAAGCATCATATTTTGCATTTATCCCATGATTTTACAACTTTTACTTGGCTTAAAACAATAAGAAAATCTTAAAAATAAATTCTGCATTACTGCCCTCTCCACTGAATGGAATGTAGCATCTGGAGGCTAAGGTCATGTGCATAGTATGTAATAGGAAACACTGATTTCCTATAACACGTCCCTAATCCATGGAAAATCATAAAAACAGATGTTTTACATTTCACAGAAAGGCGATTTGTATCCTGCACATAGTAGATAATGTTCATTGCCAGCAACACCAAGAGAATGCAAGTTGTGTCTTTAACAGCAATTTGGCACAACTATTTATATATACTATACAATGCAAATGTTTTAGGCAGGTGTGGAAAAATAGTACAAAGTAAGAATGTTTTCAAAAATAGAAATGTGATTTTATTTATTTATTTTTGCTAAATTAACAAATTGCAAAGTGAATGAACGAAACAGAAATCTAAATCAAGTCAATATCTGATAACTGGCTAGCATAAATGTACAAATGATCACCTGGCAAACAGACAAAACACTTGTCAGATGATAGCATTGTTTATATAACGTAAATGATGCTAGATTGTTGGCAGCACATTGCTGCTTGTAAACAGGCATTGTACTGCCAACGATTTGCAAACAATTTGTTCATCCCCATACAGTTTACTAGTGGATGAAGAAAACACTAAACAATCACACATAATGACTCAATGATTTCATTGGGATTTTATAACAATTGGTAATTTTGCATTTTGGCAATGAGCTGTAGATCTGAAGCAATTTTTAGCAGTATATCCACAAACAGGAAAAAAAAAAAGTGTGACTGTAGATTGAGGACATTGAGGTGGTAGGATTGGCTAAACCACATTTGATGGATGGAAATGGAAAATCTAACTGGAAGGAATGAATCAGAATTTAAAAAAAAAAAAAAAAATTGTAGGTGGGGTTCCAGAATGTGATTAGTTGTATGTGCCTCATATCCACTTCTGTATATATTAGTAATATATTAGTATAACACTATATATATTGTTTTAAGTTATTGTGCCCAGGATGCACAGATCATCAACAACTATCGACTACACAGACAACAGACCTGGACTTCAGAGTTGTAGGTTTTGATAGTGACCAGACAGCCTAGAATTTTGTTTTTATGTTTTACCACTGTGAAGTGATACTGCTTTGCCATGTGTGAAGATAGTAAAACTGGTCCACTAAATTGGAGTATAAATTTCTTCATGAGCAAACTAACTTGCCTTCAAGTTGTGATATATATAAATCTTTAGGCAGGTGTAGAAAAAATGATGTAAACAATTAACAAAATGTAAAAAGTGAATGAACAAAAGAGAAATCTAAATCAAGTCAATATTTGGTGTGACCACCATTTACCTTCAAAACAGCATCAGATCTTCAAGGTATACAGTACTTGCACACAGTTTTTGAAGGCACTTGGTAGGAATGTTGTTCTAAATGTCTTGAAGAACTTGAAGATCTTCTGTGAATGTAGGTTTGCTCATCTTTAAATTAAATTTTCTGATCTTTCAAATCTCAAATTTCCTTATGTAATCCCAGGCTGGCTCTATGATGTTGCAATCAGGGCTCTGTGGGGGTCATATCACTATGAAGGGATTGTTCAGGATTTGGAGCAACCTCTGGACTTGTCGGGGTAAGAGTAAAAGAAAAAAAAAAAAAACATTAACAAGTCCACGAGCTCCGATGTTTTCTCCCGGTTCCCTTTCCGTTGCATGCCAGAAGACATGGACAATAAGTGGCCTCAGCGGTTGCTGGAGAGGGTCCGCTGAGACCACTGAGCTTCATGTCTTCTAGTACGGCGAACCTCAACGCACAACAGTAAAGGGAAAGGAAACAGACAACAGAGATTTGGGGAGAGAGTATGCCTTTTTTTTTTCTTTTACACCCACCTCGGACACTCCAGTGGCTGCTACAATTCCTGAACAACCACTATAAACAACCCCAACAACTCCAAACTTACAGCAAATGTCATTAACAAAAACAAGGAGTCCTGTAAGTGATAATATGGCCCCCACACAGCCCTGTTCTCAACATCATGAAATCTGTCTGGGATTACTTGAAGAGACAGACTAATTTGAGATAGCTTACATTGACAGAAGATCTGTGCTTAGTGTGCTTAGTTCTCCCAGATGTTTGGAGTGTAAGTGCAAGTGTACGTAGATGAATTGATGCTGCTTTAAAGGCAAAGGATGGTCACACCAAATATTGATGTGATTTAGATTTTTTTTATTCCCATTATTTTGTAAATTGACAAAATAAACTATTAAAACTTCTGCTTTGAAAGTATTCTTACTTTACAGCATTTCTCCACACCTACCTACTGTATATATAGTGTTATACTAATGGTTACAGAAGTGGATATGAGACAATGACGATTAACCACATTCTGGAAACCCAACCTACAAATGTTTTTTAACTATGATTCATTTCTTCCAGTTATGCGTGTCGTTCCCACAAACACAGCTTAGTCAACCCTTCTACACTTTTTCTTTCCAACTCTCTTTATTGAGACAAATATAACATTAAGCATGCAATGGTACAAACTCATCATAGAAATCTGGACTTCAAGGGCAAGGAGGCCACACATCTAAAATGTAGACTTGTACAACTGTAATAATTACAGTTCAGGATAGAAACACAATAAACTAAATACCTATGTACAAAATTCCCACAGTAGCCAATTCTTGATATCAGAGACAGAAAAAGAAGCTGCCAGAAAAGTAAAGAAAATAGTAGAGTATGGGAAGACCTGTAACATGAAGCCTGTTTGGTACGTTGCATGAAACAATCTTGAAGACTTAACATCATGACGTTCACCCTAAAGAAATCTGGATGAAACATAGAAAAAGAGAGGATGGGGTATGAGGGGAGAAAGGGGGGAAAATAGCTTACATGAGTTTTCAGCCTGAGGCTAGAGGAAAAGTAAGCATACATCTTGCAGATAATTGTGATTTATAAAATCTTTAAGCAAATCATCCAGCCAGGTGTTCAGAAAATTATTGTGAGTTTCCAGCTAACCATTCCCTACTTTGTGTCCTATCCAAAACGATAGGACAAATCATATCTCCTTTGAGCTTCCCTGTATATGGATATACTACTAAAGAACTGCTTCAGTAAAAACTGCCAATTGTAATAAAAAAACAATAAATTATTGAGGCACTGTGTATGACTTTTTACCATCCACTGCAGTAATGATTAGAAATGAATAATCACAAACTACTGGTTTCCATTTGCATGTTAATCCAACAGATCATCTTCATTGTATGGGGATGAATGTATGCAAGGGCATTATCACTTGACAAATAAGTATTTTGCCGGTTTGCCAGGTGATGATTTGGACATTTACAATGGCCAATTATCAGGGTAACTGCTCCATGTTAATGGACCTCTAACCATAGACTGCAACAAATAAAAGGGTTGTTCATGAATTGTGGGCAAACCATGTGGAGGTATAAAACAACAAAAATAAAAGTATACCTACGTGTCCCCAGCGCTGTGTTATCCGCCTCCGATGTCTGTTCGGTCTTGTGCCGATGCACTGATGCTGGAAGTCCTCAGGCTCACATGACTGTTGAGATCAGCAGTCTCAGTGGTCACTGACAAGGATTCGGTGATATATGCAAGTGACGTCACTGGTCCCTCTCCAGCGACCACTGATTGGTCTCAGCAGTAACATGAGGATAAGGACTAGAGATGAGCGAATCGAAGCTGCAGAAGTGGAATTCGATCCAAATTTCAGGAAATATTCGATTCGCATCGAATCCGAATTTCCTCACGCTTCGTGGTAACGATTCGCATTTAGTTCAAAATGGCTGCTCTACATGGGGCAAGGAACTCTGAGAACGCGGGATCACCCACAATGCCATGCGTGCAGCCAATCAGCAGCCAGCCCTGTGATGTCACATCCCTTTAACCCCTTCGTGAACGCACACAGCATGTTTGACCGCTGCATCCAAGGTGTCAAATCCCCCCGATCGGTTATGAAGCAGGGTGTTAGCTGTAACTGACAGCTAACACCCTGCTCCATAACCGATCCCGGGTTTTAACTACTTGGATGCCGCAGTCAAATATGATATGCAAAATTCGGCGAAGTTGCTGAATCAAATTTTTGAATACTTCACTCATTTCTAATGACGACTTCCAGTATTGATGTGCTGACATGGAACCGAATAGACACCAGTGGCGGACAATGGAGCGCTGAGGACAGGTGACTATGCTTTATCTTTTATTTTACAACTCCTCCAGCGAGGTTGCTCCAAATTCATATACAACTCCTTTAAAAGGTTTATGTGATGTGGAAAACCTATTGTCATACCTTGGATCTTCACTCAGAGACCAGTTGCAGATGATCTTGATATGAGAAGACTGACAAGGCTATGGAAGAGTACTGTCAGGTGGGGCGTTCCTCATAGCCCAGCGATGACACCTTTCTGACGGTGGAGAGAGATCACATTGAAACTAACGGCACCAATATCTCCAGCTCCGAGACGCATACTGGGAAAGCTGACAGTGCGCTGAATTCAGCGCACTGTTGGTTTTCTAGCAGGATGTAATACTGCACATCTCAGAGGACATGAAAGGTCCTCTTTAAATACAATGTGCACCATAGGATTTCTCTCTCTACTTCTTATTGATATATTGATCATATTTCTGTTAAATAAAATTAAAAGGAGTCTGTTACCAGAACCCAGCATATCAACTAGCCCTGTAGATAGATATGGACAGACCTGTTGGTAGTAAGGATGTATCTCTTACGTCCATGGCTACTAAAGTGCCTTCCTGCCAGTCTGTATGATATATACAGTCATATGAAAAAAATTTGGGCACCCCTATTAATCTTAATCATTTTTAGTTCTAAATATTTGGGTGTTTGCAACAGCCATTTCAATTTGATATATCTAATAACTGATGGACACAGTAATATTTCAGGATTGAGCAGGATTGAAATGAGGTTTATTGTACTAACAGAAAATGTGCAATATGCATTAAACCAAAATTTGACAGGTGCAAAAGTATGGGCACCTCAACAGAAAAGTGACATTAATATTTAGTAGATCCTCCTTTTGCAAAAATAACAGCCTCTAGTCGCTTCCTGTAGCTTTTAATCAGTTCCTGGATGAAGGTATTTTTGACCATTCCTCTTTACAAAACAATTCCAGTTCAGTTAAGTTTGATGGTCGCCGAGCATGGACAGCCCGCTTCAAATGCCCACAGATGTTCAATGATATTCAGGTCTGGGGACTGGGATGGCCATTCCAGAACATTGTAATTGTTCCTCTGCATGAATGCCTGAGTAGATTTGGAGCTGTGTTTTGGATCATTGTCTTGCTGAAATATCCATCCCCGGCGTAACTTCAAATTCGTCACTGATTCTTGTACATTATTCTCAAGAATCTGCTGATACTGAGTTGAATCCATGCGACCCTCAACTTTAACAAGATTCCCGGTGCCGGCATTGGCCACACAGCCCCAAAGCATGATGGAACCTCCACCAAATTTTACAGTGGGTAGCAAGTGTTTTTCTTGGAATGCTGTGTTTTTTGGACGCCATGCATAACGCCTTTTTGTATGACCAAACAACTCAATCTTTGTTTCATCAGTCCACAGGACCTTCTTCCAAAATGAAGCTGGCTTGTCCAAATGTGCTTTTGCATACCTCAGGCGACTCTGTTTGTGGCGTGCTTTCAGAAACGGCTTCTTTCGCATCACTCTCCCATACAGCTTCTCCTTGTGCAAAGTGTGCTGTATTGTTGACCGATGCACAGTGACACCATCTGCAGCAAGATGATGCTGCAGCTCTTTGGAGGTGGTCTGTGGATTGTCCTTGACTGTTCTCACCATTCTTCTTCTCTGCCTTTCTGATATTTTTCTTGGCCTGCCACTTCTGGGCTTAACAAGAACTGTCCCTGTGGTCTTCTATTTCCTTACTATGTTCCTCACAGTGGAAACTGACAGGTTAAATCTCTGAGACAACTTTTTGTATCCTTCCCCTGAACAACTATGTTGAACAATCTTTGTTTTCAGATCATTTGAGAGTTGTTTTGAGGAGCCCATGATGCCATTCTTCAGAGGAGATTCAAATAGGAGAACAACTTGCAATTGGCCACCTTAAATACCTTTTCTCATGATTGGATACACCTGGCTATGAAGTTCAAAGCTCAGTGAGGTTACAAAACCAATTTTGTGCTTCAGTAAGTCAGTAAAAAGTAGTTAGGAGTGTTCAAATCAATAAAATGATAAGGGTACCCAAATTTTTGCACAGGTCAAATTTTGGTTTAATGCATATTGCACATTTTCTGTTAGTACAATAAACCTCATTTCAATCCTGAAATATTACTGTGTCCATCAGTTATTAGATATATCAAATTGAAATGGCTGTTGCAAACACCCAAATATTTAGAACTAAAAATGATTAAGATTAATAGGGGTGCCCAAACTTTTTCATATGACTGTATATCCTTGACAGGCAAGGGGTTAATGTACTAACATATGCCAGCAATTTTGAATGACCAACTATTTAATACCTGGCCAGGTACACCAGATCAAGAGCAACCAGAGCAAGGGACACTTTTTCTTAGACTCCAACCTCTATTTCATGTGCTCTAAGAGGGCATATTGAAAATGGTTGTCTTATTGATGCATCCATTGTTGATCACAAGTTTCTTTTCATATGTTTTATAGTGTTTTTTTATGCTTTCCTTATAGAAGAGTTACATCTTTACTTCTTCCTCTCTTTATACTCTTCTATACTAATATTAGAAAAAAAGATTCTTGTTGCAATTCTGTTGGAAAATTTACTGAATGAATCGCTTGTTGTAGCGCCCATATTATTAACATTTTTACAGTATTTCTCTTAATTCACTTCAGTGTTTCAATAAAAACTGAAGGTCCCTTTTGTCTGATTTCTATTTTTATTTCTTTTACTGATAAAAACCCCACTGCGGTCTGTGTTATTTTTTTACACCAAACAAAACTAGCTACTGCTCTGGCAGCGGCTGCTCTATTTTGAGGACAAAGGATCACACAAGCCCCAACATCAACAACAGGACCCATTACATAGACAAACAGTACATTCAAAGTTAGCCGTCTGGTCAAGGTTACTATAGTGTGGCAACATTAAAATAAACTTGGCAAATAAATGGCATTAGGAATAGATGAGCGCTGCCTGTCTTTGACAACGGAAAAGATGGGAGTCTAGTCTTAGCTAAAGAAAGCAGGAATTAAAGGGAGCCTGTCAGCATGAACATTAGTTACTAACCAGACACGCAGTCCTATAGGCTAGCGCACACAGATTCCAATGATACCTTTCTTAATATTCTTTTTATTAAATTTATTAACATCATTTAAACAACAAAATATAAAAGGTCAGAGAGAACACATCATTCTCCCATAATAAGCAAGAAGAAAATGAAGAAAAATATACATAAACCAAATAATAACTAAATAAAAGTTCAATGACACCTTTTTACTATTATCCGATGATTCAACACTGAGAAATTCAGGTTTTTATAAATATGCATATGAGTCCCCCAACCACTACTTGGGGCCTTCCTTGAGATTCAAGAACCATGGGATCTGAAGGAATGCCCCCATGTAGCACTAAATATTGCATATTTATAAAAACCTGAACTTCTCAGCGTTGGGAGCATCAGATGACAATAATAGATATCATTGGAAGTCCTACAGTACAGTGTGTCTAGTCTATAACTGATAGCTTACAGACTCCCTTTAAGATAGTCATATACAAAAGAGACCCAGCAGTAGTAAGAAGTAAAACTTAACCTTTAATATTTCAATTAATAAAAATGCCATAAACTAACACCAATTCTCTCCATGGACCCAACCAAAAAATAAGCAAGTGAACACTGTTTAATAATTACTCAGTTGTCACACAACAAACCCACTTCTTCACATGGCAAATGCTCCTAGATGTGTAAAATATGGAACGGACTTACTACCACGTTAATGTGTCCAAGCGTTTTCAAATGGGGTACGGCTGGTCGCAGTACAGTTTCAGGCCTGGGAGCTCCGGGGTCCTCAACCACTGATGTGAAAGTCACTAGTCCGAAGATACTGACCCTGTTAGGCCCTTACAAGCTGTCCCTATATCCACGAAAATTGCTCCAATCCTTAATAGGGCAGTACCCAGGCTTACCCTAAAAAAAAGATTGACCCTGATGCACCCTATACCAATATACATTTCATCCTGTGGCCAACGGGACTCCTTAGTGTATCTACATGCTATGGGTAACAAAGCCTGACAATTACACACTTCAAAAGGGGATCCCCCCCTCCCTGTAAGGTAAGGGTGTACTGCTTAATGGGGAACCCTGTTGAAGGGCACAATGCAGTGTTCCCTCAGCATTGTTATGGCTAGAGGAGCTATTCACTACAAACACACTATGTGGAGTCTAGTTTGAATCCCCACGGTGTACTTGCAGTGAATAGCTGCTCTAGCCATAACAGTGCTGAGGCACCATAGTACCTTCAGCAGGGTTTCCCAATAAGTAGTACGCCATTACCATACATGGAGGGGGAATACCCTTTGAAGTATGTAATTATCACCCTTTGTTGCCCATATTTCTTACATCTAGGAGCATTTGGGCTTTGAAGAAGTGGGTTTGTTTTGCGGCAACTGGATAATTAAATCAAATTAAGCACACTATTGGGGGATAAATACAGTGTTCCTCCCGGATTTCCAAATCAATAAAAGCAGGGATCCACTTTATACACAAAAAAGAAATAAAACTTAACATTTAATTAACCAATTAAAATACCCAAACCTTGCAATGGTCTTTTCTGGGGTGTTAGGTACAAAATAGGGTTATCCACCTACACCCATCATTTTTTCCTGCTGCTGAGAACAATAAGGCCCCATGCCATACACTTTATGCCACTGTCGCCAACAACCTCATTTGATAAGATAGTTCCAATATTTTTATGACCTTTGCGAGGTTTGGGTATTTTAATTGGTTAATTAAATGTTAAGTTTTATTTATTTTTTTGTGTATAAAGAGGATCTCTGCTTCTATTGATTGGCAACTGGATAACTGCTAAACAGTGTTCCCTTGCTTTGTGTTTTGGTTGGGTCCTTGTGGATAATTGGTGCTAGTTTACTGCATTTTTATGAATTGGTATATTAAACCCTCCCCAACATCTTTGAACGAACCCTGCTTGAGGTTTGAGCAAAGTAAATTACAGTTCTCCTTGAGCTGCAATCTTGGTCTTATTTTAAAGCCAAGAGTCTTTTATGTAGCCCACCTAGATTTTAAGATATCACTAGTTAACATGAAGCTGCGTATACTTGAAACTTTACTTTAACTTATTTTATTATTCTTCTGTCCCTGTCACTTCAGATTACCCCCAGGGGATGGGGTACTATACACATGCTAATGTTCCATTAGCAACCAGAGCAAGGGTTCCATTCCATTTGTGCCATCAGCAATCAGACACTTGGATAGGGGATAAGTGTCTATAGTGGGACAACCCCTTTAAGTATTTTCTCTACAGATCATTTCAAGACTATGATTTCCAGATTTCTACATAAAAGGCCATAATACAGTGCCTGATATTCAGGGCAATTATCAGGAACAAGAATTGCCCTTTTTAAGGGTGCTGTCACACATGGCTACAAGACGCAACATAGCCACACTGGGGTTGGGGCCTCTGATGCTTTCAGTTATAAATAAGTAAACCACCTATTAGTTATAGGCTATTTATCATTTATGGCTGTGCAGTAACAGCAAAACCAGTATTAAGAAACCTTTCACTTACTCTGGAGCAGACAAGAATTCGCCACAAACTTTGTTCACTAACATAATAATTTTATGAGTAATACAAAGATCCACATGCTTAGAAGAGAAACACAGTCCCTAAGATATAACAATATTCTCTATTTTCCTCACCAGAAACAGCAAAATGACCCAACATATGAACATGACAACAGTGACAACAACAGAAATCTATGAAGATTACAACCACACTGCTTTTGACTATGAAAGTTATGAAGAACTTTGCATGAAGCATGACATCCGGAAATTTGCTTCAGTTTTTCTCCCAGCATTCTACTCTGTAATATTTGTGGTTGGCATAGCTGGCAATTCCTTAGTAGTTGCCATTTATGCCTATTATAAGAAAATGAAAACTAAAACGGACGTCTATCTGCTGAATCTAGCTGTGGCTGATCTCTTGCTGCTCTTCACTCTTCCATTTTGGGCCGTAGATGCTTCCATTGGTTGGCAGTTTGGAAAAACAATGTGCAAGATAACCTCTGCTTTGTATACTGTAAACTTCAGCTCCGGTATGCTATTCCTAGCTTGCATTAGCTTGGACAGATATTTTGCTGTGCTTAAAGTGACAACCAATCAAAATTTCAGAAGAAGATGCTGGGCGATTTGCCTTTTTGTATGGATCACTTCAGTGTTGCTGAGCATCCCCGATTTACAATTCAGTGAGGTAAAGAACCACAATGGAAAGCATGCCTGCCTACCAACATACCCTAAAGATTCGGTAAAAGAGGTTACTGCCTTCATTCAGATTCTGGAAACGGTGTGCTGCTTTGTTATTCCTTTCATTATCATGCTGTTCTGCTATTCTGCTATGGCCAAAGTCCTTATTAAAATCCCAAACATCAAAAGATCTCGGTCACTGAAGGTCTTATTGGCAGTGGTGGGAATGTTTCTTATCACACAGCTGCCATATAATGCTATCAAATTCTGGAGGGCCATTGATATTGTATACGCCTTGATAACAAATTGCCAAATCAGCAAAACTATAGACATAATGATGCAGGTGACAAGTAGCATGGCCTTATTTCACTGCTGCCTCAATCCACTACTATATGCTTACATGGGGACCACATTTAAATCCTACGTTACTAAAACTGTGAAAAAGGTTGGCTCTTGGAGAAGACAAAAAATTCAGACTGTTGAGGAGTATTCATTGAATTCTGACAATCACATTGAAGAAACAAATAGCTTTTCTATCTAAAACTCCTTATTCCAGTTTTAGGCTACATGTACACACCTGTGTGCTCCACAGACCCATTCATTTCCTGCAGAGACTCAAGCCGCAAAACTGACAGTCTGTTCTGTGTCGTGTGTATTGGGCCATACAAAATAATGGGTCAGTGTGATAGCTGTTAAAAACACGGCTAGCACACTGACAAAGCACACATTCATGTGCACAGAGCCTTAGACATGCAGCATACAAAATCTCTTCACATCTGTTACTGGTATTGTGTTACAATTTATTCACACCTGTATACTACTATTCCATATGAATTTAGTTCTTGACTTTTTTACTATTTTTATTTCTTATATGGGCAGTTTTATGTGCAAGGTATTTTTTTCCATATACAGCATGCTCCATTGGATATATATGTGCACCATTTTTAGCCTATAGTCAATGGGTTGATTTTTAAAAAGTGCAACTTCATTTTTTGTATAGTAAACTTGTCGGATAAGGAGGCCTCTGTGCTTCAAACCTTGCTAGTTATATTTTTTTCTGGTCAGCCAATAAAGGTATCACTCTTATAATAATTTTGTCTATTTTGACATAACAGTATGTTGTATCACATATCTATTAGACTATTATATCTTTATAATCCAAAAAGTGTACCATTTTCTATAAAAAGAAAAATATACATATGATGCTCAATCACTATGGGTGTGCGAGAACCTCCTAGGGCTCTGTCTCTGTGTATGAAATGCCCCCATATTCACTTGATTGACAGCTTCTTCCTACCCTACAGCTATGAGACTGCACATAACATTTTCCAGCTGGGGGCCTTGGAGGCTCTGACACATCCGACTGCTCTTCAGTATCATTTGTATGCTTCTTAAAACGTGTAGATCAAAGACATGGTGCTCATAATGTCCCCTACAATGCACTGAGACTGGTTTGCTTTCTTGTGACAGACTCACTTTGTAACTCTTGAGATGTCTGTTTTAGTCTGTTATTTTTTGCAGAGATTTATGATGAAACTGATACCTGGGGACTATCAGTGACGTACGTCCCTAAACTTTCTGATATTGTCCAATCAGTGCTGACTGTGTAGGACATAATAACCCCCAGTTGTCAATTTATTCATAACATTACATATTTTGTGGGGGGGGGGGCTGTTTCAAGAGTTTCTAACCATCTGTATTGTATGTAATGGCCATTTATTTAGGATATGGACTTTGTTATACATCTGCATATACACAATGACAATATCAAAACAGGGTCCTGGCAACAAAACAGACAGAAGTGTTTGGCTGACTTAAGATGCTTAAATGGGTTATCCAATTATTTGCCCAAGTGCATGGTTTACTTCTCAATAAGAAATAGAGCAAAAATAACCTTCCATCCTCTGTGTTGGGATCTCTTTACATGGATGCAGTGTGTGTGTGTGTGTGTGTGTGTGTGTGTGTGGGTGTGTGGTGTGTCAGTCACTGGCTTCAGCCGTATAGGGTAACAGACTGCTAAGGCCAGTGGTGATCTGTGTATATGTCACTTCCCTGCAGCTTCCATGTAAGCAGATCCCAGTTCTGAGGACCGGAGGATATTTTAAACCAGTTCCATTCAGGACTTCCAGAGAAGAATTGTTTGCATTACGTGTTTCAGGGTATACACTTAAACGGCTGACTAGTTGAATATCCTATGCCTTGTCTTTCTTTCCACAGAGTATGTCCTTACAACATTGTTTTATGCTATTACACACATATAAAGAGAAGTTGTATAAAACTCTTAGCACTTATACATATAAGTGATCTAGTTATAAAAGGTTTTTTCTGAGACTTTTATATTTATGACCCATCCTTAGGACTGATCCTTAATATCAGATCAGTGGTTGACTAACTCCTGATACTCCTCCAATCAGCTGTTTGAAGAGGCTGGCAAGCACTGTGGCCTCTTCATTATCGGGGACCGCACCATACATTTTGTTGTGGCAAAGCATGGTACTACATGTCACATTCAATTGTATGGATTGGATCTACAGTACTTTGTACAACCACAACAGAATTTATTGCACTGTGGCTGGTAAACAATGAAGAAGCAGCACTTGCCTGAGCTCCTTAGTCCATTTAAAAAATTCACATTTGCATTGTGGTTTCCACATTTTTCTGGTCCGTTGAAGGACCAGAACAACAAGCAGGCAGACTGCTAAAACAGTGGACACATATGGAGCCTGATGGACCCCATTGATTATAATGAGATCTGTCAGGTGTCCGTTGTTTTTAACTGGGACCACAAGACGAAGTCAAACTTGCAGCACTTTCTTATCCGGCAATTTTCAACAGCTACTGCGAAGAAGAATATGACACACATGTGAACCTAGTCTGATCAGTGCAAGTGCTAGGAGTCAGACACCCACACATTTGATACTAAGGGCCTATGTCAAGGATAAGTCACCAATATTATAATCCCAGAAAAGCCTGATAAGATATGTTCTTGGCAGGAAGGACTGAAAGGTGTGAATCAAATGAAATAGTAACCAAGGTGTTTGGTTTCATGAATGAAGAAGTGAATTGCTGTTAAGCTGACAGGGTGGAATGGATAATATGTGGTATGGAAGACTATTTAAACCAAGTATAACAATTTTTAGTTTTGTAGCATTGTTGTTTCATGTATAATAAAAAAAGATATATATTATTTAATATTTATTTTTAATATTATTTTTCAACAATATTATCACTGGTTATTAAAAGGTTTTTCCAAAGAGATGTTCTTACATGTGCAGGCACAGCAGGGTAAACCGAGTGATGCTTTCAACAACTGATCTTCATGACCTGTAACATTATCCTCAGACCCTTAACTCGCAAAAGTACTGTATATTTAAGTTGGACATTAGGAAACCAAACAGGGCATGACTAGTGATTTCACAAGAAACAGAATGCTATGGTGCAGTGACCAAGAAAAATACAAAAATATTATCTCAGCAACTCTAGTTCTATGGAAAACTCCTCAAATATTCAGTGACGTTCGCACAAATGTCAACACAATAGTAAGGAGTGGAAACAATCATTATGCTCCGCTGACATGTGGCACATTAGTGTAATACACAAAGACAATGAAGATTTATTCTTTGTAACTTTTAAAGTAAGGCAAAATTATATGGATAAGATGCATTAATAAGTCTGAATGTCTTGTTATATACATTACTATATGACACCTGATGTGCTCCACGTCTTCTTGCTGCATATACATCATTATTATTCTGCTTTAAATGGCACAGCCATTGCACTGGAGATCATTTGCACATTTATAATTTTTTTTTTTTTTAAGGAAATAGTGCATCTATTATACTATCTAAGATATGGTGGTGCTCAGCATAATGGCCTCCACAATATTATGTGGCTGGTTTGATATCTAGTAGTTTCCTGGTGACAGAATCCCTTGGTTATTTATGATGGATGATAATACCAAGATAGATTCTCAATACTTATTTAAAAAAAGAAAAGAAAAGAAAAAGAAATCGGGTCAAACTAACCACTACATACAAGAATATCAATGGTCAGTACAGAGATTTGTCCAATTACATTTTTAAACCAAGAACATGACAAAAAGGTAACCACTACATCTAGAGGACAAAAGGTTTCAACATCAGTATAGACAAGATTCATTACTGTACACGCAGTGAGACAGTGGAGATCTCTGCCTGAAGAAGTTACCATGGGTAATTCACTAAAAGAGCTCAAAGGGTCTGGATGCATTTCTGAAATATACAACCCCAATTCCTAAAAAGTTGCTATGTTGTAGAAAATGTAAAGAGATTGCAATGATTTGGAAATCTTATATAATTATATTTTCTTCACAATTGAACATAGAACACATATCAGAAGTAATAAGTTAAACATTTTTCCCATTTTATTTGAAAAAGTTGGACAATTTAGAAATTGATGGCAGCAATACATCTCCAAAAAGTTTGGACAGGGTTAGCAAAAGGCTGGAATAGTGAGTGGCACTCATGAAAAACAGCTAGAGGGTCAATTTTCAACCAAGTCGCATGACTGTATAAAAAGATAAAGAGAAACAGCGTCTCTTATAAGTAAAGACGATCAGAGGTTCACCAATCTAAAAATGGTGGAAAAATTTGCAAAGGCTTTGAATGTTCTACCATCTACAGTACATAATATCATCAAAAGATTCAGACTATCTGGAGAAATACATGTGCACAAGGGACAAGGGTGACAATCAGTATTGGAAACTCATAATCTACAGGCACTGCTTTAAAAATGGGCATGAATCAGTAATGCAAACCACTGCATTGGTTCAGGAATACTTCCAGAACTGTCTGTGAGCAATCCACACATGCAAGTTAAAGCTGTATCATGTAAAATAGAAGCCATATATCAATACAAGTCAGAAATGCTACAGTCTTCTCTAGGCCAAAACTAATTTAAAATGGACGAGACAAAATGGAAAACTACTCTGTGGTCATTTAAATCAAAATGTGGAATTCTTTATGAAAACCATGGACAGCATGTCTGTGGACTCTAGAGGAAAGGGACCATCCAGCTTGTTTTCAGTGCACAGTTCAAAAGCCTGCATATCTGTTGGTATGGGGTTGCATTAGTGCCTATAACATGGGCAACTTACACATCTTGAAAATCACTATCAATGCTGAGTAGTATATAGTGGTTTTAGAAAATTATATATATTTCCATCCAGACATCTCTTTCAGGGAAACACTACATATTTCAACAAAACAATCCTAAACCACAAACAACATCCATCACAACTCTATGGCTTCGCAGAAGAGTCCACTTACTGAGCTGGCTTGCCTGCAGTCAGGACCTTACACCAAGAGAAAACATTTAGCACATGGAATCTAGCAAAGAAGATCCAGGACATTGAGAATCTAGAATCCTACATCAGTCAAGAATAGGGCAACATTCCTCTCTCAAAACTCCAGCAATTGGTCTCCTTACATCCAAGATTTTTACAGAATGTTGTAAAAAAAAAAAATATAATAATAATTAAATGGAAAAATGTCTAACTTTCAACTTGGGATAGAAGGGGTAATTGTCTCTCATTAGGGTCTTATGTATGCCCTGCTAAGAATTGTGTGCGGATAGGGCTCTATTCCATTTAAAGGAGTTATTCTGGCATGGCTATTATTCCCAGATTATGCCACAAGTTTCTTTGAAAACAATTTATTAAAGGGGTATTCCCATCTCAAGTATCCTATCTATACTGCTAGCTTATGTACATTCAAGAGATTTCATAAATACATTGCTTTAGCAATGCTGCTTTGTTTGCTATGTGAAATTATTCCTCCTATTGTTTACACAGAGTTGTCAAGGCTCCCAGCCTGTATCTGATCTTAGGTCAGATGACCTAACTCACTCATTGCTCCCTTAAACTGTTATTTACCTCTCTTCTGCCCAGGAAATCTGGTCAGCTAATTGCAGTTTGCTGATAAAGACTCTACAAACTCGGTTATCTCTTTATGTAAACACAAAGATAACATTGAGTTTACTACTGTCTACTGTCTGTTGTGTTGTTCTTCAACCCTGTGTAATGTAATATACATTTACTGTGCATATTTGATCTGCATTATTATAGATTTCTAGTAACCATAATAAATAATCTCCCATGGTAAAGGCAATATCTATATCTACTGAGGTACTTCATAGCGTCCTGTCCATCAAACAGTCTAAGCTGGCCCACCAGCTTGCTGAAGAATACAGGAAGTGAGAAAAAGAGAGAGCAGGCAAAGTTGCCTAGAGAGGGAGATGGCAAAACCCCTTTAATCTATAGGGAAATACCTTCCAATAGATGGTTCCTCTTTTCCAAAGAGGCCTTATTTGCATATACCTAACTTTCAACTGCTTATATATGTTCTGTTGTAATAAAATATGATTACATGAGATTTCCAAATCATTGCATTCTTATTTTCTTTATATTGTACACAGTGTTTCAACTTTTCTGGAATTGGGGTTGTAATAATATTACATGTTATCAATACTAAGATAAGTTGAAATGAGTTCTTGATCTACAGATTTATTTTAAGTGATATGGACAAAGCAGACAGAAAAGGGAGTTCTCTCTACATATGTGACTTTTATGTCTTTTACAGATAGAGTGTGCACATATTTTTGAACTGTCATCGGGGAGACTCTAAAACTAAACAATGTACTTGTATAAGTTTTGAAAAAGCTAAAATGAACAGATTTATAACAGGCGCAGGTATCTTACTGGAACATAATATAACAGCATTTAAGGTTTGTCTGGAAGTATTTAAGTACAACCACTTGTCAAAGTTAAAGCTTTTACAATGAAAAGGCCAGAACAGGGGGGTGTCTAAACATTTACAACACAAATACCCAAAAGGAAATCTTTACCACTTGCTTTATGTACCTGAGATTGTAGATAAAGGTTATGGAGCAACAATATATGGACTCCTTGTAATATGCCTTATCTAGCTTAGAATGGTATATTTAGTTCCACTTAAAAGTTTTTCCACACTAGTATATCATATGCCACTGAAACAGTTGGTTCTCACAGTCAAGTACTGCAGTGAAAAAAAAAAGTCCTTTAGGCAAAAAACACTGCTTTTTACAGTGCCTGCAACATGGATGGGATTCTGGCTACTCCCATACACACAAGTCTGCAGAGGAAAACTCTGTGAAATCATAATGAACAATGCTGCGGGAAAAATGTGGGCTCTTTGCCTTAATCTAGATTTCCTCTTTTGGACATGTCCTGATAGATGAGTGACAAGATGAACAGCTTTTCAAAACAACTTAATTTTGCTATACTCTGTCATGAGTTGTCTATCCTATCTGTCTGTGTGTAGTTATCCAGTGGTTGTGGGCATCATGGGTTTTAATATCATATTGAGATATTGTATTGAATAGGTTTCATGAGAAATTGAAGTCCTTAAAGGGTTTATCTACCTTTCTAATACTGATGGTCTATCCTTAGGATAAGCCATCAATTTTAGATCTGTGCGGGTCTGATAGCCGATTATCTCTTTCACCACACTCAAGCAAAGGTAAGGGTAGACACTGTTTCACATACCGTACTAATTGATTACAGTACATAATAGACATTTCCAACCTGTAGTCTTAAAGCTGCTGAAAATTACAACTCCCAATACTACAAGTTGTAGTACTGGAACAGGTAGAGGGGCTGGTTGCTATTTTTAATTGGGATTTTATCTAAGGATGTGATGACCCAAAGAGTTACCAGCAGAAGGATTTCTTGGGAATAACAGGATGACATAAATTTCAAACATGTTAAATCCGGTTCAGAAATAAGGCAGAATAGGGTGGAGAGAGGATGGGCGTGCATATATCTATTCCCATCCAGGAATAAACACAAAGAGTATATATTTGAGATTGAACATCGTGACCATTAAAACTGTGAACCTTTGCCTAATTCAAGTAAAGTAGTTAGTCCCTTATGTAAACTTTACAATGTTGTAATAACTAGGTTTCCAAAGACTGGATAATAAATATGTTAATACTGCTATGTAGGATATTTATTAAAATTAATATGGTATCCTCTGTTCCCTATGTTTCACTAACACAACACAGAGAAATAAAACCATTACAAAGAAATAGAAAGTTAGGATCCATGCCTAGGCAAACAAAATCTGTCCTCTAAGGAACCCTTGCAGGGTGTTGGCTGTTTGAACCATTTATATGCTTTATATAATGTACTAAAATTGCCTCTTAAGTAGTAATTCTATAAGGATTAGAAGCAATTGTGTCTATTTATGTTGATATAACAGTCACTGGTAATAATACACTGTTTATGGGTGCAGCTATATACCCACTATTTGTTCACACGGTGGAATTTGGCACTGAACTTGAACTCCAAATTCCGCTTGAAACCAGCCTCCATTGCTTTCAATGGGAGGCAAACACTGATTCTTGAGTCATGCTCAATCTTCAGGTGGATTCCGCCTGATAATTTCCATTGAAGTGAATGGGAGGTGGAAAATTTTGCATGGCAGGTGTGGAATTGGATGCAGAATTTGGTGAAGCAGGAAACTCAGCAGAGTTCTTGTTACAGCTTTACGCATGTATAAGGAGGAGTTTTTATTATTTTTTTTTATTTTTTTTTAGGTGTAATGTTTCTATAATAAAAAATTAAGAAGAAAACATTGACCTAGAGATACACAGAACGGGAGCGCACATGCATATGGCACTGTCATGTGCACAGCGCCACTTTATGGCAACATGACAAAACCGATTTAAACATGCCAAGAAGTTGGGAGAACTTAAATATTGGACATGTGTATAAAGAGGGGAAGGGCTGTAACAGTATATTTTATGAAATTAAATTAGATTTGGGGGCTACAAAATTGAAGAGGGAAGAGATAAAGGACAGAAGGAAGAATAATGTTATTGTTTACCATGAGTATATTGCTAAAATGATTCACTTTATGATTTGATATATATAAAATTTCTGTCCATACCTATATAGGCCTTTTGGTAAATGAAAAATGAGTTTTGCTCACCACTGCTCCACCACTTCTTCCCATTGACTATGTAGCTATCTCCATCTCTGTTGATGCTGCACTCCATGTTGGTGGCATCACTGGAAGCCACATCAGGCTCTGAGTAAGAAAAATATAATGTACGGTAATTCATTTATAGTCATTCTGTGTATAGCAGTTAAATAAAGGTTGATTTAACATAGACTGTAAGTTCAAAGAACCTAGATCTTTCCTCTATGTGATGCTGCTTTTTTGTTTGTTCACTTTGATGTTGCCACTATTAAAGGGGTTGTCCAGTTTAAGACAAATATTGAGACAAACATTTTATTAGCCTGTGTAGTGAAAAGTTATACAATTTTCCAATAAACTTTCTGTATGAATTCCTCATGATTTTCTAGATCTCTGCTTGTTATCATTAATTCAGTTTACCTCAAGTGGATAAAAGTCAGTCCATGGTCATGTGATATACACACAGGTGTACAGCTTGTTACCAGTTAGATGTCTGATTACTGTGCTGTGAATGTAACAAGCTGTGCACCTGTGTGTACATCACATGACCATGGACCGTAAATCACATGATCATGGACTGTATATCACATGGCCATGGACTGACATTTATCCACTGGAAGTAAACAGAATGAATAACAGCAAGCAGAGATATAGAAAAACATGGGGAATTGATACAGAAAGTATATTGAAAAATTAAACAATTTTTCATTATAGAAACAAAAACATTGTTTCAGTATTTGTCTGAAACTGGACAATTCCTTTATCCTTTAATACAACAGGTTTATAAAACAAGAAACACCACCACCCAGGTATTTTTTGTGGAAAAAAGATGGCGCCTTCTCCTGCAAAAAAAACATATTATCTAAAGAAATGTTTCTGAACACTTGTTGTGTCTGCCTCGAACACACAAGTACAGTCACCAAAGTTGATTCTTCTAATAATGATCGCCATCTTGTGGCGAGTGAGGGGTTTGTATTTTACAAAATAAACAATTCGAACAAGAGTGAGAAACCTGCACACAATGTATGTGGAAATATGGGGTGACACAAAAGATAAAATATATGGCATATTAGTAGAAGCCACCAAGAAGTCCCATGGTCATTTAAAAGCATAAGGCTGCTTTTACCAAATTTACATAAAACTTTGAAGAGGAGGCAAGAGGTTCATGTCAATCACATAATACAATTTATGACTTTCCCAAAATGAGGGTCTGTAGCATGAAACAGTGTCCTCAATAAGTGACCTCTCATACAATGTCAGCCATAGTAGGAACCCACATAACAGACACAAAAAGGGGCACATTTACTAAACTAAATGCACAAGATTATTTATTATTTAGCTTACTTATATAGCGCCATCATATTCCGCAGTGCTTTCACAGATATTGTCAGTCACTGTCCCATATAGGGCTCACAATCTACATTCCCGATCAGTATGTCTTTGGAGAGTGGGAGGAAACCGGAGTACCTGGAGGAAACCCATGCAAACACGGAGAGAACATACAAACTCCTTGCAGATGTTGTCCTTGGCGGGATTTGAACCCAGGACTCCAGTGCTGCAAGGCTGCAGTGCTAACCACTGAGCCACCGTGCTGCAGAAAACTAGTCTGCATGCTATGTTCCATATTTGTGTGCTCCAGACACAATTTCAGTCCTAGTCTGAAAAGTGTGGTGCTTGTTGCAAAGTAGGCCATCTAATAGGTGGTATAATAATAGACAAAACTGTGTTAACATACACCAGATTTACCATCCAGCATCAACCACAGTGATAAATCTGGCACATTTGAAGACTGTCTACTCTAAATTTGCAGTGTCTGAAAATTAGACAGGATGAGTAAATCTACCCCAATGCTCATATATGTGTCAGGCAAAATACACACTTACTACCAGCCATAACTCCACCTAGAGTGAGAGACACAAGCACTAGCCAGGAAAAGAAGCTCCATTCTAGGCCTGGGCATTTATTGGTAAAATAACTGAAATTGCAAGTCAGATCAATTTACTTGTGTGAACTTTCTCACATCGATTACTTCAGTTATTTTGCATTCAAGCTATCCTGTCTCACACTGCCACTGGTAAAGGGATATGTAACTGTACGGTATCTAATTAGCATTGCTGATATGTAAATAACCAAAACCAAATTTCTGTGGCATTGTGTGACATATAAATAGGGGGTGTAGAATGTAAAAAGGGGAGTGTCATAAAATAATTGTTCATTAATTGTAATCAAGGTAATATGTTCAATTAATTATGATTTTTTATTAAGGTCATTATCTCCCAGTCCCACTGAATTCCTACTGCAAGCCACATATTAGTTTTGTCTCTTGTGGTAGAGGTTGAAACAGGAGGAGGAATTCAATAGAAATTTTAACAGATCCTTTCTGCTACAGGAAGTAAACACAGTCTTCCTCGCTCTGCTCATGAAGGTATAATCGTCATGTTCTGATGTACAAATCGATGATATATAACCCAGGACATTTATTTCACACTGTCACAATAAAAATACCTTATACACAGACGTGTCCTCTGTTCCATTAAATAATAACTTGTGTACATATACATTAAGCATCCTTACCTGTCATGCAGAAACAAGACTGGATTTTCCCTTCAAGTAGAGGCTCAAGCCATTGCTTCTTTTGTTCCTCTGAGCCATACATATGAAGCACCTCCATGTTACCAGTGTCTGCAACAACAGCACAATAAAGTATATAGTTATAAAAACTATTACAAATAATATTATTATAAAAAATCTTTGCAGACACCACTCTTTATACTTTTTTACAGTACACTTATACTGTAAGGTTCTGCTCATATTAGTGTTGTGGCTTTCATTTATAAGGGAACCACAATGCAGTGCTGGATCTGTTGTATAGCAGCTGATGGACCCCATTCATTTACAATAGTGTCCATTGATGTTCTGTGGTGGGCGACAACAGGAATCTTACTGCATGCAGACTATACTGAACATGAAATCTGACAGTATCTGAACAGAGCCAAACCATGTCCAAATGCTTTGCCTGTAAGAGTGGCCCAGTACACAATGTCAACCTGATAACCCCCCAAAAGCGCCCAAATGTTTGAAGCCTAACGCTAACACTTTGCCAGGTTAGTACAAAACTGCTATACTATACTATTATATTTTCATCTGTCACACTTCCTTCTTATCTTTGCAGTCTGTATTATCAACAATGTCAGTGTACAATGGTTTTCTGTTATGTACCACAGATGGGTCCTGCATGCTGCACAGAATAACTGCTGGTTACCACACCTATCAAGTCTATTATACATACTGGAGGAGATTTATGAAGACTGGCGTATTCAATGCTGCTCTTCTGTGCCTGTAGCTGGCATAGATATTAGGCATCATTTATACCAATAAACTAGCATGGATGAAGTTAAATCTAGCACCCCACTCACACCCTACTCTTGACCATGAAAGTAGAGTGAGCAGCACAAAACAGAAAAAAGTCACACTTTTTTGTGCAAAACACGATTTATGCAAAAATGTGCTATTTTTGTATGCCTTGTATGCAAGATAACTGGCACACAAGGCATAATAAATCTGTATAGACAAAGTAATCATGAATACATGAAGCCACTAACAGCTCATGAAAGGCAGGCTACTTTCACATGCCAAAGGAATGATTTGGGAAATCTGATATATGCATATCGCCATATTACAGCCTTTTTCCACATTCAAAGACTCCAGAAATGTTCTTCCTCCTATTCTATGAATAATTGGAATGCCCACTAGAGGCTGGTATGACAATGACAAACATTTGTAATGTGCTTTTCTCACACAAGGGACTCAAAGTGCAGTGAGTGTTGTGGAGTAAGAGAGTCAGTGGCTGTTCTACTGATGTTTATCCCCAGCACCCACAAGGGTCAGTTGTTTTCATGGGAAGCCACTTTACCTATCAATATATTTTTGGCATGCGGGAGGAAACTGGAGTACTTAGAGAAAATCCATGCAATCATACAAACTCCATGCCGATGTTGCCCCGGACCCCAGCACTGCAAGGCAACAGTGCTAACCAGTGAGCCATCATGCCACTACGGTATCTAAATGACACATACCTGGTGCTTGACAATTGAAAACTTCTGGAGCAAAGAAACATTTCCCAGTTTCTTCCGCAATGAAGGCATAGTCAGTCTGGCTAAGCCCACTGACAGCTGGCAGAAACAAGTTCCACAATCCTTCAGCTTTTGCCAGTTCCTAGGCAGTCATGTAAGAAAGGAAATTCACACGATCACTACTGTACAATTTTTTTCAAACATAGATTGCTAACATTTATAGTGGTGACCCCCTTGTCCATGGACACAGTCTAATATTGCACCAGACACAGTTCGTGGACAAAAGTGGCATTGTTTCTGCAGACCAAAAAAAAAAAAAAACTGAATATTTTTTAGTTTCTCAGATAATGCCTTAAAAATCAAAAAGGCCTAACCGTCTCCTGGCATGGAGTTAAATTACAACAGTACTTGGATACCTGCATTAGCATGTTTCTATATCTGTTATTATTTACCTTAAGCTTCTCTATGACCAATGGTTTCTTCCATCTAAGTGGTGAGTTTTCATATTTTGTATAATATTCTAAAACCTCCTAAAATTACATAAAACATCAGTTTGAAGAAAAAAAAAATGATGAAAAAAACGACACTATGTAGTACATAGTAGTCAACACAACAATGTAACCGCACACAACAATATACATATTATATATATTTGTATGGTGAATCTCCTACCTCTAGATACATCTTGGGCATATTGATGGTCTATACCACAAACATTTGATCTATGGAAGCCAACTACTTGGGCTCCCACAGATTCCATGTTGTTGTTTGAAGCGGAGAGGGCTGCAGGTTGGAATCTTTTGCCCAGTCATTTCAGCTGTTTAAGGGTCAAAGTTAAAGGGGTTGTCAAGAAATTGGACAAACCCCTGTGGAGGCTGGGAGAGGTGTAACAACCTGTTGTATAGCTCAAATCTGCTCCAGCTGGATGTATATCACATTGAATGCTGTAAAACAAATAATAAGAAATCTAACCTGTTGTGCAGGAAGTATGTGTTGTTGCGTGAACTGCTTCACTTGCATTAAAACTCGCTGCCCTTTAGCACTAAGCAGGAACAGTTCCCCAGGAGAGTTGGACAGCTCAACAGCCTTTTCTCTGGGAAGAATTAAACAGAGCAAATTATATCACAGCAAATGAAACAGAGAACTATGTGATATTATGTATGTAGTACGCTCAGAATTTACATTTATATACATAGATAGCATGACACTAATTTGCAAAAGAAAGTGTATGTATGTCATAACTAAGTCTTCAAGTGGAATTCATGGATTTTCTTACAGCATATGTGTGGTTTCAATGTTGTAAGCTGGTAACTAAAGGCAAGATAATAACAACAACCACTAGTCTGGGCATACTGCTGGAGGGACAAATAAGACAAGATCTCTCCAGTTTTCACACCTTGAGTAGACAAAGCTGCACCCACTACCACGACTACAGCTTACTAGGGTATTTTTCATTTGTTTCTTCCTTGTAAAGTACAACCTAGATCAATGATGCAGGAGTATATAGCATGTTTAATATGTGAAAAAGATACAGAGAACAATATAAAAACTACACAGAACACCAGGTCGCTAGAAAAGGCTGGTATGTTAGGGGTAACGCTGACTTCATGAATTAAAGCATATTAGTTCTTAATGGGGCTCATGACATTGATGGCAAGCCCACTTTTACAAACTGGATGGATAACATTTATATCATACATGAGATCCTGAACATACTACCTTTTAGCGAGCCTTAACCCATTTTCAGCCAAAGGTTGAACCATATCAGCAAATATGCTGGCATTCTCCCCACTAGAATTTCCAAGTAGAAACCTTGCATGAATTCCCTGAAAAACAAACATTTCACTCAAAATGCAATAAAGTTGTAGAGGATGCACAAGTTGTTACAGGAGGGACCCACTCTACTTGCAAAGATAGGCTCTTTATTTAAGAGGGTACTGCTTTAAGCAGCTCCTTCCAACTGAAAGGGTTACGTGTAATAGAATATCTTCTCGGAGGGGAAATGTGGGCAGCTTACCACTAGCAATGGTTTGGAGAAATCCTGCTTTTAATGGAAGACAGATTGACTGGAATAATCTTTATGTTAAAGGGGTTTTCCCATGACCATAACTATATTTATATTTCAAGAGAACTAAAAGTTAAACATTTTTGCAAATATAAATAATTAAAAATTTTGCAGAGTTTTAAAGACTTTCTCTAACCATCTTAGTGGTGACAATCTTTTGTCTTGGTTACCAAGGTCTACGAAATGGTTACGAACAGCAATGATTTAATTATTGTTAACAGGTTATCAAGCAGGGACATTACATGCATGAGAAGATAATACGGTCACAGTAAGGAAATCATGGATAGGTTTCTGACCCTGACCAGTCTGAACCAGTACTAGATCATAGAAGTTCCCAATTCCTGAAAACCAAAAAAGCTCATGTTATATCCATTGGCAACTTATCAAGAAAAAAAGACAAAAAAATGTTATAACAAAAATGTTTAACTTTTAATTGGATACAAATTTAAATATGGTTATGTTCATGGGAAAACCCTTTAAATTATGGAACAGATGCTGAAGTACTACACGTAACAGTGTTTTACACACTTGGTTGGCTACTTAACAGTTACAGTCACAATGTGCATAAAAGAAAATGTTCTGCCAATACTCATACACAGCAAATGTATGTCACGATTACGAGGTAACAACCAAACAGAAAGGTAAAATAGCCAAACTTGTGTTTCATCGTGTCTGGTTGGATTTGATAATGTCGTACAGAAAGAAACATACTATTGCTTGTATTGGATTAGACATTAGATGCATTACTTAACTAGGGGATTAGTTATTTTAAACTATTTTCAGCCTTTCGCTGTTGTGCTTTGGAATAGCTTTGGTTGAGAGCTGCTCTTCTTAGCTTTGGGGGAATGAAGATGACATATGTGCTTGAAAGTAGATTTTAGAGGATTATATATAACAAAAATTGTCCTTACCTGCAATATCCCAGCAAGCTTAAAAAATGTAAGAGCTAGAAAGAAATTCCAGTCATGTACTTGTGATGATAAACCGCAACAGCGACTGTAAATATTAATCAGATCCTCAAAATTAGGCATTCCTTGAAAAAAGGAAAAATAAGCTTTATATTTCATTTCTTTCTCAAGATAAATATAGTCATTTAAGTGGTTAAAGGGGTTAGAAGGGGAGAAATAAAGCTTACCAATGCATTCCCTGCACTGGACAAGCTATATTAGCAATATAAACCAGGCCACCCAGGTCATTGATTATTATCTTTGCAGAGACCAGCAGTGGTGGCTAGAAGTATCGTTCCTCTAACTCTGTTGAGGCAGTGAAAGTGGAGTGGTCCCTAAAGGATACAATGGGAAAAACTTACCAAAACTGGCATTATATACGCCAGTCTTGATCTTCTATATGATGGAGAGAGATGCACAAGTTAATCCCTATCCTTTGGGGCCCAACCATGTTGCTTTCAAATCCAGAGACACACTCCACCATTTTCCTGATCAGTGAAGGTTTCAGTGGTCAGACTCCCACTGATCTGCAAGTTATCCCTTATCTTATGGACAGGGAATAACTTGTTTAGATGTGATGCCACTTTAATAAATTAGGCAGATCTCTAGCCCATTATTACCCAGAAACTGAAACCTAAACTGAAACTCAAAATTTTTTTTTTTTGAAAAAGTGATCCAGTAAGGGTGGCACAGATCAGCAAAAAGTTGACCATTTTTGAACAAAAATGTGCAACTTTTATGCCAGAAAATCGGGAACATAGAAAATATTGTGGGGTATTTTTTATGTATAGATGTGGTTTCTCTGTAGTAGCTAGCTGTCAATTCATGCATTACTTTTTTACCTTTACCTCTAACTTTGGGCTTGCAGGATATAACATTAAAGGTAAGTACAGACAAGATGTAAAACTAAACTTATGCCATGCCTTTATTACATACCTTCAACATCTCTAAAAGATTTATTACTAGCATGTCCAAGGAACTGCACATCTCGAGGCCAAAAATAGGGTGAGGTAAAGTAAGCCAAGTCAGACAAAGGATGTCCAATAGTGGAGAGCTCCCAGTCAAGAACAGCAATGACACGGGCCTGAAGAGAATTGTGTAATATAGATAGCAGGCACGACAAAGATATTTTACATTTTATTCAGTTTATACTAGAAACTGCAGTCAGGTTACCGCTTTGGCCAGAAACTAGCTAAATAGTCCTATATGTCAAGAGGGACCAAATAGTACAGAGAAGCAGGGAACCCAGAATTGTCAGAACAGGAAATGGTGTTGGGGGTATTTTTTTTTTTTTTTTTTACTCATTCTAAGCCTTTTAGAAAAACTTTTACCCACTTGGCAATCCCTTTAATATTAGAAAACAGCAAATAAAAGAAAAGTATTTGCATCAAACATCTGGAGTTACACTTCTGCATGAACTCAAGTGAAAAACAAAGAACTACCTCAGTTTGATGGAAAATAATATTATCAATCCTGAAGTCTCCATGGATCAGAGTCTCTTCATTGTCATTGCGTGGCACATTGCTGATTAACCATTCTGCTAGTTGGTTCATTGCAGGTATATCTCTATGTGCAGCCCTTTCATATTGTTTCTTCCATGTGGTGACCTGTCAATTATATAGATATTTAAGAGTAGTTTGGGGTTAAACATAATTTTACTTCTTTCAGTAAATGCTGATCAATGTATAAGAGGTTCTAGATATTTTCCTGTTTGCACATTTCACATTCTTTGACAATGGTCTCTGTACTAGCAAGAATGTCTGTACCCAGCACTATGTTATGTTAAACGGGTATTGCAATCTCAAGTGTTTTCACTTCTCTTCTGTCTCTTCTAACCTTCACTTCCTGGTGTGGGTAGTCTTCTACTGTGTAATGTACAGCTCAGGCCAGCAGTGCTTGGAGACCTGTGCTTGAGATTTACATAGAGAGATAACAGACACTGATCAAGCACTGTTTCACGCTTATCAGGGCTCAGTGCTAAGTGCACTTTCCTACAACTATTAGCTGTCAATCAGTGAACAGAAGAGAATAAAGGTGGCCGGGAACAGAGACTGATTCTGCCAACCACTGCAGCTAGATAGCAGTCTAAAACCTAAACACTGAAAAGGCATAACTGATCATATCTGACAAATGGAGCAAGTAGATAAAGCAATGTATTGGGTAAAACACTACAAGTTTAAGCTGAAGCTACAATTTTAAATATGATCCTGGAGATGGGAAAACCACTTTAATGTATGCATGCATCATGTAATGTTGGTGGCTGACAATATAATATAAGTTGGACTGAGAGTTAAATGTGGAGATGCACATAAATACTGTCATAAGTCATAACTGCACACAACCTCCATTTATACTACCTACAGTATATACCCTTAATGATAATGATAGCACTATTTATTACTATTATTATTATCATTGGCAGCATGGTGGCTCAGTGTTTAGCAATGATGCAGAGCTGGAGTTCTGGGTTCCAATCCAGCCAAGGACAACATCTTGAAAGAGTTTGTATGTTTTCCCCATGTTTGTGTGGGTTTCATCCGGGTACTCCGGTTTCCTCCCACACTCTAAAGACATAACGATAAGAAACTTAGATTGTGAGCCCTACTTGGGACAGTATTGACAATATCTCTGTAAAAGCTTCACAGAATATGATGGCACTAAATAAATAATACAGACAGTGTGCGGCCTCCATACAACCTAACTATGGTAACAAATAGGAAACCATAAGGAATAAATGAGAAATAGGAATACATTCACATTACCTGCCTCTGGCAATATCCTTTTCCTTTACCATATCCAGTAAGATTTAATGTATGTATGTTAAATGAATGAAGTTGGGCAAGAGTTTCAGAGAGAGCAACATACAAGGCTGATCTTTCCGCAGGGCTCACTTCCGGCAGTGTGACATCTCGGAATATACGTCCCTGACAAATACAAGACAAGTTAGTCTATAGAATATGGAAACACAAAGTGTAATATGTCATATGGTAGTGGACAGGGTGGGCTGCCAAAACATTATATGTGCTCCCTATGTGCAATAGAGAAAGGCAGCCAGGATCTCATCAAAGGTAATCCAAGGGGCTGAAGGAGACGGGGAATTTCCCCCTAACCACCCAGGTACTGTGATCACTAGTATTTTCCGACCCCAGCAGCTAGTCCCAGGTCCCTGCTGTGTAGTGCAGCCGAGACCTGGAAGTTATGCTGCAGGCAAAATGCCTGTGCAGGTGGCATGAAAACAAAGTACTATTACAGCACAGAGTGGGAAGGGGTTAAATTGTTCTGGTAAAACGAAAACTGAACTCTGTTAGGTTGATATGGGCAAAGACAATTTTACTGTAGATAGTTCTGATGAATAGGGCCCCATAAGTGTTAAACTGTAGAAGCCACACAAGGGAAAACAAGGTCCTGTGTTTCTTTGGCCCACCTTATTATTATCATTATTATTATTATACCGGTACATTATATTTTTTTATAGAGCATATTCATAGTTATTGCTTTGTATTGGTTGCACCGGATACCTGTGCATTGTATTTTAGCATTTTCACACTTGCATAATTATTTCCATTGTATTTTTATACTGGTATATTTTATATACATATGTATTGTATTACATTTATTAACTCTGATTTATTGTGACACATTCTCTGTAAATACAGCAAGTCATGAATATTTTAAGAAGCTATTGGCATAAAAAGATGGACATGCCTATTTATTTGCTGCTTCATATTGGAAGTATAAGTAACAAGATAAGAGAACACTCGGAAATAAGATTTCCAGCTATCAAATCCTTTGCAGCTGCACTCAGGCAATGAAGATTGTTATTTGAGAAGTTCTTTTCAATAGCAAAGCAACACTCATATCTGCCAAGTGCGACCCATTCAGAGACAAGGTCAGTTAGTGTCAGAACCATAATACAGTAATATAAATGTGAATGTTTGCTACATGAATAGCCTGTAGTGCAACTACTGTTGTATGACTGAACCACTAGGAAGAAAAAAACAATTCTGGGCTACTCTGCCTTCAGTTCTATAACTTTTATTTGTGCCACGACTTCTTTTTAGTAGAAAATTCTCTTTTATCTGAAAAGTTTACATGTAAAATACAAAACTGATTTACATGTTTGATGTTTATAATCATTTTATTCATGTTACAATAGAAATCAGCTATCTGTACACTGACATCCTGGGGAGCTTGTGTGTACACAAGATAAAAGAAAAGAACTGCAGTGTAAACAAAGGGGGGCAGAAATGTAAAAAAGACAGAAGGTGGATTATTGCCTACCATAGAAGTTACATGAATAAATATATGAAACTCCCTCAACTATCATGAACATCCCATTAGCCCAGGTTTAATAGTGTGTTTACATATTCAGAATCTTTCTAAGCTTACACCATAGACACATTTCTCTCTAAGAGCAGGAGGAGCGTGTAAAAGAAGTAACAGAGCAATATGGAAGTGGCAATAAAAGGAGAGGATCCCTTCATGTTGACTGTTAAGAGAGCTGTACATGGCTCTGTTGAATGTAAGGGCCACTGGAAAGTACTTCTGAGTAAGCATAGACATCACAGGAGTAAGGCCCTGCTCAAAGAATAGGCAAGAAATTCTAACAGAAACATAAGGCATGGGATGGGATGGAAAAGGACTTCACATAATTCCAGACTGCACTACCTGTAATAAACATGTAGAGCTACATAAGGCTTTATTGTGATATTTACTTTCTGATGATAGGTAACTGTTTGTCACGTATTAAACTATAAATAAATAAAAGTAACCTGGACGTGCTCCATCACATAAAATTCAGTACCGATGACCGTCACGTCTGTGCAGTATAGTAAAGGCCTAGGCACAGGAAATCCATTGGTAAATAAAGCCTTCTGCACCTCATATTCTCTTTCAATCTAAAGAATAATGCAAAATGTTATTAGATCGTACAACAGGCTATAAAATAAATCAGTAGATGAAACAGTAGTGGTTTTGAGTTATATGTTTAGTGGTGACTGGCATAGGCAACACCAGTCTAAAGCTAGGTGCATACTAGCGTTTGAGACTCCGTCTCAGATTCCACTTAAAATCGGTGGAGAGAAAAGTCCAGCAAAGAGGACTTTTCTCTCCATTGGTTTCAGTATAAAAAAACGACGCAAACCGCGTAGGCCCCTTTATAGTCTATGGAATCTGCAGGTTTCCACTTTTTAAGGGGAGACAGGGTCTCCGTCTTTCAGGTTCCCATGCGGACCTGAAGGACGGAAACCAGAACGCTAGTGTGAACCTAGGATTAACAAATTCCCCATAGCATCTTAAGTGTGGACAGGAAGTCAGTTTCTCTATCCTTTCCCAAGAAACTCATATCAAGGATCTCATAGGAATGAATAGAGAAACTGACTTCCTGTTCACAAATAAGGCACTGTTGAAGACTCTTATTGCTGGTAACATGACACATCTGAGGACCAAAAGGGAAAGGATAACTCACAGTCATCAGTAAGAAGATTTCATTCACTATAATTTACATCTTAAAATTTTGTGTGTGAGTGCTATTTTAATGCAATGAATGGTCCATTACCCGATGAGCTCCAGGCAGCAGTTGGCCATGTGGCTTCTTCCTTAAAACAAATTTTTTCTGACCTTTCTGCAGGAAGAATGTAGGGTTGGACTGTCCTGATCTATAGTCATAATGAAAATTATAATTTTATTTAACATGAAATTTCTTAGAAAAAAAAATATGTAGAGATACATGACAGAGCAATACAGTAAATGGGAAGCACAAGTGAAAAAGTATTGTGAATCTTATTCAAGGGTGCTGGAATTGTACCATGTTCTTCAAGTTTGACATCAGTTTTAGTTTTTAAAGACATCTATTAAACATATAACAACACACGTATGTTTGCATATATTCCCTTTTTTTAAGAAATGTGATTGCATTTTTTTTGTTATTATTTAGTTTTCTTCAAAAATAAGCTTCCTGGTCACTGTTCCTTGTTTTGGTGCCAAATCTAAATGGAGAGACTGAGGAGAATAAACTATGGGTGGGTTGTGGCGTAAGAGACCAAATAGAGTCACAAATGAAACACATCTGAACTCTGTTCAGTCTAGTAAAGTCTATGGACATGCCAGCATATATGTCTAAATACAGTTTTTGCCACCCGATAATACAGTCATGGCCAAAAGTTTTGAGAATGACACAAATATTATATTTTCACATGATCTGCTGCCCTCTGGTTTTTATGTGTGTTTGTCAGATGTTTTTAATCACATACAGAAATATAATTGCATTCATATTATGAGTAACAGAAGCTTATATTGACAGTTAGAATGAGTTAATGCAGCAAGTCAATATTTGCAGTGCTGACCCTTCTTCTTCAGGACCTCTGCAATTCTCCCTGGCATGCTCTCAATCAACTTCTGGACCAAATCCTGACTGATAGCAGTCCATTCTTGCAGAATCAATGCTTTAATTTTGTCTGAATTTGTTGGTTTTTGTTTGTCCACCCGTCTCTTGATGATTGACCACAAGTTCTCAATGGGATTAAGATCTGGGGAGTTTCCAGGCCATGGACCCAAAATCTCTATGTTTTGTTCCCTGAGCCATTTAGTTATCACCTTTGCTTTATGGCAAGGTGCTCCATCATGCTGGAAAAGGCATTGTTGAGCGCCAAACTGCTCTTGGACGGTTGGGAGAAGTTGCTCTTGGAGGACATTCTGGTACCATTCTTTATTCATGGCTGTGTTTTTAGGCAAGACTGTGAGAGAGCCGATTCCCTTGGCTGAGAAGCAACCCCACACATGAATGGTTTCAGGATGCTTTACAGTTGGCATGAGACAAGACTGGTGGTAGCGCTCACCTCTTCTTCTCCGAATAAGCTGTTTTCCAGATGTTCCAAACAATCGAAAAGGGGATTCATCAGAGAAAATGACTTTACCCCAGTCCTCAGCAGTCCACTCCCTGTACCTTTTGCAGAATATCAGTCTGTCCCTGATGTTTTTTCTGGTGAGAAGTGGCTTCTTTGCTGCCCTCCTTGAGACCAGGCCTTGCTCCAAGAGTCTCCGCCTCACAGTGCGTGCAGATGCACTCACACCTGCCTGCTGCCATTCCTCAGCAAGCTCTGCACTGCTGGTAGCCCGATCCCGCAGCTGAAACACTTTTAAGAGACGGTCCTGCCGCTTGCTGGTCTTTCTTGGGCGCCCTGGAGCCTTTTTGGCACCAATGGAACCTCTCTCCTTGAAGTTCTTGATGATGCGATAGATTGTTGACTGAGGTGCAATCTTTCTAGCTGCAATACTCTTCCCAGTTAGGCCATTTTTGTGCAGTGCAATGATGACTGCACGTGTTTCTTTAGAGATAACCATGGTTAACAGAAGAGAAACAATGATGGCAAGCACCAGCCTCCTTTTAAAGTGTCCAGTGGTGTCATTCTTACTTAATCATGACAGATTGATCTCCAGCCCTGTCCTCATCAACACCCACACCTGTGTTAATGGAGCAATCACTGAAACGATGTTAGGTGGTCCTTTTAAGGCAGGGCTGCAATGATGTTGAAATGTGTTTTGGGGGATAAAGTTCATTTTCTAGGCAAATATTGACTTTGCAAGTAATTGCTGTTAAGCTGATCACTCTTTATAACATTCTGGAGTATATGCAAATTGCCATTAGAAAAACTGAAGCAGTAGACTTTGTAAAAATTAATATTTGTATCATTCTCAAAACTTTTGGCCATGACTGTATACACCCTGTAGATAGATAGAAATTATATGTGAACAGGTCGATATCATGTAGTGACTGATATGGGAGCCATACAGACCAATATGAATTATGGAAGCATTATTTTTGCAACCAACCAATATGAATCCCCTGCTCTCTCTTTATCATGAACTGTGTCCCTTCTACATGTACTGTTTTGCTATTTCAGTGCATTCTTTGCTTTCCTATTGTATTCCGTTTTCTGAAACCACATGAGGATCAGTCTCTCATTACTTATTTGGTTACCTTCCATTATCTTTCTCTAATACTGCTTATACATGTAATGAGATTTGGTGTTAGGGTGTTTTATGTAAGTCTTTGCAGCATGACAATAACAATTATACTTCTGTATGGATTCTAGGTAATTCATAGTAAAGCCTATATTACACATTAAACGACTGACATGCTGTTCCATTTTTTTTTTCCTCTGGAAAAATCGATTTTAGTGACTGATCAAAATTTAAACCAACTAACCAGTAAAATAAGAATTTTTTGTGCAATATCCTCACTAAACTAACCTCTGCCCGACAAGTGAATGTAATACCTTATGAATGCTTTGCCTGCTCACAGTAATGCTAATAAATCCACAGACCTTTGTGATTCCATAGGTCTGTAGCTATGTACTTTATCATTCTATTACCCTTGACCATTGTTTTATAGATAATAAATTCTTACAGCATAGTATAGGTGGTATGAGAAACGTATGCTGTATGTAAGAGCTATGAAATCATCTATATTAGGTGTAGTACAAAAAAAAAAAAAACTTATCACATATGAAGAAATAAAGGTTTCCACCAAAAATTGGCCATACATATTAGTTTAGGTTCGCACTTGCGCTTGGGTTTTTTGTTTCTTCGGGTTCGCTTGGGAACCCGAGAAACGTAAACCCAATCCACTTACAAAACGGTTACCCGTGGAAACCTGCGGACCCCATAGACTATAATGGGGTCTGCCGGGTTTCCACCCCAAAAAATGCGGAGAGAAAAGTCCTGCTTGCAGAACTTTTCTCTCCACATTTTTCAAGCGGATTCGGGGACGGAATCCCCAAACGGAATCCAAGCGCTGGTGTGAACCCAGCCTTAAACAGTCAGCTATTCCTTCCAATGCCCCATATTCAATGAGGAGAGGGACTGCTCATGTGTTTATAAGCACAAAGGATTGGGCATGTTGAAACTTGAAAAGTAACTAAACTTTTATTTTATAAATTACTAGTCCAGGTGATTGTAACAATCTTTGTAAAATATTTTGTTAAAATGCATGTTTCTTCATGTATTCTCCATCTACACCTATTACATTCAACTATTATTATTCTGACAACACTCATATCAGGCCCAAACTATGGGGCACATTTACTAAGACTGGTGTTTTATAAGCCAGTCCTAATAAAGGCCACGACTGTCTCAGGGAACAACTTCATAAAACAGTCACATGCCCGTGCACCTGAATGGATCTATAGTAGTCTTCTGGTGGCGTTACAATAAATATGTTGGGCCAAGACACGACCACACTGGCCCACCCACATTTACATAATGTGGTGAGCAAGGTGCCAAACGGGTGTTATGTTTGGCACAAGAAAATGCGGGATTAATACATTTCTCCCATTGTCTCTGGCACAGGCATTGTCACTCCTCTATCCAGAGTATCAGAGTGACTAGCAGCTATAGCCTACTTCTTGACCTGCTGCTTTCTCAAACTCAATACGGACAAAAAAAGTGAGTTCATCATCCTACCCCCACCTCACACAAACCCCTCACCTCTTCAGGGAAGTCTACAACCTTCAGAAATTCCTACTGCTGCTATGCAATCACCTCAACAGCTTCTACTGTCCCCCCTTTCCTTATAGATTGTAAGCCCTTCGGGCAGGGTTCTCTCTCCCTTCTTACCAGTTGGTCACCAAGTTAGTCTATTGAAGCAGTTTTTGTATTACGTATGTAATACCTTTTCATATATACAGCTCCATGGAATTAATGGTGTTCTAAAAATAAATCCTAATAATATATTTTATTCATCCAGCCCTTAACAGAATACTGTTCAACTTATGCTAGGTTCACACTAGCGTTAGGGTTTCTGTCATTCGAGTCCACTTGGGGACCCGAAAAACAGAAATCCAATCCGCTTCCAAAGTGGTTACACACTTAAAGCCGTGGACCAGGTTTCCGCCAAAAACTCTCTCTGCCGATTATAAGCGGAAAGTAGGACGTTGTCTTGTAAGGAGAATCAAACACTAGTGTAAACCTAGTGTTATAGCTGCAGGAAACATAAGGATGGAGGAAGGAGGAGGGCGCGTGCATTACTGAAAATTACAGCATGTTAATTTTAACTGCAAAATCAGAAGCGTTTTCCCTATAAATGTAATAGGAGAAGAAAAACACAAGAGGAAATCACAGTTTTCACTAGATTTTTTTTCCCACAGCATTTTATAGCTGCATTTCACTATGTGAACTGCCCCCTCTCACCTGTACTGCCTGACTGTCAGAGGGGCACTTGGACTGGTGCTGAAGTCTGCCAATTGGCTGGTTAGGTAGTCATCTAACTTGTCCTCATCAAACTTGTGCTGGTCTCTGACTGCGCTGGTGTCTGCTTCTGGCGCTGCCATCTCTGCTCAGAAGAACAGTAGGTGTATAAAGTCCAGTCCTGCAGCTACACCCTCGCACTTTGTTACCTTTGACACATAATTGTAATTGTTCTGTTTCTAGTTTGTTAATAAAGTTTAGAAACATAAACACACGATGGACATCTATAGGACGTTACGCTCTCATTCGCTACATAAGGAGGAAGTAGTGATGCGCTGCAGCGGCCATATTGGAAAGTGGCAAACACCTCACGTCAGAAGTATTAAGAATGTGTATTCTAGTTCTTGGCAGAGTAACTAACATGGCGTCACTTCTACACTTTGTCCCAGAACACCTGTGCACTAACGAAACAACCTACAGCTACACAACTAACCACAATGAAACTCCCGGCGGTGCTCCACCTGCACTTTCCAGCAAAACTACCACCCCCAGCATGCCATGACTGTCTGATAGATGGCAGGCATGCTGGGAGATGTAGTTTAACAGCTGCATGTTGTCTCCGGTCCCTCCTCTTCCTGACTGCAGACGTGTCTCTAACAAGCGGCAGTAACTAATTCAGAGCATCGCTAAGCATCTCTGCCATACATTGCGCCAGCTGACAGACATTGCTCTGCCATGGCTACTGACAGGCTGGTAGAGGAGCTGCAGGCCAGGGTCAAGGAGCTAGAAGAGGAGCTGGACAGGGTCAGGAGCAAACATGACATCCACAGAGCTAAGATTGAGAAGATGAGTGCGGAGGTGGTGGACTCCAACCCTTACAGGTACAAGACCCAGCTGGTAGCTACCCATGATGGCAGTAGGTGGTCATATCCAGTAATACTACTGTGGCACAGGCATGGGGGTACTGTCACCTCTGCTACATTACAGGCTGCTGTGCAGTGTGTCCAGTGCTCTGTCCTCTCTTTTGTCCATCTCCTTGTCTCTACAGAGCCATGACTTGGCATGATATGGAGAATGTGACTCCTATGCCTGTTACTATGTAAAATGGCGTAAATGTAGTGAAGATCAGGGAAGACACAGGTCCTCAAAACTGACTGAGACAAAAGCATCCTTGTTTCTATAGCAACCAGAGCCTTACATTTTTCCCCCTAGGAAATAAAAGCTGTTTTGTCATTGGCTGTTACGACCAATTGATTTGATTAATATTGGGACACATTTATTATTAATCCCGCGCCTTTGAAGTGTAAAAGAAAAAAGTTGCAAGCCTTGGTTTTGAGATTTTCAGCTTTTATGACACTAAGATTGTAGTTCTACCTGTATCCTATCAAGTTGAAAACTTACTTGGGATTGGGGGCAGGGGCAGCTGCAGATAAATATGCCAATCCTAACTGTGTTTTCAACTGGTAATATCTCAGGAAATAATTCAGGTTAAACCAGTGTTGGACTGGGGTGCCTAAGGCCCACCAGTGAAATTGGGGGTCCAGTATAAAGCTTCATGAAAATGTTACCTGACATTCATTCACAAATTCCTAATATGTTACCAAGGCAGATTTATTTTCCAGTAGTAGCTTGCTCCCTAGCCCTTGCCTCTGACTGTTTCTGGCCCGGGGTCCTGTCTGTAGTTTGGCACTTGCCTTGAACTAGCGTCCTCTTAGCAATGTGATCCAGGAATATGTGCCCACACAGCCGCAGGAAGATTGGTGGCTGGAGCCCCTGCAGTGTTATTAGGAAGATGGGGCCCAGGGCAGAAGAATATTGGCCTGACTGCACCAAGATGTCATCTCAGCCACCCAATGTGTCTACAGTATATAAAAATAAATTGGCTGGTTTCTTAATCTACCCAGTATATTATACTGACACATAGACAGGTTGAGGTACTGAAGAGTATCTGTATGAAATACAATGAGTGCATTGTGCCATGCCAGGTGAGCTGGATCATTCCAAGGCTGGATAGAACTGTTATACACAGCAGCCTGTCATTTGTTGTCCTGACGCTAGGTTCACACTAGCGTTCGGCTTTCTGTTCCTCGGGTCCGCTTAAAAAGCAGTTACTTGTGGAAACCCGCAGATCCCGTAGACTTTATGGGCCCAAAAAATTTTTCAAGCGGATTTCGGGATGGAATCGTCAAACGGAGAGCAGGCGCAGGTGTGAACCTAGCCTGAGGTGCGCAGCAAGTGGTGGGAGTGCTCTATTCATGAACACATACTATAGTAGCAAAATGGCACAACGTTTTATTTGTGGCATTTTGGCTGTTAGTAATGCATACCTCTAGCTGTAATCTGCTGCCCTTAGGCAGCACGTTACAGGGTCATTCCCATTTCAGCAAATGACTGCCGATATGGGAGTAACGGCTCCTAAGTTCTGACACCTAGAACAGGAGTTACAGGATTAGCCAAGCAGCGCAGCTCTACACTGTTCCCACAAACTTTCATAAAGATAAATGGCAGCTATGGATATATTTATTCTTTCTCTGTAACTGGAGATACAGAAACAGTATTGCGCTATTATACTATGCTGTTTTTGTAGCACTCATTCACCTCTGTGGGAGGTACAGAAACAGCATAGAGCAGCACTGCTCTGCTCTTCCTACAAATCCTGCCTTGGGGCATTGATTTTCCAAGATGGGACTATCCCTTTAAGCTGTGACAGATCTGCTGTAAAACTGGCCACACACATTAGATTTTCAACTGCCAAAAGAAGATTGGCTGTGGTGGGTATTTTCATTTGACAGCTAAAAAATATCTTGTGTAGACTCTCAGTGCACGCTCAGTTTGTTTTCTAGGGGTTTTTTTTTTTTATACTTGAACTAAACGATCCCCTGATTGGGCAGTTTAGTTATTAATGTTGATGTTGGGATTGAATGTATGACTGCATGACGGCCATCCAAAACCTAATATGTATGGCTTACTACTCCAGTATTGGTACATTATACAATTGTATCCTGCAGTAAATATGTACTTTTTTTTTATTTTTTTTTTTTTATATACAAACTAGAATTGGACATAATAAATTTATTAGCGGGCATACTCCCAATGTAAGCAAAACCATTAATCATCAGATGTGGTCACAGTCAGTATGTTCTCATGGCTCGTCCAGATAAGGGCTGTGTTTTACAACACCTGTTTAAATGTATGAAGTTAACAGCATAAAGTAACAGCGTAAAGAACTCTACACCCCTTTGAAAGGGGCAATAGTATCCATACTGATAGTACTGTCTGACGGGATAGTGTAGGGAGCCATCCACAGCTGGTAACACCCAGCTATCAGTATATTCCTAATTTTGTAGTAGGAATAACTGAGGAACAACAGTACGCAAAATCTTACAAATCTGATTCAAAATTGATATATCATGGAGGATTATAAGCATTCACTAAAATAGATTTTATTTATCCCTTAGAAGAGGTATAATTCCCTCAAAAGACAAGGGGACACTCTCTCCATCTGGAGACAAAAAAAGGTTTAATCTACACTGGTGACAAGGGTTCTTCACCATAAGACTGTGAATCAGTGGAATAGCCTACCCCAGTAGCTGGTTAGCAGCAGCAACAGTTGACAGCTTAGATGACTTTTTACAGTAAAATAGTAGTTGAGTGTCTGGAGGTCTCTAAAACACATTAGATGGCCAGCTTATCCTCTTAAAAGCAGTGGATTTGGTGATACACACCTAATGTGTGTGTGTGTGTGTGTGTGTGTGTGTGTGTGTGTGTGTGTGTGTGTGAGAGAGAGACCAGATCTAGGCTTCTTTTGCACAGTATTTCAGGCATACAAGTCAAGAGGTTTTCTGGGACTCAAGTAGTGTTTAAACCCCAGCAGTCACATTAAAATTGCAAAAATCCTCTCAAAAATGTCACTTTTTTTTTTTTTTTTTAAGATTTAGAATTTATGGCTCAAATATTCCTGCCACATAACTCTAGTGCCTTATGTGCATTTTAACCCTTTAGAGAGCTATCATAGTTTAGTCTTAAACCAGTAACATTTTATCCCGCTCTGCATTCCCACTTTCATAACTTTTTTAGATTTTATTTCAATGTAGCTTGTATTTTGTTGATTCGTAAGACTTTTTGATCAGATTTTATTACTTTTTGTTTTTGAGAATTGAGATGATCAGAAAACATCAATTCTGGCATCTAAATTTTAAGGTTTATAACGTTTATCATGTAGAATAAATGACATACTAATTTTATTTTAGGGTTAGTTGAAACAAAGGGAAAAAGTCTATTTTTTTTTTTCCATAAAATGACTTGGGTGCTGTGGTCAGCATTGACTGCAGCATATAAGGGGTAAATGGTAAGTATGCTTTCTGATTGATAATAGGGAGGTGATATCATGAACAAAAGTCCATGGTCTCCCCTCACCTGGGGTTATCTAAAGTGACAGGGACAGGAGAATAAAAAAAATCCTTCTCTCCCTGCACACTGTCAGCTGCTCGTATTCTCCTGTTTACTGGTTAAAGTGTAACTGCAAGTATATGCAACTCCACTTTAACCACTGATATCTTAAAATCTAGGTGGGCTACAGGCATGAGCTAGGTCTTGCTTTATAACCAAGATTACGACTGTAGCTGTTTAAAGTGACTGCCATCTTTTCCTGGACATACCCTGAACTGTAATGCACTTTTGCTCAAACCCCGAGCAGGGTTCGTCCAAAACTTTGGAAGGGGAGGGAGGATTAAGTCATGGAAACATGGAGTAGGTTGGGAAGCATTTGATTCTGTGAAATATAGGTAGCAGAGAGAATAGTTCTTGTCTACGATGGTATTAGTTATCTTGTGTTTGACTACATACTGTACAGTGTAAAGACTAAATAGTTAATGTGCTGCATTGCCCCCATTCTAGAGAACTTCCCTGTACTTCTGTGTGGGCCTCCGGTGATTCCTATCACTCACAATCGGGTTTGTCAGGGGTCACGTGAGAGAAGTATCTCCCATACAATAACGCTGCCCAGGAGCGAGGCCTTCCACTGTGGCTTACAGGAAGACTAGATGAGGTCTCGAGAGCAGTAGATTTGACATCAGTGAATGTTTTAGAGTAGTATAGGTCCTTACTACAAAATATTTATTTATTTTTTTAATATATTTTGTCTTGAGTCTCACAATCAGCTGTATTGTTGTTTCTTGTATCTTAAGATATTGCTGTATTTGCATGTTAGGAGAATACACTAAGCATACTGTATATTTACACCTTATCAATGTTTTTATTATTTTTTTGTTTTTTTTAAGCCGCTTAATGGCCTTGAAGCGAATGGGAATTGTTCAAGATTATGAGGTAATTGATAAATAAATCTAATAAAGATACACTCTGGTGTATTCTTTACAGTATGAAGACAAATGTATAGTGTTTGGTTAAGTTTAAGTTAATGTGAAATTATTTAACTTCTCTACCTAGAAAATCCGTACATATAGCGTGGCAGTAGTGGGTGTTGGTGGTGTTGGCAGCGTCACTGCAGAAATGTTGACAAGATGTGGAATTGGTAAGGTAATACATATTTTTCACCAATCTTACTTACATAACTGTGTTTTTATTGTCATGTAATACAAATGCTATGCATGTCATTAACACTTTTTTATTTATTTTTTTTTTATTTGAATACCTGTCCTGGGTAAAATGACATTGTGTTTGTGGCCTTAAGTACTGGATATGATCTATAACAACCTAGGCTTAAAAATAATATCCAAAAATGGCTTGACACTGGCATTATAACCTATACAGCTATTTTTTGTTGAATTACGTTGATCCAAAATTACACAACTTTATACTATACTATACTACCCTGTGGTCTTATTGAGACATGTATAGATGTATATGAGCTTCTACTTGGCATATGAGACCCAATGTGAATACGTGCAATTGAAAAGTACTACTCACCCAGCAGAAAACAAGTACCCATGAAGCTACATCCATAGAAAAATTTAAAAAGTTATGGCTAGTTATCAGAATGCAACAATGAAAAAATGTATCACTGTGTCCTGAAGGCTAGAAATGGCTGCATGCTGAGGGTTGGTTCACACTTGCGCCTGGTGTCCGTCCGCCGTGAATCCGACCTAAATATCAGAAAAAAGGATTAGGAAAGGTTTGCAAACTGTTTGTTTAAAAACCCATTCACTTCAATGGGTTTTTAAAGCAATCCGAAGGTGTCCGATTACTGCCTCTGCGCCGCGAAGCCCGACTTTGTTTCTGACCAAAAAAAGCGGCTTCGCCGAGCAGAGGCTGCAGTCGGACACCTTGGGATTGCTTTAAAAACCCATTGAAGGTTTTCAAACCTTTCCCAATCCTTTTTTCTGATATTTAGGTTGGATTCACGGTGGGCGGACACCAGCACAAGTGTGAACCAACCCTTAGGGGTTGAGGGCAGCAAATCTTTGAAATAAGATCAAGCAGCAGGATCTGGTCTTAAGAGTTTTACAGGCTTATTAATTGAAAACCTATCCTTGGGACTCCTGGGACTTCCAATGATCAGCTGTTTGAGACCGAAATGCTGTGGCCTCTTCACAGAAAACCCATATACATTTGGGACTTCTTCAAGAGAGACTTGCATGTTGAATCTAAACAATATAAGCTATATCTAGATTAAAATGAAAAAGGCATTGTTTCTCCTCTTAAGGCAATATGCCTATACCTTATATGTTTTTTGTTTTAACCAGGGTTACCTACAATTCTTTTCTTTGTTTTATTTCAGCTGCTGTTGTTTGACTATGATAAGGTGGAGCTAGCGAATATGAACAGGCTTTTCTTCCAGCCACATCAGGCAGGACTTAGCAAAGTGGAGGCTGCTGAGCACACACTGAGGTAAGTATCTAGAAATAGATGCAGTTATTCCTCCTTTAAATTTAAAGAAGCTCCCCTTCCTATGAAAATTTAAAGGGGTTGTCCACAGGGTAGGTCATCAGTATCTACTGGTGGGGTCGGACACCCGGAGACCACACCGTTTCTCCTGCGGGAATCTGTGTAAGGCTGGAAGCAGCTCTACTCCAATTAAAGTGAATGGAAACAGAGCTGCAGTTGCCTGTCACCATTACAGGGCCATACACTGTAGTGGTGACCAGGGAACTGCAGCACTGTTCCCATTCACTTGAGTAGGAGTAGAGCTGCTTCAGTCCAAATATACACTGTAAACAGTTTCCAGCAGCTGGACCAGCTATTCAGTGTGGGGTCATCAGGTTATCGCCCACCAATCAGATACTGACTGCCTTGGACAACCCCTTTAATTTAAGCTCTGTCTACAATCATAAGAGCAGGCATTACCTGATATATGCTTATTTTCTCCCCTGCAGGAGTATAAATCCTGATGTCCAGTTTGAAGTACACAACTATAACATCACAACTATAGACAATTTCCAACACTTCATGGATAGAATAAGGTACAGAAGGTTTTTTTTTTTATATTTCTAGACAATGCTCAGGTGTTTCTCTCAGCCCTGGGGACTATAAATTGAGTGATATTGTGCACCTTCCCTTCTATTTAAATTTGTCCTTAACATTTAAATGAATGGGACAGTTCTGTATTTTTATGCAATAAAATCTGGTTTATGAAAATTCACTATTTAGGAGAAAAGAACTTCAGGATATAAGAATTTATAAATGTGACAGGCTCAAGGTTTAAAGAGGACCTTTCACCACCTCTGCCAAGTCCAACTCTTTGCATTATTTAATAGGTGTTACTCCACTGATTCCAGAGCAGTTGAACTCTTTTGTTTTCTAGCCCCCACCATTCCTGAGTAATAAGTGCTGTTAGTTTTGATACCTCATATGCTATTCAGGGTCTCTACTGTCAGGAGGGAATTGTCAGGTAGGAGCAGGCATGGAGTGTGGTTCTGAGCTTTAACACTTGCTGCCTCTGATTGGAGCTCTGAATCACACCTTTTTCTTGCTCCTTCCTGACACTGCCCACGTGACAGTACAGAGTTTTAAGTATCAGGCACCAAAACTAACAGCATTCAATTCTCAAGAACAGTGGGTGCTAGATCAAAAATTCCAACTCTGGCAGAATCAGTGGAACAGCGCCTATGAAATGATGCTAAGAACTGGAGTTGATGGAGGTGGTGAAAGGTTTTCTTTAACCATTTCAGGACTGGGCCTTTTTCCCTGGTTCAGGCCAGGAAACATTTTCAGGTTTTTTCGTACCTGTCGTTTTGAGGGCTATAACATTTTCTCTTTTTGGGTTATTCAAATTTTTGCAGCTTTTTTTTGGTGATAAACAGATTTTTATTTTTATTTTTTACACTTCCATATTTTTTCTTTATTTTAATATAATATATATAATTAAAAAAAAATTTCACATTTTTTATGGTGGTTTTTTTTTTTTTTTTGTTTTTTTTTTTGTCTTTTTTAACAGCACAAAGTGCTGCTGGAAAAAAAATTTAAATAGTTTTCTTGTCTCCAAAAAAACTTTTGTTTTTTTTGTTTTTTTATGTAAGTGACAATTATTGTTGTGTTGATGCCTGCTGGACTAGAACCTGTGAAGTGGGTGTATATTATTATTTTTTTAAATTTTTTTTTTTTAAATGTACTTCACAGTGGGTTAGCTGGTGGCAATCCCACTGAGACAGACTCGCAGCATGTGCCTTAGACTTAAAGAAGTTTCCAAAGTTAGGTGAATAGGTTTTTTTTCCCCCACCAGAAAGAGCACCACTTTTGTCCATTGGCATTTTCAGCCCCATTCACTTGGGCAAGAGCAGTGATGTTCATGGGGGATAAAAAAAAAAGACATTTATTTTCTTCATTCTGGACAATCCCTTGAAAGTTTCCTTTTTTTCGATTTCAGCAAAGGAGGATTACAAGGAGAGCCAGTAGACCTAGTACTTAGCTGTGTTGACAACTTTGAAGCACGTATGGCAATTAACACTGTAAGTAGAATTTATCATTTTTACAGTAGATTTTGTAATACAGAAAATAAAGTTAGAGGGCCTTTCACCACCTCCACCACTGCTGACTAGAGTGCTGTATATTGGTTCATAGAAGTGAAAGCTCAAGTTAAGGATACATGGATGTCTGTTTTATAACTGTCATGTGATTTTAATAATTCTTTGTTCATTCCTGCCAGTGGTCTCATGTTTACTGAAATGCACTGATCACCAGGTAGAAAGTTGTAGGCTTGATGTGCATATACAATTTTGCAACCACTTTTATGTCATTGTTTCAGTACATCTAAAAAAAATGAGACTTAGTGAAAAAAAAAAGTGTTAAATAAACCTATGCATTTCTATGGGTAAAGACTACAAAGAAATCCTGGGCAGTCTGATCTCGCAGTAACAAAATCATGCAGTGTAATATCAAGAATATACCAGGGAGGTACCCCCCACATTTTCTAGAAGAAGGGGGCTGTGGAGCTCCTCAGAGCACTATGGGGCCGATTTCAGACTAGTATGTAGTATGGCAGTCTTAATGAACAGTTGTGCCGCTGAACAGAGTGAGATGTGGCAAAATGATTGAAAACGCCTCTTAATAATTTTGGCATATCTCAGGTGGTCTGTGCATCAGATATTGAAATCTACCCCAGCTAGGGGCTCCAGTCTTGTACTGCCAATAATGTTAAAGGGGTTTCCCGGGTTCACAGATTGGTAACATATCCTAAGGATCAAAGTTCGGTAGTGTTGCTACACCTGAGACCCCTACAGATCAGCTGTTTAAAGAATTTGCAGTGTTAGGGAGAGTGCTGGGTTCTCTTCACTGAAAATCAAGCACACCCTAATGCATAGTATAGCAGATGTGCTTGGTTTTACAGACCATGTGACAAATTAATATGACGTCACATGGTCTGTGAAGCAGAAGCAACACTTAAGGAGCGATGTTGTTTCTTCCAACAGCTGATATGCGGGTGTCAGGCCCCTGCTGATCTTTGTTTGACTTATCCCAAGAATAGGTCATCAATCATAAAAACCAGGAAAACCCCTTTAACTGGTGTATGAGGCATAATAAATGTATTTTCAGCCTCCATTAGAGACTTGTTAGAAGTTTAGCTTATGTACAGGGAAGTTATACTTTTTTAGTTGCTGAAAACTGACCAGCATAACATTAATGTTCATTGATTGTACCATTAATAAGATGTTAATGACATTTGTGTGTCCTAGGCTTGTAATGAACTTGGGCAGATCTGGATGGAGTCTGGAGTCAGTGAGAATGCAGTGTCAGGACACATTCAGCTTATTAAACCGGGGGAAACGGCCTGCTTTGCGGTATTTCATTCTCTATATCCACCTCTTATAATCTGAGGATCTGTAGTTAACTGTTTCAGAAAGAAAACTCTGCTTCTTTGCTTTTTTTTTTCTCCCCATATTTCATAAAAATTGATTTCTCTTCTGAATGTCCTTCTCTAGCCATTTGCTTGATAACACCCAAAAGAGCCGCTGACTGTTTTCATGGTGTTTGCAGTGGGCATAGCTGATGTGAATTTGATATATCATAAATTACTTTTATCTTGTAATTTTGCTTTTAGAATTATTTTTAACCATTACTTGAGAAATAATTCTCTTTGTAAAGCACTATGTATTAATGGAGTTTTCCAGGCTAAATAATTGAAGGCCTATGCTTAGGATAAGTTATCAGTAAAAGATATTCAGGGCTCTGATATCCGGGCCATCCAAATGCTGCAGCCTCTTCAGTACTTCAAGCACAGTGCTGTACGTTTGTATTGCAGCTTAGCCAGTTTACTTGAATGGCACTGAGCTGCCACTTAATGACATTGTATGGCCTGTGAAGAAAGAACAGTGCTCAGGGTGCTGCAAACAGCTGATCCCCTGCGGATTTTCAATTGCTGACCTATCTTAAGGAGAGGTCATCAAATAAAAAGTCCTGGAAAACCCCTTAAGATGGTCTATGACTTCTTTCCAAAGCAAAATAGATGTAAAGCTGACACTAAATGAGTCCCAATATCCTGTTTGTCTTCTGCAGTGTGCACCACCTCTAGTGGTTGCTGCAAACATTGATGAAAAGACTTTGAAGAGAGAAGGAGTTTGTGCTGCCAGTCTCCCTACCACAATGGGAGTTGTAGCAGGAATACTCGTACAAAATGTGCTCAAGTAAGTGATGGGAAAAGTCGCCATAAAAATGTAGGACATGCACTTAAAAGTATATTTTTGAGAAATCTTTTTCATGTTTAAGGATTGTGGATTACTGGTATTAGAGGCTACAATGTCTATACTCGTTTTATTGAAAAGTGCATACCAGACATAATAATAAAGCACAAACATGTAAGGGTGGGTTCACACCTGCGCTTCAGTCCGTCCGTTGCCAATCCGAGTGAAAATCTCGGCGAACGGGATTGGCATCGGATACAGACCGGTCAGCGACGCATTGGTTAAAAACCCATTCATTTGAATGGGTTTTTAAAGCAATGCGAGGGTGTCCGATTGGACCCTCTGCGCTGCAAAACCGTTTTTTTTCCTCGGACACGAAGTCCTGCATGTCCGACTTTGTTTCCGACGAAAAAAAAGGATTCGCAGCGCAGAGGGTGCAATCGGACACCCTCACATTGCTTTAAAAACCCATTCAAATGAATGGGTTTTTAACCAATGCGTCGCTGACCTGTCTGTATCCGATGCCAATCCCGTATGCCGAGATTTTCACTCGGATTGGCAACGGACGGACTGAAGCGCAGGTGTGAACCCACCCTTACATATCGTACAAAATAAGCAGGTACACAAACAAAAGCATACCCAGAAAAAGGGAAAAATACCACATTACAACCCCCCTCAGTCCATAGTGAGCCCATGATTTAGCCCACGTGCCGCAAAATGTCCAGCAGAGCCTGGAAATCGGAGCAATACAACATAATGAAGGCATCAATAGGCAAGACACATGAATAATGGAACAGGATGACATAGAGGAAAGAAAACGTCTTTTTAATGTCATTTTGAATGGTGATCTCAAAGAGTTTTTGTTTTAAATGGCACATAAGGTGGTAGAGGGAATTATTACCAACAATTCATTGGGAAAGACTTATCAAAATGGATGCAAAGGTAAAGTGGAGTAGTTACCCATAGTAACAAATCAGGTTACATGACAACAGTTCTATACGGCATATGTTATTGGAGAGTATGAAATGGTTATATACAAGAACCTGGAGTAAATGACACAGATACTTTAAAATGATAAATGATTCTTAATTTGTAGATATCTGTTAAATTTTGGCACAGTCAGTTACTACCTGGGATACAACGCTATGCAAGATTTTTTTTCCTACTATGGCCATGAAGCCCAACCCATCATGTGATGATAAATACTGCAGACAACAACAGGAGGCGTACAAGGTAAAACGGCATTTTATAATCCAAATGTACACAATCCACTCAGATCAAAAAATACTGTCAGATAGATCTACCAGGTCACAAGACCAAATAATTGCTGACAGCAGGCTGCAATGACTGGGAGTGGAACTAACTTCAATCCCAGTCGCTTAAAAGAAGCCTACCACCACCATAACCACTTAGGCCCTGGCTACATGGCAACAGTGTCTGTCATTTCCATAACGCGACCAAAGGTTACTGTATCGCCCTGTGACTCCTTTAGTTTAGTGAATACATTTGCATTATGACCCCAAGGATGCTGTGACTGCAAATTCTAATTGCAAAAAATGAAGCACTGCAGGAATTGTTTGCAACTAGAAGTTGCAGCACCCTCTGGGTTGCATTGGAACTCTATTCACTTACATTAGTGTAGGAGTTGCAGAGTGACACTGATCTTTGGTCATGGCCAACGTCGCTATGTAGCCCTTCATATGCTGTTGTAGGGTCAGTTAGTGGCATAGTGAACATACCTTTCCTTTCTTGTGCAGATGAGCTGGGCCACGCCTGCTGGAGCACCATCTCTTTTGTGGGTTTTTTTTTTAAATTTTTTTTTATTATTGTTTATTTATATAGCACCATTAATTCCATGGTGCTTTACATTTGCGGATTTACATACGGTACACCAGATATACAAAACAGATAATGCTGACAGAGACTAACTGGTACAGTGGGATAGAGGGCCCTGCCCGCAAGGGCTTACAATCTATGAGGGAAGAGGGATAGAGACAGAAGGTGGGGGTAGAGGCTGCTCAGGTGGTGGTGTGGTGACAGTTGCTGAAAATCACTGTTGCTGCAAATCACTGTTCATGGGACACATTAGTCTGTTTTGAGGGTGTCACGGGGTGGTGACCACAAAAGAAATTGGGTGCACCTGCAGCTCTGACCCCACCCTGACTGCATGGAACAGTTCATTTGCATATGGAATAAAAGTTAAATTTCTCATCAGCAAGATTGCAGTTTGACTCAAGAAAGGTATGTTCACTATGTCACTAACCAGCCCTACAACAACATATAAGGGGTTTAGAAGAGATTCTGGTAATGGTAGACTCTCTTTAACCCCATTTGGCATTGACTCAAGGTACTGACAGTTGTACTGTTACCCACATACTGACTCCCATGCAATATGATTATGGGGTGCTGAGGGATTGTTGTAGCAGTTGGTGGCCCAATTGAATGCCCTCAGGTCTGCCATCTTTGTACACAACTAAGCTCTTCCAGAGGGACACTAAGCAATATATTTCCCAGGAGCAGTGTTTTTCAATAAGGGCTGCTGATGGACATATCTGATGACTTGCTTCTATAGCAGCAGCCATGTTTTACACATAGCATGTTCAAAGAGGTTATTTCCTAAGATATCATCAGTTGGAAACACAGTCTGTATTGAGAGAAGCTGCAGAGCTGCATATAAATATCCATATTCCGACTTTCCTGTAAAACTAGAAGCACATTTCTTCAAACCGTTATATCTTGGACATTATAAAATGAAGTGACACTCACCCCACCCTCATTTTCTCTTCATTACACACAAGCCCATACATCATACACAGTGAGAAGCAGGGTAAAGAAATGCAGGATTTCACAGAAGATATACTTTATAAATACATTTTATTACAAAAGATATTAATGACACAATGTCAGAAAATCAAGTTGTTTTAAAGTTTAGTTACACTTTAAGGAGTTACACGCTGCCAGAAAGCCTGCAAGTCAAGATTACCCTGTAGGCAGCTAGAATTTTGTACTAAATTCTATGGATGTGGTAATGTTATGTATTGATGTGAGACACTTCGCTTCCCTGTGCTGTTCCAGTACAGTTGCCCTACCATAGACAGCAGTAGCAGTGTGCTGGCATAGGGTGTCACTTTAGCTGAGAACCCATCAATTCTATTCAACTGTATGTTGGATGGAATCAAATCCATGACCTCTGCATTAGACTCCAGTCAACACAATCTTCTGATATGTCATAGATACTTGTGGACCGATCACATTTGTGAAATCTGTAATGCAAGGATGTTTAAAGCGTACCTCCACCTCTAAACAACTTTTCATAAATGACTAGTACAAGTGAATATAAGAACCTTTTGGAATCTTATTAAAGAAATAGTTTCCTTTTCTAGTTATTCGGCTGATCTCCTCCACCTTATCTTCTCTGACCGTTTGTTTATATACCTGTAGTTTTTCTCCTGGTATTCACCTTGCACACAGAACTCTATGGAGAAGGGGAGGAGGAGGCTGGTAATTCTGTACACTGGTAGACTCAACTTGAAGCATAGCAGTGTTAAGAGTTCCCTGACCCACAGTGTAACAGCTGCAGTTATTTATATTCCTTTACAGGAGTCTCCTCCCTCCCCTCTATCTAGTGTAATATGTAAAAACTAACTCAGCTTGATAAATGGAGAAGGAAACAGATTTCTTAAGCTTTGTAATATCTTATTTATTATATTCACCTACCTGTATTCATTTTAGAAAAGTTTTTATGATCGGAGATACACTTTACACTCTTTGTTGTCAAAATCATACAAGAATTTATAACACCTCTGTAACAATTTGACTAACCCCGTAATGACCATAACATTATATTACGCCATGGTATTGCTAATGTGGTATGGAGAAGGCTCAGGAGCTGAGTCGTCCCCATACCTTGTGGGTGTCGGCTGTATTATATAGCAGGCTCTCACCACTCATAGCTGCAGTTGGTGCTGGCCGTGTGTATTGGTGTTGTCTTATTGGTTCCTATTGCCGTTGAAGGCACTCACGCCTGTCACTATTGAGCTTCTATTACACGCAGCAATAGTTTGGAAAGAAATGAAACCGTTTTTGTAAGGATATTAAAACAAACTATATACATTTGCTGTTTGTTGCTGTGACTGTACTAACTTGCAGAATATAGGTAACCTTATTTTTACCACATGGTTAATGCTGTAAAAACTAAACCAGTTATGGCTGGGGAGGAAAAAACTAAATGCATAAACTGAAAATAGCTGTGCCCTTAAGGGGTTAAAAGAACATATATTAGGTCATTTTATGATTTACTTACAATAGCACCCAAATGATTTTTACCATTAATAGCATCAATAAGCATATTTTTTTTGTTTGTTTTTTAGGCTAAGGCCCCACGTTGCGGAAACGCAGTGTTTTTTGTTACAGATTTTGCAGCGGTTTTTTGAGCCAAAGTCAGGAGTGGATTTCACAGAAGAGAAACATAAGAGCTTCCTTTTATATTTTCCATTCCTTCTCAAGCCACAATCTGCAACAAAAAAACGCTGTGTTTCCGCAAGGTGGGGCCTCAGCCTTAAAGTCATAAATATTGAGAAGTTTGCAGAACGATTTTGTAACAAAGGTCATTTTCATGTTTATATTTGATGGCTGAATCGGAAGTACCTTCTACTTTTCCATCAATAGATCAAAAACGAGCTAAATCCTTATACACTTAGTTCCCCACAGTGACAGCTCGAGGAAGTCTGTAGTTTAAAAGTAGGACATCCTCTTCTCAGAAGAACATGAGATAGCATGTTTCAATAGTCCAAGTACCTGTAACTAACTATTTTTATTTTTTGTTTAACATTTTCAGCTCAGAGAGGCTTCAGAACCAAAGCCTGAGGTAGTAGCTGTAGAAGAATCACCAGTTGTACATGAGGACAATGAATGGGGTAAGTGCAAAATGCTATCTGAAAAAAACAAAACAGAATTTACCAGGAAAATGCCACGCTACTTTGTTTTACTGGGGATGCAGCACCACTTCATAAAGATGTTCCGCCTTCACATACACAAATTATTCCAGCTAATCTGTAGGTGTAAAAGTTCAGGCATAAATCAGTAAAGGAATTCCTTGGAAGTGCTCTCCGAACCCAGGTAATAATCCAAATCTTCCATTAATTCTTCTGGATTTCCAGTCTGTCCTAGTCCTTAATTAATACATCTTCCAAATTGAAGCGCTTTAAGAATTTCCAGCTGATATTTTGTGTGTATGTATGTAATACTGTAAATATGGTTTAAGGCAAAGTTTTCAAAGTGCTTCACGACTGGAAGATTTCCGGTTTCCCTTTTCTCTTATGTTGGGATTAAGACAGTTTGGAGGTTTGAAAGTAGCGGCTGAAGATTTAGAAGAATTGCCTTGACTCAGAGAATATGAAGCACTTCCTTAATCCCTTCCTTTTATCCTTTGTAAATCCAGATAGCAATTGAATGAAATTTCCAAAATGTTATCTGTGGTGCGATTATAATGTACATCACAATCTCTACTTGAGACAAAATGGTTTCCATTATTATGAGAACATTACAACAGATGACCTGATATTGATCCAATTAGAGGACCTCACTACCTCCCAAAAGTCCAGCTCTTTACATCAATTAATAGCTGCTGCTCCACTGATTCCGGAACAGTTTAAATTTTTTCTCTAGCCCCCCACCATTCTCAAGCAATCAATGCTGTTAGTACACAGTCTAAATAGCATATCAGGCACCAAAACTGTAAGGAGGGCGGTGTCAGGCAGGATCAGAAAAGGGGTGCGATTCTGAGCTCTGACATTGGCTGCCTCTGATTGGAGTTCTGAATTACATTCCCCTGTCTGACACTACCTTTCTGACATTACAGAGCTTGAATAGCACATCAGGCACAAAAACTTAGAGGACCTTTCATGTCCTCATGAAAGTGCGGTTTTATATACCGCTAGAAAGCTGACAGTGTGCTGAATTCAGCGTACTGTCGACTTTCCCGGTATGTGCCCCGGTGTTGGAGAGAGATCTCCCCACTGTCATAAGGACATTCCTCACAGCCTAGCGTCATCTGGAATTTGAAAAAGCAAGTGCTGTAGTCTTAAAGGGCTTGTCCAGTTTCAGCTAATAAATTGTATAACTTTTCATTATAAAAACAATACCATTTTCCAATATACCATCTAATTACTGTGCTGTGACTGTAACGAGCTGTGCACCTGTGTGTCCATCACATGACCATGGACAAATTTGTATCCACTGGAAGTAAACCATGAATCACAGCAAGCAGAGATCTAAAATACTGTGTCTGTGCATACGTCCAAGGCAATGAGGGCACTAGGCAAATGTGAAAATTCATTGGTATGTGTTGGCCATGGCTGAGGAATAAAAATGGGTGACCTTATCTTTTCTCAAGACTACCATCTTTGTCCTGAATGAAACACTTCCCAGTATTGTCACTTTTTTATAACAACTAGTTGATTGGCCAGAGAATTGCAATAAGCAGATTCATGTATAACAGTATGGCAGGCCTTGTCTTGGCTTTTCTAAGTTATGGAAAAAGTGGTTAAAATGAATATAGCAAAAGGTTTGTACACTTGTAGGGCTTGATGTTACTTAGAGGTGTTTTCTAAGAGTTAAATAGTATATAGGTCATTAATATCTGATCACTGGAGGGTCAGATACCCAGAACCCCCACAGATCAGCTGCTTGAAGCAGCAGCAGGGTTCGTATGAGTGCTGCTTCTGCTTCACAGGCCAGTCACATTACATTTGTTTGTCACATGGTTTATTTGCAGCTAAATCCTATTCTAGTGAATGGTGCTAAGCTGCAATATCAAGCATAGCCTCGCTGTAATGTATGGTTCTGCGCTTGAAATTTAGTGAATAAGCTACAGTGCTCATCCAAATGCTGCGGTCTCTTCAAACAGGTATTGATGGCCTGTTGAGCAAAGATAGGTCACCAATGTGTAACTTCTGAGAAAACCCCTTTAGTGTGCTATGTATTTATGTGTGAATTTCTTAGGTATTGAGCTGGTGTCTGAGGTTTCTGAAGAAGAGTTAAAAGAAGCTTCTGGACCTGTCCCTGAGCTGCCAGAGGGAATTACAGTGGCATATACAATTCCTATAACGGTAGGAGTTAAATGTGTAAATCAACAATTTAAAAGGATTTTCTGGTTCTTAAACTTGAAGAAATATCTTTGGCCATCAATATTATATCATTGGGATATGTGTCCCAGGTTCAGCAGGTAATCTACAGTTTCAAAAGGCCATGATGCTGTAGTGGGCACCAGATCCCATTCATTATTTACCAAATGTTGCTCCAAACTTCAACAGCAATTCAGTACAGCTTTGTCCTATTCAACTGAATGGAACTGACCCGTAACACCAGGCACAGCTGATACTAAAGGGATAGAGCTGTGCTGAGTGGTGCAGTGTAAATAATAAAGCAATTGCAGATCTCACCGCAATGCTGCAGCCCCTTCAAACCTGATTTGTGGAGGTGCAGAGAGAGGTATCCCTTCACAGACTTTAATATTGATGAAATATCCTAAAAGAAAATCATATAGGATAGCGGTCAAATGATCAGCTCTCCCTTCAAGATGATGCCTAGTAGGCACAAATGACACGGAAACCAAATATCAACTATTGTTTTCTCCAATACAAGATGGTCCCTAAACACGCACAAAAAAAAAAAAATCAAGCAGTGTTCGTTCTTTTTGCGACCAGATGTTGTGATCATGGTACCCTAGGGGTTGCAGTGTGACTCTGCAAGTCCATTCATTAACATTAGTAATGGAATCACAGGGCGACCCAGCGATCTTTAGTTGCAGCCAGAGTTGACATGTAGGCCTAGTTTTCTAGATAAGTAAACAATCGGGAAGATTTACTAAGCTAAGTGTGCTAGAGTTCTGGCTTAATTTGTGCCAAAGAATTGGCCTACATGCTGTGCGCGATATTTATTATGCATTTCAGTCTTTTCACATTGCCTGACAAGGGGGCCTGGCTTTGCAAGAAAGAGTTAAGATGTGACAACAGGCACCCGAACTGTACCAAAATTCTTCCAAAAGGCAAATTAATACTAGACTGTGTAAAGCTACACTTTGTCTGATGCTGACTGATAAACCATGTGATTAATTTGTCACTAGACATTGAAATTTGTCTAGTATAAATATACACTGTCTTATAAAAAAAAAAAAAAGCCTTTATGTGTATATACAAAATAATAAATCAACTGACACAATAAAACATTGGTCTGATTGATTTGCAACCAGTTGAAATGTGGATTTTTTTTTTTAAAGGATGTGTACACTTTTGTTTTTTTAATTATTGCTTATATCTATTATTGGCTAGAAAACATTTTTCAAATGAAGTTTTATTAAAAATTCTGCTTGCTTTATTTTCTGCAGCCTTCACTTGCTGTCTCATAGAGCTTCTCTCTCCTTTTCACTGAGAAGTCGCCTGACTGTTCATTCTGTGTGCATCATTTATGTTGTCTTAACTGCTCATAAATACTGAAATCTTAAGAAACCAGACTAAATGAGTGTATTCGAGCAGTTAGAAGAAAAAGCAAGCATCATACAAATTGACCGTGAGAGTGCTCATAGAAGAATACTCCTTGAGGCTGAGGCTCCATGTTTCAGAAATGCATTTTTTTTGTTGCAGATTTTGCTGCGTTTTTTTTTTTTTTTTTTTTTTTGGGCCAAAGCCAAGAATGGCTACAGAAGGAATGAGAAATATATAGGAAATACTTATATTTCTTCTTTCTGCTCAATCCACTCCTTGCCTTGGCTCAAAAAAAAAAAACTGTGCAAAATCTGCAACAAAAAAAGCTGCATTTCTGCAACGTGGGGCTTTTGCTTGATGAAGCTTTTCTAAAGCGAAAGTCGGGTTGTGCATTTAGGGCATGCAGTTATAGCAGTGTCAGTAAACTGAGGAGCAGATAGTTTATTACCTCCCAATCCCACTCCATGATATCGGACTATATTGCAAAGCACTGCAATTCCATTGTGCTTGCCTATTGCTGGCATATTGGTGTTCATTATCAGCACCTGGCTTAGATGTAAGCTAGCTCAGTGGATTCTGTAGTGGTGTAGACCTCACTGCTGTCAGGACTTCCCTGTCAGTGAGCTGTACCATAGTTACAACACAGCTGCCACTCCTGTTTATATTCAGTGATATCGGGCTGTATTGCCAATCACTGCAATTTTACGGCCCTTGCAGACTGTTAACATAGGGATGCTCATATAAACAGCATAGTTACGGCCACAACCGTTCTGGCTCTTGAGATCAGAGCTAGGTTAGTGGCTCTGGCAGCAGCGTAGCTCTCACTGCTTTCAGTATCTTTTGTTGGCGTACCATAATGTAGCTATATAGAGGCTTGGCTTTTGAGACTGATTTATACTATCCACGCGTTAACACAGTGTCCCGAGTACTCCACGATATTTACATGATTCTTTATAAATGATAGACTGTGCAGGCCTCTTCAGTATATTGATACCTTGTCACCCAGACAGTTAGTGGGAGTAATTGATATATGGTGGACAACCTGGCCAATTGTGACTATGCAGTTGAGCCCTACTGGTCTCCCACATTGTATGTTCTTGGTTTGTGGTCTAGTTGGAGGGGATACTACACCACATACCATATATACCCTGCTACTCTTTTTTATCTTTTTCACAGCTCATTTTATTTACTTTAATATCTCTAACAAAAGAAAGTGACGTTTTATACACTTTTTTTTTTGTTTTGTTTTACCTCAGCACACTGCGTTTCCCCGTTCTTCACCCTCCCTTCATTTATTGCTGTATAACTCTAATGATGGTGTCCTTTGGGTATTACTATACTGAGGATCTAATTGAGGCCTGCTAGAAGTATATCCATCTCCTTTGTCATCCTTTTTCCTATTGTTCACTGAAACACATTTCCAAATCTAAGACCTATCCACCTGCATAGTAACATGAAACATTTCTATTATTTGGTTCTTTTTACAGAAACCTACATCGGGCAGTACAGTTGAAGAGACAGATCAGAGTCTGGAGGATCTCATGGCACAGATGAAAAACATGTAGTACGCTGAATGTTTATTGTTTCCAATGCTATATGAGAAAGATGTCTATCATTCCCATGTGTCCTAGTGTAATACATTGTCAGCGTTCTGCTTGGCTCTTTTGACACTGAACTAAAGGCATTAGTTGATGTCAGGCTTTATTTACACTGTACTTATAAATGGAGGAGCATTATTTAACTATATATAGTCTCTTTAGTGTTAATATTTCTTGCGCTGGTGCAGTGAAATTCATCATGGAATTTGTTTCTAAGTGCAAAAATGGTTCTAGAAATATCTGTACAACTTGATATTAAAAGTGAAGTTTATTAATTTGTTTTTAGAGCATAGCCATCAGATTTTTTTTTTGTTTTCTTTTTTTTTTCTTAATAAGGATAGTTCCTCATTTTAGTACCTACCAAAATGTCAGAAGACCATACTGGTTAGATTTTACCACATTACTTACCAATGATGGCTGTTAAAGGGGTTTTCCGGGCCCTAAATGATTTTTTTAAATTAAAAAAAAAAAAAAAAAATTTCTAGTGCCATTAATAGGTTAATAACTTTGCCCAGTAAACCCCTTTAAGACAATAGTAGTTAAGACTTTAAAATGTTAGATTTGAGGGTCCCAACTTAAATCTTACTTAGGATCTTTGTTCTGATAGATGTATTGAATAAGACCCCATTAAACAGCAATTCCATATTAAACCCCCACCTTCGCCTTCCAACACAGCTCTGAACAAATCCTGCTTGGGGTTTAAGAAAAGTGCATTACAGTTTACCCCAAGCAAGATACGTTCAGTGAACTGCAGAGGGAGCAGTCACACAACTCTAGACGAGAATCTTCAGATGATACCAGGGGAGGGGCTACCATGAACTTTTGTTCATATCACCCCCCACTCCCAATTATCAATCAGAAAGCATACTTGCCATTTATCTCCGCAATGCTGACCACATCAACTAAGTCGTTTTACAGAAAAAAGGAAAAGACTTTTTCCCCTTGTTAATGGAAAAAAAAAATAAAGTACAAAATTTGTATCCCCATGTCAGTAACAACCACTAAAATAAAATGATGGCATTTATCGTATAGAATAAATAATGGTCTAAACATTAAAATTCAGATGCAGAATTGATGTTTTCTGTTCATTTCACCTCTAAAAAATTCCTATGTACCAACAAAACACAAGGTCTTGTAAGGCTAAAGCCCCACGTTGCGGAAACGCAGCTTTTTTTTGTTCCAGATTTTGCTGCGGTTTTTTGAGCCAAAGTCATGAGTGGATTGAACAGAAGGGAGAAGTATAAGCCTTTTGTAGCCATTCTTGACTTTGGCTCAAAAAACCACAGCAAAATCTGCAACGAAAAAGCTGTGTTTCCGCAACGTGGGGCCTCAGCCTAAAGCTACATTGAAATAAAACTTAAAGTTATGAAAGCAGGAATGCAGAGAGGGATAAAATGTTACTGGTTTAAGACTAAAGGATTAAAATGTACATAAGGCACCAGAGTTACATGCCAAAAATATTTACAGGAGCCATAAATTAAAAATCTGCAAAAAAATTTCAAGAAATCATTTCACTAATAATATAATGTAGCATATAAAATATATAAATTTTTTCATTAACAATAACATATGCCGCTTAAGAAGAACATTACAATCCAATTTCAGCTTCAAGTATATCGAATGTATTTTTACTGAAATCTAATTTGCTTTAATGGCCGTACCACTGAATACTGTTTTATTGAGAAGTATAATTCATGGAAATTATATACAGTGCTGGCCAAAAGTATTGGCACCCCTGCAATTCTGTCAGATAATACTCAATTTCTTCCAGAAAGTGATTGCAATCACAAATGCTTTGGTAATAATATCTTCATTTATTTTGCTTGCAATGAAAAAACACAAAAGAGAATGAAAAAAAAAAAAGTCAAATCATTGATCATTTTACACAAAACTACAAAAATGGGCCAGACAAATGTATTGGCACCCTCAGCCTAATACTTGGTAGCACAACCTTTAGACAAAATAACTGCGAACAACCGCTTCCGGTAACCATCAATGAGTTTCTTACAATGCTCTGCTGGAATTTTAGACCATTCTTCTTTGGCAAATTTCTCCAGGTCCCTGAAATTTGAAGGATGCCTTCTCCAAACTGCCATTTTGAGATCTCTCCAGAGGTGTTCTATGGGATTCAGGTCTGGACTCATTGCTGGCCACTTTAGAAGTCTCCAGTGCTTTCTCTCAAACCATTTTCTAGTGCTTTTTGAAGTGTGTTTTGGGTCATTGTCCTGCTGGAAGACCCATGACCTCTGAGGGAGACCCAGCTTTCTCACACTGGGCCCTACATTATGCTGCAAAATTTGTTGGTAGTCTTCAGACTTCATAATGCCATGCACACGGTCAAGCAGTCCAGTGCCAGAGGCAGCAAAGCAACCCCAAAACATCAGGGAACCTCCGCCATGTTTGACTGTAGGGACCGTGTTCTTTTCTTTGAAGGCCTCTTTTTTTTTTTTTCCTGTAAACTCTATGTTGATGCCTTTTCCCAAAAAGCTCTACTTTTGTCTCATCTGACCAGAGAACATTCTTCCAAAAAGTTTTTGGCTTTCTCAGGTAAGTTTTGGCAAACTCCAGCCTGGCTTTTTTATGTCTCTGGGTCAGAAGTGGGGTCTTCCTGGGTATCCTACCATAGAGTCCCTTTTCATTCAGACGCCGACGGATAGTACGGGTTGACACTGTTGTACTCTCGGACTGCAGGGCAGCTAGAACTTGTTTGGATGTTAGTCGAGGTTCTTTAGCCAACATCCGCAGAATCTTTCGTTGAAATCTCTCAATTTTTCTGTTCCGTCCACATCTAGGGAGGTTAGCCACAGTGCCATGGGCTTTAAACTTCTTGATGACACTGCGCACGGTAGACACAGGAACATTCAGGTCTTTGGAGATGGACTTGTAGCCTTGAGATTGCTCATGCTTCCTCACAATTTTGCTTCTCAAGTCCTCAGACAGTTCTTTGGTCTTCTTTCTTTTCTCCATGCTCAATGTGGTTCACACAAGGACACAGGACAGAGGTTGAGTCAACTTTAATCCATTTCAACTGGCTGCAAGTGTGATTTAGTTATTGCCACCACCTGTTATGTGCCACAGGTAAGTAACAGGTGCTGTTAATTACACAAATTAGAGAAGCATCACGATTTTTCAAAGGGTGCCAATACTTTTGTCCACCCCCTTTTTTATGTTTGGTGTGGAATTATATCCAATTTGGCTTTTTGACAATTCTTTTTGTGGTTTTCCATTGATGACAAATTAAATGAAGATATTATTACCAAAGCATTTGTGATTGCAATCATTTTCTGGAAGAAATTGAGTATTATCTGACAGAATTGCAGGGGTGCCAATACTTTTGGCCAGCACTGTATATCCTGTATCATTTTCTGACACCCCTAAATGGCATTATCTGTCTTGTCAGAACTCTCATTCAAATTGCATTAAATCAATACAGTAATACCTCGTACACTCGCGTTTCCGAATTTGCGAATTCACAGATTCGCGATATTTTTTTGGCAACATACATATATAGATTTTGCTTTTTTTTTTTTCAGATCTGTGAAATTTAATTAAAAAAAAACACCTTCGTTATTGGGTAGTAGCGTCCTGTTCGTTACGTACCCGGTAATTAGTTTCATGTTACTGTGAGTGTATAAGAAAAATGAATGAATGTATTAATATACAGTACTGTACAGTATACTTTAGTATACTGTACAGTACTGTAGGGTAAAGTTTATTGGTATTTAGGGGTTAAACATTAGAAACCGGCATTGTAAGCGCTTCTAAGCGCTTGTACCAAACATTCGCGATTCCTCGCGATCCGCGACCCGCTCTGGACCCTAACCTCGCGAATGTACGAGGTATTACTGTATATGCAACTCTGAAAATCCTCCTTCTACAGGCTGAATTGTATCAAGTGACCATCAAACTGCAGTCTGTCAGAATGGATCAGAATGCCGTATAATGGTCAGAGATGCCTCATATGTCTCCGCGAAAGTGATCCGTCACAGATCGTTACCCCTCCCTTTTCCCACAAGAAGTTTTACCTTGTGCCTATAGGCTGCTCATATGTAGCAAGAGAACACTGAGCAGAAAATGTGAAAAGCCTTGCAATACTGTGGCTAATACTAATGGAGGTTGCATATTGGCCATCATATTGTGGTTGGCACTGTAATGGTATATTTACATGTGGCAGATTTGCTGCAAAAATATGACCTACCTCCTGCTCCATTTGAATGAGGTTTGCAGAAAATGCACCTGCTGTACGAACATCCCCATTTACATGTATAGACTGGGTGGAAATTTCTACGTGTCTGTAGCGTATATATATCTCCTCATTTAGTGCAGACCCCTCATTAATGGGGCTTTCTGGGACTTTTATATTGATAGCCTATCCTAAGGATAGGCTATCAATGTAAATTGGTGGGATCTGATCTACCGATCAGCTATTTGGAGGGTCTATGCCACTTAGTTGCTTATTTACCTCGTACAGTGCTGCCTATTTTGGAGTTGCTGTACTTGCTACTGCAGCTCTGTCCCAATCAAGTGAATGTGACACACCTACATGTAGAACAGGTAACACAACTTTACAATGGATGACACTGTGCAGCCCAGTAACATTGTATGCTAATATGTTTCTGGGATAATTTTAGGTTGTATAGCCAATATATTCTCATTATTAATACAAGGTACCTGTGAAACTCTGTCTCTACACATCACAGTGTATTTTCATTTAGAATACTATTAATAAAAATCTTAACAAAAACCTAGGAGTGTACAGGGTAAGAGTTACCAGTTTTCCGTCTAAGTTGTATGTTAAGCAGCTCATACACATTACATGTATATTTGAGGATCAGGCAGTTTTCTCTCTGTTCACTGCACTGCTGAGCCTAGTCGCATATGTGTGAGGGAGTCAGTGGGGACAGGTGACCAGTGCTTTCTGTGGGACATGTGGAGCTTTATTAATTAGAACTGGAGCAGATATATTTTGTAGCCCTTTTTCCGATTATTTTCCATTTAAAAAAAACAAAACAAAAAAAAAAAAAACAGCACCACAGGATATTGAGCTGCAACCCTAAAAAAAATCACCCCTCTCCTTTGCAGTGTCTTTCCAGTTCCTATGGGACATACTAAGAGGTAGTGGTAATGAACTCTGAGTCTGATCGTTGTAACTAATGCTTTTACTCATCAGGCAGTAGAGATGATATCTTTGCTTTTCCTCCCATGGTTGCTGCCCTGGTCTTCCCTGGACCCCGAACGTGTGGTTGTCTGTCCTGCAACTGTGGGTAAAGCTGAGGTAGTTGTGCCAGCTCCAGTACTGCTTCAGAGTTCTCAGCTGTGTATTCTCCTTCGGAGGAGAAAACCTCCATTCTGTGTGCATCAGGAGTGCACATAGCATCATTTCTGGTGCACAATGATGTGGATCCATCGCTTCCAGCATACTGGGCCATGGAGGCCTCAGAAATTCTTATCTCCTCCCTCTGGGAAGTCAACAGCCATCAGTGAACGAGCATAGGAGCCCAGTTCCTGCCCTCACGTTGCTGGAGAAAGTAAGTGGTCACAGTGGCTGGGTTTAAAAGTTGCCCTGAGGTCACAACTTCTAACGTAAGACCTATATACTTGTAATGCTCGAAAATGCCTGAAACTGAAGGTGCTTCCTCCCACTTTGATTCTGCAGGGCTCCAGTATCAACCCTTGTCCAGTAAATGTGTTTTGGTAGGGAGATGTGTACAAAAAGTTGATCAGACTTTCCTATCATCCTAAAAAGAAGGTGTACAATCTGGCTAGAAATAAAATTAAAACATACAGACTCAATCTGAAAAAGAAAACCCAGTGGGAAAATATCAAACCAGTGAGTGAATTTTAAATACTATTGCAGAAGGCTACAATATTAGGGTCTCCTCCTATACCCCCCCCCACCCACAAAAGAAAAAAAGTAATTTATCTACCTTCTCCTGCTCCTAACACATGAGACATTTGAGTCATTATCATCCTTTCAAAAATTGAGTTTTATGAGATTTATTATCTACAATCCCATTGGTAGGAAAGAATTTTTGATGGCAAACATAGACTGTCTGATACCTACCATATTCCAATACAGTATACCACAGGTTTCTGAGACTTGCTAGACCAGTGGCTTTATCAAATGCAGCCCGCAGAATTGTCTACCTCAAGTCCGACATGGGTGAGACTGACTCTAAAAATAGGCTTTGCAAAAACTCCATGTAAGGGTGATCAACTGGTTAGTTCAGGCTTAGACGACTTCTTAGAAACATTGTCCTCTGGAGCAAGAGGTGGAGCCATGAAAGCAGCGAAAACGCTGATCGGCTGGAGGAGGTTGGCTGGCACTTAGGATGCCTATGGCGGAGGAAAGAGCTTTTTCCTCCTATAGCTTCAGAGATGGCAGTTGCCTTCGCAGAACAGCGAGCTGCTGCCAGGGAAGCATCAAACAGGTACTTGGAAGCGTTCAGGATTTGAGAGATGAGCAGCTAGTTGTCCTGGAGGGAAGGCATCATTGGAGAGACCTTTCTGGAGCCGTTTGGCCATGGAAATGCCTGCCGTGCTGACCCAAGAAGCAAACGAAAGGCTGCAGGGAGGAGCCAGTCAGTACGAAGACCACGTTGGTGAGAGGTCTGGGACAGCCTAGCTATCGTGGGGTACACTGCGAAAGGCTCTGACCACTTGAAGATGGATTAGTCTGGAAAATGAAAGAGGACATCCGACTTCCTAGTTGAAGGCAGGGGACAGTCAATGTGAAGCCATTGTTCCTTCAAGATGTCCTTCCTTCAACGCTCCATGGTTGGGGAAGAACACAGTAGGGCGGCGATTGTGGCAGAAGGAGATGTCCTCTTGAGAAGTAGGATCGGGGTCCTCTGAGATATGTAAAGTATCTCTGACTGCACGGATGAGCTCCTGTATAGCACCAGATATAGATGTGCCTATCTGATGCTCCTAGTCTGAGTCAAAGGCGTCTCCATGAGGGCGCCTGGGGAGGGGTCCAAGATGCCACCGCCTGAGCGGCAATCTGGGAAGGCAGCCATTCCAGAGTTTCCACCACAGAGTGGTTAAGTTTGGCAAGGTCACCTATGGACCAGACAAGGGAAGCCGTCCAATCTGGGAGAGAGTCTGCCAGAGAGGGGCTGGTAGGAGCGGCAAGAATGGGACCCTCCAGTCAGTACCGCTGTAGAGGCTAAAGGGAAATCCAATTACCGGTAAGTGTAATCTTCATCTTTTAGGTTTATTTGAAATACACTTATTTGTATTTACTATTAATGGTGGCGTTTAACCACCTGTGGTGCTGTCATGCAGGGTTTTTCTAGAATCCAAATTACTGATAAAAATGATGAAAAATAAATCTGAATTATAATTTATGCTAGAGTAGGAGGGTTATGTTATTTATTTTAAATTTTAAAAAGAAAAAAAAAGTAAATCTACAAAAATAGTTAAGAGAACACATTATCAGTTTGCTCCTTGCTATCCCCAAATACAGATCTGTAATAACAGTGATCTAATAGTAACAGCTGCTTAGATCACTTTTACCAGTGATGTATACAGACAAACACACAGAAAAAAAAAACTCAGACTGCATCTTCTCTGCATATCCCCAAGTCTCCTCTGCTCAAGGAATCCCTGTGACGTTATAACTGATGTCACAAAGTTCCCAGGCAACTGCCCGAATGCAGAAGCAAGCACACACAATGTTTGGGAACACAATGCTCAATATGAGTATTGTGTTCAGGGGGGTTTTTTGTGACCATGAACTGAATATTTTTTAGTTTCCTGACATAGTACAGGGTCTGGCAGTCACTGTGACATCATGATCCTACAGGTGGCATTCTGCCATCAAAGACAGCACAGAAATTATCGGTCTGCAGACACCAGGACTAGGTAACTTAGGCTGTTAATTTACTTAGTGTGGTTGTGAAGGGGTTAACTAAAAGGAAACCCTTCTTCAAACATCAAATGATAAGTATTAACATGTATTTAGCTTCGTCCTGTGGGTATAGATACATTATGGAAATCTTGTTCCGAAAGGCTTCAGTAAGAAATTAAATACTGATTTGTTGATTTGCGACACTTTACAGAAACGCAGGACCAGGCTTGGTTCACAAAACTGAGAAGCATAGTTGATGCCTGTAGTACCTACGATGAAGAGGTCCGCGTTGTTTTTGAGATCTTATAGCTTATAGACCAGATAATTATTCTGTGAATGCATTGACAGGTAAAGTGTTCCTGAGACTGTACGTGTCTCCTCCGCTAGATGAATGGCCAGAAGGAGCCTTAGCTCCTAATACAGAGGTGTCTGTTTCTTTGATTTCCATTGCTCTTTTATAAAGCTCGGCTGCTTTTTCAAAATCTCCTTCTTCATACCTGTTGAAGCATGTAAAAAACAACTTATTACTAATGTCACTATAATGTTATAAGCAGACCAATAGCCATGTTTACAAAAGGCTATACTCAACAACAGGCCATGGATTAAAATAAATGGTGGTGTAGACCATATCTGTACAAAATAGCAAATTATATAGTAAAACACAGCCCAGAACAGGGAGCCTGTCACATGCAGTGTCAAAATGCTACACAGTATACAGGCAGTATGTTATAGAAGAGGAGTAGCTGTGCAGTTAACTAGTTCTCATGAATGTTCTCTCATAAAATTATGCATTTAAATCCCTTCTCATTCTGGGTCTGGGAGTCCAGCGGGCAGTCCTACTTAGTAACTGACAGTCCTCTTCATATTATTGTGTAGCTTAGGACCGCCCACTGGACTCCTAAACTCAAAATGAGAAGTTATATGGAATATTTTCCCATACAGATATATATCAAGCAATCTGCTCAGCTTCTCCTGCTCTATAAAATGCACAGGCAGATCAGAATACATGTTCCCAGGTTGTTTTATTTTTCCTTCCAGAAATAACTATTCCTATCAGTCTTACAGGTGTGTTTTCCAGAGGTGGGCACCCATATCCATCTTCAGAACAGCAGTCCCTTGACCACTGTCCTGTCTCATAACGTTTCCACTGAGAATGGAGAGGTGCCTGTACATGCGCAGCTCCATTCACTTCTATGGGTGTTCCAAAAACTACTGTAAAAGATCTATCATGCATCACACAGATCAGGGATCCTGTTTAGGCCACAAGGAATACTGATGCAAGGTGCTCAAAATTTAAATGCATTACTTAGTTTTTTATTTTTTTAACATTTAAAAAGAGTTTGTCTACAAAGAAACCCCCCTTCGTAAGTAGATGTCTGTCCTGTCCAACTCCTGGCCACATCTGACCATGGTTTTTTATGAAAATCCAGCATTGCATTGCGGCCATTCAATTGATGCATGGACATCCCAGATCCATGACAGCAGTAGCCACTCTTTTATAGGTTTTTTTTTTTTTTTTTTAATCTGACCTACTCTATGATGTTCATTTGCCCATAACAGGGCATATGGACATGGATGTTTTTACGAAACAAATCCTTTAACTCGTATGGGCACCAAGACGTACATGTACGTCCTGGTGCACATGGCTAAACATGGTGTCCACTGTGAAGCAGAGCGGATGCACTAGCTGCCAGGTCTGTGCTATTTCACACAGTAGGGATCAGAGATGACTCTGATCACGGACATTTAATCAATCAGATGCCATGGTCAAATGCGACCATGGCATCTGAGTGGCTACTTTCACTTTCTATATTACGACTGGTAACGGAGCAGAGTTACCGCAGCTCAGCCCCTATACAAGTAAGCTAAAGCTGAGCTGCAGTAACTCAGCGTAGCCACTACATGGAGAACAAAGCTACTGTCCCTGTTTCCATGCACTGCATCAGGTGAGAACAGCTTATCAGTAGAGGTCCCGGGTGTCAGGGACCCGCCAATCTAATATCTAAGGAGTTTTGCACATTAAGATCAGATCTAACATAATAAAATATACCAAAAGGCAATATATTACCTTAATAAAGCAAGGTTTTTCAGGGTTTCTCCAACCCTGGGGTGCATCCGTCCAAGACTATCTTCATAAATCTTCATGGCACGCTCATATAGAGGTAAAGCCTCCACTTGTTTTTTTCTCAAATGACGAAAACAGATAACATAATAACTACATGGAGTCTTATTTCATTCCTTACAAACTACCTTAAAAGGCTGTCCATTATTATTATTATTTTTATTTATTTTATTTTTTTTTATAGGCTGGGGGGGGAAGGGGGGGGGGTGAAAAAAAAAAAAACATACTCCAGTGTCCTCCCAGCGCGGTCCAGTCCTGCTGCTCTGGCGTCTTCTCAATCTGAAACTGCTCGCTGTCTGTGACATCCCGGATCCCTTCCGCTCAGGAAAAGACCTGTGATGTCACAGGTAGTGACATCTCAGGCCCCCTCCCTGAGGCCGGTGATTGGCCTCACTGGTCACATACGGTGGGGACTTCCGCCACACATCAACACTAGACCGAGAAGACTGGACCACTGGGAGGCATTGGAGCACCGTGAAAGAGTATGAATTTTTTAAATATTTTTTTTTACTGCCCCCGGCTGTCCATTTTTGCCTGGATAACTCCTTTAAGAAAGATTATTCACATTGTGCTACATTGTCTATAATATAAGATAAAATTTAAATGGAAATAAGAGCAAACAGCCCCAGAGACAATACTTTATATAGGCGACATAAGGAGTTGCATTACTCATCTTACACTAGCACTGAGTTTATAGGCTACAACTCAGAAGCAGTACAAGACAAGAAATGCTATGTATCTATAAATAGCTTCTGAGTGTACAAGGGATATATAAAAGGCTTACCATTTGACAGTACAATACTGCAAGATTAACCAAGGCAGTAGCAACACTGGGGTGTTTTGGGCCAAACGACTTCTGACGGATTTCTACAGCCAGTTCATAAAGAGGTACTGCCTTATCAAGCTTTCCCTGGGGGAAAAGATAAAACAAAGAAGTAAAAGCCCAATGCACAATAATCATTGCACTTTCATAAGTAAAAAAGATCCAGTCTGTTCATACCATTCTTAAGCTGGCTATACACATTAGGTTTTCTAGAATCCCTTCAACAACCTTAAGTGTATAGGGATGGCTCCAAGCTAAACTTGGAGGGAACTAAATATCAGAAAAGATCTTAAACAGGTCTGATTCTTTACATTTTACAGATATAAGTGGAGCCAATGATGTCTGTCAGATAATTATCTCACAATTTTACTATTGTGAACAATAGTGGGATTTTTGTGTACTCACCGTAAAATCCTTTTCTCGTTGTATTCACTGGGGGACACAGCACCATGGGTATAGACCTGGTCACTAGGAGACAAGACACTAGGAAAAAGCAAAAGCTGTTGGCTCCGCCTCCAGGCTATACCCTGCCACAGCCACTGTGCATGAATCAGTTTGTACCGTAGCAGTAGGAGAGAGAGACACAAAGGAACATGAAACCAACAACCACCTACAATGCCTGAACCCAAAAAGGAACCAACACAGTTCGGGCAGGAACACTGAAAAAAACAAGGGAGGGATCTGTGTCCCCCAGTGAATACAACGAGAAAAGGATTTTACGGTGAGTACACAAAAATCCCACTTTCTCGTCTACTTCACTGGGGGACACAGCACCATGGGATGTCCTAAAGCAGTCCCAGAGGGTGGGAATAACACGGCCATGCAAACCTGTAATACTCAACCGCTTCCAGAAACTTACAACCCAAATTGGCATCAGCAGAGGCCACAGAATGGATCAGGTGAAACTTAGAGAAAGAGGATGGAGGCCCAGTGGGATACTTACAGACCTGGGAAGCAAAAGCCTGATGCCGGAGGCCCCGGGAACTCCAACAGCTCTAGAGGAGAGAGACGTCACACGGGAAGGCAGAGCCTTACTCTTAAACCGATAGGTCTCCCTAATCTCAGACCAAAGCCATCGGAAGATGGGAGCTCTGGAAGCAGGCAGGTCCTGGCAAGGGCACTCAGGGAGAATGAGCAAAGCGTCCGAACAAGAGAAAGGATCCGTGAGGGACAGTATACACCCAAATTGCCCGGGCAACAGCAGGGAAGAGCAAGCACTCACATGGACGCCTGGGGACCGAGCAGAAAGAGGGCAAGACCAAGTCCTCGAAGTGGAAGCAGGAAAAACACCCTAAGAAAAAAAGACTGTGGCAGACAGAGGAAAACCTTATCCTTGTGGAGGACCAGAAAGGGAGGCTGCCGAAAAAAAGCCAATTCGGGACCCCTGCGGATGGAGGTAACGGCCACCAGAAACTCATTCTACCAGGACAGAAGGCAAAAAAAGGGATATCATAGGCTCGAAGGGGAGAACCTGAAGCACCTTAAAGACGAGGTTAAGATCCCACGGATCCAAGGGTTCCAAAGGAGCACAGAGTGGCACTCCTGCAGGAAAGTCTTTTAAAAAGAAAGAAGACAAAGACCTTGATCCAGACCAAACTGGAGAAGATCCGATGAGAATCGTTACTCTTCCAATGGTGGACGTAAGTCTTCCACGTTTGATGGCAGATCTAAGCTATCTGGAATTTCCGGACCTTGAGTATGTTAGAATAAAAAACTCCGAAAAAACCACAACGCCTCAAACCTCGGATTCAACAGCCACGCCGTGAACGCAGCTGAGTCAAGGTGGGGTGGAACAGCAGTCCCTGAGACAGAAGGTCGACAATCAGAGGAAGAGGCCAGGAGCATCCGCCAACAGGAACATGAGATCCACATACCAGACCCGGCAGGGCCAATCTGGTGCCACCAGGATAGCTTGAATCCCCTTGGTCTTGAGATTCTGGAGGACCCAAGGGAGAAGAGGAAGTGAAAAACCGAACTTACAAGAGCGCCAGCGGTGATGGTTCGAGGATCCAGAGGCCTGGCAATTTAGCCGAGGACCTTGTGGTTCCGGCGGAGGCTAAAAAGGTCGATGTTTGTCACGCCACAGCGGGAGCACAATGGATGGAAGATCTGCAGATAAAGCGACTCTCGCCCGGAGCAATATTTTCTCGACTCAAGTAGTCTGCCACCCAATGGTCCAAGCCAGAAAAAAAGTTTGACCGCCGAAAGAGCTGGAACAAGGCGCTCCACCCAAGGAAGAAATTGTGAGGCTTCTAGTAAGGCCGCACGGCTCCTGGTGCCCCGCTGAGGGTTCAAGTAGGCGACCATGGAGGAGAGGTCAGTCTGGACTGTGACAGATGTCCTTGGAGAAGAGAGGTCCAAGGAGTAAGGGCAAATAAGATAGCCCTGGGATCCAGCAGGTTGAACCAGAGGGAGGAATCGACCCTGGACCACAGGCCCTGATCAAAGCATCGAGGACCACTCCCCAGCCGGGGAAATTGGCGGCAGTGGGAATCACTTACTAACAGAGGGGAAGAAGGACTTCCCCTGAGAAATTCCTGGGGAGGAGATACATTAAAGAATCTCTCAGTGAACCAAGGTGGAAAGAGAACCAAGCAGATGAGGCTGTCCGGAGATTTGTCCCAGCAGGCCGTAATCTTCAGGAGGAGAGAACGACAGAGTGAATGAAAGGTACAGCCTAGAAGGTTGAGGCGATAGTGCGCAAGACCCACATGCCGATTCAAAGAGAGCAAGGAGAGTACCTCCGAAGGTGGGACACTCAGGATCTTGGCCTCCGGAGGGAGAATCACACCCTGGAGCGAGCAGAGGATCATGTCCCGGCTTCCATGTGCTTAGAGGACACGAGACATCCTCATTGATGAGCCAGCAGAACTGGCGAAGAACAACCAAGGTGAACCACAAGCTGGTCAGATTGTCTGACCTGGAGGGGGCTTCACCAGGAGGTCGTCCAAGTCTGGAAACACGGTAGCACCTCTGACGCAGAGGATGGCCATGAGAGACGCCATCACTGAGGAAAAAAACCCCCGGTGGCAGAGGCCAGCCTGAAGGAGAGAGAGACAACTGGAAAGGTCAAGGATCCACCGCAAAACGAAGAAACCGCTGACGGCACAGCGCGATGAAGTAGATGGACGAAGAATTCGCCCATCTCCAGGGATGCCACCACAGACTGCATAGACTACAACGGAGCCTGCAGGCATGGAAGAACCTGTGGAGCCCTTTCAGGTCCATGATGGGACAGAGGAAGCCGTCCTTCTAGGCGAATGGAGAACAGGTAGGAATAGTAACCCAGGATACACTCTGAAACGGGAACAGGGACGCTGACTCCCTGCCGCTGGAGATTGGAGACAGCCTGGATTGTCCGACATAGGGAAGGCAAAGAGACTCCAGCGAAAACTGGAGTAGCCGGACGACACCGCCTCTCAGGCCCAGGCTCCAGACGTCCCGCCATTTGAGATGCCCAGAGAGGGGAAAAAAAACTTCATGCCGAGGAGGCTAGGAAGAGGAAGACCTGGACGACCTAGTGCAGAACCGCCAGGGAGGCCTGGACTTGAAAGAAGCTTTCTGGAGCAGGAGAACGGCTGACACATAGGACGCCTCTGAGGGAGGAAGAATCTATTCCCCCGTGGCCTCAGGGATAAGCTTCTCGACGCCCTTAACAAAAAATTTGGCCCAGGACGACCTGGAAAGGGAGAAGGGCTGCGTTCGCCTTCTTGGAGGCGGACCCAGTATTCCACAACGGATCCCAACGGTATGGCAGATAATCACTGCATTGGCGGCCGCCTTAGCAGATTTGGGAGGCATCTCTAGTTATTGGGAGGCGTTCAGGATCTCAGAGACGAGCGGTTGGAGGGAAACTGCATCAGGGGGGTTTGACTGAAGCTGTTTGGCCCAGGAAAAGAAGGCCTTGATGACCCAAGAGGCAGCGAAGGAGAGCCGCAGGGAGAAACCAGCCACTACGAAGGCCACCCTGGTGAGAGAAGCCACCTTCTTGCAGCAAGACAATAGCCAGCATTTAGGACAATGCAATGTATCAGTTCTGCAATGCAAACAATACAACAGAAGCAATCCGATCTCACTCCGAGGGATCACTGGAGGTAAGCACAGTCCGCTGAAGGCAGACTAGAAGCCTTGGAGAGCCTAGCTATCATGGGATCCACCGTGGGAGGCTCTTAGTGATAGGAAGGGACACATGGGGCGGCTCGCTGACAAGATGTCAAGACAGGCCAGCTTGCGCTCACTAGTTACTGATATATAAGTACCGTGCGCTAACCGATTGCACCCCTGGAGCAACCTGCTTCCTTTACCTCGGATGTTCATCATTGCCAGCCAGGGAGATCTAGAGACATGTGTCACAGCATAGGCTGGCAGAACTGCCCGAGCTCACCTTCCACTTGGAGACACACAGGTCAAGGGAAGGGATGTCCGATTTCCTAGTCGAAGACAGAGGATGGTCCAGGGAGAAGTCACTGTGCCCTCAAGATGATATCAAACATCCAGTCCACTTGAGAGGATGAGTCTGGGTCCTCAGAGATCTGTAGGGTCTCTATCGCATAGATGACTCCCGCGTAGCAGCAGATATAGATGAGCCTAGCTGAAGCTCCGAGTCGGAGTCAGAGGCGTCCCCAGTTAAGTAGACTGAGCAGAGGGAGGGAGGTATTCGCCTGTCGGAGTGGAGCCGTGAGCTGAGTTCCTATCTGGGGAGTACCCAGAGGAAGGGGTGGCAGACCGTGAACCGTAGGAAGACTTCCTGGTCCTTTTGAGGCTCCTGGAGCTGCGACAGGAACTATGAGGGTGTCCAGGGAGATCCCTAGAAGCAGCCGACTGAGCGGCGATCTGGGAAAGCAGCCATTCCAAGTTTCCAGCACTGACTAGTTAAGTCTGGTAAGGACACCATGGCCAAGGTTAGGGAGGCCGCCCAATCCGGGGGATGGAAGAACCGGAGAGGGGCCAGGAGGCGGAAGGCAGAGAGAGCACATGGGCTCGGGCTGTCCGCATGGCAACTGTTTTTGATACAGCGGGTGCACGTATAAAAATGTGACGCAACCAGAGGGGCTGGAGGGTGAGCCCAAGGAAATTAGGGGTAACCCAGGGGGTTAGCCTACCAAACTGCAAAAGATGGCCGCTCACAAACTGCTGCAGCAAGGGTTCCGCAGGAGCAATGTCTCCCAGGGAACTGGGAGGAGAGTAAGAATCCCTGCTGTCCCAGCAAGCCAATAAATAAATAAATAAATAAGCCAATAAATAAATAAAAGAGAATATGAGGAGAGCAAAGCTCTTCCCCTGGTAAATACAGGCTCAGTAGCTACTGGGCAGGCTGGATGGCTTGCCAGGACAGCCCCCTGGCCAATGGAAGGCCCTAGGCGGAGTCTGGGTACCAGAAAAGCCCGGGAAGGGGACGGGCCCGTTGCGGCCTAGTTCCCGGCCAGGCCTCGGACTCGCGTTGAACGTGGCCGACCGCGAGGCACCGTCGGCGGCGCGACCGCGAACTCCGGAGGTTCCACGGAGGCCTGGGAAAAGGTACCGGGGGGCCAGGGAAGGGGGGTCCCCACACGAGCAGGGGGGGGGGGAACCGGGTGCCCCCCCCCGACGGGGGCCGCTCGGTAGGAGCGACCAGAAAGCCCAAAAACGCCCCAGAAAAAAGGGGCTTATTTACTAAGATTTAAGGCCCAGTTCTGGGGAACCCTGTGATGCCCCCCCTAAACAGGACCCATGCTATTGTCCCCCTGGGAGATGGCACTAAGGGGCTGAGGGGAGGTGAAGAGGGCCTGAAGGGGAGATGGAGAGGGGCTGAGGTAACTTTCATACTCACCTGCCTTCTATTCTTCTCATACTCACCAGTCTGGCGTCTTCAGGCGCCGCAGGATCACCCCCTCGGTAGGACCTCGCACGTGGGAGTGGGGTCACCGGTACTCCGGCCGCTTTCGGGGTGCGGCGAATGATGAGTGGGGACTGGGTGACCGGCGAGGCTGCTCTTTTGCAGAGCGCTGCGCCCGCAGGAGGGTATGACTAGTGTGGCGTACACGCTGACTACCCCCTGCACCTGAAAGAAAGGTAAAAATAAAAACGATGCAAGACAGAAGACCTGAGTCAGGTCGTGTCTGCCTCCTATGACACTAGGTTTCAAACTGATTCATGCACAGTGCTGTGGCAGGGTATAGCCTGGAGGCGGAGCCAACAGCTTTTGCTTTTTCCTAGTGTTTTGTCTCCTAGTGACCAGGTCTATACCCATGGTGCTGTGTCCCCCCAGTGAAGTAGACGAGAAATGTCAGTTTGGCAAATTGAATGGGTACTTGTGGGGAAGAATTCAGTTCACAGCAATTTTATGTGCATAGCACAGTGAGGGTCATCTCATTCTTCAATCAGAAAGCGTACAGTCACCAAAGAATCTGAGTGTGGACAACCACTATTTTTATGTATGAAGTCAATGTAGCTGAGCCATAATATAAAACATAGCTCATTTCGATATCACAATATATCATGATCAGTTTTCCAGATCCCCAGATCTTAACAATATTTCTGCATTGAAACAGTTTTTATGCTGAGGTGGTTAAACATGCATGCTGCCACTCCATGCATACTCAGAGTTATGGAAATGCAATGAAATGTGAGAAAATCTAACACAGAACCTACTTTTCTTTTGTAGAGCACAGCAAGATGCTTCACAGTATAGGCCAGTGATGGGTGGTCTGGAGAAAGAGCCCTCCTCCTGATGTCTAATGCTCTCTCATACAATTCCTCTGCTTTGTCGTACTGCTTTTTCTCATTATATAGAGCAGCGAGATTATTCAATGACTGGGCACAGTCAGGGTGTTCAGCACCAAGCACACGTTCCCTCATTTCCAATGATCTCTTAAGAAACATTTCTGCTGTTCTACAAGGATAGAAATACAAAGAAAACAGATAGTAGTTATTACAACAGTACTTTATACAGGTGACTTACCTCTAATTTATTAGAGGGAGTAACCTACAGTATTAGGGAAGTGTAATATATGTGAATCTACTCTACTCGCGGGGAAGACCAAGGAGATGGTGGTGGACTTCCGTAAAGGCAGATGCCCTCCAAAACCAGTGGACATCCTGGGGACGGGCATCGAGATTGTGAACACCTATAAGTACCTGGGTCTGCTCCTTAATAATAAGCTGGACGGGGCAGATCATATGGAGGCCCTGTACAGGAAGGGCCACAGCAGGCTCTACCTGCTTAGGAAGCTGAGAGCCTTTGGAATCCGGGGGGCACTTCTTAGGACTTTCTTCAACTCGGTAGTGGCATCAGCCATCTTCTTTGGAGTGGCCTGCTGGGGGAGCAGTATATCAACCAGGGACAGAAATAAACTTGACAAGCTGATTAGAAGGGCCAGCTCTGTCCTGGGGAGCCCACTGGACCCAGTGCAGGTGGTGGGTGACAGAAGGATACTGTCCGTGGTGAGCTCCATGCGGGAGAATAACTCCCATCCCATGCATGAGACTGTGATAGCGCTGGGCAGTACCGTCAGTGACCGACTGCTTCACCCTAGGTGTGAGAAGGAGCGCTATCGGAAGTCTTTCCTCCCCACCGCGGTTAGGCTGTACAACCAACACCGACCTAAGCGGAGAGCATTACATACAGAGAACTGAAATATCTCTCTGCCTGTTAAATCCCCCCCCCCCTCTGCTACGTCCTATCTGTCTGTCTGCTATTAATGTAATGCCTCTCACCTTGGAACATTCCTGTACATGTTGTATTTGTATTTGTATCTGCTTATCTTATCTTTGCTGCTGTAACACACTGAATTTCCCCACTGTGGGACTATTAAAGGACTATTATTATTATTATTACTGAAGCAAACTTCACCTAAAGCAGGCTAGCTACGGGAATACCATATTAATCCACCAGTCTTCCATATAGACTGTTTTAAATGTCAAGCTATATGGAACTTGTCTGGACCTACTGCTGTACAATTGTTTTCTGCACTGATGCACTTTTCTAGCAAATAACTAACACCTGCTTTACTGATAAAAGTAGCGTCATCTGGGAGTGCTGGTGTCATTCACACAACAGTGTACCATCTGTGAAACACGGTCTGTGTACTGTTCACACTTCCCAGACTGACCATGGCTGTGTGAATGTAACTCACTGCATCATAGTGATCCTGAATGTCTAGATCTCTACAGTACTGAAGTGACATAAAGCTCTGATTTCCCTACAGTAGTGCTCCGGCTGGCATTAACATGATTGTGGCCAGTTTGGGAAATGCAGCTGGCACACAGACGTGACAGTGTTTCACAGTTGGGTGAATGACCCCTAAAGGGAAGCAACATTGATAAGGAATACTAATGTTCTCCCAACTGCTTATTTGGATTTCCAAGAATAAACTTGGGTGTGTGTTAGACTTTAAGACCCACCGGGGAGCGGGTCTGATGTAAACTATTACATTTTACTGTGTTCAGCACTGCCAAATATCTTGTAGCCACATAAATAATGGGAATAAAAAATGAATCATCTGTGTATCCTTGAGTTGAACAATAAATTTAGTAGAAACAGATTTCTGAACCAAAGTTTCAATATGAAGAAAGAAATTAAAAATATTTAATAGACTGTTTTCCTAACATGATGCATTAAGATAAAAAAGTTAAATAAACAGTGCAAAACTAACAAAATACAACTAAAAGTACACAAAATGTAGTTAGTATTAGTACTCACTCCAGGTTGTTCTGCAAATAATACAGAACTCCCAGTTCGTTCAGGGTTCTTGCATTATCTGAAGTGTCTTTGCCCAGTGTTAGCTCCTCCAGCTGAAGAGCACGACGCCTTAATAGAGCAAATCCATACTAACAGAAATTAAGAGAAAAAAAAATACAATGAGATTCCAAAAAACACGTCTCTTAGTTTCCTCGTGAAGCAACAACTCAGGATCATCTTTTCTTCAAATTTTGCAGAGTTCAGTTCCTCTGTTGTTCCTTCTGGAAATGCATGAATGAATTGCAATGCGGGAGTTACCATTTGCCTTGATCGGGTGTGTCCCTTCACAGTCTGACACTGTCAGTACTGATCATATACTGCCAGACTGTGTAGAGACGCACCATTTTGAAAAGGGCAATGTATGTATCAAATAAAAGCCCATTTACTTTGCATGTCACTTAGATTAGTGGGGGATCACCAAATCTGAACCCCTTTGAAGATCATGAATGTGCTAAAACAAACACTTTTAGACCCGTTGTATTCCTTTGCTGTTCAGGATGATTTTGACAAAGCTTTTTAAACCATTTTATACAGGAGTGAAACACGTAATTCTAAAATGAGATCCCTCAAGCATCAATATCTTGTGTAAAGTAACAGCAACTGCCTAGAGCAAGCCAATGTCTTGAAGATTAATGGTAGCATTACCACACTCCCTTTCCTTCTTGCAGCTTTCTGTCGAATTTTAAATGATCTTTTCCTCAGTTGTTCTGCTTGTTCATATCTGTACAAAAGAAAAATAAGTACACGAGATTCATATCACAAGGTCTTTAATAAAAATGGTTGATCAACAAAGGAGCTTGGACATTTTATGGGCTGGTAAAGGATTTTCTGGCCCCTCAGGACTTCCACAGGATAGGACATCACTATGTAATCTTGGCGGTCTGACGACTGGCTCCAGAACAGCTGATCTGTGCAGTGTCTGAATGTCAGACCCCCACAGATACATTTTGATGATCTATCCTTTTGGGGCCAGGCAACTTCCTTCAGGGGGATAAGACAGTTTGCTCCAGGCTATGAAGTCAATCTGTCCAGGCATTAAAAAGGTCCAGCTACTGATTGTTACACTAAGCTGTGATATTAATGCATGCGTGTGTTAGTAGCCATCCCATGCAATAGTAGTACAAGTGCATTATACAATTAGTTGCACACATATGTTGGCTGCATTATCTTACTTGTTTTGCTTCTGGTACAACACAGCTAATGCCTCAAGCTCCCAGGCTACTCTCAGGTGTTCGCTACCATAGGCGTTTTCACTTATTTCTAGAGCTTGTTTATAAAGCTGTTCTGCATTTCCAAATTTCTTGGATTGTACATAGACTCCTGCCAGCTGGTGCAGGGACTGAGCCACACTGGGGTGATCCGGATCTAGGGCAGTCTCTCTGATCTCTAATGAACGCTGGAGAGGCGTCACTGCCTATACATTAAAACAAGTGTAAGACTAATGTACTGCAACTATATACCAGTTCACGTAAAAGAACAGAAACTAAGAACAAGGGCAGATTAATTCTTAACATCTTAAACTTAGACATGTTATTTTTCACTGGTTCAGACACTATCTAGTGAGGTGCACAATGGATCTAGAACAGTGGTTCTTAACCTGGGGTAACGTGTACCCCAGGGGTACACCCCACAGTTCCTAGTGGTACGCCCATTATGGAAAAAGCCCTACTCTGAAGAACACTGGAACGAGTGGTAAGTATTTACTATTCACTGCTCTGCTCCCTATCTGCTCTGGGCATGGAGCACTGATGTCACATCAGACCCCAGAATAAGCAAAATGGTAAGTATAAAATCTAGCTCACCACTCGCTCTCTGGACATTATACTACATGTGGGGGCACTGAGGGGAGCCATTATACTGTCTATGGGGGCACTGAGGGAGCCATTATTCTCTCTATCACTTTGATAGGAAAATAGTGCTGCGTGCTTTCCTATCCTTATTCTCAAGTCTGACATAAATGCAGGTGGAGGCTCCAAATAAAGCCTTATTTTATTAACATTTATAACTATTCTCTGCTTTGTGGGTACTTAGTAGTTTTTCACTACGGGGTACTTCACTTGAAAAAGGGTTCGGAAACACTGGTCTAGAACACATGGTGAATAATCATAATGGCTGGATAGGACAAGACCCACCCCGATTTTGCAATGAACAGCAGAGTCATGCCTAATAGTTTGCTAAGGTTACATTGGCCAACAACCATAGTCAAAGCAGAGATGGGCTACATAAACTATACATAAACATCTTCCTGTTTTCTGCTTCATTAAATGGGTTCTGTGGACCCTTCATTGTGCTAATAATGCACAGCTGCTACAAAATGTGTGGCCCTATACTTGGTAAACAATGAAGAGGCAGCAGCACCCTAGCACCCTATATAGATATATAGCTCATATATCTGATTTAATGTACTCGAACAGTAGAGTAAAGGAACTTTTTAATATACTGTAAACTATATCAATACTAACACATGTTGCATAAAACAAATTCTTGTCTTTGAGGAATATTATCAAGATGCAGTTACACCACAGACAAAAAAATTGGTTTAGCAACTTCTATTCATTGCTCTGCTTGAAAAAAAAAAAAAGCTTGTAATAAGCAGAAACAATGCCAAACTGTTCTGTGTACCTTGTGGTATAGGGAATCAAGTCAGATTAGAGAACATGCTGACGTCACTGGTAGCTTTTGTTGTCTTCTGCTTTTAACCTTTTATACTCCACAAGAAACATTCCTCCAGAAGGAGGTTTACTATGCTATGGATATATTTAAGGTTTACTCCACATTTCTTGAAATAAATATCATTAACGAGCTTTTCCCATGAAAGCAAATTACCCCTTATCCATAGTATAGGGAATAACTTGTAGATCAGGTGGGGGTCCAACCACTCAGACCCCCAACTGATCAGGAAAACAGGGCACTTTCACTTCCCGTTGTGAATGACGCTGTGGCAACATGCGCACCGCTACATTCATTTCAATGGGAGAGCATGCGATGTATTTCGGCTATCTTTGGCACTCCCATTGAAATTAATGAACCATTACTCCATTCAGACCCCATTCTCCTGAATAGTAGGGGTCTGAGCGGACAGACCCCACTGATCTGGAAGTTATCCCCTATCTTCTGGACAGAAGATAACTTGCTCTTGTGGGAAAACCCCTTTAGGGGCAGCTTCATATAAGAATTACTGATTTCTAAATGTATGAATAGGAGTAGGTAGGAAGCAAGAGACCTGACTAAGGAGTCCCAAGTCTTTGAGAAAACGCCCCAGTGTTTCATACAGGTCTGCCAAACAGGTCATGCTCTCCTCTCCTTCACAGCTTTTTTCATATTTCTTCAGCGCATCAAAGTATTCTGAAGCCATTGAGTTCTTGTCTTTCCCAACAAGTTGCCAGTAATTGAGCAATTCAGCAAAGTGTCCCCTGAGAAAAAATGAAGACATTAAACATGTTTCATGATGCCAAGGTTGTGGAATTTGTGTTAAAAAAGATGACATGAGCTTGTGATGAATGTTACAATAAGGCAAACCTTTTGTAAAGATTCTGTGATACAAACAAGTTCATGAGACATTGATGGAGCTTCTGTTTCTCCCCTTGTTGCTGGAACAGCCATGTGAGCTCATCTGCACTCCTCCATGTTACTCTGTCTCGACTACGATTAGTAAAAAAAAAAAAAGGTCAAAGTGAGCAATGTAATGATATAATTATCCATTCTTCCTTGTTACAGTGAAGAATGCTACACTGCTATTTTGGGCATCAGTAAGGATATTATCACATAAGTAGTTTTTAATGCAGTTTTCAAAGGTTTTCCAGGACTTACATTTTGATAACCTATATACAACCTAGGGCCCCCACAGAGTAGCTGCTTGCCGTCAGGCTTCACAGGCCAGTGATGTCACATTTACCTGTCAGGTGGCGTATTTGCAGTTTAGTCCTATTCAAGTGAACAGGGTTGAGCTGCGGTGCTGTGCTTGGTATTCAGTGAAAAGGCTGCAGCTCTAACCCAAATGCTGAGTAATATCACAGCAAATCGTCCTTTAATTTTTTATTCCTTAAAATAGATAGTCCAAGATGAGATATTGATGCCCTATCCTAGGATGTCATTAATATCAGATCAGTGGGGGTCAGACACCTGGCACCACCACGATTAGCTGATAACACAACAGTCTATGGAGCTGGAAGCAGACAGGAAGAAGGAACACTATTGCAGCTTACAGTGCCTTGCAAAGGTATTTATACCCCTTGAACTTTTTCACATTTTGTCCCCTTACAACGACAAACTTAAATGTATTTTATTGATTTTTTAAGTGATAGACCAACACAAAGTAGCAGATAATTGTGAAGTAGAAAAAAAAATGATACATGGTTTTCAAAATTTTAATCAAAAAAAATCTGAAAGTGTGATGTAGTCTTTTGGGGTATGTCTCTACCAGCTTTGTGCATCTAGAGACTGAGATTTTTCCCCATTCTTCTTTGCAAAATAGCTCAAGCTCAGCCAGATTGGATGGAGAGCGTCTGTGAACAGCAATTTTCATGTCTCGCCACAGATTCTCAATGGGATTTAGGTCTGGACTTTGACTGGACCATTCTAATACATGAATATACTTTGATCTAAACCATTCCACTGTAGCTCTGGTTGTATGTTTAGGGTCATTGTCTTGCTGGAAGGTGAATCTCCTTCCCAGTCTCGAGTCTTTTGCAGCCTCCAACAGGTTTTCTTCCAGGATTGCCCTGTACTTAGCTCCATCCATCTTCCCATCAACTCTGACCAGCTTTCCTGTCCCTCCTGAACAAAAGCCTCCCCACAGCATTACGCTGCCACCGCCATGTATCACAGTAGGGATGGTGTGCTCAGGGTGATGAGCAGTGTTACTGTTCCTCCACACATAGCGCTTTGCATTTAGGCCAAAATGTTCAACTTTGGTCTCATCTGAACAGAGCACCTTCTTCCACATGTTTGCTGTGTCCTCTATATGGCTTGTGGCAAACTGCAAACGGCACTTCTTATGTCTTTCTTTCAACGATGGTTTTCTTCTTGCCACTCTTCCATAAAGTCCAGATTTGTGGAGTGCACAACTTATTGTTGTCCTGTGGACAGATTCTCCCACCTGAGCTGTGGATTTCTGCAGCTCCTCCAGAGTGACCATGGGCCTCTTGGCTGCTTCTCTGACCAGTGCTCTCCTTGCTAGATCTGTTAGTTTAGGTGGACGGCTATGACTTGGTAGGTTTGAAGTAGTAGAATACTTTTTCCATTTTTAGATGATGGATTGAACAGTGTTCCTTGGGATGCTCAAAGCTTGGGATATGTTTTTATAACCTAACCCTGCTTTAAAATTCTCCACAATTTTATCTCTGACCTGTCTGGTGAGTTCCTTGGTGTTCATGATGCCGTTTGTTCACTAGTGTTCTCTAACAAACCAATGAGGCCTTCACAGAACAGGTGTATTTATACTGAGACTAAATTACACACAGCTGGACTCTATTAACTAATTAAGTTGACTTCTGAAGGCAATTTATTGCAGTGGATTTTATTTAGGGGTATCAGAGTACAGGGGGCTGAATACTTTTGCAGGTCGCACTTTTCAGATTTTCATTCCACTTTTCATTTTCATTCCACTTCACAATTTTGTGCTACATTGTGTTGGTCTATCACTTAAAATCTCAATAAAATACATTTAAGTTTGTGGATGTAAGGTGACAAAATGTGAAAAAGTTCAAGGGGTATGAATACTTTTGCAAGCCACTGTAGCTGCCATTTACTTAGGCTCTGAAAAATCATCTCTGCAGGCTTGAAAAGTGTTACCTTGTAGTTCTTTCTTTTGTTTCATCAATTATTTTCGACATATATTTTTTTACGCTTCTTGCGTTGCCTTTATGGACTTTTAACATATTGTGTGAATAAAGTTTTCAGGATTTTACACAACGGAGCTGGTCTTTCTGTCTTTATTGGAATTCTATTATGTTTGGGACACCTATGAACTGTTCTCTGGCGGGGTGAGATGACTATTTTACTTTTGTATCATATAAATTTTTCAAATGCATTTCCAAGAGTACAACAATTACAGTCACTTACCATAATAGACAGTAACTAGGTTAAAATAAATTCAGTAATAACAGTAGACTGTACCTTAACTGCGTGGTGAAGTATTGTATGAGCTTTTCTCTATACTCTGATACAATATTTTGCCCTCCTTGCATATACTCCAGTCTCACAGCTTCCCATGCCTAGACAGAGAATGAAGAAAGATGGCACTAATCTTCACTTGTACAAATGTAGACAAAAACCTCAGGAAGTGCCCATATCTATAGAAATAACATATGTGCCTTTACCCATCTATCATTAAGACATGAACAGTCCAGCTGCCGCATGTGGCTGAATACCTATCCACCTACAGTGGAAAATGGCCACATCCTTGTGCCGCCACTCGGTATGTTCTCAGTATGTGGCAGCCGGACCATGTGTTCTTGCTCTGATGGGGACAACTCCACCAATTGCAAGGATGAAGATTTCCACATCTTCCAGTTCCACAACCAGTATTCCAATTAAATCAATGGGTAAAATACAGTGTATTTGAAACTTATTCAAACATCCCAATTTTGAGCACTGAATTTCATCTTCCTATTTCTGAGAATCATTTTTAGGTCTAAATATAACTGAAATTTAAAGCAAAAAGTGCTGGCTTTATTAAAAAAAAATGGATGACAAAAAAATGTTGTAATGTACCTGGAGATGCTGAAATTGAAGTAGTCCACAGCTGTATCTAAGTACAACCATCTTATGAAGGTGATGTACCAAAAAAGTCAATATTGGCCACGTCAGCCCAGCGCAGAGCTCCATCAGCTCACATTCACTTACTCCATTATGGCTTACACTGATCAGGCATAGAAGCTATAGTATATATATAAAAAAAATTCAGTTAAAAAAAACACATCAATAATGTAAATGGATAAAGTGACACAAAGAATCATTGTATGCACTCAAACTCCTATGTCCAAACATTAGACATAATAAAGATGTAGAGGTAATTGTGAATTATCCTCTTAAACTTATTTTACAATATACTCTTTAAAATCAAAGCAGAAGATCACAGCAGAATATATATTTATATATATATATCTTACATAAATTACAATCGCTGTATAACGTAGTTATACGTAATGTTATTCCTAGAGTAAAAATTTGTATTCAAAGAGTCAATCCTGACTCCACAACATAAAACCTATGCACCTTGTACTATACATAAGAAATTATTTCAGTCTTTAGGTCCTGCGGCCTGGATTTCTTACCTCTCTCATGAGTTCCTTGTCTTTAGCAGTGGGCAGGAACTCCTGGACTGTGTGGAGTGCAAGACGATACAATGACACTGTATCCTGACACTGTAGACAAAGCTGCAAGACATCTGCCACTTCCCCCATATTCGCAGCCCTATAGATAACACATATTTACATTACATTACGATGATGCTAGGCTGTGAGGAAGCCCTTCTGACAGTGGGGAGGTATCGGTGCCGAAACTAAATTCAGCGCACTGTAAGCTTTTTAGTGGTACATAAAACCGCATATGCATGATGACATGAAACATCCTCTTTAAATGTAGATAGAATGTCAGTTTCTCTGTTTATTCCTATAAGAATTTCAATGCGAATCTCATCGGAATTAATACAGAAATGGACTTCCTGTCCACAAAATACACTGTGTCAGGTGTAGGGCCCTATTTTCAGTCACAAGACATAGCTGAGGACCAGAAAGGGCAGACCAATACAGCAACCATCACAAAGATTATGTTTACTATAATTTACATCCTGTACCTTTCTAATGGGACGGAGATTAGGAAATGTGGGAGTGCTATTTTAACTATACAACATGTGAATGTACCGAACACTTTTCTATAAATAAACAAACCGTATATTAGAAAATGCCTTAGTTTATATTCACTTACGGGAAAGGAAAAACGATAAAATAAAAATAATTCTGAGCAACGTTCTCACAGACAGAATAAGTATATTCAATAGAAATTTATGGCATACTGTTCATTGGTTAGACATTTGTCATGCCTTACTGATCCACCTACCAGATCAGTAGTCTAGCTAACAAAGTTACATATAAAGGATTGCAGGTTGTAGCAGACCGACAATGTCTCTCTAGTTTTCTCTCCTGTAAAAAAAAAACAACAACATAACCAAGCAGGCAAATGATCCACATTTCTTATAAAACAGTACATCATTTTCAGAGCTGTCAGGCCGTGTCTGGAGTACTGAAGAAAGTAACAAGACACCACATTTCAGTGTAAAAGACAAAAGTAGAGTAGAGGAGATTACCATAGTAGAGATCAACATGTGACAAGTCTCACTAAGGACTAATATTGTACCTGTTCTTTGGTTAATAAAATATTGGTAGCACTGCATTCAACATTTATAAGAGATTTCACATCCTTTGGGTTCAGTGGGTCAAGATGGAGAGTTGGCCACAATCTATAATGAAGCATACAGATTATGTAAATCAATGAAAGGTTATTATATGCTATATGCCTAGATACTGTACAAGTGGCACTCTGGGTCTGGAAAACTTCTGTGTGAAAGCTGCCAGATTATTTTTTTCTGCAGATTCATTTTGGTAAGATATGTCAGCAATCTAATGGTTGCTGTAGTGGTAGGACAGGTTGGACTTCATCTTTATCTAAAGAGATTTTCCCATGAACATTACTGTACTCAAATTTTTAGACCATTAAAAGTTATACATTTTTGCAAAATCAATTATTAAAAATTTTGCAGAGGTTTAAATATTTTTTTTCTATCTTAGTGGTGACAATCTTTTCTCTTGATCCGATGCCAATGGATACAACCATGAATGCAGGAACTTTCTATAGTCTGTGACTTGTCAAAAAAAGATTTCCTTATTGTGGACAGGTTATCAGGCCAGGACAGACAAGGTCGCAGTCATGGCTGGGTTTCTGACAATATGTCAGATCATAGAAAGTTCCTGCATTCAAGGTTGTATCCATACACAACAGATCATCGGATTCTCACCACTAAGATGAACAGATATAATATTTAAAACTCTGAAAAATATTAATTATTTATAATTGCAAAAATGTTTAACTTTTAATTGTCTGCAAATTTATATATGGTTATGTTCATAGGAAAACATCTTTAATTCTATTGTTTGCCTTACAGATAGGCTAAGGCCCCACGTGGCGTCCCACAGAAAAAAAGCGCTGTGGGAAAAACCACGGCGGCAACGCATCGCAGTTCTTTCTGCAGTGCTTTAGACAAAGTTTGCAGAGGTTTCCTCTGTGGACTGTTTCAACTATACCTATGGGGAAACTGCCAACGTTTCCGTAGGTATAACTGACATGCTGCGATTTCCAAAACGGCGCCGGTTTTGGAAATCACTGCGTGTCCATAGCACGGTTTATTCGCTAGAATCCGATCCACTTTGCTCTAACTGTAAAACGCCGCAATTTTTTTCCGCGGCTTTTCTGCCACGGGCAAATCGCGATGTTTACACCACGTGGGGACCCAGCCATAAGCAGCACTTGAGGTGCATAGCAGCAGCTTGTCACCTCTGACAGTATGAATGGTAACTGATACAGGACCGATCTACATTCAGTATCAAGGTTAAATTCAGAATATAACCTTGACCAATAAAAAAAAATAAAAAAAATAAAATATATGACTACAAGTCTGAAGTCCACTATTCTATTTTAGTACTGAGCATTTTTTTAACACATTTTGAAACATAACCCACTATAGTCAGCTGAATGCTTTGCTACATACTCTGTGTATACTCGATAGCACTGGTTGTGGGTATTTCAGTGGTGTCCCATAAACTTGAATGGGACTCTGTTGCAGTACCCATAACCACCACTTGTAATAAATACTGCAACTAAGCAGAACAGCATCTGGTATGCAAACAGTGCCGGAAGTTGTGTGCCTGGGGAAATAGCTGATCTGGGGGGGGGTCCCGACAGTTGGCCCCCACCAAACTTATATAGATAGGCCATCAATTTTGAAAAGGAGGATAAACCCTTTAATGAGGCAGTAAAAAGAGACATCTCTATAGAAATGATATTCTATTTCTAAGGTGAGATATACCAGCGGTGAACTGCACTATGAAGTTACTTACCTCCATGCTTGGGGACAAGTTTCAACATTTACAGAGACGATTACACGAACATTCACTGGTAAGGGATCAATCAGCCATTTCATGTGCTTTTCTGACTGCTGGAAAACATATACATCAGCAATCCAGGGAAGCAGTGGCGACACTTCTACTTTATAAATTTAAAGAGGACTTGGTAGCCCAATGACCTACTGTACATCCTCTGAATGGCGCTGAGTATTTTGGCATTTTGTTTATCCAAATCATTCAGCCATTCCAAACATCTAAGCCCTTTCAGTGTTGATGGAAATTAGGGTACACTAGCCAAGTGGGCGGCATAATACATAGAGCACACACAGACCCCACCCCAAGAAAAACCAGTGTTACCACCCACTTCTAGAGAAAGACTAGACAGATATGGATAAACAAAACACCAAAATACTCAGAGTGACAGTACCTATCAGATGATGCATACCACTGGGCTTTTCAGATCTTCTGACAGGTCCTCTAATACTTTACTGAAGTATATTAGATGACCGTATAATTAGTAATTCCCTACTATAGACTGATTTAGAATTGCTCCATATGTATACCGTCTCTAAAAGGTGTATACATTCATTATATCAGTTGCATAGTAAGGCTACCTTAATCAATGCAGAAGCCTTGGTGTATGTTCACAGGGTTTTTTTGCTGGTGGATTTGAGGCAGAATGCGCTTCAATAAACACATCCCAACTCTCCCAATTTGCCTAAAGAGAACCTTTCATGTCCTCATGAAAGTGCGGTTCTATATACCACTAGAAAGCCAAGAGTGCGCTGAATTCAGCGCACTGTTGGCTTTCCTTGTATGTGCCCCGGTGCTGGAGATATCAATACCGTTAGTTTCAGCACCGATATCTCCCCACTGTCAGAAGGATGTTCCTCATAGCTCAGAGTCATTGTACTGTACTCTAACATAGCCTTGTACTGTCAGAGGGGGCGTTCCTTACAGCCCAGCGATGACGCTGAGCTGTGAGGAACACCCCCCTCCCCCACTACAAGTATATGGACGAGTACTGTCGGGGGGGGGGCGTACCTTACAGCCCAGCAATAACGCTGAGCTATGAAGAACATCCTTCTAACAGTGGCGAGATATCTCCAGCCCTGGGGCACGTAACGGGAAAGCCGACAGTGCGCTGAATTCAGAACACTGTCGGTTTTCTAGCGGTATATAAAACTGCACTTTCATGAGGACATGAAAGGTCCGCTTTAAATGGGAGTCAGTAGTTGATTTTCTACACTAGCTGATTTTTTCAGCTAAAGGAAAAAAAAAGCATCATTAACCTATCTTCAGGTGGATTCCACCATGCAAAGCACAACTGAAATGAATGGGAGGCAGAAATACACTTTTGTGGCACAAAAAAAAAAAAAAAAAGTGACACAAAAGCATTGCAGTTTTTTCCCCTTCCTATTTATTTCAATGAGCTTTGTAAAAACCTGCTCAACTCCCACTGAAATGAATATGTGAGTTGAGAGTTGTTTTTTAAGATAGAGACCAATCCTGCATCCAGTTCTGCATACAACAAAGGTGATTCATGCTAAGATACTTACCTAAAAAGATCATTCTCACAAATACATTCCCAAAATGGGAGGTAGCACCTAAATTACTAAATCAGCAGCCAACGCTACGTAACAGTCACACAGCACATGAACAGTCATTCAGCAATGCTGAATCTAATTTAGATGTCACAATTAAAATGTTGCTTGAAAGTGGGAAATATCTCTGGATTCTTAAACATTAATAACTTTTAACATAAGTGACTGAAAATGTCCAGTGTAACAATAAGATCATGTAAAATTTTGGCATTCATGTATACCTCAATTTGATCAATGGAGTCAATGATTATGATGATATTGCCTTGATAGCGACTGGAAAGTTTCTCAAGCCAGTGAGGAAATTCTTCTAAAAACTTGCTCGGATCCATGGAAAATGAGGACACTGACCAAGAATGTTGCATTAGCTTTAAGGTAAACAGAAGATCATATAAGTATATTATTATGCACAGTGGGGGAATTTACCATTTATTTTATGCCAATTTTATTTCAGAGGGAGCTGGGCCCAGCAGATTTAATAGAATCTACACCAGAGTAAATTATAGCTTAAATCTAAGCTAGCTCCAAACTGGCGTAAAGACTGCAGGAGATTCACCTCATTTATACTCCAGCACACAGAAGATCAAGTAAAATGGCAGTCTTGATAAATCACCCCAATGACTTCAAAGATATACTATTACTGTAAATATATATATATATATATAATTTATATTGTATTACTGTATTTTGCAGACAGAATTACAGTGTAGCGGCAAAAAAACTTTTTTCTGTGCACTGTAAAATTATTAATGGAACACTCCCTCCAGCCAAAGGATGAGGGTCTCATAATAAAAATATATTATATACATAGTCTTGTGCCCTAACCAAAAACTAGACATAACTCACTTATTTTAGGCTAATATATATATATATATATATATATATTTTTTTTTTTTTTTTTTAAATCTCCTACTGATATATTAAAAAAAAAAAAAAAAAGCATTACTTACCTTTCGCCACTCTAGGGAGAGGTGAGTAATGCTTCGTTTTAATGATAATGGCCCCATCAACAGCACTATTAATTCTTAAAGGGGCTGTCCGACTTATTTTTTAAATTAGCATCATCAGCAACACTATTATTTCTTAAAAAATAATTTGAACAACACCTTTAAATTTTGAACATAGGGCTACAGCACTCCTCTGGCACTGCCAAAAGGTCATTCTAAACATGGGTATCTCTATTTATGCAACTAATTTTTACATTCCCAAAAACACCAGACAAAAATGGTGCCATGTGTTTTGCCTAGTGCAAGAGTCTATGACCCAGGAACTCAAAGAACACCAAAGAAGCCAATGTCTATGTCATATTCAACCCATAGGCCCTGCATGAAATGTAACACAGTGTATTAGGTTAGAGCTGACCAATGAATACTTACGTCTAACCAGTGTTGCACTTTTGTAGTTATTCAGTTGTGAAGTACTAAACACAGGATAAAGAGAACATTACCTTGAGAGTCAGTCTCTTTATGATCAAAGCCGGCTCAGAGCTGGTTGACATTGGTTTTCCAACAAAGTGATAGAGCATAAGAGTGTTTGGGGAATGTTTCTGTTGAAGTTGAATCCTGCATATATAAAACATTAGTGAAATTGGCTTGGCTAAAATCCCTTTTGCTGTCTCAAGGCTCGGTGAGTCAAAAGCAAACTGAGGATTTGTTACATCCAACAGAGGGCGCATGAGCTCCCCAGCTCCTTTCCCATAATGCCTTGTGATATGTAGATGCTAAGTAGAGGGCAAAAGGCAATTAAAATCTCTACACACCTTCACTGGTGCTCTCCTCAATGTGAGAGATTCTTGTATATAAAACATTGTCAGCAAGCCAACCATTCACTGGCGACCTGGTTATTACTACTAATGACACTATAAACTACTAATGAAAAGATAAAATCCCACACCATTCTTTAAATCTTTAAAACCCCACTGCAATGTATTAGAATGGATTATGCCACAGGCAGCTGAAAAGGTGTGGTTCACATATCCATACTTATGTTTAATGTTGATGGTGAGAAAAGTCCATTATAGTGTCCCACGCTCAACATCTATACTGTATGGAGGCTTCACATGTTTCAGTCTGTGAAATACGGAACAGATGTTGACCATAAATCCTGGAACAAACCCTGAGCTGTGACCCAGACTTCCAGCATCATAGTCATCTATGTTACTAGGAGTCCTTGTAATCAGGTTTTCAGTATAGGACAGTAGAACCATGAGGAAGAAGGGACTCCTAGCATTATAGACAATAATGCTGGGAATCTAGGCCCTGGTTCAGCGTTCAGTCTAGGAAATATGGCCGACATCTGGGTCCATGCCTCATAGTCCAGACCTATTTGTGTGAAGCAGACCAATATCACTAGAAAAGATTCTGATTAGCACCAGAAAACAATCAGAAATATGCTTCTTACATGTTTATCCTTAAAGTGGTTGGATAGGTCATCAAAATCAGATTGGAGGCAGCTCTTCAACCAGCATCTCCACATGCTCCTACTCCATTCCCTGTATCAGCTGCTGGGACCGTCTGATTGATGGGAGTGCCGGGCCACAAATCTGATATTGATGACCTAGAATTGATGATGCTTAGGATAGGACTTTAATATTTTTAGCCTGGAAAACCCCTTTAACAGTAGGGCACACAAAACAGTCATGTTGTATTACAGTATTCTAGCCTCTTAAATTCTTTTTCATACTTTCAGCTGTTGTACAGGAAACTGATCATCAAATTCTAACTTTCTCTGGCCAGGAATATTGGAACCCTATGGCTTTAAGTGTGTGCTCACTTAGTTTAGAACTTCTCTAAGGAGTGGATAGCTTTCATTACTTTCCTTCACACAAACTTTTTAAAAAATATCATGATGCCAGACTCAAACTTACCTCCAGTTATAAAGAACTTTGTATAAATTAATAGTGCATGTGAATATAAGAAACTTTGTAGAATACTTGTAAAATATGTTTCTACCTCTACGTTTCAGACTGAGTTGCTTTCTATACACAAGTCTACAAAAAGGGGAAGGGAGGGGTGAGGATGATGGGAAAGACACTCAAGTAATTGCTGCTGCTACGCTCTGTTACTCTGTGAGTAAGGGAGAAAAATACTGCTATATCTTCCAAACACTAAATAGAACAGAAAGAGGCAATAAATCAATTAACCAAGTGACAGCAGCTTTCCACCCCTCCCCTCTCCATAGAGTTGTGTGTGAAGTTGGATCTGGAGATGGATCTCTATGTATACAGTCTGAATGAAGATAAGGAGGAGGATGGCAACTTAATATGTGGAAAAGGAAACATATTTCTTTAAGATACAGTACAGACCAAAAGTTTGGACACACCTTCTCATTCCAAGAGTTTTCTGTATTTTCATGACTATAAAAATTGTAGATTCACACTGAAGGCATCAAAACTATGAATTAACACATGTGGAATTATATACAGTACTTAACAAAAAAGTGTGAAACAACTGAAAATATGTCTTATATTCTAGGTTCTTCAAAGTAGCCACCTTTTGCTTTGATTACTGCTTTGCACACTCTTGGCATTCTCTTGATGAGCTTCAAGAGGTAGTCACCTGAAATGGTCTTCCAACAGTCTTGAAGGAGTTCCCAGAGATGCTTAGCACTTGCTGGCCCTTTTGCCTTCACTCTGCGGTCCAGCTCACCCCAAACCATCTCGATTGGATTCAGGTCTGGTGACTGTGGAGGCCAGGTCATCTGGTGTAGCACCCCATCACTCTCCTTCTTGGTCAAATAGCCCTTACACAGTCTGGAGGTGTGTTTGGGGTCATTGTCCTGTTGAAAAATAAATGATGGTCCAACTAAACGCAAACCGGATGGAATAGCATGCTGCTGCAAGATGCTGTGGTAACCATGCTGGTTCAGTATTCCTTCAATTTTGAATAAATCCCCAACAGTGTCACCAGCAAAGCACCCCCACACCATCACACCTCCTCCTCCATGCTTCATGGTGGGAACCAGGCATGTAGAGTCCATTCGTTCACCTTTTCTGCGTCGCACAAAGGCACGGTGGTTGGAACCAAAGATCTCAAATTTGGACTCATCAGACCAAAGCACAGATTTCCACAGGTCTAATGTCCATTCCTTGTGTTCTTCAGCCCAAACAAGTCTCTTCTGCTTGTTGCCTGTCCTTAGCAGTGGTTTCCTAGCAGCTATTTTACCATGAAGGCCTGCTGCACACAGTCTCCTCTTAACAGTTGTTGTAGAGATGTGTCTGCTGCTAGAACTCTGTGTGGTATTGACCTGGTCTCTAATCTGAGCTGCTGTTAACCTGCGATTTCTGAGGCTGGTGACTCGGATGAACTTATCCTCCGCAGCAGGGGTGACTCTTGGTCTTCCTTTCCTGGGGCGGTCCTCATGTGAGCCAGTTTCTTTGTAGCACTTGATGGTTTTGGCCACTGCACTTCGGGACACTTTCAAAGTTTTTCGGACTGACCTTCATTTCTTAAAGTAATGATGGCCACTCGTTTTTCTTTACTTAGCTGCTTTTTTCTTGCCATAATACAAATTCTAACACTCCATTCAGTAGGACTATCAGCTGTGTATCCACCTGACTTCTGAACATCACAACTGATGGTCCCAACCCCATTTATAAGGCAAGAAATCCCACTTATTAAACCTGACAGGGCACACCTGTGAAGTGAAAACCATTTCAGGTGACTACCTCTTGAAGCTCATCAAGAGAATGCCAAGAGTGTGCAAAGCAGTAATCAAAGCAAAAGGAGGCTACTTTGAAGAACCTAGAATACAAGACATATTTTCAGTTGTTTCACACTTTTTTGTTAAGTATATAATTCCACATGTGTTAATTCAAAGTTTTGATGCCTTCAGTGTGAATCTACAATTTTTATAGTCATGAAAATACAGAAAACTCTTGGAATGAGAAGGTGTGTCCAAACTTTTGGTCTGTACTGTATATTACACAATTTTTTTATATTGACATGCACTATTCATTTTTGAAGGTTATATATAACTGTAGACTCATGTCTATAGTAGTTTATTCAGATGGGAGGAGGGGCAGTGAACTGAAATGCAGGAGAGAACAGAAGAAACCAATGCTTAGACTCGTGCTGTGGCTGAATAGAAATGTTCTATTACAACCTAAGTAAGTCATTCACATCAGTACATTTCAGTACTTCTCTATATATGTCCTGCATGATTCTGGGGTGACTGCTGAGTGAGCAAGAGAGAGACAGTTATACAGCAGGTTACTCCTCTACATACTAGCTGTATGTCAGTTAGTCACCACCCACCAGTTCAGAGAGAAATGCAAACTATACATATAGCATGCAGACAGGAAACTGCTAGGAAACGGAGTCAGGTAATGAACAGAAATAATGTTACTCCTTATGTACACACGGCAGGTTATTCCGGAAGGTCACCTGAAACGTCAGGTATGCTTTAAAGATCAATCACATAACTCAGATCTGGATAACTATTCTGTATGTCAACTTCTTCCATAAACAAGCATGGCTAAGGATGTGCACATATGGTGAAACATCAGATTTCTCGATGTAGGTCACTCAAAATAACTGAATAAAATTTCTGAATTTTTACTTAAGATAATAAATACATAAAAATAGAACATGGAAATTGCATCAAAATTAATTTTTTAATTTTAGTTTAAGGAGTTAGAATGGCCTGAAAACTAACATACCATTTTGAAAGGAGAAGAGATTTTCCAGAGCCTGGCCCTCCTGATATAAGCAGTGGCGGTATGGGCGCAGGGGCAGCTACCAAATCATTCAAGCGATCATAGTACTAACAAAACAGAATAGACAAAATATATTGAAATAAACATTTCTAAGAGTATTAACTAGTTTTGCAATGAAAAACTTTTAGAGTATTTGCACTGATTTTTATAGTGGTTCAGTATAAAACTTTCCAAAAAGTTAATAGTTATTGAAGTAACATCCAACAAAAAATTATTACAAGTATTTAATATAACATTGTATAAGCTAGTCTGCAAATCTATTAAGGAAAGATGGTTGGGAAGACATGGGAAAAATATTGTTCCCATCTGTCTTGGTCAAATTTTAGACACTCTTATTAAAGTGGTTGTCCAATTTTAGGCAAATATTGCGAGAGAAATGTTTGTATAATGAAAAATTATACAATTTTCCAATATTCTTTCTGTATCAATTCCTCATGGTTTTCTAGATCTCTGCTTAATGTCATTTATTCTGCTTACTTCTAGTGGATAAAAATCAGTCTATGGTCTATACTCCTTATAGCCACAGCACCGCAAACAGACATCTGCCTGGAAAGAGCACAATTATCATTAACCAAACAATAACATTTGTCTCTCAATATTTGTCTGAACCTGGACTACCCCTTGAGGACTTCTAGGCCATCATAAAGTGTGAGGTGTGCAGAATATCACATTTATGGGGACTGCACACATCCTTAGGCTCAGAGGCGTAGCTAGCGGGGGGGGGGGCAGAGGGGGCAGCCGACCCGGGCCCACTGAATTTTTGGGGCCCACCCCGGGGCCGCCATTAATACATCCTTTATTTCTAACTAGATCGGTGTCTGCAGGCCTGCGGTTTACAAGACGCCGAGACCACAGACTGATGTTCTGCTTCTCAGCACGGGCGGCACGATGACGATGACGTCACAACATCGCGCCGCCCGCCCTCAGACACAGACGTCATGCGCGTGGACTGGGAGGAAGCGCCGGCGGCTCCATTCATCATCTTCGCAGGTGAGTATGACTTATTTTTGTGGGTATATTAATAGAATAAGGGGTGGTTAGGAGGGGGAAATATAACTATAAAGGGAGGATTCATTGGGGGCATTATGATGATGGGGGGGTCATTTATATAAGGGTTATTAGGGGGTATTATGAATACAAGGGGGGAGGTTATTTATATAAGGGGCCATTAGGGTGCATCATTTATATTAGGAGGCATTATGAACATAAGGGGTGGTCATTAATATAAGGGGTCATTAGAGGTGCAGTATGTATGTCAGGGGGAATCGGGCATAATATGAGGGTCAATTAATTTAATTAACGTTTATTAAGACTAAGGCCCCACGTAGCGGGCTGTATCAAAAAAAGCGCTGCAGGAAAAACTACGGCGGTAACGTGTTTTTTCCCGCAGCGCTTTTCACAGAAGGTCCGCAGAGGTTTCCCCTGTGGACTTTGTTTTCAATACACCTATATGGAAACCGCCAGTGTTTCTGTAGGTATAACTGACATGCTGCAATTTCCAAAACCGCAACGGTTTTGGAAATCGCAATGTGTCTGCTGCACGTATTTTTCCGCAGTGTGTGGATGGGATTTGCTAGAATGTTGCGGTTTTTTTCAGTGGGTTTTCGCCACATGGAGCCCCCATCCCTACTTTGCAGTATAATATGCACAGCGGATAATCTGCGATTTCCAAAACAGTCGGTGTTTTGGAAATTGCAGAATGTCAATTATACCTACAGAAATGCGGGCGGTTTCCCTATAGATATAATTGAAGCAGAAAGTCCGCAGAGGAAACCTCTGCGAACTTTCTGTGCAAAGTGCTGCTGGAAGAACCGCAATGCATCGCCGCCGCGGTTTTTCCCGCAGCTCTTTTTTGCTGCGGTACGCCACATGGGGCCTTAGCCTTAAGGTGTTTTCCAGCTCATTTGTATTGATGATCTATCCTCAGAATAAAACATCAATAAGAGATAAGTGATTCCCCACTGATCAGCTGTATGAAGGGGCTATGGCGCCTGTTTATATCATACACTGTCTGTTTATAGTGACCGTCTGATGTCATTCCAGTCTTGTCACATAGACATGTATAGGATGAGGCTGTAGTTACATTACATGGCCGCTATGAGATGACACTATGTAAACAGAGAAGGGGTCATGGCGCTTACACAGGTACCACGGGTCATTCAAACAGTTGTTCCTTGGGGGTCCCGGGTATTGGACCCCCAAAATTTTTTTTTTCCCTTTTTAATTAGGAAACACCTGGGGCATTATTAATAAGGGACAAATTATTTAAAGAGGACCTTCCACGTCCTCATGTATGTGCGGTTTTACATACCGCTAGAAAGCCGACAGCGCGCTGAATTCAGCACACTGCTGGCTTTTCCGTTATGTGCCCCGGGGCTGGAGATATCGGGGGTCTAAATTTCACCGTTCACTGTCAGAAGGGCGTTCCTGACTGTCTAGCTGCGCTGTAAGGAATGCCCTCCCTGACTGTGCTCGTCCATAGACTTGTACTAGGGGGGCGTTCCTCACAGCTCAGCGTCATCACTGGGCTGAGTACACCCCAGTACAGTTCTATGGACGGGTACTGTAAGGGAGGACGTTCCTTACAGCGCAACTAGACAGTCAGGAACGCCCTTCTGACAGTGAACGGTGAAATTTAGACCCCGGATATCTCCAGCCCCGGGGCATATAACTGGAAATCCGGCAGTGTGTTGAATTCAGCGTGCTGTCGGCTTTCTAGCGGTATGTAAAACCGCATATACATGAGGACATGAAAGGTCCTCTTAACCCCTTAAGGACACAGCCCAAAAGTGCGTTAAGGACCAGGCCTCATTTTTCAAATCTGACATGTGTCACTTTATTTGGTAATAACTTTGTGACACTAAGTTATCAAAGTGATTCTGAGATTGTTTTTTCGTGAGACATTGTACTTCATGTCAGTGGTAAATTTTGGTTGATAAGTTTTGTCTTTCATTATGAAAAAATAGGAGATTTGGTAAAAATTTTGAAAAAAATGCAGTTTTCAAACTTTGAAATTGCATGCCTTTCATATAGAAAGTAATACTACCCAAATTTCTTCATAAATATAATTTATCATGCCTCTTCTTTATGTTGCAATCAAATTTTAATCACCCTTTCATTTTTTTTAGATATTATAAGGCTTACAAGTCAAGCAGTAATTTTCCAAATTTTCAAGAATATTTCCAAAACACATTTTTCAAGGGACCAGCTCAGTTCTGAAGGGGCCTTGAAAGGCCTCTCTAATAGAAACCCCCATAAATCACACCATTCTCAAAACTGCACTCCTGAAAGAATTCAAAACAGCATTTAGAAAGTTTCTTAACCCTTTCAGCATTCTACAGCAATTAAAACAAAATGGAGGTCAAATTTACACTTTTCAATTTTTGTCACTAATATATTCATTTAGCACTAGAATTTACACATTTCCTAGGGTTTAAAAGAGAAAATACATTCTACAATCTGTAATGCACTTTGTCCCGAGTATGAAATTATCCCACATGAGGATGTAAACTGATGTATGGGCACACGGTAGGGTAAAGAACGGAAGCAGCGCTAATGGGATTTTGGAGGGCAAATTTTGCTGGAATCTGTTTCAGGCACCATGTTGCATTTGGAGAGCCCCTGAAGTACCAGAACAGTAGAATCCCCCCCAAAATGACCCCATTTTGGAAACTACACCCCTCAAGGAATTAATCAAGGGGTATAGTGAGCACTTTGACCCTACAGGAGTTTCACAGAATTGGGCCAGGAAAAGGGAAAGCAACATTTTTTTCTATAAAATGTTGCTTTAACCCCAATTTTTGCATTTCCACAAGGGGTTAAAAGAGAAAATGCACCCCACAATTTGTTAAGCATTTTCTCCCAACTACAGAAATACCCCACATGTGGATGTAAAGTGATGTATGGGCACACTATAAGGTCCAGGACGGAAGGAGCGCTATTGGGTTTTTGGAAGGCAGATTTTGCTGGAATCTGTTTCAGGCACCATGTTGCATTTGGAGAGCTCCTGAAGTGCCAGAACAGTAGAATCCCCCCCAAAATGACCCCATTTTGGAAACTACACCCCTCAAGGAATTTATCAAGAGGTATAGTGAGCACTTTGACCCTACAGGTGTTTCACAGATTTTTTTACCATTGAGATGTGAAAATGAAAAATTACTTTTTTTACAATAAAATGTCATTTTAGCCCCACATTTTTCATCTTCACAAGGAGTTAAAGGTGAAATTGCACCACACATTTTGCTACACAATTTCTCCAGAACATGACAATACCCCACATGTGCTGGTACCCTGATGTACGGGCACACGGCAGCACTCAGAACAGACGGAGCGCTAATTGGATTTTGGAGGTTAGATTATGCTAGAACAGTTTTCAGGCACCATGTTCCATTTGCAGACCCCCCAAGGTGCCAAAACAGTGGAAACCCCCAAAATGTGACCCCATTTTGGAAACTACACCCCTCAAGGAATTTATCAAGGGGTATAGTGAACACTTGGACCCTACAGGAGTTTCACAAAATTTTTAACCATTGGGATATGAAAATGAAAAATTTTATTTTTTTTGCAATAAAATGTCACTTTAGCTCCAAATTTTTCATCTTCGCAAGGGGTTAAAGGAGAAAAAGCATCCACTATTTGTTAAGCAATTTCTCCCAACTAAAGAAATGCCCCACATGCGGGTGTAAACTGCTGTATAGTCACACAGTGGGAGAGAACAATATTTAGAGGGCAGATTTTGCTGTAATAGTTTTCAGGTACAATGTCGCTTGTGCTGAGCCCCTGAAGTGCCAGAATAGTGGAAGCCCCCAACAAACGACTTCAGTGTTAAATTACACCCCTTAAAAAATTTATCAAGTTGTATAGCAAACATTTGGACGCCACTTGTATGACATTAATTTATTTTCCAGAAATTACTGCATAACAGGATGAAAGTACATGACTGTATAAGGAGGTGATATTCCATGGAAAATAAATTCTAAAATTAATAATCCATAGAAGTGTGGTACAACCTAAAGCACTCCTTCATGCACAGGCCAGGTTTTTCGGGGCAGGTGTCACATTGATAAATGGTGTCTTTCCTTATTCCTCTTTTGTAGCACACTCTGCACTTTTTTTGGCTCTTCCCTTTTTTTGCAGTTTGGGGGATTTGACTGGGAAAATGTTGCCCTGGTACAATACGGGAACCTTCCGTTCCAGAAGTACTGGGGCCTGGCACTTCTAGGTCCCCAAATATCAGGGTCTTGATAATTGCCTCCTGAAACTCAAGGAAGGTTCCTGTCTGGCCTGCACATCGTGATAGCACGTAAGCATTATACATTGCCATCTGCACGATGTGCATGACCAGCTTTTTGTACCACACTCTTGTTTTCCGCATGGCACTGTATGGCTTTAGGACTTGATCAGATAGATCAACCCCTCCCATGTATTTATTGTATGCCAAGATGCAGTCTGGCTTGGGGGCAGTTGTACTGGTGCCACGCAGAGGGACAGGGGTGCTGCCGCTGCCATGAATTGTGGTCAGTACAAGGACATCCCTCTTGTCCTTATACTTGACCAACAGCATATTTTCATTGCAGACGGCTCTACTCTCATCCCTTCTGAGGGGCTGTGCAATATGTGCCCTATGGAGGCCTCTTTGATTTTTGCGCACTGTCCCACAAGCTGTAGTTCCTCTGGAACTGAGGCACCTAAAGAGTGGGATGCTGGTGTAAAAGTTATCCACGTATAGATGATAACCTTGGTCCAGCAGTGGGTGCAGCAATTCCCACACTATTTTCCCACTAACTCCTAGGATTGGGGGGCATTCTTGGGGCTCAATCCTTGTGTCCCTTCCTTCATACACCCTAAACTTATAGGTGTACCCTGAGCTGCTCTCGCACAGTTTATACATTTTAATGCCATACTGTGCCCTCTTACTGGGCAAGTATTGGCGGAATTTTAGCCTCCCTTTGAAACTGATCAGAGACTCATCAATTGCAATGTTCTGATCAGGGATGTAGGACTCTGCAAATTTGGCACTAAAGTGGTCAATGACTGGCATGACTTTGTATAGGCGGTCAAAATTTGGGGCATCTCGGGGCGGGCACTGTGCATTGTTGTTATAGTGAATGAATTTCAGGATCATTTCAAAGCATGTCCTGGTCATGGCCATTCGATAGATTGGAGTATTATACAAGATGTCTGTACTCCAATACTGTCGAATTGTAGGTTTCTTCACTATGCCCATATGCAGAATAAGACCCCAGAAAATCTTCATCTCTGCTGCATTTACTGGGGTCCAGTTCTGGGACCTGGCATATGAAGAGGTGGCATTTTGTTCCATAAATTGTTGGGCATATAGATTAGTTTGGACCACCATAAAATCTATAAAGTCATCAGAGAAAAAGATTTTGAAAAATCTCAGTTTGTATTCCTGACCTGCCCACAAAGTCAGGAAGCTGAGGCTCATAATTTTCTGGGGGCGGGGTCCATATGGGCTCTGCAGCTTCGGAAACTACCTCAGCAATAGTTCTGGGGCGCCTCCTTTGGGGTTGCTCATCACTGGATGAGGAGGAGGATGAAGAGGAAAAATATAGGAATGGGGCATTTTCCTCTTCTCCCTCGCTGGCAGTATCAGTTTCAGAGGCCAGTAAGGCATACGCCTCTTCTACTGAATACCTTCTTTCGGACGATTGGGATTGTTGGGACATTTTCGTGTTTGCGGTGTTTTACACGAGTATATAAAAGTTTTATTTTTTGAAACTTTATTTATTGAAACTTGAAAGTGTGAGGTGTATGTTGTGCTTTAACACGTGTATAGATGTAAAGATGTGAAAATAAAAGACCTAAAATTGAACTATATATATATATATATATATATATATATATATATATATATATATAGGAGACTTCTATCTACATATATAGCAACTAAATCTAACAACTATTAGAAAAAACCTGCGCCAGAAAAAATGAGCACAGATGTGATCAGTAACGTATATTTGTCACTGACCAGCGCTCAGTGGCGGCAGGACCTGCACAAAAAAAAGGCTTGTGCAATAAAAAAAAAAAAAAACCTTCTGCTTCTTCTAGCTAAAATTGAACTATATATATATATATATATATATATATATATATATATTATATAATATATATATATATATTATATATAATATATATATATATATGAGACTTCTATCTATATATATATATATAGCAACTAAATCTAACAACTATTAGAAAAAACCTGCGCCAAAAAAAAAAAACTTGAGCACCGATCAAATTGGCGCTTAGTGGCGATCACAGGAAAAAAAAAAAAACCCCCCAAAAAGGGCTTTCCTAAAAAAAGGGCTGTTGGTAAAGGGTTAATTACCAGCAGCTAGCAAGGTGGGGGGAGGCTCTGCACTGATTGAAGGTGGAGGGATTTGGGAGAGTGGCAGAGGAGGGTGGAGGGCTGGCAGAGGTGGGTGGAGGGTGGAGGGCTGGAAGAGGTGGGTGGAGGGTGGAGGGCTGGCAGAAGGTGGTGGAAGGCTGACAGAGGAGGGTGAGAGCTGGCAGATGAGGGTGGAAATCTGGCAGGGGGATGACCAAGCCTGGAGTAGACACAGTTGAAATCGCTGGAGGAGACAGCGATTAAATCGCTGCGGTAACGCACCAAAGGGCTCACAGGACAGCACGGACACTGCTCTGCTCGCAAATTCCCAGAGGGAGTGACGCGAGCAGGGCAGTGACAGTTGGTTTGCACTACCCTGCACATCTGTAATTGGTCGGTCTGCAAAGACTTATGTCGACCGACCAATTGCAACATCTGGAGGGGTGGCACCACTGCACGCCCCCCCAAACACTCGACAGGGATTGGTGCTACATATAGCACCAATCACTGTCACTTATCCAGATACTTTCCTGCACAGATCATTGGATATGTGCCGGCAAGCTGCAATTGGCAAATCTGAATCGATCAGTCAATTGCAGCCATCTACGTAGCGGGGAGGGGGTTAAACCTCCCGTTTCCTAGGAAGTAGATTGTCTGCTGTCATAAACAGCAGCGATCATCTTAAAATCTCCATGTCGCAAGACACGGAGGGCTCCTTAAGGACAGGGCGTACTAATACGCCCTGTTGCGCTAAGTACCAAGCGCTCAGGACGTAATAGTACGTCCAATGTCGTTAAGGGGTTAAAGGGGTGCAAAGGGAAGTTATTAGTTTAAAGATGCACTTGGGGGTATTATTCATTATGGGGGGTTATATTATATATTTTATAATTGGGGTAGCAGCAGGATGGGTGTGCAGGTGAGGACAATGTGGGTCAGGTGCCTGGAAAAGTGAGGAGCCAAAGATGTCTGTGTTGCAAACTTTACAGAGACTGGAAGAAGTGGTCATGGCCGTCCAAATGAAAGAGATGGGGAATGTGAACGATTAGTCAGAGTCGTCACCGGTAAGTCACTAAATGCTACTGCCCTGTATTCACCTAAATCGTCTGCAGAGCCCGCTATATACCACTATACGCTCACCGTATACTGATAGTATCAGTATACAAACATGTCCAAGTAGGGGGCCCACTTGGACATGTTCGCCCCCCTGTGCTAAACCCCTAGCTACGCCTCTGCTTAGGCTACATTCACATGAATGTGTACATCGTAGGGTCCAGGGGATAACTGCATGGACAGCAAATCGGTGATATTCCTGTGTCGTCTGTACCCTGCACGGACCTATTCATACCCAGCAGCGAACCTTGGCCACAAAATGGACATGAATAGGACCTGTCCTAAGTTTTGCCCCTGGATTCACAGCCCCCTATACTACACTAGCATGTGTATGGGGCTATAGAAAATAATGGGTCACTCTGCTGTGAAAAACATGGCTAGCACACTGACAAAGCCCACTTTTGTGTGCATGAAGCCTTAGAAAAGTATTGGGTTATGGCCCTATGTCCCTAGTTGGGACACGACAAGCCCCCGGCATAAAAATGAGCTATTCTAATAATAACACTAGGAATATTATGTTATGTTGCTTATAAACCTCTAATATTTTAAAAACTTCCAAACCTTTTGTACCATTTGTACTTACTTTGTCAAACCCCAGCTCACACGTAGACTGAGATGCATGCTGAAAGGCCTCCATTTGCTCTTGTTCATCATGAACATCCCATAAAACATCCCCAAAGTCATCATCGTCTTGAACTGCTGGATCATCTTTGGCATCAGGGTCAGAGAACTCAGCACCCAATAAATCCTGCAAAGGAAAAAAAATATACCCAGACATTAGTCTTAACAATCCAAGAACATAACAAAATCAGCAAGAGACTCCACATAGTAACATCCATTAACTTGTAAGCATAAAAATGCAAATTAACTTAAGTAGTCATGGTGAGCATGGATCTGCTTCAGCCTAGTCACACTGTCGCCTCCTGGTCATGCCTGACATCTCCGTTACAGTCCCCTTACTCACTGACATCACGAGGGAAATGTCAATCATACCCAGGAGGCAAGTTTAGCAAGTGGACAGCATGACTAGTCTGAAGCTGCTCCCGCCCACCGTGACTACTTAAAGGGATTCTATCATTAAAAAAAATGTTTTTAAACTAAAAGCACATAGGAATAGCCTTTAGAAAGGCTATTTATCTCTTGCCTTTATTTTGCAGGTCCGCGCCTCTGTTTTCAAATTCTTCTTCTTTTCTTCATTATGCTAATTGTGCTCAGTGCACAGCTTCGTCATCGCTTCCAGCGCCTTCTGTTCCTGACATGTTTCCTCCTCTTCGCTGCGGCAGCAGCCGCCAAGCACCTCTTCAGGATCTAAATCCCGCGCATGCGCAGTCGGCTCTGCCACTTTGAGTTGGACAGAGCCGACTGCACATGCTCTTTCGGCCATTTCGCGGTGGTCTCTTATGCTGGAGGTTTCTTATATCCCGAAGAGGTGCTCGGTGGCTGCTGACGCAGTGAAGAGGAGGAGATGCGTCAGGTACAGAAGAAAGAGGCGGTGCTGGAAGCGATGACGAAGCTGTGCTCTGAGCACAAGGGGAACGACATTATGAACAATTAGCATAATGAAGAAAAGAAGAAAAATTTGAAAACGGCGGCGCGGACCTGCAAAATAAAGGCAAGAGATGAAGGCTATTCCTATGTGCTTTTAGTTTAAAAACAATTTTTTTTAATGATAGAATCCCTTTAAGGTAATTTACATATGACTTTTTATGCTTTCAAACATTTATAACTTGACTTTGTTGCAATAGAAAGATTACAGAGGTCACCGATGGAAAGGGAATTACTTAATCCTGAACATGCCAGTTTATGGAGTAAAAACCACCTGACAGGTTCCCTTTAACTTTTCATGTCTGTCTTGTGCCGTCACTGCAGGCCACAATGATATTTCAGTTATAGTGATGTAACACCACACAGCAGTTACTGGCTTACATGGCTGCAGTATGTCAATCACTATGGACAGAATCTTATTAAAGGGGTTTTCAGTCCCCTAATGCATTTTTCTTACTGATAACCTATAGGAGCAGGCTGCACCTGTTCCCATCCTCTGCAGCAGCTTCTGGCACCTGGAGGCTGCCAGAACAACTGATCTACATGTGGTCCAAATGTCAGACTTGGACCCCACAGATAAGATACCGATGACCTATCCCATACAACTATATACACTATACATACCTGTTTTATTATTTGCTCAACGTGACAGTAGGTTTTATATGCTCCTTCCTCAGCCTCTCCATTGTGTTCAATAACCTGAAAGATACAGAATGCCTTCATGTTAAAAGATGGCAGTAGAATGAAATGTAACAGTATTTTAGTACAGCTCAACTCGATTTTTATGAGAATGTTGATGGAAATACAAAGGCCATCGTCTTTATCATATCCATTAAAATACATAACATGGATATTGGCATATTTACCCCACTCCTACCTTAGTTTTATTTGCTTTATTAGGGTCTTCTTCCACAAGCTGCTGGATGCAGTCAGAGCTTCTTGCATCATCATCTATCTTGTGATAAACAATCCTCGGCTTGGCCTCAGTGTTTTTTAGGAATGCTTCCCTACAGTCTTCCCAGACAGAACTGCATTGTATGCTATAAACAAGGATTAATTAAAAGAAATGAGACTAAACCGAGAGTATATAGGCTAAATTCACAGGCAGTGTCAGGACTTTGCCAAAAAGGCCTGAACAAGTTGTGCAGGATGTCGCACTTTTTTTTTTCCTGGTAAAATGAAATAAAGTGTTACCTATTGAAGAAGGAAGACATAAATAATATCACCAGGGAACTTTTCTCTATTTCCCACTTCCGCACAGCAGCATAGTAGTTTTCACATTCCCCAGGAAAATGCACCACTTGAAAAAAGTAGCCCAAGGTTTCACACATCCTCTGAAGCTTTGGTGAGTATTCCTACAAGACCATTAGCAACAGTTTATGGATCAATAAGACATTTCTAATCTCAGTTGCTTTTGTAAATGTTCTTACCCTCAGAAAAACATCCACTTCAGCCTGAGTATCCTTAGTGTTTATTAGGTAACACCGCACAGTGTTGCTCCACAAAGACTGAGAGAAGAGAGGGGTTACTTGTAGCAAGCTGGCCACTGCTGCATCCCAGTCATCTAGAAAATGCCGTAGAATGAAGTAGATTAGGCATTACTATCAAATGTGCCTAACATTACCGCACATCTGTATTAAGTCTGTTTACCACCAGCAACACATTTTAAGAAAAAAACTAAATATATAATATAAATGAAGATCATTTACCTCTATTAACATTCGCAAACGGACCCTCAACATCTATTGAACTGTGAGCAAACTCCGGGCCCCGGAATGACTGCTGAAGCTGCATCATACTGCCCATAGAGGGCTCGCTGCCTAATGCTCCACTGGTCCAGTAGTCACACTGCGTTCCAGGGACTTTATAGAATATATACACACGATGTTACAAATGTATCACCAAAAAAACAAATAAATAAATAAATAATAATACAAAAGAAAAACAGCACAGAATGTCTGCAATGTACAGACCAGCATAGCAATTTCCAAAAGTAATAGTACTAGGTGACATTGTACAGCTCAAACCATAACAGGGTTGGTTTTAGAAAGTTATAAGGGTATGTCAACATGTACTAAAAGACTGTTGCACATTTACAGCAGGAAAAATCAGCAGCACGATATAGTAGCACCAAAGAGGATAAAACTTTAAAAAGATTTAATTTATGTGCATAAATTTACAATATCACTGATTGTCACTGAGAATTCCATGCCTTTTAAAGCAGAGGGGTGAAATCTGTTGTGAATTTTGCTTCAAATTTGTGGCAGATTTTTTCACAGCATGCAGACCCAACCTTATTCTGCAACATTTCTGAGATCATTTTATGACTGCAATGCCTAGACCTTCTGCAGTTACAGTCATAGATAAGCGTAAAATTAAGTATTTCTCCCCAAAAATTATTGCAATTACACATGTTTTGTTATACAAATGTTTATTTCCTTTGTGTGTATTGAAACAATACAAAAAATATAGAGGAAAAAAAAGGCAAATTGGACATAGTTTCACACAAAAATCCAAAAATGGGCCGAACAAAAGCGTTGACACCATTTTCAAAATAACTTTGTTTCAAGCATGTGACATTCGTTCAAACTGACTTGTGGCAAGTAACAGGTGTGGGCAATATAAAAATCACACCTGAAACCAGATAAAAAGGAGGAAAGTTGACTCAATCTTTGGAAAAATTTCAGGGGTAACAACACTTACGGCCATGACTGTATACTGAATAGGGTTCAGGTAACATGGCTGCAATTAGGCTACATCTACAGCACAACTTTGACCATATCTCTCTATCACTCTTTCACTAATGTAAGTGAATGGGGCCAAACTACCATCAGAGGATGTTGCAACAGTGACTTATACATTAAAAAAAAATCTACCCTAGGTTGCAATTTAACTCCATTCACTTACATTAGTGAAGAAGTCTTGGGATGATGCAGCAATCTTTGGTCACGCAACATGAGTTCCAGCCTAAGACACTGTGTAGCCTGAGGCTCTTGGTGCTGACAAGTGCCCTCAGTACGGCTATCTATATCCAGCCTAAGGTAAACTTTACTTGGCCAGTTACACATAGGAATAGAGATTAGAACTGCTAGGTCCTCAGTGTCATCTGCACACGGTACATCAGTGTGTCACTTGCTGTGTCTAATGTACTACTACACACTGGGGAATGCTACTACTTCAGTTTAGCTACACAAGAGTAATTACCTGTCACTTCTGTGTCATTGTCATCAGAATCAGATTCACCAGGGTCGAACACTTGTATTCCCTGGGCTTGGAGTCTTTGAAATTTGGCCTCAAGGTCTCTTTTGGCTCTGAGTAGGTCTTGGATTTCTTTCTCTTTGGTCTCTCTAAAGATCTGTTAAAACTTATTACAATCAGCTTTTTACCATTTTTATTATGAGAATTGTTCACAACATATAATGTCTATACAGTGAACATACACAATCCATCATCTGATGCATTTTAGATAAATAAGACTCATATTTAGATTTCTTGTTTTGTTTTGTTAAAAGTAACTCTGTATGGCAATACTTACAGTGGGTACGGAAAGTATTCAGACCCCTTTAAATTTTACACTCTTGTTTCATTGCAGCCATTTGTTAAAAGCAAAAAGGTTCATTTTTATTTCTCATTAATTACACTTTCTCTAATTAATGTACACTCAGCACCTCATCTTGACAGAAAAAAAAACAGAAATGTAGATATTTTTGCAAATTTATTAAAAAAGAAAAACTGAAATATCACATGGTCATAAGTATTCAGACCCTTTGCTGTGACACTCATATTTAACTCACATGCTGTCCATTTCCTTCTGATCCTCCTTGAGATGGTTCTACTCCTTCATTGGAGTCCAGCTGTGTTTAATTAAACTGATTGGACTTGATTAGGAAAGGCACACACCTGTCTATATAAGACCTCACAGCTCACAGTGCATGTCAGAGCAAATGAGAATCATGAGGTCAAAGGAACTGCCCAAGGAGCTCAGTGACAGAATTTTGGCAAGGCACAGATCTGACCAAGGTTACAAAACAATTTCTGCAGCACTCAAGGTTCCTAAGAGCACAGTGGCCTGCATAATCCTTAAATGGAAGAAGTTTTGGACGACCAGAACTCTTCCTAGACCTGGCCGTCCAGCCAAACTGAGCAATCGTGGGAGAAGAGCCTTGGTGAGAGAGGTAAAGAAGAACCCAAAGATCACTGTGGCTGAGCTCCAGAGATGCAGTAGGGAGATGGGAGAAAGTTCCACAAAGTCAACTATCACTGCAGCCCTCCACCAGTCAGGGCTTTATGGCACAGTGACCCGAAGGAAGACTCTCCTCAGTGCAAGACATATGAAAGCCCGCATAGAGTTTGCCAAAAAACACATGAAGGACTCCCAGACTATGAGAAATAAGATTCTCTGGTCTGATGAAACGAATATTGAACTTTTTGGCGTTAATTCTAAGCGGTATGTGTGGAGAAAACCAGGCACTGCTCATCACCTGCCCAATACAATCCCAACAGTGAAACATGGTGGTGACAGCATCATGCTATGGGGGTGTTTTTCAGCTGCAGGAACAGGACGACTGCTTGCAATTGAAGGAAAGATGAATGCAGCCAAGTACAGAGATATCCTGGAAGAAAACCTCTTCCAGAGTGCTCTGGACCTCAGACTGGGTCGAAGGTTCACCTTCCAACAAGACAATGACCCTAAGCACACAGCTAAAATAACAAAGGAGTGGCTTCGGAACAACTCTGTGACCATTTTTGACCGGCCCAGCCAGAGCCCTGACCTCAACCCAATTGAGCATCTCTGGAGAGACCTGAAAATGGCTGTCCACCAATGTTCACCATCCAACCTGACGGAACTGGAGAGGATCTGCAAGGAAGAATGGCAGAGGATCCCCAAATCCAGATGTGAAAAACTTGTTGCATCATTCCCAAGAAGACTCATGGCTGTACTAGCTGAAAAGGAAGGGGCTTCTATCAATACTGAGCAAAGGGTCTGAATACTTATGACCATGTGATATTTTAGTTTTTCTTTTTTTAATAAATTTGCAAAAATATCTACATTTCTGGTTTTTCTCTGTCAAGATGGGGTGCTGAGTGTACATTAATGAGAAATAAAATGAACTTTTTTGCTTTTAGCAAATGGCTGCAATGAAACAGAGAGTGATAAATTTAAAGGGGTCTGAATACTTTCCGTACCCACTGTAAATTGGGTTTTCTCAAAGGCCCTGATCTCACAGGTAATTATCTATAAGATCGGAGGAGGAGACGGGACAGAACTCTGCTTACAATTACATGTCCTGGGGATCAGGACAAGGCTGGAATCCCCAGGGCTATCATCAAGAGTTTGCCGGAACAGGTAAGTGATTCTACACTCTCCTGACAACCATTTAATAATCTAATAAACTCAAAAGATTTGAGCTATGAACAATGGCCACTTCAAGAATAGTTTTCCATTTAGACGTGGTGCCCACCATATCTGGTAGAACAGGTATGGAGAAATGCCTCACCTACCAGACATAAATGTATTATATAGTGAATATACCAGAACATTTCTTAGACAAATCGGTTCAGCTAGTTTAGATAATAATACACTGATATTTGAAAAAGATACTTTGGGCTATTTCTAAAAATAGTTACAAAGGTCAAATCATTATTGTAGCCAGGTAAATCAAACAAATGTATTGTTTATTTTCTGTCAGACAAAACTTATCACCGAACCAGATTTGAGTCGATTTTCCAAAAGTTTCGGGTTTGACCTGAATGTAAAACTTTGGGGGTTTGTCACATGTGAACCAGAAGTCAAATTATTATACTTTGGGATCTCTTCAGACCCCAGAGTATAATGGGTAGAGGCCCAGTGGAGGAGTAAAAAATAAATAAATAAATAAATAAATAAATTAAAAATTTAAAAACAGTTATATTCACCTTACCTCTTCCAGTCCTCCTTGCGACTTCCAGCGCTCTCTCTCTGGGTACTTTTCTCAGCCGTCATGACTTCATGCTCCTTGGTGTCACTGAAGAGGCTCAGCAGTCACATGGGGCACATCAACCTCATGAGGCTAAAAGAGGACCCAGAGAGAGTGCTGGATGCCATAAGGATGCCTGATATTATTATTATTATTATTATTATTATTATAATAATAATAATAATAATAATAATAATAATAATAATAATTTCAATTCTGGTTTAACCGAACAAATTTGGTCTGAAGTTAATGTATGGGCCTGACCATCTGAACCCGAAACAAATTGAATCTTCAGAGGTTCACTCATTTCTACTTATCACCTATTTACAGGATATGAGAACAGTAGCCTCATGTCTCTATGGGAGTCCCAATGATGGCAGCAGTGTATGTGGCTACAGTCCTGAAGACTTTAAATGAAGTGGCAATGCACATGTTGGAATACCACCAAACTTTCACTTACCCTATGAATAGGTGATACATTTCAATCTTGAGAAAACCCTTTTAATGGGGCCTTTCAGGAAATATTATAAACAGTTGAGGTCAGTGGGGGATTACAAAATAATGAACATGCGTACTCACCTCCACTGAACCCCCACCACTCCTGCTCTCTGTGTCCTGTGTGCAGTCACGTCACACAGGAACTGCATTATCAGCTAGTCACTGGCAGCATCGGTGTCTCACTACGGCCAGTGATTGGCATAGGATGCATTTCCTGTGTGTCGCAATGGTACACAGGGAACAGAAAGCAGCTTGAACCAGGCCATGCTGGCACACAGCAGAAAGGAAATGGTGAAGGTGAGTAGCAACTATGAAACTAGTAGAAACTATGTTAAAAATTTTACTATGACCTGTACTGCATATAACTGAGGTTCCCTGGAAAACCCCTTTAATTCTTCTAGACGTCATACATGCCTATATTGTGTTATGGTTGCCATGTTAGTCCTCATATAAGTCTAAGCGCTTCCTCAGCAGCAGACTATTGCTCACCTTAAACTGTCTTTTCACCTTATCTCGGTCATGTTCAAAGGTAGCAGCTCTCTCCATAGCCTGGTATTTGGCTTCAACTGCACTTTCCTTCTCTCTTAGATTCTTCTGGTATGTCTTCTGAAGTGCCTGACACAGTAAGTTAATTTAATTAGATGCACTTTTGTGTGTTTTTCTATTAAAAAGCACAACTGAACAAGTCTGTGCAGAAAAAGTACACAACAAAATCGAACTAAATTTACTGATTCCACTAAAACCCAAATATCACTAGCGCTGATTTCATTTATGTTTTAAAGAGGACCTTTCATGTCCTCAGGCACATGCAGTTTATATACCGCTAGAAAGCCGACAGTGCACTGAATTCAGCACACTGTCGGCTTTTCCGTTATGTGCCCCGGGGCTGGAGATATTGGTGCCGTTTAGTTTCCTGCCTATCGTCAGTATGGCGTTCCTGACAGTCTAGCTGGGCTGTGAGGAACGCCCTCCCCATTACTGTACTCCTCCATAGCCCTGTACTGTCAGAGGGGGCATTCCTTACCACCCAGCGATGACGCTGACTGTCAGGAACGCCCTTCTGACGATGGGCAGAAAACTAACATCACCGATATCTCCAGCCCTGGGGCACATAACTGGAAAGCCGACAGTGCTTTGAATTCAGCGCACTGCTTTCTAGCGGTATATAAAACCGCATGTGCTTGAGGACATGAAAGGTCCTCTTTAAATAGGACCTTTTACCTCCTCTAGGAGCTCCAACTCTTTGCATCCTTCAATAGGTGCCCCTCCACCAAATCTGAAGCAGTTAGAATTTCTCTAGTCCACACCGTCCCTGAGCAATCACTGCTGTTAGGTATTAAAACTAATATGCCAACTATGCTCTCCGCTGTCAGGTGGGAAGTCGAGAGCAGACAGCATAATTGTGCTGAAACTATCAAACAGTGGGCGCTAGAGAAAAAAAAAATCCAACTGCATCAGAATCAGTGGCGCGACACCTACTGAAGGACGCAATGAGTTGGTGAAGGTGGTAATAATCGTAAGATGTGCACAAAAAAATACTATATATCATCAGCTCAGAATATTTTCTAGAATATGTTATTTTAAAAGAAGAAGTTGTTGCCTTAACTGAAAACACAAGTTTCAGAACGAATTTGTAATTAAAATTGACTTTATCACATATTGAATTTTACATGGTCTCTGACTCCTTCTCCCATCCCCTCTTCTCCTCCTTCCCTTGTCGTCTCCCCCCCCCCCTGTATTTTTTGGGTTACTATTTGACGGTTTGTCATATGTTTATCTCCTATTTATTTCTATATTCTTGGGCATTTGGGCCACATGTTGTGGCTTTTGCACCTTTGCCCTGCTATTTTGTCTTCGTGTTTCATTTTGTTGTTGTGTAATTTATAAAAACCTTAATAAAAATTACAGTTAAAAAAAAAAAAAAAATTGACCTTATATATTCAGACATGCTAAAGAGGACCTTTCACCACCTCCACCAACTCCAGTTCTAAGCATCTGTTAATAGGCGCTGCTCCACTGATTCTTGCACAATTGGAATTTTTTCTCTAGCCCCCAAAATTTTCTCTAGCAATCAATGCTGTTACTTTTGGTCCTTGATATGCTATTTAGTCTCTGTACTGTCAAGAGGGCGGTGTCAGGCAGGAGCAGACAAGAGTGTGAATCTGATCTCTGACACTGGCTGCCTCTGATTGGAGCTCTGAATCACACCCCCTGTCTAACACTGCCCTTCTGACATCACAGAGCTTAAACGGGTTGCCCAGGCAAAAATGGACATTAAATTTATTCTTTAAATAGGCCAGGGACAAAAAAAAAAAAAAAAAAAAACACACACTCACCCTTTCCCCTATCTCTGGTGCCTCCCAGCGCAGTCCGGTCTTCTCGGCCCAGTGTTGACCTGTGGCAGAAGTCCCAGCCACACGTGACCGCTGAGGCCAATCAGTGGCTTCAGCAAAAGGGATCTGGGACATCACAGACGGCGAGCAGTTTCACTTTGAGAAGACGCCGGAGCAGCAGGATCAGACCGCGCTGGGAGGACACCAGAGCCCTGGGGACAGGTGAGTATGTTTTTATGTTTTTTTTCATTTTTTTTTTCACTTCCCCCAGCCTATAAACATGAAAAAAAGGAGAAAATAACTAGCTCCTCACGGATCAGTTAATTAATTACCAGAAGCATAGATCCATAACATATCAAAAAGATAAATAAAACTTAACATTTAATATAATAGTTAAAATTCAACAAGGTCCTAATTTGCATGTAAATAGACAAACAATCGGAACAATGTTACCGATTTCTACGGTGGACTGTAGTGGGTCCAAATGGGGCAGGGATTGTACCAAAGGATGGGTATAGGGAACTGATAGAATCATAGGAGGAATATCTAGCTCTTTCCCTAATAACCAAAGGTATGAAGCTCCCGCCCTGACAAGGGCAGTCCCGAAGCTTGCCATAAAAAAGCCCAATATGCACCTCCTCCCGACGCTTTTCACCACCCTGTAACGGGTGCTCCTCAGGGGAATATGGAGGAAGTGCTACAACCCCTTGTGCGGGGGGAGCTTACAGCAGTCCCTCAGTGGAGAGACTTACTAGAGGTCCTAATTTGCATGTAAATTTGTCTATTTACATGCAAATTAGGACCTTGTTGAATTTTAAATATTATATTAAATGTTAAGTTTTATTTATCTTTTTGATATGTTATGGTTCCCCCAGCCTATATAAAATGTTAACAATTTGTCTGGACAACCTCTTTAAATAGCACATAAAGCATTAAAACTAACTGCGCTTGTCGCACAGGAATGGTGGAGGCTAGAGAGAAAATTCCAACTGTGCTGGAATCAGTGGCGCAGCGTCTATTAAAAGATGCTAAGAACTACAAATGGTGGAGATGGTGAAAGGTCCTCTTTAAAGTGGAATCCCTTAGAATGTTTTGCCTCTGAATACACACGTGGACAAAATTGATGGTACCCCTCGTTTAATGAAAGAAAAACCCACAATGGTCACAGAAATAACTTGAATCTGACAAAAGTAAGCCACAAAGCTTCTGGGAGAATGTCCTATGGACAGATGAGACAAAAATCGAAATTTTTGGCAAGGCACATCAGCTCTATGTTCACAGATGGAAAAATGAAGCATATCTTGAAAAGAACACTGTCCCTACTGTGAAACATGGAGGAGGCTCTGTTATGTTCTGGGGCTGCTTTGCTGCATCTGGCACAGGGTGTCTTGAATCTGTGCAGGGTACAATGAAATCTCAAGACTATCAAGGGATTCCTGAGAGAAATGTGCTGCCCAGTGACAGAAAGCTTGGTCTCAGTCACAGGTCATGGGTCTTGCAGCAGGATAATGACCCAAAACACACAGCTAAAAACACCCAAGAATGGCTAAGAGGAAAACATTGGACTATTCTGAAGTGGCCTGCTATGAGCCCTGCCCTAAATCCTGCTGAGCATCTTTGGAAGAAGATGGAACATGCCGTCTGGAAAAGGCACCCTTCAAACCCGAGACAACTGGAGCAGTTTGCTCATGAGGAGTGGCCAAAATACCTGCTTAGAGGTGCAGAAGTCTCATTGACAGTTACAGGAATCGTTTGATTGCAGTGATTGCCTCAAAAGGTTGTGCAACAAATTATTAAGTTAAGGGAACCATCATTTCTGTCCAGGCCTTTTTCATGAGTTTTCTTTTTTAAAAAATTCTGCCGAAGCATGGTTGAAAAGCAATGTCTGACTTTCATTTGTTCATTTTCATAGAATTTTTATATATTATTACTTTTGTCAGATTCAAGTTATTTCTGTGACCATTGTGGGTTTTTCTTTCATTAAACAAGGGTTACCAACAATTTTGTCCACGTGTGTATGTTCATCCACCCCTGTTCCCTGCATAGCAGATAGTCCAAGAGCACTGCTACACAGGAAAAAAAAAAGTCCTCCACATTCTCAAGATCAATAGGGGCCTCACAAGTTGGACTTTCAGTGATCATAGAGCTATGGCACAACCTATCAATATGCCATCACTATAAGTCATCATGCAGTTATTATAAGATGTTTATCATAAAATTAAACCAGTGTCTGAGACGACTCATTGACTTCTATCAGAGAGCTGAGTAGACATGCTCTGTAACATGTGCACGGAGGGTCCATCACCTATTGTGAATAGTCTGATCCAGTATTGTCTGTGATGATGATAAGATAATAGGCCGACACTTTTGAGCAGTTATGAGTCTACAGCTATGTTCACATTTGTGTCACAGTCTCCGCAGAAGACTCTGTCACAGCGCCCCTTTAAATGAATGAATAGGAGCCGCGGAAGCCGGGCTGCAAAATAGGACAGGAATAGGACCTGTTCTATATTTTACGACCGGACTGTCGACACCCACATGTTACCGTGTAGTTCACGGTCATGTGTACGGGCCCATAGAAATGAATGGGTTAGTGTGCTATCCGGGAAAAACACGTATAGCACACTGATCTCGGCCACGGTTGTCTGCAACCGGCCTTAGATTACGTCAAAAATCTTGAAAGAAATAATCCTGCATGCAGAACCTTTTCAGCCAGCAAAATGGTGGATAACAACAATGTCCACTGAGATTGGTTTGGTGGACATTATATGACAGATTCATCCCAATCAGTATTTCTGTTTTTTTGTAACTCTCATGGAGCAGAAAGCCACAATTCCCAAATTGATATGTACACATAGCCTAACATTTAAGGTTTCTCTCTGGCCCACACACAATTCCAGGCTTAACATGAAAACAGCTAAGACTACACAAAGTAGATATATCAGCAAAAGTGCAGAGGAAATCCCAGAGTCATCTCACTGATATAATCCCAGCTTTACATACCTGCAACTCTGCTCTTAGCCGTTTATTCTCTTCATCCAGTTTCACCTCTTTCTTCTGCATGGAAGCAATCTCATTATTCTTGCTAACCCGAAATATCTCATACTCCTTCTTAAGTCGCTCATATTCAGCAGCATATTCCAGGTCCACTGATGCAGTGGACTTAAAACTGGCTCCGATAACCCTGGGTCCACGTCTGAAAGAACTGCGGAGAAGGCGCGCCTTGGGCTTTACTTCTACAGGAATTTCACAAGCTTCCCCACCTCCACCACCATATGTATCTTCAATTACTTCTCCGGGGCTCACTAGGGAAGACGCTGTCCCCATTATGGTATACCTGGATCTCTGAGTGTTTCTGCTAACTCACCATCTCAGGGGATTCTAAAAAAACATAATAAGGATAACTGTAGAAAAAAAAGCGATAATATACATTTATTGTGAAATGCTATACACAACAGTATACCTATAACATTCAATATACATAGAGATGAAAAAGCAATTTGGGAACTCGATGGGGATGTCACATCAATACTATCTCTGTCCACATTCTCTGTTACAGAATATAAACACCATAGAAGGGGGCACCCACATAGACCACTTTTTTCTTTTTCTTTTCAGTAACCAGGCAATAACAACTTCCACAGATATGAAGAGAAAATAAAACAATAAGCTACACGAACAGCAAGATTTGTGCCACAGTGGCTATATGGCTCCTGGGATCTGTTCTGCTCTGCAAATGGGATGTTTTTGGTCCCTTTTAATAGGTTAATACCTGTTTACAGGGATTATGCAGGATATCAGATTTTATGGCACATCCATAGGATAGTCCAACACAAAAAGAATTAGTCAAGAAAAAAAACAAAAAATCTAAAAAAAAAAAAAAATACTGTATAAAATATATATTTATTGATAAAAATGTAATAAATAATACATTGAAAAAATATATCAAAAGTCAATAATATAGGTGACACAGACAAAAGATAAGACACAACACAAGACACATGTGTCACATAAAGAGGCTCAAAAATATATATAAAGATGACAGTATATATATAATGGCCCAAGATGTATAATTAATACTCAATATGCAAAATTTTCAAACCATATATAGATAAATGTCTAGATAGGGAACTTAACCCAATCAATAATGATTAGATGCCACATGGACAAAGAAATATATATGGAAATGCAAAATCAAAGACACTATCCATATACTGCTTAAATATATTACTAGGAAGCTTTTTAGCGAAACGCGTTGAGGTGCGTTTCCACGCATACCTTTGTGTTCACTGGGGCTCAAATTTGTCTTTATAATGGCTACAGGTAATCATTATCATTTTGCATTTATTTATTAGTTTATTTGACATGTTTTCCATTTATCATTGCTTCTCACTAATATCTAGTAATATATTTAAGCATTATATGGATAGTGTCTTTGATTTTGCATTTCCATATATATTTCTTTGTCCATGTGGCATCTAATCATTATTGATTGGGTTAAGTTCCCTATCTAGACATTTATCTATATATGGTTTGCAGATTTTGCATATTGAATATTAATTATACATCTTAGGCCATTATATATATACTGTCCATATTTATATATATTATTTGTATATTTTTGAGCCTCTTTATGTGACACGTGTCTTGTGTTGTGTCTTGTCTTTTGTCTGTGTCACCTATATTACTGGCTTTTGATATATTTTTTCAATGTATTATTTATTACATTTTTATCAATAAATATATATTTTATATATTTTTTTTTTAGATTTTTTGGTTTTTTCTTGACATTCTTTTTGTGTTGGACTATTGATTTTGTGGTCAAGTTTATATGGAGGTTTTCTTTGGTTAGTACATCCATAGGATAGGCCTTAAATATCTGACCTTTGCAGCCCTGACAACAATCAGTTGTATGGGGCAACTTCTGGCACCTGTACTATACACAACACAAGGCCGGAGGTAGAAAGCTTCAAATGGGAGTTAAGCTGCACTATTGTTGACTACGGTTTCCGGCTCTGTGCTATAGATTGTATAGGCTCCGGAAGCGTTCCTATACAGCTGACTGATGCAGGGGACAGCTGCCTGCCACCCACTGATCAGACATTTATGGCTAGGCCATAAAATGCAATATCTTGGACAACTCCTTTAAGGAACAAAAAAAAACATAAAAAATAAAATAAATAAATAAAAGTCCTATTCTCTATGCCGATCTCTCCTTGCACCTATTCTAACACTTCCTGGTTCTCCATATGTTAGAGACCTGTTAAAGTTGGTCTGTCACCAGAACAGTTCCTACTGAACTAGAATCACAGTCAGATAACCTGGGCGAATATGTGAATAAAGCGCTTTTGTCTTGCTAAAATACTGAATAAAATCATAGAAAACGATATACTTGTCCTCACTGTTGCTCTCATTGCACCAGACAGCTATACTTTCCAGCTCCCAATCTCTCCCTACCTGCTATGAGTGACTTGATGTACACTGGCCCTGTTGATCATAGCAGTGAGGTAGCTCTTGGTATGATGAGAGCAATGGTGATGCCCTTGTTACACCAAACAACTCATCAGCATATAAAAAAAAAAAAGCTAATATCTTAGTAGCAGGAAGTAGAAGTGTTTTATTCATGTGAGCCACAGCTATCTGACTGTGTGTAGAGTTCTATAAAGAAGGACTGTTCCGGTCAGAGGCTCCTCTTAAAGAGGCCCTTTTTATAACTTATGTGTCATAAAGTCATATGCCTCAATCAGTTGCCTTCATCCTATGACCATGTTTCCACTCTACATCTGATGACTGATGAAAGTCAGATTGTTCTGACCGAAACGTTTCATCATTTGTAATAAGGATGTAATTAAACTGAAACATTTGATCAACTTTTTTGAGTAACAGAGTTATATGCTTTATTTGTTATGGATGAACAATCCTCTCTGAGCACCTCTTCTTGTGACCCCCCCCGAGTGATGCATCATTATTACTCACCTAATGTAAGATGACGTGGCAGAACACAACTATAGTGGCACTTTGAGCTCATACACATAAGTTCAATGGTACTGCTAATAATGAAATAAGTATGGAACAGCCTGTCTGTCCTACAGCACCGGGATTTCAACATGACTAATCCTTTCTTTCTTCACTTGGGACAGAAGTACCACCAGACATGTACAGTATGCCTGCAGATTATCCCAATATATATGGAAGAGATGAAGTAGATAGCAGTCAAGCAACTATGTTTTGAATATAGTCAGCTTAGGATAGGTTCACATCTGCGTTGGTCTCTCCGTCATTCAGGTCCTCTGGGGGGACCCAAATGACGGACTGCTGTTTTAGCGGTTACATGCAGACACCAGTGGGCCCTATTGACTATAATGGGGTGCATCGGGTGTCCGCCGTTTCAAAATTGAAAATGGCAGAGAGAAAAGTCCTCTGTCCCCAAAAGCATTTTTGATACTGATATGTCATTATCTGATCTGTGGAGGTCTTACAGCTGGAACCCGCACAGATCCACTGGTCTGGCAGCTATAGCAGTGAATGGGGAGCGGAAGCAGCTCTGATCCTATTCAAGTAACAAGAGCAAGGCTGCAGCCCTGTCCACTGTTAGGCACCAAGGAACTGCAGCCCTGATAGGTGACAACAGGTTATTAGTATCAATAATGCATTTGGAGATGGAAAACCACTTTAAGGCTGAAGCTACATGTCAATTTTGGCCATAACTCCTTTTTACATGACCAAAGATCACTATGTTGTTCTGCAACTCTTTAACTGATGTAAATGGAGTAACACAGCAACTCTGAGGATGCTGCGGCCACAACGACTAGCGGTGCTCGTGTTTTTTCTTTCGCAGCACCCTCAGGATCACAGTGTGACTCCATTCTGGAAGAGTCACAGATACAATTGTAGTGTAGCCACGACCTTAGTGTGGCTAGGGTTAGCGAGTTCTCTTTCATTTGATGGGAAAATAACAGTGTATCCAAAAGTCTCACAGAAAAGTTGTTAGATCACATGACTGACAACAGACAGGACCTAAACTGCTGTCTGTTTCCAATGGCAACAAGCAGAGTTTTGAAAGCAGCTACATATATGAATAGAGCAGAAGACATTTAATGGGAGTCCTACAAAAACTGCAAAGTATTTGTAAAGTTACTCAACTTTTCATGAAGAGAGTGAATTGCTGAAAATGATGTGAATTATAATAAGATGTCAAAAATGGCCACAATAACAAAAGTGAATAGTTGTATAGAACAGAGGGAGCAGCTACAAACTTCTACACTCCATTGTATACATGCACGCCTGTCTATCATGTACTGGGATCTCGTCACTACTACAGACTACTGGTCACTAGTGAAACAAAGACTAGAAGAACTTACTGTTTGGTTGCCACGGGAAAGACTGACTCCTACCAACAGTAGCGGCAGGTAATGGGCATTGCTCACGAGCAATAAAGTTTATCGCATTCGAAAAAACTGGAATGCAGAAGGTACGAATCAGCGTCACTTTCACTAAAGAGGCGTGATTAGATGATTCGGCTTCCGGTAGGTTGCTAAGGAGATGTCTTGAGCGGCCTTGGTAACCGTGTACGGATTATTCTGGGACATTGATATTCCATCGGGAATGGCCGCCCTGCAAATCAAGGATGGGGAGTTCACCGCAACTATCTATAAACTGGTGAGAGACTCCCTACATCACAATGGCATCTGCACAGTATAGCACAGTGGGGTTACGGGGCCTTCTCATCCAATGTAATGGGGTGATCTGGTGGCCCAGTCCTTCTCTTGTACATCCTGCCTACTATAAATCATCCTCATAGGAGTGGATCAAACTGGCCACAGAGTCATCACATAATAAACAACCTGGACAGGTTTTTTAACCCCTTGGGGACACAGCCTGTAGTGGTGTGATTTATTTATTTTTTCTTTTTCATTTATTCATCTCTGCAGTTCAAAATCGATCATTTTTTTATTTTTCCATTAAAATAGTTTTAAGAGAGCTTGTAATTTTCAGAATAAGAAGTACCAGTACTTCACATCCATGAAAAATTCATCAACTTATTATTTTTTTTTTTTTATTTCTATACTTTATTATGTTGGTCCATGGCAATTGGCACGTGCATTGCCCGTAATTTCACAGATCCATAGATCTCAATGAGCGTCCATGGTCTGCAAAGTGGAGCACGTCTCTGTTCTTTTAACACAGGCCATTGGTCCATAAAAAAAATGCATAGTGGGTATGCAGTTCATAACTAACACTGAAGTGAGGTGGAACGGATGCGCACACACACCTTGAACACTTGGACCTGTTGCACAGAGACGGGTTAAACCCCTGTCCCAATTGCGCCTGTTAGAGTACTGCACCCACAGTGTTAACCAAGATATTTCGTCACAATTTGGCATAGTAGAATTTACTAGTTGTGTTGTTCGATACATTATAATATACTTTATACATGCTCAGATTGCTTTAGTTGGTGCAGATCATCTTGTGGTCAGTGTTCTGGTGCTTTCGAGAATTGGATCGCACAATGATTTCTTGTAAGTGGAACAAAGTTGCGCCCATGAGTTGCACTGCGGGAGAAGTTGTGACTTCCTGTCCCAAGGTACTGCCTGTTTGACATCAAGCATAAACTCAGCTATCAAAGGTGGAAGAAAGCTTCCTATTTAAGGGCTGCTTCTGTGCTCTGTAGAGGGAGAAAAAGGGAAAAGGTGTTAGAGGGTTGCTTGGAGGAGGCAGTAGTCTGCAAGATTTGTTGAGGTGGGAGAACCCTATGAGCTGCTTGTAGCGAGGGAAGAGACACCAATATTAGTATGTCAGAGGTACTTCGAATTGGCACACTTTCTGAACCACCTTGTGATTTGGAGCCTGGGACATGCAGTGGCGTGCAGTCGTTCACCTTGCGATAAAGTAAGCATATTGTTTGCCCCCAAGACCTGCACAAGTTATTGTTCTACCCTTCTATGAGAGTTGTCATTATACCAGACCTGCTGTACTTTGCCATGTACAATAAAGAAGTATCCGCAGAGTGAACTATATGTCCAGCGTGTATCCATTTCTTGGTGGTGGAGCTTCATGTGATCTGCCAGGAGCAGAGTGTCAGTTTCCCAGGCAGCATTCCTGGATTTCAACCTTTGCAAAGTTTCTTTCTTGGCAACCCCTCCAGTTAGCAGTTGGAAGGGGCTGCAGTACCCCAGTGAGCGCTGCGTCCTCTTCAGTGTTTACCAGATACAGCTCCATACTTTCTATAATCGCAGTGTCTGGTATTATGGTTTAGTACAGCTCTGTCATATTAAAGGGGTTGTATGGCAGGGTCAAATGTTTTATAAAAAGAGCAGAATGGGTTACTAAAAGTAGCATTACGCACCTCACCGATCCCTCACAGCTTCTGTTCTTATGCATCTGGGGTCTCATTCCTGGCCCCTCTTAACACAACAAAAATACTGCTAAATAAAACACTGAAGTGTCAGTACATCTGGATTAGGGGATGGGTGAGTAATGCTTCTTTTATATAAAGAAAATGTAATCCTGATAGACAACCCTTTTTTTAAATTCAATGGGACTGAGCTGCAGTACCAGGCACAGACATAACTAACAGTGCAGAGCCTGGCAAACAATGAATGGGGTCTGGCATTTTCCAGAGTGTCATGTCCCCTGCAATCAGCTGATCGGCAGGAGGTGCCAAGAGACAGATCCCCACAGATCTTATTGATGGCCTATTTTAAGAATAGATATATTCAGTTATAGAGAACTGAATAACTTCAAAGAAGCACACATTCTGCTTTTATACCCCTGTGGTCTAGTGAAGGGCTTCTCAAACCAGTCAATTTGTTCTGATGCCGGGGCCTAACCAACAAACAAATGCTGCCAGGAAGTGCCAGACAGATGTCTCTATGCTGTGCACATAATACACTTACCAGTGCCAACCAGATACCACTGTACATCACACATAATACCTGTAGCCCAAGGTCGCACAACACTTTTTCCAGAAGAGTTAAAATATCTTAACATCTTTGAGGAGTATTTGTAGCCAAGCAAGATCATGAAATTTGCAGTAATGCAAATAAATAATACAAAGGCATACATGATGTTAAGAGGACACTATTTATGAAGGCGGCCATTAGTAGAAGTGTTTCCATGCATATATATTAACTCAGAGTATCTAATGCCATGGTGTAATTCCTACATTTTTTCTACATTTGGCAGTAACAATAAAAACCACAATTTCTCTGCATGTCCTGCAAGGCTATGTTCACACAAAAATCTGCTGAGAATTTTTTTCCTGTGTAATTTTTTGCTCATTAGCTTCATTCAGTGGGGCCGCCTCACCGTTTGAGAAACACTGGCCTAGAGCCGCCAATTCTGGTGGCTGTTTTCATTCGGTGTAGCTGAGACACAGTATACTGGTGGCAGCAGTACATCATTAAGTAAGGCTTGTGAATAGCCACAGTGGTGGTGTCAGTAAATATGACATGTGAACGCAGTAGCCATTTTTTCTAAAATACTGAATCAAGTCATAGAAAGCTATATACCTGCCCTCAGATACAGTAACATAGGTGACATGACAGATATGGATACATTCAATACATTCCTGTCTCTTTGTACAGTACTTTGGAAATACAATGTGATCACAGGGTTTATCTTATCCTTTATAGATTAGAAATTAATATTTGCATCTTTTCTTTTGTAGATAAAAGAGGGAAGATATGGAGAAGCTGTGCAGATACTCAGCATTGAACTGCAGAAACAATATCGGGTAATGCGATGCTAAATAATCTTTTATATCATGATACTATTTGTACTGTAGATTTCATACCACACTGAGAGATATGTATTAGGAAACCTCTGACAGAGAGACAGTCGGGTAGATGACATGAGGGGACAGTCAGTTTTGCCTGAGTCTATATTTATGTAATTAGTGCTAAATTTATGAAATGTTATACACAGTTTGATAAATTTGACATATCAATAAGGGTAAGTTCACACTACCGTTATTAATGTCCATTGCTTTCATCTGTCATAGGAAGAGAGCAACGTACTTTAATGACAAAGGACTGACTGAAACTTTCTTTTGCCGTATTTGTTACTTTTCTGATGGAAGAAAAAGTCATACATATAGGAATTTTTCTTCTGTTACAAAAGTAAACTTGCTTGGGAAAGGAACGCCAGACTAAGGCTGATGACTGATAAGGGCAACAAACATTTTTAACAGTATTGTGAACGTCCCCTTAGTCTTAACACTATTGCCTGAGATGTTATTCCACTTTCTATACCACCTTGTCACTGGAGTGATAATGCAAAAATTTTTGCAACTATTGCTTTGCAACAACTTGCATTTGATAAATCTGAAGGACAGACAGCTATACAGGATGAACACACCTGGTGGAGTGAGTTGCTTATGTGGTGTACATATACAAATATAGCAGTTTTTTTTTCCATAAATGAGCTCAAAAAGTCGCAAATTTCTGCTTTGTGACTGTTTTATACTAGAATTGTAGAGTGTATGGCTTGATAAATTCCACATTAGTTTCTTCTCTAGTCACCTCATTGCCCTCTGTCTCCTTTATTTCTGTAAAACTCCACTACAGCACTGGGCACTAGTTTCTTCCTCTGCAAAGCACCAGTTTTACATAGGCTATACGTTACTGGACCCTCTCGGTTAGTATCCTGGTATATTGCTGAGCAGATACCCAAAATGATTTGAGTACCAACTAGCAAGCCCAGCACTTCTATTAGGAGCCTGGAGGAATGCCTAAATGTTGTCCCTTATCTGTTAGGGCCGCAGGGGGCAATACTTATGTGGCTCTGGTGCTAGTGAAACCGGCGACAGCCTGCGGCCACTGCGTTTTTTCAATTAATTGTCAAATGGCTGATGATTTTTCAGGAAGACCGCTGTTTGACCTACTAAACCATGTGGCCAATTGTAATGGCGCACTGTTACGTTGGTGAAACTGCTGATTCTGACAAGATCCTGTAGCCTGAGTGGCTGCATGCTATCACCAGTGTTCCCTCTAAGCTGTGCGCTCTGGAAAAGAAAAAGTTAAAACAACATAACAGCGTTAGGTTGGTGCCCCAGATGTATCTGGATGTGGCTATAGTCGCAGTCCCTGGGCTGCTGATGCTTTCACTTCTCTGTACGTGAAACAAGGATTATTTGCCACTGTCATAGTACGGACAGTAGAGCCGCAAGAAGGCAGGGACTCCCAGCAACATAAATCACTATGGTGCAAGGAGCCAGGCTTATGATTGGGTTTGGGCCGGGATATCCAGACAATGTATGAACTGGATTTTCTGGCATAGATTCCTTAATGAGTGTGAAACCTAAAGGTTTGTGTATAAAGAAAACTTACTTTACCTGTCAGTGTATGTAGGCTGTGTAAAAGATATCCTATATTTATTAGATTTTATACTTCTGCCCGTTTTTGAGATTTTTCCTTTAGAAGATGTAATAAAGTAATGTGTATTATCTTGTTAAACAGTAGTTTTAGATATTGTGTATTTCTTTAGCTTTCTGATGTATACATGTTGTTATGCTGTGTTTTAGTCTAGAGCTGGCCTCTCTCTTCTGGGATACTGTTATTATCAGATGCAAGACTTTGTCAATGCCGCAGATTGCTATGAACAGCTCACGCAGATAAACCCTGAAGTTGAAGAGTACAAACTATATTATGCCCAGTCAGTATACAAGGCATGTATGTACCCAGAGGCCATGAAAGCAACTTTTATAATGGACAGTCCTGCATATCAGAGCAAGGTACGGGCATTGGATCTCTGCATTGCACTTTCTTTCCCACGTTATGTTCCAGCAGTAACCACTTCCTACCATGTCCAATATTGCAATATTTCTTACATCCTAGAATATTTTAACTTAAGGATAAGTCATTTGATGATCAGCAGGGTTCAACACCCAGGCCCAATCAGCTGAGCATGTGCTCAGCCACTTCAGTACTTTCCAAACACAGTGCCGTACATTTATATAGTTTCTGTGCTTGGTATCGCCCTCAGCCCATTCAATTGAATGGAACTGAGCTGAGGTCAGGTCTTGTGAGCAATGCAGAAGCGAAACTTGGGAAATGCCCCCATTGCTTCTAACAGCTGATCCACAGGGGTCTCAGGTGTTGGACCCCCACTTAACTTCAATTGATGACCTATCCTAAGGATAGGCCATCAGATAAAAAGTCCCAGAATACCCTTTTAGGCTAAGGCCCCACTTAGCAAATCGCAGCTAAAAAACGCATTGCTGTTTTTTTCTGCAGCGGTTTTTCTTCCCTTATTAAATCTATAGGGAAAATGCTCACATTTCTACAGCTTAGAGAGGTTGTCCAGGCAAAATTTTTATATTTTAAATAGGTTGGGGGAGGTGAAAAAATAAAAATCTCATCTGTCCCCAGTTGTCCGGAGTGCTCCCAGCGCGTTCTAGTCCTCCAAGTTTATTGTTCTCTTCCAGCGGAAGTCTCCACCACATGTGACCACTGAGGCTGCTAAATGGCAACTGAGGACGCTACCTGTGACATCCCGGGGTCTCTTCCTGAGGCTGCTGATTGGCCTCACGGTCAGGTGACCGCTAAGGACAATCAGCAGCTTCAGTTAAAGGAATCCGGGACGTCAAAGCCTGCGAGCAGTTTCACTTTGAGAAGACAGCCCAGCAGAAGGATCTGACCACGCTGGGAGGATTCCGGAGCACTCCCCCAGCCTATTTAAAATATGAAGATTTTGCCTGGACAACCTCTGTAAATTGACATGCTTTGGAAATGCAGTTTTTCTGCAGTGTGTGGATGGGATTAGCCAGAATCTCATTCACTATGTTGGTACTGTAAAATGCAGCGTTTTTCCCATAGTGTTTCCACAGCAGCCAGAAAAAGCTGCGTAATGCATTTTGGGGCCTTAGCCTTAGGCAAAGACTGCACATTGCAGGAAAGCTGCTCTTTTTTTTTTTACAGATTTTGCTGCTCTTTCTTGAGTCCAAAAGCAGGAGTGAATTTAGCAGAAGGGAGAAGTATAAGTACTTCCTATAAATTTCACATTTCTTTGAAACCACTCTTGACTTTGGCTCCAAAAAATGCTGCAAAAACTGCAACAAGAAAGCAGTTTTTCCACAACATGGGGCCTTAGCTTTAAAGCGTATCTAAACTTTCAGACAGTTTTTGATATTCTGGTAGCATTTGTGCCATTAATAAGTTTTATAATATACTTTATGAAATTTTTGCTCTTTTCTGTGAAATCCTGCATTTTGCACTCTTTTCTTTGCTTTTCTACTGAGATCTGTTAATAAAGAATATTACAAAATTTATTTATGACTCAAATACTGCCAGAAAATCAAAAGTTGTCTGAAAGTTTAGTTTAAAATGGCGACTTTCAGACAACAATTAACCCATGTTTATGGCCAGCTACAAGGTGGATCTACTTTAAACGTTACAATGAGGGATAGCAGATATAGCAGTTACCTGGTCAGATTTCTGCAAATGCTTTACAGCTTGGTGGAACTATTAACCTGTAGTAAGAGTATATATTTACTGTACTTGCCAAATACAGATGTAAGACAGCGTGTGATAAAATGCTACTCAAATAAACATATTTTTAAAGCTGTGATTATACTTTTTTTTTTTTGTCATCATTGTTTCTCTTAGGTGTTAAAATTACAAGCTTGCATTAAATATGGGGAAGAAGACCTATCAGGAGCCAAGGTACAAAATCAATATAAACAGGTCTTTGTTATACAAATGACAAAACTTGTAAAAAATATAATTCCCACTGTTTTTGTATATACCGCGTCACCAATTATTATGCACATTATATTTTTCTCTGATTTTCCTAAATGGTCGATACAAATGACAGTCAGTATAATGTTCCAATCTTCAACCATTAGAGTATAAATGAAATTTTATTGTGCAAACATGCCAATGATAATTTTGCTCTGTGCTGTGCTCTGAATCAGCCACTAATCTCTTCAAAGTACGGTGACCATGCTTAAGTTTTCATGAACTATCTAATGTTTTCATACCTTGTCCAACACAGTGCACTATTTGGCTTCTTTTCCTTTCCCATATTGCTTGAAACCTGTGGCCTGCTTAATAATGTGGAATGCCCATCTTAGGCTAAGACCCCACATTGCAGAAATGCAGCTTTTTTTATTGCAGATTTTGCTGCGTTTTTTTGAGCCAAAGGCAAGAATGGCTTCAAAAGGAATGGGAAATATATAGGAAGTACTTATACTTCTGCTCATTCCATTCCTGGCTTTGGTTCAAAAAACCGCAGCAAAATCTGCAACAAAAATAGCTGCGTTTCCGCAACGTGGGGCCTCAGCCTTAAGTAGGTTTCCTTTAATTGGGCTCACTGGGCAAACTAATTATCACAGGTGTTTGAGATTGGTTTCAGTGATCCAAAGAGCCCTGATACACAATACCATCCATGAATTTAATGGAAAAACAAAAAATTAAATCTTTATGTCACTTAAATCCGATTTGCAGAATAATTTTGGAGGAGGCATATTGAAGACAGACAAGTATTGAACATTCATTTGAAAACCCTACACTCCTAAATGTTTCCAGTATGCTGAGCCCCCCAACGCCTTTTAGCAGGCCTCAACTATAGCCTGCACTCACTATGAATAGATAAATGTTATTGCCATAAGTGCCCAGGAATTGATATAGGGAATAGTTCCCCTACTGATTAATATCAGCATGTGCTGCAAATATTACCAGAGCTATTTCCTTTCAGCTTAAAACCAATCTCCTGGGAACAATATTGGCTTATAGAGTGAAACCTTGATCAGGGCCTATGGGCAGGGGTTGCCGAGATGAGACGACCCCTTGATTGCTTGCCATTCAGTAAAACAGACCAAGGCCCAGTAATGCTTTTACAGTTACACAATTTGTGACCTCCTGCTGAAAAGAGTTGAATTTCTTTCTGGGTCATCAATGTATACTCCTGGAGATCCCCTTTAAAGTCAGTGGAGATTTGTGTACAGCTGAATGCTTGATATTAATGGATAATGACTGTTCACTTCTCAGCCAGAAATTATTTATCAGACCAATCCCACCAATCAGAATTTTTCCCAGATGATATGCCTTAAAAGACCATCCAGGGAAAACCTTGTACATTGTACTTTTCTTATTTCATTATGATTGAGAACTGAAGTTCAGATTCTAAACTTATTTTCATAACTTATAATAAGAATTTCTTTGATATGCTCTCCTAGAGTCTGGTAGAACAGATCCCTTCTGAAGATCCAGATAGCGAAATTAATTTGGGATGTTTGCTGTACAAAGAAGGACAATATGAAGAAGCCTGCAAAAAATTCCTCACTGCCATGCAAGTTGTTGGATATAAACAAGGTAAAAAATAAATCGGTAAAAATATTTTCCTGTTCATTTTGCTCCAAAAATGTTACTGTTTATCTAAACTACCTGCTATATACAGTGGGGAAAAAAAGTATTTAGTCAGCCACCAATTGTGCAAGTTCTCCCACTTAAAAAGATGAGACCGGCCTATAATTGTCATCATAGGTAGACCTCAACTATGAGAGACAAAATGAGAAATCAAATCCAGAAAATCACATTGTCTGATTTTTAAAGAATTTATTTGCAAATTATGGTGGAAAATAAGTATTTGGTCACCTACAAACAAGCAAGATTTCTGGCTCTCACAGACCTGTAACTTCTTCTTTAAGAGGCTCCTCTGTCCTCCACTCATTACCTGTAGTAATGGGACCTGTTTGACATTTTTATCAGTATAAAAGACACCTGTCCACAACCTCAAAAAGTCACACTCCAAACTCCACTATGGTGAAGACCAAAGAGCTGTGGAAGGACACCAGAAACAAAATTGTAGACCTGCACCGGGCTGGGAAGACTGAATCTGCAATAGGCAAGCAGCTTGGTGTGAAGAAATGAACTGTGGGAGCAATAATTAGAAAATGGAAGACATATAAGACCACTGATAATCTCCCTCGATCAGGGGCTCCACGCAAGATCTCACCCCGTGGGGTCAAAATGATCACAAGAATGGTGAGGAAAATCCCAGAACCACACGGGGGGACCTAGTGAATGACCTGCAGAAAGCTGGGACTAACGTAACAAAGGCTACCGTCAGTAACACACTACGCCTCCAGGGACTCAGATCCTGCAGTGCCAGACGTGTCCCCCTGCTTATGCCAGTACATATCCGGGCCCGTCTGAAGTTTGCAAGAGAGCATTTGGATGTTCCAGAAGAGTATTGGGAGAATGTCATATGGTCAGATGAAACCAAAGTAGAACTGTTTGGTAGAAACACAACTCGTGTTTGGAGGAGAGTGAATGCTGAGTTGCATCCAAAGAACACCATACCTACTGTGAAGCATGGGGGTGGCAACATCATGCTTTGGGGTTGTTTCTCTGCAAAGGGACCAGGACGACTGATCGTGTACATGAAAGAATGAATGGGGCCATGTATCGTGAGATTTTGAGTGCAAACCTCCTTCCATCAACAAGGGCATTGAAGATGAAATGTGGCTGGGTCTTTCAGCATGACAATGATCCCAAGCACACCGCCAGGGCAACGAAGGAGTGGCTTCATAAGAAGCATTTCAAGGTCCTGGAGTGGCCTAGCCAGTCTCCAGATCTCAACACCATAGAAAACCTTTGGAGGGAGTTGAAAGTCCGAGTTGCCCAGCGACAGCCCCAAAATATCACTGCTCTAGAGGATATCTGCATGGAGGAATGGGCCAACATACCAGCAACAGTGTGTTCCAACCTTGTGAAGACTTACAGAAAACGTTTTACCTCTGTCATTGCCAACAAAGGATATATAACAAAGTATTGAGATGAACTTTTGTTATTGACCAAATACTTATTTTCCACCATAATTTGCAAATAAATTCTTTAAAAATCAGACAATGTGATTTTCTGGATTTGTTTTCTCTTTTTGTCTCTCATAGTTGAGGTCTACCTATGATGACAATTACAGGCCGGCCTCATCTTTTTAAGTGGGAGAACTTGCACAACTGGTGGCTGACTAAATACTTTTTTTCCCCACTGTATCTTGTGGATGTCTATACCACCAGAAGTATACTCTAGCACCCCAAAGAAATCACCAGACCCCTTAAAGACTACAAGATAAGTTGTCCCCAGAATGGGCTCAAATTAGTGTTGGCCTGGCCCACCAGAGTTCCAGGTGATCATTCATTGGGCCCAGGCACTAACACAATAATAAGATGCCCAGACTTGAAGACAGCTGTGTTTCCTAGGGGTACAGACTTTCTGAACAAAACTGCAAAAATGTGCATGCTTTAAGAAGTTTTCCAATCTCATGAATATTTTTACAAGATCTGCAAATGGAGTAAAATACCAAAAGCTGTAATTACCAATCACATATGTCTCCCATGCCATTACTTCCCTGGTCTTTTGCTAGTCTTTGTTTACCCACCTCCAGTGGTGTTATGGTGTTATGCTTTCTCGACTTGTGACCCCTCCAGCCAGTCATTGGCCACAGCAGTGACCTCAATGTTACAGTTACATGTCACTGCTAAATCTTTTTTTTTTTTTTTTTTAAGCAGGTAATTGTTATTGGAGTTTTTCTAAAAACAAAACGATTTTGACAAAATAAAACCCAACCAAACATATTAGTCATACTCTGTGTAAACTATTACTACCTACTGTAAGGTTTTCAATAAAAACTCAAGAAAAAAGTATAAATAATTGGACAATCGACCAGGCACATTGTAATAGTAAGGGTAGACAAAAAGAATTGTACATTTATTTGCATTATATTGTGAACATTATTATTATTCATATTTTCTCAATTTGTTTTGTAGACTTATCCTACAGCATTGCCTTATGTTACTACAGCATGAAGCAATATGTTCCTGCTTTAAAATACATTTCAGATATTATAGAACATGGAATTCGAGAACATCCAGGTAAGTTGCAATGGTAGAACTATAGGATATATGTAAAATAAGGCATGTTTTAGTTATAATGTTAACATGCAGCTATCTGTTATTTTTGTGAAATTAAAGGCCATTTTCAAGCAAAAGACAATGGTAGTCAGCAATGTTCTAGCAGCTTGTAAATTTGTACAATGTGTAATTCATTGTTCTACTCCATTGCATGGAAGAATATTTCATAGGTACAGTACAGACCAAAAGTTTGGACACACCTTCTCATTCCAAGAGTTTTCTGTATTTTCGTGACTATAAAAATTGTAGATTCACACTGAAGGCATCAAAACTATGAATTAACACATGTGGAATTATATACTTAACAAAAAAGTGTGAAACAACTGAAAATATGTCTTATAGTCTAGGTTCTTCAAAGTAGTCACCTTTTGCTTTGATTACTGCTTTGCACACTCTTGGCATTCTCTTGATGAGCTTCAAGAGGTAGTCACCTGAAATGGTTTTCACTTCACAGGTGTGCCCTGTCAGGTTTAATAAGTGGGATTTCTTGCCTTATAAATGGGGTTGGGACCATCAGTTGTGTTGTTCAGAAGTCAGGTGGATACACAGCTGATAGTCCTACTGAATGGAGTGTTAGAATTTGTATTATGGCAAGAATAAAGCTGCTAAGTAAAGAAAAATGAGTGGCCATCATTACTTTAAGAAATGAAGGTCAGTCAGTCCGAAAAATTGGGAAAACTTTGAAAGTGTCCCCAAGTGCAGTGGCCAAAACCATCAAGCGCTACAAAGAAGAGGACCGCCCCAGGAAAGGAAGATCAAGAGTCACCACCATGTCTTTATGCGACGCAGAAAAGGTGAACGAATGGACTCTACATGCCTGGTTCCCACCGTGAAGCATGGAGGAGGAGGTGTGATGGTGTGGGGTTGCTCTGCTGGTGACACTGTTGGGGATTTATTCAAAATTGAAGGAATACTGAACCAGCATGGTTACCACAGCATCTTGCAGCGGCATGCTATTCCATCCGGTTTGCGTTTAGTTGGACCATCATTTATTTTTCAACAGGACAATGACCTCAAACACACCTCCAGACTGTGTAAGGGCTATTTGACCAAGAAGGAGAGTGATGGGGTGCTACGCCAGATGACCTGGCCTCCACAGTCACCAGACCTGAACCCAATCGAGATGGTTTGGGGTGAGCTGGACCGCAGAGTGAAGGCAAAAGGGCCAACAAGTGCTAAGCATCTCTGGGAACTCCTTCAAGACTGTTGGAAGACCATTTCAGGTGACTACCTCTTGAAGCTCATCAAGAGAATGCCAAGAGTGTGCAAAGCAGTAATCAAAGCAAAAGGTGGCTACTTTGAAGAACCTAGAATATAAGACATATTTTCTGTTGTTTCACACTTTTTTGTTAAGTATATAATTCCACATGTGTTAATTCATAGTTTTGATGCCTTCAGTGTGAATCTACAATTTTTATAGTCATGAAAATACAGAAAACTCTTGGAATGAGAAGGTGTGTCCAAACTTTTGGTCTGTACTGTATATATAAGTGTACATGGTTCTGTGACACAGTGTCAGAGACATCAACTATTTTTCATTTTTTTCTCTGTATTACACTCCAGAGCTTGGTGTTGGCATGACGACAGAAGGAATTGATGTCCGTAGCGTGGGTAACACATTGGTACTGCATGAAACTGCACTGATTGAAGCATTTAACCTAAAGGCTGCCATTGAGTATCAGCTAAAAAATTGTAAGTCCACATCTGTCTTATATTTTCTCCTATTAGCTTAGTGTTCCTAAGACGTGTGAAATATATATACATTTCTAAAGTGCTACGGAATAAGTTGGCGCTATATAAATAAAGTTTATTATTGTTATTATTATATAGTGCCTGAGTCATTGTTTCTGTAACTGTCTACAGTAACTCATGGTTTTCTGGTATAGGGGCGATAGTTGACATTCAGTACATTAGGTCCTCAAAACCAGAGCTCAGGAACTGATTTCTAACACTGGGTAAATTAGAGCTTTTAGGCCTGTAGTATATTGTTAATTATGTATTATATACTATATGAAGCTGAAAACTACTGTAAATGTTTCCCCAAGTATATGCTATTTTATTTGTTCTTGTAGATGAAGCAGCTCAAGAAGCTCTGACAGATATGCCTCCACGATCAGAGGAGGTAAGGCTATGGTCTTAATGTAGTACAGATGATAGTCTATTATAAAACCGAAATGTTTTCTCAAATGGAATCAATCACAATAGCATCATGAATGTTATTCCATTTAAAGGGGATTTCAAGTCAGTTAAAATTTTTTAGCAGTGGCTCAGAATGGGTTACAAAGAAACAAGAGACTGAATTCTCACTGTTCCTCTCTACTCTTCCACTGACTGAGTTCACTGCTAGTGTCTACGTCCTGGTCTTTCTCGACAAATAAGAAATGACTGCTTAGCCAATCACAGGCTCAAGCGGTGACCTGCCTCAGCTGAGGGTGCCTGGCTGAGAAGGATCAGGAGGTAGAGATCAGCAGGAGAACCAGGCATTATCTAAATAGGGGCAGCAGAATGTCAGTGAAGTGATTGCATCTTTTTTATTCCTTTCTAAGATATCTTTACCTACTGGACAACTCCTTTAAAGCCTAAGCACAATAAAAGCAATGACTAAATTCCTTCCTTATTTAGCCAATTACAAACCTAGCTTTGCTCTAGCACCACCTTTGTTGCTCCCTAAAGAGCAATGCCTATTTTTCCAGAAACCTGAGATTAAAGTCAAGTCAAAATGAAGTGAGACCCATCCACAGACAGCTGTGTCAGTATTGTTGCCTGTCATCAGTGCCAAGCTGGGAAATTGATGGAAGAGTGAAGAAATCAGGCGATACCTTTTAGAAGCTGGGAAATGGCAGGCTGAGTGAGAGGTCATAAACGTGGGTCAGAAGGGATCTTATATAGTCTTATTGACCGTATAAGACCCTGCACACTGCAAGGGGCCTTTAAGGAGACATAGAACCCCTTCCGATTTAATAGTAGACCAGTGCATAAAAATTCTCTACCTTTGTTGCCAAACCATCAGCAGAATGAAAGGGGATGTCAGCAGGTGACAGGGAAGCCATTGAAAATTGGTCAAATCCCTAATGGGTAATGGGAACACTTCATCTTGAGGGTAATTTCAATATTGAAGGGGTTGTCCAAAAGTGTAAAATGTTTTGTAAAAAGACAAAATGTGTTAAAAAATTAAGTAAGCATTACTTAACCTCACCAAGCAAAGGGTAACATGTTGTATGAGTAAAAAGGTTTTAACCCTTTACATGTCCCGGAGATATAGATAGTTCTTATACTTTTGAAAACGACAAGCAAGCAAACCTCCCTATAGAAGAAAACAAGGAATTGTGACCAGAATAGTGAAGTACTGTATATCAAATGGGTCACAATGGCATTTATTGTACTTACAAAACATTTGTCCAGCGTGTCAAGCATAAAACAGGTCATCAACTTGAAACACACAAATTGAGTTTTACTATAACAGTTTTTTCTAGGGCATGCTATGTGCAATATTGAGCATATAGTATACACTATGCTAAGCTTGGCCACGTTTACATGCGTTTTGAAAAGCAAGAGGTGAATAGGCCGTGGCAAAAAACCTCTAGTGGTCGCCTTATCTCCTGTGGGGAAAAATGGATCAGGCATAAAATACAACAAACCTGATCCTTCTTTACCCCAACATCTGCTGCCTCGGGGAAAGTTGGAACATCCTATACACAATACATGGTGGTCCGAGCCTACCAGAATCAATGGGCCATCTGACATCTATGTGCATGGCCACTTTAATACATTTGGTAATCTGTTTCTTGTCGTAATTTCTCAGATTGTGATATTTTCTGATTTTCACAGGAACTTGACCCAGTTACTCTTCATAATCAAGCATTGATGAACATGGAATCCAAACCCACTGAAGGCTTTGAGAAGCTACAGTTTTTGTTGCAGCAAAATCCTTTTCCTCCAGAGACATTTGGAAATCTCTTACTTTTATACTGCAAGTATGAGGTATTGTATTCCTGTTAGTTTGTACATGAATCCAGTTGTATTGTTCACTATATGCTGACTAGACGCTGCCAATTGAATGTTTTAAAAGAGTTATTCTATGTACAAGATTTATGCCCTATCCACAGGATAGGGGATACTGTATGTGTCTGATTGTATGTGTCTGATAGGGGACACTTGTTCACAATAATGGGGCCGCTGAGTTCCCTTGTTTGACTGGAGCAACAGTTGCATCCTGCTGCTCTATTCAACTCTATGGAACTGTTGGAGATAAACAAGCATGGTACTCTGCTTCTCTCTTTAGTGCTGCACTCTACAAGCCCATAAAGATGAATGGAGAGCCATTGCACATGCACATCCGCCTTAGGGCAGTGATCAATGGCTGTCTGCTGTGTATCTGCATATACAGCACCTTTCCCACAATGATTGATAGGTGCTGTATATGCAGCTACGCAGCAGACAGCCATTGATCCCTGCCCTAAGGCGGATGTGCTTCCCTCATAAATAAGTCCACAAAAAATATCAGGTCTAATAGTCATAAATGTATTGTTGAGAATACCAGAGCCAAACTCAAATACAAAACCAATAACAATTCTCCAATACAACAAGTCATATATAATCAAAATTTATCTTTATTAACAAAAATTATATATATCCAGTTCATTATGTTGCAAGAATTAAAAACAAATAAAAAGAGCAAAAGACATGGTCCAATGTGGTATACAGAGATGGCAGACATATAATTATATAGATGACACAAATTATGCACCACAATTCACAAATTAATAAGTTAATATACAAATACCAAGATTAAATACATATGTAATCAAAAATTAATGTAACAACAAATAATAAATTAGTCAAAGTGCACCAGTGCCATGTGCACAAATAAAGAATTGTAACCGACTATAACCAAAGGATAATCACATGTGCTCAATTATAAAGTAAGTCCCAAATTCATAAGCAATACCAACCAGCCATCATGCCGCCTGCAACCACATGGACCACCACCCCAACGCATGTTTCACGATAGCTTACTCATGGGGTGCTGGTTCAGTGTGTTATGGAGGTTTTTATAGGTACAAGAAACGCTGACAAACTAAATTAGCTCAAAAATAGAGCTCACCTGTGTTATATTACAGGGCGCATCCAGATCCCCATAACAACGTGGGCGGCATCCCGTGCCGTGGAACGCATATGTGTTCCACTGACACATAAAGGGGCGTCGTCGCGATGGAATGACAGAATCAGGCATCCGGCGCATGCGCACAACACAGGTAGATAGCGGTGGCCATCTTGGAATCAGGAAGACCCATATAAAAGCTGGAATAATCTCAAATGATTACAAAACACCCCTTATAGACTGTCATAACATTCCTTCATAAATACACTGGACTCATAACTATGTGTACAGTGAAGTATTTGATCTCTTCTTTAGAGATGCATTGTAGCACTGCCTTGATTTATAGCCTGAACCATGTGAATGGTATTGGGAAACTGTTTAACTTACCCAAAACTGATTTATAGAAATTTACATCATGTGATAGCAAATGGCTAGGGACCTATTAATCTGTTATTCCTGATTATCTCTCTTTAGTACTTTGATCTTGCAGCTGATGTACTGGCTGAAAATGCTCACCTAACCTACAAATTTCTAACTCCAGTAAGTAAAAATTTTGTATACAAACACCCTTTGAAAACATGAGGTAGGTGTAGGCAGTCTGAATGGTACACACTATACACACTGTGTATGGCATAGCAGAGACTTTAAAGCCAGTTTTTTTTAATAAAAGAATATATATTACATATTACAGAAATGTTCTTTATAAATTACGCTTGATTGAGAAAACAGTAGACAGTAAATGTACATGATATAAAATGCACAAAGTTGACGGCCTGCTTATAGGACATATTGTACAAAATGATTTTGTAATCTAAGTATTTCTCCTGTTCTTTTATTTTTCAGTATTTGTATGATTTTCTGGAGGCTCTGATAACATGCCAGACAGCCCCAGATGAGGTACTGTATGCTGCATGCCATTGTAATATGCTTCTCTGGTTGTTAGAATATACAAACGTATACTGTTCACATTTATAGGTAGAATCACCACTCATTTCTGTACAATTACCATAGACTAAATATATAGTATAATCTATAGACAACTTAATGGAAAGTTTTCTTTGATATGTATCAGTGTTATTATGCATTCCTCCTTTTAGCAATGGGAGTCTTCAAAAGAGCACTTTCATGAAGCTCAGACAGCCGAGAGAGACATTGAGTATAAATTCTTTGTTTGTTTTTAATGTTTTTTTAGGCTTTCTTAAAGCTGGATGAATTGGCTGGGATGCTCACAGAACAACTGAGAAAACGAACAAAACAGGTATACAGTATGTTCTGTCTCTTAAAAGGGGTTTTCCGGCCCCAAATTGATATTTCTTACTGATGACTTATCCACAGGTTAGGTCATCAGTATGTGATCTGTTGGGGTTCAGGGTCCAACACCTTGGAACCCCTGCAGGTCAGCTGTTCCAGCGGTTTCTGGCTGCAGCCCTCTCTACTGCATAGCAATGGTTCTGGAGAATTGCATCACCATCCCTATTAATTGAACAGAAGCGGTGCTGTATGCACTCACTGTCCACTAGCAGCGTCCAGCACCTGGAGGCTGCTAGAACAGATGATCTGTGCAGGGTCCAGGTGTCGAACCTCCACAGATCACATACTGATGACCTGTCCTGTGGATAGATTATATGTATAAAAAATCAATTTAGGTCCAGAAAACTCCTCTAAATTGTATATCATGCATTAAATGTTTATTTAGCGCTTTTTCTGGAGTAGGACTGATGTGACTAAATACCTAGCTGGCATTATAAATGTAGACATGCCAAATATAAAATTCACGGATAACATAAAAATAGATACTGCCTTCTGGTTTTAAAGGTTCTCTTTTTCTTTACCTAATTTACAATTTTAAGGTACAAGAAGCAAGACTAAATCGGGATGATGAAGCGGTTAAAAAGGCTGTGAGTGAATATGATGAAGCCCTGGAAAAGTAAGATGAATCCATAACATTGTTTTCTTCTAAAGTAAAGCAGAACTTTCATTTTGTGAACTTACAATTATATTATCAAACTATTTCATGACCATAGAACTTTTCTGACAAGAGAAGAGTCCACATTTTGTTTTTTATTTTTGGCTGGGAAGATGGGACAGGTTAGATCAGCTGTAAAATTGCAGCAACAACCTGGATCAAATTTCCACAAATTTAGTTAAGGACTTAATTTCCTTTATACAAATTCAATACTTCATAGCAACATGGCAGGCTGCAGTACACAACATACCCACTGGGTGGTCACACATATAACATATTTCCAATAATTTTTCTTTCCAATGCTGGTTATATTGCACCAGTCATCTTGTGATATGGCAAGCTGATAACAAAGGTAAGGAAGAATATATCTGTAAAAATGAAATGTCTCCACAGATATTTATACAGGACAGGAGGATGGTTAGGTGAGCAAGGTCATGGTGAAGACCAAGCGTCAGGCTGCACTATTTAGGCTGCAATGTCGCACTGTACACAGACTGTCATATAATATAATAATATATGAACCCATATCTGCAGGAGTGTTAACAGGAAAGCACTGATACAGTGTGACTCTATTTGGTTTAACTGTATTTTATTTATGTAGAAAATTAGAAGTCAACAATACACACAAATATATATCTGAACACAAGGCACATCAAGAGAGAAAGGAGTCGTACAAATTCACTAGGAAAATGTTACGAACCAATGAGGCCTGAAGCAAATAGGCCATCAAGATACACTAAAATACATAAAAATATACACATAGTAAAATAGAAACTCCCAATCAAACGATCAAAACAAGACACATGGAGACACAGAAAGGGAGGGAGAGGTAGACAGATCGCAGGAGGTGGGAAACTAGTAAACAAAGCGAGGCGTTTCTAAGTACCAGATGGGTAGTCGAGATCTCTCAGGGTGATCTGGACTGCCAATATGTATCCCAGGGATCCCAAATCAGTTGAAATTTTTTCAAGGAATCATTGAGAGAGGCAGTGAGATGTTCCAATGTACAATCTGGCAAAAAGGTCATCTAGAGTAGGGGGAGATGCCTGGCTTTCAGGGTCTTGGCTGAAGTGAGAATATGTTGGAACAACCTAGCTGCCCGTTTTTCCATCGTTCTAGGGGGTACATTCAGCAAATACTGGAGAGGATCCAACGGGACTTGTGATTGTATTTGTAGTGTCCTTAGGGCAAGCGTTTTCTTTTTTGCATTCTTTATTGCAAGTGCTTTACCTCATATTGACCGTATTCTGCTTCATCTTTTGTTATAAATACTGTATGTCAATTTGCTTGAAAGGAATGTATTGTCAGTTTATTTATTAAAATCAGATGGTGAAATATATCAATATTGTTCTATTTTCTGTACATGAGTACGGGAGACTGCCATCTTGCCCAAGCTTTTCCTCTGCTCTGTTAACAGCATTTAGCAACATGCTTTAGCACATAGTCATGTGCATGAGTAGCAATAGCCTGGAGTCGACTCCCTAAGTTCTATGGGAGAGTTTTCTGGGCAAGGAGAGGGAGTAGGATGGTGTTGTCGTCTATTGTAATGATTTCTGTCTTGCCTGTGATGTAAATGAGGTGGTTGTTGAAAATAAACTGAAAGTATCAGTTTATTATTAAGCTTAGTGGCCGGAGTGAAAATTGCAGGGTATAGAATTTTTTTTTTTTTATCTAGATAGTGACACAAAATGTAGAAAAATATTAAAAATTTTTAAGTATGTGTAGGGAACTGCCATTTCTACTAGTATATAATGTATCTGGCTTCTTTGCCCCTGCAGTTTGGCTTCAGAGACCCCAGGCATTTAGTGCAAGTTTTGTTTTGTAAATACAGTGAGTCAGACACATGTGAGGCAGAGCTGCTGGGGGGAGAGATGTGAGCAGAGCTGCTGAGCCAGACATGTTATGTCTGGGGGAGTCTAAGAGCCACTTGTTCCTCTTTACTTCACAGTATATAGTTAGGTATGTGTTACCCCCTATATACTCACAGGACCTAGCTAGTAACCGTAGTTAGGGATCCATATATATATACAGTTCAGGGCAGTGATAGGTTAGGCTTCCGAAGGCCAACTAGCTAGTTAGAGGCCCGGTGGCACTAGTAGTTTAGCTGGCAGGTTAAGGACTCAGTGTTAGGGTAGTCAGGCCTGCATCTACTGCCGTCACCGTCGCCCTGTTTGCTGCCTGTGAAGAATCTCACCATCATCATCATCATCTCCTGATCGGCTGTCTGTCATCTCCTGGAAGAATCCGAGGATCCACAGTCATCCACAGGGGCCCCTGCATCTCTTCTGTTGCCTGGAGGTATTGTGCACTGGACTCTTGCTATATATCTATATATATACCCGGGTATATAACCTAAGACGGTTGAGGACTTGCTGGTTGTTGTAGTACTGCTGTGTTCTGAGTATATTGTATGTATGTATTATTACCCTGTTGATTCTTATAAAGCTATTGTTATAACCTTATGTGGTATCTGTATGTATTCTTCAGACTGTGAGATTAGTACAGTGATCCTTGTTAAGGCTACTAACTGTACTTCATGGGTAAGTCCCAGGAAGAGATCCTCCCTGTAATACAGAGGCTCTATCCTGGGTGGAGGCACTGATATATTTCATATATGTTCCCACTCTTCCCTTCAGCGAAGGCTTCAGGTCCCATTATACACACAGGTCAGCGCCAGAGTCTGTTGCGGGAGGGATAATACTCATACCCCCCCCCAAATAGGGCTACATTTGGAGGCACTGCTGAGATTTAGAAGTGGGAATAGTCATTGATATGGAGAAGCGATATAGCTCAGAGGGGAACCTCCCACTAGCTACTACATGGGATTACCGACCTCCTGTTCCTCCCCTGGTTCAGGTAAAGGAAGACCCCCGCTCAGCCAGTTACCCCCCCAGTATGGCCGTCGCTAGCAGTTCCTCTAGTGACAGTGCTATTAGCACTTTAGCCAGGCTGACTGAAATGTTAGCTCAGGGCCTGCAGGCCACTCACTACAAGAAACTAAAAGTATTCTCTGGTAATGTCCCAGTACCACAAGGGGAGGAAAACTTTGAGATATGGAAAGAACATACTCTCCAATGCCTGAAGGAATGGTCTTGCTCTGAAGAAGGCAAGCGGCAGCGTATCAGTGAAAGTTTGCGGTCTCCTGCTGCAGAATTGATCCGCTTGTACAGAGACTCTCATGAAGGAGTGAGTGCATTGGACTATATACAAGTACTGTCTGATCACTTTGAGCCATACTATGACCTTGCCCAGATGGTTGCTGATTACCGAATGGTTCGTCAAAAAGAAGGGGAAAATGTCTCTACTTTTATTAACCGTTTACAGCTACTTCTTTCACGTCTGGTGTACCACGCAGCTATATCTACTTCAGAGGTAGACGCTCTGAGAACCAGCCAGTTGGTGAGAGGGTTACAACCTCATCATCCTCTTGCTCAAGTACTCAAGGTCTTACTATCTGATAGAGTCCTTCCATTTCCTGACTTAATGAAGTTAGTGAAGAAACAAGAAGCTGACATTAGTTTTAGTACCCCTAAGAAAGCGAAAAGCATCTCTAAAGAAGATGTTGTTCCTAATTCAAACAAGGACAAACCAGCGGAGCGGTCAGAACTTAGACAGTCCGCCACTCCACCCACTGCCACTCAACGGAGGAAGGATGCTAGAACCTGTTATAAATGTGGTCAGACGGGCCATACTGCCAGACAGTGTACGGAGGACAGTGAGGGATTGGGACACAGTGCTGTCTTCTCTATTCAGAATCAAAGACACCAAAGGAAGGCGGGCCGAGTAAATACCAGAGGCGCTATCGCGGGCTCCAGGTCCGTTGTCAAAGTCACTGTCAATGGTCATGCCGCTCCTGCCCTGTTTGATACAGGATCTCAAGTGACCCTGATTTATCGCTCGTTCTACCAAAAGTATCTGAGGGATATACCTCTTCAGTCTACAGGACAAATGAAATTGTGGGGGCTTAATTCAGGATCATATCCTGTAGATGGCAGCCTACAAGTAGTTATAGCTGTCCCTGAATTAGAAGATCAGAGTGTCGCTCCCATGAAGATTACGGCTCTTGTCTGTCCTGATACAGGGGATTCTTGTGCAGCTCCTGTGATACTTGGCACTAATTGTCCCGCAGTGCATTATGCTTTTCAGAAGTTTCTTGGAAGAGATTGGAACCCTGCAGCTCAGCCGGTGAATATATCTTCTGATCTTAGAGAACTCTGTGATGCCCTGTCTACTGGCTATCGACATGGAATGGTATATCATATCGGTGAGAGAACCGTGGAAGTTCCTGCCGGCGGGGAGAGAGTTCTGAGAGTAGCCTCCAGCATTGCTCCCGATTTGCTTGAAGGGGGGAGTTATGTCCTTATGGAAACCCTTGAAGAAATGATTAACCAGAATGGCTGGATGGTGATCCCAGAGAGAAAGGACTGGAGAAATAAAGTGGAGTTATCTACCTGTGTGACAGTGAGGAACTGTTCACCGCATCCGATTGTAATTGGACCATACCAGAATGTGGCCCACTGCTACCCTGTGCTTGGAGTAAATCCATACGCTGAAGTGTGCAGGATTCAAATCCGAGATGCAATCCCTAATCTCAATCTTGACTTGAGTGATCCACATTTACCAGAGGCCTGGAATCAGCGACTGACACAGAAGTTGTCTGAATTATCGGAAGTGTTCTCCATGGATGATATGGATGTAGGTTGTGCTAAAAGTGCTCAACACACTTTCCGATTGACCGATTCTACTCCCTTCCGGGAGCGACCACGGAGAGTTGCTCCAAAGGATGTTGATGAGTTAAGACAGACTCTACAGCAAATGAAAGGTCAGGGGATCATTGTGGACAGTAAGAGCCCCTATGCCTCACCTATTGTGGTGGTAAGAAAAAAATCTGGAGCAATTCGCCTATGTGTGGATTACAGAACTCTGAACCGGAGAACCTTACCTGATCAGTATACACTGCCAAGAATTGAAGAAGCTCTGGAAGCTCTGAATGGAAACTGTTGGTTCACAGTGCTGGACCTAAGATCGGGATACTATCAAGTCCCAATGGCACCTGAGGATCAGGAAAAGACAGCCTTCATATGCCCCTTGGGTTTCTTTCCAGTTCACTCGTATGCCGCAAGGTACAAAAGGTGCGCCAGCAACGTTCCAAAGGTTGATGGAAAGAGTGTTAGGTGATTTAGTGCCCCGGGAATGCCTTGTATATCTTGACGACATTATTGTGTTTGGAAAGACGCTGGAAGAACATGAAGAACGACTCATGAGAGTACTCCAACGCTTAAAAGAAGAGGGGCTGAAGTTGTCGGCTGACAAATGCAAATTTTGTAGATCTTCGGTCACTTATGTAGGTCATATTGTTTCTGCTGAAGGAGTTGCTACCGATCCTGGTAAGATTGAAGCTGTGGTGAATTGGCCCCGACCGCAAAATATTACGGAGTTGCAATCTTTCTTGGGGTTTTGTGGATTCTATCGACGATTTGTGGAAGGATATTCAAAAATTGCTCGAGCCCTCCTCGACCTGTTGAAGAGTGATGCAGGAGATCCGGGAAAGAAGAAAGGGTCTTCCAAAAGCCTTTTTGGCGATAGGTGGACTGCGGATTGTGAAGAAGCATTTAAGTTGTTGAAGAAGAAATTGACAGAAGCTCCCGTTCTGGCTTATGCTGATGCACAGAAGCCATATGTGCTACATGTAGATGCCAGCTTTGAAGGATTAGGTGGCGTGCTGCACCAAGAATACCCGGCCGGGTTACGGCCCATAGCTTTCATAAGTCGAAGTCTTTCTCCCAGCGAGAAAAATTATCCAGTACATAAATTGGAGTTTTTGGCGCTCAAGTGGGCCATTGTTGATAAATTACATGACTATTTATACGGAGCCACGTTTGAAGTAAGAACAGACAACAATCCACTGACATACGTTTTGTCAACCGCTAAGCTCGATGCTACAGGACATCGCTGGTTGGCAGCTTTATCCAACTACCAATTCACACTCAAGTATAAATCGGGGCCTAAGAACATTGGGGCAGATGCTCTATCAAGACGGCCTGGATTACCTAGTCCGGAAGTAGTGGATGAATGGGAAGAAGTGCCAAGTCCTGGAGTAGGAGCTTTGTGTGCCATGGCTGCTGTAGTTGAAGACCGAGTAGCCTTTTCTGAAACTCGGCTTATTGACTCTATTGGGGGAGGTCCCGAAGCTGTACCAGACACGTTTGCCTACCCTGCCGCTTTAGGATCCTTTGAGAGTTGTTCTATATCTTCAAAGCGAATGATCTGGAGTCAAAAGACTGATCCTTTAATTGGACCTCTTTATCAAGCAGTGAGTTCTCAAGACAGAGAAATGTTAAAGACATCCCTACCCTCTGAATGCAGTCAACTTCTACGAGATTGGGAGAAGTTTGAAATAGACAATGGCCTACTTTATCGTGTGGTGCTGTATCATGATCACCCTGGAAGGCGCCAACTAGTTATTCCAAGCTGCTTTCAGAAGATGATTTTCCGAAGTCTGCATGATTATCATGGTCATTTGGGACCTGAGAAGACTTATGGCCTAATACAAGACCGATTCTACTGGCCCAAAATGAGAGATACCGTGACTCGTCTGTGTAGGTGCTGTCGCAGATGTTTGCAGAGGAAGACTGTCCCGGTTCGAGCGGCCTTCATGGGACACTTGAAGAGTTCAGGCCCCATGGATCTTGTCTGCATAGACTTCCTTTGTATTGACAACGACTCCAGAGGATTTGGAAATGTATTGGTGGTGACTGATCACTTCACACGATATGCTCAAGCCTTTCCGACTAAGGATCAAAAAGCAGTCACTGTTGCAAGAGTGCTTTGGGAAAAGTATTTTATCCATTATGGCTTACCACACCGGTTGCATTCTGATCAAGGCCGGGATTTTGAGAGTAACCTGATCAAAGAGTTACTTCAGTTGTTGAACATCCGCAAAAGTCGGACGACGCCTTACCATCCAGAGGGAGATGCCCTTCCTGAAAGATTTAACAGGACTTTACTTGATATGCTTGGTACCTTACGAATTGAGGATAAGCGATCCTGGAGTCGAAAAGTGGAGGCTATGGTGCATGCCTATAATAGTACAAGGCACGAGAGCACAGGATATTCACCATACTTTCTGATGTTTGGAAGAGAGCCTAGGCTACCTATTGACATCTTGTTGGGAGTCTCTACCGATGGTATCAATCATCGAGATCATTACCGATACGTGGCACGTTTGAAAGAAACGCTTAAGAGTGCTTATCAGCTGGCTGAGGAAAATGCGGCCAAAGTGAATGAAGGAAATAAAAGGAGATTTGATCTTCGAGTAAGATACCGAGAATTGAACCCTGGGGACCATGTTCTGCTACGGAATTTGGGAGCATCTGCAAAACATAAGCTGGCTGATCGATGGCGGAGTGAACTCTTTACAGTGGTAGATCGGTTGCCTGGAATACCAGTCTACAAGATAAAAGGACGGGACGGGAGGATCAGGACTTGGCATAGAAATCATTTGTTGCCTCTACCTCAGATTGATGGTATGGATATCTCCAATGATGGCTCGGCCTGCGATTCTCCACAGTCCTTAGCCGATATTCCACCTGACCTTCCTGAAACTCCTGAGAGTGATTGGACTGTGGCTCCTGAAGTTCCTAGATCACCAGTATCTTCTCCTTCAGGGAGACCTATGAACCCTCAAACTCCAGAATTCGTACCTAGATCTGTGTCTACAGATGAGCAGGGATCTAGCTCTCCTACGCCACCAGCACCATCCCCTCCCATGGCAGACAACCCTAGTTTAGGGCCTGGACATGCTAGTTTACCTCAGAGAGAGGTACGGAGAGGAGAGAGAATTAGACACCCTCCACCTATGCTGACATATGATAGTTTGGGGGACCCCAGATTTACTACTCAGCCTCATTTATACCATGCTTGGGTGGGTGCAGTGTCCACTTTGGTCAATATGTTACCAATTTTCGCTCCTGCTGGCATGTATACCTATTAACCTGTTGTGACTCTGTAAATGCAAAAGCAACCATATTGATATTGTCATTGGTAATGTTGACTGTATACTATGACTTTGTATGTCTTTGACGTGACGTAAAGATTTCACCAGAGGGAGAGTGTAGGGAACTGCCATTTCTACTAGTATATAATGTATCTGGCTTCTTTGCCCCTGCAGTTTGGCTTCAGAGACCCCAGGCATTTAGTGCAAGTTTTGTTTTGTAAATACAGTGAGTCAGACACATGTGAGGCAGAGCTGCTGGGGGGGAGAGATGTGAGCAGAGCTGCTGAGCCAGACATGTTATGTCTGGGGGAGTCTAAGAGCCACTTGTTCCTCTTTACTTCACAGTATATAGTTAGGTATGTGTTACCCCCTATATACTCACAGGACCTAGCTAGTAACCGTAGTTAGGGATCCATATATATATACAGTTCAGGGCAGTGATAGGTTAGGCTTCCGAAGGCCAACTAGCTAGTTAGAGGCCCGGTGGCACTAGTAGTTTAGCTGGCAGGTTAAGGACTCAGTGTTAGGGTAGTCAGGCCTGCATCTACTGCCGTCACCGTCGCCCTGTTTGCTGCCTGTGAAGAATCTCACCATCATCATCATCATCTCCTGATCGGCTGTCTGTCATCTCCTGGAAGAATCCGAGGATCCACAGTCATCCACAGGGGCCCCTGCATCTCTTCTGTTGCCTGGAGGTATTGTGCACTGGACTCTTGCTATATATCTATATATATACCCGGGTATATAACCTAAGACGGTTGAGGACTTGCTGGTTGTTGTAGTACTGCTGTGTTCTGAGTATATTGTATGTATGTATTATTACCCTGTTGATTCTTATAAAGCTACCTGTTATAACCTTATGTGGTATCTGTATGTATTCTTCAGACTGTGAGATTAGTACAGTGATCCTTGTTAAGGCTACTAACTGTACTTCATGGGTAAGTCCCAGGAAGAGATCCTCCCTGTAATACAGAGGCTCTATCCTGGGTGGAGGCACTGATATATTTCATATATGTTCCCACTCTTCCCTTCAGCGAAGGCTTCAGGTCCCATTATACACACGTCAGCGCCAGAGTCTGTTGCGGGAGGGATAATACTCATACCCCCCCCCAAATAGGGCTACATATGTTTGATATAAAAACCTAGTTTTTAAATAGTTCATTTTATTCTAACACAGTCCCTTTAAAATCAAATCCCCATAGATAGGGAAGCAAGATGATGTGAATAGCCCAGTTTTTCGAATCCTTTTCGTTTTTTCTCATTTTTAACAATTCTTTGCATTTAGGTATATTCCTGTTTTAATGGCCCAGGCAAAAATATACTGGAACATGGAGAACTATCAGATGGTTGAGAAAATCTTTCGTAAATCGGTGGAGTTTTGCAATGAGCATGATGTATGGAAACTGAATGTGGCCCATGTCCTATTCATGCAAGAAAATAAATACAAGGAGGCCATTGGATTTTATGAACCCATAGTTAAAAAGCACTATGACAATGTGAGTAGTATCTTTATCATTGCACCTATTTTACTAATTTCTTACATTCTAGAGTAGTTATTACGCTGTTCATTATGTCCTGGCATATGAGCAGCATAAAAGCAGCTATCTGATTGGTAGCTGTGGACAGAGATTTCACCTTCTACTTGTACTAGTTTTTTATATATTACTCAGTGTACATGTACATTGGATTTTGTTTTTTTTTCATTGTCCTATTGATCCATTGGTCAAATGCTATGGTAAACATTAATTCCATTATAATAATGTGACATGGTACAATATATTCTTATCAGGTTTATATAGGAGGAGCTATGAACTACAATAACGATAATATTAGGGAATTATCTAAATATCTGTTCCCTACTATCTTATGAGAGGCACCCTACTTGTAGGAGTATTACAATATTAACCTGTAAGGCTGGGGGAATATACCAAGTTGATTGAGTTATAACCAGAAAATAGGCTGACATAAAACTTGTCATTAGCCTGTCTGTCTGTAATGCACTGAGGGAATACAGACTGCTGTAAGTGGTGGCCAGCACTGTGCTGACAAGGCATATTAATGGCACTTGGCTTACAGCTTGCTATTATTATCAAACTCCTATTTGTGACTTTATCTCGAGGCATTGGTGTTTATGTACATTTCTACAGTTACAGTTGTGCTAAAAAGTATACATAGCCCAGCAGATTTTTTGTTTTTTTGGCCTTTTTTCAGAGAATATGAATGATAACACAAAAACTTTTTCTCCAATCATGGTTAGTGGTTGGTTGAAGCCATTTATTGTCAAACTTCTGTGTTTTCTCTTTTTAAATCATAATGACAACCAAAAACATCAAAATGACCCTGTTCAAAAGTTCACATACCCCAGTTCTTAATACCGTGTATTGCCCCCTCTTACATCAATGACAGTTTGAAGTCTTTTGTGGTAGGTGTGGATGAGGCTCTTTATTTTTTCAGATGGTAAAACTGACCATTCTTCTTGGCAAAAAGTCTCCAGGGACAGGAAACCTACGGTATAAAAAGGTGGAGCCTCTCCTACACCTCATTTGTTTCCTGTCCCTGGAGGGAGACCTACGTGCCTGCTTGAGGCAGGCTTACCTGATGGCAAAGGAAAGAGTTGGTCCTGGTAGGGGTTGCCTCTCTTCTTCCATGGGTGGCTGTTAGCTGTGGCCCGGTCTGGAGTTGGTGCCGTCCCCCCCCCCCCTATGCGGCGCTGGTGTTCCAGGTGCGGGGGTTCCGGTATCCAGGCAGAAGGAGTGTGTTTCCTCTGCTTTAGGCCGCAGGAGTTCCGGGCCTGCAGGGAGAGACATGGAGGTGCCAGCCCGGAAGGAAGTGGGTGTGGCTTCCGGTGGACGGGGGTGTGGCTTACTGGTAATGGGGGTGTGGCTTCTGGTGGAAGGGGCGTGGCCTAGTAGCCGAATGGCCATATAATGCAGATTGAAGGACGGTGGAGCTGCTAAGCAGTTCCTGGCCCTCCCTGCACCGAGTCTGTACAGGAAGAGCAGCAGCAGCTACAGCCACAGATGCAGTCACAGTCCCAGCAGCCGCCGGCAAGAGGAAGACTTCAAGATGGAGGGCAAGATGAAGGTCTACCTCCGCCTTCCTCGGTATTCTAGGGGGATGTAAGTGGCTGCGTACCAACCCTTTATTTTTTATTGATTAATTGGTTCCCCTGTCTTTTTTAGGATAGACCTAGGTAAGTCTTGGCGAAATCTAAGAATAAGGAATGTGCCTTATGTAGAACTAGACTTTCTTCTTCTTATGAGAAAAAGCTCTGCCCATCATGCATTGATAGAACTATTGCTGAGGAGTCCCCGTCATTCTTACAGGGTATCAGATCTATGATACAGGAGGAGGTCAGGAGTTCCCTTAAGGGTAAAAGTGGCCAGAAAAAGAAGTCCAGTTCCTCTACCCGGGATCATAACTCCTCTTCTGAGGAGTAGTCTGTTCAGGGTGAAAGTGGAGAATTATCCGATGATGTCTCTTCTTCCTCCATATCTGATGTAGAGGGAGGACAGTCGTGTTTTCCAGTTGAGGACACTGACAAGTTGCTCAAAGCCATTTGAGCGACTATGGAGATTGCGGACTCTAGACCCTCCCGTTCTTTGCAGGACATTATGTTTGGAGGTTCGTCAAAGGAGACACTTTCCAGTCCATAAAAATATTACATCGCTTATCAAGAGGGAATGGAAAAAGCCGGACAAGAAGGGTTTTATCCCTAGAGGAGTTAAGCGTAAATACCCGTTTGAAGAGGGAGCTTGGTCTTCTTGTGATAATGTAAAAAAATTGATTTTGCCATAGTCAGAGCCTCCAGGAAGTCAGCACTGCCTTTCGAGGACATGGGTACCCTGAAGGATCCCTTAGACAAGAAAGCAGAAAGCTTCCTAAGGCGTTCTTGGGAGTCAGTAGGAGCGTCCCTCAAGCCCAATATAGCGGCTACCTGTACTGCTAGATCCTTTATGATCTGGCTAGGGGAGCTGGAAGATCAATTAGGGGATAAGGCCCCAAGAGTGCAGATTCTGTCAGCCCTGCCGACTATTAGAAAAGCTGCAGATTTTTTGGCAGATGCTTCAGCGAACTCTGCAAGATCATCAGCTCGCTCCCTTGCCCTGACCAACTCTGCGAGAAGGGCTATATGGCTGAAGAGTTGGACAGGTGATGTAGGGTCTAAGACCCGGCTGTGCAATCTGTTCTGTGACGGTGAATATCTATTTGGACCTGCCTTGGATGACATCTTAGCTAAGGCAGCAGATAAAAAGAGAGGTTTTCCTGTGCCTTCCTCTGGTCGGACACGGAGGTCCTTTGTTCCCTTTGAGGCATACAGAGGGCAGAAAATTGTCAAGTCCAGAGATAATAGCTGGTCGGAATCCAATAAGAAACAAAGGGGTCCTTATTTAGCAACTCACCCCGTAATAAAGATCCAAGACCCAATAGGCAATGACGCCAGGCCCCGGGTACGGGGGAGACTGAGGAAATTCCTTCCTGCCTGGAGGAAAATTTCATCAAGCCCTTGGATCCTGGATACAGAGGGAGTAGGCCTGAAGTTGGAGTTCGCTTCTCCTCTGCCTCCAAGTTTTTCAGATTACCAGAACTCAGACTTCCCTAACCTCTCAATTGTCTCTGGAATTGGAAGTGAAGAACCTGATCTTGAAAGGGGTGCTGATTCCAGTTCCCCAGGAAGAGGAGAGGCAGGGGTTTTAATCCCATCTGTTCTTGGTAAGGAAACCCGATGGCTCCTACAGAACCATAATAAATCTAAGGAGGTTAAATCAGTTTCTGTCTTACAAGAAATTCCGGATGGAGACAGTGCAGTCAGCAGTGAGATTGTTAACTCCCAGTTGCTGGATGGCGGTGATAGACCTGAAAGATGCTTATTACCATGTTCCAATTTTTCCAGGTCACCAGAGGTTCTTGCGAGTAGCAGTAGAGATGTGAGGGGTGGTTCAGCATTACCAATATCAGGCCCTTCCCTTTGGAATCTCCATAGCCCCAAGAGTCTTTACCAAAATGGTGGCAAGATCCAGAATAGAATGTTTAGAAAGTGTCAGAGTAGTACTGGACATTCTGGAGGAATTAGGTTGGATGGTGAATCTAGAGAAGTCAAGTTTAGTTCCCTCTCAACAGAAAAAGTTTCTAGGGATCATTTTAGATTCCACGGCTCAGAGATGTTTTCTCCCTCCAGAGAAAATAGAGAGGGTTCTGTCCCTAGTAAAAACTCTGATCCAGTCCCCCAGGGTCACTATAAGAAAGGCTATGTCCATCCTGGGGACTCTCACGGCCTGTATTCCAGCTGTACCTTGGGCTCAGAGCCACTCCCGAGACCTGCAGTGGGAAATCCTGGCAGCCTGGCGTCAGGAAGAGAAAATTCTCGACAAATTTATGTGGGTGTCTTGGCCAACAAGAGAAACCCTGGGTTGGTGGTTAGTCAGGGGTCACCTAGAAATTGGAGTTCCATGGAAGATCTCAGACCCCCTAATTATTACCACGGATGCCAGCCCTTGGGGGTGGGGTGCCTACTTGGGGGATCAGGTGTTCCAGGGCTGCTGGTCAAGGAGTCTCTCAGGCATCCTCGAATCAGAGGGAACTAATGGCGATTTTGGAGACCTTGAAAGTCGTAGGTCAGGGTATTCGGAATCGCCATTAAGGATCATGTCCAACAATATGACTGCAGTTTCATATATAAACAGGCAAGGGGGTACGAGGTCCCTTCCCCTTATGAACATAATGGCCCGGATTCTACATCTGTCAGAGCCTCTGGTTCTCTCCTTGTCCGGTCTGCATATCAGGGGGTCAGACAATTTCAGGGCAGATTTCTTGAGCCGTCACAGTCTGAATCAGAGCGAGTGGGAATTGAACCCATGCATCTTTTTAGAGATCACCAGGGTTTGGGGAGTCCCGGAAATAGATCTCTTTGCCAGTTGGTCAAACAAGAAGGTGGAGAGATTTTTTTCCCTAAACCCAGAGGAATCCCCCTTTGGGGTGGATGCTCTGTCCCACAAGTGGGATTTCAATCTAGCTTATGCTTTTCCTCCCTTCTTTCTCATTCCAGCAGTTCTGAGGAAGATCAGGGAGGATCGAGCGAGGGTTATTCTAATTGCCCCCTTTTGGCTGAGGAGAGCCTGGTTTACCTGGCTAAGGATCCTGTCCGTTTTGGACCCTTGGATTCTCCCAGTCAGCCAGGACCTTGTATGTCAGGGCCCCATTCTCCACCTGGAGTCCAGCCACTTACATTTGACGGCCTGGAATTTGAGCGGAGATTACTTGCCTCAAAAGGTTTTTCTCAGAATCTCATTTCCACTCTTCTAAAAAGCAGAAAACAGATCACTACTAAAATATACGTTAGGACTTGGTTCCGGTTTTTGAATTTCTAGGGGGTTCTCCGGGAGAGCCTAGGGATATACCTAGAAAACAGATTCTAGAGGTCCTTCAGAAGGGGCTAGAAAAGGGGCTTTCTACCAGCACTTTAAGAGTACAGGTTTCAGCCCTTAGTGCTCTGCTAAACGTTAAATTGGCTGACGATCCCTGGATGATTAGGTTCATCAAGGCGGCCTCTAGAAGTAGACCTGTTGTTATGTCCAGAGTTCCTCCCTGGGACTTGAACCTAGTTCTGTGTGCCTTAACTAAACCTCCCTTTGAACCATTGGACTCTATCCCTATTAAAAAATTATCCCTGAAAGTGATTCTTTTAGTGGCTCTTACCTCGGCACGTCGCATAGGAGAATTGCAGGCTCTATCGGGTAATCCACCCTTTACTGTCATTACAGAGGACAGGGTAATAATTAAACCAGACCCAGCTTTTTTGCCTAAAGTAGCCTCAACATTTCATAGATCTCAGGAGATAGTTCTCCCCTCCCTCTGTGCTAACCCAAGTAATGCTAAAGAGCAGAAATACCACTGTTTGGATGTAAGACGTTGCCTAATCCAGTATTTGTCCTCTACTTCCTCCTGGAGGAAATCTACTTCCCTTTTTGTTCTCTTTTCAGGTCCCAACAAAGGGAAGGCGGCCTCTAAGTGTAGTCTGGCTAGGTGGGAGAGACTAGCAATCTCTCTGGCCTACAGTTCTTTGGGCCTTCCCCCCCCCCCCAGTGGGGCTCAAGGCACATTCTACTAGGGCGATTGCCACCTCCTGGGCCGAGAGAGCTGATGCTTCCATAGAATCTATCTGCAAAGCGGCAACCTGGTCTTCACCTTCTACCTTTTTTCGCCATTATAGGCTGGACATTGGGGCTTCTGCTGATCTTTCTTTTGGAAGGAAAGTTTTACAAGCTATGGTCCGTCCCTAGTTTTTTCCTTTTTTATTCTCTCTGGGTGCTGTCGTGGGTGATGGGAAAAAATGGTAATTACGTACCGGTAATTGGATTTTCCAGAACCCACGACAGCACCGTCCTTTATCCCTCCCTTTTTTCTTGGTGATGGACTTTTGTTTGGCACTGGGTGCCTCCTTATTGTGTATCTTGAAACAGCCACACCGATAGTTTTCAGAGAGTCCTGTATTTCAGCTGATGTTATATGTGGGTTTTTCTTTGCATCCAGAACAATTTTCCGGGCAGTTGTGGCCAAAACTCTGGTTGATCTACCTGACCGTGGTTTGGTTTTTTACAGAGCCCCTGCGTTTCCATTTGTTAGTCACAGTTTGAACACTGCTGACTGGCATTATCAATTCCTTGGATATCTTTTTGTATCCCTTTCCTGTTTTATACAGTTCAACTACCTTTTCCCGTAGATCGGTGGACAATTCTTTTGCTTTCCCCATGACTCACAATCCAGAAACGTCAGTGGCTGGAGGAAAGATGCAACAGTCTGTCGGGATCCCAGAAACTCACTCAGCTTTTATGCACACACACTGATTACAAGCTAACAGGTCACAGGTGAGGATGTTACCTTTAGTAGCCATTCAAACCCCTTTGTGTCAACTTCTGGGTATGTTATCAGGCCAAAATCACCAGGGTATGTGAACTTTTGAACAGAGTCATTTTGATGTTTTTGGTTGTCATTATGATTTAAAAAGAGAAAACACACAAGTTTGACAATAAATGGCTTCAACCAACCACTAACCATGAGTGGAGAAAAAGTTTTTGTGTTATCATTCATATTCTCTGAAAAAAGGCCAAAAAAATCTGCCGGGGTATGTAAACTTTTTAGCACAACTGTACCTACAAAGTGGCTAACTCTAGGTTCACATCTGTGCCTGGTTTCTGTTCTTCAGGTCCTCTTGGGGACGCAAAATACGGTAACCCAATCTGCCTAAAAAGCGGTTACCAGTAGACCCCATAGACTATAATGGGGTCTGCCCGGTTTCCGCCTGAAAAATGCAAAGAGAAAAGTTCTGCTTGCAGGACTTTTCTCTCCACATTTTTCAAGCGGATTTGGGGACAGAATCCCTGAACATAGATAGAGCGCTGGAGTGAATCCAGCCTTAGACATAATCTTTTGCTCAACAAAGGGCCAGTGATACTGTCTTCCTTCTGCGGATCCTCTGCTCTTTCCAGACAAGCTTCAACAGTCCAAAAATGGTAATAACACTTTCCCCTGTGTAGAAGGTGCCCATACCCATTAGGTGAATGGGACCAGTCGACCAGCTAATGTGTATGGGGGTGTCTTAACTCTCCCAGTGGCAGATGTAGGATGATGGAAGGATTTGGCATGCTGGATCTCACTTGAGACAAGTTGCCACCAAAGGTGTTTGCCAGTGGCTTTTTCCCTTCTCTGTACACTGAAAACATGTGCAAACTTGACTGAGCAAAGAGTGCCTGTGTATGGGTGAGATGGGAGGAGTAACTGTTATATAAGGTGCATAGTTGCTTAAAAAAGGTTTCTCCAGAATTTTAAGACATTTGAGAGGGAAGGAAGTGATAAAAAAAAAATAAATAAATAACCTTTACTCATACACAAGAACCCCATTCCTCTCCCGCCCCTCAGCAATGCATTGGTTCTTGCTGACCTTGCAGAGATGATATCACATGCATAATTCATGTAACTACTGGAGTCACTAACCTCAGCAGTAACAAGTGTTTATAGCAAGTGATCGCTGAGACCAGTAACTGACTACAGCAGTCATATGAATGATGACATAAATGGGTGGATAATTCTTTTTTTTTTTTATGTACCATTTCCTTCTTTTCGGCAATTTAAAATCCTGAACCACCCTGATAAAGAGTGCCTCCAAAAGCTTTTCTCAAGTGAATGTATCTAAATTTAAAAAAATGCTTCTGTCTCCATTTATCAGAAAGCCTTCCTCCTCCTACCTTCACTCAGCCTGTTGTCACTAATACAATCCGTAGCCAGAGAGCAGATGATTTACTGCTAAGGCTGGGATTAGACTGTGATTTTTACTGAAGAATTGCATGTGATTTTTAATTGCAGTAATAAGTAGCTTATGTTACTATACATTACATCTGTATAATAACGGCCGTTTCTTCAGCACAAAAGCGCTCAGTAAACCGAGCCTCACATAAAAGTCTATGGAAAGTGGGGAGAAGGACGTTGCTGGAAGGCATGAGAGACACTGATAGAAAACTGAGTGAAGGAAGGAGGGAAGAAAGCAGTCTGATACATAAAGATAGAAGCATATGTCTTTATTATAAAGATAACTACAAATGTTCTTATAGTCATGTGTTCTGTTCATTAAAGAGAAATTAGTATGTAGTTGGAAGTACGCTTTAAAGGGGTTATCCAGTTTCTAATATTGATGGCCCATCCTTAAGATATTGGATCTGTGTGGGTCTGACACTGGGCCTCCCGCAGAATAGCTGTACCAGGGCAGTGTGTCTTCCAGTAATGTTTATCTAGACATCAGTGGGACTGAAGTTCCTAAACCTGCTGCTACACTCTGTATGGCAAGTGAGCTGTACAGCTCCCGACATGTAAACCTTATCATGAGCTGCACTGCCCTGGTACAGCTGATCTGCAAGGGATACGGGTGGCCTAAGGATAGGCCATCATTTAGAAAGAAGTTAACCCCTTTAAGTTTGTTGGTGCATAGCAATACACACTGCGGTTTCTTTTGCTCTATAGTGAGTAATAACTCTAGCCATAATCTATTCTGAATTTGTACCTGTCACAGTTATATATGTAAGTTTTTGTTCACATCAGCATCTGCATTAGTCCATGGGGTCTCTTGGAATACGATGCTATCTGTAATTAGATTATTGTTTAGTCTGTTTTTCTGTTCCTGCAACTGACCAGAATAATGAATTAATCGATATAGATGTGAACACACCCTTAACAATGTACAATGTGTCAACACATTTATATAAGGTATCATTTTAACAAACTTTAAACTGGCAAAGTGAGCTATCATACAGGCCCATTTAAAGTTCCTCTGTTACAGCAAATCCAGTTACTTTCCTTAACCTTGATGTTCAGTCAATAAAATAACAAATTAGACTTTTAGTTTGTAAAACTTTTAGTAAAGGTGGGTTCACACCAGTGCTTGAACTATGTTTGGGGTTTCCGTCCCCGAACCCGCTTAAAAAATGCGGAGAGAAAAGTCGTGCAAGCAGGACTTTTCTCTCCGCATTTTTCGGGCGGAAACCCAGCAGACCCCATTATAGTCTATGGCGTCTGTGGGTTTCCATGGGTATCCACTTTTTAAGTGGGTTAGCTTTCTGTTTTTCAGGTCCCTAAGCGGTCCCGAAGAACGGAAAGCCAGACGCTAGTGTGAACCTAGAGTAAGGGTTTCTTACATCTTTTGACAAATGCTCTATTCACTCGCTGTTTACTGAAGAGTACACATCATCTCTGCACCGTTTTTTTCCTGTGTGTCTTAGCTGGGACAGTGTAACATTGAAGAATGTCCTTGCAAGAGAAAAGTTTCGGTAAACTGAGCGTTTGTCTTTTTTATGCATTTTTCCATTGCTTTGGTTGCATGGAGTTCCTGAGTGCTTGCCTCTATATTGTGTGTTGATCTGCCTCCGCTCTCCAGTTTTCACTGTGTATCCTACGCCAGTGTCATCCATTATCAGTCTTCATACTTTAAGCCATTGTTAAAGAGGACCAGTCACCATTGACAGGATCCCACCTGACAGGAGCTGGCACCCTGAGTATCTTGATGTATTGTTTATCCAAATCTGTTCAGCCATTCCAAAGATATAAGCCCTTTTAGTGTTGCTGCAAATTAAGTTATACTAGCAAAGTGTATGGTAACACTGTGGTTTCTCAGGAGGTGGGGTCTCTGTGTGCTGTATGTTCTGCAGTGTTACCGCCCACCTGGCTAGTATACCCTAATTTGCATCAATATTAAAATGGCTTATATCTTTGTAATGTATGAATAGTTTTGGATAAGCAATACATCAAGATACTCAGGGTGCCAGCACCTATCAGATGAGATTTGTCATAGAGCTTTTCACACCTGGTGACAGGTTCCTTTTAAAGTACACAGTGGTATCTATCTATGCAACTAGAAAGAAAAGTCACATCAGATCACATCAGCGCAAGCTCTGGGATAATATGTAAGCAATAATGATCTCTGGGGTACACTTATTAACATGTCACTGGTTACAGATCAGCACAGAAGAGGTATATCCAGAACCTGCGGACTTGTGTTCAGTGATTCACTGTTGTAAATCCTCCGTGCAGTAAAATACTAGAGGAACTACATTTTTCTTTCAACCATGATTGAGAAGCATATAAGTAGGCAGTTGCACTTGTGGGTTTACAACATAAAGAATTTAGACTGCCGCTGCATGGGGTTCTGAATCGGCTATAGCCAAATTCAGTGCTGGGGCTGCTGATGCTTTCACTTAAAGCAGACCTTTCACCATCTCCATCATTGCCAACTGCTGCAGTTGGAGTCTTTTCTCTAGCCTCCACCGTTCCTGAGCAATCAGTGCAGTTAGTTTCAGTATCCAAAATGCTGTTTAGGCTCTGTACTGTCAGATCAGCCACCCCAGGCAGATCTGCTCCAACCAGGCACTGCCCATGTGACAGTAGAGAGCCTAATTAGCATATTGGATACTAAAATTAACAACTGATTGCTCAGGAATGGTGGGGGCTAGAGAAAAATTCCAGCTGTGCTGGAATCAGTGGAGGGCACCTGTTGAAGCATGTAAAGTGTTAACATTGGTGGAGGTGAAACGCGGATTAATTACATCTATAATATTGTTACTGGCTGAATAGTTTTGCTGTTGACGCACAGCTATTAGGATAAGGCCCCACATTGCAGAAACGCAGTGTTTTTTGTTGCAGATTTTGCTGCAGTTTTTTGAGCCAAAGTCAAGAGTGGCTTGAAAGGGAATGGAAAATATAAAGGAAGCTCTTAGATATTTCCATTCTGTTTAATCCACTCTTGACTTTGGCTCAAAAAAACGCAGCAAAATACGCAACAAAAAAACGATGTGTTTCCACGACATGGGGCCTTAGCCTTGAAAACATATAGCTTGAATTAATCATTGTTTCAAATACTTAGAAGTAAGAGCACCGCAGCCCCAGCACTGAATGCAACTGTAACCACATTCGCATCCCTGTCTGGCACCACCTCTAGGTTGTTATCCTTGTGATCAGCATGTAGATGGTATTACAGATGGGTAATAGATCATTTTGTATACATGCATTCCTATGGAATGAGTAGTGCAGTTAAAAAGAGTCAAGAAAATTAGTAACTTTAGCAACTTAAAAAATAAAACACATAAAACCTACATAGTGAATAAAGAGTTTGCATTGCAGCTCATGAAGAGTGATGCATATAGGTGAATATACACATTAGATTAATGGTGGTCAATTTCAGTGGGACCATCTGACTAATTTGTATTGGTCTGTCCCAACTTGTATATGAAGGATAAGGCTTTTGGATTTCAATATGCTAAAATCTCAAAGGAAATAAGCCGCCACCAGAGATATGCATGGTTGGCAGAATCACACATATTTGTGTATGAGAGGGCTATGGCTGTCAGCTGAATGACTGTATGACTAGCCTTGTAGTCAGGAAACAAGTAGCAGTTTTGTTAGGCATTTTTTTGCAGTTTTTTTTAAGTCACTAGTGTGGACTCACTCTCACAACAAATATATAGAGAGAACTGTAAGCAAATCATTACCTGTTCATGGCTGCATATATACTGTAAGCTCAATCCTTATGTATCTGCATCTTCCAGATGTAAGCCATGGATACAGGTGAATAGCTGGGATCCAATTTAAAATCTATTACAGGGCTTTCATACTACGACACCTCATTTATAGTACTGGTCCTTTCACATGACCCGGCCAGTTCCAAGTGAACTGGTCTGACTGCAACTACAACCCCTGTTTCCCCTATATTGGTTTACCTGCAAAATTATCTCCAGTTTTATATTTTTGACTTTTTATGCAGCAGTGCATATTACATAATAGAAGGTATATAATACTAGCCCTACATATAACCATTTTAAAGGGGTATTCCCATGTTATAAAGTGATGGCATATTGTTAGGATATGCCATCACTTTATAATCAGGTGGGGTGAGATCTCTGGAACCCTCACTGATTCTGGGGATGAAGAGGCCACAGCTCTGACATAGCACTAAGACACCTTCAGAGTCTTTTCCTGCACAGTACCGCCCCGGCCAACCATGTGCAGGGGAGCTTCAATTCAAGTGAGTGGGGCCAGCTGCACCTTCCTGCCCTGCCAGGTTGTCGCTAGCCCCCGTTCTAATCACATTTGTGATGTATGTTCGTCATTTACATGGGGAACACTTCCTGATATATACACCATCATGTCCATAGATTTTTATTAGTCAAGTGTATTGGAAAAGAGTGCCCTTTCCTCATATGTTAGCTTCTATAGGCTGGTATAGCTTTTTCTTTAAACCCTATTGAATAACATTCACTTTCCACTACAAGAAATAGTATACTATGTAGTTTATGGGTTTTACAATTAGATCCAATGGCAGACATAGGTAAATGTATAGGCCTACAGATATATACGTCTGGCATTATTTTGTTTTGTTTTTTAAATCTGTCACCCATTCAAAAGATATTGCCTCTTGAGGATTATTAATAATAATAACTTAATTTATAAAGTGGCAACATATTCCTCAGCACTTTACAATTCAGTGTCAATGTCAAGGGTACATGAACAGACAGTATTTGACATTACAATGTGACAAAAAATGAACATATAAAACAATTGGAGTGAGGGCCCTGCTCACAAGAGCTTACAATCTATGAGAAAGTAGGGAGACCAGGGTTACATGTAAATTAGCTCTTGTTTACCAAGTGGACAGTAACTTATTGTGTTTATCAAAGAAAATTATTTATTATCCTATTTATTATCTTATGACTAATTATATACACAGGAATGCTGACAATTACCTTTGAAGCTTTAATATATATGCACTTATATTGGTTGTAGCAATCTTTCTCATAAGCAGGTATAACTGAAGAAACATCTTAATGTAATATTATGACAGACGACTAAAGAGACATATCTTTTATGGCAACTTACTCTCTAGAATGTTCACTTCAGCCTTGTAATGAATGGATTTATCGCATATTATAAAATATATAGAGGTTATCTGTTCTCCTGGAAAGGAAATGTATGCATAAGTGATTTTTCAGTAAAACATTACTTGTGCATGGACAGTAGTATAATTTCCTATTATAATAAAAGGATGAAAGCTTTTTAGTAAGGTGTAATCAATATATTACCAGTTAGGTATGTATACAACTGACACCAGAGGAAAATAACGGGGCTGACTTTGGTATGCAATCAAGGGTTTGGTAAATTTTCTTTAAACTGACTGGACAACACATTTCTCTGACGCTAGGTTCAGGGGCCACATGGGGACTCAAAAGACAGAGAGCCTGTCTGCTGAAAAAGCGGTTAACCGAGGACACCCACGGACCCCATAGACCAGTGATGGCGAACCTTTTAGAGACCAAGTGCCCAGACTTCAAACCAAAACCCATTAATTTATCGCAAAGTGCCAACACAGCAATTTAACCTTAATACTGTCCAGATCCACAGTTACAGACCTGCAAAATACGGTCATGTGAATGGGGCTTTACAGAGCTTTCAATGAAACAAACAACTTTGTACTAAAAGGTAGAAGTTTTCATTTGGCCTGTAATAATATCACATGTCTGCTATAAAACAGCTACTGTGTGATATAAATAGTGAAGTGCCCCCACACAGTCCAATCTGCTCCACGGTGGCCCCCACACAGTCCAATCTGCTCCACGGTGGCTCCTGTACTTACCTGCACTCCCTTGAAGAGCAGCAGGGCGACCTCCTTCTTCCGCCGCAAACCAGGCGCTGATGAATGACATCATTGCACCTGCGTCATGGCAGAGATAATAATCTTCAGCCCCGCGGCCTACAATGACAGTTTTCAGGTGTATGTGCATTTGCACATACAACTGAAAGAAGCGCTGGATCACTTGCCGGAGCATATGGGATCTGTCCCAGATTTTTCATTAGCGAGCGATCAAGAAGCCTGGTTGGGGTGACGGCATGTGTGCCCACAGAGAGGGCTCTAAGTGCCCCCTCTGGCACCCCTGCCATAGGTTCGCCACCAGTGCCATAGACTATAATGGAGTCCGCCGAGTGTCGGTCAGGTTTACGACGGTTTTATACAACGATTTTAGGTGGAGTCTCCTACGGAAACTTCAACGCAGATGTGAATACTGATGATTATACATGACTCAAATTATTTAATATTGATATACGGTATAAAACCATACCATAATATATAGGTCTAATGTGTTACTTAGGGAATACTGCCTCACTTTTGGATTGAAGTACTATCGTTTCTTTTCCTTGTTTTTTTACTACTCTGTTTATTAAAGTTTTTCAAATCAAACATACAGTCATATGAAAAAGTTTGGGCACCCCTATTAATCTTAATCATTTTTAGTTCTAAATATTTGGGTGTTTGCAACAGCCATTTCAATTTGATATATCTAATAACTGATGGACACAGTAATATTTCAGGATTGAAATGAGGTTTATTGTACTAACAGAAAATGTGCAATATGCATTAAACCAAAATTTGACCGGTGCAAAAGTATGGGCACCTCAACAGAAAAGTGACATTAATATTTAGTAGATCCTCCTTTTGCAAAAATAACAGCCTCTAGTCACTTCCTGTAGCTTTTAATCAGTTCCTGGATCCTGGATGAAGGTATTTTTGACCATTCCTCTTTACAAAACAATTCCAGTTCAGTTAAGTTTGATGGTCGCCGAGCATGGACAGCCCGCTTCAAATTATCCCACAGATGTTCAATGATATTCAGGTCTGGGGACTGGGATGGCCATTCCAGAACATTGTAATTGTTCCTCTGCATGAATGCCTGAGTAGATTTGGAGCTGTGTTTTGGATAATTGTCTTGCTGAAATATCCATCCCCGGCGTAACTTCAAATTCGTCACTGATTCTTGTACATTATTCTCAAGAATCTGCTGATACTGAGTTGAATCCATGCAACCCTCAACTTTAACAAGATTCCCGGTGCCGGCATTGGCCACACAGCCCCAAAGCATGATGGAACCTCCACCAAATTTTACAGTGGGTAGCAAGTGTTTTTCTTGGAATGCTGTGTTTTTTTGACGCCATGCATAACGCCTTTTTGTATGACCAAACAACTCAGTCTTTGTTTCATCAGTCCACAGGACCTTCTTCCAAAATGAAGCTGGCTTGTCCAAATGTGCTTTTGCATACCTCAGGCGACTGTTTGTGGCATGCTTTCAGAAACGGCTTCTTTCGCATCACTCTCCCATACAGCTTCTCCTTGTGCAAAGTGTGCTGTATTGTTGACCGATGCACAGTGACACCATCTGCAGCAAGATGATGCTGCAGCTCTTTGGAGGTGGTCTGTGGATTGTCCTTGACTGTTCTCACCATTCTTCTTCTCTGCCTTTCTGATATTTTTCTTGGCCTGTCACTTCTGGGCTTAACAAGAACTGTCCCTGTGGTCTTCCATTTCCTTACTATGTTCCTCACAGTGGAAACTGACAGGTTAAATCTCTGAGACAACTTTTTGTATCCTTCCCCTAAACAACTATGTTGAACAATCTTTGTTTTCAGATCATTTGAGAGTTGTTTTGAGGAGCCCATGATGCCACTCTTCAGAGGAGATTCAAATAGGAGAACAACTTGCAATTGGCCACCTTAAATACCTTTTCTCATGATTGGATACACCTGGCTATGAAGTTCAAAGCTCAGTGAGGTTACAAAACCAATTTTGTGCTTCAGTAAGTCAGTAAAAAGTAGTTAGGAGTATTCAAATCAATAAAATGATAAGGGTACCCAAATTTTTGCACCGGTCAAATTTTAGTTTAATGCATATTGCACATTTTCTGTTAGTACAATAAACCTCACTTCAATCCTGAAATATTACTATGTCCATCAGTTATTAGATATATCAAATTGAAATGGCTGTTGCAAACACCCAAATATTTAGAACTAAAAATGATTAAGATTAATAGGGGTGCCCAAACTTTTTCATATGACTGTATATAATGATGAGTAAAGTGAGGGTATAACCTGCCCTGAAACAAACAAGGGAAATCGAAATAGCAGTGACTACAGAGAGAAGCAGACCAGCAGTAAACAATACTGTATATCACTCTCCATGTTGCTACCTGCAATCCAAGTATGAATCAGTTACAACGGAATAGGTTGTCCCCCATGTAATAAATTCAGGGAGTATTATGCCGTATAACGAAAACAGTCATGTAGCGATTTCCAAACAGTCAAGGGTCTCGTAGAAATAAAATGTTAAAGACCAGTTAGTCTGAATACAGGAGGTCCAGCCCTGCCTATAGCTCTCTCAGGATTTATATATCTAAATTTCAGAAGGGAATTGATAGAGTAGAAAATAATAAAACTTCACTTTTATGTCTTATATAAATAAAAATAAATATAAAATCGTATTAGAAAGACGAGACTCACTAGTGCTCCCAAGTGCTACCATGTGATAGGTGAAAGAGAAGGGATGAGATCACATAAATTGCATATATAGTGTGCACTAATATTTATAGATGCCCAAAGCAGATATTAGCCCTGCTATTTTATTTTCTAATGACCATAATAATGATAGCAACATGAGTCATATAGTTAATAGCATTAGTGTCATTTAAAGTGATTGTATGAAGGGTAGCTAAAACAAACAAACAGGGAGGGGTTAAACAAACAAACAGGGAGCTAAGACAAACAAACAGGGAGGGATTCGTTTAGTATTCAACAAAAGTCCGCATATTGCTTCTCATAACAGCTGAGACAGCGTCTACTCTGCCTGAGGTATAAGTATAGTCTGGTGCTTCAAATAAAGCCTCAAATGTATATGGACACACAGTCAGTTAGAACTGTGTGTCACCTGGCACTGAGGATTCACCAGATACACTCCATTGGCAGGTTATTGCGGAATACACCCTCAGGAGGGTAATTTTGTCAGCACCTCACAGCCTCCCAGCACCCTTCCCACATACAACTCTATCTGACACCTATAGCACACATTTAAAAGTCTCTCCCTAAGTGCTAAAGAGTTAAAATAAAATTGCCTACGCGTTTCACCAGCCATTGCTGGATCATCAGGGGACTAAATCAGTATAACCTCTCAGTCTGAGAGTGAAATAGCAATGGCCATAAGAAATAAACAGCCCCAAGACTGAAAAAAAACAGCTTTGTTAACATATCTTTATGTAAAATAGTGTTTAACCAATTCATGCGAAATAGATACACTTCTGAGATAACCAACTTAAAAGGTACTGGGGTAGGGTTTGTCCAGTGCTGGAGAATACTTTTCCTTGTTGCACTGGCCCATATAACAAACGTAGACTTAGACGTAGAAAGGCAACTTCCATCACCCTCTGACAGGATATTAAAAATAGCCCATTCTGGAGTCAGGTCAAAACAAATTTGAACGTTCTGAGCAAAATAAACACAAACCTTTGCCCACCATATCTTCGTGTGGTCACAGCTCCAAGAGTTATGATGAATATCAGAGTTTAATTGCTGGCATTCGAAGTACGGTCGTCTTTTCTTATAGCTATGCATTGTGTCGTTCCTCTGTTATTCTGCCTGTATATTTACAAATAAATTGACAACTGGTTGTTACCATTTCCCTTGTTAAAGAGGCACGTCCCTACACACTCTGATGCTGACAGCACTGATTGGACAATGTCAGAGTATATAGGGACACATCCAAAATTATATTCCTAAATACTGTATCTAGGAGGAATAACAGGGGAACAACATGACACAGAGTTATAAGAAAGCTTGCTTCAGAATTGTTATATTATGACATTAAAATCTGTAGAGATGACAGGTCTTCTTTGGTACTTGGTGCATGGGCTTTTACTGTTTGCATTTATAAGTCTATGGTATGCTTAGTTTTGGCAATATGTGTTTGAGATATTATTTGCAATCATTGTGAACCTGATTGTGAGAGGTTAGACATGCTCTTCCACCACCTTCACTGGTAATAGACATTGGAATACATCCGCTGTATATTTATCCATTAAAGCGTTTGCATTCATTATGAAGTAAGTTACATTTGTTTTATTTTATAGATCCTGAATGTCAGCGCCATTGTCCTTGCAAATCTGTGTGTGTCTTACATCATGACGAGCCAAAATGATCTGGTAAGTTACTTCTAATGAGAGAACCCTTTTCATAGGCTAATGGGAACGCCCAGCTAGAGATCTTACAGGATAAGCAAATAGATAGAGGTTTAAGCACATATCAGTCAATGGTTCTGCAGCTTATCTTATACCACTATCTTAGCCCTGTAGTTATTAACAATAAACTATCAGAAACTGGAAATGGTCCTTCCTTTCTATATATCCCATGCTTTCCTATTTTGGGGGAAAGGAGGGAGACAGAAAAAATAGTCAGCCAAATGAGTAGGATAACAGACAGCACCCAAAAGAGTGGTGAGGTGATGTAGGGAAGACAAACCTAGGGGGGAAAGGCAGGAAGAGACAAGGCAGTGGAAGGGATGACAGGATAACCCTTGGCCCATTCCCATTCCCACTACCCATGCTCCAGTTTGTGGGGAGCCTTGGAAAGGAGTTCTGGGCAACCACAATAAGAGGAAGCATAACTATAAGTATCCATAAAGTTGTCCTTCACCACTAGTTCATCTATAAGTTTAATATGTTCAAATGCCTTCATCCATGGGGGAACCTGTGACCTCCACGGGGAATAAGGTGTCAAGTGGCTACCACAAAATGCCTTAGAAGTCCCTTCTTAATGGAGCCCAGAATCTTGAAAAGAAGGGCTCCAGAGAGCTGGCTATGAAAGTATTGAAGGGTAAATTGTATAATGTCATGGTCAAATCCTGTAGCCCCCAAACTGGGGGCATTCAAACCATATATGGTGCCAAGAGTGTTAGAACATTGTCAGCACAGGTCAGGTGCCGAGGGATAAATGCGCTTTAAGCAATGTGGGTTTGTGTACCATTGGGAAAGCATTTTATAGTTTGTTTTCTGTAGTTGGCAGGAGATAGAAAGGTTTTGAGTGCAAAGTAGTTTTGTCCCATTCCTAAGAAGAGAATGTCCTACCTGACCCTGTTTTCCACATTTCACAAGGGTACCACATCAGTCTGTACTTAGCAGAAACGTATAGATCAAAGTGCAGTATCATTGAAATAAAGTGGGTGTACATGATAGGGCAAGAGAGAATGCTTTTAAAGTGAACCCACTACTTTGTGACTAGAAGGAGCTGCTCCTAGACCCAAAACTAGTTAAGGTAATTTTGCATATGTCAACTTCAGGCTTTAGAAGCTTTTAACTTGACTCTTAAGCAACAGAAACCCTACTGAGGGGCACCATAAGAAAGGTCACGACTTGATGTTACTGTACACCTGCTGGGACCAGTTTAGGGTGGAAATACCTTTTAATAGGAGGCTATGTCAGTCATTGACTCCTCCAAGTGCTCTTGGCAAGCTATCATGCAGAAACAGTGATTGGAAGAGAGCCAATGACTAAGAGGGCTCTACCCATATATCACATACAGGCTGCTACTTTATATAGTGGGGACTCTATGGGCTTTTTATCTATGACCATATTTAATAAGCAACTTGCACTAATATATATCAAAATAGAAGATTTTATTTATAAGCTTCTGCCCTATATTCAACCAGGCTGAAGAATTTATGAGGAAGATTGAGAAAGAAGAAGAGCAGATTGCTTATGACTACCCGGATAAGAAAATATACCATCTTTGTATTGTAAATTTAGTTATTGGGTAAGTGGACATAAAATGCTTCCTCTTAAAGGGTTTTTTTTCAGGGGGGAAATACCATTATTTAAAGTAAAATAACTGAAGATATATTCACTGATGCCCTGCTGCTTCGGTTCCCATGCTGTCTAGTCCCTATCTGCCATCACTTCCTCATGTGCCTCGACACACAGGAAATGCTCTCTTAGCCAATCAATGGCTTCAGCCTGGGTGAAAAGTCACGTCTAGGCATTCCTTGTGTGTGTTGAGACTCCAGGAAGTAAATACTAGTAGGACTATATCAGCAACTGAAGCAGAGCAGTGGGAGATCAGCACAAGGTGAGGATCTGTTCATTCATTTTGCCCACAAAACCCCTTTAATTTTACATACTTACGTGCTTTTCACTCATCCTATATGGTCTGGACTTGGGATGGGTGTAACTTTCTGATATGAAGCTGGTCCAGATTCTACTGTCTGGTACAGATGAAGTGGTGGGTGTTATGTGATAAATGCCGCTTTATGATTCCTTGCTTCTTCTCAAAAAAGTCTTCCTTATCTGACAGATGCAAGTAGAATCCCTGTAGAAGAAAATATACTTAACATTTACATACAGTAAGATTTTTATTTTCCAACTATGCCATATTACGCATCATTGTCTCCTACAAACAGTCCATAATAGTGAGTTGCCAGTAGAGAGTTTGGCTCTGATTTAATCTCACAACGTAGAAGAACGCTTTTATGTACGTTCCTTGTAAATCTCCTCTCAGCATCTGATATATTTAGAGCACTTACTGATAATTTATTTATGTTTTCTCTTTTTCAACAGAACTCTTTACTGCGCCAAAGGGAATTATGAATTTGGCATATCACGAGTTATCAAAAGCTTGGAGCCATACAACAAGAAGGCAAGTCTGAATATTTAAAGTAGACCACAGAGGTTTAGTCTTTAAGGGTATTAAAAGATCATACATTTTTACAAGTAACTTTGCTTCATATAGTTTGTGCAAATAGAAAATGGATTATGACTGCCTCCCTTGCATATCGTATGTTAATAAACAAAGTGAACTTGGTCCTTAAAGGAATAATCCCAAATTGAACATTAATGGCATAACTACAGGAGGTAACAGTCTGGAGTGGGAATACCTGAAATAGCTGTATATCACCTAGAATGGTGATTCTGTATTTGCAGCTCCCACACCCGACTGTGTTTAGAAATGGCTCTATCTCCATTTGTATAATATATGTAGAAAGGACCAGCACCAAGATTAAATTCCAATGTGCCTGTGGCCACACGGATTGCCAATCCAAAAGCCAAATATTGTGACAGGAAAGTGACAGTACCATAGAGGCTTGCACCAGGTGAAATAAAGTCTTTTCTTTATTGAATCACAGTTGGTGCATCACAAAGTACATATCGTGCAACGATTCAGCACCAATACCTGCCTTTTATCAGGCATTTGTAAAATGGCTAGAATCATAATCCCCAGCTTTATTGTGACACTGAAATCTCTTATCTAGGTAGTGTACAGCTCGAGAAAGAGCTGGTGGTAGGAAGGACCTATCTCACACATCCTTGGCTACTAAAGTGCTGTGCTAGGAGGAAGTATGAGGTATATCCATGGAAGGGGACTTATAAAAAGTATGAATACTGTTCATTACATAGCAACAGCCTATACTGTACATTGCATTTTCACTGGCTTTACCCACATTTTTCACCATCTTCAGTACCAAGCACCTGCACATTTGCCAGACTGCAGAATAATGATTTTCTTTGCAATGTCTATTAATTTGGTTTACAGCTTGGAACAGACACGTGGTATTATGCAAAGAGATGCTTCCTGTCCTTGCTGGAAAACATGTCCAAACACATGATCATGCTCCAGGACAGCGTCATCTATGAATGTATTCAATTTCTGGAACATTGTGAAAGTAAGTTATGAAGGTTTATTCATCAGGGTTGCATAGGTGGTTACAGATCAAGAAATCAGCATATATGTGTCTTACCTATATTGTAAATCAAGCATTAGAAACCTTCGGCACTCCTGCTGTTGTGAGACTACAACTCCCAGTATAAAAAAACTTTGTAACATATCTTACAACAGTAAATGCTTCTTTTTCCACTTATTCATTTCATCTTTTGTTCTAAGCTTACCTTGCTAAGCTGCGCAGTTCACTATACATATATGTCTTAAGTGAAAACAGCTTGGAGCTCACAGACAGATGAGGTTACATAGAAGTCTATGAAGAGGAGTGGTGGAGCAGAGTGAGAGAGAAAAGACATGCTGCTACAAATAGCAGTAGGTTTTAAGAGATCTTTATCTTTTATAGCACTCCTTAGCAGTACTGACCTGCATTTTTCCAAATAAAGCTCTGATAATATGGAGATCTTACTGTTATCTGCAGCAGGAATTTGTGTCTGTCTTTTTGCTTCCCTCTTAATTGGCACCTCTCTGTCATCCCCCTTGCTTCTCCATAGACTTGTAAGAATTGCAGCCTGTCTTCATTGAAGAAGTGAATTGAGAAGTTTCACAGGGAGGAAGGGAGTGGGAAACGAATCTGATAAGTGCAGAAAGAAACACATAGCAAAGAAACACATGTCTTATTTTTGTCTGGTTATTCCATAAAGCGTTACTTGGAGATAATAATAAACCTCATTTAGATTACACAAATGCACCCACTTGATGCTCTCACCACCCTAGAGCCAAGAATGAATTCATTAGCTTAATCCCTTCCTGCCAGAGGCATTTATTGATTTTCAATTTTCGTTTTACAAACCCCATAACTTCTTTATCTTTCCGTTCATAGAGCCATATGAGGGCTTAATATTTGCAGGACAAATTGTTCTTCATAATGGTACCATTTATTATTCTGTACAATGTACTGGGAAGCTGGAAAAAAATTTCAGAATGGGGTTGAATTGAAATTTTATATAATTTTATCTACATTTTAAACTCTTAACAAAAATCCAAAACTTTGCAAAAAAAAAAAAAAAAAATTTCTTAAAGTCGCCTCACCTATATACAAGAGGCTAGGGGAAAACCCCGCCCAGTGCTTTGGGACACAATACATTAACAAAGGGACGGAAGGCCCAGGTATATGGGACCATAAAAACAACATCTCCAAATAAATGGGAGACAAACAAACAGACAAAGGGAACACACAATGGAAACCGCAATCAGGAGGACAACCTACGGGAGAGAGAGGGGGGGGGACAACAGGGGAAGATTAGAATGACCAGTAACCTCCTAAGAGCAGGTGTACTTTTTAGTTATAACATTATGGGGAATGTCTATTGCTTCGATCAGTTGGGGGCCTTAATGCCCGTGATCAGGGCCGGCATTGATTGTGGGCATTATCGCCAAGTCTTTGCTGTATAATACACACCAGCGAAGTACAATACACAAAAGAGAGTTCAAAAGAGACGGGACCTGAAGGTAGTTGTTAACTGATTGGACATTATGTAATGCGGGCTTGTGTGAACCATGGCGTTCATCAGAATGTGAGGGTACCAACCACTGTGGTCCCTTGTAGGGTGTAGATGATCCAACTCACTCACCATTGTGAGTAGTAGTAAGTATACCCTGAGGAATAGCGCTGTTGTGCTAGGAAAAGCGTCGGGATAAGGGAGAGCATAGAGGAAGAATAAGGGTCAGTGTAGGTACTGCCCTTGTAAGGGTGACAGACGAGGGGATACCAGGGAATACTGCAGGGCTGGACCAGGGAAAGAACTAAACCCTGATGCACTGGAACTGGCACCCTATGTTAGTTCATTGTACCTGTGACCCACTGCTGTCTGTATGGACCAGATCCTTTTTCGGCCACACAATTTGACACAAGAGGACAGTAAGATCTGATACAAAGAACATGCAAGGTCCATGACAATAGACCTTGTGTTTTTTACAGTTTGAGTACACATTTTTTATTTAATATTTTAGCTGTGGTATTAAAATTTATGTTTTAATATTTTTTTCTACTACTGCTGTTGCAATACAAAAGCCAAGAATGGCTCCAAAAGGAATAGGAAAAATATAGCAAGTGTGTATACTTCTCCCTTCTGCTCAATCCAATCCTGGCTTTGGCTCAAAAAACTGCAGCGAAATCTGCAACAAAAAAGCTGTGTTTCCTCAACGTGGGGCCAGAGTATTTCTGTTCCTATTTCTAGGGAGAGTTCTGCAGGGTGGTATGTAACATGTCCTTTCTCCTAGCTCTACAGCATGGCTGTGAGTAGAAATGGAACTAGGTTTTCTTAAACCAAGATATATATACAGTATGTAAGAAAGGTACAAAAGATTTGTGTCATTGTATCTCTCAATATACTAACAGAAGAATGCACTGAACTTATTCTTTTCCCTTGACAGTTTATGGTAAAAACATACCAGCAATAATCGAGCAACCCCTGGAAGAAGAGAAGATGCACATTGGCAGGAACACCGTTACTTATGAAGCAAGACAACTGAAAGCGTTATTGTATGAAATAACATCCTGGAACATGTAATTTACCGGAATCCTCAAATTATGTATTTTTTGTCTTTTTTCCATAATACTAGAAGTCTAAATGTCATTTTGTAGTGTTAAAATTAAATTATTTTCTTTAAAAAATATATTGATATCAAGAATTTGCTTCTGTGGTTAACACCATGCTAACAGCATCAGTACCATAGGCTGATGTTGTAATAACAGATCATTTTGCCAGTAGTTTGGGGTTCCCCTAATTATGATATAGTTTAATGTTAAAGCTAGCCTCCATGTTTCAGCTGTCATCACTTGTTGCCTCATGCATCCATTTGCAGACATATTTGGCAGGAACAGTCAAGGACACTACATGCACGAGAATATAATCCTGCCAAAATAAGGAAATTAAGGCTGGGTTTCTTGTACGTGCCAGACCATAGAAAGTTCCTGCATTCATGGTCATATCCATTGACAACCTATCTAGACAACAGACACCACTATACCAAATTTTTTTTTGTGCATTTTGTTGCACTGGCCCTGTATATAGGAGCATAATCTGATGCTCTATCCAATACTGATGGAAGAAAGGAATAACAACATATACCATCCCAGTGGAGGCCAAAAGTACACTCATCTGGCCTTCATACAAGAAATGGTGCCCTACGAATACATTTGACTTATAGCCAGGGGCTATTTATTGCATATACCACAAACATAGTCTGCACAGTGTCTAAGTGTTACCCAGTTTTATTGACTTTGTTGGGTTGCACAGATTTAAAAATGTCCCTTACTTGGAGGTCCTTTCATTCCAACATGATTGTGGCTTTTCTTTGCTTATGTTCCATGCAGAGGGCTAGATATACATTAAAGCTATGGACATGTAGACTGGAAATGAATTATAATAGTGTCCTTGGAAGTTGTCAAGATGGGGTGAAGGGTGATAAATAGCTATGGAAGGTGACAGCCAGACCAGAAACTACCATACCTACAGCCCTGTCTTATTCCACCATGCACCCGTGCAGACAGTTTTACACAGCATTTGATGACTTGCTTCCTTTAATGGATCTGAAATTGTAGAATAGCCTGGAGCTACAGACGTCTGTCCATGGCTCGTGAATCACATTAACACTCTGTACAGCACATAACTGGAATAACTCCAAAGCAGAGAAGTGAAAATAATAATGGTCTAAAGGTCTGACAAGTAATCATATGAAACATGGATATCAGGATGCCCTATTCGACCCTAACAGGAAGCTGAATTGGAAGGCTCCAGATTGAAGGTGTGATTAAATTGCCGGTGTATGCCGGAGCTGATTATACTTCAGCAGCTTTGTCACAATCAGCTGTGACATATCAGAGTAAGAAATACTAACTCTACATGCACAAACCACGAATTCAACAGGAATGGGCGGTGAAATTGCTTTTCATTTCCATTGTACTGCAGATTAACAGCCAAACATTGCAGGATTGCTGTTAGAAAGTCTTTTTTGTATTGCTTCACTATTTCTTGGTATAGGCCTCAAGTCTGTTTGTGTTAGTAATGTTTTTTTACATTTTTTTTATAGTTTCCTTCTCTTAGCTCATTCTTTTAAAATCCAAGACAACCCATTCAAACATAAAGTGCCCATGCTCTAGCGTTCCTTGTACACATTAGATTCTCGGCTGAAATTGGTGGGCTCAGTCAACATACACCAATGTGAATGGCCAGCTTAAAGAGGACCTGTCACCTCCTCCACTAACTCAAATGCTTACCATCTGTTAATAGGCACCACTCCAAAGATTTCAGCGCAGTTGGAATTTTCTCTCTAGCCTTCACCATTCCCGAGCAACAATCTGTTAGTTTTGGTGCCTGATGTGCTATTTAAACTCTGTAATATTAGAAGGGCAGTGTCAGGCAGGGGCATGTGATTCAGAGCTCCAATCAGAGGCAGCCATTGTCAGAGTTCAGAATCACACCCATTGTGACAGTAATGAGCCTAAATAGCAAATCAGGCACCAGAGATAACAGCATTGATTGCTTGGGAATGGTGGGGGCTAGAAAAAAAATTCCAACTGTGCTGGAATCAGTGGAGAAGCAGCTATAAACAAATGATAAGAACTGCAGTTGGTGGAGGTGGTAAAAGGTCCTCTTTAAGGTTGAGGCCCTACATTTCAGAAACGCAGCTTTTTTTGTTACAGAGTTTGCTGCGTTTTTTTGAGCCAAAGCCAGGAGTGGATTGTGCAGAAGGGAGAAGTAGAAGAACTTCCTATAGATTTTCCATTCCTTTTGTAACCATTCTTGGCATTGGCTGAAAAAAACACATGAAAATCTGCAACAAAAAAAAGCTGCGTTTCCACAATGTGGGGCCTCAGCCTATGGCCAGGGCCCCGCTTGGCATAAACGCTGTGGACAAAAACTGGGTGTTTTACAGACACTGCAAGGTGGATTGGATTCTGGCGAATCCCATCCACTCCTCGTGGAGTAATACACACAGTGGACACGCTGTGATTTCCAAAACCGACATTCATTTCTGTTAGCTCAAGCACAGTCCGGGCCACAAAACACAGGACAGGTCCTGTTCAATCATGGCCGGCGGCCTGCACACAGCAGTGTGCAAAGGGCCTTAAAGTCAGCAAGGCATGATAAAATAATTAACATAGCTACTTACTTCCACCTATCACCCGTCATTTTATTCTGGCACTGCCCAGTCTCCACGGTTTCTTTGTGCCATTCTGACACACAGTAAATTGGCTGACTGCACACTGGAAGCAAAGATCAGCAGGGACTGGTTAATTTCGAAACGGTGCAGCAGGGAATTAGAGGAGGCGAGTAGTCATGTTGATTATTCAATTTTACTCAGTTGACCTCTACTGCATATAATTAATATTACCTGGAAGACCCCTTTAAAGTTCTAAATAGGTATAATATAAAAGTGATCACATTCATTAATTATTGTTCAAAGAGCCTATTTATTAGCTGAAATTGTGTGATTTATTATCTCGTAGCTGCACATTAAATATTCCTATGTGCATACTAATAGCATTACATGTATGTATTCTGGACCCATAGGCACGCTGGATGCCACTGTATGGCACTTCCATGATGCATCCTAGAAGTAATGTTTATAGTGGAGAATACCTACATAATATAGCAAACCACGTTATAATATGGACTCTTAACATTGAAGGCATAAAGAGGTACAGTATTTATTTATTATTATGCTTACTTGTATAGCGCCATCATATTCCGCAGCGCTTTACAGACATTGACAGTCACTGTCCCATATAGGGCTCACAATCTACATTCCCTATCAGTATGTCTTTGGAGTGTGGGAGGAAACTGGAGTACCCGGAGGAAACCCATACAAACACGGGGGGAACATACAAACTCCTTGCAGATGTTGTCCTTGGCAGGATTTGAACACAGGACTCCAGTGCTGCAAGGCTGCAGTGCTAACCACTGAGCCACCATGCTGCCCATACTGAGCCACTGTGCTGCCCCTAGTATTGACCCGTAACAGGAAATGGGCATCACATTAAGTATATGTCCAACTTGGATCTGTAATACAGCTGTGTGAATAAGCTGTAAAAGTGTATGTCCAGCCTAGCGTCTCCCTACAACACCCTCTATGACTACTATGCTATCTATTACACCAAATTAAAAAGATTTACATAATTATTTCTATACAAAATAAGAAGCGTGTTTTATTATCTGCTCTTTCATAAACTTAGGTTTAGTGCTCCTGTAAGATCCTGCGAGTGTGATCATACATTAAAATCCACATGAACATGGTCAAAATTCTGTAGAGTACTTACCATACAGTCTTTTTACAGATCAAAATCAACATATAATAAAATGTGACACCCATGTGTAGAAAAGAACAAAACTGATCTTCAAAGATGAAAAACCACTGAGTTTTAGTGAGGTCGTTGAGGGCAGAAGTAAGTTACTACTGCTGTCATTTGTCACTGCCCATGGCTTGAAGAAGATTAGAGGTACTTACTGTAAACCAGAGTATAGCCATCAAGTCAAGAGGATGTTGTTAAGAATATCAAGACCCTGGAATGGATGCTCAGTAGTAAGAATGAAGGCTGAGATTAATCTGAATATACTGTATATGACCAAGGCTCATTGACATAAGATTTCTTCCAATGCCTGAATGCTTGCTTTAGAAATCACATTAAACATAAATTTCAATTCTAGGTAATAATAATTTTAATATGGACACATAAGTACAGGCTCACAGTAGCAGACCAATAACCCAGCTGGGTTCTCTGTAATCTGAAGTGCTATGGGTGGAGATATTGTAAGGCAAAAGGTTTGTATTTACCAAGGGAGCGAGGCAAATAGTTTATGTGCAATTTACTGAATAATACACTTAGAAGATAATGAAGCAATGATAAAGCACCAACTTTGGGACTCTTGGAAAGTTAACACAGGTTTATTGAAATCATAGGCTGAAAGCTTGAGCAAGGCTGTGCTACTGAGAGAATCTGATGACAACATTTCAATTTCTGATTTGTGTGCAGGGTAATGTTGCCATGATGACCATGTGTAAATCCAAAGTACCTAGTACACATTGTGTCTGTATGAGGACATCAATCTATACTGTGACTTAAAACCACAAATGACAACACTGCACTTAAAGGTGTTGTCTGAGATCATATTATGGCACAATATTTCTTCGGAAGAAAACATAATACAAAATTTCTCAAGAAAAGACATAACATATTCCAAGCAAAAGCCCTCCAGGTAAGTCGGTTCACCAGGATCTATCATTAATCAGGAACTCAATATCATAAATGAGTCCACAAAAAATATCTATGACTTAAAGAGGTTGTCCGACCTAAAATTTTTATCTATTAATTAGGCTGGGGAAGGTGAAAAAAATAAAAGAAAACCATATTCACCCGTCCCCGATGCTCTGGCACCTCCCCGCGCGGTACGGTCCTGCAACTCCTTTGCTCCTTTTTATGCTACACCATCCAACCATGAGTACAGCTCCCATAGCTACAGTATGTACAAAGTGTACAGATAGATAGATAGACACATGAAAGGTATATGTATAGGATGATGTAGGATGTATAGGATGTATATTTAGGTCCTTTTCAGGGAAGGATTTTCTTTATCTTTTCTGTTTCCTTTCAAATATATGGCCATTGTGAATGCCTGAGCTTCCAGTTCCTGCTAGGGAAGTCCACCTTGTTCTGCCTTGTGCAAATGTCAAGCCCTGTGGGACATCCTTCATGAGAACATTATCCATCACCCTTCCACATAGCAATCTAATTGAAGTTCTGACAAGTGACCTATTTCCTGAACTGTGTTGGCACTGTGGATATTAAGAATATATAGATTTAAAATACTTCAGGAACCTGGAGACAATTCTACAACTACAAAAAATAATGTCCAGTAGCGTTTCATTGCTTTGAAAGGTGGGTCATATGGCCAAAACAACAACTCCAGAGTATTCAAGAACTCTGCAATAGGAAGGAGACTACACTCTGAAGACTTTGGACTTTCTGCACCAAGACCCTTTTCTTGAGCTGAGGGACATCTAGTGACTTGTTGCCTTTCAGATGTACACCAACCAGATAAGGCCATATTCAAGACATTTGTTAACCTATTGCAAACGCATCTTTGATTACTGACTTTCCAGAGCTAAGTGACAGGTGGTGTGTGCCTTTGGTCTTCTTACAGCAAAGTAGAGGATTTTCACAAGGCCTGTTCTGTTAAAAGCTGAGGTGGCCAAAGATGTGATTAAGGCCTGTATTGTAATATAGATGATACGGTTGGATAAAGACACAAGTCCATCCTATAAACTTAACAAGCTGATCCAGAGAAAGGCAAAAAACCCATGAGGCAGATTCCAATTGCCCCATCAGACGAAAAAAATCCTTCCCAATTCCAAATAAAACAATTGGACTAAGTCCTGGGATCAACATTCTATCCAAAAAATTCTAGTTTCTATAACCTGTGATGTGTTTACTTTCAAGAAAGTCATCCAGTCCTCCACAATTTTCTTCTTGCTAAAGAGCCTTTTCAGATCGGCCTCCAAGAGATGGGCTTCCCTCTTCCAAGCCTGGATTTGTCTGGACCCAAATCAGATGTAGGATGACTTTCTCAAGTTGTTTCTGTAACATATTTTTCTTCATAGTGTTTGACAATTACTTTAAGGTAATCCATAGTATTTTGTTATTATTTTTTTTCTAATCTGTGTTTTTAATGTACATTTTCCCTTTATATTTTAATATAATAATAATAAAAATAACTTAATGTTGTCAAATCATTACTGTTCACGTATTACTTTTGGGTAACCTTATGTATTAATGTTTTGTATTAATCTTTTTCACAGGTTTCTTTAAATAACCTATCAGTAAAATAGCTTTAATGTACATTTTGTACTTTGTTTCTGTGTCTGTGGCTATCAGGTTGCCCAAGTGCACTCTGTATTCAGAACACCCCAGGGGAACCATGACAGAACTGCAGAGACAAACTCCTCAGGCCTCTACACTTCGCACTTTTTGTCCTTGGCTCTTTAGCTCAGCCTCTCTGGTTATCCTTTCTTCTCTGAATTTAGGTCACACTATGTCTTCCTGAGAAGCTGGGCTCAGAACCACATAGACAATTGTATCAGGGCCCTATACATTGGAAATTTTGTCTGTGTCTCTTAAGCAAACTTATAATGACTAAATGAGAGGCTGAACTTATTGTGTATTATTTTCTTATATGTGTTTTTATTAATTTTTTAGGCTTTCATTATTTAAACCACACTATTTTTTCTTACACTTATGGATTGATGTATTGTTTTTTCTTCACAGTTTTTTTGCAGTTTAATAAAATATTTTTGCTTTCAACTTTCTGCGGCAGTTTAGCAGAGCCTCACTTGTCGCCCAAGCATGCTTTGAATTTACAGCATATTAGGGATAACTGAGAAATTGGGCTTATAACGGCAGAGGTAAACTCCTTAGACCTATGTCAGATCAGTTGACACTTCAGGACTTTGTATTTGTGGCTCTTAGCCTAGCCTCTCTGGTTGCCCAAGTATGCTCTGAAGTTTAACTCATTGTGGTTACTAGAGAGCCTGGGCTCAAGGCAGTAGGAACAAGCTCTTTTGGCCCAAATGAATCACTTCCCTTTACATTTCAGGACTTTGCGTCTTTAACCTAGCCTCTCTGGTTGCCCAAATGTGCTTTAAAAAACCTAAATCATAGTAACAAGTTGACTGCCATCCTCTTCTTGTTTAGGCTTTTCCTGGGTCTCTAGCCTGTCACTAGAGGTTGTGCCCATGTCTAGAGGACCACCCATGCGCATACAAAAATAGGCACAAAAAACTGATGGCAAGATGGACACAAATAGATTACCTTCCATTTCTATCTGTCATACACTTTAACCCTTTCCCCAAATCTACCTTACTATTACTGGCAGGACCCAGCGACATTAACCCCCCTTAATCAAAGCTGACCTAAGCAACATTTTCCCGGCGGCACATGGAAACCGCCATTTTGTGTACTCACTTTACATAGGAAAAGAATATCTACATTGCAGTGTATCATTACTTTAATTTGGTATTTTATTACCAGTTAACAAAATACTTAAAGCATCAAAGAGCCGCTTTAGTCGGTCATACTATTTAAAGTTAATAATTAGAGATGAGCGAAACGATTCTGCAGAAGTGGAATTCGATCCAAATTTCAGGAAATCTTCGATTCGCCACGATTCCAGATTTCCTCACGCTTCGATGCATCGAATCACATTTTTTTTTTCATTTTTTAAAATGGCCGCCGCACATGTTAGGACCAGGGCTGTGGAGTCGGTACGCCAAAGCCCCGACTCCGACTCCTCAATTTCCCCTGACTCCGACTCCAACTCCGACTCCACAGCCCTGGCACTGCTAAACCTTATAGGTTCACTCAGAACTCAGTCCCATCATTATATGAGGAATAGAACAGACCTTTACAGGACATTTCATCATTTTCAACATTTCATCATTTTCCCAAATTCTTATGAAAATATATTCAGCACATACTGCATTGTACTACTAACTGTACCAATTTATTATATATTTTGGGAGTCGGAGTCGGTCCATTTTATACCGACTCCGACTCCACCAAAATAGGCACCGACTCCACGACTCCGACTCCACAGCCCTGGTTAGGACAAGGGGGAAGGGACTCTGGGAGTGCGGGATCACCCACAATGCCAAGCGTGCAGCTAATCAGCAGTCAGCAGAACCTGTGATGTCACAGCCCTATAAAAACCCTCAGCCATTTTAGGTACAGTCATTCCACATCGCTCTTACTGTAGGGACAGACGTCGGCAGGAGCTAGGGAAAGACTTAGAAAACAGGTAAAAGTTCAGGGAAAGAGCCTTAGAACTGTAGGGAAAGGATAGGGAGGAATTGAGAGAAGAATTTGGGGTGGTTGCAGGCTCATTTACAGCAAGAATTTGCAGAATAATTCACATTGCAGCACTCACTGCCGTTATACTGCTGCTCATTACTCATATCTGTGTCATCAAGGTGGAACACAACAAGCCTTTTGCAGTTCAGTACAGCAAAAAAAAAAGTGAAATATCGTACACTAATATCTGCACGCATCTGTAAAGAAGCCTTTTTAAAGCCCTTTATTATAAGGGGCTTATTCACTGTTCTTACAAGGCATAACATTATTCAGTACTATTGTGCACGTATCTGTAAAAAAAAGCCTTTTTAAAGGTGTTTATTATAAGGGGCTTATTCACTGTTCTTACAAGGCATAACATTATTCAGTACTATTGTGCCAAAGAAAACTGAATTATCATCCAATAATATCTGCACTTATCTGTAATAAAGGCCTTCAATGTGGGGAAAGACATAACGACCATATTCGCCATTTTGTTACCAGTATAAAGTTGCAGGCAATATTTAAAAACAGTATTGTCAATAAAAATTCAATAATTCTTAGCGGTTATCACTTATTTAAAGTCACAATATTTCAGTATTGAAGCTACAGGCTTTGGAATTGTAAGATATCTTGCAACCAGTCATGACTTGGCTGCATATGAAATCCACCAAGACATTACTGAATGTAAACCATGTACTCACTTTATATAGGAAAAGAATGAATATCTACATTGCAGCGTACCATTACTTCAATTTGATATTTTATTACCAGTTAACAAAATACTTAAAGCATCAAAGGGAGGCCTGAGCCAGTCATACTATTTAAAGCCAGTTAATAATTTCTTTTAATGATATAAAACATGGCCTTTAGGAACAAAATGAAAGGCTTAGCTCAGTCATGTTTAATGTAAGTCATTGACTGTACACAGTCAGTTCAAACAGCAGGAGAGAGGCGTTGCTGAGTACTAAATCATGCAAAAGACTAATTTGTACTATGTAAAACCTCTGGAGGACTGAACTAAATGTGTAAATAAAAGTGAAAAAGATCCAACTAGCATTCCAAATGCAGAATAGAAAATGTGATAAATAAGCAATAACTAGCCAATATAACCTACATAAGTTGCTTTTGTTGCTTGTTCTGTATTTACTATAATAATAACAACTTTATTTATATAACGCCAACATATTCCGCAACACTTTACAAATCAGAGGACACATGAACAGACAATATGAGACATTACAATGTGACAAAGAAATATATCAAACAATAGGAGTGAGGGCCCTGCTCGCAAGCGTTTACATTCTATGAGGAGATAGGGGGAAACAGAGGGCTTGTTTGCTACAATGGTCCTGCCATCTTTTAATAGAAAAGGTTGTGTAACTGAAGCTGTATGAACCCGTCACCAGCCAGTATCTGTGAATAAACAGATACTAAGAGCAAGGAATGCAGTGTAACTTCTAGATGGAGAGGGCAGGATTTGAGGAACAGAGGAGGAAGGATAAAAGGCGTTATTGTTCTGCACCTATGTACACTACAATGTGATCAGGTCACGTGATAAGCCTGACCATACAGATGTGATTTTAGGGCAGCTTTGAAGCTGCTGTAGTCGCGAATTAATTGTATTGTCCGGGGTAAAGTGTTCCAGAGCACCGGTGCAGCTCGAGAAAAGTCTTGAAGACGGGAGTGGGATGATCAGATAACAGGAGATGCAAGTTTTTTCATTGGCAGAACGGAGAGGACAGTTAGGGCGGTAGACAGTGATGAGAGAGGAGCTATAGGGGGGAGCAGCGCTATGGATGGGTTTGTGGGCCAGTGTGATAATTTTATATTGTATTCTGTGATGGATGGGCAACCAGTACATTGACTGACACAAGGTAGATGCGTCTGTGTACCGGTTTGACAGAAAGATGAGTCTGGCGGCTGCATTCAGGACAGATTGTAGTGGGGAGAGCTTAGTAAGAGGAAGCCCAATTAGAAGAGAATTGCAATAGTGAAGACTAGAGAGAATCAGAGCAACAATGAGGGTTTTTGATGTTTCCACGGTGAGAAAAGGGCGAAATCTAGAGATGTTTTTGAGGTGCAGGTGGCAAGAGCGTGAAAGTGTCTGAATATGTGGGGTAAAGGTGAGATCTGAGTCAAATACAACCCCCAGACAGCGGGCATGCTGCCTCGGGGTAATAGTAAGGCCACAGACAGAAATGGAGATGTTAGGGTCTATTCACATTTCATTTTGTGAATTCAAAAATGCCCCCAAACGGAAGCCTATACAGTTAAATAGATCTGTACCCTGTACTCTTTTTGTCAGAGGTCGGAGGCTGGTGTATTGATGATATACACATCTGATAAAAGGTAGAAACCACATGTGAACAGGGCCTAACATTGCAGAAGTATCTCTGGTCAGAGCAGGTTAATGAAATGCACATCATTTTGACATTTTGGTCAGAGACAGAATGCTTCAAAGGAAAGACCCGCAGAACTCTGAACTTGCAGCTACATAAGCAGTCATGTCAGACTCAGAGACAGGAGTACAAAAAAATATGCGGCAGTATAGAAATCAGTCTGTAAAAAAATACATTCTGTCTCTCGCCAGGTAATAAATTATAGGAATAAATTGTAGAATTTAGAAACATTTCACGACAACTGTACTGTTCATGCGTCTTTGTATTTTAAGGATTGGTTCATTTATCACGCCGTTGTAAGTGCCCAAGGGTAGACTTTCTGTAACTGATAAGAAATGCAAAACTGCTGCTCTACAGTATACTTACAGTGTGTTAAGTCTCAGACACTTAGACTTGTAGTCAAGCTGCATTTTCCAGTTGAATGCATCTCCAGCTGACGATTTCTAAAAGATCCCCTGGCAATATCTAGATCACTTACTGCATGGCAAATGGTCTTTTACCTCAGCGTAGATGATCTTAATGGAAATGACATGTACTTGGCTCCTGAGCTGTTAGTACTATTAGGTTGCAAGGATGGTATTTTTATGATCCTTGCAGCCAACAGTGTTGCTTACCTGTTTCACAATATGTACTGTTCAGTATATAACACATTCAATTTTATTACTGAACCAAATAATAAATGAGAAATTCTGATGCATATTTCTATACATTACTGTAAACCTGATAAATCAGGTCATGCTGCACTATTATGTTCAACATTTCTGGCAGAATCTGCTCCTCTTGACCAACCCTCCAATGCAGATGTGAGCGCAGATGAAAAGTAGCAATAGAACTTAGTATCATACTGTAAAGAAAGAATAGGATATAGTACTAATATACATTTCTACAAGAATTCTTGCTGTGCAAGTGCTAAATTTATGAAATCAATGACCCTGTCCCATACTTTCTGTATATGCCTTATCTAACTGAAACTTAAAATTACTCCAAATTCCTGATGTTAAAATATTGCTGATGTTAAAATCCCTTTTATTGTCTCTGCGACTGCCTCTGCAAAAGGTTATTTTATGAAAGCCTAGTCCAAAGTGTGGCTTACTTGATATGCGGCATCAAAGGCGCCAGACCATCTGTGCAAATGTGTGTGAGGAAACGCAGCAGAAACAAACGCTGCGTTTTACAGTGCCAGCAAAGTGAATGAGATTCTGGCTAATCCTGAACACACATTGCGGAAAAAGAAAAGCCATGAAAAAGCTGAGTTTTAAAAACGTAGCGTGTCAATTTTACTTGCAGAAACACTCACGTTTTCCCTATGGATTTAATAAGGGAAGGAAAACCGCAGAGAAAAATGCAGCAAAAACTAAATGAAAAATGATGAAGAAAAAAATGTGATTTTTTTTTTTCTGCAGCATTTTTTGGAGCTTTATGTCAACATATTAGAACGTTTTTTTTCTTTAATGTGTTTATATAATTTCTAATTGATGGTATTGCTTGTTATGTTTTAGTTATATGTCTAATAAGGTAATTGTGTAAACTGATAAATCTGTACACTAGGTGTCTCCATATTCCCTTCTATATTATACAACATAGACATCATTATCCAAATGTTGTAGCCCTATGCTTAGTACATGATGTTACAGCGCATACACCATATAGATCTATACTGGAAATTAACATATAACATGTTACATACAAAATTGCACACAGTCTACTTGATATAGATGATATGATTCCAAAGATTTAACATGTGGCGGGGTTATTTTCAATTCATTATTTTTATTGGTTTTCCTTGTAAAGGAAAAATAGGAGAAACATTGCAGCCCAATTTTTATTTTTGTTACTAGATTATCCATATACTCCATAGTTTCAATTTTATCATGGAAAGGTCAGGAGAATGAAAGTGGTAGTCAAGTCTAACATAATATCTGGGAGTTTAGAGATAGGACAGTGCTGACTGGCATGGATGGAGGGAATAACCAATCCATACTGTACTAGTTTTTCAAATTCTTTACAGTGTATGTAATGTGTAGGTGAATCATTCTGGTCTTGTTCATTTTTTAACAATTCTTTATAAGACATTTTTATAAGACACAGAACTTAAGATCTCTTGCATAGCCATAAAGCGGATTTCCCACAAACACAAATTACTCCCCTTTAACAGTGCCAAAAAGGAGGTAAGCAATGTACTTTGCTTCTGTTTGGCAGAGAAAGAAGGAGACCTGCTCCATTGGAATGGGGCTAGTTATTACTTTTTTGGCATGGTTTCTGTATGGGGTCTACTAAGAGACATTATTTTGTGTGGGGATCACTTTAGGGGGTATTATACTGTGTAAGGAACACCTTAGAGCGCATTATATTGTGAGGTGATGACTTTAAGGGTCATTATACTGTGTGTGGAAACTAAACTGTTTGGAGGATACTTTAGAGGTCATTATTCTGTTTGGTGGACATTTTAGGGAAAATATTCCGCATGGGAGCATTATGGAGCATTTTACTGTGTGGGGGCACTAAGAGGTCATTATACTGTTTAGGGGATACTTTAGGGGCATTATTCTGTTTAAGGAACACTTTAGGGACACTATACTGTGTGGGAGCAATAATGGGGTATTATGTGGGGCACTAAAGGGGGCATTAAACTTAGATACTAAAGGTGCATTGCACTTTGTAGGACATTTAGGGACATCATACTGTGTGGGAGTAATTAAGGAGGCCTCATCACCATGTGCTACACAAAGAAGGGCACTATTATTATGTAGGGGCACTGGGCACAAATAGATTGGGACAAAGGGGATATGCAAAAGAATAGGCAGAGTTAGGGACATGTCTCAAAAGAGTTGTCCCTCTATGTGTTCTCTGGAAGTTGGGAAGTATGCCTAAACAATGGAAGGTGGGAGAGACTCACTTTACACTGGACCTACCAATATGTTAAAGGGGTTATGACCCAAAAAGTATCTGTCCATGGGTAGAAGATAAATAGCAGGTCAGTGAGGTTCTGACCGCTAAGACACCCAACGATCCTGAACATGGGTGATGTTTTCCTCCATTGTGAATTCATCCTAACCGCAGCCAGCATGAATGTAGGCATGCAGGACGGGATCCATCCACGTTCCATTCACTTCAATGGGAGTGCCAGGGATATCCGATTTACAGGATTTGATCTGTGGGTTATCTCCTGCCTGTGGGTAAGGTTCTGTGTGGCTTCAGTTACCACTAGGGACCTACTACGTCCTACTTATAACTGAGTACAATGTATACACAGTGGTAGCAACAGAGAGAACTGAATCATTCAGTACGTCTATGCAGGTGATTTTGAGTTTTGTATCAATAAGAGGGAGCTCTGACTGTTATGAACATATGTTGAGAAGTTAATCTGAATGCAAGATTATTATTATGGTTGTATAACATTTATATGGTGCTGTTCATTTATCTTACAGAGCACATTTATGTGGAGACCATTATTCACATTATGATATAGATTTTAGTGCACTTATCAATATCAATTGTTACTGTATGTCTTTTGAAGTATTATCAGATTTTGTTATGTGGTTTTAAATTGTAAATGGAACTTGACACCTGCATTAGCACATTGTGGGCTAAAAGTGTTCATACAACTTCAGTAGCTGTCAGTTGGCCAATAGCTATTCCTCCTGAACCCATGTGAATGAGATAATACTGCAATGCCCAGAATAGCCACAGGGTTGAATGGCATCCAGACCTGGTGTAAGCAGTGAAGAGACTGTAGCCCTCTCCCAAACACCACGGCTGAGTGGCAAGGCTGCTGAGAGTCAGACCCACACTGATCTAAAGATAGACCATCAATTTCAAAAAGCTGGATTAACCCCTTGAAGGCTCATAATTGTTTTTGAAAGTTCAATTTCTTCATTCATTATTATTTTACACTAGGAATTAAGTGTTTTTTTCTATAGTGAACTTTTAAGAAAAAAAAAAAAAAACAGGACAGCAAGAAAAAGTTTTGTATTTGTAGCAATTTAAGAAATTGATCGGAGCACAATATTGAGATCAATGTCAGAGTACAAGACGATCTCTGGAACAGCTAGATCTCTACTTTCATAGGGAGAAAAAAAACCTCAGCAGCTTGAACAGTAGGCTCCTTCAGTCTTAATCTGGATAAATTTGTTTAGCCAAGACGTTGTTGATCTGAAAACACAAAGTGCATTTATAAAAAGTGTTATTTTCCTGACAATTTTAATCCTTGAAAATTCCATATTTTTTTAACAGGAATACACTAAAAGAAAAAATGTTTCATAAACAAATTCTATTAAATGTTATAGAATGGAGATATAAGTATATAAATGTAGCACAAATGTCACAAATGAAATAGCATTTTGCATCTGAGCTGGTGTTCAGAGGAGTCAACTCAAGCTCAATTGTGTTGGTACTGTACGTAAAATGGATGCATGTTGGCGAATTCTCAGTGAAACCAAAAATGTTATGCAAATAGCCTAACAATAAACACACTACCACACATTAGAAATCTTTTTTAGGCTGAGGCCCCATGTTGCGGTAACGCAGCTTTTTTTATTGCAGATTTTGCTGCATTTTTTTGAGCCAATACCAGGAGTGGATTAAGCAGAAGATAGAAGTATAAGAAGTATAAGAACTATATTTCCTATTCCTTTTGTAGCCATTTTTGGCTTTGGCTCAAAAAAACGCAGAAAAATCTGCAACAAAAAAAGCTGCGTTTCCGCAACATGGGGCCTTAGCCTTAGAGGGCCCATCTACGCTGTATGCCTGCACTGACTTTGTGCAGGCTGTCTGTTTGTAGGCATATAAAGTGTAGTAATATATGTCCCATATGATTTGACAGATTTGCTGATTCATCTATCATTGTTTGGTTTACCATGAAAATACATTGATGAACTGGATTTGGTAGGTTTGCGATTTTCTTTCTGTACAAATGTAGTATATATGAACCATCTAACTAATTGTATTCTATGGGCAGGCAAAACCAAACTAGAAGGGATCAATGGAACATAATATTATTCAAGAGATAGGCCAGATTAGGAAATCTATTTTACAGTAAACCGTATTATACATTATACAGTAATCTATGAGGCAATTCTTGGTTAATAGAGGAGTCCTGTGTTGCCAAAATACAGAGCAGGCCTATTCAAACAGTGCTAGCAAATGTAAACTCTGAGCACTGTGAGTCTACCATTACTTAATCGGACTCCTACTCCTTATCTCTAAAGAGTGTATTCTGATAAAAATGTAATTTAACCTCTTCCTTTGGAGTATGTGATTGCAAAAAGGTAGTTAGAGCAAGCTGCCATACTGTTTCAGTGGCTTGCAAAAGTATTCATACCCCTTGAACTTTTTCACATTTTGTCACCTTACAACCACAAACGTAAATGAATTTTATTGAGGTGTTAAGTGATAGACCAACACAAAGCAGCAGATAATTGTGAAGTGGATGAAAATGATAAAAGGTTTTCAACATTTTAATCAAATAAAAATCTGAAAAGTGTGATGTGCAAAATTATTCAGCCAACTGATATCCCTAAATAAAATCCAGTGCAATCCATGGCATTGTTTGTGCCATTTTCTGTAACTGTGTCACAATGTCTATTAATTTAATATCCCTACAGTCACTTGCTCTGTTATTAGAAATATGTTAGGCAATTTCCTCTGTTCTCTTACATGACAGTATAAATGCATTGGCTGTTTACTTCGATGACCCTGTGGATCCTGCCACCTATTCCAAGTAAATACCGGGATGGGGCAATATGGCTGCTCTATTGTAGCCAACGCTGTACCTCTCCACAGCCAATGTTCTGCTGTATCCAGCCTGTCTTCCTCTGAGCTGTTGCCCAGCACCTGCAATTCACTTGATGCCTCCCAGTAGCGATGAAGAACACAGTCACACTCACTGAGGTACTCTGTACTGAGGTAGATGTCAATGTACAAAGTATATAGCATTTCAGTGGTAAACAGTTGACAGATGCAAACTTAGTTGTAACTTAGACCCAGTTCATAAGATCGCAGACCACATCAACGAACAGCTCCCGAGTGATGGGGCCATTATATTATATGAGGGCAGTGATGGGGGGTAATTTTTGAGTGTGAAGAAATTAAAAGTGTGCCATTTGCAATAAAAAATTCATAAAATAGTTCATTTGTATTTAATGTTAAAGAAAACCTTTCATGTCCTCATTGATGTGCGGTATTATATAATGCTAGAAAGCCGACAGAGCGTTGAATTCAGCAAATTTAGCCAGAATCCCATCCACTTTACAGTTACTGTAAAACACTGCGATATTTGTCGTGGGGCCCTGGCCTAAAAGAATGCCAGGCTGAATGGTCAGCCCCCACACATTTTCACCTACCTCACCAAATCTGGCCCTCCTTAGAAAAAGTTTGGACACCCCTGGCCTATATGCTATACTAATTTCTGCTAAGGCCTCATGTGAATTGTTTTTCCCCATACACGAGACCATATATTTTCACAGTTCTGTGAATGAGGACATGAGTTGAGAGTACAACTCAGGACAGGTCCTGTTCCTGTCAGTTATGCAGCCTGTACTCACTGACGTCAATGAATGGGGCCGAGGAGGCACAGGCAGCACACAGATGTCATCCATATGCCGCCCATGCCGTTCAATGACGTTCCAGAAAAATGCATAGCGGTCATTGTGTCGCCTAACACTGTGCTTCCATCATGACTGTGTCTGCAGTTGGAACAGGGGCTGAACCATTCCCATGCAAGAAGTCATATTGTGCCCACACCACCTTACAGATTCACTCAAGTTGAATCTATAGTTTAAGAATAAACTAAAATCTTCTTTGGGATGGTTAGGTCTAAACTTTCAGCATGAAGAATTGTAGAACATAGAATGATTACCCAGTGTCTTTCTTAATGTTCTTGATCTGCTGCTGGCTACATCCAGTCCCAGCTGTTCCCAGCATATAATATTCTCCTTTCAGAAGGTCAACATCATTTCTTGGCAAAACAAAATTATCCATATTAAGAATGACGGAACCTACTGTTCGTGCCACTGAGCTTTTTTTCTCTCTGTGAAAGCTGGGAACTAGCTGTTCCAGATACAATTTGCACCCCGAGGTCTTAATTGATCTCAATATTGTGTTCTGATCTTATTCTCTAAGAGCTACAAAAACATTTTTTTTTGAACAAAGACCCTCATGGAATAGAGTTCTCTTAAATCAGGATAATATTTTATGTGGAATAAACAGTGGCGTAACTAAAGTCTTGTAGGCCCCCTACCCCGCTCTACAGCGAATTCTTGATAGTGATGATTACGGGTGCTGCAGATACCTGAAAGGGATACAACTATAGTACCCACAACAGCAGTTATCAAGAATATGGTTAGTGAGCAGCACAGTGCCTGGCATGTAAACAATACTGGGAGCTGCGTGCTGTGGGAAACATCTGATCTGCGGGGTCCTAACAGTCTAAGAGATGTAAGAGGTTAGTGGGGGTTCAACACCCGGAGCCCCTGCTGATCAACTGTTTGAATGTACTGTGGTGTTTTAGCGCGCCGTGACTCCTTCAATATTTACATTGCACAGTATCTGTTTTATAATCAATATGTAATGTTATTACAGCTATTAAACAGATGGCGTGTGATGTGAATAGTGAAGGGGCCCCACACAGTGTGCTATGGTCCACAGTGGCCCCGTACAGTATTATATGCTTCAAAGTGGCCCCCATACAGCATTATATGCTCCACAGTGGCACCCACACAGTATTATATGCTTCACAGTGGCCCCCACATAATATTATATACACAATGGCCCCCGCAGAGTATATGTTCCCCACAGTGGCCCCACACAGTATAAAATGCTCCCAAGAGCCCCCTAGAGCCTCTTCAAGTGAACCCCATGAAATTTGACGAATATTCGTGAGGTTAGACTTCGGTGCTATTATTATACTTTGGGGTCTCCTCAGACCTCAGAGTATATTAAGTAGAAGCCCAGGGAAAGTGATTAAAAATAGCAAACACTTATACTCACCTTGCCTCACTTCTCCTGGGCATCTTCGGTCCGTCTGGCTATCTTCAGCATCTTCTTTGGTTCTCTTCTGCCTGCAACTGTGGTGATGTCATTATGCCGGCACCCCCCCATGTGACCACTGGGGTCCAATCACAGGCTCCAGCAGTGACGTCTGAGGCACGTGACCTCAATCACAGGCAAGAAAAGCCCCGGGGAGGATGCTGAGGACTGTCAGAAGCTCAAGAGAGGTGAGTACAAGTATTTATTTTTAGTCACCTCCCCTGGGCTGGCATCTATTGGAAAGGGACCCAGCGACATTAATTCCAGTCAGGCTTTCCCCGACTGCTATCATGGTGGTCCATCTCTATCTCACACCCCCTGCGACCGCGATCGTTACACCACTAGGAATAACACTATTTTTGGTTATTATATCATTTATATTCTACAAGTTTTGCAGTTTTTCCCCGCGCATGCTTTATCTGGAGTCTGTAGTTCTCACAGTAATATGGATCTTGCTTTGTGCTTTTTATTCATTCTGAAATAGAAAACAGCTTTTCCCAAACTATTCCCACAAAGTTGGACACATACAATTGTCCAAAATATGTTGGTTGGCGGAAGCATTAAAATTTCACTGGAATTATGGAGCCTAGCCCAAACCTTGAAAAACAACCCCACAGCATTACCAATCCTCTACCAAACTTTATAGTTGGCACAATGCAATCACCCAGGTAATGCTCTCCTGGCATTTACCATACCCAGACTCATCCATCAGACTGCCAGATGATTTTTCAGTCTGCAGAACACATTTCCCGTGATGCAGAGCACAGTGAGTATTGGTGTGCTTTATACCAATCCATCTGATGCTTGGCATTTCCTTGGTTATGCAACTGCTCGGACATGGAAACCCATGTCATGAAGGTCGTAATGCACAGTTTTTTGCTAATGTTAATACCAGAAGAGGTGTAGAATTCTACAGTTATTGACTCAGTGATTTTTATGCACTAGGCACTCAATGCTTGGAAGAGTCCCAGATTTACTCTCTTCACCACAGGTGTGCACGTCCCCTGTCTTTGACCAATTTATCGGTGTGGGAGCAAAGATCACGATGCATCATAGAACACCCCAGGAGCATGTGCTGCGATGAGCTGAGGCCTGAGGATGTAGTTTCAAATGTGAGTTCATTAGCGTCATTGCGGTAATGTCAGAGGGGCCAAAGAGAAGTCAGTTCTTTGGGTTCTTTGGCTAGCTCTCCACTTCCCCTTTGGAGATGCTGGACTATAGCAATAACTGGTCCACTTTAGAGGATCAGGCTCACTGCTTGAAGCAGCGATGTCCAGATTTGCAGGTGGCAGCCATGGAGGGTTTTATCAAGACAAGCATTTTGTATACTAGTCTTGATAATCCCTGCATACGAAATGGCTCCAGCATTTATTAGCTGATGAGGGGTTGAGGCATCATTTACTCCAAAAGACAAGCATATGATGATAAAACAGATGCGGACAATGGCCCCCGTACGCCAGGCCCGCACTTCAACCCCTTTTAGGAAAAATGGTAAAGGAAACATTCAAACCCCATTTCTAGAAAATATACAACAAAAGGCTCTCTGCCTATGGTAGTGATGCCTGGATTGACCGGTGTCATTAAGTCAGACATTTTGGCCAGGAAAACAGGTCAGCCCTGGTTGGGCTACATCACAATGGAGTACTAAATGGAAGACCCAAAAGGTGCAGAAAAACCTCCTTTTATAGGATACTTTTCTGCCTGGTTTGACTACATGTCATCAGGCTGTAGTATGTGAAAGCTGTAACTTGAGCAGCTCAAAAATTACACTGCCTGTTGCGCCATCAATTGGCTATTGTTGGCTACTATTATGAAACCACCACCTACAAGTACTTTCTCCACATAACAGAGTTGGCTTGTGAAAGGATGCCCGGCAACCAAAATGTAGCCCTGTGACTCTGCATCACTATTTATTGTGGATAACTTGATTTCACATTGGTGGATGGTTATATGTTGTTTACAACAATAAAAATCTTGTTTTCACAAGAAGTGAGTGCCGTGGCTTTACTACAAACCTGTAACTGGATTGCATAATACTGCCATGTTGCACCACGCCTAAAGAGGACAGTGCGGTACCTCTGTCTTTCGCAAATAAAATACCTTGATGACTCGGTAGCAAAATGTTAAAGTGGCAGTGGCACAAAATACATAGTGCAACGAGATACCATCCCCATCGAAGCAATACATACAAATACACAGTAAAAAAACTTCACAGTTACATTGTTCAACCGAAATACATGCACATGAGCAATATACAAACCATACTTAACAACAGTTGGCAACCTAAGGTCAAACTTGTGGAAGTGGATGGCTTCTACTACCTTACATCACTTGACTTTTCAACAGAAAGCTTAGTGAGAGGCTCCCTAGGAGAGTCATTACTAGAAAACTTTATTTTCTAAGCTGTTCTGCAAGGTGTTTGCTTGTTTTGACCAGCTAAAGGCATATAATATGGATAGAAGATACGTGTTTGATTTCTGGAGAGCTGACCAATTGGTAAAAATGGATCCACAAGTTCTTCTAACTATTATGTAGGAACACTGGCAAGGCCACAAATCCATTTATATAGAACTGCTGTGACAGTGATCTCTGGTTGCCCTATACAAGTAGTTGCAGGCCCATGTTGAACCAACAGCAATCAGATAAGTGTATAAAGTAAGAGAACCCACTTAGAAGGAACAGAGATTCCAAGTTGAGCACAACCTCTCAGCTAGCAAAACCCTTGACATACTTTGATCAACAACATAGCCACTTTTTCAAAAAGCTGCTCTTCTCATGACCCATATATCTAGACATGTTGAGAAAGGTAACGAAAAACACATGTAAACACAATTGTCAGAGAAAAATACAAACATATTTCCTACTACAGAAATCATTTTTTTGTGGGAAAAACTGCTAATGCTATGGGAAATATATGTTGTGCATAACTTTCTCCATGTTCCAAATGAAATATTCCTTGCTATGGCCAGATTCACATACTACAGAGTGCCTGTTCATAAATATGTCATATTTTTGCATCATAATAAAAAAAATTAAAAGCAATTTACATTTTTTACGTAATTACTTTGCTTGTTTTTTATTATCTCTCAGATTTTCATTGCTTTCAATTATAAAAAGGATTTTACTGCAAGGCGACTGTAAATGAATCTGTAGACATCTGCCCTCACATAATGCTAATGAATATTAATTTCTTTCATGACGGAGATTATTTATCTTTATTTAGGAATACAAAGATTCACGAGGAGTAAATATTAATGTCCAGAAATAGTCTTCTCTTTCCTTTCTTCAAAGCCTTTGTCTCACTATTCACTTCCACATATTGAGTCTTCGTCTATTGTTTTTGTTTGCTAGAACAGATGAAAATCCAGCTGGTCCAAGAAAATAATTTGTAGAAATAAGAACATTCTCGGAGTCACAGTTTGAATTTATTTGAAGACTAAATTAAATAATGTCTCGTGCTTGCTGCCAATCCTATGAATGAACACGAGGCTTCCACGCACCATATGGCAAAGGGAGGGGGAGTTTCAAAATGAAATAGGCTTTTGACTTTTTAATGATATGTCTAGCCTTCGTCGAAACAGGTTTTCATGGACTGCTGAGTGAGCACTTTTTAGCCCAACAGATTAGAGGTTTCTAAGGCAACCGCATAAGACTGAAACAGATATATTCACTATAGGGTCTATGCTGATAAATATTTAGCAATTCATTAACCAAAAATGCTCTGTTATTGAGTCTTAGTCCAGAAAATGAGCTTTTTCCTCATTTACTGGAGTAATTACACAATTGAAGAGTTTCCCCATGGTGTTGAACAGACTAGCTGATTTAAATAATTATCTACTTGATTGGTTTAATACAAAACTAATTTTCCTATTCCTAAAAAAAAAAAAAAAAAAAAAAAAGTGACCTTCCAGTTCCCAATAAATACATACTAAATAATTATAAAAAGATTAGGCAGGAAGGTACCAGGTATTTTAACAGTTCCTCTAATTCCCTGTATTTTTCTTTAATTTTGTAAAATAGTCTCTAGGTTCTCAGACTAATTCACGTGTAATACTGTAATATCCTGGCCAGCTGCTGTTCCCCTGACCAGTCCCCGAGCACAAAACTGGGGGTGTAGTGTAGTCATGTCAGAAGGAAAACCTCTAGATGCTCTATTAGGCTATGGCCCCATGTAGCAAAATGTAGCTGAAAAATGATGCGGAAAAAAAATTAAGCAAAGGTATATTGCGTTTTTTTTTCTGCAGCGTTTTTCATTGCATTTTGCTAAGTTTTACTTTTTTCTGCATTTTCTTCTGCCCACTTTAAATATATAGGGGGAAGAACAGATTTTCCACTGCTTTTTTTCCTGCAGTGTGTGGATGAGATTAAATAAAATCTCATTCACTTAGCTGGTACTGTAAAATGCACAATTTTTTTCTGTTGCATTTCGGCAGCAGCCAAAAATGGGTTACCACAATGTGGAGCCTTAGCCTTACTTTAGTTATCTTGAGTATAGGCACAAAAGACAAGTAATCAAGGTGCAAAGAGGTAGAAGTAACTCCTTTACTATTGGAGCCCTAAGTAGCATAACAGAATGTTTTCCCCATAATGTATACTGATTTAATTTGTTAAAGAGGACCTTTCCCCATCGAGTCCAACTCTTTGCATCATTTAATAGGTGCTGCTCCACTGATTTCAGCATGGTTGAAATTTTATACCTAGTTCCCACCATTCCTGAGCAATAAGTGATGTTGATTTTGGTGCTTCATATGCTATTTAGGCTCTAACCTTTGATTGAAGCTCTGAATCATGCCCCCTTACCTGTTCCTACCTCACGCTGCTTACTTGACTGGAGAGAATCTAAGTAGCATATCAGGTGCCAAAACTAAGTGCATTGATTTCTCTGGAATGCTGGGGGCTAGCAAAAATCAGTGGATCAGTGCCTATTAACAAATGCTAAGAACTGCATTTGGTGGAGGTGGTGAAAAATCCTTCTCAATGCCCCAGTATCGGTCAATCAGATAATGCATTTGTACCACAGACTTAGTATAATATATTATTAATCTAGAAAGTGTGCTGGACAGGCATTTGACCTTCTCGATGTCTGATTTTGGAGAGGTGTGACTGGTCAGTGATGGCGAGTTAGCTAATGGCCATGTTGTTGGGCCTGTATGGGCCAAGTTGAGACACTTTGGACAGTCAATGGTGGAGTAATTTCCTGGGGATTCAACAGAAATGGCATTGTCAGACATGTGGCTGTAAATTGGGGAAAAAGGTGCTTAATGTATAACGATGTGTATATATGTTCTCCTTTGTGCTCAAAGGGCAGAAGGATGAGAGATTGCTGGTTGCACAAGTGTAGATGCTGCTAACTGCTAATATGTACTAATGTGTATAATAATAATAATAATAATAATAATAATAATAGTCCTTTAATAGTCCCACAGTGGGGAAATTCAGTGTGTTACAGCAGCAAAGATAAGATAAGCAGATACAAATACAAATACAACATGTACAGGAATGTTCCAAGGTGAGAGGCATTACATTAATAGCAGACAGACAGATAGGACGTAGCAGAGGGGGGGGGGGATTTAACAGGCAGAGAGATATTTCAGTTCTCTGTATGTAATGATCTCCGCTTAGGATAATAGTTTACCTACAGCTGTTGTTCCCAAGCTACATGATCAAGAAAACCCCAAAAGAACATTTGGTAGAGAAGAGGGATTCTCCTTCCCCACAGGGATGCTGTTGATGAGAGGGTATTATTCCAGCTGCTGAACCAGTGCCCCCACACAGTTTAATACTTCTTAATGCCCCCACACAGGATAATGCTCCATTAGTTTCCACTACACAGTAAAATGCTCCGTAATGCACCCCCACAAAATATTATTTGGCATTAGTGCCCCCATACAGTGGAATGCTCCTTGGAGTCCCCATATTATATAATATATAATAATATATAATATATAATGCCACGTTAGTGACCACCACACTATATAATACTGCATTAGTGCCCTTTACACAGTATAATGCTCCTTAATGTCCCTGAATAAAGTAAAATTCGCCATGCCCTCCCATACAGTATAATGCCACATTAGTGCCCCACCCACAGTATAATGCTTCTTAGTGTCCCCTATACAGTATAATGCCATGTTAGTGCTGCCACACAGCATAATGACACATTAATGTCCACCATACAGTATAAATCCATGTTATATTGTGTGGAGACACCAACAGGACATTATACCATGTGGAGGCCACTAATGGGGATTTGTGTATGTATGTGCACCTTAATTGTTAATTAATAACCACACTTCCTTAGCATGCCAGTTAGTGACTTTTCCCCTCCTTCTACACCAGGGAAGGTAAAATCCCAGAGCAGTGAGTGATGAATGCAGCTCAAGACTCACTCCCAGGGCACAAGTAACTACAATGAGTGTCTCCATCAGTACAGATGGAAGTGCTCATTGCGCTTCTAAAGTAAGTATGGCGCTATTGCCATGCATGAACATTTACCCTGGGCAGGGGGGGCCTGCATGCAGTGCAGTATGTAATATAGACCAATGGTTCTTAGCCAGGGTATGCATATCCCAGGGACTGAGGCGTACCACCTGGGATATGCATACCACAGGTTGAGAATCAATGACCTAGACACAACCAATGTTCTACCTTTACACTTTGCACAACAAAATGACATTGCATCAAAAGTACAGCAAATCAGAACACTGAATAATAAAGAAGGATTACATCAATGTACTTTATACACTGCTACATACACCTACACAGGGGTTGCTAACTCATCTTTAATAGGGACTCTTCATATGATCATCTACAGTCACCCACCTAAGGTTGCTAAACTAAGGAGGTTAACCCTCACCTTCTCACATCTGCACCCTGTGCTTTGGTAGTCTGTAACATTCCTCCCTATGTTCTCAGCTGTTTCATCCAAGAGCAGGGAGAAGTCTCAGACTATGAAAGCACAGTGTGCAGAAAATAGTCTGAGATGCTGGTGGGAATTTTACATAAATGAAGATGGGACTGGAAATCTTAGGAACCACATAAAAGATTAAAATGATTGGATTGGGTATTTTAGCTATGCATTTTGCTTTTCTTATGATTTTTTTTTTTACTGAAGGATTTCTTTAAGTTTGAGATTAATCTACTCGATGTACAATATATATAAAAGATGTGAGATAATTGAAGACACTTTACTTGATATTGCATGGCTTCTGCTTTTTTTGTTGCAGATTTTGCTGCGTTTTTTTTTTTTTTTTTTTTTTAGCCAAACCTAGGTGTAGCTATAGAAGGAAAGGCAAATATAAAGAAGGCATTTATACCTCTCCCTTCTGCCAAATCCACTCCTGGCTGTGACTCAAAATACTTCAGCAAAATCTGTTAGGAAAACATGGCTACTTTCTTTCAAAAACAGCACCACTTTTGTTTATGGCCATGTCTGGTATTATAATTAAAGGGGTTTTCTGACTTAAAAATAAAATCAAAAGAAATAATAATTAAGTCTTCTGGGGACATGATCATGCCTTTTTTAATCTAAAACTAGCTATATATGATGATTTATGTCCCTAATTTATGCTTAATGTAGAAGACTACAGAAGACTACAAACCTTAAGCATTTGTTCTGTGTCCTTGCTCCACCATCAACACAGTATGTTCATCTATGCTCTGTACTATGTCTTTTGACGAACCTCTCACCCTTTCATTGTACCGCCTTCCCTCCTCAGGAGATGCCCCCCTAAATCATCAATGATGCTGATATTCTGACAAGAAGGGTCACTGGCACGTACATCTACATAAATGAAACATCTTTACTTCTGGAGAAACTGTAACAGCCACAGCACTACCTGACCAAGTCCAAGAGAAGAGTGAAAACTGTAGAACTTAAGAAAGAACAAAAAGTATGATATTTATTTATATACATGCTTGCCATTCTCGTAGGAGAGGTAAGGAGAAAATAATCCAGAAAACCTTTAACCCTTATTAAAAAAAAAAACTTCCATCCATGGAAGAAAGCATCGTGGAAGAAAGGAGGTATATTTTTCTAATCTCATAAACTCATCTACATAACCTACATCTTGGACTATGTGTTCAAATCTGCAGCAGAATATATGGGAAAATGTCTTCCCTGTATTCATCATACTATAGGCTCTAACCACGTTATTAGAGGAATGTTCACATTAAAACACTTGGGCCTTAATTCAAAATCTGAAACAGAGTCCAGCACCTCCCACACACTATTTATTATGCTGGTGGAGTGAACTGCCTAGGGGAAACTGTAGCACCCCATTAAACTATGCCCCTAACCCTGGCCAAGACCGAGTGGCATATTGGCCCCTTCAGGCACCCAACATACACTCCACTGAATCACACACACAGTATCTGTTTGTCTCTTTATCTGCCTACATATTCACATAAAAGGAAATACACAAAGACTGAACAATATTGCTCTTTGCCAAAAAGATAATAAATAATTAGTTAACACCAAGGAGCTACTAGTTATGCCTATGGATACCCATGTGTTTTAACTTCAGCTGTATATAAAGGGACTGCCACTGTGTCTTAACTTACTTTTTCTTGAAAGTCAAAGCAAAATCATCTACTACAGAAAGCATCTGTTTGGCACTATATCCATTATAAATATACAAAATGTATTTGCGGTAGTTGCTAAACATTGAGATTTCCACCTGTTCATTTCCCACCTGGGATCCTTCACTGCAGTTGTGTGCAGCTGCACTATACCCACTGGTAAAATCTGTTACTGTACATTATTTTGTTATTTGCCTTAACTAATGAAGTTTTTGCCTTTGGGAGCACTGACTGCTTCTTGTTTGACGCTAGTTTCTAACTTTTTTTTATTACTTTTATACTTCGGTATGCATCATTGCATTAGACTCTCACTTATGCTTCTCATAAGTCTGTGTCTGTGACAGTCTCCCTGCCTAATTTATCACGGTAGGATTTTTTTCAAAGATAACTCGACATTTTCTTGCAATAAAAGTCTTGACTATAATTTTGCAGTTTGTTGTTAAAGGGAATGTATCACTTATTTTTTTACCAATTAAAACCAGATACTGATGCATATTCCATTTTTCTAAACTCTTTTTATTTTAGGATTGTAGATTTTTTAAATTTGTATTTTAAGTGCATGGTTATTCGAGCAGCCATATTGCCTGAGCTTTTAACAGCATTTAGAGATAGGTTTTGCAGGAGCCACATTATTAACATCTATGGGAGTGTTCTCTAGGCATGTTTTGTGACCTATGTAGAGGTCATTATGTGTAGGCTGGAGTAGATAAACTGTGTCCATCACCTATTGTGAGAGGTGCTTTCCTGTGTCACTATATATAGGTGATCATTTCAATGTATTGTGGGAAGGTGTAACGTTAACCTATGGCTATGGAACATTATTATTTCTAAAATATTATGGGAATTGTGCATTTTAACAGATAGTAGTTTGATGGCGGCAGGAAATTCGAAGTAATTCATGCTTGCCCTGTTCATATTTTTTAACCAGAATATATTATGAAATGGTATTATTATTATATTATTTTTTATATTATTATATTTTTTTATATTATTTTTTTACTGCTTCTGATTTCTGACTGACCATGGCGGTCAGCCAGTTATGAAGGAGTCAAAGTCACAGCAGGAGTCAAAGTTGAAATTAGGCTGTGTAAAAATAGAAAAATCGGAGTCAATGGTCTGGCTTACCAACTCCACAACCTTGGCTGCAAAGCTGGCATACTGTAAGACCAGCCATAACTAGATTTACAACAGCATGTGTTTACAGTTCACAGGCAGAATCCAGATGCTGTATTCTTCTGTTGTCTCTCACAGAAGTAAGTCTATTAAAGGAAATGCCTCATATATTTAATCATGAGCGTTTTTTTTTTCATTAATTAGATGTAAATCAGTCGAATAAAAAGGTTTGATATTTTATTTATATGTTGTAGCTATTATAAAAATTCCCTGGAGGGGGCCATATTGAGGGACAAACTTCCTTCCTTTGGTATCTGACAGTGCAGCAGGGTGCCTTTGCTTTATGGCAGCTGAAATGAATGTGAGATAATGTAAGAAATGTCACCCTGTCTCCCTAACTAGGGATTGGCATGGGAGATGGATACAGGGCCTTATCTGTCCATATTGTGTATAATGCTAAGGTTCCCAGGCACCTTATCACTCATTTAACTGATAGCTATTCTACCTCATACACATGTACACTAAGCAAGACTGTATGTGTTCCAAATTGGGAGGCTGGAATAAGTCACTGCCAGGCACCTACGGGCATGTTAAAGTCCAGAATATCTGATCCCTTCTTTCTGCCATTGGAGTTTCCACACCACACCTCCATGAACATAACTGATTTGTCCATTGTGTTTTTATGTATAGAAACACTTTTAAATGAATAATGTCCCTGTGCGCCCTATATATTAGTGCCCCTAACTAAAAGGGTTTTTCAGGTAATCAATAAAAAATATCAGTTCAGTTCCGAAACCCAGGACCACTGCTGATCAGCTGTTTGAAGGGGACCACAGTGCTTGTGCAAGTGCCATGACCCTTTCTCTGTTTACATTGTATAGTTTGTATCATAGTGGCCTTGCAATGTACCTACAGCCTCGTTGTATACACTTCTATGAAACAAGGCCGTAATTACATCACATACTATAAAACAGACATTGTGTGATGTAAACAGTGAATGGGTCACCATGCTTACATGTATACCATGGCCCCTTCAAACAGCTGATCAGTGGGGGTAGGATAGATCATCAATAAAAATGGTCTGGAAAACCTCTTTAATAAAGCCCAAGTGCCTCCATACTTTATGCCCCCCTAAGATAAATACTGCCCCTGAATGACCCCTTATATAAATTATCCCCCATTATATTTATATAAATAATGCCCCTTATAGTCATAATGTTCCCTTATATACATAATTTCCCTTATTGTCATAAAGCCCCCTAATGAACCCTTACATAACTGATCTCCCCCCTTATATTCATAAAGTCCACTAAAATCCACTTTGATGCTATATATAATAATAAGTCCCCCCAAAATAAAAGTTATACTCATCTGCCTGCAATGCATTGATGCATGATGCCGCCACTGTCACCGTCTCTCCTTTATTCTTGTTTTCAAGGTGCTGTAACCTCAGACAGGATGTCTGCATCTCAGCGCAGGAGGAACAGTGCTCTGATGTCATTGCACCTGTCTGGGCGCAGACGTCTTGTCTGAGATCACGATGCCTTGAAAGTAAGCAGGCATGAAGTGGCTTGCAGCTTACCGAGTGGTAGAGCAGGAAGACAACTGCTTTCTGCTCTACCATTCATTTCAACTGCATCGGTGTCAATTGAAAGTGCAGCATCTGTCTATGGTGACACTAAGGATGGGGGGGCACAGAGCCAGTGATGAGGCTATTGTGGCATCTCTAGTGGCCAGCCAGAAAAATGAAATATTTCAAGATTGTTTTTAATGTGGATAGTCAAAATGTTCCATCAAATGTTTGATAGCCATCAAATTTTCGGTCACTTAGTGGGTCATACTATTATTGCAAAGCCTGGGCCCACAGAAATGTGCCAATGTGATGCTATCCATACTTGCTGGTTCTTTAGAAATATTATACTGTACTACTCTCTAATTAAAGCAATTAACACATTGTCTTTCAGAGAAGTACTATAACATTACCTTGTTTAGCCTGAGGCCACATGTTGCAGAAAAGCTGCGTTTTTGTTGCAGATTTTGTTGTATTTCTTGGAATAAAGGCCAAAAGTGGCATTAAAGGGGAAGGGAAATATAAAGGACACATTTATTCTTCTCCCTTCTCTTAAGTCCACTCCTGGTTTTGACTGAAAAAATCATAGCAAAATCTGCAACAAAAAAATGCAGCTTTTCTGCAACATGTGGCCTCAGGCTTATAGAGGAAAAAAAAACATGTGCTTTTTACTAATACCCTGAAATAATGAACATGCCTGGAGCTGTGCAAATTATGATAAACTTTAAACTTTTGCTCTGGTTTTCACTCTTAACATTATTTTAATGTTTTTACCTCGTGGTTAAAAGCAAATATCTTTAGACTGAAGCATGTTTTGATCTAAGCATAGTTATGTACATATTTTTATCAAATGATGCCCAGAAAAATATTTATTCATTAATTTTGCAGAAAAACATGTCACCAAGATAAAACAGCATAAAAATACTTGTACTGGATGTATAATTTAGAGGTAACTAATACTATGTTCAGAAGGAAAGTTTGTTTTCATTAAATATATATAGTTACAGGTTTCTTTAACCCCAGCAGACAGCAAGGTAAAAAAAAACTATAGACACCATTGTATAGTGAAAGTAAAGCTATATTTACACAGACGTCACACGGTAGCATTAAATTCAATGCAAGTGAATGGAGGCTATTCACATGACCAATATTTTGATGGTCCGTTGTAATGGGCAGTCAAAATATAGGTCATATTCTATTTTTGTCCCTTTTTAGGGATCCCTCCATACACACAAATGTATGGGGGGATCCATGAAAATGGGTGCCCCTGAGGTACAAGACAGCCGTGAAAAATGGATTTTTTTGTATGTATTGTATGTTTTGTACCTCAGTCATGTGTATGCTGGCTAAGGGTTGACCATATTCTAAATTTATAATAAGTTGGTCCCCGTGATTGAGGGCTAATTCTGAATGTATTTAATACCAATATACTTTTGAGTGCAAAATAAAAAATAAATTAAATCTATCATAAAAAAAAAAAAATCAAAAATTAAAGAGGTTTTCCGAGCAAAAAATGTTTTTTTAAGAAAAGGTCTGTTAGTGCTATTAATGGGTTCATAAATGCACCCATATACAGTTGTGCTAAAAAGTTTACATACCCCGGCAGATTTTTTGTTTTTTTTAGCCTTTTTTCAGAGAATATGAATGATAACACAAAAGCTTTTTCTCCACTCATGGTTAGTGGTTGGTTGAAGCCATTTATTGTCAGACTTCTGTGTTTTCTCTTTTTAAATCATAATGACAACCAAAAACATCAAAATGACCCTGTTCAAAAGTTCACATACCCCAGTTGTTAATACCGTGTATTGTCCCCTCTAACATCAATGACAGCTTGAAGTCTTTTGTGGTAGTTGTGGATGAGGTGCTTTATTTTCTCAGATGGTAAAACTGACCATTCTTCTTGGCAAAAAGTCTCCAATTCCTGTAAATTCCTGGGCTGTCTTGCATGTACTGCACGCTTGAGATCTCCCCAGAGTGGCTCAATGATATTGAGGTCAGGAGACTGAATTTGCCACTCCAGAACCTTTACTTTCTTCTGGTGTAGACAATGACAGGTCAACTTGGCCTTGTGTTTTGGATCGTTGTCATGTTGGAACATCCAAGTACGTCCCATGCGCAGCTTCCTGCCTGATGAATGCAAATTTGCCTCCAGTATTTGCTGATAATGTGCTGCATTCATCTTTTCTTCAACTTTGACCAAGTTTCCTGTGCCTTTGAAGCTCACTCATCCCCACATTATCAGTGATCCACCTCCGTGCTTTACAGTAGGAATGGTGTTCCTTTCATCATAGACCTTGTTGACACCTCTCCAAATGTAACGTTTATGGTTGTGGCCAAAAAGTTCGATTTTTGTCTCCTCACACCAAATTACCTTGTTCCAGAAGTTTTGAGGCTTGTCTCTGTGCTGTTTGGCGTATTGAAGGCGAGATTCTTTGTGGCATTTGCACAGTAATGGCTTTCTTCTGGCAACTTGACCATGCAGCCCATTTTTCTTCAAGTACCTCCTTATTGTGCATCTTGAAACAGCCACACTGATAGTTTTCAGAAAGTCCTGTATTTCAGCTGATGTTATGTGTGGGTTTTTCTTTGCATCGCGAACAATTTTCTGGGCAGTTGTGGCCGAAATTTTGGTTGGTCTACCTGACCGTGGTTTGGTTTCTGGGCATGTTATCAGGCCAAAATCACCAAGGTATGTGAACTTTTGAACAGGGTCATTTTGATGTTTTTGGTTGTCATTATGATTTAAAAAGAGAAAACACAGAAGTTTAACAATAAATGGCTTCAACAAACCACTAACCATAAGTGGAGAAAAATTTTTTGTGTTATCATTCATATTCTCTGAAAAAAGGCCAAAAAAACCAAAAAATCTGCTGGGGTATGTAAACTTTTAGCACAAATGTACCTTTAGCTATACATTTAGCTTCTACACTAGGTCCCTCTCACCTCACTCCCCCCTCCTCTCTCCCTCTCTCCCTCCCATAACCCCCCTCTCTGTCTCTCTAGCTATCCCATCCACCCCCGACCCCATTATACTTAGGAAGCCTGGAAGGAAGAGAAGTAAGTATGATGGAGGATGGTGTGGATGGGGGGAAGTAATAGTGATGTTCTGTTTCCGGAAACGGATCGTCACCGGATAACCAGAAAATGTGTAAATATACATTTTTGATAAATTATGTTATTTAGAAAGTAAGCGGAGGGAGGGTGTTTAGATTAGTGTAGGAATTTGCTTTTATCCCAGACAACCCCTTTAAGTCAGCAAGTCTTATTTTATGTCACATACACTGTATGCAGCATCCAACCTATGGCCATCCCTGGCTCTAGTTGTTCTTTACTTTTAGAGGTCGGTTGCAGTATTTTTATTACTAGCAACAGCGAGTGACAGTAATTTTGCATATCTCAAAGAGGTTTGCCATGTCACACTCACATTCAGTAGCCAGACATGTGGCATACTGCCTGCCTTTGCAAGTAACCTCAAAAGTCAAGAGGAAAGAACAGAGGAGAAAGATAGTGACTGAATTACAGTGATTCATCATCTGTTTGAGGCTCGCAAGCCAAAATAGTAAATGACATTCAGAGTGATGTCACATCCCCAAAACCATACCCACTTTTTAACCATATTATATGTTTGATATGTTTGATTTGCAGAAAACTACAAAACTCATGTTTTCTCATATGCAAATAAAGCAGAGAACTCACACTGTGGAGAGGCTGTCAACCCTGGTCTCTAACAAGGAAGGAACCGTGAATGTGTTTGGGGATGGCCTGTTTTTGCTGAGATACTTCTTGTTTCTCCCATGTGAAAATATTTTTGTGTTTTTTTTCAACTACATTTTTGAGCAGTCGTAGGAAAGCAACAATCAAATATTATGCATTGTCTGAAGGTTTTTACAATTTCCCCTAATAGGTTGTGTCACTTACAGGCCATCCTAGAATGTGACATGGGTGTGGCTGTCAGAGGTTAATTCACTCCTAACAATCTTGCAGTCACCCTTCAATCAGGCTGCAAATTGAGCAACACAGTCTATGCACCCCAGATACACACTGCCACCACTACTAATTTTGATGGGTTTAGTAGGAACCCTGCACACTTTGAAAAGGTAATGGGTTCATAGAGAATACATAAATCACTATTAAATTGAATGATTTAATACCAAAGGGTTCAGTGCTTATATATAAAAAAAGACAAAAAAGATCAAAACAAGCAAAATACTGTATCAAATAATAGGTAAAAACAGAAAAACCTTGCGAGTTATAGTCCTTTTGTTTCTATGGGGCTTGGAAGATCTCAAATGGGATGGCCAAATGTTGCTGGCTCCTTAGGTGTGACACAATTCTCCTAGAATCCTCAGGTTTTGTAATGGTGAGCTCCTGGCTCTTTCAGACACATCCCCTTCCAAGGTACCCCCTCCTCCCCCATCATGAGGTAAGGATGAACTGTTTCATCCTTGCCTGGAACAGCTCAGGAATGTACTGCCTCATGTCTGCCTGCAAAAGTTGAGTACCTACAGAACTTTGAGGTGAGGAAGAAAGTCCTATTACAGCCACCCTTCTTTTATGAGTGACTTCTGGTATTAGCCATCTGTTAAAGCCATGAACTTTACTTGGTTTGTAAGTTGGCAACTTCAAAGGGAAATCACCAGTAACAGACTTAGGGACAGAGGTGACAAAAGCAGATAATAATTAGTTCAAGACATCATCACAGATGTACACACATAAACAATACAATCCAGTAATAATATACACTACCGTTCAAAAGTTTAGGGTCACTTAGAAATTTCCTTATTTTTGAAAGAAAATAACATTAAATGAATCAGAAATACACTCTATACATTGCTAATGTGGTAAATGACTATTCTAGCTGCAAACGTCTGTTTTTTAATGCAATATCTACATAGGTGTATAGAGGCACATTTCCAGCACCCATCACTCCAGTGTTCTAATGGTACATTGTGGTTGCTAACTGTGTAAGAAGGCTAATGGATGTTTAGAAAACCCTTGTGCAAGTATGTTAGCACAGCTGAAAACAGTTTTGCTGGTTAGAGAAGCTAGAAAACTGACCTTCCTTTGTGCTAGTTGAGAATCTGGAGCATTACATTTGTTGGTTCAATTAAACTCTCAAAATGGCCAGAAAAAGAGAACTTTCATGTGAAACTCGACAGTCTATTCTTGTTCTTAGAAATGAAGGCTATTCCATGCAAGAAATTGCCAAGAAACTGAAGATTTCCTACAACGGTATGTACTACTCCCTTCAGAGGACAGCACAAACAGGCTCTAACCAGAGTAGAAAGAGAAGTGGGAGGCCCTGCTGCACAACTGAGCAACAAGACAAGTACATTAGAGTCTCTAGTTTCAGAAATCGACGCCTCACAGGTCCTCAACTGGCAACTTCATTAAATAGTACCCGCAAAAAGCCATTGTCAACGTCTACAGTGAAGAGGCAACTCAGGGATGCTGGCCTTCAGGGCAGAGTGGCCAAGAAAAAGCCATATCTGAGACTGGCTAATAAAAGGAAAAGATTAATATGGGCAAAAGAACACAGACATTGAACAGAGGAAGAATGGAAAAAAGTGTTATGGACAGACGAATCGAAGTTTGAGGTGTTTGGATCACACAGAAGAACATTTGTGAGACGCAGAACAACTGAAAAGATGTTGGAAGAGTGCCTGATGTCATCTGTCAAGCATGGTGGAGGTAATGTGATGGTCTGGGGTTGCTTTGGTGCTGGTAAAGTGGGAGATTTGTACAAGGTAAAAGGGATTTTGAATAAGGAAGGCTATCACTCCATTTTGCAACACCATGCCATACCCTGTGGACAGCACTTGATTGGAGCCAATTTCATCCTACAACAGGACAATGACACAAAGCACACCTCCAAATTATGCAAGAACTATTTAGGGAAGAAGCAGGCAGCTGGTATTCTATCTGTAATGGAGTGGCCAGCGCAGTCACCAGATCTCAACCCCATTGAGTTGTTGTGGAAGCAGCTTGACCGTATGGTACGCAAAAAGTGCCCATCAAGCCAATCCAACTTGTGGGAGGGGCTTCTGGAAGCATGGGGTGAAATTTCTCCAGATTACCTCAGCAAATTAACAGCTAGAATGCCAAAGGTCTGCAATGCTGTAATTGCTGCAAATGGAGCATTCTTTGGCGAAAGCAAAGTTTGAAGGAGAAAATTATTATTTCTAACCTTGTCAATGTCTTGACTATATTTTCTATTCATTTTGCAATTCATTTGATAAATAAAAGTGTGATTTTTCATGGAAAACACAAAATTGTCTGGGTGACCCCAAACTTTTGAACGGTAGTGTATACAAGTAGGGTTCTTTCATCACAGGTTGTCTTTCATTTAGAGTGTCCTGAATTGCCACTGTTATGGGGGTCCTGTGTATATCAATATTATGGGGCACTTAAATTTTACTGTTATGGGATTACTGTGATGAGGGTACTGAGGTTGATACTGTAATAGGGCTGCTGTGGCTGTCACTATAAAAAGGTTGCTGTGGCTGCCACTTGAAAGGGGTCTTGTCAGTGCCCCATAGCTGACACTGTCTTTTACATTGTCACATGTCATTTGGCGTTTGGATTTATTGGTGCATTGACAAAGATATAAAAAGAATGTATTTTAGACAGTCGTGCCTCTGAGACTTCAGACGTGTTATATAGGAGCAGAATCCTCGGGTAACCAATCTTTGTGTGTTTTATGTCATATTTAAAACATGTATCATCTAATTTCCCAATCTCTCTGAAATTATACTGTTTTATCCTGGGAGAAAGTACTTTCATTAGTTGTCTATGTATAATTTACAGCCTTGGATCACTGATCTACTTATTATTCCATTTTGACCTTCAAAGTTAAAATATTTGACTACACATATGAGAGGCTTATTTGAAGAGCCCTCTCTGTGCAGATAGGTAAAGGCGGTCAGTCACATCTGTGCACTCATTTCTTTTAGTTGACACAATATATTTTATTAGTTGTTGGTGGCCTTTTTCCGCTGAGCGTTGTTTGCATTAAATATGCATAGCAGCAGCTGACTGTACAATGTTCTCTTACACAGAATTAGAAATAGAAACCTGCAATTCTTGGAAGAAGAATATTAGCTGGAATCATTTGTTTAAGATAACATTTGCTCTTCATATGCAGTATATTAATTGTACTTGGCTGGAAGTCCGATAGAATAAAACGGGTGCTGTCTCATTCTACGTTTTTATTGATGTTGTAATTGGCAGTACTTTTTTATTTATATTTCATGAAAACATAGGAAATTATGTGAGTTTTAGTTAGTCTTTGGTGACAACATTGTATCCCAGCTTATTAACATTTAATACTGCATATTGAAAAGCTGTGCCTATTACCTGTTATGCCAAGATGCCGAATGGTCTCATGGAAGGTAAAAGAACAGAGACAAACCAATAGATAGTAGGTCAGAATGTTTGCTTATATTTTGAAGAATGGCAGAAAATTATTAGAATTTTTTACTGCTATTTTTATTATTGCCAGTACCATGATCATGAAATGACATTGGAATATTCTTGTGTTCTGTTTGGATGATGACAGTAGAGTTTGCTTTGTTCCTTGGCTGTGTTTTATTATGATTATGTCACAATATTATGCTGATATCTGTTGGTTGTGTTCCATTGTAATGATGTCAGAGTACTATTTTTGTTTATTCTTTGGTTGTACATTATTCCATTCTGATGATGTGATACCAAAGTTTGTGCTATTCCTTGGCTGTGTTTTATTGTGATGATTTCATAATATTTTAAAAGTATTATTTGGTTGTGTTACACTGTGGTGATATTAAAATGGAGGTTATACGAGTATCTATAACTTGATTGTGCTTCATTGTGATGATACCACAATAGTGTTTCTGATTCAACATAGAGATTGTGAGATGTCACTACAGAATTTGTATTATATATTGTGTTATGAGTTATGTATAAATGGTATTATGTAGAGCTATGAGCTTTGTTCATTGGTGTATCTAGATATGGTTTTCATTCATTCCCTTCCACACTTCAGTATGTAGGTCATTAATCAAAGCAGGATATTAATTCAGGGTAAACAGCTGACTAATTAAGAAGTCTATGTCCAGTCTGGAAGCATTGCCAGACCAAAAACGTGAACAAAGGAAGAAATATGATATCAAAGACATGGGTGTCATAATTCATGTTTGATAACCACCCATGTGCCAAAATACAGCCAGGGAACCCTTACCAGTCAGTAGCGTTAACCATCTGGACCTTCAAAGTTAAAATACACCTCATATTATGTATCTGTAGAAGGGAATATGATTTGATCTCCATGTTTGTTATGCCTGGACTTAAAATTAAAATATTTGGCACCACCTGATGGCCAACCTGTAGATCTGTCCAATACTTCCTGCAAGCACAAATATTTTATGGGTGTGGTTTGTGTCACAGCAGAGTTGGCTACATATATTTTTTAATGCTTTTATTTTTTACTGTGGTAGATCTTTATTACTCCAATGTTATCTAACACTGCCAAACAGTGTAAAAATGTCAGATAGAATGAACCTTGTAATTTAATGTGATGGGTCGAGTTATGTTTTTATATCTAAAGTGAGTAAACTCCAGTTTTGGAAAGTACAGATTGAGTCAGTGGCCTTTTTGGGGATAATTACCTTGAAAATGCACACTATGGTAATATTTATTGCAGAACATGACTAATTTAGTAGAACAATCTATGAAACCCACTAGGGCTTAAGATAACAACAACCCTAATGCTGAGGGCATAAAAACACTAGATGTCAGCTTCATGTATTTTTATTACACATTGCTATTATATTTCAACCTTGATCAGAAAAATCAAGTCAATGCCAGATTTATTTTCAAGTCGTTGGATCTAACTAGATTAAAAATAACAGAAACCATATATCTCACCCTCAGTTATATATGAAAATAGTTGCCTGAATCTTTATAAAGGTAGCACAGTCGTTTTATAGAGTATGTTTCCATCCAGGATTATTGTACAAAACAGTTCTTAGCAGAAATGTTATTGTCTTATTGTTATATGTGACATGTTGCTTTTCTTTTCTGTAGCACATGACCCGGGTATCGCCCAGTCGCACGAACACTTCTTGCCCAGTACCTGAAAAAAAAAACTCCACACCAACTTTGGATTAAATTGGCCACAGCAGCCATTTTATTAAATAAAATAAATAACCGTTTTAAAGTGCAAACAAAACCAACAACCCCACCCCAACACTGTCAGTAACCCTGACCCGACGACGGAGGTCCTCGAGGCCCAAAACCCAAGTTTTTCCACCGGTCCCTTGAGCACCAGCTCTGTTACCCCTAGCCGTTCCACACCAGCTCAGGGGCACCAATTTTATTAAGCTCCATGGTGCTCACTATCCCAGAGGGCCCTAAAGCCCTTAATACCCCTTTAACCATAACCAAAACAAAGCCCAAATGGTCTGGGGAGTCCAGCCCCTACCGTGGGGTCCTCCCCACCACAACCATTTCCGATACCCAGCCTCGAGGACCCCCACCGCCATAGCCACTGTGACAGATAACTTCCCCCACAAAACCCCAAACCGGAGAGGGTAATTGAAACAAAGGGCGGGTGGGCGGGGGCTTCTCCTGCGCTCTGTGCTGCGAACTGGCGGGAATATTCCCGCCTTTACTTTAAATACCCCCCCCTTCCTCCCATGTCTCCTCCCTTACCCCTCCCCTACTGTTCCCGCTCCTCTGCAGCCACTTTAACCCCTAGTTGTCTCCTCCTTTCTGTGCTCCAGGCTAACACCGGTCATGGAGGCCTCCCCTTCCAGTCTTCGCCCTCGGTCTGGCCTTACTTGACCCGGGTATCGCCCAGTCGCACGAACACTTCTTGCCCAGTACCTGAAATAAAAACTCCACACCAACTTTGGATTAAATTGGCCACAGCAGCCATTTTATTAAATAAAATAAATAACCGTTTTAAAGTGCAAACAAAACCAACAACCCCACCCCAACACTGTCAGTAACCCTGATCCAACGACGGAGGTCCTCGAGGCCCAAAACCCAAGTTTTTCCACCGGTCCCTTGAGCACCAGCTCTGTTACCCCTAGCCGTTCCACACCAGCTCAGGGGCACCAATTTTATTAAGCTCCACAGTGCTCACTATCCCAGAAGGCCCTAAAGCCCTTAATACCCCTTTAACCATAACCAAAACAAAGCCCAAATGGTCTGGGGAGTCCAGCCCCTACCGTGGGGCCCTCCCCACCACAACCAGGGGCCCTCCCCACCACAACCATTTCCGATACCCAGCCTCGAGGATCCCCACCGCCACGACGAGCGCCGGTGAAACCTCATCGGCGAGCGTCCCGCCACACCCGCAGTGCTGTCTCGACTCCCTGCTGCAGGCCCAAACACCACATGTCAATGCCCACGGCGTTCAGATGGACGCCGTCCCTCCTCCAAAAAGCACCTTCCCCCCGACTCCAGCTCCGAGTGACGCACTGACACTGCCCCATTCCGCGCCACGAACTTCCCAATGGCCCTGTTCACCTTTATCCGGGCCTTGTTAACTCGCTCGATTGACTTAGCCTCCCTCCAGACCTTGCGAGGGACTATGTCCGACCACACGGTCACCATCCCTGGGAACATCGCCCAAAGCCGTAATAAATCAAATTTTATGTCCTTAACTAAATCTCGAAAAGGTCGAACACCCAAATCATTCCCCCCCCACATGTAACAGCAACACATCGGGAGGACGATCCAGCCTGGCATACCGATGAATCTCTGCCAGCACCTGACCCCACAACATACCTCTCAGCCCTAACCACCGCAAGATCGCCTTGTCTCTACTGAATCCCAGCTGTCGCCCGTCCGGGACGCACCGCTGCCCGCAACGCACCCCAGAATATGTAGGAGTGACCCAGTAACCACACCAGACAAGGCCCGGCACCTGTAAAAACACCAAAGCAAAGAACATAACAAGGGGCACAAATCCCCCCCCCCCAAAACGTCCCACCCCCACAATTCGCGCCTGCCCAACCATCCTCACTCCAACCCCCCAGGGCGGACGTAGGACCTAAATCTCACTGACTCCCACCTCCCGATTCGTTGAATCACATCCTCTCCCAAACCCCATCTAGCGGCCTCCGTCGCTGCCCCAATACGAAATGAATGCCCACTAAATTGATCCACCCCTATTCCCAAAAACCGCAAACAACGCCTAAACACCCCTACGAATTGAAAACGAGACAAAAAAGAACCATCCCCATGGATCAGGAGGGGGCCCCCCGCCCCGCCCCTATCCGACAAATACTCCCGCACACAAGCCACCGGACACATCAAGCAGCCCGGCACCGTAAACAAACGTACCGCACATCCCCGACCCTCCTGGTCAGTCTTTGATCGATGCAACCGAAACTCCACCCTGTCCCCATACACGTCCACATCCTCCCACATCAATCCCCCTGGGCGACTCCTAGAGCCGCTAACTAACTCCCCTAAACGCAGAGCCCCAAAAAAGGCCAGTGAAAAAGCCGCCCTGAACAATCTGACCTCCCCCTGTGTTGACCCCACCGACCCCAGAGCAACCCCCAAATCCTGCAGCAGCCGGAAAGACACTGGTTTCCGCGCATCCGCCCCCGACCGGAACCGCCTCCAACCTTTTACGGCCTGCCGAACCAAAAATGATTTAGTGAAGTCCGGCAAGCCCCTACATTTAAACCCAAACGTCAATCCCGCTAGACACCTGTTCAACCGAGACACTCCCCAACCCTTCTCCCTGCAATGCCCTATGAATAACACCAAAGGTATCTCCAGATCGCCCGACTCCCCGCTCAAGAATTCAATCCATGCCTCCCACTCCTCCCAAGCCCTGGCGTACGCCGCCCAGGTACCGTCTGCCAGGGAGGAACGAATCAATGCCTCTGCCGCCCGACCGGCACCGACAACAATTACGTCGGCCACTCCACTCCGAACTCCTCCGCCTCCGGTGCCACCCGCCGAAATCGATCCCACTGCAAACGAGAGAGGGCATCTGCCACGTCATTCTGAACCCCCGGGACATGGACGGCCACCACACACGCATTCAACCTCAGGCATTCCAACACCAAACGCTGCAGCACCCGAACCACAGGAGGAGAGGAGGCTGACAATCTATTTATCGCCTGCACCACCCCCAGATTGTCACAATGAAAGCGAACCTTCTTGTTACGAAAAAACTCCCCCCAAACCATCACTGCCACCAAAATTGGGAACAGCTCCAGTAACGCCAGGTTGTTTACCAGCCCCTCCGCCAACCAAGACTCCGGCCACGCTCCCATGCACCAACTGCCCTGAAAATACGCCCCAAAACCCACGCTCCCCGCCGCATCTGTAAACAATTCCCAATCAACTGCCTCAACAGCTTCCCCCATCCAAATAGAACGCCCATTAAACTGTTCCAAAAAGGTATCCCAGACCCTCAAATCCCCCCTTAACTCGCCGCCCAATCGAATAAAATGCGATGGAGCAGACACGCCGGCAGTTGCCGCCGCCAACCGCCGAGAGAAAACCCTCCCCCATTGGTATGATCCGGCAGGCAAAGTTCAGTTTGCCTAGCAGAGACTGCAATTCCCGCAATCGCAGCTTCTACCGCCGACATGCCCTCTGAACCTCGTCCCGCAAACCGCACAACTTGTCCTCTGGCAGCCGACACTCCATGCGGACCGAATCTATGGTGATGCCCAGAAAACTAATAACCGTGGACGGACCCTCTGTCTTGCCCTGCGCCAACAGGACCCCAAAATCCGCCGCCACCCGTTCTACCGAATGCAGCAACACCGAACACATGGAGGACCCCCCAGGACCGATACAAAGAAAGTCGTCCAAGTAATGGATGACCGAAGCACAACCAGAGACATCCTTAACCACCCATTCCAGGAACGAACTAAATGTCTCAAAATACGCGCATGACAACGAACAGCCCATCGGCAAACAGCAGTCCACAAAAAACCTCCCATCCCAGCAACAACCCAACAAATGTAGGCTATCCGGATGCACAGGCAGCAGTCGAAACGCTGCCTCTATATCCGTTTTTGCCAGCAACGCCCCCTGCCCAAAACACCGAACCCAAGATATCGCCGCATCAAACGAGGTATATTCTACTGAGCATAACTCCGGATCAATTCCATCATTCACAGACAACCCTTTGGGGAATGAAAGATGATGGATCAGCCGAAACTTATTCGGCTCTTTCTTTGGAACCACCCCTAGCGGTGATATCCGCAAATTTGGAAAGGGGGGCTCCAAAAACGGGCCTGCCATTCTCCCCAAAGCCACCTCTTTACCCAACTTGTCCGCCACCACCTCCAGATGCTCCCGCGCCGACCTCAAATTCCTCCCCCTCCTAACTCCCCCACCTCAACAAAAGGAATCCTGAACCCCACACTAAAACCGTCCGTCAATAATTCCGCCGCCGCCCTATCAGGGTATCTACTTAGGAACGGCGCCATCCTTTCCAGCCGAACCGGAGTCGCCCCCTTTCCCAACCCCTTCTGTATCCTTAGATTTTGCCCTGAAGCAACGGTTGGCTCCATGAGTGCCCCCGCAAGAGGAGCACTCATGCTTGAATTTGCATTTTGCTCCAAATTTACACCCCCCTTCATTAAACAGGAAGCATAATCCCTTCTGCGCTGCAACCGAGCGCCCCGAAGACTCGGAGCCCCCGGTCCCCCCTGGAAAGGACGACCCCGACTTCGCCTGCGCCATAATCCTCAGCCACAAGCCAATATCCTTATGGTCCCAGCGTATGCTGGACCACACCGCCTTCCGCTGAGGAAATTGCTCGTCATAGCGGAGCCAGGCCTGGCCCCCATAAACCCTATACGCCTCCCCGATCGCGTCCAGATAGCAAAAAAGCGCCGAGCAATTCTCTGGCGCCTTTTCCCCTATCACACTTGCTAAAATGGCGAACGCTTGAAGCCAATTAGCAAATGTCCTAGGAATCAGCCTATACCGCCGCTTCTCCTCCTCCTCCTTTTTCTCCTCTTTCCGCGCCTTATCCAAGTTAAAACGTTCCAGCGGCAGAAGTGAGAATATGTCTACATATTCACCCTTCCATATCCGGTCCCTAACCTCCTGCTTTAAATGGGCCCCCAATGGGCCCTCAAAGCAGACATAAACCTCACCTTTTGCCGCGTCATCCAAACGCGGCGCATCCCCTTTGTCCTCCCCCTGAGTCTGGACCGACACTGACACACCCTGCGCAGGGGCGGCGACGCCACCAACGGCGCCGGCGACCCCCCCACCCCCCCATGCTAACGCCGGGGACGGGGAACCTAAACCACTACCGCTACCAACCCCCCCGAACTGCATCCGCCAACGCCCCCATAACTGCTAACAAACCCCTGCCTAACTCCCCGGGGTGACCCCCCAGCCCCCCTCCCCCCAGGGACAGCTAACAAGGGCCCCATCAAAGGGAAAGAAGCCTCACCTGATTGCCTGGGCGCTGTGAACCCAGCGACCGCAGAGTCCTGCTCCTGCCGTCCTGATGCTCCCATCGACGCTGCACCGCTGCCATCTTCCTCTGCCCCCCTGGCCGGGGCCTCCGCGAAGCTCCTCCCCCCAGCCGCTCCGCTGTGGGCGCCATCTTGCGACGCTCCCACTCTGCTTCGCGCCGGCCTGTCGGCGCCCGCCGCAAGAGGCCCAGGCCCCGCTGACTCTCCGCTGCCGAAGGCCTCCTCGTTGCTTGGCAACCGTCTCCGACGCCGAGCCGACACCGCCGGTGCCGCCGCGGAGCCGACCGCTCCCTCTCCAGCCACCAACGAGGTAATAGAAGGAGGAGGGGGGACTCCCCTCCCCTGTCGCGGGTCCCGCCGAGTTCCTGGACTCCTCCCAGGCCGGGAAGGCCGCACGGCAGCGCACCGAGCGGCGCCCTGGCCCGGAGGGTCCCGTGAGGGGCTCCTCAAACGGCGCCGGACCCGAGGGGTCTCCTCGGGGCTCAGGCGCGCCGGAGGCCTGGTCCTCCGCGGCCGTCTGCCTGGCGGAGAGGGGCAACGTACCTCCTCCCCAGACCCCTGTAACAGTCCCTGCAGCTGGGACTGCAGCCACTCTGTTCCTCTAACGGCAGCTTCAGCCCGCACTTGGGCCAGTAGCTCGTCAACCCCCGGACATTTCTGGGCAAAAAAGGGGGGGTGATACTAGGCTGTGTGGGCTTCTGGCTTCTCCTGCGCTCTGTGCGGCGAACTGGCGGGAATATTCCCGCCTTTACTTTAAATACCCCCCCCCTTCCTCCCATGTCTCCTCCCTTACCCCTCCCCTACTGTTCCCGCTCCTCTGCAGCCACTTTAACCCCTAGTTGTCTCCTCCTTTCTGTGCTCCAGGCTAACACTGGTCATGGAGGCCTCCCCTTCCAGTCTTCGCCCTCGGTCCGGCCTTACTTTCTGTCCGAAAAGAACTAATCCTTTCTTTTTTTTTATTCCTGTAAAACCCTGAATGATTTCACTGTCCCCATTTCCACTTTTCTAACCACAGTTGTGCTCCATTGTCATGTAAGTAAACAACCTCCAAAAATAAATGTGATTTTATGTCAGCATGTTCCACATTGCTTGTAATTCTCTTTATAGTTTAGTTTTCTTAGCAGTACTGGAAATTCCTATTATTTTTATTGTCATCAGTTTTTTATGTTTTTAAATTGACTAGTTTAAAATTATATTATGCAATATTCAGGCAACAAGTTAAAACTGATCACCATTATAGACAGATTTCCTCATCAGGAGGGGGGAAATATAATTATAAGAGAGGATTCATTAGGGGATATTATCATTATGACGATGGGGGGTCATTTATATAAGGGTTATTAGGAGGTATTATTAATACAAGGGGGAGGTTATTTATATAAGGGGCCATTAGGGGGCATCATTTATATTAGGAGGCATTATGAACATAAGGGGGTGGTCATTGATATAAGGAGTCATTAGAGGTGCAGTATTTATGTCAGGGTGAATCAGGGGCATAATATGAGGGTCAATTAATTTAATTAAGGTGGCACTTGGGTTTTAATAAGACTAAGGCCCCACATAGTGGTCTTCAGGAAAAACCGCAGCGGTAACATTGTGGTTTTTCTCGCAGCACTTTTCACAGAAGGTCCGCAGAGGTTTCCCCTGTGGACTTTCTGATTTCAATACACCTATATGGAAACCGCCAGTGTTTCTGTAGGTATAATTGAAATGCTTCAATTTCCAAAACCGCAACGGTTTTGGAAATCGCAGTGCATCTGCTGCACATATTTTTCCGCAATGTGTGGATGGGATTTGCTAGATGTAAAATGCCGGGTTTGTTTCTGTGGGTTTTCGCCACATGTGGCCCCCATCCCCACTTTGCAGTAAAATATGCGCAGCAGATACGCTGCAATTTCCAAAACAGACGCAGTTTTGGAAATCAAAGCATGTCAATTATACCTACGGAAATGCTGGCGGTTTTCCTGTAGACAGGGCCGGTTTTAGACAAAGTGGGGCCCTGGGCAAAATTAAAAGTGGGGCCCCAAATGTTGAAATATTGTACCTACTGCATAATCACATTCTGTTAATTTGATGTGCTGCAGTGCTTACAGGGATGTTCCTAAGGTCTTTAAGGCCGGGGCCCCCCACATTGTGAAAACGCAACGTTTTACAGTACCTGCAAAGTGGAGGGGATTCTGACTAATCCCATACACACATTGCAGAAAAAAAACTCTGCAGCGGAAAAGCTTAAAGCATAAAGGGGTTGTTTCATTTGTTTGTAAATTTTTTTGCATAACCAAACTAGTTGCTTGTGACCCTTTCTGCCCTGCACTGTAATAGTATGCTGCAGTAAGCAGTTTGTTCCTAGGACAACACTTTGCAGAGACTGTAAAATGACCGTTTACAGCACGTGGGACCCCGGCCTTAAAGCTGAGGCCCCACTTTATGGAAAAGCAGCTTTTTTTGTTGCAGATTTTGCTTCAGTTTTTTGAGCCAAAGCCAAGAAGAGCTATAAAAGGATTGTGAAATATTTAGGCAGCTTCTTACACTTCTCCCTTCTGCTCAATCCACTCCTGGCTTTGGCTCAAAAAACAGCAACAAAATAATCCGCTTTTATGTAACGTGAAACACAGTGTTTATGGCGGCTGCAGAAACGTGCGGGAATTTCCACATATATTTACCGTAATAGGGGAAGAAAGTGCAGAGAAAAATGCATCAATAGCTCAATGAAAAACGCTGTGGGAAAAAAAAAACAATGTGTTTTTGCTGCTTTTTATCTCCTGTGCTTTTTAGCTGTGTTTTGTTGTGTTGGGGCTAATCCTTAAAGGGGTTGTCCAAGAATTACAGGTTTCTGCAAGGAGGCCGGGGAAGGTGAAAAATAAAACCCACACTCACCTGTCCCTGGTCCTCCCACCCCTGTCCGGTCCAGCAGAGCCTCGGGGCTTGTTCCAGTGGCAGTTCTCACCACACGTAGCCGCTGAGGCCTATCATCCGCCTCAGCAGCCTAAGGAAAGGAACCGGGATGTCACTCACATTCGTCACCTGTGATGTCCCGTGTCCTTTCCTTAGGCCGCTGATTGGCCTCAGCAGTTACGTGCGGAGAGGACTTCTGCCAGAACAAGTCCCCGGGCGCCACTGGACCGGACAGCCAGGGGTAGACACCGTGGACAGCCAGGTGAGTATGCGCTTTCTTATTTTTCACCTTCCCCGGCCTCCTTGCAGAAAACAGTAATTCCTGGACAATCTGTTTAACATCTCAATATACTGAGCATCACACTATACAATACAATTCTAGTATGTATAATGGTACACATGTACAGAAGAAAACATAGATAGATAGACAATAATATGCTGTATATACCTACATATATAACATATATTTACACACATACATTCATATACAATATATATACACACACACATACCTGTCTACAAGCATACAATGCGTCGCCGCTGTGGTTTTTCCCGCAGCTCTTTTTTGCTGCAGGACACCACGTGGGGCCTTAGCCTTAAAGAGGACCTTTCACGTCCTCATGTATACGCTGTTTTATATACCGCTAGAAAGCCGACAGCACGCTGAATTCAGCACACTGCCAGCTTTCCCAGTATGTGCCCCGGGGCTGGAGATATCGGGGGTCTTAGCTTTACGGTTTACTGTCAGAACGGTGTTCCTGACAGTCTAGCTGCGTTGTGAGGAACGCCCTCCCTGACAGTTCTCGTTCATAGACTTGTACTGGGGGACGTTCCTTACAACTCAGCGTCATCGCTGGGCTATAAGGAATGCCCCCTCTCTGTACTCGCCCATAGCGCTGTACTGTCAGAGGGGGCATTCCTTACTGCCCGGCGATGACGCTGAGCTATGAGGAACGCCCCCCCAGTACAAGTCTATGAACGAGAACTGTCAGAGAGGGCGTTCCTCACAGCGCAGCTAGACTGTCAGGAATGCCTTTCTGACAGTAAACCGTGAAACTAAGACCGCCGATATCTCCAGCCCCGGGGCACATACCGGGAAAGCCGACAGTGCGCTGAATTCAGCGTGCTGTCGGCTTTCTAGCGGTATGTAAAACAGCATATACATGAGGACGTGAAAGGTCCTCTTTAAGGAGTTTTCCAGCTCATTTTTATTGATGGTCTATCTTCAGAATAAAACATCAATAAGAGATAAATGATTCCCCACTGATCAGCTGTATGAAGGGCCTATGGCGCCTGTTTATATCACACGCTGTCTGTTTATACAGTAGTGACCGTGTGATGTCATTCCAGCCTTGTCACATAGACGTGTATAGGATGAGGCTGTAGTTACATTACATGGCCGCTATGAAAAGAATGACACTATGTAAACAGAGAAGGAGTCACAGCACTTACACAGGCACCATGGTTCATTCAAACAGCTGATCCTGGGGGTCCGTGGTATTGGAACCCCAATAATTTTTTTTTCCCTTTTTTTCTCCTTTTTAATTAGGAAACATCTGGGGCATTATTAATAAGGGGCACTATTTAAAGGGATGCACAGGGAAGTTATTATCTTAAAGATACACTTGGGGGTATTATTCATTATTGGGGGTTATATTATATATTTTATAATTGGGGGTAGCAGCAGGATGGGGGCTTTGTGCAGGTGAGGACAATGTGGGTCAGGTGCCTGGAAAAGTGAGGAGCAAAAGATGTCTGTGTTGCAAACTTTACAGAGACTGGAAGAAGTGGTCATGGCCGTCCAGATGAAAGAGATGGGAAATGTGAAGGATTGGTCAGAGACGTCACCGGTAAGTCACTAAATGTTACTGCCCTGTATTCACCTAAATGGTCTGCAGAGCCCTGTGTAGAGCTGCTATATACCACTATACGCTCACCGTATACTGATAATATCGGTATACGAACATGTCCAAGTTGGGGGCCCACTTGGACATGTTCTCCCCCCCGTGCTGAACCCCTAGCTACGCCTCTGAGCAGCACCTATTAAAGGATGCAAAAAGCTGGAGTTGGTGGAGTAGGTGAAAGGTCCTCTTTAAGAATTACACTTATAGATCACACAAAACACTTTCTTAACTGGAATATTTTTTAAATGCTCCTCTGGCAATATATTGCATTTTTATAGTTGCTATGTTGTTCCCATTGTTTATTGATTCCCTCCTATAACGTGCACCTAGGGTGCCCAGTGCCAGTGAGAAAAAACTGCATCTACATCTCTAGTTTTTACTCGCTGTCCTGTAAAATAGCGCAAATCATTCTGCAACATCAAAATAATATAAAAAAAAAAAATTATTCAGTAGTATAATGTATTCTACACACAGGGACATTTACAGAAATCAGTCCAATTAAAAATATTGCTTTTTTGTGATCTAAATGAACAATGCAATATTAGTTTGTTTGACAATCTTTCTATTAAAATAGTCTAATTATATGTGTAAAGTGCAGGGGTAAATATGCAGAGCAGTAAAACAAATGAACAACATGTAATAGAAATAAGGTCCAATGTGGAGAACAGTGGATGGAAGGACAAGCCTTCCAGTTGACAGAAAACACAGGAGTGAATCTAGGGGAGAAGCTGAGAAGTACGAGATGAAGGAGGTCATGGGGGAAATAGAGCAGGGGAGGATAAGGTTGTAATCAGTGTGTAAGGTGAAGGTAGTCAGGTGGAAGGGGTATGGAAGGACGTCTGGAAGGTAGCAGAGAAGTACAATGTGTTCCATAGAAGCCAGACTTTCTGATGAGCACTGTCATCCGGTCTGAGTTCTGCGACTAGATCCTTCATACGCCTCAGATAAAGGATCTCTTAGAGTCAGACTGACAGGGTAGGAGGCGAGGTGGACTACCACAGCCTGAGTATGATGGATCTAGCCGCGATGAGCAGGAAATCGATTTGTTTACAGATGTGCATTTGGAGTTTATAAGGGAAGATAGATAAGTTAAGAGAGGTTGGGTCATCCCTCAACGCAACACCAGTGACGAATTTGATAATTCTACAAACCTAATGCCAGAAAGGCTGCAGCAGATGACAATTCCACCACATGTGTAGCATCGTGCCCCGACCATATATATGACATTTTTTCCTCAGGACTTACCATATGTCACAGACTCACCCTTTAGGTGTGAAATGATTGTTTACATGCAATCACCAAAGGACAAAGATGCATCCATAGGGATTCATGTATCTTGTCTATAAGGATGTGGTACATGGAAAAAGATAGGCCATATTTGTTAGGACATGGCTCATAGTGAGTAATGCAAGACAAGTGTAGATACTGTGAAAGTTATCATGAATTTCATCTGGGCATAACAGAGTTATTTTCATATTTTAAGCTAGTCTATATTTTCTCATAATGAATTATATTTTCATGTCAGTGACTGTAAGTCCACTATGGTCCCAAAAGACTTCTAAGTTGTTCAGTCAGGTAGAAAAGAACTGAAGATGTACAATATATGTGTCAGTGTGAAAGGCAATTACTAGGTCAATAGGGAAAATACATTATTACATTGACATATAAAAACGGAGAATTTTTACAGCAAAGGTACATAAGAGCTAGACAGAAGAAGACGCATCTGTTACTCTACAAACCTATCACCTTGCTGATGTGAAATCAGTCACATAGGCTTCCTGTAATCTCTAGAACAGATGGGAGCCATTTCCCATCAAAATAGACTTTTTATTTTAAAATATCCAAATCTTACTGTCAAGAGTAAAAGGTTTATTGATATTGGATGTTTTTGCATATTTATATTCCTTTACTCTAAACTGTTTTTCATTTGTAACAAATGAGGTTAATAGAAAGGATTCACCTGGTTTAAACAGAATGTTCTATTGACTCCATAATGTATACTGTCTGATATTGTCTATTGCTAAGCCCTATATGCAGAGTTTGAAGATAAAACTATGACTGCCTACAGACACCACTAGAGGGTGCTTAAGAACTTCTTGCATTTTGAGTTTAGTGGGGAAAATTTATAAAAACCTGTTCTCAGATTCTTTTTTCAAACTATAGACTGGCAGCTTTTTAATCTAACTATGAAATACAATGCATTGTCATGCACTCCACAGTATGTACTGAAGCCATAGCGTGTGACTAATATTTATATAATAGATCCTAAACCTCAGTGCTGGGTTGAACTTTCCCAATATGATCAGTGCTTTTATCATTACTTATAATGACCAGCAGTTTGACTTGACAAAGGGAAAATGACCCATGTATGGCCAGCTATTGCCCAATCTCATGCATACATGTGTACCTGGCTCACATTTATGTTTCTGTCTTTAGTAATGCATGTTGCAGATAAAATCACTTGCTGAATCTTTCTATACAAGAGTTTCTGACATTCTGTTGAAAGGGCCTTTCATCGTCCAGTGCACCTTTTGTGTTGCAGAAGAGGCCAATCTAAAAGTGTACTGCAAAACCACATTGCGATATGGAGCCCATAACTAAGCAGGAGGGACAATATCAAATAGCGTATCAGCTAATAAACTTGAGAAACAAAAGTCATGGCACTGCGAAAGCTCCAAATAATAGGCGGGGCCCTGCTGCCTCTGGAACTACTAGGTGACAGTTCCCAACCTACAGGGATTAGGAACATACTGTACTGTCACATTTACAGTATGTCCTCACCTATGAAGTGAACTTATGAAAAAAAACAATATGGATATAGAAGGAGAGTATGACCAATTATGTGATTGGCTAAAAACACTACAGGCACAGCCAAGACTTTACTGCTTTTAGGTCTGATGCCTGACTATTTCGCTTTAAAGGAGTATTCCAGTAATAACACACAGGAGTCCGACTGCTGGGCCCTACATCAACCATGAGAACTGAGGGGTTTTGTACCCCAGTTTGTATGGAGCTGCAAGTCAGAAATAATTGCTACTACTCTATTCATTTACATGGAAACCTCTGTAGATAACTGAAGTACTGCACTGGGCTGTCTCTGGTGGATACCAATGAAATGAATAAAGTGACAGCGCACATTTCTCTCTAGCTGCTTCATATAAACTGGGAAGTAAAACACCCCAGTTCTCTGTGATTGGGGTCTCAATGGTCAGACTCTACTGATCAGCAAGTTGCCTTCTACCCTTTTACTGCTATACTCTTTTAAGGTGTCACGTGACTGCTGAGGCCAATCAGCGGCTTCAGCACAAGGGATCCTGTACGTCACAGCCGGCGAGGAGTTTCACTTCAAGAAGACCACGGAGCAGCAGGACCGGACCACTGAGAGGACACTGGAGCACTGAGGACAGGTGAGTATGATTTTTTTTTTTCACCTCCCCCAGCCTATTTCAAAAAATTTTTTTTTGCCCAGACAACCTCTTTAAGTTCTTTCATGGAAGATGAAAATGTCATATGTTCTCTTTAACTCTTTTAAAGAAGTTTTTAAAGGGGTTTTCTACGAGTTATTAATTGATGACCTATCTTTAGTATGGGTGATCAACTGAAGATCAGCAGGGTCCAACACCGATCCAACAGTGGACAGGGGATCAGCTGTTTAAAGCATAGCAGTGCTTTTATGAGCACCATTTCGGCTTCATAGACAATGTTACATCACATTCATCAGTCACATGGCCTCAGGTTTCCTAGGACCCTAGTACCCTAGGAAAAAGAGGCAAAAGCTTAATTGCCAATTAAAGTTTAACTATAGGCCTTAAAATTCATGTCAATTCTATGGCTGCTTTACAATCCCATGTTCATTGTCCTGGATGCTAAATGTTAATTACTTATAGAGATAAAAACACAAACACAGAGCAGCACATAGCGTGATACTGTATTTGCAGATGTGATATATGGAAAACAGATACGACTTATCATCACTCAAGATGAGGGTGGCTGCAGATAAATCCAAATAAGCGATTCCCAGACATCAGTAGATGCAATAGAATGTGAGTGACTAATTGGTGCACTCGACCAAAAAAAGGAAATCTGTGCTCTCCAAAACAATAATCCAAGAAAGAAAAGTAAGAAAGCACTCAAAATAATAAAAAATACAAAAGGAATTTTATTGAAGTACAAAAACAGTATAAAAATACAAGACAGAAACAACAGTACAAATACCTATGTCAGCATATGTAACACGAAAGAGGCAGAGGCTGAATAGTATAAATATATATAAGGGAGATAACATACAACCATGCATAAAATATATAGCAGTATATAGATGCAAGGGGTACTAATGGTTAGTAAAGAGCAAGTGCATATATAAAACCCCTATATAAATACCCAATGTATCACACTATACAGTCATGGCCAAAAGTTTTGAGAATGACACAAATATTATATTTTCACATGATCTGCTGCCCTCTGGTTTTTATGTGTGTTTGTCAGATGTTTTTATCACATACAGAAATATAATTGCATTCATATTATGAGTAACAGAAGCTTATATTGACAGTTAGAATGAGTTAATGCAGCAAGTCAATATTTGCAGTGTTGACCCTTCTTCTTCAGGACCTCTGCAATTCTCCCTGGCATGCTCTCAATCAACTTCTGGACCAAATCCTGACTGATAGCAGTCCATTCTTGCAGAATCAATGCTTTAATTTTGTCTGAATTTGTTGGTTTTTGTTTGTCCACCCGTCTCTTGATGATTGACCACAAGTTCTCAATGGGATTAAGATCTGGGGAGTTTCCAGGCCATGGACCCAAAATCTCTCTGTTTTGTTCCCTGAGCCATTTAGTTATCACCTTTGCTTTATGGCAAGGTGCTCCATCATGCTGGAAAAGGCATTGTTGAGCGCCAAACTGCTCTTGGACGGTTGGGAGAAGTTGCTCTTGGAGGACATTCTGGTACCATTCTTTATTCATGGCTGTGTTTTTAGGCAAGACTGTGAGAGAGCCGATTCCCTTGGCTGAGAAGCAACCCCACACATGAATGGTTTCAGGATGCTTTACAGTTGGCATGAGACAAGACTGGTGGTAGCGCTCACCTCTTCTTCTCCGAATAAGCTGTTTTCCAGATGTTCCAAACAATCGAAAAGGGGATTCATCAGAGAAAATGACTTTACCCCAGTCCTCAGCAGTCCACTCCCTGTACCTTTTGCAGAATATCAGTCTGTCCCTGATGTTTTTTCTGGAGAGAAGTGGCTTCTTTGCTGCCCTCCTTGAGACCAGGCCTTGCTCCAAGAGTCTCCGCCTCACAGTGCGTGCAGATGCACTCACACCTGCCTGCTGCCATTCCTCAGCAAGCTCTGCACTGCTGGTAGCCCGATCCCGCAGCTGAAACACTTTTAAGAGACGGTCCTGCCGCTTGCTGGTCTTTCTTGGGCGCCCTGGAGCCTTTTTGGCACCAATGGAACCTCTCTCCTTGAAGTTCTTGATGATGCGATAGATTGTTGACTGAGGTGCAATCTTTCTAGCTGCAATACTCTTCCCAGTTAGGCCATTTTTGTGCAGTGCAATGATGACTGCACGTGTTTCTTTAGAGATAACCATGGTTAACAGAAGAGAAACAATGATGGCAAGCACCAGCCTCCTTTTAAAGTGTCCAGTGGTGTCATTCTTACTTAATCATGACAGATTGATCTCCAGCCCTGTCCTCATCAACACCCACACCTGTGTTAATGGAGCAATCACTGAAACGATGTTAGGTGGTCCTTTTAAGGCAGGGCTGCAATGAAGTTGAAATGTGTTTTGGGGGATAAAGTTCATTTTCTAGGCAAATATTGACTTTGCAAGTAATTGCTGTTAAGCTGATCACTCTTTATAACATTCTGGAGTATATGTAAATTGCCATTAGAAAAACTGAAGCAGTAGACTTTGTAAAAATTAATATTTGTATCATTTTCAAAACTTTTGGCCATGACTGTACATGTATTTTGCAAAGTAAACTACATGGTATAAGATCCAAACCTACCCATGACATAAATGCCGCTGCCTGCCGACAAAACCCATGAGAGAGGCAGAGGCCAAGCAATACAAACAAATATGAGGGAGACAACATACACCCATGCATAAAGTATATAGCAGTGTATAAATACAGAGGGTACTGATGGTTAATACAAAGCAAGTGCATATATAAAACCCCTATATAAATGCCCAATGTATCACACTATACATGCATCCTGCAGAGTAAGCTACATGGTATAAGGTCCAAACATACCCATGACACAAATGCCGCTGCCTGCTGACAAAGCTCTCCAAAACAGTCCAATGTTTCAAAAAAGTTTATTGTGGTTACAAAACAAACAGTACAACACCTTTCGGGAATATCTCCCTTTATCAAGTGAAAAAGGTAATACTTTATCTTTCATTTTTGAAACCTAGCAATAACACCTTCTGTTATCAATAACTTTGGCTTTATAAGCTTAATTTAATTTCTTGTGACAAATTACTTTATTTATCCGACCTTGTTTGTGTGTCAGCTTATACACTCCTTAGATCACTTTTAGATATATATACTATATATATATATATATATATATATATATATATATATATATATATATATTTATACATGCACACACCTCTGTATACCCACTGTAGAACTAAGGTTCTGATTTTCTCTGCACTTGATAAAGGAGAGATATTCCCGAAAGGTGTTGTGCTGTTGTGCTGTTTGTTATGTAACCAAAATAAACTTTTTTGAAACATTGGACCATTTTGGAGAGCGCAGATTTCCTTTTTTTGGTCAAGAGCACCAATTAGTCACTCGCTTTCTATTGCAACTAAATGTTAATTATATTTCACAAAATAATTTCATAAAATGGCTGCTGCAGACTCTGAAATGCACAGTGTGCTTGAAAATCTAAGACACTCTACCCTTGGTTGATGCTAGAGCCTAGTGGACTAAAGCACCTTCAATTAGGACATGACCATGTGATTAGCTTCATGCATGACAGGAGGCTGATCAAATGGTCAAGACACCATTAAAATTCTTTTAGCTCACCAGGATCTAGCATCTACCCAGGGAGACTTTTGAACACGATATGCATATTCTAAGAATAAACAGAGTATTTTATGGGTCCGGTGAGTCTGCCAGACCTCATGAGTCCAATTGTATTCATGAGCTAAACTCAATCTCCACCCTCTCAGTCTAGCAAGCAACTATTAGTGTCCATCCTTCCCTGCTTCAACTGATATCTCGCACTGCTTAGTATAAGCTACACAGAAAGGAGCTTGTCAGTCACGCTAGATAGGTTGAGAATTAGTTTAGCTCACAAATACCAATGGATTTATGAGCTCTAGCAATCTCTAGCAAGGCTCATAATCTGTATATCAGAATTATACCACCATTATGACAAGGATTTTCAAAGTAAGTACACTATCTTCCTCAGGTCTAATAGATCTATTTTATAATGTATGCAGTTTGTATTGTGAAATCTGGTGACTGATTTTCTTTTAGTTCATGATTATAGAAATAATGATAACATAAAATTATTTAGTATCCCTATATCTGTAAACGCACATAGAATGAAGTTACAGTCATATGAAAAAGTTTGGACACCCCTATTAATCTTAATCATTTTTAGTTCTAAATATTTGGGTGTTTGCAACAGCCATTTCAATTTGATATATCTAATAACTGATGGACACAGTAATATTTCAGGATTGAAATGAGGTTTATTGTACTAACAGAAAATGTGCAATATGCATTAAACCAAAATTTGACCGGTGCAAAAGTATGGGCACCTCAACAGAAAAGTGACATTAATATTTAGTAGATCCTCCTTTTGCAAAAATAACAGCCTCTAGTCGCTTCCTGTAGCTTTTAATCAGTTCCTGGATCCTGGATGAAGGTATTTTTGACCATTCCTCTTTACAAAACAATTCCAGTTCAGTTAAGTTTGATGGTCGCCGAGCATGGACAGCCCGCTTCAAATTATCCCACAGATGTTCAATGATATTCAGGTCTGGGGACTGGGATGGCCATTCCAGAACATTGTAATTGTTCCTCTGCATGAATGCCTGAGTAGATTTGGAGCTGTGTTTTGGATCATTGTCTTGCTGAAATATCTATCCCCGGTGTAACTTCAAATTCGTCACTGATTCTTGTACATTATTCTCAAGAATCTGCTGATACTGAGTTGAATCCATGCGACCCTCAACTTTAACAAGATTCCCGGTGCCGGCATTGGCCACACAGCCCCAAAGCATGATGGAACCTCCACCAAATTTTACAGTGGGTAGCAAGTGTTTTTCTTGGAATGCTGTGTTTTTTGGACGCCATGCATAACGCCTTTTTGTATGACCAAACAACTCAATCTTTGTTTCATCAGTCCACAGGATCTTCTTCCAAAATGAAGCTGGCTTGTCCAAATGTGCTTTTGCATACCTCAGGCGACTCTGTTTGTGGCGTGCTTTCAGAAACGGCTTCTTTCGCATCACTCTCCCATACAGCTTCTCCTTGTGCAAAGTGTGCTGTATTGTTGACCGATGCACAGTGACACCATCTGCAGCAAGATGATGCTGCAGCTCTTTGGAGGTGGTCTGTGGATTGTCCTTGACTGTTCTCACCATTCTTCTTCTCTGCCTTTCTGATATTTTGCTTGGCCTGCCACTTCTGGGCTTAACAAGAATTGTCCCTGTGGTCTTCCATTTCCTTACTATGTTCCTCACAGTGGAAACTGACAGGTTAAATCTCTGAGACAACTTTTTGTATCCTTCCCCTGAACAACTATGTTGAACAATCTTTGTTTTCAGATCATTTGAGAGTTGTTTTGAGGAGCCCATGATGCCACTCTTCAGAGGAGATTCAAATAGGAGAACAATTTGCAATTGGCCACCTTAAATACCTTTTCTCATGATTGGATACACCTGGCTATGAAGTTCAAAGCTCAGTGAGGTTACAAAACCAATTTTGTGCTTCAGTAAGTCAGAAAAAGCAGTTAGGACTATTCAAATCAATAAAATGATAAGGGTACCCAAATTTTTGCACCGGTCATATTTGCAAACACCCAAATATTTAGAACTAAAAATGATTAAGATTAATAGGGGTGCCCAAACTTTTTCATACGACTGTATTTTATCAATTACTATGAATGGTGAAACATATTTAAACAATACTATGACTGACATGTTAAAGAGGATTCAATAGCACTAGAATTGCTTCAGGAGCATGCCCAGTGATGTCATGTGTACATGCTTTGCTTCACCTGTGCACTGTGCATGCCCTGAAAGCTGGGAGACAGAGTGCAAGTACAGTACACTCTGATTCACTGCACATGGAAGAAAAATTCAACAAAGTGTGTGTGGGATTGCAGGAGCAATTCTAGTAACGTACCTCTTTGGTACATCAATAATGCCACAATGGGTATGATTACAGCCTGGAGTGTGTGCCTATTTACAGGAATATATATATATATATATATATATATATATATATATATATATATAAAATATAAATTTTATATATATTTCATATAAAAGCTGTTAAAGAGCAGAATAGTGTGGTGGTATAAAGACAGGGTCCCTTTAAAGGTTTCTTTGGATGTTTAGGTTTCTACATACAGAATACAGGGGAAATTTACCTGGCTCAGGATAAGCAAACATAACTAGTAAAAACGACAATCTCTTTTGTGTACAAAGGTTAAGAGCCCAAGCATGTGGAATTTGCTTATAGTTTTACAAGTAAGATTACCATCCAAATGACAAAAATACTTAATATTTACAATGAGGAGATTTCATCATGAGACATTCATAACCATCGTTTTACAATGGATTAATAGCAAATATTTTGGGCAATTCAGTTTCCTGCTGCACAATGTGTGTCATAAAGCATCTGTTAGAAACACAATCCAGCCAAATATTAAATTTATATTTCCACATTGAATCCTTGTTTCTCAAGCAAATGAAGTCAACACCAGCTGGGAGCAAAGACTTCAAATGACCCATAAAAAGGCTACAGGACATGGCTGCAGTAAGTATAACGATTACAGTACATTATATGTCTCAAATGGCACGTTATCTCCCCATGTGGTCCACATATTATCCATGAACATGCTGCTAAGTCTTATAAGAAAGTCAAAATGATGGCAAGCACAAGTACTTTATGGTTATGGTGCCATTTCAACAAGACAAAAGTGGAGAAATAGAACCTGATAGACAGGGGCGTGAATACCAGGGCCGTTACCTGCTGAAGTAACACCAGCAGGTAATGAGCCCTATTTACTTACTGATCCTCGCTCCTTCTCACGCCCTCCTGCGCTTTCCATTCTGCGGAGGCGGAGGTGGCTGTGAGCAGGAGCGGGGATCGGTAAGTAAGGCCGCGGGCCATGAACCCCGCAAACACTGCTATCATTATACTCTGGGGTTTTTTAAGACCCCGGAGTATAATAATCCGAGGCCCAGGGAGGTGAGGAAACATAAAAAACACTGATACTTACCTCTCCTGTGACCCGGCAGGCTTTGGGCCTATTTGGTGACATCCCAGACGTCAGCCAATGTCATTATGCGTTGCGACGCCGACCTGGCTCACGCAAGATCTGGTCCAACATTGAACATGGCCGAAGTGTCAGGCAGAGTGCATCGGAGCCAGGAAGAGGTAAATAACATTGTTTTTTGTTTGTATCCTCCCCATGGTCTCCGATCATTATACTCTGGGGTCTGAAAAGACCCCAGAGTATAATAATTGTTCATGGGTGGTCCACAATGGGGCATAATACTGTGTGCAGGGGCCACTATGCTGCATAATACTGTGTGCAGGGGCCACTATGCTGCATATTACTGTCTTCTATATCTAAACAGTAAGTTTGGAGTTGGTTGTTATAAGAAACTGTCAACAAATTTATTGACGGACACATATCTAAAACAATTTCTAGATTTTGCACAGTAAAGTCCAATTTAAGGTTCAATTAATTGTGAATAGGATCTTCAAACCACATCCACAAAAAAGGCAAAAATCCACAGAAATCAAGGCATGCTTTTCTAAAACAATATAGATGGTAAAGATTCCTGCAAAGTCAGATGACACTTAAAAGATTAGCCAAGGATTTGCAATGGTTGTCTTGTATGGAAGTTTTCTGATGTGAATAAGACTAAGGTCCCATGTAGTAAGCCGCAGCCAAAAAGTGTTTCGGAAAAGACCGCGTTGCATTTTTTTTTCACACTGCTTTTCACAGAAAATCTGCAGAGTTTTCCTCTGCGGACTTTCTGTCCCTATTATACATATACGGAAAATGCCAGTGTTTCTGTAGGTATAATTGACATGCTGTGATTTACAAAAACTCAATGCATTAGCCACAATCCCATTCATTTCGCAGGTACTGTAAAATGCTGTGGTTTTTGCTGCATCGTTTCTGACGCGGCAAAATCACTGTGTTTTCGCAACGTGTGGCCCCAGCCTTTTAATAAATCTGCTAGGACAAGGTTTCCCAGCCCACCTTAATACCCACCCAGCTTTGGCCACTTTTCTCAAAAATGGCAAGCGGGTCAGAAAATGGATAAAGTGGTACCTTTTTGATGTACTTTGTGGTGCAAATGGCCGTGCACTAAAAACGCAACACTTTTGCACCAGAAACTGGTGTGATAACTTTAAGAATTTCCCCCAGTTTTTTTTTTTGTTTGTTTTCCTATAGATTTTATAGGGAAAAAATGAAAATGTGTGCATAAAATAGCAAGACAAAAATGCCCAAGAAATGCCAACCCCCCCCTCCCAAAAAAAAAAAAAAAAAAAAACTGTGAAAGCAATAATGGCCTTTGTAAAGACTTTATAGCAAGAAAACTTGTCAAGGTAGAAAGAAAGTATGTCAGAAGCCTCCATGTATATGTGCCTAGTTATACATTGATATTTCCACTAGTCCATACAGTAAATATTACTAATTACAAGGAACAAGAATTATTTATATTTACTTATTTTTTTTATTTCTTTATTTATCTTTACATATTTAAATTTGTATTTTTATTTTTCTTTAATTATCCATCATATTGCTCAGATGCATTAAATGCTTAGAATTTATATGAATGGAAAAGCACTGTACATGTTTACCAGACAGATGGTATAAAGAACATAATTTCATTATTCTTCAGATTCGAGACGTCTAAGATGATTGAAATGTAATTAGCAATTACAATTCTAACAATGGGGGCTCTGAAATCATCCATATTGGTATATGGATTGAGGAAAATCCTGTTTAAAATCTGTTGGTTTTTTTTAAAATAAAAATACACTCAAGCATTTAATTGAAATTAAAAAGAGTCTCTTTGTTGCTATAGAAACATTTCCCGGGGCCATTGCCTTAAATTGTGAATGTACATTGGGGTAAAGAAACACTTGTAGTAATTCCTTATTACAGGATTAATTAATGTATAATGCTTGCCAAAAGACTACTATATCATAAAAGCAGCTGACTAAGCTGCTCCCTCCAAATGAGCCAATTCTTTTGCTGTTCCTTTATTTTCTTGTTCTTTCCATTTTGCTGTGACCCTAAACAACTAGCAAAATATTGTAGCTTATTTTTTATTCTTTTAATACATGTCTGTTGTATTTCCCAATATAGTTTGCAGTACTATAACAATGCAGATGCAGGACTAGCATTGTACCAACCACAGAGCCCACTATATGACAGAGCCACTAACTAAGAATCCTAAAGCTGAAATGCTATTAGCCAGAGTGGATAGCTAAGTGCTAAGGAGCATCTCTCACTGTAGGTGACCTGTCACGTCTTTGCATTACATAGGCAACCTTTGTCACTTATGTATCAAATTCTCCATATTTGTTGTTGGTAGTGTAATGCTACTGTCTATTCTGTAGTGAAATATATCAAGCAGAACAGATTTTAGCACACGCTTTTTAGTTTTTTTGTTTAGTTTTTCCATTATAGGTAATTTTAAAGACCCATCTTTGAGCCAGTTTGAGCTTTGTGTGTATGTTTCTATTATCTAGTACTGTAGAGTGTCATTGCAGCAGTCAGTAATAGCATGTTCACTCAAGTATCATTACAGGGAGCCTGGCAATCATGCTTATCACCACTTATCACAGTACACCACAGGATTCACATTCTACTTCACGTCTCTCTAAACTGCCGGATAAACAGCTGTGTTATCATGTACAAGTAGTTTTCCTATCAGGTGTACATGGCAACAACTAACTCAGCTTATACAGTGCAAAAAGGTTACTTTTTCTCAGGACAACACTTTGGTTAGAAACAACTGTATTTACCAGCCTTACCAGTTACTAAGTGCAGTAGACTTCCTAAATGCTAATGGCACATCACCTTACCTGTAGTTCTATTCAGTGTCGGATTGGGTTGCCTAGGGCCCACCCATTAAATTTGTTGTACAAATTCCTAAAACTAACCCTAACACTAGGTTCACACCTGCGTTCGGGTTTTCGTTCTGGGGGTCCGCTTGGGGACCCCTTGAATGGAAACCTAATCTGCTTAAAAAAAGCGGTTACCCGCATAGACTATAATGGGATCCACCGTGTTTCCACCCAGTTTCTGCCGTGAAAAGGCAGAAAAATGTGCTGCTGCAGGTGTGAACCTAGCCTGAGAAACATTTTTTTTAGTAGTAGCTTATTCAGGTAGCAGCAACACAAAGCAAGGTGTTTGGGGTCCCCACAGTGGCGTCAAGAAGGTAGGGCCCAGAAAAGGAGGATACTAGTTGTCCTGCCTCGCATCTACATGTCATTTCAGCCACCATATACTTATAATAAACCAGGTAATTCTTTAACTAATCTACCCAGTTTATTGCATGGACACATAGGCTGGTTAAATGCTGTATGCTTTCATCTGTATGTAGTATTGTGGTAACTGCCCCCTTTGGGACACTGCACTGTGTGGTAGATATAAATGCTAATGTGGCACAAGTAATGTAAAAAGACTCTGAGGTAAATGCTGTGTTTTACAGTACCTTCAAAGTGGATTTAAAAAAATATTGCGTTTTTGTTCTCTAACAAGTTTATTCTCTAGAAAGGTGCAACATTCTTATAGGAAAACAGGAACAGTCAGGAAGGAGCACCAGAAACAGCATAAAGTGAACTAGTTATTTGCTAAGGCATCTGTGACAGATCGTCTCCACTTTAGGGGTTGTCAAATGTTGGAGAGAATTCATTACTCGGTACAAAACAGCTTCTACTGAGTGGTGAGTTTCCTCCCACAAATTGCTCACTTCAGGTCATTTTGCAACATTTCTATTGAATTAATGTCAGGACTTTGATGTGGCCATTCCAAAATTTTAATTTTATTCCTCTTCATGCATTCTTTGGTACAACAACAAGTGTGCTTAGGGCCATTGCCTGGCTTCATGACCCACAATGTCTTAAAATTCAGCTCACATAAAGATGTCCTGACTTTTTCCTTTCAAATTTGCTGGTATAGTTCAGAATGTATTGTTCTACCAATGATGGCAAGCCGTGATGCAGGAAAATAGGCCCAAACCATGCTATCACTACCTTGTTTCTCAGATGGTATGAGGTTTTACTTCATTTCAACCAAAAAGCTCTATTTTGGTCTCATCCATCCAGAAGGCTTCTGGCTTGTCCAAGTGATCTTTAGCAAACTCAGACGGGCAGCAATGTTCTTTTTCGAGACCATAGGCTTTCTCCCTGAAGTCTTGAGGTCCTTAAAATTCTCCTGTGTTTGTGCCATGATACACTTCCATAAACATGCATTGTGAAGATCAGACTTTGGTAGATGGGCTGGCAACCTGGATCAGGGCCTTATTGTAATGTTATAACACACTCAAAATTCCTTGCTGGCCTATTGATGCCTCATTGTCCCATCTCGTTGGTCATCTGATGACCATCTTGTTATGTTGCATCCTAATTCAGGCATCCTTAAATAGGAATGTTAGCCCCCAAGGTGGCCATTTGATGATGCAGCAACAATGTACAGAGGCTTGAGAAATAATGCTAATAATAATAATAATAATTAATAAATAATACATAAAAAATAAAACCAAAGTTCACAATAACAACAATAAAATATTATACCATAATAATATCTAATATATTTAGGCAGAGAACTTCAAATTTTCTATATAACCTATAAAAAGAAGGGACAAAATTTTTAAAAAAGCTATCTAATCCTATTAGATACCTCGCTGGCATGTGCTGTGCATATTCAATACTACAGAGGGTATATTATTCAGCAAAGACTCATAGAAATGACATTTGGTCCCTTTACTGAATAAAACAAATGTATCAAAACTGTCTGGATTCTGCAGGAAAGACTGATATGTGCCTTGTCATTCTGCCCTGTATTTTTATTTGCAATAGAAAATAATCCTATACAGCGCTGCAAGATTCTTTGGTCAAATTTCAGTATGTCTTATAGAATCTTTAGACAAAGAAGATCCCCACAATGTGCACATACAGAGAAATCCAGGTTTGAGTTGCATGCTTACTTATTCCAGACATTATGCACACCTCCCCCAACAATATCTTTTCTACTGTGTTTCAGGAGTATATCTAGTCATTGTGTGCTGTTGGAAAATGTGAGATTGGTCTAGCACAGGCTAGATTCTTTACCTCTCTTTGTAATATACTGTATTTGTTATACATATATACTGAAAATTTTCATTAATATGCCTTAGTCTTTGCTGTGACTAGCTATATTTGTACAGTGACTCTAAAATAATGATTATGGTTTTTTCTATTAAAATAAATTATTATTTCTGAGTTTTGTACTATGAATAGGAACAGAGTAAGAGCCTGTCTGTTAACACACTATTTCTACCTATGTGTATATACTAGAAGTAATATCTGTAGAGATTTAGGTATCAGATAGACTTCCTTTTCATCGCTGACCTCAAAAGCACTATAGTTTTTACAATAGTCATGAGCACTATGACAGACATTTTATTTATTGAGAGGGGGCATATTGCTACTACAGTATTATAGGACACTTTGGTTGAAACCTTTATGGGTCACAGTATTTGACATTTTTTCTGGGGGGCTTCAGCCACAACTGTTTTTCGGAACTGCTGCATCCAGAAAGGACTTGTATCATTTTGCATTTTCCTCCAGGCCTTCCTCATTCAGCTTTAGAGTAGGGACATAAACATTACATCCTATATATGCATCATATCAATACATAGAGGCAGTAAATAAATGCATACATGGCCCTCCATACATGGCCCTCCATACATGGCCATGATATCCGCTTACAATGTGATCAGCTGCTCATGTCCATTTATTCTTTTTACGCATTGTTTTACTTTATTTAAGACAATCCTGTGTTTGATAGAGCCACAAATGTACTGGTAGAGCTGTACTTCAGATCGAGAGCATAATGAATACATCATCCTGCAAGAGCTTTGTCTGCCCTATTGATCTAACAAGATGATTCTCAGTCAGGGGTGAGAAATATTACAATGGTCACATTCTTCTCAGCAATAGCATAGGCTTTGAAATCCATCATGTATAAAGAATACACTGAATAAACTGACTACAACATGGTTTGCTGTATGTTCTAGCATTTGCTTGTTAACATTCAATTGTTTAATAAAGTAGTAGTTATTCTCTAGAACTCTAGCTACATTGCAGTAATGGTAATTTTAGTAACCAGTGACTATATTTGTGAGTTATCCACTCCCTTCTGGTCCTCAGCTATGTCACATGACTCACGTCCTGATTCTCCAAGTGATAGGGAAGATTCATTACCTTTCCACAAACTGGCACTAAAAAGTTGTAGATTGGGAGTTTACGACTAGAGATGAGCAAATATTTGTGAGGTTCAGCCCACCGGTTCATTTTGCCCTGAACTTGTTTGGATGGAATCACAAGTGATATTATAATACTCAGAGTATAATAAGTGGAGGTCCAGGCAGGGAAAGGGAGGAAAAAACTTATACTCATCGTGCCTCATCTCTCCTGGCAGCCATGTGCCCTTTGATTGAGGCTCAGCAGTCACATGGGGCCCACTGATATCATGACGCTAAGACACAGTGTAAGCTGGAGGCCGCAAGGGGCTTGAAGAGGATACTGAAGGACTACTGGATGCTCATGAGAGGTGAGGCAAGGTGAGTAGAATTGTTTGTTATTTTCTCTAACCTCCCCTGATTCCCCACTTGTAATACTCAATGGTCTGCGAAGACCCCAAAGTATAATAGAGTTTCATGGGTGACAAACCCCAAATGGAACCAGTTCGGGTGAACCCAAAACTTCTGAAAATTTTGGGTCAAATTTGGTTCTAAATTAATAGGTTTGCTTATCCCATTTATCACCTTTATAACACCACTTGGACAAACATTGTTGCAACTTGAGTTTTTACAATGCTTTTGTCACTTTCTGAAAAGGCCCCGCCAGATTTAATACCGTTTGCACCAGTTTTCTTGCATAGATGATTACTGAAATCTATGCCAGCAATGAGTTGTCTTAGATTTCAGACTAGGCGCATAGACACCTGGAGTATGTGTTATGTGTTGACAGGGAAGTCACTTTCTCCTGTGACAGCCTTTATGTGAGTCACAAAAACTGACATTTTTCTGTCAATTGAAGAGTCTTATTGCTGGTCACATGACACAGCTGAGAACCAGAAGGGATAGGATTACTCACAAATACATAATCTACCTTTCTAATGGATCAGAGAATAAACAAGTTTTTGGGAGTGTTTCTTTAAATCTGCCCTATTGAGGCACTCTAACAGGAAATACCTATATTTCCACCATAATTTTAAAGAGCTGCTAACATGCACAGCAATTGTATTTATGTGATAACCTGCAGTGACATGTGTAGGGGAGTTAGGGGTGCAGCTTTTTAACAGTTTAGGTGAATGAAGTTGAGCTGCAGTACTACTCCCAACCTGTGTTTTAGAAGAGAGCAGCTATGTTTTTTCAAATCCAGTTCAACTTCCCATATAAACATGTTCTGTTCTGATCACACATGTTCTTTAAAAATGACAGATACACTAATGTGTTTGTGCCTTGAATGTGGGATAAAATGCCACAAATGATGGTCTAGTTTTGGCCTGTGTCAGAGCAGAAAGAGCTGAACATGCAGTTGTCTTTGTATGAACAATTACACACGTGGACAAAATTGTTGGTACCCCTCGTTTAATGAAAGAAAAACCCACAATGGTCACAGAAATAACTTGAATATGACAAAAGTAATATATAAAAATTCTATGAAAATGAACAAATGAAAGTCAGACATTGCTTTTCAACCAGGCTTCAACAGAATTTTTAAAAAAAGAAAACTCATGAAACAGGCCTGGACAGAAATGATGGTTCCCTTAACTTAATATTTTGTTGCACAACCTTTTGAGGCAATCACTGCAATCAAACGATTCCTGTAACTGTCAATGAGACTTCTGCACCTCTCAACAGGTATTTTGGCCACTCCTCATGAGCAAACTGCTCCAGTTGTCTTGGGTTTGAAGGGTGCCTTTTCCAGATGGCATGTTTCAGCTCCTTCAAAGATGCTCAATAGAATTTACGTCAGGGCTCATAGAAGGCCACTTCAGAATAGTCCATTGTTTTCCTCTTAGCCATTCTTGGGTGTTTTTAGCTGTGTGTTTTGGGTCATTATCCTGTTGCAAGACCCATGACCTGCGACTGAGACCAAGCTTTCTTACACTGGGCTGCACATTTCTTTCTACAATCCCTTGATAGTCTTGAGATTTCATTCAAGACACCCTGTGCCAGATGCAGCAAAGCAGCCCCAGAACATAACAGAGCCTCCTCCATGTTTCACAATAGGGACAGTGTTCTTTTCAAGATATACTTCATTTTTCCATCTGTGAACATAGAGCTGATGTGCCTTGCCAAAAATTTCAATTTCTGTCTCATTTGTCCATAGGACATTCTCCCAGAAGCTTTGTGGCTTGTCAACATGTAGTTTAGCAAATTCCAGTCTGTCAGGTTCAAGTTATTTCTGTGACCATTGTGGGTTTTTCTTTCATTAAACGAGGGGTACCAACAATTTTGTCCACGTGTGTATATAGGAAAGGCTCTCAATCACTCAGGTTATGACCGCCTACTTGACTACTAAACTCAGAACTTAAATGTGTAAATGACAGGTTATACTGAATCCTTTATAACAAACTATATACCAATTTGCTTAGCAATTCCTGCTCTGAAACATGCTGCCTGCAATTGGCACTGGCAGGAGGTTCACTTTAAACTGTACCCCCAGTAATGATCCTCAATTCTGTGTTAATTGATTTAATAAAATTCTGTCTTGGAACTGGAATTATTTTAGAATTCGGTAATAAATATGTCTTCAGTAAGATTTTATAAAAGCACCCAAGTGGTGGCTGTAGACAGCTAGAAATGTATCATATAACTGTGCGGCTGTCTGAAGAGAAGGTGATTTGGATCTCTGTTAGGAGTCGTTTACACTGCCGTAGGGTGAGAGCAACAGACTTTTACAGTGATAGAGTGAAGGTCACAGACTGGGCCCCCTCTGTCTCTGTCTAATTGACTGTAATGTAAACAATATGCTTGTAGGACTTTTAGTTCTATCAAAAAAGTAAAAAACAAGATGGATGAAAGCTTCCATCATGTTTTTCAACATTAGAGGGAATGCAGATGGACACCAGACCTGTGCCCTCTCCCCTCCACGTCCTGGTGTGATGATGAGAGACCGCCAGATATGTATTTCCCAGATATGTATTTTGTGTCAGTGTGTTGTCACGTGCTCAGATTTCTCCTACACCATGTGGTATGTCTGCTGTGTATCCAACCCTTTGATCCCCAGAGAGTCACTTACACAGGCCTTTGTTTACATAACAGTGCTACACTCGTTATCACGGCAGGGGGTCCTGCAGAAAGGATGTGCTGGGGGGACTCTCTGCACACAGCCATCAGACAAAATGGAGCCAACTACAGATCAAAAGGGATATGGTTTTATGACAATATATGCCCTGGGGAACCTCTTACAGTTTCCCCGATAAATTCCCCAGATGCGCCAGGCCTAGGCACATGTTTAGAGCCCACACAAGGTACTGTTCAAAGCCCAGAAAAGGTCCAGACACTGATCTCCTTACCCAAAGGTAATTGGGTGTCATCCTTGGTGGCTACATGATGGGGATCTTGCCACGAACCCTATCATACCTCCTGCCCAACTCTACAGTCATCGGGCAAGAAAATATAATGAAGCATGGTTATAGAGATTTTAGGAAGGAGAGTGACATCATGCAGGGAGGAGACTGGGGATAATTATACAGTCTCACCTGGGGGGAGCAGAAGTCTTCTTGTTCTGGACAGAATGTAAGAGACACATGCTATGTAACTTGATTAAGGAAGAACCCTGAAACCTATCACATGGGCTCAGAGAAATGGACTACAAACTCACTCTGGTATTTTTCTATCTTTTATTTCCCTTTTTATTTTGTTGTGCTTTTACGTTTATCCATATTTGCTTGATAATTGATATATATATTTCTGTATATGTTAATGCTTAGTACCGACCCACTGGGGTTAATAAATATATAAAATGTATAAAGCTCATTTCATATTATCCTATAAACCGGGTCTGCTCACGGTGTGTGAGTGGGAGGTTAAGAAAGAAGGTTGGTCGCAGGTCTGCCAGGTACCATGGCAAGCCAAGATCCTTCACACCTGGTTTCAGTGACAAGTGGGTGGGGTTATCCTACACTATGTGATATAGAAGAAGTGTCTCCTACTGATTTTCTGTTGCAGAAAAACAGTAGTGGATTTTCCCAAATTCTGCTGTAGCAAAACTGCTGTAAATGGGGTAGTCTTTGTAGTGAAATGTATTGGGTTATCTACACATTTACCACAAATTTCACTATTAGCACTGCAAAAGGCAAAAGTTGCTGTGAAAACCTGTGTCATAAATTAATATGCTGTGGATAGATAACCCATGCTGCTGGTCAATTTGTGTTGCAGATTATTTATGTAGTGTGTGGATGAAATTTGTTAAGATCTCAACCACTTTGTTGCTACTGCACTGAAGGATGGTGGCTTCCACCACCTTCCACAAGTATGGTCTTAGATGGGCTATTGTTGTTAGGTCCTCACCCATGATAGGCTAAGTATGCTTTTTTAATGCTGCTTATGAACATATCTATTCACTGTGAAGTACTTTACTGTGTTTTCATACTTGCTTTGACTCTGAAGACTTTTGCTCTGAAGTTTTTTGTGATATTGTCAGCTTTTGATTTCTTGCTGAGTTATCATGTTTTCTTGGGACTGGCTTTTCTTGGAAAGAGGGCACAACAATGATTCTTCCAAAACATGTCCCCATTTACTATGCAGTAATGGCAGGCAGTGCCATTTTCGCACTGCTCGAGCTACAGCTTTTGCTTGCTACAGCCAGACACTGGGTGGGGAAGTCTGCTATAAAAGTAGGTCTACTTGCTCCTATTGATTCTTACATATGGATCTCCGCTGTGACTGGTGCAGATTCGATCAGTACAGAGTGTTCATATCAGTGCTGGGTTGGAGCCCAGGCTTTACCCAAAAGAAACCAAAGCAAACATTGGTGTGTGCCTGAGAATTGGGACCCATATGAGCTGAGGGTGACACCTGGGCGAACAGTGACACTGCTGTGTATTGCCATGCTACTGCTTCTCCCACAATGGAAGGTTTCTGAAAATTGAAAACTGGTTAACTTCCACAGTGTCCAAGCAACTGCTGTTAACCTCTACTGTGCTAAACAGCTACCTCAGCAAATTACTGGTGACCTGCAAAAGTGTGTGTGTTTTCTTCAGCCAAACTTTTAGGCTGAGGCCCCACGTTGCGGAAATGCAGCATTTTACAGTACCAGCAAAGTGAATGAGATTCTGACTTAATCCATCCACACACATTGTGGGGAAAAAAAAGCTGCAGAAAAGGTGCATTTTCAAAAAATGCAGCATATCAATTTTACCTGTGGAAACGCTCACTTTTTCCCTGTAGATTTAATAAGGGAAGAAAAACATGTACAGCATCCGAATGGACACTGCTTAAACATTTTTGCATTGTTATTCACTGTTTCATATTCTTCCTGTGTAGTTTGCTGCTTCCAGTTAATTTTATTCCTTTTTCTGGGACATTCCACTCCCCTCTTTTTTCAGGGAGCTTGGTCCAGGCCAGCATATGGTTGGCTGGAGTAAGGAAAGGAGACTTTGAGTCTTCTGTTAAGTTAAGAGGAGTTGAGTCTTTGGTGTATAGCAAAGCAGACCTACTGAGAGTGTGTTTGTTACAGGCTCTGGTGAGGGAAATGTGTTGGGTTTCTTGTTAGAGTCATAACCTAGAGACATCACTGCTACAGCACTGAGACAGGGAAGAAGTCTGCTGTCAACCTACAGAGAGGAGAGAAAATGCCAGTTTGGATGGGAAGTTGAGATTTGCTAGAGCCTTTCAGCCTGGATTCTGCAAACCCCTCAGGTACATAGGGATCCCAGAGACTTACTCAGTCACAGCCCCCATATCTATTGGGAGAGGCAGGAGTATAGTTATATCGGAGTGGAGTTATTAGGCACCATTGTGTGCAACTGCTGTCTCCTGAGTCATTCTTGTGCTTACTATCAAGGGCCCTTTTGACCACCATCACCTGGCTCAGTGTGAGTAGAAGACTCCTCACAACTGAAATTGCCCCAGGGGAACTAACATCACAATTAGGTGGTGCAGGCCTCCTAACACTGCTGCAACTTGGGATGTGGGCTGGAGGAGTTGGTTTGCTTGACAGAAATTCAGCAATGTTTTTGTCTCGTGTGGCTCCAGCCAAATGTAGTAATGTTAGTAAATAGCTCACAACATCAACAACACAGATCCCCAATATGCACATTTGCATGAGGTTTAAACATATGGGGTGAAATAACTAAAACTGGAGTAGTGATGTCACCCATTAACTTTGTCAGAGATTCTTTTTAAAATTAAAAAAACATCCTGATGTGGTTGTTATTGGTAACCTTTCAGCTTTTAGAAACTGTTGTATGAATAGCTGGGATAATACTTCACAGAGGTTAGTACAATATATGTAATTTTTCAGCAGCCTGAGAGTCCGCACATTGCTGGTAATACTGCAGGAACTACAGAATATCTGCAGAGTTTGGCTGGTAAAGGGAAAATAAAATCTGCTGCAGCGCAGTGTCAGTGCCATGGTGCAGGCAGAGAAGTGGACTTTTTTAATTAGGCTCCTGAAAGTGCATGACAGATTTATGCAGAAAACTGGTCATGAAAACAAATGGGAAATGATTTAACAAACAGCGCAGCAGAACGGCTAGAACAGGAAGAATTCCCTACTGATTCCATGGGGATAATATTTCTAACAATTAGATGATTACCTAATAAGACTTTAATGCCAGATTTGCAGCTGTTAAACGCCAATCAATAATGCTGGTGCTAATTGATTTCTCTGGGGTTCATAACAGTGGTTGTTCAGGCCCCTATGTTTTATTACACACCAGCTGTACAAAGGCACACACTAGGAAACATACTAAAAAATATTATGGTAAATCTGCAGATTTGTGGCCACAAAATACACTCACGTTAGTGTACAAAAATATAAGAAATGGATCAGTCAACATCAAAAGTATAGGACTCATCAACTGCGTACATTCTGTTATGCGTCAGAATCAGTGAAAAAAAAAATGCTTCAGTTGTTCTGTGCATGTCTGAATAAACACATTGAAATGAATGGTTATGTATTGTGCCTGCAAAAAATGTGGACGTCAACTGTACGTGATATGCAGAGGTATGAATAAGGTCAAATTCAGCAATTGCACCTAATAGAAAAGCATTTCTATGCTCAAAATCATTCCACGCCTGATGTAAACCTCTAAATAGTCGCATTATACACTATTGCAGCTAAAAAAGTCACAATACCACTGGAGTTGCGCCAAACAATAAATTATAAATTACATGAGTATTTAAAGTCCATCCTTTTTTAAATTTACAATTTTTTTTAGATTAGATGAAGTGGTAAGTCTAGTCATTTTTACAGTGGCTTGCAAAAGTATTCATGCCCCTTGAACGTTTTCACATTTGTCACCTTACAACCACAAACTTAAATGTATTTTATTGAGATTTTATGTGATAGACGAACACAAAGTAGCAGATAATTGTGAAGTGGAATGAAAATGATACATGGTTTTCAAAATTTTAATCAAATAAAAATCTGAAAAGTGTGACGTGCAAAAGTATTCAGCCCCCTGTACTCTGATACCCCTAAATATAATCCAGTGCAATCAATTGCCTTCAGAAGTTACTTAATTAGTTAAAGAGGACCTTTCACGACCTCATGGATATGCTGTTTTACATACCGCTGAATTCAGCGTGCTGCCGGCTTTCCTGGTATGTGCCCAGGGGCTGGAGATATCGGCGGTGTAAGTTTCATGGTTTACTGTCAGAAAGGCATTCCAGACAGTCTAGCTGCGCTGTGAGGAACGCCCTCCCTGACAGTACAGGGCTATAGACGAGTACAGAGGGAGCGTTCTTTACAGCCCAGTGATGACACTGAGCTGTGAGGAATGCCCCCCCCAGTACAAGTCTATGAACGAGAACTATAAGGGAGGGCATTCCTCACAGTGCAGCTAGACTGTCAGGAACACCTTTCTGACAGTAAACCATGAAACTTACACCGCCGATATCTCCAGCCCCGGGGCACATACCGGGAAAGCCGGCAGTGCACTGAATTCAGCGCGCTGTTGGCTTTCTAGTGGTATGTAAAACCGCATGTGCCTGAGGACATGAAAGGTCCTCTTTAATAGAGTCCAGTTGTGTATAATCTCAGTATAAATACACCTGTTCTGTGAAGGCCTCAGTGGTTTGTTAGAGAACACTAGTGAACAAACTGCATCATGAAGCCCAAGGAATTCACCAAACAGGTCAGAGTTAAAGTTGTGAAGAAGTTTAAAGCAGGGTTAGGTTATAAAAACATATCCCAAGCTTTGAGCATCCCAAGGAGCACTGTTCAATCCATCATCCAAAAATGGAAAAAGTATTCTACAACTGCAAACCTACCAAGACATAGCCATCCACCTAAACTGACAGATCGAGCAAGGAGAGCATTGGTCAGAGAAGAAGCCAAGAGGCCCATGGTCACTCTGGAGGAGCTGCAGAAATACACAGCTCAGGTGGGAGAATCTGTCCACAGGACAACTATAAGTCGTTCACTCCACAAATCTGGCCTTTATGGAAGAGTGGCAAGAAGAAAACCATTGTTGAAAGAAAGGCATAAGAAGTGCCGTTTGCAGTTTGCCACAAGCCATATAGGGGACACAGCAAACGTGAAAGAAGGTGCTCTGGTCAGATGACACCAAAGTTGAACTTTTTGGCCTAAATGCAAAACGCTATGTGTGGTGGAAAAGAAACACTGATCATCACCCTGAACACACCATTCCCCACTGTGAAACATGGTGGTGGCAGAATCATGCTAGGGGGAGTCTTTCATTCAGCCGGGACCCGGAAGCTGGTCAGAGTTGATGGGAAGATGGATGGAGCTAAACACAGGGCAATACTGGAATAAAACCTGTTGGAGGTTGCAAAAGACTTGAGACTGGGAAGGAGATTCACTTTCCAGCAAGACAATGACCCTAAACATTCAGCCAGAGCTACAGTGGAATGGTTTAGATCAAAGAATATTCATGTGTTAGAATGGCCCAGTCAAAGTCCAGACCTAAATCCCATTGAGCATATGTGACAAGACATGAAAATTGCTGTTCACAGACGCTCTCCATCCAATCTGGCTGAGCTTGAGCTATTTTACAAAGAAGAATGGGCAAAAATCTCAGTCTCTAGATGCGCAAAGCTGGTAGAGACATACCCCAAAAGACTTGCAGCTGTAATTGCAGCAAAAGGTGGCTCTACAAAGTATTGATATAGGGGGGCTGAATACTTTTGCACGTCACACTTTTCAGATTTTTATTTGATTGAAATTTTGAAAACTTTTTATCATTTTCATCCACTTCACAATTATCTGCTACTTTGTGTTGATCTATCACTTAAAATCTCTATAAAATACCTTTAAGTTTGTGGTTGTAAGGTGACAAAATGTGAAAAAGTTCAAGGGGTATGAATACTTTTGCAAGGCACTGTATATGTCACAACTGATTGATGGAGGTGTCAGTGTTTGGACACCCATCGATCTAAAATTAGTCACCTATTTTATCCTCAATCATTAGTAGAAAAACAGATTGAGACATTGAGGCTAATTCTAAGGCCCCACGTTGCGGACAGGGTCGGACTGGCCCACCGGGGAACCGGTGAATCCCCCAATGTGCCCCGAGCCCCGACTATTAATACTCATTTTGCCAATGCAAAGGTCAGTGGTCTGATCGGGACGGTCAGGGGCCCGATCCGGCCCCTGACCATCCCGATCGGGCCCCTGACCAATGGACAGGGGCGTAACGATCGTGGTCCCAAGGGCTGCGACTGCGACCGGAGTAGTACGAGGCCCCCTGGAAATGGCCGGGGCCCCGGACTACCATGATAGTGGTCGGGGAAAGCCTGGTTCCCTGACCGCTATACCTATTGTTAATGGAAAGGGGCGGGCCCCCTTTCCATTAGATACCAGCCCAGGGGAAGTGACAAAAAAAAAAAAAAAAAAATACTCATCTGGCTGTCTTGGGCTCAGAATTGTCTCCGGCACTTTTCAGGCCTCACTGCAGGGGCCTGTGATTAGTCCCCAGCGGTAACATGGGGCGCGCCAGCGTAATGACATCATCGCGCCAAACGTGACTGCTGAGGTGCAGTCACAGGCCCCAGCGGTGACGTCTGGGGCACAGGACGTGGAGACCAAGGAAGTTGGAAAAGACATCAGGATGGAACGAGGATGCCTCGGAGAGGTAAGACAAGGTGAGTATAAGTGTTTGTTATTTTTAATCCCTTCTCTTGGGCCTCTACTTATTATATTCTGTGGTCTGAGGAGACCCCAGAGTATAATAATAGCTGGGGGGGGGGGCACTGTGGAGCACCTAATAGTGTGTGGGGGTCACTTTGGCCATATAATACAGTGTGGGGGCCACTGTGGGCATATATTACTGTGTGGGGGCCACTGTGGGCATATAATACAGTGTGGGGGCCACTGAGGAGCATATAATGCTGTGTGGGGGCCACTGAGGGGCATATAATGCTGTGGGGGGGCCACTGAGGAGCATATAATACTGTGTGGGGGCCACTGTGGGCCTATAATAATGTGTGGGGGCCAGTGTGAGCATATAATACTGTGTGGGGGCCATTGTGGGAATATAATAATGTGGGGGGAGCACTGTGAGCATATAATACTGTGTGGGGCCATTGTGGGCATATAATGCTGTGTGGGGGCCACTGCGGAGCATATAATGCTGTGTGGGGGCCACTGCGGAGCATATAATGCTGTGTTGGGGCTACTGCGGAGCATATAATGCTATGTGGGGGCCCACTGCGGAGCATATAGTGCTGTGTGGGGGCCACTGCGGAGCATATAATGCTGTGTGGGGGCCACTGCGGAGCATATAATGCTGTGTTGGGGCCACTGCGGAGCATATAATGCTGTGTTGGGGCCACTGCGGAGAATATAATGCTGTGTGGGGACCACTGAGGAGCATATAATGCTGTGTAGGGGCCACTGTGGAGCATATTATACTGTCCAGGTATTGTTTACATGCTGGGTGCTGCGCTGCTCATTCACCATGTTCTTGATAACTGCAGTTGTGGGTACTAAAGCTGTATCTCTTTCAAGTATCTGAGATATAGCTGCAGCACCTGTAACCGTCACTATCAAGAATTCACTCTAGGGGGGGGTAGGGGGGATCCTGATGGGCAGCCGTTGGAACCAATCCAGTTGCAGCTTGTTAATGCAAGCGTCACTGACGTACTGATGCTATGTGTGGCGGCGGTTTCGGCATAGGAGCCCAGGCCAGCAATGTGAAAGGTACGTACAACTTAACCACGCAAACAAAAAAACAACTTTTCCCCCTATTTTGCCCCCAAATCTTTTAACTTCACTGACCACTCTGATAACTACAACCCCCAGCATCTACAGATGCTCTGGGTCTGTTGAGAGTTGTAATCCCCTCCTCCCACCCCATCTAATTTCTCACTGTATTGGGCATACAGTGGCCCCTTCACTATTTCTTCCCCCCCCCCCCCCGTACAGTGGCCCCTTCACTGGTCCCCTATACTGTATGGGGACCATTGATGGGGTCATTATATTGTGGTGGGGGGGCAGTGATAGAGGCCAATAGCCTGGGGGACATTAAAGGGGTTGTGCACGATAACATTTTTTTATTTTTTAATTACACCGGGGCAGGTGAAAAAAAAAAACAACTCAAACTTTCTCTCCTGTCCCCAGTGTCTCCCAGCGTGGTTTGGCCTGCAGCTCTGTTTTCTTCCAGCTAAAGTTCCCCCTGCACGTGACTACCTGTGACGTCACGTGACTCCTGAGGCCAATCAGCGGCCTAAAGGAAGGGACCTGGGATGTCACAGCCAGTGAGGACTTCCGGCAAAAGAAGACAGCGGAGCTGCAGGACCGGACTGTGCTGGGACCTGCTGACACTGGAGGACTGGGGATAGGTGAGTATGTTTAGTATGTTTTTTTTTTTTTTGTTTTGTTTTGAGGGGAATTCACCTCCCCCAGACTAATTAGAAAAAAGACAAAAATTATACTGGACAACCTGTTTAAAGTGTAGCGCATTAGGGGGATATATTAAAGGAGTTGTCCAGGTATAATTTGTTATGATTTATCCTCAGGATAGGCCATAGATACCTGATCTGTACAGGGCTGACCCCGGACCGATCAGCTGTATGGAGCCACTTCTGGCACCTGTCCTGTACACAATACAGGGCCAGAAGCAGAAAGCTCTGTCCACTGTGTATTAGCCGGGCACCTTCACTGTATCTCAGCACTTATTGAAGTCTGTAGGAGCTGAGCTGCAGTGAATGTGCTGGGCGATTAAACAGCGGATGAAGCTTTCTGCTTCCGGCCCTGTGTTGTGTACAGAATGGGTGGCTCCAAACAGATGATGGGGCCGTGTGTCAGCCCCATACCGATCAGGTATTTATGGTCTATCCTGAGCATAGGCCATAAAAAAGATTAACCTTGGACAACCCCTTTAATATGCCCCACACAGTTGAATGTCCCCCCACAGGATGTTAGCCCCATCACTGCTCCCACACAATATAATGGCTCCATCACTGTTCCCCACACAGTATGGAGGACCAGTGAAGAGGCCAGTGTAAGGGGGGACCAGTGAAGAGGCCATAAAAAAATTTGGCCCAGACAACCCCTTAAAAGAGGTTGTCCATAAACTGGAGTGACCACTGTGGCAGCTGCCTCGGAGGTGTAAAAATAAAAAAATTTCAAAAAAAGCATACTCACCTGTCCCAGCAACCCGTTGTCCCCTGCCTGTGTCTGTTCGGTCTCATTGTGGCCTCTCATTTCTGGAAATCTTGTACCTAATTGGTCTTCACGGTCACAGGAGGTGCAGCACTCCCAGCAAGGAGGCGCCGGCACGAGACTGAATGGACCCTGGCAGTGGACAACGGAGCACCAGAGACAGGTGAGTATGCTTTTTATGCTTTTTTAAATTTATTTATTTTTTATTTTACACCTCCCGCATGGGACTTGGGTTGTGCCAATTCCTGGACAACCTCTTCAAAGGATTTATCCATCTTTCTAATATTGATATCCTGTCCTTAGGATAGGCCAGCAATATTACATCTGCGATGATACAACAGCCAGGACCTCTGCAGATCAGCTTTTCCAGGACAGTGCGGCTACAGGTAATGGTAACAGTTCTAGGAGCCACGCTGTTCACTTGCCATACAGGGTGTAGCAGTGGGTTTAGGTAGTGCAGTGGTGCACATGGTATAGTGGGTGAGCAGCATGGCTCCCAACATGTTATTACCTTTAACCGCCCTGTTTCGGTACCGCTGATCTGCAGGGGTCCTGATGGTGGGCCCCTAGAAACAGTTCCACTGGTGGGCCCTAGACATCCCAGTCCGACACTGGTTGCGGAAGTGCCACATTTTTTATTGCTGTGGAAACGCAGTGGAAAAAAACACTGTGTTTTACAGTCCCAGCAAAGTGGATAACATTTCATCAGTCTCATTCAAACATTGCAGAAAAGCTGTTTTTGAAAAGTGTGTGCATTTTTGAAAAACCATAGGATGTTAATATTAGCTGCATAATCACACACATTTTCCTTATAGATTTTAATAGGAGAGCAGAGGAAAATAAAACAAAAACTCAATGAAAAATACTGTGGAAATAAAAGCAGTGCTTTTTCGCTGCGTTATTTTTCAGCAGGGTTTTTTTTCGCTATGTTGGGCCTTAGCCTCAAAGTGCAACTGTCACGTTATTTCATTTTTTTAACTCTATATTTACTATAACTCACTCCAATTTTCTGGCTTAAGTTATACAGGAAATCTATGTGCGTTCCTGAATAAAATTCTGCAGAGTGTTACCCCAGTGTTAGGTTAAGGCCCACTCTGTACAGTAGAAACACAGCATTTCTGGTTGCTGTAGAAGTGCAGCAGAATAAAGCGCTGCATTTTACAGTATCAGCAAAGTGAATGAGATTCCATAACTGTCATCCACAGACTGTGGAAAAAGGAGCGATTTCAAAAACGTGAGTGTTTTTGAAAAACGCATCATGTTAATTTTATCTGTGGAATCGCAAGTGTTTTCTCTATATATTTAATAGGGGAAGAAAAAATGCAGAGAAAAAAACTGCAAGAACCCAATGAAAACTGTGTTTTCATTGTATTTTTTCCAGTGTTTTTTTTTTTTTGCTGCATTTAACTAGGTGGGGCCTTAGCCTTAAAGCAATTACTGTTTGTGAAGACAAATGTTGCAAGCTGGAAAGTGAGCTTTGAGCTAACATAATATCAATTATTAATTCATACCTAAAACACTTACTGTAAAACTTAAAAAATGTGGGAATTAAAAAACATCCTGCTAGGGAAAAACAAACAAAAAATAGACTTTACACTGTGTTTCATGGAAAGCCTTGTAGCCTCTGGTTGTAACATGGTCATACTTGGCTTAACACCGGGTCAATTTATTAAATGATTCTTTCTCTTCCAAGGATAAAATTGCTTCATGAAGGTAAGAAGGCATTATAACCAAATTATATAACTTTTAGGCTGGAGACAATTAATCTAATGTACAAAAGATATTTTAGGGTTTTGTGCTCATGCAGCTGTAGGATTCATATTTGCAGCGCCAGAGGAAATTTATCAATAGTGTCTAAGGTGCATTGATTCAAAAGTCTGCAAAAACATTGGTAACTGTGACAAACTTAAGTTTAGTAACATCCCTTTTTCTAGATATTTTATAAAACTGTCAGTTTTTAAAAGTGCCTAAAACTCTGAAACCAATAGTAATGCCATGCTGGATTATTTTAAAGCAGTTCAAACATACATTTGTGGACAAATCAGGTCCACCCCAATATAAAAAGGCTCTGAGAGGCTACTTTTTGGTAGTGTACCTCTTGATGAGAGACTGCTAAACATGCCTCTACAACACACTCTAAGACATGCCATGTTGACAGGCTTTGACAGAGGGAACATCATTGACTGAGTGCAGATGGTTGTTTAGGCAAATTGCCCACAATCTAAGCTGTTCTGACCTAGCTGTTAGGAGGTTTTGGGAGCACATACACAACGAACAGGGTCCAGCCTGACAAGATAAACCATCAGAAGAGAGAATAGTTTGATCTGCCAACCCTGTCTGTGCCTGGATCATTTCCAGACACTTAGCAGCAGGAAATTTGGTGTCACTGTGCCCATTACTTGCCCTGCCATTGACAGCCAGCCACCATTGCCTTTGTTTGAGGTGGTGTTGCCGCAACCCAGATGGAGGAGATCGGAGGATGGGAGTAGTAGTGGCGGATGCTGTGCCATCTAGCAGGCCGAGCCTTGGTTCTAGGACGGTGTTATAGGCTCCACAGGATGGATTTCTACTACTCCTCCTCTCTGCCTCTCCCAGCAAGGTACACTGGGGATGGAGTTACAGGGAGTCCTGACAGGGATCTGGTTACCTGTATGCTAGGCCCGAATGAGTTTCTCAGGGTCCTCTTCTGCTCCTCCTGGCACGGCACCGAATAAATCCAATAGTTCTAACAGCACTACTCCCTTGCTCTGGGCTATCTATAGGTGAGCCTGGGGCTGGTGATATCCCTCCTGGGGCTGTAGAGGCAACCGTTGGCCTACAGTCCTGAGGCTCGTGGTAGGTGAGCTCTGCACACCTTCTCTTGTCAACTGCATGCACTGAACTGGAGACCAATGCATTAGTGCCGAGGGGGAGCGGGGGGAAACTATAGCTCTCTGTAAACAGACTTTGAACGGAGTAACTTTACACCTTTGATGACGGGATAGCGGTTAGTGCTATCCTAGAAACGCGTCAGGTGTTTTAAGGAGGTAGTTTGATAGTGTCCATGTGAATATTGGCACTAAATCATTCCTACTTCTCAGAAGTGTTTTTTTTTGCCTAGGACTAGTCTGACAGCCATTGAACAGCATTGCAAATATTTTGCTAGTGGTCGGCTTTCCTATTTTGAGCAAATTTAAGTTACTATCATGCACTTCTGAGAAAGGGGAGGGGTTGTTTCATGACTAGGGGTGACATATTATATGTGTTACACACAGGGTTGGACTGGCCCACCGGGGAACCGATGATTCCACCGGTGGGCCCCGAGCCCCGACTATTAGTCCTCATGTCATAGGGGCCCGATCAGGATCCTGACCATCCAGATCGGGCCCCTGACCAGTGGCGAAACGATCGCGATCGCAGGGGGTGCGACCGCGACCGGACCCGGCAGGGTACAGGGCCCGTGGCCAGCTGGAGATGGCCGGGGCCCCGGACCACTATGATAGCGTTTGGGGAAAGCCTGGTTCCCCGACCGCTATACATACTGTTATTGGAAAGGGGCTCTGGCATATTGCAGGCCCTTTTCCAATAGATGGCAGCCCAGGGGAGGTGACTGAAAACAATAAATACATATTCTCACCTCTCCTGGGCACAGCGATCTCTCCGGCGCTCCTCCGTCATGTGACTGAGGCCTGTGATTAGGCCCCGGCGGTGGCCTCAATTACAGGCCTCAGCAGCGACGTCAGAAAAGGGCCTGAAGACGCTGAAGACGAGAGGATGGAGCGAGGATGCCAAGGAAAGGTAAGGCAAGGTGAGTATGAGTGTTTGTTATTTTTAATCACTTCCCCTGGGCCTCCGATTATTATACTCTGGGATCTGAGGAGACTCCAGAGTATAATAATAGCACCGAAACGGAGGGGGGCTATTGGGCGCATATAATATTGTGTGGGGGCCACTGTGGAGCTTATAATACTGGGTGGGGGCCACTGTGGAGCTTATAATACTGGGTGGGGGCCACTGTGGAGCTTATAATACTTTGTGGGGGCCACTGTGGAGCTTATAATACTGTGTGGGGGCCACTGTGGAGCTTATAATACTGCGTGGGGGCCACTGTGGAGCTTATACTCCATACAGTGGCTCCTTCATTTTTTTTTTTAATTACGCCGGGGCAGGTGAAAGAAACAAAACAAAAAAAAAACAAAAACTTTCTCTCCTGTCCCCAGTGTCTCCCAGCACGGTTCGGTCCTGCAGTTCAGTTGTTTTCTTCCAGCTGAAGTTCCCTCTGCACATGACTACCTGTAATGTCACGTGACCCCTGAGGCCAATCAGCGGCCTAAGGGAAGGGACCTGGGACGTCACAACCAGTGAGGAATTCCGGCAAAAAGAAGACAACAGAGCTGCAGGACCTGGACTGTGCTGGGAGGACACCGGAGCACCGGAGACAGGTGAGTATGTTTAGTATGTTTTTTTTTTTGGAGGGGGTAGGGGGGATTCACCTCCCCCAGACTAATTATAAAAAAGAAAAAAATTATACTGGACAACCTCTTTAAAGTGTGGCGCATTAGGTGGGCCCTGGGGGGGTATATTAAAGGGGTTGTCCAGGCATAATTTGTTATGGTTTATCCTCAGGATAGGCCATAGATACCTGATCTGTAGGGGGCTGACCCCGGACTGATCAGCTGTATGGAGCCACTTCTGATGCCTGTACTGTACACAATACAGGGCCAGAAGCAGAATGCTCTGTCCACTGTATAGGGGCCGGGCACCTTCACTGTATCTCAGCACTTATTGAAGTCAGTAGGAGCTGAGCTGCATTGAAGGTGCTGGGCTGCTATACAGCGGATGGAGCTTTCTGCTTCCGGCCCTGTGTTGTGTACAGAACAGGCTCCTGAAGTGGCTCCGAACAGCTGATGGGGCCATGTGTCAGCCCCCTACCGATCAGGTATTTATGACCTATCCTGAGCATAGGCCATAAAAAAGATTAACCTTGGACAACCCCTTTAATATGCCCCACACAGTTTAATGTCTCCCCCCACATGATGTTAGCCCCCATCACTGCTCCCACACAATATAATGACCCCATCACTGTTCCCCATACAGTATGGGGGACCAGTGAAGAGGCCACTATGTGGGGGGACCAGTGAAGTGACCATAGAAAAATTTGGTCCAGACAACCCCTTAAAAGAGGTTGTCCATAAACTGGAGAGACCACTGTGGCAGCTGCCAGGGAGGTGTAAAAATAAGAACATTTTAAAAAAAAGCATACTCACCTGTCCCCAGCACCCCGTTGTCCCCTGCCTGTGTCTGTTCGGTCTCATGGCAGCACCTCCTTTCTGGAAATCCTGTACCTAATTGGTCTTAGCGGTCACATGAGGTGCAGGACTCCCAGCAAGGAGTCGCTGGCATGAGATTGAATGGACACTGGCAGCGGACAACGGAGCGCCGGGGACAGGTGAGTATGCTTTTTAATTTACTTATTTTTTACTTTACACCTCCCGCCAGCTACATGGGTTGCTCAAATTCCTGGACAACCTCTTTAAAGGATTTATCCATCTTTCTAATATTGATGGCCTGTCCTTAGGATAGGACATCGATATTACATCTGCGATGATACAACAGCCAGGACCTCTGCAGATCAGCTTTTCCAGGACAGTGTGGCTACAGGTAAAGGTAACAATTCTTGGAGCCACGCTGTTCACTTGCCATACAAGGTGTAGCATTAGGTTTAGGTAGTGCAGTGGTGCACATGGTATAGTGGGTGAGCAGCATGGCTCCCGGCATGTTATTACCTTTAGCCGCCCTGTCTTGGTACCGCTGATCTGCAGGGGTCCTGATGGTGGGCCCCTAGAAACAATTCCACTGGTGGTCCCTAGACATCCCAGTCCGACACTGGTTACACACATTCAAGTCCCCTGGCCATGCACGACTTTACTTGCTCTTAAGTTCTATTATGAGAGATTATTGTGACTCATCTTTTAGATTATATTAATAAAGATAGCATTTTAGACATACTCTTTTGGGAAGTGACACTTTCTATAGGTTTTCTCTTTCTGATCTGAAGACCAACCGTCACAGGGGAGATGAGACCTCCCTAGGACCCCGCCCAGTGGTCTGTGATAGGCCAGGGTTGAACCAAGGCAAGGTTTTAAACACTGCAGGGGGAAAAATGCCGAGGGACAAGCTACAAAACATATAACATATAACATTTAACATAGAACAGGACGTAGTAACATAAAACCCAGAGGCACAGGAAACAAACAAATAAAAGCAGTAGCTCTCTGGGATGCTGCAGTGTCATGAATGCGAAACCTAGACCACTACGGATTGGAACCACATCATCTTTAGAGATAAATCCAGGCTCTGTTTGGGATCTGATGATGGTTGTGTTGAGTGCTTTATGTCTTTGCTGTGGAGCGACATATCCCAATTGGGTATTTATAGGACCAGTTGGGACACTAGCTTTGGCAACCTACAAGTTTGCAGGATCTACAGTCCTAGCAGCAACATCTGTAGACAAGTGTGCCACAGGATAACATACCGAACCTGAATGTCTCCAAGTCCAGCTGTATCTCATCTTGTATTCAGGCTGAACATGATACACAAGCCTCCCTACATTTTTCCCCAATAAATGTACAGTGGGGAAAAAAAAGTATTTAGTCAGCCACCAACTGTGCAAGTTCTCCCACTTAAAAAGATGAGAGAGGCCTGTAATTGACATCATAGGTAGACCTCAACTATGAGAGACAAAATGAGAAAACAAATCCAGAAAATCACACTGTCTGATTTTTTAAGAATTTATTTGCCAATTATGGTGGAAAATAAGTATTTGGTCACCTACATGCAAGCAAGAGTTCTGGCTCTCACAGACCTGTAACTTCTTCTTTAAGAGGCTCCTTTGTCCTCCACTCATTATCTGTAGTAATGGCACCTGTTTGACATTGTTATCAGTATAAAAGACACCTGTCCACAACCTCAAACAGTCACACTCCAAACTCCACTATGGTGAAGACCAAAGAGCTGTGGAAGGAACCAGAAACAAAATTGTAGACCTGCACCAGGCTGGGAAGACTGAATCTGCAATAGGCAAGCAGCTTGGTGTGAAGAAATCAACTGTGAGAGCAATAATTACAAAATGGAAGACATACAAGACCACTGATCATCTCCCTCGATCAGGTGCTCCACACAAGATCTCACCCCGTGGGGTCAAAATGATCTCAAGAACGGTGAGCAAAAATCCCAGAACCACACGGGGGGACCTAGTGAATGACCTGCAGAAAGCTGGGACTAACATAACAAAGGCTACCGTCAGTAACACACTACGCCGCCAGGGACTCAGATCCTGCAGTGCCAGACGTGTCCCCCTGCTTAAGCCAGTACATATCCGGGCCCATCTGAAGTTTGCTAGAGAGCATTTGGATGTTCCAGAAGACTATTGGGAGAATGTCATATGGTCAGATGAAACCAAAGTAGACCTTTTTGGTAGAAACACAACTCGTCATGTTTGGAGGAGAGTGAATAATGAGTTGTATCCAAAGAACACCATACCTACTGTGAAGCATGGGGGTGGCAACATCATGCTTTGGGGCTGTTTCTCTGCAAAGGGACCAGGACGACTGATCCGTGTACATGAAAGAATGAATGGGGCCATGTATCATGAGATTTTGAGTGCAAACCTCCTTCCATCAGCAAGGGCATTGAAAATGAAACGTGGCTGGGTCTTTCAGCAAGACAATGATCCCAAGCACACTACCAGGGCAATGAAGGAGTGGCTTCGTAAGAAGCATTTCAAGGTCCTGGAGTGGCCTAGCTAGTCTCCAGATCTCAACCCCATAGAAAACCTTTGGAGGGAGTTGAAAGTCAGTGCTGCCCAGCGACAGCCCCAAAACATCACTGCTCTAGAGAAGATCTGCATGGAGGAATGGGCCAACATACCAGCAACAGTGTGTGCCAACCTTGTGAAGACTTACAGAAAATGTTTGACCTCTGTCATTGCCAACAAAGAATATATAACAAAGTATTGAGATGAACTTTTGTTATTGACCAAATACTTATTTTCCACCATAATTTGCAAATAAATTCTTTAAAAATCAGACAATGTGATTTACTAGATGTTTTCTCATTTTGTCTCTCATAGTTGAGGTCTACCTATGATGACAATTACAGGCCGGCCTCATCTTTTTAAGTGGGAGAACTTGCACAATTGGTGGCTGACTAAATACTTTTTTCCCCACTGTATCCTTTTGATCTAATATTTCTATCACTTACATATATCATCATTACATTCATACATATGTTTAATTCGATTCCAATAATCCTTATTTTGTTAGTAAATGAGTGTATATTCAGTAGTCTTTTTCAAGTCATCCCAAGCACACTATTAACTTAGGCTAATTTTGCGCATACAAAGTGCTCCACTAAATTTACACCTGTAGCTTTTTACTATTTGTGTATACAGGGCTGCATAAGCCATCTTTTTTTGCGGGGCCAGATGTACTTTATGTTTATACCATTTTGGGGAATGTCTAATGTTTTATTAAAATTTTTATATGGGAGGCAAAATAGCGAAGACGGCTGTCTGGGAAAAATATTTGCATTTAAGTTTGCATTTTCGAACACAGAGATGCCTAATGTGTATGTGTTTTACTTTATTTATTTACTTTATTTTTAGATGTGATCTAGAGAAAGAGGGATGATTTCAACTTTTAATACATATATACAGTATATATATATATATATATATACTATATATATGTATATGTATATATTTAACTTTTATTTTTAAACCCCCTAGGGGTCTTGCACCCCAGGGATTCTGCTTACTAATACAATACATTGCAATGCTAATTAATTGCAATGTATAGCATAATCCATAGCGTTCTATTGCAGTCTACTTATGGCAGCCTGTAATAGAACCAAACTAATGACAAGCCTGGGAGTCTTCAATAGACCCCCGTCTGTCATAGTAACAGACCACTGCCGCTGTATCTCATTCTGGGGGCAGCGATTGTCACGGAAATGGTGGTGCCCATGCACTGCTAGTGAAAAGATGCCTTGCTCACATTTGACCTGCCTTTCTCACATTTGGCATCTGTAGGGTTAATACCTGCAATCACTGCCCAATCAGGGTATTGTCATCAGGTCTCTGCTTTATAATACATTATACAGGAGCTGTATAATAAATGAGCTGATCGCCCACCATGTTTAAAACCTGACATCTGCCATAATATTACAGCAGATGGTAAGAAAGATGTAAAAAATCCAAGCTGACTGTCATGCAGTGTGTTTTAGTCTAATATTCACTGGCCAGGTAACATTCTTGGTGCCAAATTTCATTTCTTTCCCAACTTTCTCTTCTTTGTTATAAGAAAACAACAGAATTGTTGCCCCAATCACTATTATTGAAGCAGTACAGTAAAGTGAGTGGAAAAAAACAGGGCAAAGGATAGGCTAAATGAGGGGGAGGAGGAAACACTTGTGCTACCATCATGTCATCCACAACTGCAAGATTTAGAAATAAGAATGTTAGGTTAATAACCAAACAACCCTGACATGCTCCCATAGCCCACATTCTCTGTTCACTGCACTGGATGCCTCTAAATTGGAGAATAACCTATAAAATTTGCTTGATGATCTTCAAATCCATAAAGAACTCAGGCTCTGACTACATAAAAGAACTTCTGAAGAAGCCCTGTAATTATTGCCAACCTCTCAGATCTGCAGGCACAAATAAACTGTCCATCACCAGGATCCACCTTTAACAATCTGGAGCCAGAGACTTCTGCCATGCCACCACCACTCTCTGGAATACAGGAGAATATAGGAGAGATCTCATCCTTGAACAATTTTAAATCAAGACTCAGAATTCATCTCTTCAGTTTGGCATTTGAGTGCAAATAATACCCTTGCTATACATAGAATACTGCAAAATACTGTTTAGTTAACCACTGGACTGCGCTTTGAGTCAGCTGTAAGAAAAGCACATTACAAATGTTTGTTGCTGTTGTTGAATGTGGGTGGATGTGCTGCCAGTAGCCACAGGATTGTTGTACTTAATGAGAATGAATTAGTTGGCACACTTACGTATCTCAGTCACAGGAGGATATTACATCCAAGAGTAATGCTGCTTGTGAGTTAGTCTTCTGTGTGTTCCTGCTCTACTGTTATAACATGTAATTTACCACATGGCCTTTCTGGACTGTCAACCACGTTTTCTTCATCACTGACACAGATCCCTAATATTGATGTGGCACCTGTTGAGAAAGATAGTTCTCTTAATTTGAGTCTTCCTCTTTTTGATGACTTTGGATGAGAACAGTCAACATTTTATGGAAAAAGTGGAGGCAGAGATGAAAGAGGAAAGCATGATTGTTGGTAGTGAAGGTAATAGTGGCAGTATGTGTGATATTGATAGTCTTGTTAGTAGGGGGATTAGGTGGAAATTTCAAGGTGGGAATTATGAGGGTGTGCAAGAATGCCATGGTCATCACAAAAAAAGTGTGGAAAGCAGTCACATTGTCTATGACGATTCTATTGTGGATAAGACCTTGCAAGTGGGTCAGGGTGGCAAGGTGACACCAGAGGAAAAGTATGGTGGCAGTGGTGATAATAACAATTCCAGCTAATGCACAGCCCCAACATCTAAAAAGCCTGCCCTGGGGCAGACCTTGGGGGAGCTTGGGGGTGGCTGCAGATGTTGGCAGCAGCAATTGCATGCAATTGTCTGACGTGTGAGAATTTTTTTGTATTATGCCATAAGACAAATCCATGGCAATGTACAAGATCTGCAAGCCTTGGTCAAGCAGGAACAAATGTAGGAACTATGTCTCTCCATGCCCACAAAGAAAAGGCATCACCAACTCATTTAGCAAAATAGATTTGGCAGTGGCACTGGCAGGGAAAGTGAGAACGACCATCCTACTCCTTCTCCCTGTGATTTTTCTTGTAGGTAGACCACATCCACAACTGGCACATGGTCGTCATTATCATCATCATCAACATCATCACCATCTACTTCTCGTCTTCCTCATCCTCTTTGCCAATGTCAGTCATACTTAACAGGATGTATGTCCAGGAAACAGCAATATGCGATCAGTCTTAGCGGTTCTGCAACTTAACTGACCAAGTTTCTGGCAGTATAGTCACTGTTGTACCCCTTAGTGGATTCCACTACATTTCACAAACTGATGGCATGTGCTCAGCCTCAACAATACTTAGTCATCGTGATTTCTCTAGGAAAGCTGTCCCTGTTTTATATTGCCATGTGTCAGAGAATGTGGGCCTCTCCTTGGACATGTCAGCGTGGGGAAATGTGCATGCCACCATTCACATGTAGATCAGCAATTAAGGGCAGGTACAATGCACCGCTTTATTAATACACATAGTGGCTAAAAGGAGGTGCTGCTCATAACCATAAAACATGTCTGTGCATTTCAGCCATTCTTATGTGCCTAAAAAGACCCTGCTGGACTAGCAGTGACATAATGGCCTATTCTTGCACCACCTCACCTGTGATGTTCCAACTCGCTGAAATTCCATGTTGCACATGCTGGAGCTTGAGCAGCAGAAGGCAGTGAATGATTACTGCATGCAACAGACAACAGGGACAATGTGTTATTTTACTATCTGCCATTTGATGCTGATGAGGAAAGTGTGTCACCTTCTGAAAGCCCTTAAAGAGGCCACCAAATTTGTCAACAGCGACAACTGCAGCATCAGTAATGTTAACCTTTTATTATATATCTTACTGGAAACACACTCATGCAACGAGGGATGGAAGAAGACCAGCTTCCACCTCTGGGTCATTGTCATCACCCTGGGATGATGCAAGAGAAACTGGAGGAGGATGAAGAGCTGGGTCAGGGTCTTTATGGTGTAGGACCTGGGACTTCAAGGCTGGAGGAGGAAGAAGACTCTCCTTTGGATGCAGAGGAGAGGTTTGCTATGTCACAGCCAGGGAAGGAGAATGACTCTTATTTATTTCAAGATGATGATGATGACAAAGGCCATGCTGGCCAAGAAGACCAACCATGGCAGGCCCCTGGGTTCATGCATACACTTGCAAGCTTGGCAGGCTGTATGCTTTGTTGCTTACATAGTGACAGGTGTATTATTAGCATGAAACAGAGGGATAAGTACTGGATCTGCTTGCTTTAGACCCTATAAAGCCAAAATTCTTCCCTGCCTCCCAAACAGAGGTAAAATTGTAATATTATCAGGATAGGCTTTATACCCTGCCTGCCACAGCTTTTAGGGAAATAATCACTTTCAGTACCAGTCGCATGTCTCCCCATAAGGCCTCTGTCCATTTCCAGTCCACCCTGATCAGCCAGCGCTCCACCTCTGCCAATGCCATGCTACAAGTAGCAGCCAGTACAGTATCTGAAACATGATAAACCAAAAATTTTTAACCTTGCAGTGCCAACCAGACACACAGCAGGTAACTGACAACCACCAGCTGCATGAGTAGGTACAGTGGTACCTAGAGTACTCCTATATTCTAGCAGGTAGCTTTGACATTATGGAATTCTGGGCCAGTAGATTAGAGCAGTGGAAGGAGATGGCCCAGTTTGCCATGGAGGTTTTAACTTGTCCAGCCTCAAGCATAATGGCTGAGAGAGTGTTCAGTGGTGCTGGTGGCTTTGTATCAGATGCGGATGATGCCAGTAAATAGATTTGCCACTGCATCTGTCTCCTTGTATCATCTTCCATTTACTGTACTGCTGATGTTGCCTGCTACCCCTAAACACCAAGACACTATCTCCTGTGGTCTGCTCTGTCATGTTCTTTTCCATAATGTACTCATGTTGCCACAGTTACCAGACATCTCTTGTGACCTAGTTCATCACATTATACTATTCCACACTATTGGTGCCACAGTATAGTCATAATAAAAAATATACTAAGAAATGTCCCCACTTCAAAAAACTCCATACCATTGCTTCTTCCAATACCAATGCCATTATGATGTCACATTCATAAATGCTTTCATAAATGGATAATTTTTAGTGGCTTTTTGTTATAAAGTCCATTGTTCATCACTTTTCAACTGGAAGGCACATTGACAGTGTGCCACAAATTTTTCTTGAAATTCTGTAATTGTCACTCCTTGATGCAGCATCTGCTCCCATAAAGGGATACTTTTTATGGCTTTTTTTCATAAAGTTAATTCTTCATCACATTTCAACTTGTAGACCCACTGACAGTGTGCTGCACACAGCCACAATTTTTTTTTCAAAATAACAAGCCTTTACTTACAAGTTCCCAATAGGGGCTCATTTTTGAACAAAGCCATTGCTTTTTCCAATATAACTTCTGTGTTTATGAAAAAATGGGCACATTTCCCAAAAACAGGTAAAAAGTGTGTTAAATGTTAAAAAGCATAAAAGCAATTGGTAGTGCAATGTATGGTTAAACTATCAGTTTGTATCCACTGCCTGTCATCCATTTTCCCATAGACATTCATGTCACTCTTACATAACTTTGTCTGTGTTTGCTTTAGAGAGCTAGATATAGGCTAGATGGAGTCCTAGGAGCCCTGACAGTGTCATACACCAATTAAGCCAATTTAAGCTTAATTGGTGTATGACAATTGGTTTTTGAAACAACTTCAAACAAATCTTTGGACTGAACCACTTGAACCTGAATCAAAATGAATCTTCAGACATTCGCTAATCTCTAATTGGATGTTGGAACATTTTATGATATTTAGTGCAAAGAAATTTCCTATATCCTCCAGTCAGGCAATTTCCTTTATTATCCATCATTTTATTTCCATTAACTTATACTGCACTATGCCTGTGCATACTTACACCTACTGTGTGTACAGGTATGTGCTTATTTATCCCACTTTGATTGTGTATTACTTGCTATTGATAACTCTGTGAAATTGTTAATGTTATATTGTCTCTATATAATGGTGACTAGGTGCCTTCTCTCTTTAGGTAACGTTGGGGAAATGGAACCTTTGTTCAGGCTGGAGATTGTGCTGTGGATGCAGTTTAGTGATGCTTTCCATGACACTGCATTGGCTGCAGCCTTCATCTGGGTCTAAACTGTGGCGCACATACTCCATATATAGGGGTGCCTGTGAGTCACTTCAAGTAGTTTGGGTCAGGCACTGTTACATTTCAACACCTCTTGCTTGTCCGCCAATGAGCAGCCTCAATACACTATCAATGAACTTATGTTTCCTATGCATTTCAGTGAAGTATTGTGTTGACCTACCTCAGTTAGTACGTCTTCCATTGGTCTCCCCCTGCTTTGCCCCATTTGCTAACAAAACTGAGATGCACACTGACAAGATTTTGCTAATGATGTTTTGCAGAATCACTTGGAAGTTTGGACAATTGGGTTCCATGTGTTCACAAGGAACACTACGTGAATATGTGGTGATCATGTTATTTGTGGACACTGTACAACTGATGCATTTAGTATCCAATGTTAGACCAGTTGTCTCAAAATTACAACTCCCAGCATGCCCTGAAAGTGTCAGGCTGCTAGCAGTGATTGACAGGTCTCTGTATTTTAGTAAGGGCTGAATTATATGGAGGGCACAGCAGACATGTGTCTCAGCACTCCACCTCCTTAGGGTCCTAAAGGGCTTCCTCTATCAGCCCTTCCTTCTCAAGCCATTTCTTTTGTTGGGGCCCAGCATTTTCTAGTTACACCCATGGCAGTCAATATTTAGTACTTACTGTTGCTTCATAATGAAAGAATAAAACTTTGTTATTCCTTAAATTTCTATAAATTTCTAATTTCTACTCCATTCAGCTGTCCTTGTGGATCCTACAGCTCTGGTGTTATAGTTGCAATATGATCTTATCACTGTGGTCGGCAGTCAATGACATGACATCAGTATGGACATCATGTCACAATCATAACACCGGAGGAGTGTGAGCCACAGAAGCATAGCATCAGGGCACCAGAGCGAAATAAAAAGTGAGCATACTATAACATTTATTTGTCTTTCTATGACAACTTTATAGGTTAATAAACCCCTTTGAATTTTAGATAACAGACATACAGGCAACTTGGAGCTCCTTATACTGTTGATATACATGCCGCATTTGACCAGTGTGTGTTCAGTGTGAATTATGTGTTATTGCACATCACTCTTACAGAATCCCATTAAACCATTTATAATGTTTTACAATGTCTGATTGTTTTTAATGGTTAAAAGGATTCAGTATTTTTTACAGGGAATGTAAATATTACCAAGGTTCATCACTGAAAAAGTGTTAGCTCGAGGAGCAGCTCTACATTCAACAAGTCATTTAGACCTAACACAAGACCACAAAGAAGTACTAATAGTATCTCTCATTGAATGGTATTATCACTGGCACAAATGACTGCTGTTATCAGCAGATGCAACTCAGCTCTGCCAAGAGACTGCATCTTGTAATCTAGTCCAAACAAATGGGGGCGACAAAGCCCCTGCTCCCAAATGTAGCAGTGTAGGATGTCAGCATCTCCCTGGGCTGCTGTAGTCAGGACTACTCTGTGCAATGATTGGCCGGAGCAGCTATGTGATTCATCCCAGACTGCTGGAGCTATTGGTCTCCCTCAGTAGCAGACTCTGCTGGGGGAGGTTCAGCCTGTGCTGTGGTGGATACAGAGCTGAGACTGATACATAGAAGGACAGCAGCTCACATACTGGAGTGGCTTACTGACTGTTTGGAGAGCTTGCATTTCATGAGAAAGGTAAGATTTTCAATCAGCTTCATGATCATAAGTCTTAACATAAATCCTTGCATGGGAAGCATGCATCTAACAATTTTTACATTGGAGATTATCTGTTATAGGATTAATGTCTATGAAGGAATACCGTGCTGATATCTGGTAAAGCATCAGGTTAATAAAGTGACATTAGTTGCTTGCATTCAGGCATTACAGATTACATCTATTACTATGTCTTAAGCATTATCTGATGTCCAGTGCAGCTATAATAAATTCTATATTGCATGCAGTGGGATTTTTATAATAAGCACTTGGGGTACAGATAAGCCTAGCTATAGCTGTCCGTACATATTGAATTCAGAATTCAACAATGGTATTTTATGACCTCCATAAGAAAGCTGTAGGATGGCTATCATGTAACTCTTTGTAAGCATACAAGGGCCTGAGAGACTTTGGATATGTTCACAAGGCATTTTTTACTGACAGAAAAATATTGATAAGCCAGGTAGAAGTTATATGTAGATATAATCCTATAGCCAATGACATATACATACATCTGGGGGCATTTTCATTTACAATAACCTGCTGCCTACAGCCTGTAATATTGCTATACTGTTGCACGCAGGCTGCACCAAAATTGACGTACAGCTTGGTATAGTTAAATTTCTAGAATGACAAACTACAGCATCAATAGTCAGCGGCAACCAGCATCTTCTCCATGTGTTATTATGAGAACAGATGTCACATCTTGGAAGCTGAGCTCTTAAATTAACCAAGATACATTGACATAATCCTTAAGGCATAATGCCACTGCTTGGTGCTAGGCAAAATACTGAGGCCATTGGTAAGTGATAACAGTATTTAGGTGTAAACCATTTAATGTAGCCAAAGAAATAAAGGGTGCTGAGAATAAAGGGTTAAGGGTTGTTTTAAAACACTTCACTTCGAACAGATTATGTATGCTAATATTATTCTGTCATAAATTATCCCTTAACCCGCTGGTGGATGGAGGAGGTGGAGGTGTGGTTGTATAGGTGGCAGTGTAAGTAAAGGGTTTGCAGTGGAGACACAGCAGCATAGGAGGTGAAGCTGTAGAGAAGATTCAGCACTGGAGCAGTGGACAGCTCCTCTCTATCACTGGCAAGATGCAGCAGACAGACATACTAGCATACATACATACATACTCAGTCCTTAGCCCGGATCTTATTGACTGGAGGGGGCTGGGTTACCAAGGTGATTTCTAGCCATTAGAAAACCAAATAACTGAAGAATGGGATGTTAATAAAGGCCACATCAACGATAATAGAGAGAACCGCTTAATAAAGACCACATCAACAATGGATCACTCATCATAATTTACATGACTGACTAAGTGACCTTGGGAATGCCACACTACTGTATGTGCCCAGGACACATTCTGAAATACCTGCTCTCAAGTATGCTCACTATTTAGACCAATACTCTAGGGATGACCATACACAGAGTATGTGAAATATGTGAACTACGACAACTCTCTTATGATAAGGTTGTTTTGGTTGAAAGGGAACATGTCTTCAAATGTAACTGTTTCTGTTCATGAATATCTGACCCTAATGATACTCTTATCTTACAAACACTTGGTATCCATTAACTGAAAGGAAACGCCACTTATGACATTTGGCCCAGGCAACGTAAAATGTTTATAGCTCCACATAACTTTAGTTATTAGGTAAGACCGCTTGTCTAAATCAGATGTAGCAGTAACATTTGTCAGTGCTACATGTCATCAAAATGTATGGGTGGATTTCCAATATGATTGCAGGGAAAGCTATGAAGCTAATGTAACGTTTCATTCACACTTGTGAACAGTTTTCTCAACATTTTCTGTCAGAGCTCTCTTTGTCTGCTACAGAAGTCTGACACATTGCTTGCTCATATGAATACCAGTAAAAATCTATAATAAATCTGTAAAAATTCAATAAATCAATACTCATTTGTACATGTACATGAGCCATTCCTCCAATCGTATAATGAGAGCGCGGAGATCTAGTGATTTCATCCACCATCTCCAATCTGTCTTCATAGTGAAGTGCAAGACATTTTAGCTGCAGATTCGTAAAAATATAAAATATTGGAAGTTAGAAAGACAACAATGGCAAAGTCTGGTTTAGGAGTTACTAAACATGATACACTACAATAGAGATCACTTTGTTGAAAAACAACCTTTCATAGACATTATTGCTGTTATACAGGTGGCTGCACATCCTCAATAGATGTCAGACATATGCCCCTTGATAGTCATAGGTAAACAGCTATTCCTGAAAACTACTATATACACATGCATGCTTGGTTTAACCTCAAGTGATGGCTTATCTTCCCTGAGGCTAGGATTGTGCAATGGCATTCAATTCGCCACATATTTCTTCCCCTATCATTATCTGTGGGTAGAAAGTTGGGAGGCCCCAATATACAGTACATAAGATAGTTGGTTTATCCCACTGAAATCACCCGGTTTTCTCTTATGTGCATGGGGTCCTTTAGCTAAGTTATTTGGAAACACATGTATTTGTAACACATCATGCACATCCCAGATTGAGATTTATGGTAGATAAGTTATAAACCCTAAAAAGTCCAAACCCCAAATTGTAATTCATTTTTGCAATGACTTGATCAGTTACAAGTGTCTGATGATTACTTCATGCCACAGCCAATATGTATTAAGAGTGACTCATTGGTTACTTATGATAGAGGAATATTAGTTATTAACCCCTTGCCGCCGCAGTTAGTTTTGGCCTTTATGACAAAGTTTCATTTTCCAAATCTGACATGAACCACTTTATATGGTAATAACTTTATAATGTATTCACCTATCCACCTATTGATTCTGAGATTGTTTATCATGACATGTTGGCCTTTTTGTGGATAAAAGTTGGTTGTTGTGCTTTGTGTTTGTTTATTTAAAAGCCAAATGTACAAACATTTCAATTATTCTACCTATTAGACATCCATGCCACATAAGTAACATTTATATATGTCTTATTTATGTTGCCATCATTTGTTTTTAGCATGCATTACTTTTTATAGTATGTTAGAAGCCTTCTGGGTTTAATAGCTATTTTTTTTTTTAAATTTTTCAAGCATACTTCAAAATTGAGTTTTTTATGTACAAATTATTTTTGAAGTGACTTTGAAGGGACTATATAAAATAATGCCCCATAAATGATCCCATTTATCTATAACAGGACATTCATAACTTTTATAACCTTTAGGTATTCCACAGAATTTAGAGCAAATTGGGAGTGGAATTATAAAATGTATTTTTCTGCAAATTTTAGGCTAAGGCCACACATAGCGAGCCACAGCCAAAAAACACTGTGGGAAAAAGCACTGCAGAAACGCATTGTGGTTTTTCCCGCTGCACTTTTCACAGAAAGTCCACAGAGATTTCCTCTGCAGACTTTCTGCTAAATTATACTTATACGGAAACCGCCGGCGTTTCCATAGGTATAATTGACATACTGCGATTTCCAAAAACGTAACGGTTTTGGAAATCACAGCATTTCCGCTGCGGGTATTTTTCTGCAATGTGTGGATGGGATTCGCAGGAACTGTAAAATGCTGCAGTTTTTGCTGCTTTATTGACGCCACGTGGGGCCCTGGCCTTAATCCATTATATCAAGCAAACAGCAAGGGATAACAGTAAAACACACTACAATATTTATCATCCTACATCCCACAATTTGTTACAAATTTCCTCCTAACTACAATACCGCATATGTGAATATAAACTGTATTGGCATATTGTTGGGCTCAGAAAGTTGGGAGTGTCAAATGGCTTTTGCAGTGCATAGTTTTCAGGCACCATGTCACATTTGCAAAGGCCTTCAAGTACCAAAACAATGTAAACACGAAAAGTGACTCCATTTTTCAAAACTAAACCCCTTAAAGAATTTATCTAGGTGTATAGTGATTGTTTTGACTCTGCAGATACAGTTTTATACAATTTAGTAAGACCTCCATTTTTCCTAATAAGGTCCTTTAATCCCTTGTGAAAATTAAAATTTTGGGGCTAAAGGAGGATAAGCACACCAAAACTTGTTAGACAACTCCTCCCGAGTAAAGTAACACCACATATATGGTCATAAACTTCAGTAAGGCTGGGAACACACATGGGCTCAGAAGAAAAGGTTTTTGGAGGGCAGATTTGTCTTTTGCAGGACAGATTTTGTGGGTATTGGGCAAAGCCTCTAAAGTCTTAAAACAATATAAACTCTCAAAGTGACCTAATTATTGAAACAAAACTTTCAAAGAATTTATCTAGGGCAGTGGTTCCCAAGCTGTGGCTTGCAACCCTTGGGGGGCTGGGTGTCGTGTGAGTCATCAGTGGTGATTAGGCTGTGCAACTCTGCACTGCAGTGTCGATATGGCTGCTGGTAAAGATCAATAGCCGCATGGGTATCAGAGCACTGCACAGTCTTCAGCCGTGAACCCAGAGGAGTTGAGTAAATATAACAAACAGTTATACTCACTTCTCCTGAGCATCTGGTGATATCCTGTTGTCCTCTGACTGATGTCATGTGCCCCGGGGGTCACTGCTAAGGCCTGTGATTGGGCTTCAGCGGTCACATGACACATTGATGTCATAACACTGGGTCAATGCGTCATGGTGTCAACGTACCCCATGTCACTGCTGAAGCCCAATCACATGACATCAGCAAAAGGCCTGAAGAAGATGCCAGGTGTCCACAGGACACCGCCGGAAGCCGTGAGGATGCCCAGTAAAGGTGAAGTGAGTATAAGAGTTTGCTATTTTTCCTCCACTGGGCCTCCATTTATTATAATCTGCGATCTGAGTAAACCCCAGAGTATAATAAGACCCCAGGGGTGGGAAAACTTCACAAATATTCATTGAAACAAATCTCATGAGGTCCACCCATCTCTACTAATGACCTTGCTTGAGGATTTTGGCCACTGGAGCATTATCTAGTGGGGGCACTGGGGAGCATTTTATACTCACTGGGGAGCATTTTATACTGTGTCAGGACACCGTGGAGCATTATACAGTGTAGGGCTATCGTGGAGAATGATATTGTGTGAGGCCACCATGGGGCAATATACTATGAGGGGCTTTTGGGAGCATTTTAAACTGTGTGGGGCCACTGTAGAACATTATACTGCGTGGGACTGATGTGGAGCATTATACTGTGTGGGGCCACTGTGGAGCATTTTATATCATGTGAGAGGCACTGGGGAGCATTTTATACTGTGTGGGGTCACTGTGGAGCAGGACAGGAAAATGTAAGATACATCGGGGAGGAGAGGGGGGCCACAAATTTTGCTGATATGTGGCACCATAGAATAAAAGGCAAAATACATTGCTAGAAGGCAGAATAAGTGGAAGAATACAGGTAGGGACATGTATTTTTCAAATGTGACTAAGTACAATAGAGGGTGGTCCCTAGCAAAAAGTTTGTCCAAAAGTGGGTCCCACCTTCAGAAAGTTTGGCAACCATTGATCTATGGGTTTAGTGAATGTTTTGACCCCAGTGTCTTAGAATATATTACCAATTGGCCATGGAAATGAAAAAAAAAATTCCAATAAAATGTTTATTTAGACCTGAATTTTTCATTTTCACAGGGTTCATTGGAAAAATTGCATAACACATGGTGGGGTGTTTTTTCTTCTGATTACAGCAATAGCTGATATGTGGTCATAAGCATACTTTGGAGCTCAGAAGGGAAGGAGTGGCTTTAGGAGCACAGAATTTGCTAGAATGATTTTTGGGGCAAAGCCCCTGAGGAAAATAGAAACCCATTAGCATTGACTAGGGAATTGTTTCTAACATGAAGGCTGCTGAGGAGCAAAAGATGGGCACCTGATACATTTTAGACTGAATCTATTCCTTGAATCTCAATTTGCTATCCTTAATGTAAGTAGTGCCTGTCCTGCTTTATGCTTTAGGGTACTATTACATGTGCCATTTTTTACACGTACCGTTACATTAAATGCTCCACAAATTATGATAGTCCAATAGGATCACTTTTCCATTTCCTTAAAATATAACTTTTATTTGTAACTCCTAAAATACCCACTGGTGAGTGAATGTGAAGTTAAAAATACAGCTACTCAAAATTTCACTATTTTACACTATGCTACATTATTTAAGGAGGAGCTCCTCCTCTATTGTCAGGGGCTGCAGCTGTACTATCCATTGTTTCTCTATCCAAACTACTTATTTAGTTGATTCTAAATCACTATTGCATTTCTGTTCTATTTCAATAGCGGTCGCCATTACATTTCCTGCTTTACTCCAATTCATATTCAGATAGTTTTATGTCACTATACTGAATAATAAACCATACCTCCCAACTTTCAAAGGATAGAAAGAGGTACAGAAAGTGCAGTGTGCTATGCACGCCACGGCTAATTTATCCCCACACACATACACTTTGACTCTGTCCATTCCCATTCATTTCTCTTTGTACCCCCACCGCCCCTAAAGTCACCCTAACATGGTATGACCCCTCCAGTTGCCCTAACAGCATAATGTCCCCCTCCAGCTGTTCTGAAAGTTTAATGTCCCCCTCCATCTGCCCCCACAGTTTAATATCCACCTCCAGCTACCCCCACAGTTTAATGTCCCTCTCCAGCTACTCCACCAGTTAGTGTCCCCCTCCAGTCGCCCCTACAGAATAATTCCCCCTACAGTATAATATTCCCCTTCAAGTTGCCACCAGTTTAATGTTCCCCCTTCCTGCTAGCCCCCAGTTTAATGTCCCCCTCCAGCACCCCCACAGTAAAATTTCCCCCTCCACTTGCCCACAGTTTTATGTCACCCTCCTGTTGCCTCCAGTTTAATGTTCCTCTCCAGCTGCCCACAGTTTAAAATCCCCCTACAGCTATCCCCACAGTATTATGTCCATTTCCTACCAAACAAGCATAAAAAATACACTAATACTCTCCTCTCCTCACTCCCCTGCTGTTCTCCCAGCAGTTTCTAGTCCAGTCTTCAGGGAGCTGCAGGCGCAATGTGAGTGACATCATCGCATCGCATCGCACCTACTGCTCCAGGGGCACAGACAGGATGAATAGTGAAGCAGGGAACGGATGTAATCATTGTCTGCAACTCATCTGCATCTGGAGAGGATGCAGATGAATTGAAGCTGGGACATATCTCCCACTGACCGGGACCTGGAATTTGTGACTTGGGTTGGGAGTTATGCTTAAACTAGAGGGGAGCTACATCATAAGTTTTTAATACAGCCAGTACTCGCCCTATTCCTATGAATAATATATAGCTGTGGATGGTCTAATGATCATCTCCTGAGGCTCTAACTAATAGTTTAATAGTCAGCATAGTGACATAGAACTATCTGAATTTTAGGAATTACAAATAAAAGTTATATTTTAGGGGTATCATAATTATTGGAGCATCTAATATAATAGTGGTCTAACCATGGTTCATACTTGACCCTACGATCCAAGTTTATTTGTTTTTACACGCATTACTACATGTTTATTGAAACCACACATGTGTTTTGCATTTTTGATCAATGTTAGGGCAGCAGCACACGCCCGTGATCACCCGCTAAACACGGTCCGGGTGCTAGCCAGATGTACCGGCTTGAACTTCACGCTGGGAGTGGGACTCCTAGCATCCTAGTTATCTATGATGCTAGGAGTCCCTGCCTCCCAGCGACATACTGTCCCATACTGTAATTGATACAGTACATCTGGCTAGCACCCAGACCGTGTTTCATGGGTGAAACATGGTCGTGTGCTGTTGCCCTAAGTCACATTTCATTTCATTCAAAAAAACAGCAGTGTAATAGCATCCCAATACCTCTGTTCTGATTACCAATACTGAGTCTCTGTGGGCCTATTCTGTGCTAATGAAGGAACATCTGTTATATATTATAATGTTTATTCATTGATTTATGCAGAAACTTCTAATGGTGTCTTTGTTGCTATGGCAAATCCAAACTGTCATCCCAGAGTTTTGCTTTGATGTTCTTTCAGAAGTAGTGCTACTATAAAGGTTTGCAAAACATATCAAGTTGATGTCTTCCCTTATGAAAGCATTAATGATTTCCACTGTGATCTGTATAGTTTCAGCAGGTGTTGATGTTCAGAAGTATTAATAGTGTATCCAGTATAAAATTATAGCATTGCTTTCATTAAGAACATAAAAGGATATAGCAATCTAGAATTGATATAATAAAAATAAAAAGGAGTATTTAAGCATGATCCTGAAACATACAGTGTTGTAGAAGTATTCTATAGAAAACATACCATAGATGTTACTTTCTTCTTGCTCATTTTCGTTACTGTCCTGCTATCAACCAATGGGTGGGGTTTAGCAGGGGGTGGGAATTAACATTTGTAAAGAAAACAGTGTGGGAGGCCCCCTCTGCAGCCAGTTGTCTTATAGCTAGACTGAGATTTGTGAGATATATGTGCTTTCTACTATGGTTCTTTAAAGAACACTTCCATCAAGATCTGTGTAATAGCACAGACAAGGATGAAGCAGTAGAAAAGAATGTAAGCTTTATTTAATAAGCGGGATTTCATCAAAGTGAATGGTCCTGGGCACTTTATCTATTGTGGGAGCCCTACTGCGATTGTGTGTGCTATTAAACCTAAAGGATCAGATATTAAATGACTATCTTACTTTATTCATGCAACCATTGTGTACCTCTGCTCTGGTCCTATTGTTGTGAAAGGGAGTCTGTCACAAGAACCCAGCATATCAACCTAACCCTAGGATCACCTGAAACCCTTGAGAATTTGAGCCTGTTTTTGTCAATGGGATTGTGGGGTTGGGTTAATATGTTGGATTCTAGTGACAGACTCCCTTTAACCACTTCTTATTTTAGTCTTAACCAATGTGATGGATACCAAACCAGCACACACCATTATGTAGATTCTTCTGAGTTCAGTTGAGTAGTGCTTGGACTTCTGAAGACTGACTGCATGGACTTTCAATAGCCTGGCTCCTTACTTCACAGCAGGGCATACGGGAACAGAGGTTATGTAAAATGCACAGCTGCTTCTTCTGAGCAGCTGCTACTGTCAACACTTGCTGACTACTTGGCAGCACTGATATCTTTTTTGCATGCTTCCTATTTTCTCCCAAAATGGAGAGGGCACACAAAATCCCATCCTAGACCCTTCTATCCCTTCTTTGCTCCAGATGGTGCATATGTCCCTTCCGCAGGTAATTGTTAGACCTGATACGCCGACATGGACATGCTGCCTCTTCCATTTTTAGTAATTTATAAGTAAAGTCTGTAATAAGATGCATAAGGTATGAGCAAACGTAAAGTGTTCAGCTTCATTTTTTTTTGTATGGCACTAAATGTCTGCTACATTCACTGGTACCACAGCTCTTCAGCTTTATGGTACAGCTGAACTGAGAAGGCTCCATGTTGGAGAACTCTTGATGGCAGTTTATGCTGTTTGGGACAATTTAACCACTGTAGGATATTTATTCTACATTATATTTAATTTGGTTTTATCTCTGTAGTGTAGCTTAGCGCACAGGAATCCGCTGTATTACTCTGAGCAGAATTTCTCCATGTAACTGGTCACTGATGTCATCATGGGCCCATAATGAAAAAAACTGCAATATACGTCCCTTACCAATTCTGCTGCGGTGCCCTGTTGTCAGTCTTGGACATTTCCTGACACTCCTGTTGCACCTCTGTGCCTGCTGATGTGAGCACCATGTAGTACCAGTTGATGGCAGTAAGCTTGGCAATATGTCCGTCTGCAGCCAGAGCCAAGCAATTGTCAGCTGTCAGTGTCACCATGGAGGTTACATTAGTGCAGATGACCAGGAAAACCAGAGCAGAATCTGTAAGATAGATATATTGTACAGTTTTTATAGGATGATGGTGCCACTTTATAATATTTAAATTGTCAATTGTCTTCGAATTGAATTAAAATTGTGTAATTTTTTTGTCAGTAAAAGTGTGCCCTTCTGAAAAGACTGCAGGTGTCCTCTGAAAGCTGTGTACACCTGGCAGGGGATTAGATGTAGGCCAGTACATAAAATCACAGCTGAGAAAAAATAAGACTTCTGTTGCCTGAGTTCATTGCTTTGGTGGCAAACTAATGATAGATATAGGACAGCTTGTCTACATGGTGCATACAACCCTAAGCCCAACTACAAGGACTACATGTACAGTAAAAGGTAATAAGCCTGCCTGAGGTATCCCTACTTCTCTCAGAGTCTAGATATTCATACATGACTGCAAACTCCCTTCATGTCACACTCATAGGTCTGCAGTAAATTGAGATCTAGGACTTGTTTTGGAGGGGTCTTACACAGTAGAAATATATTTGTAACATTTTTAACATGACTTGACTTTACTGGCTACTGGCAACACTATAAATGTTTTAATGGGAACTTCCCATCAATTCAAATGAATTGGCGGGCAGCACCTTCCTCCTACCACCTACATCCCTGCAGTCTACAATAAAAAAAATCATTGCATAAAATCATAGCAGACACCCTGCTGCTATTAGCCATTGTGGCCCCTTTTTGATGTATTCCCTTGCTGTGACACTATGATGTCACAGTACAGGGATAATAAAAACATTAGTGGCAGTGGTTAAAAAACAAAAAATCATAGTGGAGCTGCTGCCGCTATTGCCGATGGCGGCCCCTCTATAAATCTGCACTTTGGCTATTTGAATTAAACACCACAGCAGGTACTTGGCACTAAACTCAAATAAGCCAATCACAGAAGAGCTGCTGTCACTAAATTCAAACACTCAAAGGACCCACCACCGGCAATAGTGGCCAATGCCCCTGGCACCAATGTTTTGATTATTTCTGTACTGTGACATAGTGTAATAGCATATAGAAATGTCCTAGCAGGACTTCTGCTGCTATTACCAGTGGTGGTCCTGCTATCACAGAAGAGCCAATAATCACTATTGAATTTAACAGTGGCTCTTCTGTGATTGACCCATTAGAACTTAGCACCAAAGCACCTTATTTTATGGGGGTAGCTAAAACAGCTCTATGATATGACAACACACCTCCGCATTCCCCATTTCCCTATACCATTGGGATATGACTTAAAGAGGTTGTCTAGTTTCAGACCAATATTAAGAGACTAAAAGTTACACAATTTTGCAATATACTTTCTGTACCAATTCCTCCATGGTCATGTGATGGACACACAGGTGCACAGATTGTTATCAGGCAGATGTCTGTTTAAAGTGCTGTGATTATAATGAGCTGTGCACCTGTGTGTACATCACATGACCATGGACTGTATCTCACACGACCATGGACTATATATCACACGACCATGGACGGATTTTTATTCACCGGTACTATCATAATGAATGACAGCAAGCAGAGATCTAGAAAACTGTTAGGAATTGCTACCGAACGTATATTGGAAAATTATATAAATTTTCATTATACAAACTATTATATTTGTCTCTTAAAATCGGTCTGATACTGGACAACCCCTTTAAAAGTGAAATATATTGATGTTAACTACAGGATGCAATCACATCTGAGGGTCTAAGTGGAATTCCACAGTAATACATTTTTCTTTTTAGCTTATGCAGTATTTCTTCCTTAGAATTTATACATCATACGAATGTGGAGTTTTCAGACAGTGGGGAAATTTATCAACTCATCTCCGCCAGTTTTCTGATGTAGATGGGTGATAATGTGGAGCAAGACAATCAGCTGATCATACCCATTCATCTGGGGCTGATCAGCAAATGAAAACTATGGCGGATAACTGAAGTTCTGCTTCGGCTTTCTGATGAGGCATAAGTCCATTTCAATGCATCTTCAGTTCCTTATAATACAATGATTATAATCATTTGAGACTCTGAAACAGCATTTCCCTAGAGTGTTTTTAAGCCCTTTCTGGGTTTTTGCTCCTATAGTCAATCCCACTTGGCTCTCCAGTAGTTTTCCCTAGTGACTACTAGTTTTGCATTAAAACTTGTTTTAGTGAAGGGTTTGCTTTGTTAGATGTAACAATTGGTACATTTCTCATCTGCTCTCAACATCCTCATGATTTTGTGGATTATCTTTTTGATCCATACACATGCTCTTTAGATGTGATAGCTTTAGGTCATACTTCTATGAGAGTAGTTCTCATCTCAAAGTCTCAAAGCTGCCAGTGGATATGTTTCCAGTTTACAGTATATTAGTCCTCTCTTTTAAAGTCATTAAAAAGAGTCTTTGGGGAATATAATAGCTATTTCAATAGCAGCTTTCTTCCAGTACATCTATAAAAGGTTTATAGTACTTACAGTACATAGAGTATAACGTAGCAAAAGTTTTATAACATTACTAGAATAAATGTACAGTTATTGTACATATATATATATATATATTGTGGTAAAGTGTACGGTAAAGTGATGGACGGGGTGTATATCTCGCCTAGTTTCCTCAGCCAGGTGAGATAAAGGAAATCCAGGATTTAGGTTGCTTTAGCAGACCATAGTCTGCTAGCGTTTTTTTCATTATATTATATGGGCTGGTTTTTCTGGACTGGAGGGCAGGATTGGTAGTGGATACTCTCCAGTCCACACTCCAGTCCACTTCGGGATTTGCCTCCCCTAATCCCAGGTGCTCCCAGGTGAGGTTTCCTGTGTGTTATTGATTGAGGAAGGAAGCCTAACAGTAAAGGGAGCTCTGATATACTGCAGGGGGGAGAGAGACCAAACACTCCTGGAGGTGAGCGTTTACACTGGACCGCTGCGCTCACTACTTTATGTTTACCTGCATGAGGACAGTGAGGTACGCTGATGTTAGCTAGCGCCGGACAGGCCTAGACATTTATTTTGTTTGGACACTTTTGTTTTGTGCTGGAATTGCCACAATAAAGCACTATCACAGTTTTAAGTAACCTGCTGTGTGTGAACTTGGTCATTGCCGCCCCACCGTGCGTGCTGATCCCTACAATTGGTGGAGGATGCGGACAGTGTGTTGCTAGGGGCAACGGCATGACAAACCAAGTGAGAGCTGAATATTGCGGATTTTAAAAGGCTAGAAGCGTATGTCTTGGGTGAAAGCTGCTGCTGCTTTGCTAGGCCCATCCAGCACAATGGAGGAAGTAATAAAGCAGCTGGTACAGGCTAACCTGAGACATGAGAAGTCCATGAAGCAGCAACAGAAGTTCCTTGCTGAGGCCTTACAAGCCCAGCAACAAGCACAGCTGCAGTTCAATATGTAGCAACAACAGGCCATGACTCAGCAACAGGAAACCAATCGCCTGCTGATGGAACAGATTGCTGCGCTCAGAGAGACTGTCGTGTCTCAGCCCCAACGAGTGGAGGTAAGCCCACCTGAGACTACTAATGTGAGAAGGGCTGTACAGCAGGCCATACAAAAGATGACACCTGATGATGACGTAGAGGCCTACCTTACCGTGTTTGAGAGAGTGGCAGAGAGAGAAAGGCTGCCAGTTACAGAGTGGGCAGAGGTGGTTGCGCCCTTTCTGTCAAGAGAACCGCAAAAGGCCTACTATGACCTCAGGGAGCAGGATGTCCCGGACTATGCTAAGTTAAAAATGGAGATCCTTGCTCGCCTGGGCGTTATGCCAGCTGTTCGTGCCAGGAGAGTGCATAATTGGAGCTACACCATGGACAAACCTGCCCGGTCTCAGATGCATGATCTGATTCACCTGGTGAGAAAGTGGCTGGAACTTGAGTCCTCTACACCAGCTCAAATCGTGGAGAAGGTGGCGGTCGACCATTTCTTCAGGACCCTCCCGGCTGAGCTACAACGGTGGGTTGGACATGGAGATCCCAAGACCGCGGAACAGCTCGTTAACCTGGTGGAAAGATATCTGGCAACCGAGGATTACCTCCATGACGCCCCTGCAGCACCGACACCTCCCAGGATGGCTAGACCCGTGACATCTGTGGGTAAGAAAGTTCCAGCTGGAGGTGTGTAAGAGACAGCCAATGTTGTCCTAAGCTTCATTTGTCTGTATAAACTGTTAATGTTGAATGTATTTCTGTGATTCTGTTCCTTTAAGACAGCAGCCATTGTAATTGTGACATGATGCTGGAGTGACTCCCCCCCCCTTTTATGTCAGCTTGCCTGTTCTGCAGACAGAATGTGAGCAGAGAAGCAGGAAGTGACGAGACAGAGAGCAGCAGCCATCTTAGCAAGTGTTGTATTGAACTGGTGTGGATATTTTTCTGTACAGCTAAGCTGTATCTTGGTCCAGAGACAAACAGAGTGTAAAGAGACAACAGGACTAGTGAGTCCACGTGAAAGGAACTGTGCTCAGTGGCTGATCAGTGAGACTGACATTGTGACTGTGTATATGGATACCACAGATAGAGACTCGCAGTGCTGTTGATGTACTGGACAGCACCTGCTAAACCCCGGCTTACATCCCAGCTCAGTGTATGGATTCGGCAGGACTGTCAGTGTGCTGAGTGGAATCTGCTGTTGGATTACATTGCATTCATTGGGTTTCCCTGTTAAAGAGGACTTCATTTCTCCCAAGATCCTGATAACAGTGAGGAGAGGACGTTTCACTATAAAAGAAAGGAACGACTTTGGGCCCCACCGCGCGCTTCTACAGACTGTAAGCGGTCCACCTGGACCACTGGGGAAAAGGGGGTGCACCCAAATGTGATGTCAGGGTCAGTTAGGGATAGTTTTGAGTATATTGTTCATTCAGTGTCCATACTGCAGAATTGGACAGAGTAAAAGTAGAAACCATTGCAGAATTTGCCTTGAAATTGTTCATGCTATATTGTATATTTTGCTTGTCTTTATCCCTGTCATTTTACCTTCAAATAGCCTTTATTAACTTATAGTAAATATATATTCTTTTCTTGAACTACCGCGTGTGCGTTCATTTCTGGTTGCGGAGACCAAACCACCTGCCTTGCTCTCGGTTCACAGGTGGGTGGACAAAAGCAAGAGGTAGCAGGGCTCTGGAGCATGGCAGAGGGCAAAAGACTGAACCTGAGCCCCAGAGGCCCTCTGGTCTTAAAAAGGACCCTCTTCCAAGGAGGCCCGGGACTCCCCAGTGCTGGAGGTGCCATGAGTGGGGACATATAGCTGTCTATTGCCCTCTTACCTTAGAACCCATGGAGTGTGACGCTAGTCAGCGACAGTCACTGTTTGCAGAGTCTGTTTGTGCAGCCCTTCCAGGGTCAGGGACTGAGTCCAATGTTTTCCTGATAAAGGTAAATAACCGCTCTGTGAAGGCCCTTCTGGACTCAGGTAGCCTGGTGACTTTAATTCGGGCCAGCCTTGTGGCTAGGGACTATGTGCCAGGCAAACAAGTGAAAGTACTGTGCATTCATGGGGATGTTATTGCTTACCCTGTAGCCTCGGTCTGTTTGGAAACCCCATCTGGAGCTGTGACCTATGAAGTCGGGGTTGTAAAAAGACTAATGTATGAAGTTATACTAGACCGTGATTTCCCGCTATTTTGGGAGTTGTGGAAAACGGGTAACACTTCTGCTGCCGGTGAAGAAACTCCAGCAGAATATGTACCTTCCCCTGTAAATAGTGGTACTGATAAGGGGCAAAGTGGAAATGTGAATGTACCTGAAGTGCAGGATGACGATTACTTTCCCTTGCAGGTGTTAGCCGGAGGAGAAGAAGAAACTTCCCCATCGGGACAACAAGTGTTAGACTTAGAGGTGTCCCAAGGTAACTTTGGGACCGAGCAAGTGAGAGATCTTACTCTGACTACTGCTCGGGCCAATGTTACCGTAATAAATGGTGTACCACAGGAACCTGAGACTGATAAAAAATTTCCACACTTTGCCATGAATGGGGATTTGGTGTACTGGGTCACCAAGATAAACAATGAAGTTGTGGAACAATTTCTGGTGCCAAAATCGTACCGCCACAGGGTGCTTGACATGGCTCATAGCCATGTGCTTGGGGGTCATTTGGGGACCAGAAAAACCCAAGAGAGAATCCTTCAGAGGTTCTTTTGGCCTGGGGTATATGAAGAAGTGAAAAGGTATTGTGAGTCATGTCCCAAATGCCAGATAAGTGCCCCAACGTCACACTTCCGTAGCCCCTTGGTGCCCCTTCCCATCATCGAGGTACCATTTGAGAGGGTTACAATGGACCTGGTGGGGCCCATTGTCAAATCTGCTAGGGGACACCGGTACAATCTCGTTGTGGTGGACTATGCCACTCGGTACCCAGAGGCAGTACCCTTAAGGAACATGGCTTCTAAAAATATTGCCCGAGAGTTATTTTACATGTTCTCTCGCACCGGGCTCCTTAAAGAAATCCTTACTGATCAGGGTACGCCCTTTATGTCAAAGGTCATGAAGGAGCTGTGCAAGCTATTTAAACTCAGGCACATTCATACATCAGTGTACCACCCACAAACGGATGGGTTAGTGGAGAGGTTTAACAAAACCCTAAAACATATGCTAAAAAAGGTTGTAGAAAGGGATGGTCGGAACTGGGACTGTCTGTTACCCTACCTCATGTTCTCCATAAGAGAGGTACCCCAGGCATCTACAGGGTTTTCACCCTATGAGTTAGTTTATGGCCGACATCCAAGGGGTTTGTTGGACATCGCCAAGGAAACCTGGGCAATCCCTTATAAAGTGTTGTTGAACACGTCGCCCAGATGCAGGATAGAATAACGACAGTGATGCCAATTGTCAAGGAACATATGCAAAGAGCTCAGGAGGCCCAAAGCAGAATTTATAATAGATCTGCTAGGCTGAGGGTCTTTAATCCTGGGGACAGGGTCCTGGTTCTAGCACCTACTGTCGAAAGTAAATTTCTGGCAAAGTGGCAGGGTCCCTATGAGATTGTAGAAAGAATAAGTGAGGTGAACTACAAGGTGCATCAACCAGGCAGGAGAAAACCCTTCCAAGTCTACCACATAAACCTGATCAAGCCGTGGAAAGATTGGGAGTCGTTAGTAGCCACCCAGGCTGTGGCTAAGGAGGTGGTAAAGCCAGTTCCCCCAGTGAGGGTAGGTGAGGCACTGTCAGGGCACCAGAAGCAGGAGGCAAGAGAATTTCTACAGGGAAACAGGTGCAAGTTTTCTGACTTACCAGGCCGTACTCACCTGATAAAACACCATATTAAGACTGAGCCTAACTATTGAGTGAACCTGAAGCCGTACCGCATACCAGAAGCCCGCAGGCAGGCGGTATCCTCTGAGGTCAAACATATGCTTGAGCTAGATGTTATTGAGGAATCTGTCAGTGAGTGGTCAAGTCCCATTGTACTAATTCCAAAGCCTAATGGGACATGGAAGTTCTGTAATGACTTCAGAAAGTTAAATGAAGTGTCAAAGTTTGATGCACACCCCATGCCCTGAGTAGATGAACTGATTGAGAGGCTTGGGAGGGCAAGGTATATTATAACACTTGACCTTACAAAAGGTTATTGGCAGATTCCACTATCTGATGAGGCTAAAGAAAAAACTGCATTCTCCACACCAGAAGGCCTGTTCCAGTATGTAGTGATGCCATTCGGGTTACATGGGGCCCCTGCTACATTTCAGAGACTGATGGATCTGATCTTGAGACCACATCGTAATTATGCTGCTGCTTACCTGGACGATGTGGTCATTTTTTTCTTCTGACTGGAGAAGTCATCTCTGTAAGGTACAGGCAGTATCGGACTCCATCAGTGATGCGGGCCTAACTATCAACCCTGAGAAGTATGTAGTGGGTCTAGAGGAAGCGAAATACCTGGGATACATCATTGGTAAAGATTAAGTTAAACCCCAGATCAATAAGATTGAGTCGATACAGAACTGGCCTAGACCATTAACAAAAAAACAGGTCAAAGCCTTCCTTGGCATAACCGGGTATTACCATCAGTTTGTGCCCAATTTTGCCTCAATTGCGTCACCATTGACAGACTTGACAAAGGGCAGTAAATCAGTGATGGTGGAGAGGACTCCAGAGGCAGAAAAGGCTTTTCAGAGCCTAAAGTCTGCCCTGTGTGAACAACCAGTGCTCGTGTCCCCGGATTTCAGAAAACAGTTTGTGGTCCAGATGGATGCGTCTGATACAGGCTTAGGAGCGGTTCTGTCACAGGTGGTAAATGGGGAAGAACACCCAGTGATGTACCTGAGCAGGAAACTGACCCCAGCAGAGAAAAATTATGCCATAGTAGAAAGAGAGTGCCTGGCTATCAAGTGGGCATTGGAGTCCTTGAAGTATTATCTGCTGGGTAGACAGTTTATGTTAGTGACAGACCATGCTCCTCTGGCCTGGATGAAACAGAATAAGGAGAGAAACGCAAGAGTGACCAGATGGTTCCTCTCCTTACAAAATTTCAGTTTTAAGGTGGAGCATAGACCTGGTAAATTACAAGGGAATGCAGAAGCTTTGTCCAGGGTATACTGTCTGTTCAGTAAAAGTGCCCAGACCTCTGGTCTGGAGAAGAGGGGGGGATATGTGGTAAAGTGTACGGTATAGTGATGGACGGGGTGTATATCTCCCTGTTTTCCTCAGCCAGGTGAGATAAAGGAAATCCAGGATTTAGGTTGCTTTAGCAGACCATAGTCTGCTAGCGTTTTTTCATTTATATTATATGGGCTGGTTTTTCTGGACTGGAGGGCAGGATTGGTAGTGGGTACTTGCCAGTCCACACCCTAGTCCACTTCGGGATTTGCCTCCCCTAATCCCAGGTGCTCCCAGGTGAGGTTTCCTGTGTGTTATTGATTGAGGAAGGAAGCCTAACAGAAAAGGGAGCTCTGATATACTGCAGAGGGGAGAGAGACCAAACACTCCTGGAGGTGAGCGTTTACACTGGACCGCTGCGCTCAATACTTTATGTTTACCTGCATGAGGACAGTGAGGTACGCTGATGTTAGCTAGTGCCGGACAGGCCTAGACATTTATTTTGTTTGGACACTTTTGTTTTGTGCTGGAATTGCCACAATAAAGCACTATCACAGTTTTAAGTAACCTGCTGTGTGTGAACTTGGTCATTGCCGCCCCACCGTGCGTGCTGATCCCTACAATATATATAAATATATATATATATATATATATGTGTAATTTCATGCTGGTCTGATGATTAACGAGGCTTTCTAGCGAATCCCATCCACACATTGCGGAAAAATACACGCAGCGGACGCAATGCGATTTCCAAAATCGTTGTGGTTTTGGAAATTGTAACATGTCAGTTATATCTACGGAAACATCGCCAGTTTCCCTGTAGGTATAATGGAAGCAGAAAAAGTGCTGTGGGAAAAAACGCAATGCTTTGTCACCACGGTTTTTCCCACATTTATTTCTGTGGCCATCTATGTGGGGCCTTAGCCTAAAGGTAGTTCTACAAGCTATTGATTCATTGGAATTGGAATTAGCTTTTTAAACGTGGTTTTTCCTTTTTGATCTTGTTTTGTTAAATAAATAATGACATAGTGTAGTTTTTCACGTGTTGTTGTTGTTCTGAGGTTGTATCTTCCTAATTCTAAGACCTTCTAAGGACAAGATGTATAACTTGATAAGTCATGATATACAAGAGAATAGAATTAAGAGGGTGAACTTTGTTTTTATCGTCACTGTATATGTACAGTATTGTGGAATATGTTGGTGCTATATACAGTAAATGAGTAAAATAATAAAGATAAATAAGGAATCCATGTTTGGTCATCAGCTACCTGTCATCCCGACGATCACAAAAAATTTAAGATTATTTCTGAAGAGTGTGTTTGAATGGGACACAGCAAGACAAAACCCTCTCGGACACTTCTAGCAACCATTTATTTCATGGCAGAACAAAGCATCTGGTGTTTTGAAATAGAACATGACCTTTCCTTGTTCCCTTGGCTTGTGTCTTCAGGAGGCCCCTGTTATACCAATCTGTATGGGAAGTGTAAGGGTTAGGGCATATTTACACACCAGTATTATGCTTAGTATGTGGTATCAGTATTTTTGTGTTAAAAACAGAAATAGGAAATCTGCTGACAGAATTTTAATGGGAATATTTGTACATCATCTGTACTTTGAACCTGCTTCTGGTTATGAATTACAAATTATGGCATACAAAATACTGAGCAGAATACAGCCATGTGAATGAGGTCTTATGTATAAAGATATGTCTAACTACAATGAAGTCAATGTTTTATCTTCTCTACTACTATGATTGAACATTGTCAAATCACACAATATTATACACTTTAACATGGCACTAGTGTGGTCAGTGTTGTGCGTCAGTATTTGTATGCAGAAACCAGAAGTGGAATAACGCTGCCGTACAAAAGTGGCATGCTTCTCCATGTGTCTCCATGTTTCTGCATGCTTCTCTAGTATGAACAAAGAGGATCAGCTACTTCCTAGTCACTTATCAGATTCTGTAGCCCACAGAGTAATCTAGGATAAGCTAGTCATACAGGTCATTTATGAGAGAATGACACCATGTAGTCACATTATTAGATTACCCACTGGCTTTTGCACAAAAAAACATCCTGCATCCTGCACTGTCCTTTCCTTCAAAAAAAGAAACAGCACCAAACGGAAAACTGCTTTCTGTTTTTCTCCAGCAATGACTTTAAGGTTTAACTCCTTCCCATTGGTGACATTTTTCTATTTTCGTTTTTGACTCCCCCGCCTTCCAAACCTCATAACTTTTTTTTTTTTTTTTTTTTTTTTTTTTTCCGTTCACAAAGCCATATGAGGGCTTATTTTTTGGGGGCCAAATTGTTCTTCATAATGGTACCATTTATTGTTCTGTACAATGTACTGGGAAACTGGAAAAAAATTCAGAATTGGATGGAATTGGAGAAAAAGTGCATTTGTGCGACTTTCTTATGGGATTCTTTTTTACAGCATTCACTCTGCAGCTAAAATGACATGTCCCCTATATTCTATGTTTTGGTACGATTTCGGTGAAAAATACTGCTGCGGTTTTGGAAATCGCAGCACGTCATTTATAGATACGGAAATGCCAGTGATTTCCCTATAGGTATAATGGAAGCGCAAAGTGCTGCAACGTTTTTTTGGTGCGGCCCACTACGGACCTTACATTGTATTTAGTGGTTTCAAATGTAATGATCAAAGATGTAATGGTCAGTGGGGGAGGGGGAGGTGGACATTATGCAGCATCCACAGTATCTGATTTTACTAGTTATTGCTATTGTGTCCTTTTTCTGGTTTAAGGCTGCTATATTTCCCATTTCTATTCAGCTACTTACACACAGGAAAGCTGAAAAGAAGAGCACTATAAAGATAAAAAACAACATAAGGCTAAGGCCCCATGCGGTGAAACGCAGCAAGAAAACGCTGCGGAAAAAAAAACGTCACAGAAACTCATTTTGTGCAGTGTTTTTTCACTGCATTTTTCGCAGTTTTCTTCTGCGGGAATTTTTGAAAACGGAGCTTTTCCACTGAGGGTTTTTTCTGTAGTGTGAATAGGATTAGCTAGAATCCCATCCACTTTGCAGGTACAATAAAAACGCTGTGTTTTCGCAATGTGGGGCTTCAGCCTAAAAACAGCACAACAGTTCAGATATACAGATGCATCTCAATAAATTAGAATATCTTTGAAACGTTTATTTCTTTCAGTAATTGAATTAAAAAAGTGACCTCCTATATTTTCTAGATTCTTTACACACAGAGTGTTCTATTTCAAGTGTTTTATTTCTGTAAATGTTGATTATGGATTACAGGTAATGAAAACCCAAATCTAAGAAAATTAGAATATTCTAAAAAAGTTCAGTATTGTAAATTCAGTGTGTCACCTGCCAAGGTTTCCTAAGCCTTTAAATGGTCCCTCAGTCTGGTTCAGTAGGACACACAATCATGGAAGACGCTGATTATGAATTGTATTACTGAAATGAATGTTTCAAAAATATTGTAATTTATTGTGATGCACCTGTATATCTTGAAGCTTTTCAACCCTGGGTTCATACCAAATCTGTGTGTGTTACCTACGTACAATATGCCACTTATAATGTCTGTGTGAATATAATTCACTTTCCTAAGCTTCAACCAATAAATACTGCAGGGACTGGTACAAGAAAAAGTGCTGTTTATTTGGTACTTGGCATTTGATCAGGACTGGACTGGCCCATCATCCAAGAATCAGGGCAAACCTGCTGTACATGACAGAGGAGAAGATGACCCACTGTTAGGTTTATCATGTTTTTGGTTATGTACGGATATTTTTTTCTGGTGGGCCCCAGTTACTACAGTCCAACAATTCACATTGCTTCATAAATATGCTTCTAGGAAAACAAAGGGTTAATCATGTTTAGATAGAAGCTATCTGAATGACAAATAGTGGCAAAGATTTCTGTGAACTTAGTATATGGACCATTGAGCATAACAGGCCCATAATAGCTTCTGACCTCAATGACCCAATTACCTTGGTTTTCTTGAGCTAGAAGAATCTGTAGACCTTAAAAGATCCAGATTATCACTAGCATATGCTTCCTCTGTTAGTACAGCACAGGTTTACAAAGCCTCAAAATTTCTGCACTTTACTTATCAACTTTCAGCATTCATATTAAACACATATAATAATTTACAGAAAAGTGGATACAAGGTACATACATTTTAATGCTTCCAATAAATATGACCAAAAACACAAACCTTTCTAACCTATGCATTAGGTAACAAGTATAAATCAATGAAAATCATCAGTATATAGAAATACTAATAAAAGATTGTGGTTTCATGTACTAAAAATAAACACATAATGAATGAAAACATGGAGCGAGGAAAAGCTACTTGCACACGAAAAAACTGACATTAAAAACAGATGGAGTTTTCAGTTTTTAACGTCCGTTTTCCATCAGTATGTCACTTATTTTTCATCAGTTTTCTGGCCACTTGTCAGTTTTAATATCCATTTTGCATTTGTTTTGAGTCAGCTTTTAACTGTTAGTGAAAAAATGGATGAACTTCATGAGTATTTTTTTATCCAACCCACTCATCCGTTTCTAACATCAGTGGAACTGTTACGTTACTCAGAAAATGGATGTTAAAATTGACCCCATAAACTTTTTGGTCCATGTATTGGAAATAAACATCTGTTACACGTCCATTCTTCACTGCAAGGGGTCTAAATGTTCATAAATCTTGGGGCTCCTACACAGACACACACTTTTTCAATGGGGTTGAACACTTGTAATTTGTTTGTTTCTGTCACTTTTCAGGTCAGAAACACCAGAAAAAAGCCCCATACTTAAAGCATGCTGTGTTTTATAGAACACCAAAAACCCTAAGGTTAAAGGGGTTGTCTGGGCTTTTTTTATGGCCTATCCTCTGTATGAAGCCACTTCCGCTGCCCATCCCGTAAACAATATGGGGCCGGAAGCAGAAAGCTCGGTCTGCTGTATAACGGCCCAGAACTTTACAGTCAATGAAGCTGAGATGCAGTGAAAGCACCGGGCTGCTATAAAGGACAGGTCCTTTTCCTGTTCTTTTTGTCCAGGCTTTAAGAATGAATGGGTCAGTCAAAGGAGATGGCATAGATGGCACACAGATATCATCCATGTACCCTCCATGCTGTTTTACCATAGATTGGCTGATGTACACGTCCGAGGACATATAGCTTAAAATAAATAAATAAATAAATAAATAAATATGTGCCCCTATACAATGACTTTCATGAGTTGCCATCAAAGGAGGAAATAACTCTGCTTCTAAAACTGTCAACTCTTCTAAGAGCTCTGCCTTAGCATTATATAGCATTATATACTTTCAATGGCTAACACGGTACAACATTATACTACTATTAGCATTATATATGCAGCTTTTGATTGTATCTCAGGCCTCGTAAACTTGAGCTACCCCAATAAACATTAAGTCTGAATATAATTTTCTCCTCTTCATCCTGCACAATTCTCTGGCTACTCCAGATAGTGCCAAATATTCAGATTAATGACCAAACGTCATCAATCATCTTGACGTAGGCATTTCCGCTTGTCTTCCTGTGCTCTTGTGTAGGCGTAGCAGTAGATAATAGTTTATAGGGAGAGGAAGTCTGGCAACAAAGTATGAAAAAGCTCATAATGAATAAAAGAATGCATGAACAAAACCAGCATAATGTGTAGTTGTACGCGAAACCATCTGGTCAGGAACCATTGAAGATTTTACAGTAGGAGAAGTATAAATCCAGGGCACTGCACATAACTTATTTTATGCAAACAAACACAGGAAAACCACTTCAAGATTTTTAAAGAGGTACAAAAATGGAAAATACTAGAAGAATATGTAATGTAAGAGAATTGCAGTACATAGAGGAAGACCTTCATGAAACCCAAATATCCAAGTAGTATGCATTTCAAGCTCACAGCAAATCATAGAGGAAGGAGTTCAATTGTTCTATTATGGTTTTACAACTTTTACATTGAACTACATCATTTACATAAAAAAAAAAAATAATAATCCCATTTTATGAAAGTTATCATTCAGACATTTTCTTTAAACAGTTCCTATACATGAGGCACAGTCTGTAACTAGTATCTAATAGGAAAAACATGTTCCTACTGTATATGTTAGGGTGGGTTCACACTTGTGCCGGCACTCCGTCCACTGCGAATCCGACTTAAATGAAAACTGGATAGGGAAAGATTTGCGATGCTTTGCTTAAAAACCCATTCACTTCTATGGGTTTTTAAAGCAATGCGCGGGTGTGCGCTTACACCCTCTGCGCGGCGAAACCGTTTTTTTTCAGCGGACATAAAGTCATGCATGCTTTGTTTCCAATGAAAAAAAAAACTGGTTTTGTGGCGCAGAGTGTGTAAGCACACACCAGCGCATTGCTTTAAAAACCCATAGAAGTGAATGGGTTTTTAAGCAAAGTGTTGCACACCTTTCCCTATCCAGTTTTCCGACATTTAGGTCGGATTCACGGTGGACGGAGTGCCAGCACAAGTGTAAACCCACCCTCATAAGACAAGTGCTTGACCTTATTGCCTATGGATCACTGTAAAGTCACAAGGCTTTTATGGACTAAGAGCCATAACAGACTTTTAAAATAACAAGGAAACTTTCCATCCCCCCACCATTTACTACAACTAGTCATGGAGCCATAGCTTTACTATTATCATCTACTTTACATATAGCAATGATGTTTTTTGCTGAAGCTGAGTCCACTCCTGTCTGTCCTGACCAAATATCTTATGATAACTCTAGTTTCGTAGTAAATTTACCTAGCCTAAATGTATTTTTGGAAGGTAGCTGGAAATACATGGAGAACATATAAGTTGTGTGCAGATGCTGATGTTGAAACATTTTAGCACATTATTGAGCTTTGTTCAAAGGATTCATAAGTGGGCCTGTGGCATCCCAGAGCTGGCTATGGCTGGGCTGAGGGTGATCTCTGTGCATTGTATTATTTCCTGTTGCTTCATAGCCTGTGTGACATAGCAGGGGGTCCTGAGTCTCACACAACACAGCGCCACCTAGTGAGCCTCACACATGCATTACACCTCCCATAGGATTGAATAGTAACCAAATGTCCAATGGGAGGACATCGCCTGGGAAAAGGGGAGGAGTCAGCTGATCACTGGGTCCCCATGGTAACACCCCTGCAGGAAGGTCCTGCGTGTGAGGAGTTAGAAGTGTGGAGTGTTAGGAGGAGGAGGTGAGGAGATAAGTGTGATGTCCTGTGAAGAAAGCAGTGAGTTTAGTGCAGGAATCTCAAGTCCTAGACAGGCCCAGGAAGGTTGGAGAGCTGACATACTCCAGCTATTCAGAAGATCCTGTCCCCTGTCTGCCTAGCCATCGCCCTGAAGGAAGTCAAGCATCATTATCTTGTCAGCATGAGACTGTGGAGAGAACATTCTGGAACACGTGCTCCATAGCAAGTATCACAGGATCCAGGGGCCAAGGCCAGACCTGTGGAATATCCTGCCACCCTGACTATTGCACCCCGAAACTCTGAGCTATCAGGACCACATAACGTGAGTGGGGAATATTATGTACTAGTATCATGGTGGGCATCCTCCTATGAGCCAAATAGGAGCCCAGACGCACCTCAGGGCTGTAACACTGAAGTATAAGGGGCTAGGAACACCTTTCATCAAGTCTACCCTGCACCCCAGGACTTTGCTGTGTCACCAGGCGTACCCCGTTGTTTTGTATTGAAGAAACTGTTTAAGCATTTGTGCCTCCACACCCATGGAAGTAAAAGTTCAACTTTACAACCGTTTCTGTGTCTGACTCTGCACCGACAACATCAGGGCGCCCCAAACACCACCAGTCGGCACAGTATAGGGGAAGCGCCCCGGGGGAACAATCACCACCAACATTTGCGCAGCCCCCTCATCACCGGTACCAGTGGTGGTAACGTGGGACAGCACCAGCGCTGCGCCCTCGTGCCCAGAGACCGTGACAAGTCTGCGCTGTTTGCACCCCGCAATCCCAACTGCAGCGTTACCTTCCATCTGGTCACCGCAAGAAAAACTGGCGTCACGAACAGGATACGGGTGTGTGCCATTTTGAGAAAGTCGCCACGAAAAGTGCGCCAAATTGTCTCCAGAGCATTGGTCTTTATTGTGGACTTTGCTAAGATCAAGTTTATTCCCTGAGAGTGCTTGCCACAAAGAGGGGGAGCCCTATACCCCTGAAGTAAGCCCTAAAGACTGTCCTCTCAGTGTGTTACAGCCCTGGAAGAGTTAAAACGCCCAGGACTTGTTTGCTGCGCCACATCGCTGTGTAAGAACGCCCACAAAGGGTTAACTGTACCTTGCAAAAGTGTGGGAGATTTTTAGCACTGCCCATGAGGCCAGGAGACACATCTGCCGCCATCTTAGGAGAGCCCAGAATGCTGAGCGCAATGCTCCAGCACACCCATACAAGAAAGTGAAAGGCGAACGTGCCGGTGCCATTTCTGACTCTCCGGTGCCACATCACCGTCCCTGCTGTGCACCGCTGATCTCTGGTCCACGCTGAAGTTGCTGTCAGTGAGTACTGTACCTCCCTGTCCTTGTCTTCAGTCCTCCCACGGCCCCAGCGAGTGTTTTCCGTGTACAGTGTCCGTGGGGAGTGCCACCATTAAAGAGGGGGAGCACACCGTCAGCCTGCATCACAGTGACTCTGTTAATAGCTACAGCATTCTTAAAGGGACAGCATTCCAAGTTGTAGTCTCCATTCCCTGCCAGCAAGCAGTTGAGTTTCTTAAAGAGACAGTGACCTAATTCCAGTCATACCTGCAAACAACATGACTGAGCAAAGTGACATTGTGCCATCTGTTTCTAGTGATCCAGCAGTGCCCATGGCGAGCAGCCTACCATTCTCCATGCCATTTTACCCTGGCGCACCATGGCTGCCGCGCTACAAAGGGGAGGCGCATATCGTCAGGGACTTTCGTGAGAAGATGCTGTCTCTCTTCCAGTTCTATCCTCTGATTACAGAACAGCAGATACAGATCCTGCTGGGCCAGCTTGAGGGTGCTGCAGCTAGGGAGGTCAAATCCTGGCCTGCCTCTGACAAAAGAACCCCTGGGCAAATTCTGGACAAACTCCATGTGAACTTTGACGTGCGATCTGTCTCCGAGGTAAAGATGCGCTTCTTTTCCAGACGACAACTACCTGGTGAGACCCTGCGGGACTATGCTTTATCCCTCCAAGAGGCATTCAGAGCTGTGGTGCAAGTGGATCCACGTGAAAATGTGGACTCTGATAAAATCTTGCTTGACCGCTTCATAGAAGGGGCGGGTACCACATTGCTCCAGAGTCAGTTGCGAATGCTTGCTGCACAACATCCCAGCATCACGTTTGCTGACTTCAAGGCCCTTGCCATCCAGGTCTTGGGACAGGAGCAGCCCCAGCCGAGCCCAGTCATCTGTGCTCCCTCACCTGGACCCTCAACAAGCATTGCTCCAGTTGTCCTGCCACTACCTCTGGGTACCTCACCTGCTGCCCAAACTGCGCAGACTACACCAGCAGACTCCAGAGATGACCTTCTGGCCCGAGTGGATCATCTGACCCGTGCCATGGAACAGATCACCGTCCGTCTAGATCGTCTGACCCAGCCGTCTTCATCGTCCAGTGATCCTTTGCGAAGTCTCAACATCTCACCTGAGTCGCCACCCAGACGTCCGTCTTCAGTGAAATCTCCACAGAGTGAGAGGCCATACTGTACCTATTGCCATAGATATGGACACACCAGGCCTCAGTGTTTTCAGTTAAACGGGCCACCCCCGAGGCAGCGGGCCGCCCCTCGGGAGGAAAGAAGAAGGGCCCAGGTGAATCTTCAGTGCCATTGTCACGCTTCGTCTCAGCCTGCCCACACATCACAATCCGGGTGAACGGCGTCCCTCTGACAGCGTTGGTGGACACTGGATCTCAGGTAACAACCCTGCGCAAGCAGGTGTTCCTTGAACATTGGGACTTAGATGTGTTGAATAGAACACCTGACACATGGATAAATCTGTGTGCCAGCAATGGACAGCCCATACCACAGCAGGGTTATTGGGAACCCACTATCCAGATTGGGGACTTGAAACTGCCTATACAGGGTGTAATTGTCACTGATGTAGAGGATGATAGGTTTGCAGTTGTAATATTAGGCATGAATGTTTTACGCCATTGCTTTGCAGAAGTGTTGGATGCCTTGCATGCCTCTCTCCTTACAGCTTCTCCCAGTGACCAGCAGAACATTCAGCGGGCCATTCGTGTACTCAATGCCCAGCACAAGTTCGCCAACAAACAAGGTGAAATTGGTCGAGTCCGGATCCAAGATACCCGTCCAGTAACCCTACAGCCTGGAACAGAAACTATGGTGTGGTGCCGTGCCCGTCCGGGCATAGAAAATCAGGACTACGAGGCCTTGCTACAACCCATACAGGTAGATGGCCAACCACTTGTCATGGCTGCCCGCAGCCTTGTCACAGTTTCCAATGGACGTGTTCCTGTCCGCTTAGTCAACTTGGGCGATGCTCCCGTAAACCTCCACAAGTTCCACTCTGTGGCCCTGCTACACCGGTTAGCACCAGAAGATATTCTCTCTGGTGATTCTACCGCCACACAGCGTTCCACCCAAGCTGCTGAGAACATTCAGAATGGAGCCACGAAGTCCTGGTGGGATGAAATGAACGTGGGAGACGCCAATACCCCTATAGAGCACATCAATGGGGTTCGCAATGTGGCCAAGCGTTACCAACAGGCATTCAGCAAACACCCATTGGACTTTGGTAAGACCACGACCATACAACATCGCATTCTGACTGGCGACCACCATCCAATCAAGGAGCGTCACCGTCCAATACCACCAGCGATGTACCAACCGGTGAAAAAGTTGATCCAAGAGATGCGAGATGCTGATGTCATCCGGGAGAGTAACAGCCCCTGGGCAGCCCCGCTAGTCCTTGTCAAGAAGAAAGACGGAACCCTACGAGTTTGTGTGGACTATCGTAAACTCAACAACGTCACGCACAAGGACGCATACCCATTGCCGCGGATTGAGGAATCTCTAACGGCTTTGGGATCAGCTACCTGTTTCTCGACCCTGGACTTAACCAGTGGATACTGGCAAGTCCCTATGGCGCCTGAAGATCGTGAAAAGACTGCGTTTACGACCCCGATGGGACTCTTTGAATTCAATAGTATGCCATTTGGGCTATGTAATGCCCCAGCCACATTCCAACGGCTTATGGAGAGGTGCCTCGGCCATGAGAATTTCCAGAGTGTGCTACTGTACCTGGACGATGTTATTGTATTCTCCCGGACATACCAAGAACACCTTCGTCACCTGTCCGAGGTATTCAAGGTACTTATACAGCACGGCCTAAAGTTGAAGCCCTCCAAGTGCTACCTGTTGAAACCCCAAGTTCACTACCTTGGGCATGTCGTGAGCGCACAAGGCGTCCAACCTGATCCTGAAAAGATCACTGCAGTCCAGAACTGGCGAAGACCAACTACCGTCAAAGAAGTCCGAAGCTTCCTTGGATTCGCAGGTTACTACCGGCGTTTCATACCACACTTCGCCCAAGTAGCCGAGCCTCTGAACGAGTTGTTGCGCGGTTGTCCCAGAGAAAACTACAACCGAAAGCTTCCGGTAGACTGGACAGCGCGTCAAGAGGAAGCCTTTCAAGCACTTAAAGCACTTCTGACGCAACCACCAATTCTAGCCTATCCCGACTACAGTCAGCCATTCCGCTTGTACACAGATGCAAGTCACCAAGGTTTGGGTGCAGTGTTGTCCCAAGTTCAGGACAACAAAGAGCGAGTCATCGCCTACGCCAGCAGGAGTCTGAGAGGCGCGGAGAAGAACGACCAGAACTATAGTTCTTTCAAACTCGAACTTCTGGCGCTTGTCTGGGCCGTGACAGAGAAGTTTAAAGACTACCTGGCTGCCACACCCTTTACCGTGTACACAGATAACAATCCGTTGGTGCATCTGGACACTGCTCGACTGGGAGCCCTTGAACAACGGTGGGCCTCAAGACTCGCGAATTACAAGTTCTCTGTCAAGTATCGCAGTGGCAAGTCCAACGCTAACGCTGATGCACTCTCAAGGTTGCCTGTGGGAGAAGAACCACCCCGAGAAGACATCTGGGAAGAGGTGGAGATGCCACCATTCTACAACAAGTTTGCCCAACAGGTTGCTATTGGTGTCCCTGTAGAAGGAGAATCTCTGGCGAAAACAGCTGCCGAATCCCTCCAGGAGCCATCTCTGTGGAAAACGTTCCAAGAAGAGAGCAGAGTTTTAGGAGAATTGTCAGATTTCCTGCTTACAGGAAGAATACCAACCCGTGTAAAGAGAGGTCTTCATGACGTGGAATTAAAACGCCTTTGGCGACAGAGGAAGCGCCTGTTTGTCCAACGAGGCCTTCTACATAGAAACACTCTTGATCCTGTCACAGGTGAAAGGCTTCATCAGATCCTCGTACCAAGAAGAGACGCACAGATGATACTTGAGGCTTATCATGACAGATCCGGTCACTTCGGGGTACAAAAGACCGAAGCTACCATCCGTCGTCGCTTCTATTGGGTTGGGATGAGGAGTGACATTGAGAGTTGGTGCCGAGAGTGTCCCGCCTGTAGTATCACCAAGGAAGGTCGAAGAGATCAGAAGGCCCCTCTACATCCAATTAAGACTCAAAAGCCGTGTGAAATTGTTGCTCTGGACCATGTGAAGTTGGGTCCCACACGTTCCGGCTACAGCTACGCTCTGACAATGGTGGATCATTACTCCAAGTTCCTTGTCATCGTGCCTGTCAGAGATCTTACAGCAAGAACTACGGCTGAGACCTTCTACGCAGAGTTTGTCCGCCATTACGGTTGTCCTGAGCATATCCTCACCGACCGTGGATCGGCGTTTGAATCCCAATTGTTCCGTGAGCTGTGTCAGTTCCAAGACTGCAAGAAGTTGCGAACCACAGCGTATCACCCTCAAGGGAATGGTATGTGCGAGAAGGCAAATCAAGTGATCATCGGCATGCTAAGAACAGCCGCAGTTACACCTGGTGTTGAGTGGCCTGAGCGTATCAAGGACTTGGCCTATATTTACAACAACACACCCCAAACATCTACGGGATACGCACCATTTTATCTAATGTTTGGAAGACAAGGTCAACTTCCTTCAGACTTAACCCTTGGTGTGAAGGTCCCTGACACCATCAATCCACTACCCATAACAGACTGGGTTGTTGAACACCGCCGACGTATGGAGGAAGCTAAAGAGATAGTTGAAACGCGCATGGATGAGGTTCGTAGGAGACAACAGGAGGATTACAACCATCACGCCCATGCAGCGCCCCTGAAAGTTGGCGACCGTGTATGGTTAAGGAATAACCATCGGAATGGGAAATTGGATCCATTCTGGGAGAAAGAACCATACAGTGTCATCTCCATACCATATCCTGAATCCGACGTATATGAGATCTCTAAACCTGGGAGACAGCCCCAAGTAGTACACCGAAACCGTCTGAAGCTGTGCCTTAAAGAAGGACTACCCACAGAGGTGCCCCCAGCTGAGACAACGAGTACAGAGATCTTGTCACCGTATGAAGCAAAAGAGAGACCCCCAACGTTAACTGAGCTTATGTGGGCGCCTAAACTACTACCATTTAGCTGTTATCCACCAATTGCTCTAGTGCAAGAGAACCCTTCGACAGATGATTTAATTGATTTCAGTGACTCTGTTCCTGATCCAAATCTCGTTCCACTTAGGCGTTCTGAGCGTACCACAAAAGGCGTACCTCCAACACGCTATAGTGATGCCATGGCTGTCCTTGGGTAAAAGAGGTTATATGTCTCTGCTCCTGTATATATGTTATTCCTGCTCTGATTACATTAATGTTTTTCCTGTGTGTATATACAGTATATATATAATATCTTGCCATGTAATATAGTATTTACATTTATATGCAACAATCCAAGCCATAGTGCCTGGCTCACCGAGCCAAGGAAGTTCTGTTACCCCATTGCGGTATGGACATTGGTGCTAGAGTGCCTACTCTTCCTTACAGAAAGGACTGTTTATTGTTTCTCAGAGAGACTCTCATGATAATGGACACTCACGAAATTTGTGCCAGAGAGCCTCTGGACCCATTTGCACTTTATTCGTATTTATTAACGTTATGTTACATTTCTCACCTTCACCCCAGCCCGTCGCCGAGGTCGGCTCAGTGAAAGAGGGGGAGTATGTGGCATCCCAGAGCTGGCTATGGCTGGGCTGAGGGTGATCTCTGTGCATTGTATTATTTCCTGTTGCTTCATAGCCTGTGTGACATAGCAGGGGGTCCTGAGTCTCACACAACACAGCGCCACCTAGTGAGCCTCACACATGCATTACACCTCCCATAGGATTGAATAGTAACCAAATGTCCAATGGGAGGACATCGCCTGGGAAAAGGGGAGGAGTCAGCTGATCACTGGGTCCCCATGGTAACACCCCTGCAGGAAGGTCCTGTGTGTGAGGAGTTAGAAGTGTGGAGTGTTAGGAGGAGGAGGTGAGGAGATAAGTGTGATGTCCTGTGAAGAAAGCAGTGAGTTTAGTGCAGGAATCTCAAGTCCTAGACAGGCCCAGGAAGGTTGGAGAGCTGACATACTCCAGCTATTCAGAAGATCCTGTCCCCTGTCTGCCTAGCCATCGCCCTGAAGGAAGTCAAGCATCATTATCTTGTCAGCATGAGACTGTGGAGAGAACATTCTGGAACACGTGCTCCATAGCAAGTATCACAGGATCCAGGGGCCAAGGCCAGACCTGTGGAATATCCTGCCACCCTGACTATTGCACCCCGAAACTCTGAGCTATCAGGACCACATAACGTGAGTGGGGAATATTATGTACTAGTATCATGGTGGGCATCCTCCTATGAGCCAAATAGGAGCCCAGACGCACCTTAGGGCTGTAACACTGAAGTATAAGGGCTAGGAACACCTTTCATCAAGTCTACCCTGCACCCCAGGACTTTGCTGTGTCACCAGGCGTACCCCGTTGTTTTGTATTGAAGAAACTGTTTAAGCATTTGTGCCTCCACACCCATGGAAGTAAAAGTTCAACTTTACAACCGTTTCTGTGTCTGACTCTGCACCGACAACATCAGGGCGCCCCAAACACCACCAGTCGGCACAGTATAGGGGAAGCGCCCCGGGGGAACAATCACCACCAACATTTGTGCAGCCCCCTCATCACCGGTACCAGTGGTGGTAACGTGGGACAGCACCAGCGCTGCGCCCTCGTGCCCAGAGACCGTGACAAGTCTGCGCTGTTTGCACCCCCGCAATCCCAACTGCAGCGTTACCTTCCATCTGGTCACCGCAGGCCCCCCTCCACATAATTTAATGATAATAACGTTATTCTCACCTTACCACATTCCCAAGGCGTTACCTGCAGGCTGTAGCGGTGTCTCTGGATTGGCGCTCATTGCACCTCCTTGTTACAGACATCATCAGTGGAAGCCTGAATGGTGGAGCAGGGACCCACTGCTTTCAAATTTATCTTTATTCTAAGGATGAAGATAGAGTTCAAATCGGTACTGTGGGACAGCCCTCGAAATGAGGGATTGTTCCATTGGATCTAGATCGACTAAGGGCACCCCATTACCATAGCGCCTGGTTCAGATGCAGCATTTACCCTATGGTTAAAGTGGCTCGGTGCTGACATTTTCAGAAATCAAACCCATGAACCTAGGAGCTGTGCTACCCTCTGTACTTCTGTGCCTCTCAATTTACATTTTTTGCAAGAAATAATACTTTATAAATGACACTCGCTGAATTCATTTTTCAGACTCCACCTTCAAATACTCTGATCCCATCCCCATAATTTCTGATCACAATTATTAGGATAGTAACTGATCACACAAAAATGACAGCCTCAGAGCACCCTTAAGGTTAAGGCCCCACATAGCGTCCTGCAGCAAAAAGGCGCTGCTTCAATTATACCTTTAGGGAAACCGCCAGTGTTTCCATAGGTATAATAGACATACTGCGATTTCCAAAACTGTGACAGTTTTGGAAATCGCAGCGTGTCTACAGCACGTATTTTTACGCCATGTGTGGATGGGATTCACTATGAATCCCATCCACTATACAGTGACTGTAAAACACTGCATTTTTTTCCGCAGTATTTAAGCCATGTGGGACCCCGGCCTCATAGTGTAAACCCTTGTACCACCATAGATTTGCTAGCACTGTGTATCCATTAGAAAGCCAGCCACAGTGGCCTGAGTAATAAAGTATCCCTTTATTACAGGAAACTCTTTGATAAAGCAAGTAAACTGCATTACTTTTCTGTTTCATGCCACCAGATTCCCAGATTCTACAGCTGGAAAGTATTTCCAAGATTTTTCCTTTGAAAAAGCTCTATAAACTCACTCTTGCTATAGCTACATTGTGTGCTGTGTAGCAATTTCTTTACAATGAATGTCCTCCAGGCCTCTTTATTCACAAAGTCTTGGAGAAGCTCCTTTGTGTACAACAAACAGATCTGCTCCATCGAAGTGAATAGAGATGAAACCCAAACACATAACAGAACATCCACAGTGGAAACAAATGGATCCTGTAAATAGGTTATCACTGTCAGCTGGAAAGAGAACACAAAAAATGTAAAAGCGAACAACACTAGGAAATGGAAATCTTCTATCTATAGAATGAAAGAGGCACATGTGTAAAAATGAAATATAACCTGTATAGATTCAAAGTGTCTAAGAAAACACATTGAAATTCATTAAAGAATGCATTGCTGCTAGGGGGGACTAACAAAGGGCTCAATCCATTTTTATCAGACTTTTTTTGTAATTAATAAAAAAAAAATTCTATGTCTGTTAAATGCATTTTTGCCAACGGGGGTAGATAAACAACGCTGACCAATGATAAAAAGAAAATAATAAGAAATCGTTCACACATTAGTCAGTTAACACCATCTATATCTATGCTGCTATGCCTTATTAAAAGAAAAGGAAGCCAGACAGTAAGGCAATGTTCACATTTGCCTCGGTATCTCCTTTTATTATCCGTCGCAATGTCCGTCTGAAATTGGTGGACAAAAAACTCCTACATGCTTTTGGTTTAAAAGCAAGAGACACCCAGAGGACCCCATTATAGTCAATGGGGTTTGTCAGGCTCCGTATGTAACTGTTATTTTAGAGGTCCACCTGTTCATGGTTCTGGTCCTCAGATGGAGCAGAACAATAGACAGCCGACACTAGCGTGAACCTAGTGTCACACAACTGTTGGATGATCTATGTTATTGTATTTAATGTGGTGATATGGTTTAGAAAACAAAGTATTCTAGATAGGGTTCTCTTTCTCTCTGGAGGACCAAACATGCCAATGAATTACATTAACAACACATTTATTTCACTTGGCACTATATGGTGCTTCAGCAGAATTGAACATTTGCTGGAGGTACAACCATAGATTATAACTGACCACTTGGGATCCCAGTAGTGAGACACCCCATATTATCACCTTAAATCAAACAAATCCTTTATAGTTAGGTTTACACCACATTTTTGTCATCAATTTGGCAGATTTGTTTAATGGATGCAGTAAAAATGGATGTAAACAGATGTCAAAAGGCATGGGTTTTACATAGAGTTCATGTGTTAAAAAAATTACATCCATTGCTGTCATTTTGCTGTCCAACAATGGAATCTTTTTTTTTTTTTTTTTTTTTTTTTTTTTTTGCCGATTTTCTGTGTATCAGCTGCTGAGAGCAGCTGATCGATGGGGGTTCTAGGTGTCAGCCCCCACTGATCTGATATTGATAATCTGTCCTTAGGATAGGTGATCAGTATTATTAGCCTGGGAAACCCCTTTAAGATATGCTAATTTTATTGACAAGTGAGACAATGGCACAATTGAGACAGCTGTGCATATTGTACTAAAATGTTGGCCAACTTCACTTAATTGTACACTTCGGCTTGACCACAGGTCTGATCACTCAATCTCAAGGCATCAGAGCTCCTAGTGGCAAAAACTCTGCGTTTACATTACCTGCAAAGTGGATGGGATTCTGGCTAATCCCATCCACACATTGCAGAAAATAATCTGCAGTGGAAATGCTGCGATTTAAAGAACGCTTCCATTTTTGTAAATCGCAGCATGTCAATTATACCTCTGGAAAACCTTTTCCATATAGGTATTATAGAGGCAGAAAGTCCACAGAGGACTTTCTATGAAAAACGCTGTGGAAAAAAAATGCAATGCATTTCCGCATTCTTCGCTGCGTGGAACCTTAGCCTTATACAGCATTTTGCACTAACATCATTGCGGTCTTCTGTTTATGACCATGTTCACATGACTATATGTTATTTGCAGCAGATGTAATATTTACAGCAAATTACATAACATTTGTAAATGGGGCTCTCAGATCTGCAGGCTGCTCAGTTTTGCAATGAATTTCTTTAACAGCAGAATCCACTGCAAACTAAAATGAATTTGTGCTGGACATTTGTAGTGTGTAGATGGAGAACAGACTACAGGATTTAGTAGTGTACCCTCCTGTATCTAAGGATAGGTGACCATCCTTCTAATTGGCAGATAATTGCATTAAAAATGATATTGTTATTGTAATAGCTGAATGTGTATTAACCTAAAGATCTTCACATCAGCAGACCTTTGGTCCTCTTCACCCTAAATATGAAATTAAAAATCTGACAATAAAGAAAAAGAGATGAAGTGTCTGTGTCTCATAACTGAGCAGATAGCGGTCACATGAATGGATTGTGGAGCTTCGATGGAGATAAAGGGAAAAATAGGAAAGAATGCTGCAGCTGGTCAAATGTAATGAAAAATCACTCAGCCCAGTTGGGGGAGTAGAATGAAGGAGCGAAAGAGGTTGGAGGATGGGAGAAGAGGTAGAGAGAGGGGGAGAGAGAGAGAGAGAGAGAGAGAGAGAGAGAGAGAGAGAGAGGAGGATTAAGCTTATGACTTAGCTTTAAACAATAATGGTGGAACGGGTAATTTTCAGTACAGACTCCTATTATAATTTTAAGGCTTATTCACATTGGTTTGTATGACATTTGGCACGTTAATTTTACTGTATATGATAGGAAATAGGATTTTGAAACATTCACACCATGCAGCATTATTTTATGAAGCGTGTTCAATATCTGCCGCTTTGAGAAAAAGATGGTAAAATATCTTAGTGCGCACAGAACCTGTATGCTAGAGCTTAGAGGCTGTATGACTCCTTAGTACGGATCTGCACAGCCTCCCTTCCCAACCATACAAGTTCCGTTGGACTCCACATGTACAGAGATATAATCTCCTGTATTCTAATGGAGAATATGTCAGTATTTACATTTAATGGGACATGCCACAGGTTTTTTTTTTCCTGTCAACCTCAGGATGCCTACATATGAAGCCTAGGGAAGGTCCAATGGATCGCTATAGGTACCATGTTATAAATCATTACTATATGGAGACCTAATAAGGTCTTATGTATGAAACCTTAAAAGTAAATGTTGTTTTTTTTTAATAGAAACCACACTTCATTTTGCCCTTTTCTTACTGTATGATGCTTTCAAGTCATTGTGTAAATGGGAAACAGATTTCTTGTTTCCTTCCATTAAAGGTTGGCCACTGTGTACAGTCTCTAGCCTCCTTTTTATTTGACCCTTCCTTCCTTTGCTTTTAACATGAAAGATGTTTGGGAACCTTTGATGATGAAATCATTGTCTCTGAGTGCTGATCATTTCATTAAAAACAGAGGAAAAGTAATAAATCTGAACTCTTCAGAAAATGAAATATGCCGCTCTGTCTGCCTTTCTAGTTTGTGAGTCAATCTTCTTCATTTAGAGATAACTGAAGGAATCAGCTGGTGGGCCAATGATAAAACAATGGATTGGTGTACAGTTGTGTTCAATGTAACTAAATGATATTTTTTAATACTCTAGTTCCTATTGGGTTGTGAAATGGAGGAAGTAAAACCCACCAGTAATAGATGAGATGAAATCAATGGATTATGCATATGTAGCCAAGCTGAACACTTTCTATACATCTCACTCCAAGGTAAGGTCAGTAACCACATAAAAGCATTAGCTTATCTGAATGTATCTGTTCTGAAGTGTATTGATGTCTTTAAGGATATTAAGCTACAAGGCACGGTATAGCTTACAAATGATTACTTAAAATAATAATAAATGATAAATTGTTCAAAATTTTGAGGCTTCTTAGCACCCGGAGTTGTTACCAGTGGGCGTCATCCTCTTGTCACCCAGTATAATAGCAGGGGGTTATACCACATATTGATATTCTCACCAGTCCTTCTCACCCCTGCAATTTCCAGGGAGAAAGACCCTTGGCTGGTTTCTTTGGTGACTGCATTTTGTACATTTTTATTGCATTTATTTTGGAGACCTTGACTATCTTACTGGAGGGGTTTGTATAACCCATCTTCTAACATCTAGTCCTATACTGCTTTCACTACTTTGACAGACAAGAGTGTTTTAGCTTATACAGCAGGAGAGATGTGAAGAGGAAGCCAATATGGGAGTGAATAATCTATTAAATCTGGTTGAACAATCTTGTGAAATAGCTTGCTGTTCTTGCGAGAGTCCTTCTGTTGTGTGCTTTTACATGCTTTCACTAGACCCTGAATTCACATCTGAAGATTTTACTGATTATATGGTACTAAATACTTGTCAAGCTAACTTATGCAATTTCCTGATAAGTTATCATTAGAGAAATCTTCTGCATTCCTCCAGTTTTTCACACTTTTTTCCCTTATTCATAAAACTAACCAAAAAGTTCTACAAAATGTTTTCCATTGAAACCAATAAGTTAATTATCCTAAAAAAATATGGAAAGTGACTGCTGTGAAGTGGCTGTGGTCAACACTGACAAGTTTGGCATAAGTCATCTGTTGATGACTTAAAATATGTAATAGCGGAGCTTGCCTGGCAGTTCTGGTGACTTTCCGGGATTAGCTGATACATGTGTACATTTGTGTCATTATATGACTTTCCCCTCTGAATGCGGTATCTATAGTTTGCATTTCTCTTTGAGCTGTGAGGTATTACGTATTACGTATTCTGTACACAGTAAGCAGAGGAGAATCTCCTCTGTAACTGTCTGTCTCAGAAAAAGCCCCACAAACATGTAGGGCATATATGTAGAAGTAGAAGTAACCATAGAAGTAACCATCTGTACTGATCTGAGTGAAGCGCTTTGGTTCTGATAGAAAGCTTCTATTTATTGTTTTTCTTCTCTTTATTTCCTGCACTTCATGCTCAATCTCCCCCTTCCCTTCACTCTACATAGACTTCTATAGAAATGAGTCATCTGAGTCATGTGATCTGCAGGCTGTCTTGAGCCACATATAGATTTTCACAGTGATAGTAATTTCAGCAGAGGAAGGGGGAGCAGAGATAAGAAAGGCATTTCTGTCTCATAAGATCTATTACGAAGTTTATGATAATCATCTGTACTCTTTATATATGCAATGGGAATGTTTATTGAATTGACAGTACCTACTGTAGTTAAAGGCAACCTAACATCAGATCCATGCTGCCCAAACCATGAGTGGGAAATGTGAAAATGAGCCTACTGTGTGGCTTCTCATTGCCCTGCTCAGCTTGATTGACACATTTCTCCCTATATGCAAACAAGACAGAAAGAAGCTACACAGCAGAGTCCTCTCCCCCTAACTGGATGTATATTATTATGCACTCAGTGTGTTTTTAAAACTATATTTCCTATGAAACACCACAGCCTTCCTAAGTGAATCATAGCTCTCTGTCATCAGGGACCCTGGTGGGATTTCATGCTGCTGTAGTCCGGGCAGAGTGAACCTGATGACTGGTTCCCTTTGAACTACATTAACTAAACCTTATTATTTTTTTGCATGTGGAAAAATCTAAATACACATTTTAAGGTTACATTGCTATGACAAATATAGTTCATATGTTTGCATAAATATAAAATAAAATAAATTGAAGCAGAATTGCAGCACTATGCAAAGTATTCCTGGGCGTAACTTCCAGAGTAGCAGACGTAGCATCTGCTATTGGGCCCAGCAAGTAAGGGGGTCCATATCAACTGAGATCTTTGTGATAACTATGGATGATGGAAGTGGTTGTGGGAAAATTGAATTCTGCTTCAATATTTTATTGAGACATCATAATGCTTGCATGTGACATCATTATTACTTTATTCATATGCTGTGGTGGCACAGTGTACACAGTGATCTTTTTGTGTGTGCATTATCCCTGTGCTATGATGTCATAATCAACGTTATCCCTGTACTGCAACATCACTGTTTTTATTATGTCTGTAATGTGACGATGCTGTGTCTGTGTATTTTATTCCTGCACTATGACATCATGGTATATATTATTCTTGTACTGTGTCATCAGTGAATGCAGTATCCCTGTATTGTCACATAACTTTGTTTATTATTTCTGTACTGTGATATCACAGTGTACGTTATACTGGTACTGTGACATCACTGCATTATCCTGGTATTGTTACATCATTATGTGTGCTTTATTCCTGTACTGTGACATTACAGTGTACATCATCTGTACTGTAAAGTTCTGAATGTGCTCCTTTAGGTATCATGGTAGATGGGGGCCCCATTACAAGTTGTGCTACGGGGCCCCATAGTTACTTATTACACCCCAAATGTACTATTATGGTGCAAGGTGGGAAAGGGTTAATCCTAACTTCATAAGCAGTGTTTTTTTTTTCCTTAGTTTCAGGCCAGGTGACTTCAACATATTAAATATATCCTAGTGATTTTTAGTGATTTTAATTGAAACAATGAATAAAAGATTGAAGAAAAGCTGAGTCATGGATTTAGTTGCAATTTACCCAAGTTTATATTAAAATGTAGAAAACAGTTATATTCCTATTTCTGCAACTTCATTTTTTGCCATATGATATATTGGTTTCAAATAAAATGAGAGAAAAGGGAAGAGACGTGATGTAGTATATTATTTAATATAATGTTAACTTATAATAAATATTTTACAACACTAAGCAATACAAACTAAAGCAAATAAATGCAGAATAATAAATTAAGAGTAATATAATATATAAATAATAATAAAGAGTAGACATACATATGCAAGAAACTTCTATAAACCACCTTTGAAAGACCAATTTTCATCTTCAGTAGACTAAATTCATTGTGACCCTATTTAACAGAAATATATAATAAACCTTTGTCAGTTTATAAGCTTGCACACACAGCTTCCATACACCATAACTTTATAATATTCTCCCTTTACGTTACAAGAAGAAATAAAGTGTCCTCCATAAGGATCTTAAGACATGAACGTGAATGATGCACAAGGAGTGAGCTCCAGCTATGTCTCATTGTAACTGACTGACTTTAGCCCGCAGCATAATGTGTTGTCCTGATAAATGAAAGAAGCGATTGGCCACATTTTTCCTACGGTTCCTGTCTTGTTCAACATTTTCTAGAGCCCTGTTTTATTGGCATTTTGCTTTCCATACACCGGAACAATGGCACTGACCACCTTGTTACATAATAGAAAATAATCTGGGTTACATGGACAACACAATAATATAAAAGAGTTTTTCCACTTCCAGAAATCTCGTATCATCACACTTTTACACAAAATCTGATATTAATAAAAGAATACAAATAAGCAGATAACAGTCTTTGGATTTTCTGTATTTAGTAGAAGGGGTTGTCTCAGAACAGACACAGATTACATTCATTAGGATATGCCATTAGTGTACAATCTGCCTGGGTCTGCTGACGTCTAGAAAAATGTCATGAGATATATTTCATGTGACAACCCTTTTAACATGGAATTCAGGTCAGATTTTTATAATTAGTAATATGGATCAGGGTTATATAACATACCAGGGCTGCTACTTATTTCACAAAGATTCATTTAATGCAAGATTACAGGGAAATGTACAGAGATGTAGCTAGGGGTTCAGCACAGGGGAGGGAGTCGGCTCCCAACCCAGGTATAGATAGCTACTGGCAACTGCGCCATAGTCAGAAGAGCAGTGCCTATTAATTAATTAAGAGTTGGAATTGTTGGAGGTGGTGAAAGATCCTCTTTAAGCAATTTACTAATACTGTATCTAAAAGTGGCTTGCAAATTAGAACTATGATTTGACGGAGGTTGTCTGGTTAAGGTTCAGACATATGAGGAGCCCCATCTATTGAGTCATCTTAGGAAGACTCAATGGGGGATATTTTATAATCAAAATGTGACAGAATTTTGACTTACATGTTGTTAGGAATCTCAGGGTGCAGCTCTGCTCGCTGCTGTTACCTTAAGATTGTCAAGCCAACACATGAAGCTTTTGGGAGCTGTCAGAGCTCTTTTACGCTGAACCAATCAGCAGTTGAGAAGAGATATTTAAGGTCTGTTCTCAATGCCCCATTTCCCTGCTATTAGTTAAATCCTACTAGTTTGGCTCATGAGCTCTGTGCATACTAGTTTGCTTTGCTGTTATACTGACCTTGGCTTGTTTTCCGTTATCCCCTTGTCTTTCGATTTTGGTGTTGATGGTAAACTCTCGAATGCAACTTGACCTGGATACGTTTACTCTTTTGGCTCTGCTTTTCTGTTTTAGGCTAAGGCCCCACGATATGGAGATGCATCTTTTTTTGTTGCAGATTTTGATGCGTTTATTTGAGCCAAAGCCAAGAATGGATACAAAGGGAATGGGAAAAATATATAGAAAGCTCTTACAGTGGGTGTGAAGGATCTTGTCCTATCGGAACCCGCTTCCGGCACACCTGAGATCACTTCAATTACCTCACACCCACCTCCAGTGAGTGTTCTGGGCCCTAAGGATTATACGAAAGGCGAGCCTTCTAAATTTTATATATTTATTAACCCCTAAACGGGTCGGCACTAGACACTTAACACATACAGAGAATATATGTAGCAATTAGCAAGCAAATACAAGTGGAAAGCAACATGACACTGTGCACAAAATAAAATTGGGAGATAACCGAAAGAAAAGAATATGTTACCAACACAAGTCTGTGATTGGGTCTCTGGCTCCAGATGATGATGTAGATAATGAGCTCAGGGCACGTATCTTATAAAGTCCAATAGCAGATGAATTTCAGCAGAACAAAAAGCAAAAGACAATTTTCAGAACAAATAGATAGTCCATTTCTCTAAGCCCATGTAGTAGGCATCAGGGTTCGTTCTTAAGCAAAGCATGTGTTTCCTACATGCGGTTACACCTCTTCCAGGTTAATAATATAGTCTCAGGCCTCAATGCTCGACTGCATGGCGACCACATGGTTGAAGGCTCCAACTTGACCTCCCTCACACCTCTCCTCCAGGAACCGCACATCACAAAGGACAGAAGACAAAAGATACCATCTCAACCTGGACTGAGACCTTTTACCTCCCCTGGTCTCCTCCCTAAGTGAGGTCACCAGGGGGAGGAGCCCGCCCCCCCCCCCCCTCTACAGCTCTTAGAATCATATTTCCTTTTTTTTCCTAGCTCGATGACTGTAGGGTCGGGCTGGTGGTATGATAGGGTTCGTTAATGAGATCCCCAACACATAGACTCCCAGGTTGACACCCCAATTCCCTTTGGGTAAGGAGATCAGTGCCTAGACCTTTTTCTGGGCTTTGAACTGGGACGTGTGTATTCTGAGTGTGCGCCTTGACCTGATGCATCTAGGGAATTTATCGGGGCGACTGTAAGATGTCCCCCAGGCCAGATATTGTCATAAAACCATAATCCCTTTGAAGTAGACCTGGCTCTGGTCGGTCTGCGGATGATATGCAGAGTGTTCCCCAGCACATCTTTTCTGCAGGACCCCCCGCCGGGTTAATGAGGGTAGCAGTCTTTATGCCAGTAAAGGCCTGTGTCAGTGACTCTCTGGGGATCAAAGGGTTGTTGGTCACAGATCCCACTAACCACATCCCCCAAGCCTATAACCAAATTGCTGATAACAGACAGGAACCATATTATATGAGCGAATATTAGTACAATAAATCTATATATGGTATACTTCTACCTTCTGCTCAATCCACTCCTGGCTTTGGCTCAAAAAAATGCAGCAAAATCTGCAAAAAAAAAAAGGTGCATTTCCGTAACATGGGGCTTCAGCCTTAATCTGCCTAGTGAGTATTGCTGTAGGTTCTGGTTTAATTTCAAATTTCAGAGCATCCATTTCTGGAGCGATAAGCTGGGTCCAAACCCTGCATAAGTCCATCCAGCTTTGCAGCAGGCTCTGGTGAAGGCATTTGGGTAGCCTTAGTCCTATATCCCAGTGATGTGCAAGATTTAAGTAGCTTTTCTATTGCTCTCTGGTATCTGTCAATTCCTGCACTGCACATGCCCTTATTACACACTTTTTACTCCTCATTAGGCAAGGAGTGGTGTAGTTTAGTGTGAATGGGTGTGGCTTATCAAAAAGGGACTTGGCTTAATATGCAACAAAATTCATAAAAATTGCAACAGAATTTTGACTCACATTGTGGAACACACTAAGCCATCCAATAGGTGGTATAAACTTTGACTGGACAGTGCAACGTTCACCATAATTATTGTTCAGCATCAGCCAGTGTGATAAATCTGGTGCATTTTCAGACTCTCTAATCTGAACACAGTCTAACACTTCGGCCATAGAATACAGCTGATCCTTCTGGCAAAAAAAAAAAAAGTTAAAAACAAACAACCCCTTTAAGAAAAAAAGAGCACACTTTATTCTAACAAAGGACAAGTTTCAATGCAGCTTCTGCGGCTTTTAGAACATGGTTTTATTTCAGCAGAACAAAAAGTATCCTATAGCTAGTCAATCAGCACAATAAAGTAGTAAACCAATGGCTGTTAGGTTGGCTGATAGGCTTTGAGAACACACTATTCCAAGCAATAAACTCCTTCCGAAGGCAAAAACAAAAAGTACTTTGAGCTTCCAGTGGCTCAACACTAAACAGCCTGATAAATGTCAAATCAATTGTTGAAAAGCCTTTGACTGTATTTACTTTAGTCATTTACTATAAATGAACTTGGCTGGAGAGGAAAGCTAGTCACTTATTTGTCTTCTGGCAGACATTTTTAGCATGTGTAGCATTTTCGATAAGTGTTTTTCCAAATGTCACACTTGCTGTGTTCATTTACTAGCTGCATTTTTGGGAGTCAAGACGGTTCTCTATTTTTTATTTAAAAGCAAGCGTAATCTATCAAATTGAAGGTCTCCTATGCAGTTACTCAGCTGTAGTTCTAGTGTAGATGAGTATGAGGTCTACAACATCTGGTGATGTAAAGTTTTCATGATCCTTAACTTGGAAATAACTTTCATGTAAATGAGAACATGACAGTATTTTCAGGCTGACAAGTCCAAATGGCTTCCTGAGTTGTTTTTGACTCATAAAATATATAATGCAATTCCTTTTCTATGTTTATCGTGGGGACTGATACAAAGTACAATATTTTCTCTACCATTGATGGTCTCTTAAAGGGACACTCCAGACAAAACGGATGCACTTGTTATGCCTTGTACAGAGCTGAGGCTTAGGCCCCCTTGCAGATGACCGTGGCCGTGTATTTCCCGGAAGGCACACTGACCCATTCTTTTCTATGGGCCCGTACACATGACCATGAATTTCACGGTCCCTTGTGTGGGCCAACAGTCCGGGCCGCGAAAGATAGAACAGGTCCTATTCCTGTCATATTTTGTGGCCCTTGCTTCTGTGGCTCCTATTCATTTAATAAAAGGAGCCACATAAGCACGACCCGTGAACGGTGGCCAAAGTGGTTTGGCAATCAAGATATTCTTAAAATCTGCTTGCTAAGATTTGACATTTTGAGATTTTAAAATCCCTTACGTTTGGGTGTAGTTTGGTTGTTGGATTTAAATATCACGCGTATGAGGTCACTGTAAATACCCAGAATAACACACAAAATATAACTTATGTTCATAGCAGTCACACTGGTCTAGGCTATTAAAGGGCAGATTGGCAAGAGTATTCATACAAGAGATCAAACAATACCTGATTCCATTAAACCGATCTCCGGCCTACATGGAATTTGAAATACAAAATGTTTGACACCTCCGCTATAATCCAATATAAAATGATGAATGACTATAGGAAACACAACCGTCAGGTTATAGCAGTTTTTCCATTACTATAAATTGGCAGCTATAAGCTTTTCCATTCCAAACTTGTTGGCAATGAGCTCAAAAGACAATACCTCTTATATCAGCACAAAGGCAGTTTCAAACCATACAATCACAGTCTAATAAACCATGCAAATAAAGCTCGGCAAATCCACTTCCTATTTTTTTCCCCGTTGCTAAACCTTCTGCCAAATATTAGAATCATATTGGCATAAAGAGAAAAAAACACAATAATCAATCATATGCTGAACAGGTAAATATCACCATAAATCAATGTACTGTATTATAAGTAACAATAGGCTAAAATTTCAACAAAATTCTATATTTACCTAAAGACCTCTATGAGCTGCTGCATTTTCTATGGAGGATCAGATTTCACCATGATAGCCTTCAAACCGTTATTTCCAACCATGACCTGATTTTATGATGATATATTATTTTGATTCTTCTGTTAACCCCTTAAGGACCAGCCTATTTTGGCTTTCAGGACAAGCATTTTTTTCATTCTCACAGAGCCATAACGTTTTTATATAATTTTCTGTGATTTGATTACTTTTTTGTGGGACAACCATTTCAGAATACATGTAATATTTTAAAAAACTTTCATTCGTTCATTTTTGGAGAGTGAGGGGTGGGAATCGGAAAAGAGCAACGCACTTTTTTGGGTTTCATTTTTATGATGTTATACTGTTGGTCAGTATGATTAAAAATCTTTTGTTCTTTGTGTTACCATATTCAGCAAGTCATACATTTTTACATTTCTGTCTCTGGTGGAGCTTTTTTTTTCGCAGGTTGAGTTGATATTCTCATTGGTAATATTTCAATCACTTTTTCCATCATAGTGCTTATCGCTTTACTGGACAAAATAATGCAGAAGAAAATGCTGTGCTATTCTGTCTAGAATTTTTTTTTTTTACAGAACCTCCAATGGAGGCTTCTTACAGAACATCTGACACAGTTGTGAACATAGCTCAAGTGGCTGTCTTACCTGTTACATTACTTATTTTCCAGAGGGGATTGAGTGCTCGATAGAGCCCTTTATCTGTGAAAATCATTAGTGTTCTCCTGTATTTTCAGCATCCTAGGGATTATGTCTCTATTACTACAACATATAATAAAAGAAGTATAAACTCAGCACATGACTCCTCTTCTGTAAGACAAAATTCTTTTTTACTTTGATAAATCTGTCAGCGTCAGAAGATGTCAGCACAGTTGGGACGAACAAGCCACATTTCTTCATCATCCTCTTTATGAGATTCAGGATTTTAAAGTACCATAGGTGTCATGAGATACTTCCAAAAATGTGTTAACTATTTGATAAATATGGAGAGTCACCTAAGACAGTTTCCAGGACCCTAGCTTACTAGTTTTCTACAGCACAGTGTTTACTGTATTTATTTTGCTTACTTGTATAGCGCCATCATATTCCGCAGCGCTTTACAGACATTATCAGTCGCTGTCCCATATAGGGCTCACAGTCTACATTCCCTATCAGAAGGTCTTTGGAGTGTGGGAGGAAATCAGAGTACCTGGAGGAAACCCACACAAACAGTAATAACAAATAGTTTCATCTTGTCTGTTATATTCCACTTTCACTTATTTTCTTTCTTTCTACCTCCCATCCCTTCATCATTGCTTTTATGCCATTCTAAATTATACTAAATGAAGGGTCAAATGAATATTAAATATTGAATTAATGCCCTTAAGAGTACAAATTGTCATCCAAGTCCCCCGTTGTCATTCTTCTCCATGTCTCCACCCATAAATTACTAATTCTGAATATGCATTGTCTAAAACAGGAGCAGGAAAGATGCCAAGGCAAGAGAGCAGTAAATAGGATTTTGCATTTAAATAGCACGACTCCTGGTTCATAACTTGTACATGCTGTGTCAGATTAAAGGATGTTTCTGATTATATCCCCCCTTAGAAGCAACCTTCAATTTCTTTGGAAGTCTGTCGTACACAGTTGAGTCGCAGCAGTAAGTCTACATAATTCATTTTTTATTGGGATAATACAACTTGCAATGCATTGTTCTCCAGCACCGCTCCTCACCATGGTGTGTAGTGCACATCATTAATATTTAGCTTAAGTAAATAATATCAAGCCAACCAGATAAAGTGGCCTACCTGATGGGAAGCTATCACTGAGGCATTGTTCAGGCTAAGATTTTTGTTGTAAAAGAGGAGACATCTGCTATTTCAAAGTTAAAAAAAAATAAATGTGGATAAAAACTAAAAACAAAAATATTTTTCTCTTTCCTTTGCATTCAACCAGGCAATGCTTAGAGAACTGTAGCATAGCCGTATTCAGGTGGATAGTGCTGAGCTGCCCTTCCTATATAATTTGAAGCCAGCGCTTCTGTTTTTGGGGAAAAGATGATGAATAAATATATATTATATATATACAGTACACATTATAAACATGTATTTGTATGTATTTTTGTATAGTAAGCACTAGTTTAATTGATAGCATTATTTGGCGTCATTTGCACCTTCTTATCCTGCTGAGTGTAATGGGTATAACTTTAGAACTGTACATTGTTCCAGAGCAAACACACATCTTTTGTAATTTAGCATACGTAGAATTCCATGGATATATACTCTATTTGAGTATGGCTAGGATTTCATACAGATCCAGGGTTTTTCAAACAAAATCCAACAGAAATATTTCACCATACAACATATTATGAAGTTATTCAGCACTAAAAGCACTGTATCTAGGGTAGAATATTTCAGTAATATCATTACCATAAGGAACCGGTATGGTGGTACATGGAGTTCCTACAGTTTTTGGTTCTGAGTCATAGGATTCCAATTTTCACTATATAGACTATAGTAATATATACAGTATGGAACTGAAGCCGCTTTAACCCCTTCCTACAAAAAATCATGTACCATTACATCCTAATTGGATACTGCAATAGAACATAAAAGTATAGTACATCAAACAGATGGCATGGACACAATCTCATCATGCAGTACTGATGGGTTACCATGGTTTAATAATAGTTTTATACCGATAGGCAATAACACTTTGTAATACTAAATATTACAAAATATTATGTAAGCGATCAAAGGATTGCAACTTCTAGTCTAGTCTGATTATGGGGCTTCTAGGATTGGTGAAAAATCAGATTTTTTTTTTCTATAAAACATGCTTCTATTCAGCGAACGTGCTAAGGCTATATTCACAGACATCACCTCAGCATTAAATTCAATGTCAGTGAATGGCTATTCACATGATGTTATTTCGAAGGTCTGTTGTAACAGACTGTCAAAATATAGGTCATGTCCTATTTTGGTTTTCACAGATCCCACTATAAACTCAAATTTATGGGGGATCCATGAATAGGTGTCCCTTGGGTGCTAGACTTCGTTCGTTTGAATGTAGCCTAAATCACTTAACACTTTAACTACACTGAAGCACAGAATATTAATTCTCCAATGGATTTTGTGTTCTGTGATAAATTATCTGTTTTTTACTATCAGGTAAACTTTGAAACATCAGTAGATTTGGTATTGGCATAATTCTCCGATTCATAGAATAAAAGTAACACATTATTTACACCACATGGTTCAAATAACCCTAAAATGATGCCAATAAATATGACTAAATATTAATTTGCTCTGTTACTCAGATTTACCTTTACTTTACTCTTCCAGGCAAACCTTAACTTTTCAATCCAAATTGCTTAAAACAAGCCCTCCTTTGTTTAGATATCAGATATTGATTATGGTGATCCCCGGTGTCCTATAGATTCCCCCTTAGATTTTTCATCTAATGTATCCAGTGCTGGTGAGAAGGAGCCACTTCCACTGCATTAATTTTAAATGTCTGGCCTCTATACTGTCCACATACAAGAGAGTCTATGTGGTCTGACTGAGCTACTGAACATGCGTGACCACCAACATTGAATGTATTATGTGGACGTGCTTAAAGGGAATCAAAAGATTGCCAGGGCAACACCATGCAATAGCAGTATTTTTACGTGATTTCAAAAGAAAAATTGTTTTGCTTTGTCTTATCTTAACAATCCATTTAAGAGTCATATTACTGAACTATCTTTTCAGCAATCCCATAATGTAATACTATATTTCAAAATCACTCTTCATAAGTTAGAGGAATATGACAATAACACCAAGGAGATACAGATAAATGCAGCATCACGTATGTTCTATGAATCAACTCTACATACTGACTGCCACATGGAAATAGAAGGAAACTAGAAAACGAATCCGCCGACTAATAAGAGACTTTCTTTCAAAACAATCTTCCCCAAGTTTATGGAGTGTTATGTCTGAGGAATCCTTAATAACACAGAGAAATTTTCCCAAGGACCATATCTGTTATTTGCAGTTAATGGCTGCTCTACTTTATCTATGAGAGAGAGAGCATGAAACTTGCTCTTAACTCTAATGTGCAGCGAATGCCACTGGCAAAAGATCTTAAAGCTATGAAGCAGATATTCAGCAGTTCTAGGAAGCCAAGAGTGTGAGGCGGATAATTGAATGCATTACTCACATCTTTAGATAGAAGTGAGAACACAGACATATCAGTTCTAAAGTATCTTTGTTTTTATTGCTCTAACACTCCAGGGACTTGTGGTCATGTAATAAGACACTAGTTTAACTGAGGATTCCTACAATTCCAGACTGACATTTCTCATCCTTTTTTAAACCTTTCTTGATATTCAAGTAGATCGTGAGACTTTGTGTTAATGCCTTTCTATCAAAGTTACAAGTGTTGAAATGTGATAAAACTGAAAAGAAATTATGTATTTCTAATGAATTTTAGTGCTGCCCTCCTTCCTTAACATCACATGTTGACTACCAATGTGTGTTTCCTTCCCTTAAAGATAAAGATTAGAAAGATTATGGTCACTTTTGCTACCATTTTAGCACTTTCATTCATAATACAGGACAGGATTTGCAGCCTGTAAAGCAGCAGGTGTAGATCCACTGTGCCACTGAGCTATTTCTGAGCTAAGGCTAGGTTCACATCTGCGCTTGCTCACTGTTCAGGGATTCTGTCCCCCATTTTGCTTGAAAAAGGTGGAGAGAAAAGTCTATGGGTCAATGGGTTTCAGCGGGTAACCGCTTTTTAAGCAGATTGGGTTTCCGTTTTTCAGGTCCCCAAGTGGACCCGAAGAGCGGAAACCTTACCGCATGTGTGAACCTAGTATAAGTGGTACCCTAGTTTTCACCCTTTAACCCCCATATGGGGATCTGGACTTAGCTGCAGAAAACCACTAGGTTACTATGTCTAGACATAGCCACAGTTCAGTGGCTGCTACACCAGGCAGGTCAAGAGATGCCAGTGTGTTATACCAAAGAGACAGGCAGATATGTGGTCGGTGTACAAGTTGAGGTCTGGGCAGGCAGAGATCATTTATCACAATGTTGAGACGAGACCAGAACAGGTGGAACAGGCTCAGAGGCATGTAAATAGGCAGACAACAACATATAGGCAATCAGAGTAAAAGTAGCAGAATACACCATAACAGGAACAAGTAAGCTATGATCCTTATTGCTCAGATACCTTTCTGTGGAGGAAGGTACTTTAAATAGGCTAAAAGTGCAGGGGGGTGGCTGGGACTGGAGTATAGCATCTACGATATGGGAAAGCAGTGATGGCAACTGGGTGGTGGTACACTAAGTATATTACAGCTATATACTATACAGACAACTAAATAATATATATTATTGCTCCAATGCATCATAAATGAACTGAATTTGAAAATAGCTTTAATTAAAGATATTATATTTGTGTGTACAGCTGGTATGCAGAGCTATGTGTCTCCATGGTTACAGACTAAACCAAGTCTAGTCTGGTCATGCAAAAATATGGTACTCTACTACTTGTGCCCCCTCTTCTACTGTTCCTGTCTCTTCCTAAATAAGAATATGGACAGATGGAAGAAAAAACATATAACAGTAGCATTAGATTGCACACAGGTTTTTTTTGTAGTTAAACCAAAACAGTCGTATACTTTTTATAAATACTTGCATAGCGGACATACCCTTTATTCAGCACATGTTAATTTGTGTAATAAGGGTAAGGCAGTGCATCTGCACTGGCCCCTATGGTAGTGGGGGGCCCCATCAGCTAACTCTGATCAAGAAAGACAGTCCAGCATTTTGGGTGTTGTCCTGCTGTTCTAGGCAACAGGTGGCAATTTCAATACTATCTGCACAAATAAGCTTGAACACAGTGGTGGAGCATGGACATAGGTTTCTGCTGATGAGGCAGGAAGGCATGATCATCATGCTGAAGATACTACTACAATCAGAGCCTGAAGGCAGATCTGTGGGAATGGGGTTAGGTAAGTATATTTTTTTTTTTTTTTAATTTGTAATCCATTGAATGGTCACTAAGGGGACAGATGGAATTATGTAGAGGTTACTATATTGTCTGGATCACTTGAGGGAACATTAAATTATATGGGGACGACTTAGGAAACCTTTGAACTGGACCAACTTCTGTGTTAAAACTTCAGACTTAGAAAAATGTAAAAAATTCAGACATTATCTCAGCAATGAGATCTATAGGTAGATGCAGCCATTTTTTTCTACACTAGAAATCAGTTATTTGTGCAAATAATATATTACAGTAAGATAAAAATTGATGTTCATGCATTCTTTATAGACTGAGCTTGTAAAAATCTTGGTTTGCATCATAGGCAAGGGTCGTGTGGCTATGTGGTTGATTTGTGTTGGTTGTTTCCTTATGTAATATTTTCCATACTGATAAGTAATTGGCTACAGCAATGGGACAAAATAATGTACATTTGTAGCCTTTGCAGCCAGGCCTGACAATCTTCCAGTTACCACAGCCCGGTTCTTGCTGTAGCTGTGTGTGCTGATTAATATGTCCTTCAGCCAGATGATGAAGTTAGACTACTGTACAAGCTGATAATTACAGCAAGTCACTTGACACATGGAGCATGTCATCTGATAAACTCAGCTTACAGGATGGAAAAATAGCTTTATGTATTGAGCTGTCATTAAGTCTAACCTCCAGGAATCTCAAGGGATAACATCACAGTAGACCATTAAAGTGGACTTTACAGTGCTCCGACTTGCTAAAATCTTTTTCTCTTGCTTTGCACATTATGTTTCTGTATAACTTTGAGAATGTGCCATTCATTGTGAATACCTTGAGAAAATGAACAAAGTATTTTTAGGGTATCTACCTCTCTGTGATGGGTGTAGAAGTGACATACATGCGATATTTAGGCACCATACACACAATCATGTGCTTTGCAGTGTGATAGCCATGTTTTTCATAACTCAGAACATGTGCTATATGTGTCCTTTTTGTGGCCTGGGTTCACTGAATGAAATCAGTGGGTAAGTGGAGGCACGGGTGGCACATGGATATGATCCATGTGCCGTTCATGCCGTTTTACCATGGATCCCGCACATGGACATTTTTGTGTAGATATAGTCTTGCTATGATTTTCTCCCCATATGTATTCACAGTCCATTCCATATCAAACTAATAGCGAGAAATCATTTATGAAGAAATCTAACCAGTAACTATAGGGGTGCAGAGGTCATCTGGCATATCAGAGGTCCAGAAACAAGTAGTACTATAAATGACACATCCTAATTAGGTGTCTAGGAGACTTTTATAAAAACCCTGTGTGTGTCCTTTCCCCAATGCTTTGTCTGCAGTAGAAGTCTAATCCTGCCCTTCCCTACGTAGCTTTCAGGGAGAGACCTGTCAATCAAGCCGAGCCAGGCCAGGAGAAGTTCAGTGGACTCTTCTTCCCATATCCCAATAATTTCAAAACCATGTTTACTCTGAAACTCTGCCAAATTTCAGAGTGTTTCATTTATTATTATAATTTTTGTAATATGGGAATTGGTTATTTCATTCTGCCAGTGGTTAGAGTGGCACAAACCTACTGGCAGGTTCTCTTTAATGGGCTTTCCAGGACTTTTATTGTGGTGAACCCGAACAATCACTTGATTAAATGGGCCACAGCAGTGCTGTGAATAACACAGCTCCATCCACTTTGCAGTGGCCCGGAATGGTACTGCAGCTCTCTCCCATACACTGTAATAGACAACATTGATATATTGATAGGTCCTGGAAAACCACTTTAAGTTATGTTCAGGTTACGTATACAATTGTATGTATGTATGTATGTATATAAAAGGTAAAGAAATCTGTGCAATAAAATATAGATATGATGAGTATGAAAATAAAATGAGATCCATATTCACACAACAAGAATCTCTCTACACAACTGTTCATAATTATTGCGCACCATAAAGTAATGGCACAAGTAATATACTATTAGTCACATGTGTCTACATGATGACACCATGCTCTCCCACAGCAGGATAACAGAGTGTATTGTAACATAATTATACTACTTAGTAATGCTGTCCTGCTGTTTGTAATGATGTCTGCTTTGCCTGACACTAAATCTATGTGAAAAGTACCTAAAATCATACAGAATTATGTGTTTTCTTGCCTTCCAGGAATGGTAAAACCTATAGCACAACTGCCTATCCTTTTCAAGTTCAATTATTATATTATAATTTGAATCATATTATCAGTATAGTGAGAATCATAACTACTGAGTCAAGTTGCACACAAATGTAAATCTCACTAAATCAATTTTTGACACTTCTTTTTTTATTTTTTTTTTTCCAAGAAACTGACCTGGAATTTTATGCATGATATTTCCACTCATGCAGTTTGTTGTGTCTTGTTCCTCTTGACATTAACCTACTTTCAAAGTGACCAGCCATTATATAAGATGCCTGAGTATTGGCCAATACTTGGCTCTTCCCAGAACTCCTGGTGGTGGTGGGTAACAGAGTAATAATTGGGGGAGGGTTTAGCATCAGCCTTCTTGCAAACTTACTGTAATCCCCACCTAGTAATGGACACCGTTATTCAATGGATGGGTGCAGCTATTACTATTATTAAGACAGTAATAAAGCATTAAAAACCCATAGAGATTCAAGAAAAGTTTTGTCCATTGAGGTAAAAATTCCCCTTCACTCTCCTCTTTGACAATTTTATTATTTAAAAAATATGATCATTGGAAGAGTCCAAATGATCCTGCAGAACCTCTAAGACAAAAAAAAGTTATCTGCATTAACAATTATACTGACCTAAAGATCTGTCTCCTATCATTAAATAGAAACTGTCTGTCTGTCTGTGACCTATAGTTTCTATTCTGGTGCAGGGACCTCCTAACAGGTCACAATCATTATCTCTGGTGCATCTGGGAAGTATTGTGCACCAGAAAATGAAGCTAGCGCAAGCACTCTTAAAGTTACACAGGAGTCCCTGCGCTACTTGTGTGATTGACCTACTTTCAATGTGACCAGAAGTAACTCAATCACCCACTTTGTGTGACCTGAAGTAACCCAATCACAATGAATGTGTGAGATAGGTGAATGGCAGGATGAGACAGGTGCTACCCTGCAGTTCATTGATGGGCGGCTCCTACACTAAGTGGTGGAGAAATCCAGGATTGAAATATTGTTCCTGCTTCACTCCATGTTTGTCAAGTCAAATATTATGTTCTTATGTTTAAGGCATAGTGTCATAATAGGCCAGTATACCAACTAATTAGACCTGTTAAGAATATTGTATATTCTATTAATAGCATATCGGGGTTATCCAAAGGGCGCATCAAAAAAGATGTTGGTTTCTCAACTGGTTAAAAAGGGTTCATTATCAGGAGGGGCTTGTAAATTGAACAGTCTATGTGACCACATTTGACTATAGAGATAAATTCACATATAGGAAGTTGTCATATAGGAAGAGCATTAGGCAGCATTAGTGGCAATAGTTGTTTTTTTTAATAGATTATAGCAAATTTAGGAATATGCTTGATATTATTCTTTTTGTCCCATCAAAAGTATATGAGTTACTAGAAATGGAACGTCTAGGAAGATCACCAAAAATAAAATTCTAAAATAAAACTTTTTTAAATCTTCAATTTTTGTGCTCAATTTATAGGTCCATCATTGTTTGTATTGTGGTAGCTGTGGTTCACCTCAGCAAATAGAATTAAAATAACATTAACTAGCTATTTTCTTACCAGAGAGAGTTCTATTTTCTGGATTTCAAAGAAGTCTAGCTGGGATAAAAAAAAAAAAAAAGTGAAGTAGAAACATTTTAAAATTGTGATTCCGGTTACAATATATCTCTACATAGATAATTTGTTGTGATATTCAATTAAGAAAATGATATCTATGTATGGCATGTGATCAGGGTCAGACTGGCCCACCAGGGAATCGGTGAATCCCCCCGACTATTAGTCCACATTTTACCAATGTAAATGCATTGGTCAGGGGCCTGATCTGGATGGTCAGGGGCCCGATCAGGCCCCTGACCAATGCAATTACATTGACAAAATGTGGATTAGTAATGGTCAGGGGCCGGATTTTACTACCATAAAGACGGCCGCTGCCGACGGAGCGCAGCGGCGGGAGACTGTCCCTACCTTGTCATGGGCCCGCCTCCTGAAGGCTGCATCCTGATTGACAGCTGCTGGAGCCAATCAAATTGCAGCGCATTGCTGCAAGTGTCAATGACGTCATGACGCTGTGCGTGACGGCGGGATTCAGCAGAGGAGCCCAGAACAACAGTGTGAAGGTAAGTACTAGTTACCACACACACAAAACAACTTTCCCCCCTATTTTGCCCCCAAATCTTTCAGCTTCACTGACCCCTCTGAGAACTACAACCCCCAGCAGCTCCAGATGCTCTGGATCTGTTGAGAGTTGTAGTCCCCCCCCCCCCCCAAAACGAATATTCCATTGTACTGTTATGCTGGTGACTGCTCTAGGGCTCCAGCATGACAATACCTAAGTTGCAGAAACCGCTGAGGACTTTTCTGTCAGTTACTTTCAGTTTGAATATGGCAGACACCGGCGGACCTCATTATAATGGGGTCTGCCGATGTCTGTGTGTAACTGCCATGTTAACAGTCCGCCTCTGTCATTCGGGTCCCATGGCGGACCTGTATGACAGCTAGCTTGCCGCAGATGTGAACCTAGCATAAGGCTATGGCTACACTACAACTTCCGTCATGGAACCAAAGATCGCCGTGTCGCCTTGGGATTCTTTCACACATTAGTGAATGGAGTCGCGTTGGGACCCTCAGGTTGTAATGCGACTCCATTCACTAACATAAGTGAAGGAGTTACAAGGCGACACAGTGATCCACATGACAGGAGTCACGGCTTATTCATCAAAAACAATGTTTTCCACCTGCCAGAGTTTTGCGCATAATTTGTAATGAGGTGCACACATAAATTAGTCGCGTCTTCCGGAGTCCGTGCACCTAAACAGAACTCCACACCAGCTCCTTGCTGATGTAGATCTTTGGGATCATTAACACTAGAAAACTGAAGTAAATGATGATAAAATGACAGGGCCAGAAGAGTGGTGAAAAACTCAAAAAGTCTTTTTTTTTTCCAAAAATTTTCACTTGCGCATAATTGTTAATTTTTAATGGCTTGTACATCACTTTTTTTTTTAGCACACAAGCCGTGTTATATCAGCTCCATTTATTTATTTATTTATTCTGCTTACTTGTATAGCGCCATCATATTCCGCAGCACTTTACAGACATTGTCAGTCATATGTAGATTGTGAGTCCTATATGGGAGAATGACTGACAATGTCTGTAAAGCGCTGCGGAATATGATGGCACTATACAAGTAAGAAAAATAAATAAATAAATAAATAGTATTTACACTGTACAAATAGGATGCATGATGTTAAAAAAAAAAATGTCATGCATCCTATTCATACAGTGTATATACTATGGGGCTGATTTAACACGGCTTATTTATTTATATGGCAGATATAACCTTTTTAACCAACCCCCAATACAATATAATTTTGTCAATATGTTGTTAATTTTTTTTTTTTTTTTTTTTTTATTTATGCCAGGGGAGGTGAAAAACAACAAAAAAAAATACCCTACTCACCTGTCCCCGATGCTGCAGTGTCCTCCCAGTGCATTCCGATCCTGCTACTTGGCTGTCTTCTGGCTATGATGTCCCAGCTCCCTTCCGCTGAGGCCGTCACGTGACTACTTAGGTCAATCAGCGGCCTACAGAAGGGACCCAGATAGTGACGTCCCTTCGCCGTGGCTGCGGATTGGCCTTAGCAATCATGTGTGGTGGGGACATGCGCCAACAGAGCTGCAGGACTGGGGAACACACGAGCATCGGGGACAGGTGAATGTGTTTTGTTTTTTTTCGTTTTTTTTCACCTCTCCCACTCTAATTAAAAAATACATTTTTGCCTGGACAACCCCTTTAAAGGGATTATCCACATTCTAATATTGTTTACCACCTGCAGGGTACCAACATGAAGGACCCCCTGAAGATCAGCTGCATTGGAATAACATGGCTCTCAGTAATGTTACCATACCAGGAGCCACGCTGCTCACTAGCCGTATAAAGTGTAGTGGTGGCTTTAGGTACTGCAGCGCTGTCCCATTGAAGTCTATGAGGCAGCACTACAGTACCAAAAGCCGCAGCTGCACTTTGTACAGAGAGTGAGCAGTGTGGCTCCTGGTATGTAATCATTACTGGGAGTCACGCTGTCCTGGTGCAGCTGATCTGCAGGGATCCAGGTTGTCAGACCTCCACAGATCTAAGGGCTCATTCACACAACAGGATTCCAAGGCTGTGTGCTGGCTGTTGTATTAGCAGCACACGGTCCGATAGATTTTAGTGGATCTATTCGCACGGCCATTGTTTTAATCGTCTGTGTGAATGATCCAAGAAAGAAATAGAACCGGCTATTTTTGGTGATTTTATGGATCCCTCAATAGACTCATGTCAATGAGGAATCCTTGAAAACAGATTTTCCTCGGGTGTACACTGTGCTGGGCACTGTCGTGTGAGTGTAGCCTAGAATATTAGAAGGTGGATAACCTTTTTAAAGGGGTTATGCCATGAAGAATAGTTATCTGTTATCCATAGGATCGAGCCCTCAGAATCGGGGTGTTTTTCTTGTAACTGAATCCAGGCTGAATGTAGCCGTGCCCAGCTGGACGGGAGGCGACCGTGCACCTATTAACTTGAATGGAAGTGCCTGAGATAGTGAAGTACAGGACTTCGGCTATCTCAGTTACTCCCATTAAAGTAAAAGAGTGCATGGATGCTTCCTATCCAGCAGGGCACGGTTACATTCACCCTGGATTCAGTCAGACTAAATTCACTGTGGTGAGAAAAACAACCCCATTCTCAGGACCGGGAACCTGGATTCATTATGGTCTGACCTATGGATACAGTAATAGTAGTTCGGTGACTCTGGCCTCGTAATAATCCTGGAGCATGTAAGGGATTCAGGTGCAGGAAGTGTAGGTCAGTGGGGACTTGTGTCACCACATTTCAAGAGCTATAGTCGGGGCACTTCTCTGTCCTTAAGGCTGGGGCCCCACGTGGTGTAAACGCCGCGGTTCACCTGCGGCGTAAACGCCGTGGAAAAAAAAAGTGGCATTTTACAGTCACAGCAAAGTGGATGGGATTCTAGTAATTCCTATCCCCACTTTGCGTTAATATACGTGTTGCAGACATGCGGCGATTTCCAAAACCGTTGTAGTTTTGGAAATCGCAGCATGTCAATTATACCTACGGAAATGCCGGCGGTTTCCCTATAGGTATAATGGAAGTAGAAAGTTTTCCTCTGTGAACTTTCTATCAAAAGCGCTGCAAGAAAAACTGCAATGCGTTGCTGTCGTGGTTTTTCCAGCAGAGCTTTGTTGCTGCAGGACGCCATGTGGGGCTTAGCTTAAAGGGATTTTCCAGGGCTTTCCTTTTTTTTTTTTTAATTGCTGACCTATCCTTAGAAATGTCATCAATTGGAGATCTGTTGGGGGTCTGACACCTTGTCCCCCTGTGGTTCAGCTGGTTAAAGAGGCAGTGGCCCTCTCTGAGTGCTGCTTCTACTTAACAGGACATGTGACATTATGTTCATTGATCACATGGCCTGATCATAGCTCAGTCCCATTCAAGTGAATGGGCTGAGCTGTGATACCAAGCACAGTCAGTATGGAGCTGTGCTTGGTAAGTACTGAAGAGGCTGCAGCACACACATCACGTGAACAGGTGCTGATCCCTTTCCAATTTTTAATTGATGATTGCATATGTCATCAATTACTCAGCCTTAGAAAACCCCTTTAACCCCTTAATGACCGGGCCATTTTTTGTTTTTGCATTTTAATTTTTCCCTCCCCACATTCCAAGAGCCATAACTTTTTCATTTTTCAATTCACAGAGTCACATGATGGCTTATTGTTTGTGAAACAAATTGTACTTTGTAATGGTACCATTCAATATGCTGTGCAATGTACTGGGAAGCTGGAAAAAAAAATCAGAATCAGGAGCAATTGGAGAAAAACTGCATTTGCGCCAAATTCATATGGGTTTAATTTTTACAGCATTCACTGTGTGGTAAAAATGACATGTTACCTGTATTCTGCGGGTCAGTACGAACATGGCGATACCAAATTTATATAGTATTTGTAATGTTTGGATACCTTTTAAAAAATTAAAAACTTTGCTAAATAGAAAAAAAAATTTTGCGTCGCCATATTGTGTCACCTGTAACTTTTTCATATTTACATGTATGGAGCTGGGTAAGGTGTCTTTTTATGCGGGACAACATGATGTTTTTATTGATACCATTTGGGGAAAGATCTGATGGTTTGATCACTATTTATTCAATTTTTTATAGGAGGCAAAGTGTTGAAAAAAACGCTATTTGGCCATTTTGATTTTTTTTTCCCTGCTACGCCGTTCACCGTATGGGATAAATATTTTAATAGTTAGGGCCAAAAACTGGATGGGCGATGCCAAAAACTGAATGGGTGATATTTCATATGGCAGTAGGGTGGGCCCCTAGAATCAATCCCACTGGTGGGCCCTAGGCACCCCAGTCCGACCCTGCATGTGATGTAACATAATTGTGAATTTAGTTATTCTTACCTGGTATTCCTATTTCTATTTTCATTTTTAAATGTCACTCCAACGCCAGGTACAAATGGGGTGATGTACAGTAGCAGTGCAGTGGATGGGATTGAAACAAATCCCATTCACAAACTCAAAAACCCCACAATGCAATCCCAGGTGCTTGTGCTGCAGGTTTTGAAAACTCAACATGTCAATTATTGCTGTGGTTTTCAGCCTTTGCACTGCATAGGTTGAAAGCTGGGCCAACCACCCAGGAACCTTAGTTAAAAGTCGCTGCAAAAAACAGCCAATTGCATCTGGTTTTTGCTGTGGCTGTGTCAGCTACAGGATGCCTACTATGGACATCCCACAGCTGACCTGTCCCCATGTGCCCCATAGCCTTATAATCTTAATTTTGCAGTTTTTACTTTTCTGAGAGCTTCCATTAGTCTAACATTTCCTTAACCCTCGTCCGGCTGAGTAGGTACAATTGTACCTATTCCTATGGAGCCTGTAATGTCAGGCTGCATAATTTTACAACGAGGGTTAAATGTGTTAGCATTCTGGATAGTCTGGGGACAGGGGCAGCAGTAAATTCATTTTAATCAGAAAGCAGAACAAAAAAAAAAACTTGTTCCTCCTAATGCCCCCATATGCATACAGCCATGGCTTAACCAGGCTTGCATGTGTTCTGCATTGGGAAATGGGAGTAGCCTCTGCCAGTCACCTCTGGGATTACCATATCTACCATGTTATTCAACATGTATTGAAATTCAACTCTTCCTTCTTTCTCCCAATATCATCTGTTTGGGAAGAGTCAGTTGGTCTCCACAAATATAAAATAGTTGGCCAGAACGTTCCAAGTTGGCAGATTTGGTTGTGGTGGTGGTGGGTTTGTCTGTAAGACCTGTATCATAAAGCTGGAGCAAGATACTGCAGAATGATGCCATTGACAGTACAGTCATGGCCAAAAGTTTTGAGAATGATACAAATATTAATTTTTACAAAGTCTACTGCTTCAGTTTTTCTAATGGCAATTTGCATATACTCCAGAATGTTATAAAGAGTGATCAGCTTAACAGCAATTACTTGCAAAGTCAATATTTGCCTAGAAAATGAACTTTATCCCCCAAAACACATTTCAACATCATTGCAGCCCTGCCTTAAAAGGACCACCTAACATTGTTTCAGTGATTGCTCCATTAACACAGTTGTGGGTGTTGATGAGGACAGGGCTGGAGATCAATCTGTCATGATTAAGTAAGAATGACACCACTGGACACTTTAAAAGGAGGCTGGTGCTTGCCATCATTGTTTCTCTTCTGTTAACCATGGTTATCTCTAAAGAAACACGTGCAGTCATCATTGCACTGCACAAAAATGGCCTAACTGGGAAGAGTATTGCAGCTAGAAAGATTGCACCTCAGTCAACAATCTATCGCATCATCAAGAACTTCAAGGAGAGAGGTTCCATTGGTGCCAAAAAGGCTCCAGGGCGCCCAAGAAAGACCAGCAAGCGGCAGGACCGTCTCTTAAAAGTGTTTCAGCTGCGGGATCGGGCTACCAGCAGTGCAGAGCTTGCTGAGGAATGGCAGCAGGCAGGTGTGAGTGCATCTGCACGCACTGTGAGGCGGAGACTCTTGGAGCAAGGCCTGGTCTCAAGGAGGGCAGCAAAGAAGCCACTTCTCTCCAGAAAAAACATCAGGGACAGACTGATATTCTGCAAAAGGTACAGGGAGTGGACTGCTGAGGACTGGGGTAAAGTCATTTTCTCTGATGAATCCCCTTTTCGATTGTTTGGAACATCTGGAAAACAGCTTATTCGGAGAAGAAGAGGTGAGCGCTACCACCAGTCTTGTCTCATGCCAACTGTAAAGCATCCTGAAACCATTCATGTGTGGGGTTGCTTCTCAGCCAAGGGAATCGGCTCTCTCACAGTCTTGCCTAAAAACACAAACATGAATAAAGAATGGTACCAGAATGTCCTCCAAGAGCAACTTCTCCCAACCGTCCAAGAGCAGTTTGGCGCTCAACAATGCCTTTTCCAGCATGATGGAGCACCTTGCCATAAAGCAAAGGTGATCACTAAATGGCTCAGGGAACAAAACATAGAGATTTTGGGTCCATGGCCTGGAAACTCCCCAGATCTTAATCCCATTGAGAACTTGTGGTCAATCATCAAGAGACGGGTGGACAAACAAAAACCAACAAATTCAGACAAAATTAAAGCATTGATTCTGCAAGAATGGACTGCTATCAGTCAGGATTTGGTCCAGAAGTTGATTGAGAGCATGCCAGGGAGAATTGCAGAGGTCCTGAAGAAGAAGGGTCAACACTGCAAATATTGACTTGCTGCATTAACTCATTCTAACTGTCAATATAAGCTTCTGTTACTCATAATATGAATGCAATTATATTTCTGTATGTGATTAAAAACATCTGACAAACACACATAAAAACCAGAGGGCAGCAGATCATGTGAAAATATATTTGTGTCATTCTCAAAACTTTTGGCCATGACTGTAGGTGTCACCTCTTTCCAATCCCTGCACAGTGACCTTTTAACATAGAAAGAACATGTTCACTACTCTCCTTTACAATCTTTGAAAGTGTTCTTGCAAGAAACTTATGATCACATGAAGAAAATAGATGAATACTGTGCAGAGTACCAGAAAAAAATTAAAGGCAGATACAAAAGTTATTTTTCAGTATATAGCTTAAATGAGTAAAAAAAAAAAATACATTCCCTTTAAATTAAAATTTATTTGATGTACAATGTTCCTTTTTACAGTAGAAACACTGATCTTCAGATCGAGATTCCTAACGTAAATTACAGTTAATTACACAAAGAAAAGATTTCATTCCACACTAATGCCCTTTATTCACTATCTATGTATACAGAATATAAACTTTTACTAAATCTTTTTGCTTTTATACCAAGAAAACGTGTACAAAGAGAATGCAAATGTAATCACTGGCATATGCAATCTGCATGTATGAACATTAGGGAAATGTTAAAATGTTTTTTTCTTTCCTGAAATGTTACCTGTTTGCAAACAGATTTAATTACAGCATATTTGCAATAACGTACAACACTAAGTACAATAAAATTCAGAACCCGCAAACACATTTTCTGTTCCAAAAGGTGACTTATGCCAATGTTTAATAGAGAGTCTCCACTTCTATATAAACCATGTTACAGAATGTATACATAGTCCTTTGCTGTACCTCTGTAGGCCTCTGGATTCATACAGCAGAGGTTTTTCCTGTTGGACTATGTATAAATTCATCAGAAGAATATTTGTTACATGCTGTTTTGGACTCTGTATATACAGAGGCATTCTAATATTTAAGAATTTTTTTCTAGAGGGCACTATCTCTGTACATACAGCCAAACAGGTTCTGTGTGCTTCTTTTTAGGTTCTGTGCTCAGGGCTCTGACATAGTATGCTTGAACCTAAAATATCAGTGTTATTGGGTGTGCTTCTTTTAGCTGCAAGGATTTAAATAAGTTTTCCCATCTCAGTATATATGGCTGTAGCCCTAGGACATATCATAAATATCTGGTAGATGTGAATTTGATCTCTGAGGCCTGGCTCTATCTCGAGAACGGGCCCATCAAATGAAGGGAGAAGGGGACATGTGTCTCTCCATGCACTTGTATGGGAGTTGTGAACCGAGAGCAAGGCAGGTGGTTTGGTCTCCGCAACCAGAAATGAACGCACACGCGGTAGTTCAAGAAAAGAATATATATTTACTATAAGTTAATAAAGGCTATTTGAAGGTAAAATGACAGGGCTAAAGACAAGCAAAATATACAATATAGCATGAACAATTTCAAGGCAAATTCTGCAATGGTTTCTACTTTTACTCTGTCCAATTCTGCAGTATGGACACTGAATGAACAATATACTCAAAACTATCCCTAACTGACCCTGACATCACATTTGGGTGCACCCCCTTTTCCCCAGTGGTCCAGGTGGACCGCTTACAGTCTGTAGAAGCGCGCGGTGGGGCCCAAAGTCGTTCCTTTCTTTTATAGCGAAACGTCCTCTCCTCACGGTTATCAGGATCTTGGGAGAAATGAAGTCCTCTTTAACAGGGAAACCCAATGAATGCAATGTAATCCAACAGCAGATTCCACTCAGCACACTGACAGTCCTGCCGAATCCATACACTGAGCTGGGATGTAAGCCGGGGTTTAGCAGGTGCTGTCCAGTACATCAACAGCACTGCGAGTCTCTATCTGTGGTATCCATATACACAGTCACAATGTCAGTCTCAATGATCAGCCACTGAGCACAGTTCCTTTCACGTGGACTCACTAGTCCTGTTGTCTCTTTACACTCTGTTTGTCTCTGGACCAAGATACAGCTTAGCTGTACAGAAAAATCTCCACACCAGTTCAATACAACACTTGCTAAGATGGCTGCTGCTCTCTGTCTCGTCACTTCCTGCTTCTCTGCTCACATTCTGTCTGCAGAACAGGCAAGCTGACATAAAAGGGGGGGGGGAGTCACTCCAGCATCATGTCACAATTACAATGGCTGCTGTCTTAAAGGAACAGAATCACAGAAATACATTCAACATTAACAGTTTATACAGACAAATAAAGCTTAGGACAACATTGGCTGTCTCTTACAGAGTTACGGAATAAGCCTGTGGACAGAGTGGGCCCTCTAGAGTGGATATACTCATGAAATTCTGAGATGAAAATAAAACTTTAAGTTTCTGATTCAGGGGGGCGTGGCCTGGACGCGCATGGAGTAGCACGCGCGCAGGTCCTTCTCCGCTCCTCTGCTCGCTACTGAGACCCGTGGACCCCTCAGCAGGCGCAGTATGGGCAAGCGCTTACCGAGGAAGGTGGCCCCGGGCACCCCAGCGCCCGTGGAGAGGTCTGGGGGGGCCACCCTGGACGCCTTTCTGGCCCAGCGGCCTTCTCTACCGGGCCAGGCTGCTGCGGGGCGGCCATCTTGGATTTCCTCCGCTCTCCAGGCACAGGGGTCGCAGCGCAGCTTCTCTCCTCCCGCGCTCCCCCTGTCAGCCAGCGGAGCGCCGCTTCAACAGAGATCCCTGTCGGCGCCTGGGCAACCCAGAGTTTCCCCAGCACGAGTACTCCCACAGTCTCCTCACCCTGGGATGTCCCAGCAACTACATTCTGCTTCACCAGCACTCCTGGCAGAGCGGCATGAGAGGACCCCGGATGTTTCCAGCTTCTCAAGGAGTTCTGAGGTCAGTGGCTCTGCTCCCTCCTACACCGCTGATGAGTTGCAGCCTGTGGCCACAGAGCTGGTCTCTGTGGCCCCCCACCTACTATCTTCCCCCATCACCCCCCCCCCCCTCCATGGCTCAGAGGGGGATGGCGCGGTGGAAGGCTCTGGCGTAGGGGCTTCTCTGCCCCGCACTCCCAAGGATTATGGCTCCCCCCCTCCAGTCCTGTACCCCCAGAGCTGCATTCCAGGCCCATCTTCAGCACCATCATCCATGGCGGACCTTCTTCCTCAACTTACTACTAAACAAGACCTTAAAAGTATGGTTGCGGAAATCACAGCATCCTTCCGATCTGAAATTGCTACCCTCCGCACTGATTTACACTCCATTGCTAACCGAATGGACACGCTGGAGAATGACCATGACACTACCAGGGACTATGTTGCCTCACTGCATGATACTACCACTGAACAGGGTTCAGCTATACGGGACATGCAACGCCACTTGGAGGATCTTGACAACAGGGGCCGGCGCAACAATATACGCATCAAGGGACTCCCAGAGGCTGACCAATCTGAGGATCTGCCTGTTCTGCTGGAGGCTGTCTTCAACACTATACTGCAGGAGCCCCCGTCCCACAAAATTAAGTTTGATAGGGCACATCGAGCCCTTCGACCCAGAGGATCTTCCGCCACACCCCGTGATGTCATCTGCTGCCTCCACGACTTCACCCTTAAAGAGGCTATAATGAGCAAAGTGCGCAAACTCAAAGACTTCGAGTTTCAGGGAGCTCCACTACAATTCTATCAGGATCTGTCGCTAATCGCCCTCCAGAAACGCCGCCATCTCCGACCCCTCCTCCAGATTCTTCAGGAGCACCAAATTCCTTACCGGTGGGGATTTCCGTTTGCTCTCATTGCTCGTAGGGATGGTCGCTCCGCTACGCTTCGCTCCTTTGCGGATTTGCCTCTCTTCTGTGACCTATTGGATGTTCCCCTGCCGGATTTAACAGACTGGGAGCTATTCTCTCCACCCCCCTCCCCCACCACCGGTTTGGCAACGATTGGAGCCCAGACGACGTCATGCATCCTCCGCGGTGGTGACCACTCGGAGGCCCCAGCTGGAGACTGATCCCTGAGGAGGCTGCCCCCCCTTGAGACGTTCTCCCTTTTCTCGGTGGTGCTTTGGAATCTGCATGCCTTAATGTTATGTTTGCTTATCTTTTTTTTCTTTTTTAGGTCTACGGGTCTCATCTATTATGCTTATTATTGGATTGTTTTAGCGGAGTGGGGGCGGGGTGGGGTTCCGGTGACTCCCCTTCCTTCCTTCCTTTTTACTGGTGGTTGGGGATCCACCGCCTCCCCTCCGACCTCCTGTCCACGCTCTCCCCCCTAAGGGGATACTTGGACTGTGCGGCCATTGATCCTGATTGGACCTCTGGCTGCCCTCATTGGTCCCCAGGCGAGTGACTTAGCCTCGCCCACAAAGTATTGTTTAACTGTTTTTATTTTTACTTTGTCATTTATGATGTCTTTTGCCTCCCTCCCTCCCTCTCTTTCCCCCCCCCCTCCCTGATCTAGAGACCCTGCCTCGACTTTGGGTTCCTGTTTGTGGATTGCCCTTTTGCTTCTCCGAGGGAAACTTGCCAGCGTCATGTGAGATGGGTGAGCTTATTGCAATCCGCCACTGTCCTCCAATCCTGGGTCCCAATGGTTAGGTGCGTGACAATTAATGTCAAGGGCCTGGGTTCCAACATTAAAAGGCGCCATGTCCTTAGAGAACTCCGCTCCTTACGAGCGGATGTGGCGTTTCTTCAGGAGACTCATTTTGACCGCGCTGGTACTTTTGCCTTCGCTAAGCATTATTTTCCCGTAGCTTTTTCGGCCTTCCACAATCGACGCAGAGCTGGGGTGGCTATCCTTCTTTCTCGATCCTGCCCAATTACAGTGACGACTTCCCACATAGACCCAGGTGGCCGGTTTGTTATCTTGGAGGGGCTCCTTTATGGTGCCCCGATTTGTTTTATGCAATGTCTATGCCCCCAATTCAGCACAGATCCCGTTCTTGCGCCGGGTATTCTCCCGTCTGCGCGCTCTCCCACCATCAGCTTGGCTGGTGGGGGGAGACTTTAACATGGTCTTCTCTGAACGGGCGGATCGTCTGGCGTTACCCCAGGGCCCAACCCCCCATAGGTTGGCCCAACTTGCAAGGGAGTTCCGCAGGCTGATCCGCGCCCACTCTTTGTATGACCTTTGGAGAGTGGACAATCCTACGGCGCGCTCCTACACCTTCTTTTCTCACCCTCATAACACTCACACCCGCATTGACTACTTCTTTGGAAATGCTCCCGCTCTTCGTTTGCTTAGGGACACGAAAATTGGCCCTCTCACCTGGTCTGATCATGCCCCAGTCGTGGTTACCTTATCTACGACTCCAGTGCCTACTCGCCAATGTCATTGGCGTCTTAACGAAACACTGCTCAATTCGCCGACCTCCCTCGAGACCCTGCGCACACACTTGATAGATTATTTTAGGGACAACTTAGGCTCGGTAGACTCTCTTGCCATTCTCTGGGAAGCCCATAAGGCGGTCATGAGAGGATGCTGTATCGCATTGGCTTCTAGGCTTAAAAGGGACAGACAGGTCCAGGAACAGCTCCTCCAAGCCCGTATTCGGTCCCTTACGACGACTTTGGCAGCGCATCCATCCCTGGGGGTTCTTCGCCGTTTGGTCCTGGCCCGGGCGGACCTCCGTGATTTGGAGACCCGCCATGTGGAACGACTTCTCCTTTATACCCGTCAGAGGTTTTTTGAACGAGGTAATAAATCTCATACCCTCCTGGCAGGAACCCTCAGGGATCATCGGGCCTCTTCCACACCACACACTGTCCGTGACCCCGCGGGTACTCTTCAACATCACCCTGATGCTGTGGCGCTGGCATTCCACTCTTACTACTCTAAGCTGTATGACTTACCCCCCCCCCACGAGCACTACTCCCTGGGGATGACTCAACACTACTGGAAGACTATTTAAAGGATTGTTGTCTCCCACGCCTTCCTCCTGAGGCCCTAACCTCCCTGAACACCCCCATCACCAGGGAGGAACTAGAAGGGGTCCTGAGGGACCTCCCAAATGGGAAAGCCCCAGGCCCAGATGGGTTCACTTACAATTATTATAAGGTTTTCCAGGGTGAACTCTCTGCTCATCTATTGTCCCTCTTCAATTCCTTCCTTTCAGGTTCCCCTATACCCCCGACTATGCTCTCTTCACTACTCACATTGGTCCCTAAACCGGGTAAGGACTTGCAGGATTGTGCTAACTACCGACCGATTGCTTTGCTGAACACGGACCTGAAACTTTTCACCAAACTCTTAGCCAATAGACTGAATGCTTGGCTCCCTCTGCTTGTCCATAAGGACCAGGTGGGATTCATCCCCTGTCGTCAGGGTGGTGACAACACCAGGAGGACTGTGGATTTGGTGGAGGTGGCCAATCATTATTCTACCCCGGCCCTTCTCTTGAGCCTGGACGCTGAAAAGGCTTTTGACCGCATAAATTGGTCGTTTATGCATACTACGATTAAGGCGTTCGGGCTTACGGGACCGTTTCTCACAGCTATCCAGGCCCTTTACTCCTTACCCTCAGCAGCAATTAAGCTTCCCCATGCATCTTCGCCCTTCTTCCCTATTCGAAATGGCACTAGGCAGGGTTGCCCCCTGTCACCCATCATATTTGCCCTCTGCATTGAACCGCTAGCGGCCAAGATTAGGCGAGACCCTAATATCAAGGGCATCATGGTCCAAGATAAGGAATTTACGATATCTCTCTTTGCGGACGATGTACTCCTCACTCTCCCCTCCCCTCATACTACCCTTCCAAACTTGCTGCGCTCGCTAGAGACCTATGGTGATCTCTCAGGGTATAAGGTGAACCCCGCGAAGACTGAGGCACTCCCACTTAACATCCCACGGGACCTTCTCCTTCTCCTCCGCAGTAATTACGATTTCCAGTGGCGGGAGTCCTCTATCCGCTACCTGGGAGTCCATATATCCACCTCCTATGCGACCCTCTACTCGGCAAACTACCCGCGGTTGTTTTGTGAGCTAAGAGCCCTATTGGACAAATGGCAACCCTTGCCTATCTCCCTTTTGGGGAGAATTGCTGCGGTCAAGATGACTCTCCTCCCGAAGCTACTGTATTTTTTCGAGACGCTCCCAGTAGCGATACCTCGGGGAGAATTACGGAACCTACAGAAAGCTATCTTCCAGTTTATCTGGAAAGCAAAACGACACCGAATACCTAGATCTGTTATGCTGGCGGATAGGGGGTCTGGGGGTATGGCCGTCCCACATCTGTTACATTATTACTGGGCGGCCCACTTACGCCATATCCCATTCTGGGCGGCTATGCCAGCATACACCAGATGGGTGCAGATAGAGAAGCTATGGCTGGCACCCATGCATCCTAACGCGCTTCTGTGGGTCAGCTCCCCCCCCCACCCCCCCTGCCTCGTACCTGTTGGGCCCCATTCGGTTTACTAGATCTATCTGGTCTACCTGTTGTGCTAGATTCTCCCTGATGTCCCCGCGCTCATCTATGGTCTCCATACTATACAACCCCCTTCTCCCAGAGAGCCTGACTTCTGCCATGACTAAAGTGTGGTCTGAAGCTGGCCTTTACCGGATTGCTGACATGGTTGACCCTGGAACCTTGGAACTCAGGTCCTTTGCTTATCTTACAGCTAATCAAAACCTGCCAAGTACTGAATGGTTCCATTACTTGCAGGTGGTTCACTTTGTCCGCTCCCTCCATGGGTCTCTTAAGGTGTCACTCCCCACCGCTTTTGAAAAGATTTGCCGTGCAGGCACGTCCACTAGGGGCTTTATATCCTCTATTTACCAACTTCTTAACTCACAAACTACAGGCTCTCCTGTTAATCATCACTATATGCTTAAATGGGAGGAGGCGGTGGGTAAACCCATCTCCCAGGAACAGTGGCGGATTGTATGGTCTCGGGCCCAGAAATCATCTCAGTGCATTACGTTTAGGGAAACGCAGTATAAGCTGTTGATGCATTGGTATCATACTCCGGCTCTCCTTCATACTTTAAACCCATTAGTTCCCCCATGGTGCTGGCGCTGTGGAGCTGCGGTGGGTACCCTGCACCATATCTTTTGGACGTGCCCTCTCATCCTCGGTTTTTGGAGGGAGGTCAGGACTCTGACGACTGCTCTCTTTTTGCAAGAGGTTGACCCTCTTCTTTATCTCCTGAACCTTCCCCCCAGACACCTGAGCAATAAGTCATCCAGGCTTTTCTTGCATCTTTGTACTGCAGCTAAAACTCTCATAGCTAGAAACTGGAAGAAAGTGAGTCCCCCATCTAGTCTTGAGCTTGTGGCTAGAATGAAGGATGTGAGGAGTCTTGAATACCTGACTGCTGGCCTACATAATTCACGGGAAGCCTTTGGGGCTATTTGGGCACCCTGGGACATGTATTGTACATCACAAGGTCTCTGATCTCTAGTCCTCTCCTTCCCTCCCCCCCCCCTTCCCTTTGGTCCTACCCTTGTCTTCTTAACCCCTCCATTCCCCCCCTCCCTTGTTCACTGCTTAATTTAAATGCATATTGCTGAAGGGGGAGGAGGCAGATAGCCTCTATTTACCTCAATGCTTCCTGTTTGTTTGATTATTATTGTTTTTTTGTTTTTTCTTTATTCCTTGTTAATGAAAAATTTTTCAATAAAATTACAGTTATATAAAAAAAAAAAAGTTTCTGATTCATATGGAAAATAGATTAGAGGGTAAGTAAGACCCCAATTCCCAAAAAGTTGGGATGCTGTGTAAAATGTAAAGAAATCAAGAATGCAGTATTTTGGAAATCTCATTTAACCATATTTCATTCACAATAAGCTATAGAACACCAAAGTTAAATGTTAAAAAATGAACTCATTTAAAAATTGATGTCAGCAATACATCTCAAAAAATATGAGACCTGGTTTAGCATCCCCTATTCTTTTTACAACATTCTGTATATGTCTTAGAAGTGAGAAGACCAATGTCTGGAGTTGCTGGATTTCTTGTCATAATGTGCCAAATGTTTTCTGCTGGTGAAAGGGTTGGACTACAAACAGACCAGTTCAGCAACTGGACTCTTCTTCTGCAAAGCTATGCTGTTGTGTTGGATACAGTATGCGGTTTAGCTCTGTCTTGCTGAAATATGCAAGGCCTTTCTTGAAATAGACAAGGCTACATGGGAGTATATGTTGTTCTCAAACCTGCACCAACTGCTAAGCATTGATATTGCCTTTCAAGATGTTTAAGATGCCCATGCTATAGGCACTAATGCAACCACATACCATCAGAAATGCAGGCTATTGAACTGCATGCTGATAAGCTGGATGGCCCCTCTCCTCTAGAGTTCACAGGTCATGGCTTCCATGGTTTCCATAATGAATTTTAAATTTTGATCCATTTGACCACAGAACAGTTTTACATTTTACCTCAGTCCATTTTAAATGAGTTTTGGTCCAGGGAGGACGTTGGCGTTTCTGGATTGTGTTGATATATGACGTCTGCTTTGCATGACACAGATTTAGCTTGCATTTGTGGATTGCACAGCAAACTGTGTTCATAGACAATAATTTCCAGAAGTATTCCTGAGTCCATACAGTAACAGATTCATACCTGTTTTTAATCAAGCGCCTGTAGATCATGAGCATCCAATATTGATTGTCGGCATTGTCTCTTGTGCCCATGGATTTCTCCAGATTCTATTTGAATCTTTTGATGGTATTATGTACTGCAAATGGTGGTTTATTTGAATTCTTTTTTTTTTCTCTCAGCTTTTGAGAGACTCTGCCACTCTAACATGCTCTTTTTATACACAATCATGTGATTTAGTTGTAAATGAACCCTCCAGCTGTTTCTCATTAGTGCCACTTACATTTCCAGCCTTTTTTAACCTTGTCCCAACTTTTTGAGATTGCTGACATCAATTTTTGCATTTAGTTAATTTTTTTCAAATGAGATGGAAAAAAGAAGAAAACTTTCAACTTCTGATATGTGTTCTATGTTGTATTGTGAATAAAATATAGCTATATGAGATTTCCTAATCATTGCATTATTGCATTGTAAACAATTTACACAGCATCTCTACTTTTTTGCAATTGGGGTTGTACACACTGCATGTTTCTAGGGATTCTTTAGACATTTAAGCCAGTTTGTTTTGATCGCTAATTAAAGAATGATTTCTAAAGTGTATCTAGTGGAAGAGTGAAGAAATCAGGCGATACCTTTTAGAGGATAACTGAGTACATTTGATGGTGAGCTTTCAAGAGTACTAGCTCTCTTCTTCAGACATGGTGGGCGGTTGGGGCATTCCGCCTTGAAATGTCCTGGCTGGTTACAGGCATGGTACTGCCAGACCTCCCCTTCGGGCTTGGGGAAGGTCACCGGGTGCCCAGAGTTCTTGGGACAGGGGAAGGACCACCCAAGGCATAGTTTGTCTCACCCAACCTGAAGAAAGATGGCTGTGGTGAACTCCAACCTGGCCTCTCCTTCCAACTTGGGGACCTCTGCAACATTGCTCCTCCCTTGGTCGCAGGCATCCTGTTGGCCGAATAGGAGTCAGCGATCTGCGCAGCTTGGTCTGCTGCCTTGGGTTCATGGTCACACCCGAACTGGCGGACATCCTGGACTTGGTTCTGGGAAGAGCTGCTCGTCCTCCCCAGCCGGGCCATCGCCAATCCATATTCCCTCTCGGCCCGCCGTTCACATTCTTGGGCCTCCCTCTTGGCCCAACGTTCTGCAGCAGCCCTCTCTTGAAATTGGAGGATCAACTGTAGGCGAGCATTAGAGTCACTAGGGCCCAGCTGCTGTAAGGCCAGTTGCAAATAGAAGTCCATTCTCCCCACAGGGCTGGGGCTACTGGTCCCAGGTGAAGTGATCTCTGGGACCGGGCTAGTTGTTGTACCTTTTGGCCTAGCAATGCTTTCTTGGTCCAACACCTCAGGACTTTGCTCCGCCTCCTGCATGTCTGTGGCACCTTCCATATCAGCCATCTTCCTAGGGTTCATTAGAAGCCAGTTGCTGCAGACATTTGGTTCTGCTTCTGAGCCCACTGGCATCCACTGGAAGCCGTTGCCAAATAAAAGATAGAATAGAAAAACAAAGAGGAAGGGAACAGCACCGTGCCAAACTTTCACCGTATCTTACAGCTTGCCCTAGTACTGAGCTCGCTTAATAGGACTTGCTGCAAGTCCCCAGCATCTGAGTGATACCACACACCCACACGCTGTTTATCCTATATCCCACAACTCTGCCACCAATGTGAAGGATCTCGTCTTACCGAAACCCGCTTTTGGCACACCTGAGATCGCTTCAATTACCTCACACACACCTCCAGTGAGTGTCCTGGGCCAATAGGATAATACAAACCGAGCTTTCTATGGCTAACAACGGTACAACATTATACTACTAAAGTGTATCTAGTGAGCGAAAATTTAATTGATCCTTTACAGGAGCCCAGGTTCTGATATATAAGACCCATGATATCCATTAGGGGAAAAGATTATTTGAGGCTGCCAACTAAGAAAATCTTTTCTGCAGTGGTTGAAGGGGTATTCCAGGTATATCAAATTACCACCTATCCACTGGATAGGTTGCAACTTCTAGATCATTGGGAGACCAAATGCTGGGCCCACAATGATTGCTACAGTGGGGGTCTTATGACCACCATTCTACTTAGCAGAAAGACCTAAGCCAGAAGAAGTTGAATAAAGTGGTGATTGCACATGTGCATTCAAATCTATGGGACTGCTGAAAAGAAGCAGAGAGCAGGGATAGCTTATCTCCAGCAGTACCAGCATAGGAAGTAAAGCATTTCATGGTGTCTATTCAAATCAATGGACTGTTTTTTGCAATGCATGGATGAGTTGTGTTCTCTAAAACACCTTTCTGCACCCTGAATATGGGCCCTATCTTATTATTCCTTACAAGGCATTTAAAAAAAATAGTTAAAGACGTGTAGTAGAGTAGCAAAAAGCATGATATATGTGCTGGGGACCTCATGTTCTAGTAAGTAAATCCTTTTATTTTTAGGTCACCTCAAGATTAAAAGAGTCTGCCTCAGCCAATGCTTTTTTCTTGACATGATCGCAAAGCAAACTGAATTTCATAAGGTGCAGTATATAGCTAGAATATAGCTGGCCAAGCAGACCTTGGCAGGGTGACAACCTAATATAAGCTACATGAAGAACAGATGCATCTAGTCTTTCTTCCTATGCAATAGTGGCAAGCTGAAGGAAGCAATTACCTATCTTATAACATATGGCTCTGCAGTGCAGCCTGGATGTGTAGAAACAAAATCACACCCAACAAAAGAAGATGATTATGTGGTTTCATGACAGTACACAGTGGTGTTCACAGATGTGCAATGATCACATAGCAGAATTAGATGAGAATGAGACCGGTTATTATTCCTAATAATTATAATTCCTAATAATTATAATAATAAATTTGGAAGATTTTATAGAAGGAACATTAACATTTTATAAGACAACAATTAGAATAACACAGAACAACAACGTAGAGCTTTATATGCTCTAGACTCCTATTCTTCTGTTTTTCTATGGCCAAAAGAAAATTTAAGATTTATTTGGGTGAAAGTCAAAATACAAAACATACATTCATGTCTAAATCTAAAACTAGACAGAGGCTGTTGAAACTGTACACGTGTAAGGTTGCATACAACATGTACCCAGGATGCTACCAGACCCAGGGATCAGATTAATGTAGCTGAGAGCGATTTTATTTTTAATGGCCACAGGGTTCTTCACTGTAAATGAGCAGCAGGCTCCCTAGCTGTGCCAGGTTAGGCTCCACTGCTGCTCTCTGCATCATACAGCAGAATCTACACAGATGCTAGTATGCAGTTGCATTCCATTTAGATTCTCTTCTGGTACAGGGCAGTGGGAGAGGGGTCCTCTCTTGCACTCTATAGTTAGGAGAGGACTCAATGTATATAATTACTTCTGACACTGTTCCTGTATTTGGTCCCTGCCTAAATTCAAACCCAGGACTCATTTCTTGGGAGGCAAGAGCATTAACATTGACAGACTCAATTGTTGTGTATGGGATGTAGAGGATTATAACATGGCCTTTTCAGAGGCCACATGGGCCCAAGGTTTCAAATCCCTCACCATCTTTAACAAGTGTATGCCACTTAGAAGTGACCTGCAGTGGCAGTACAATTTTACATTTACCTATAAACACATGCATGGCTGCATCTAGTCTTCCTGTAAGCAAGGGGTTAGCATCATAGCATGAGGGTGTGTACCTACTGCTGGCATAGCAAGGGAGCTTTCTGCTCTTTAACAGTGAAGTCCCCCTTTTTGTATCCCTTGGCTATTAAAAATAAAATCATCTTCAGCTACACTCATCTGATCCCTGGGTTTGGGAGCATAGCGGGTGCATGTTTTAATGCATTGTATGTGCAATGTATAAAGCCAACCTAACACTGGGAATTGATTGAGAATGAGCATTCCTATGAATGCTCATTCAGCTCATAATCAGTCCATTTAAAAGGCCCTGAAATTTTAGCCTGATTGGGCCCGACAATCTTCATACAGCCCGGGGCCCATGAAGTCTTAATCTGTTCCTAACAAGGAAGTTTATCTATAGAACAAAAGTATTACTATGTTAATCATATGAAAATTAAGGCAGGAATATAGAATGGTTTTCAATGTAACACTTGTACTGAAGTGGAAAATCTGGTTAAATAAATATTATAGCACAATGACCTACAGGAGGTCTAAGAAATAAGTAAAGAAAATCTGGCCAAGTTGGCAAGTCACTATCTGCTTCCCAATTAGCACAATATTAATAATTTTAGAGTCCATGCACACAGCAGAGTCTATCTGCAGTGTACTGGGCATGTACCATTCTATAGTGTGTTGAATGGAAATGCATATTCTCTCCTAGAAGTAATGCTTTCATGGAAGAATACAACACCCGGTGTAGTGGAGCATGCCACTTTTGAAATTGGAATATATATGGAAATCTAGCATAGGCCTTTTGTACTCATCCTTTTACAGCTCCATAATATTGGTCATGTGCATGTACCCTAATTCTGCTTCTTCACACTTTAATAAAGTAAACTGTTAAGCTGTGCTTATGTGTGGACTCCCTTTATATGTTGGAATGCATACTTAAGAAGTTTTAATAAGTTTTCTGTTTTGTCCAGATGGTTGTAGTGCCAAGTTAATTTATTTAATGCAAACAAAATGAATCCCGGGAGGCAAGCAGACAATGAGAGAGACGGAGCCTGTATACAAAGTTATTTAGTTAAGCTTGCTAAATCTTAAAAAGGAGAAATACCAACCTAAATGTTATTTAGCTCTGGAGCTTTAGATTTATATCCCTTTGGTATTTGCCATGCTTGAAAGAGATTTTTTAATGGTCTCTAATTAAGACGACCCCCAAAAAATTCCATTCTTTTCATTTGGGACTGGAAGTCAGAAAGGAAAGGTCAGGAGTGAAATCTAGTTGTTAGAGCAGACAGCTGTTCCTGTTTCAGAAACTAGCCTTGAAAATGTCTCCTCAACATAGTGCTAGGCATAGCATCCTAAAGGCTCTCCTGGAGCAAGTCAATTCCAATCCATAAAAGCTTCATTATAAAAACATTATCAACACCCTTTGAGGTATCTACATGAAAGGGAATTCATGTTTTACTTTAGTCTTTTAGCAGAGTTTTTCCAAGGAAATTTTGCTCCTAAGAATATTTGAATAGTAGATTCAAAACATAATGATATGAAGCAGCTACAGTAGACTGCCATCTCCAAAGACATAAACCAATATGTCCAGTGGGCAGGAATCAGTTCATGAGAATGATCTTCACTACTGAGATGTCTGATTTGTAGTGGTTGTTTCAGATGCCCCATGATGTCTCTACTGGCATAAATGTTCCCATATGTCCCCACATATTGTGGCAGATTGACTAATACTTTGGTTGTTATATTGATGTCCATGTGTGTCTCTTGTAGTGCAGTGTGTACAGGGTTCAGGTTTGCTCATTATTTTTATATTTGTTGTGCAACACTTTTATTTTTCTTTGGCTTCGTATACGGTATGGATAATTTAGTGGCCTTACTAGTATTTGTAGGTCCTAAGTTTGAAACTATAGGTGGCTGGGATGTGCTGGTTAAGGCTGTGTAAGACTAAGGCTCCACGTAGCAGGCCGCAGTAAAAAAAAAAGCACTGCGGGAAAAACCACAGCAGTGCTTTTCATGGAAAGTCTTTGAAAAGGTCTGTGAAAGACTTTCTGCTTCCATTATACCTATAGGGAAACCGCCGGTGCTTTCATAGGTATAATTGACTTGCTGCGACTTCCAAAACTGTAACAATTTTGGAAATTGTAGTGTTTCCACTGCGTGGATTTTTCTGCAAGGTGTGGATGGGATTGGCTAGAATCCCATCCACCTTGTAGTGATTGTAAAATGCTGCGTTTTTTTCCACGCCGTTTATGCTACGTGGAACCCTGGCTTAAAGGTCAGACAGTGCAAAGTTAAACTAAACAGTGTTAAAATACCTGAGATTTATCAAAGTGTCTGATGCTGGACAATAAGTTTTTAATTTTGGTGCATTTTTGGCTCTTGGATTTGCAATTTTGGCCATGTACACTTTCCAAAATGCCACAACCTTTTTCAAATAAGCAATATTTTTTTTTTTTTGTACAAGTAATAAAAGTATTCAAAAAGTACCAAAAACACTTAATAACTGTGGTACAAGCTTCTGGTTCACATTACACATTGCATTCACATACTGCCATACTGGTTGGAGATTCTCATAATGTGTTTACATGGACGAACTGCCCATATAGTGTCTAGGAATGTTCATATGTTGCACTCACAAACATAATATGGCTAGATAAACAGTGTGAGTATGTATGAACAGTGTGAACATGGGCACCAGTCAGATGTTGGAATCTTAACAACTGTCCTTAATCTTAGAAGAGAACCTGAAGTAAGCTATTTGAACCTCTAACTTTTCCATTGTATACTCCTATTTTACAAAGTCTTATTTTTCTTTGTCTCAAAAATACTCAATTGGTACTTAGATTTGGTATTTGTAGGCCACTTAAAGGGGTTTTCTGGGTTAAAAAGGTTAATAAGTGCACTCAAATAACTTTAGCAGTGTTTTGAGTGATTTCTGGATTTCTCTGTGAGTACCTGGCATTTTCTGCATTTGTTTACATTGCCATCTTTCTGTTCTATGTTTTCCTACAACTACCATGATGCCTTGGGCTTCACTCAGAGCTGACTCACACCACCTCCCTCTTTCACTCCCTCCCCCCCTCCCTTTCTCACTCACACCCCCTCCCTGTTTCCCTAGCTAGCCCACCCACTACTAGCCCTTCATAACTAACTCAACCCCCCCCCCCACCCCATCATACTTGCCTGTCTTCTGGTCCGGATCTTCTGGGCACGGGTCGTCACTTCTTCTGGGCTGGCTGGCACTTCCTCTTCTTGAAGTCATTTGTGATCTCACTTTGCCATCTGTGCCAATAGCCAATGAAATATATATACATAGTTGACATTAAAGGGGTTATGCCATGAAAATTATTTATCCCCTATTCATAGGCTAAGGGATACATTTCTAATTGGTGGGGGTCTGGTCACTGAAACCACCACTGATACCATTGTGAATGTAACCGTAGATGAAGGATGCGCGTCTTTGCTCCCTTGACTTTAATGGGAAGAAGCTGAAGTACAGCATATCAAGAGAAAAACTGGGCAGCAGTCCAAAAAAGTACAGCATAGGCATCATGAAAATGAGAACATAGTGAAATTTGACAATTGTGAAGTGCAAAGTGTGCTGGTTGCATTTCCAGTGGAGGCCTGAAGAGCCTACAAAGTTTGCAGTCATACTTCTGATACTAATAATAAATTTTATTTACAGATATGCTAAAAAGTTTACATACCTCGGCAGATTTTTTGTTTTTTTTGGCCTTTTTTTTTAGTGAATATGAATGATAACACAAAAACTTTTTCTCCACTCATGGTTAGTGGTTGGTTGAAGCCATTATTGTCAAACTTGTGTGTTTTCTCTTTTTAAATCATAATGACAACCAAAAACATCAAAATTACCCTATTCAAAAGTTCACATACCCTGGTGATTTTGGCCTGATAACATGCCCAGAAGTTGACACACAGGGGTTTGAATGGCTACTAAAGGTAACATCCTCACCCGTGACCTGTTTGCTTGTAATCAGTGTGTGTGCATAAAAGCTGAGTGAGTTTCTGGGATCCAGACAGACTGTTGCATCTTTCCTCCAGCCACTGACATTTCTGGATTGTTACTCATGGGGAAAGGAAAAGAATTGTCCACGGATCTACGGGAAAAGGTAGTTGAACTGTATAAAACAGGAAAGGGATACAAAAAGATATCCACGGAATTGATAATGCCAGTCAGCAGTGTTCAAACTGATTAACAAATGGAAACTCAGGGGCTCTGTAAAAACCAAACTACGGTCAGGTAGACCAACCAAAATTTCGGCCACAACTGCCCGGAAAATTGTTCCGGATGCAAAGAAAAACCCACATATAACATCAGCTGAAATACAGGACTCTGAAAACTGGCTGTTTCAAGATGCATAATAAGGAGGCACTTGAAGAAAAATGGGCTGCATGGTCGAGTTGCCAGAAAAAAGCCATTAATGCGCAAATGCCACGAAGAATCTCGCCTTCAATATGCCAAACAGCACAGAGACAAGCCCCAAAACTTCTGGAACATGGTAATTTGGTGTGATGACACAAAAATCGAACTTTCTGGCCACAACCATAAACGTTACATTTGGAGAAGTGTCAACAAGGCCTATGATGAAAGGAACACCATTCCTACTGTAAAGCAAGGAGGTGGATCACTGATGATGTTGGGATGTGTGAGCTTCAAAGGCACAGAAAACTTGGTCAAAGTTGAAGGAAAGATGAATGCTGCACATTATCAGCAAATACTGGAGGCAAATTTGCATTCATCAGCCAGGAAGCTGTGCATGGGACGTACTTGGACGTTCCAACATGACAACGATCCAAAACACAAAGCCAAGTTGACCTGTCATTGTCTACACCAGAAGAAAGTAAAGGTTCTGGAGTGGCAAATTCAGTCTCCTGACCTCAATATCATTGAGCCACTCTGGGGAGATCTCAAGCGCACAGTATATGCAAGACAACCCAGGAATTTACAGAAACTGGAGACTTTTTGCCAAGAAGAATGGACAGTTTTACCATCTGAGAAAATAAAGAGCCTCATCCACAACTACCACAAAAGACTTCAAGCTGTCATTGATGTTAGAGGGGGCAATACATGGTATTAAGAACTGGGGTATGTGAACTTTTGAACAGGGTCATTTTGATGTTTTTGGTTGTCATTATGATTTAAAAAGAGAAAACAGAAGTTTGATAATAAATGGCTTCAACCAACCATTAACCATGAGTGGAGAAAAAGTTTTTGTGTTATCATTCATATTCTCTGAAAAAAGGCCAAAAAATCTGCCGGGCTATGTAAACTTTTTAGCACAACTGTATATAGCACTAACATATTGCTAAAATTTACAATCACATGCTTACTGTCCAAATAATGATGTGTTTTATAAAATATTTATAAACAGTTATAGAGCATTTCCACACCAAAATCCACATGGAAAACTCTTGTAAGAAGTCTCCCATTCATTTCAATGGGAAACTGCAGCATCTGTTGAATAGGCGTGTTTTTTTTTTTTGTTTTTTTTTCTCATGATATTTTTCAAAACTCATAAGAAATAAAAAAGTGACATTTCAATTATTGGTGCAGAATCAGCACGGAATGTATGACCCTGTTTTAATAGAAGTCAATGGGAGGCTGTATAACTTTGTCAAACACCTTGTCAAAATATCTTCAAAAACGCATCAAAATACTTGCCATTACAAAAAACTCATCTAGAGTTGGAGGATTTTTCAAAGTGGATTTGTCTGCTTTTAAAAACTCTGTGTTATGGACAGGGACATCTCTCCTTGAGGAGAGCACCAGTTAAGGTGTGTAAAAAAAACTCTGTGTGAACAGATCAAACATTCAAAGTGTTATGAAATAAATGAAGTATTTTATTGAAAAAAATAATTCTGAAAAATGAATCAAGAGGCCAATTAAAAATAATTAGAAACACAGAATGCATATGAAAGGCTCACCAAAAATAATGGCCCACTTACAGTAACGTTTAGGGAAAATTATAATATGGTCATGCAAAAGCAAAAATAAAATACATCATGCAGCTGAAATAGCCCAATAAGAAAAAAAAGAGACAATGTTTCACATGCAGGGTCATTCTCTTTGGCTTTTTTTTTTTTTTTTATTGTAGGCTTCTACACCTTGTTCCAAATTATTATGCAAATTTATATTTTTCCCTGATTTTCCTAAATGGTCGATGCAAATGACATTCAGTATAATATTCTAATCTTCAACCATTAGAGTATAAATCAAATTTGTAACATACAAATGTTGGTGTGTATTGAAGTGATGGCCTCCGCTGGGTGTGTATCAGAGGAACAGAGGCCATCACTTCAATACACACCAACATGGGTATGTTATCTCAACTCTATTGTATACTCTTCATGCCTTATGTAGTATCTTTGCTATTTTTTGCCTAGTATGGCTATCCTACTTTACATTTATGGTGAATTCCCCATGGGGGTTGCATGGTTATATAACCCTTTGATTACATATTAACATCCCATGTAGTGTAGCATACTCCATATTTATGGTCTGTGATGTGAATTTCCACTATGGTATAAAGATATTTGGCCTTTGTTATCTGTTTGACATGTTTTCATTTTGTTTGTCTAATCTATTTATTAGATCTACTTTTTATTGATATTTATTAATAAAAATATATTTTTATACTCTACTTTATGTAGTTTTTTTGATCAATAGTGCCATTCCCATTTTCTTTGTTTTATTTATCTTTATTAGTAAGTATAAAGGAGGACAAAGGTAAAATCCATATAAAAGTATGTTCCACAATGGCAGGAAAGGGGATACATATTACACTGTAATTGTTTTGCTATAACCGCATGCATATGGGCTTTTATAATGTCAAAAGTACAGACAGAGTGTTTTTCTCAACCCAAAGTAGGGCAAAATATGCATATGACACAAAATATGTATGTTAATAATAGCACCAACATACAGGGAACACCAAAGTACAAAAAATAATGATACCCTATACAGACCTTATGGAAGAAACGTGCATTCCTTCCTCAGGGTCTGTATAGGGTATCATTATTTTTTGGCTTGGCTTTCCCTATATGTAGTCAGGGCTGAATCCAGGTGATCACAGATAAAGCCAAATCAGAAAGAGATCAGATAACTAGGAGACCAAGCCAAAATCAGCAACCAGGGATGCAGCAGAAAATCAGATAAGTTCTGAGAATAAACCTAATTACAATATAATCACAGACATCTGAGAAGTCTCATTGCTAGGTCTACCCCATCTCTGCTCAGGATTGTATAATAAGGTAGCACTCTGATTATCTCTGAATCTCAAAGGGCTGACTGGCTACAGACCCAACCATAGTTTGACTCGTAGGCATAGCAACCTTAAAGTGATGACCGCGAACTGAAAGGTATAATGGATGCAAGTAGTAGTACAAATATTGAATTTCCTAACAACTGCTACAGGTAAGACGCTTATCTTCACTACATTTTTCATCATGTGCCTACCCAGGTCAGAGAATATTTTTGTGGGAGTACTACTTCAGGGGTTGTCCACTTTCAGCAAATAAATATTATTTGTATCATGAAAAGTTATATCATTTTCCAATAATTTTTTTATCGATTCCTCATAGTTTTCTAGATATCCACTTGCTGTCATTCATTGTTTAATTACAGTGGATAAAAATCAGTCCATGGTCATGTGATGTACAGTTCATGGTCATGTGATGAACATGCAGGTGCATGGTTTGTTACAAGACAAAGCTCTGAATGCTGAGTATCTATTACGTGACCATGGATTGACCATCACATGATCATACACTGATTATTTTTTTTATCCATTGGAAGTAAAGAAAAGAATCACAGCAAGAAGAGATCTAGTAAGGAATTGATGCAGAAAGTATATTTGAAAATTGTATAACTTTTTGTACAAACAAAAACATTTATTACTGTTAAAATTACTGCAATATAGCTAATAAACCCAATTTTTAGTCTTACATTCCCTTGAAACAGATCCAACCAGACTAGCAACTTCTGTTAATTTGTTAACATGGTCATTACAATAAATAAATATATATATATATATATATATATATATATATATATATGTATGTATGTATGCCAGTTAAGAGTAAATGTGTTTAATATGGTTTAATATGTACAAAATTCAATTCATAACAGATCTGTTTCTTAATTGATTACTTGAGACTTGCTATGCTAATTTTTAGAACACATGGGATGTTTAGTACAGTAAATGAATTCTGCCAGTTTAGCGTCTGTGAATGTTCAAAAACTGTTTTGCAATTTTGTGCCTTCTCCAGCAATTATCTGAGAATATGTCCTTCTGAAAGAGAATGGGGAATGAGTAACAGCTTCTCAGAATTGGTGCTTTTTTTCCTTTCATGTGGTGGGATGAAAGGTTTGAAAGCAATCTTACCAGATTTAGAATTAAGCACATTTGCATATGTAGCAATCAGAAGTAGTTCATTAGCCATGCAAATATTAACATATTTCTGAAGTACACAATTTTCTTCTGATGTTGTATTGATATGACTCTACAAAATAATATAAAATACATGTTATTTTACCTTTGCACAAAAACTTGGATTTCAAACCACGAACCTCCCACTAAGTACCAAGTTACATTACTGTTTGTAGGATGGCAGTGAAAGTGCTTGAGCAAACCAAATATACAATGCATATGCTAGCATCGCTTTACGAGATGGGTACAGCCCTTTAAAATGTCATTTGAGGTTTTTTTTTTTGCTATTTTTTTTTCAGAAATATACATTGATAGAACTGCAGTCCCTTGCATGTTTATCCATGCACAGTAGCTCATCTGTATGTGCAGTTGTGACTATTACTAACGCTCATTTTCATTCACTTGAATAGAGTTAAAAATACAATTTACAAAAGTAAATATATTATTATACAGTGGGGAAAAAAGTATTTAGTCAGCCACCAATTGTGCAAGTTCTCCCACTTAAAAAGATGAGAGAGGCCTGTAATTGGCATCATAGGTAGACCTCAACTATGAGAGACAAAATGAGAAAAGAAATCCAGAAAATCACATTGTCTGATTTTTAAAGAATTTATTTGCAAATTATGGTGGAAAATAAATATTTGGTCACCTACAAACAAGCAAGATTTCTGGCTCTCACAGACCTGTAACTTCTTCTTTAAGAGGCTCCTCTGTCCTCCACTCATTACCTGTAGTAATGGCACCTGTTTGACATTGTTATCAGTATAAAAGACACCTGTCCACAACCTCAAACAGTCACGCTCCAAACTCCACTATGGTGAAGACCAAAGAGATGTGGAAGGACACCAGAAACAAAATTGTAGACCTGCACCAGGCTGAGAAGACTGAATCTGCAATAGGCAAGCAGCTTGGTGTGAAGAAATCAACTGTGGGAGCAATAATTATAAAATGAAGACATACAAGACCACTGACAATCTCCCTCGATCAGGGGCTCCACGCAAGATCTCACCCCGTGGGGTCAAAATGATCGCAAGAACAGTGAGCAGAAATTCCAGAACCCCACGGGGGGACCTAGTGAATGACCTGCAGAAAGCTGGGACTAACGTAAAAAGGCTACCGTCAGTAACACACTACGCCGCCAGGGACTCAGATCCTGCAGTGCCAGACGTGTTCTCCTGCTTAAGCCAGTACATATCCGGGCCCGTCTGAAGTTTGCTAGAGAGCATTTGGATGTTCCAGAAGAGTATTGGGAGAATGTCATATGGTCAGATGAAACCAAAGTAGAACTGTTTTTGGTAGAAACACAACTCGTCGTATTTGGAGGAGAGTGAATTTGCACCCAAAGAACACCATACCTACTGTGAAGCATGGGGGTGGAAACATCATGCTTTGGGGCTGTTTCTCTGCAAATGGACCAGGACGACTGATCCGTGTACATGAAAGAATGAATGTGGCCATGTATGATGATTTTGAGTGCAAACCTTTTTCCATCAGCAAGGCCATTGAAGATGAAACTTGGCTGGGTCTTTCAGCATGACAATGATCCCAAGCACACCGCCAGGGCAACGAAGGAGTGGCTTCGTAGGAAGCATTTCAAGGTCCTGGAGTGGCCTGGCCAGTCTCCAGATATCAACCCCCATAGAAAACCTTTGGAGGGAGTTGAAGATCCGTGTTGCCCAGCGACAGCTCCAAAACATCAATGCTCTAGAGGAGATCTGCATGGAGAATGTATTAAGACATTGACCAAGCTGCACATAAAGGGAATGTGGAGTTGGAAAAAAAATAATAGTGGCAGTGGTATATGACTGCAGTACATATATGCAAAGAAACACACATTGAGGTTCTTGGTGTAGTGCAGAATATGTCAGTGTCAAGTTTTTAAGTTTTGGCATTGCATAACTGTAAATGTGGATATCTACAATCTGTCCAAACATTGATATGTAAAACTGAACTTTTACTTTATTACAATAAAATCAGCCTATAACCAGTAACAACCTCTCCAGAGAGAAACTCTAAATTAAACACCATTCAAAAAGCTCCAGGTTATCGGTTTCATTTCTACCAACACCTTAAACAAGTGGCAACTAACCTTTTATAAATATGTAGTATCCTCCAAGACATCACATTACTATTCCAAATGCTGCATCTATTCAATATGTTTCTAAACTTAATATAGTGCAGATCTGTACTTTGGCTCTAAGAACATGGGGGTTTGAATAGACGTTCCTTTAGTGTCTGTAGATCTAGAAGTCTCCTGAGGAGTCAGATCCGATAGCTGATAAGACTCGTATGGACAAGTATAGTAATGGACAGATTTGGACTACCCTTGTAAGGGCAGGAGCAACTGGGGTGTCAGGAGACTTCCAGGAGATGAAGGTTCAGTGAGCTGAGGCTGTCTGGGAGTCTGAGACCCCAAGACTAATGCTGGCTAATGTGACATGTGAAGTAGTGACAAATGTGAAGCGGATGTCTTCTTCCCTCCATTTTTCCTTATGGTCATCTGAAGCAATAAGATCTGTCTGTTAGTAATGTGACACTTTGGAGGATACTACATATTTATAAAAAGTTAGCGACCACTCGTTTAAGGTGTTGATGGAATTGAAACCTATAATCTGGAGCTTTTTGAATGGTGTTTCATCTGGGGCGTAGCTAGCTGGGGACAGGGAAGGCAATGGCCCTGAGCACATGACTCTCTGGGGCCCACCCAGGGGCCACTATAAACATGTATAGGTGTCTGTTGGACACACACAGTTGAAAAGCATAGTAGAGCAGGAAGCATTCGGCTTCCTGCTCTACCATTCTTAAGCGCAAGCCACTTCAGGGCTGCTGGCTTACAAGGCCACGGGACCATAGACAAGATGTCTGCTTTCCAGTGCCAGCAGATGCAATAACATTATAGCATTGCATCTCCTTTGTTCAAATGCAGACATCCTTGTCAACAAGCAGAGAGGAGAGACGGCAGCAGTGGCGGCTCCATACAGTAAGGGATTGCAGGCAGGTGAGGATAACATTTATTTATTTAATTTTAGGGCAGTTCTTATTATATACAACATAAAGGGCATGTTAGGGGGCAGAGTTGGGGGCACATTTGGACATATTTGCTCCCCCCCCCATGCTGAACTCCTTGCTATGCCTCTGTGTTTCATTTAGAGTTCATCTCTGAAGATGTTTTTACTGCTGGTTGGCTGCATTTATTATTAAAAAGGAAAAGTTAAAGGGGTTGTCCAGGTTGCCAGCTGGGACAGTTAAAAAAAAAAAATTATATAAAAAAATCATACTCCCCTCTCCCCGGGTGCTCCGGTGCCTCCCAGCATGGTCCGGTCTTCTCGGTCCAGTGTTGAAGTGTGGCAGAACTCCTAGCCACAACTGACCACTGAGGCCTGTGACAACACGGGTCTCTTCCTGAGGCCTGTTGAGGCTGCTGATTGGCCTCAGTGATCATGTGTCCACTGAGGCCAATCAGCGGCTTCAGCAGAACTCAGGAAGAGACCCATGAGAAGACACAGGAGCAGAAGGATCGGACTGTGCTAGGAAGACACCGGAGCAACGAGAACAGGTGAGTATGATTTTTTTTTTTTTTTTCACCTCCCCTGTATGACATAATTTAGAAGAATTGTCAACACTGCATAACATAACCTTGGCTATTGGTGCCATATATTGCTCCATAAATGTATTTTATAGGTTGTATGGCACAGATGTGACAACTTATAAAACAAACAGGATTAAAGGGAGATTTTAGCCTACCAGACCACTAACACTGCAGTGCTGGGTAGTTGACATAAAAACAGTTGTAAACATACCTATATTGTCAATCTTAGAACTACCTCAGCTGAGAAAATAAACTTTACTTCCCTATCCAGGCTCATGTAAATTGTCTGACAAGCGTTTATTGGATGTTGCCAAGCCAGGGTAATGTCTTTCGATTTCATCTTCACTGATGGGTATAACATTTCCTTATGTCGTCCTTTGAGCCATTCATTTCATGTATTCTGGAGGTGGCACATGCACAGTGACTCAAAATGAAAGGGGAGGTATTGAGAAGGGTTTATTGACAAGAAACTAAGACACCTCTATGGCTTGCCAACACCCATTTGGCACTTGCTTGCTAATTTACATAGGGTGCAATTCACAAATAAATTTTTCCCAGCTATGCTATGAACAGCAGTATAGGTATGCTTATACTTGTTTTGTGTTACTTACCCATTGATTCTAGTGATTTTTTTTAGATTAAAGTATTCTGGCAGACTCCTTTTAGCACGTATATGGTTATGGCCACTCATAACACCCATTCATATCCTATTTTTATTCACAATGCAGCCCATTCTATGGCATGTATGTGCGTGGCGACATCATCTACACATAATGATAGTAATTGCCTGCCTGTGTGATTATTATGTGCATCAGAAACGAGTGTATTTATGGAGAAATCCTTCTTCTGTTTAATACACTCCTCTATTCACAGGCCACTAAATTACAATACTTAGTGGGAAAGCAGGATGCTCCTATGGGAACGTTTCACATTGCATGAATTCTTATTAATTGCCAAGGAAACAATTTTCCTTTCCATTCTACATTTTTTTTTTTATCTGACTGCAGCTTAGCCGAGAGTTGCAAAGCCAGGATATAAACAGCACATTCTCCCTCAGACAAAAAGGTTCCCTATTACCAGCTCCTTTTGGTCTCGGGCCAACAACTTCATACATTTGTTACTGCTTAATAAAGGACTGGTAAGTATTGACTTTTTTTGCACAAGAGCAGTTTCTATGCCGGTCGATGCTCATAGCCAAACTGCTTGTCTTAAAGGCAGCATCACGGAAATTTCAGTTTATACAAGAAAATATTCATGTCCATAGCCTGTTGTTCTGTGTTTTGAAAAGGTTTTATCCTGGCTGTATGTATGTACATTGTTCTACCTGTTTGAGTTAAAGGCGTTTTCAACAAAATGTTTTACAACTGATGATGTTATAATATAACACAAGTAGTAATATTCATCCCCTGCGCTTTGTGCCAACACTTCCCACATCTGTCTATTTCTACTGCAGCCAGTCTCTAATTGTGGCCACAATGTCTCAATGCCCCTGAGGTCAATGCACTGATCAGTGACATCATTATGGACACAATATTGCTGTAGCAGGGGGACCAAGAAAGAGCTGGCATAGAAGCAGCAGAGTATTGGTTGGATATTAGTCCTTTTATTATTTTATAAAACATTGTCATAAATTTGTAAAATATTTCATGTGAAATCTTCTTTACAATAATGTATTAGGTTTACATGAAATTGTGCGTAAAACCCTCATAGCACTTTACAATGGTCAAAATTACTTGTCCCAAATGTCTCAGTCCTTATAAGGCTCTGCAAAAATTACCATAGATCACAAAGTACATCCTCTGTGAATTCTATGGTTTTACTTATTAGGACATAATAAAAAAAAATCTTGTCCTTAGAAGGTCTTAAAATTAGGTAAATACAACTTCACTTGGTACTTTGTATTACTTTAACACATACAGTTTAAAAATCATTGTAACTATAATGCATAAGAAAAGTCAGGATAGCTGATATTACACATAAGTAGTCAGGGTTTCCAATTTACTTTACATACTGTATGATAGTTGTGAAAACTCTATGGTTTTCCACTAAGTATGCTCTTAATGTTTCCCTTTGACTACAAACATTTGAATTCTCGGGGCTTCCTTCTATGTTGTATGTGTCATGTAAATGCTAAACTGAATGTTATGGAGAAAGATAGAGACTAATGGACAGCAAATTAATGTGGATTTCCAATCACATCACTATAATGGCATGACACTTCTATAATAAATAGCTATTGAGGTAGCAGTCAAGTAACCATTTAGTCATTTGATTTGTTGATCTATGGTTGCCCTTGTAAGTACAGTGATTCTCTAAGCATGACCACGTTCAATAATCTATTTAGCTTCTGTTCCCCGACACCATAGTAGGTAGATTCAGGGATTGATTGTCTATTAAGGAGCAAACCATGTAAAATCAACTCAATAACATTAAAAAAGGAAACACATAAATAAATCTTGTAATCTGGCCCTTGTATGAGATAGCAAGATTCTTGTCTTAGTAAAGAACTTGTTCTACTTCTATTTTCTATCAAAAATAAAATGTGTTTATTTGGAGATGATATATCTCTAACAAAATGATGTCATTCATTGATTTTTCTTAATAAATAAATCAATTCTGATTCCTTTTTCCTTTACTGATTCTGTTTTCATTTCTATACCCTCTACTATAACACTCATCATTTTATTTTGGGAAGTATAATATTACAGAAATACAATATTTATACTACCTTTAGGCAAGTCTTTCACAGTTAGGGTCCTATCCCTAATGTTCCTTGAAATCTGGTTTAGGGTACCATTGTACACAGCAACATCTGTTGTGGTAATTTTTACAGCATGTAGGCATATTTGTAGGCTTCCTAAGAAGGTAGGGAGTAGTTAAACAGCATAAGACCTCATTCAGGCAATTATACTGAAATAAATAAAATAGGAGGTTGCATTGATTTACATAGCAACGTATAATAGCAATACAGACAAGGACAGTGTCTTTGGAAAACAGACCTCAACATATGATGCATTGACTGATTCTTTATCTGGGGCTTTCTGGGGGATGGGGGGGGATAAGCTATTCTGTGGAATATGGCAATAACAATGAAACATTCTGTAAAGAAATTGCAATAGAAGTGATGCTGCTGCTTCATTTAATTGATTTCTATAATTAAGGGCTTATTCACGCGTCCAGAATTCACGTACATATGGCGCCCATCTTTGGCATAAGGATCTATTCATTTAAATGTATTTATTTATAGGTCTGCTATTTTTCACGAACTGTGGGTCCAGAAAAAAAAAAAAACATGCGTCTGTCAATTTTTAGCCCAGATGTGGATGCATCACACCAAGGCAAGTCTATGGGTCCGTGATAAAAAAAAAAAAAAAAAAAAGATGGCATCCGTGTATCATTTGTTTTTAATGCATCAAAGACATTAACAAACATATAAATACTTGGGAGTGGGGAAAAAAGAGTGATCCATTTTGTATAGATATGAAACAAGGACAAGGTTTGTATGCTGTCTATGATTAACACGGACATCACATGTCCACAAAATGTGAATAAGCCCTAACTCCTCTTCCTTCATATAAAATTGTGTCTCAAAGTTTTAAGTAGGCCATATACATAATGAAGCTAGCTGTTGGCTAAACACTGTACAGTAGCGGACAGCTCTCACTCCGTACCTCTCCATCAGTAGACTGCCCATGAATGGGCCATTTCTTATAAACTCTGAAGATCCCAATAACCTGACAGATCCATTACAAGTCAGTGTGGTCTTTTAGGTCCCGCCAGTGTTCATTGTGTGACAGATAAGGCACTTCAGGAGTAGTAGATTGTTATGACTCCATGTTCAATAAATAGTGTTAAACTATTCACCTATACAGGAGTTGAAACAGGTGAATAAAAGACCTCTATATCAGGAATTTGGTGTGCTGCTTTCTTATATTCATCTGGACTGCATGGTTGTAGTCTTTATGGTATTCATTTTTCTACACTGTGCTGCCTTTTCTGTGTTTTGTTGCATCCAGGTCGGTGTTGTAGTTTCCATTAGAAACAGAAGGCACAACACACTGCTGAATATGTTGCATAATGGACAGAAGCTATACCCAATGTTAAATCAGCAGTTTTGGCCACATTTCCTTTAATGTGTATAGACACCTTTACCGATGTGCTTTGTTTTATGGTATTTCTAAATTACTAAGTGGACCATTTTATCATCCTAAAATCACCAGGGACCAGATTATTGTTGGCCTATCGTTAGAATAGTCCTTCAATATTTGATCAGTAGGGTCCAACTCTCTGAATTGAGTGAAGGGGCCAAGAGGTCTTTCCCTTACTTGTTTATATCAATCCATCTACTTGCGCAGCGTATACTTACAAGTGCATCTCAATAAATTAGAATATCTTCAAAAAGTTTTGTTTTTTTTAGTAATTCAATTGAAAAAGTGAAACACATATTATATGGAGTTATTACAGAGTGAACTTCTTCAAGTCTTTTATTTATGTTAATGTTGATGATTATGGATTAAAGCCAAGGAAAACCCAAAAGTCATTATCTCAGAAAATTAGAATAATTAACCCAAACAGCTGCAAAGGCTTCCTAAGCGTTTAAAAACGTTCCTTAGTCTTGTTCAGTAGGCGATACAATCATGGGGAAGACTGCTAACTTGACAGATGTCCAGAAGGTAGTCATTGACACACTCCACAAGGAGGGTAAGCCACAAAAGGACATTGCTAAAGAAGCTGGCTGTTCACAGAGCTCTGTATCAAAGCATATTAATGGAAAGTTGAGTGGAAGGGAAAAGTGTGGCAGAAAATGGTACACAAGCAAATGGGATAACCGCAGCCTTGATAGGATTGTTAAGAAAAGGCCATTCAAAAATTTGGGGGAGTCTCACAAGGAGTGGACTGCTGCTGGAGTCAGTGCTTCAAGAGCCACCACACACAGATGTATCCAGGACATGGGCTACAAGTGTCGCATTCCATGTGTCACCACTCATGATGAATAGACAACGCCAGAAGCGTCTTACCTGGACCAAGGAGAGAAAGAACTGGACTGTTGCTCAGTGGTCAAAGGTGGTGTTTTAAGATGAAAGTAAATTTTGCATTTAGAGAGGCACACAATCCAAGCTGCTTGAGGTCTAGTGTGAAGTTTCCACAATCAGTGATGGTTTGGGGAGCCATGTCATCTGCTGGTGTAGGTCCACTGTGTTTTATCAAGACCAAAGTCAACGCAGCCGTCTACCAGGAAATTCTAGAGCACTTCATGTTTCCCTCTGCCGACAAGCTTTTTGGAGATGGAATTTTCATTTTCCAACAGGCCTTGTCACCTGTCCACACTGCCAAAAGTACCAATATCTGGTTTAATAACCACAGTATCACTGTGCTTGATTGGCCAGCAAACTCGCCTGACCTTAACCCCATAGAGAAGCTATGGGGTATTGTCAAGAGGAAGATGAGACACCAGACCCAACAATGCAGATGAGCTGAAGGCTGCTATCAAAGCAAACTGGGCTTCCATAACATCTCTGCAGTGCCACAGGCTGATCGCCTCCATGCCACGCTGCATTGATGCAGTCATTCATGCAAAAGGAGCCCCGACCAAGTATTGAGCGAATTTACTGTACATCCTTTTCATTTGGCCAACATTTCTGTGTTAAATATTTTTTTTACAGTTGGTTTTATATAATATTCTAATTTTCTGAAATATTGACTTTTGGGTTCTCCTTGGCTGTAAGCCATAATCATCAACATTAACAGAAATAAACACTTGAAAAAATTCACTCTTTGTAATGACTCAATATAATATATGTGTTTCTCTTTTTCAATTGAATTACTAAAAACAAAAAAATAACTTTTTGATATTCTAATTTATTGAGATTCACTTGTAGTAGTTGCAGTGCAGACTTTTGCTGCTGCGTCCCATTCACCCATCAAGTATACGGTGTGTAGGTAGACACATGAATGTGAACAGAAAAGAGTGCAGTGCTTGGCCAAACAAATGATCTGCTATTTGTTCAAGAAATGTAGGAATAAATTCACACAAAGAGACATTACCATTCTTCTTATCACTAGCACTGTCATCACTAGTGGGACAATGTCAAAGTTTGGGCATACCCCCAACTGAAATCACCCTGTTGTCAATTTATTTAGAAATGTATAGAATTAATAATATAGGAACAGCACAACATAGACTTTTAAGAAAAGATGTTTCTAAAAATAATTTCTATATATTATAGGAATACAAGTATTTACTAAATATATATATGTGTGTGTGTGTGTGTGTGTGTAATATATATATATATATATATATATATATATAATGTGTGTGTGTGTGTGTGGAGAGAGAGAGAGTGTGTGTGTCTGTCAGTGGCTACACAGCATCTATTGTATAAGATGCCTTAACAAATAGGTGACAGTGGACACTCCTGTACCATTCATTGACACTGTAAGAGACAATGACAAATTAACATAAAAATACAACATTAAAAAATGTGAACTGTGAACTAAGCCTTAAAATTTCTTTGGCACTTTTTTTTTTATAATTAAAATGTTGTGTTGTTTTCAAGGGCCATTAAAGGATGGGTGGTATAAGCTATGGTGCTTGGAATTAGGGCATATGCTTTTATGCAATTTTACAATTTGTGCCTAATGCTTGGATTAAAATACAAAACTGTGTACCTGGCATTTTCCTAGAATAAAGGTGACTTTCCTATAGTAATTATCACCAGCTGAAAATAGACTGATGTTCAATTTTCATGTCTTCTAGACAGTATGACGAGTAAACTAGAGGACACGAAGGAGCAGATGATACCATGAAGAGAAGGTCACAGGCCCTCTGTTGCCATCTGTTTAGTAAGTAAAGATTGAACTCATTGACAGCATGTTTACTTTCATTAATCTTTTTATAGTTCCAGAACAACAGAAGCTTTCACAGCTGTAACTAACCCACTTGACTTAAAACATCCACTTAAAGTTGTCAAGAGAAAGAACTCTGTGTGCTGCCATAAAAGGTCCATGCATTCACCATTAGACTGCATTTTCTAACATGTTAAAGCATAAAATAAAAATTTATAAAAGTTTATCTGTAGTAAAAAGGCAGTAATGATGATAATAAGGCTTCATAGAGAAAGATCATGGACGTGCACAAATTGCTTTCTCTTAACCTCTTCCCACTGCAGGCATTTTTTGATTTTCATTTTTGACTCCCCACCTTCCAAAGGCCATAACTTTGCCATACTGTTTGGGGGAGAAATTGTACTTTGTAGTTTAATATTCCATACAATGTACTGGGAAGCTGGAAAAAAAATTCAGAATGGGATGGAATTAGGGAAAAACTGCGTTTGTGAGATTTTCTTACGGGCTTTGTTTTTACAGCATTTACTATGCAGCCAAAATGACGTCACCTGTATTTTATGGGTTGGTACAATTCCAGGGATATCAAATGTATATAGTTTTTATGTTTTAACCCCCTAAATAAGTCAAAAACTTTGCATGAATATTTTTGGGAGTTGCCTAATTCTGACACCCGTAACTTTTTTATTTTTCAATGTGCAAAGATGAATAAGGCATCTTTTTTTTGTGGCCCAGTTGTACTTTTTATTTATATCTGGGGAATGTCTATTGTTCTAGTTGCTTTTTATTAAAGTTTTATTGGAGGTGAAACAGCAAAAAAATGTTGGTTTGACTCTTGATTTTTCTGTCCTGCTACGGCATTTACCATATGGGAAAAATATTTTTATAAGATTGTAGATCAGGTGTTTTGTGCACTGGGATACCTAATGTGTATGTGTTTCATTTTATTTAAGTACTTCTATATGTGTTCTAGGGTAAGAGTGAACGTGTTTTGAATTTTTATTTCTTTTTTCGTTTTTATTTATTTATTTTTTACACTGTAATTTTTAGACCACGTAGTGGTCTTGAACGCCAGGGGGTCTGATCTGATCATAGAGCAGCCTATAATAGAAGTTAATAGGAGACAAGCCTAGGAGCCTTCAACAGGAGACAAGCCTCTGAGCCCTCACTCCTGGAGTGGCGAACTATGGGAAAAGGCGCATCTGGGAAAATGGCACCTCGGTCAGCTTTGACCAAGGAGCTGAAGGGTTAATCCCTTTTGATCACAGACAGTACCGCTGGTTCTCCACTGTATAATACAGCAGAGACACGGCGACCACTCCTCCTGAGCAGCCACCATATTTAAATACCTGACATCTGATGTATTATTACAACAGATGTCAGGAAAGGGTTTAAGGGTATCTGTCAGCAGTAAATTGGTTATAAACTTAATCCCAGTACCTTGTAGAGGTGATTTTACAGTTTCCAAATATTCCTTTGTTATACCTCAGAAAGCTGGGTAGTACACATAAGGTATGAAGACTGAATACAATTTTTCAGCTGCCTCCACGCTGAATTGATATTATTAACACTTCAGTGTTAGGTAGGGCTGAGAGGTGGGGGGAGTCAGGAGCTGCTGACTATTCACATGAATTGCTCGGTGGCTCTTGACATGCAAATTAACACAAGAACTGCCTAGCAATTTTAATTGAACAGACAGCAGCAAGGCTTAGCATCAGAGGGGCTCCAATGGAATGGGAATTACTTCATTCTGCAAATGATGACGCCAGTTTATGGTGGAAAAAACTACCTGACAGCTTCCCTTTAAAGTATACCTTCTGCCAAAAATAACAGCAGCTTACTTCTAAATCCTTACATACAGTAACTGGATGCCTTTACTTTGAATTAGGTTCACACGGTGGAAAATGAAAAGAAATTCCTCTTCATTTTCCACCATCGTATTCGGCAGGGTCTAGCCATGACGCCAATGCATTGCATCGGCACTCCGCGGCTTTTCGCTGCTGATTAAGCCAAAATGAATGGGCCTAATAAGCAGGGAGTCTCGAGCCACGGAATCCGCAACAAGATTGAGCAGGACACTAATTTTTTTCAGCGTCCTGCTGCAATCTCTGCCTTCCATTGAAAACAATCCACCCCCAAATCCATGACAAATTCCTACATGTGAACGTACCGTAAGGGAGGCAGAGATTGCAGCAAGACTCCCTAAATCTTGTTGCAGAAAGCTGGCAATGGAATGCCAATGCCCTGGATGTGTTTCCACCATGTTTTTTTCCACAGCATTTTTGTGCCTCATATCACTTAGTCAAAAGGTGACTTTCTCCTCTTTCAGGCCAGATGCAGACGACAGTGTGTATTTTGCAGTCCTTTTTTGCGGACAGGGTGTTTTCAGTGTGTCTTCAGCATCAGCGCTGTATGTCCGCAAAAATGGACAGTGTGTCATCAGTGTGTGATCAATGTGTGATCCTAGTTTGCGAATCCACCATAAAAAAACACAGGTGGCATCTAGTGATATCCCTAGCTTGTCTACGAAAACGGACAGCATGTCCGTTCCACATCTCTGAATAGAATAGGACATGTTCTATCTGATGCCGCGCGGAATCATGGCTCGCACACTGATCAGTGAAAAATATGGTCGTTTGCATGTACCCATAGAAATGAATGGGTCAATGTGCAATTAGCGAAAAACAAGGATAGAACACGGATCTCGCCCACGGTAATCTGAAATGGGCCTTAGGCTGGGACCCCACGTTGTGAAAATGCAGCGTTTTGGCAGTACTTGCACAGTGGATGGGATTCTGGCTAATTCCATCCACATGTCGCAGAACAAATCTGTCAATTATACCTGCGGAAATGCTAGCGTTTTTTCATATTGGTATAATAGGTGGCATAAAGTTCCCAGAGGAAAACTCTAAAATCGCAATGAAAAACGTTTTGTTTTTTTTCCACAGCATTTTTTTACGGTTTTGGAAATCGTAGCATGTCCACTGACCATATTTTTCTGCAATGTGTGGATGGGAGTCCTTTGCAGGGACTGTAAAGCGCCACGAGGGGCCCTGGCCTAGATCTGCTTGACAGATCACTCCTTACCTCTGTATTCTGTATGACAGACCGCTTCCCAAATCTCTTCTAAGTGCAAGACCTCTTCTGTTTGTGGAGGGGAATAGTACTGTACTTTTATTAATTTTCAGCTATAAGCATCCACAGTAGCCAGAGCTGGGCTTTGAGCCAGAGCATTATATTACACTAAATTACATGTTTTATTTTGTCTTTGTAGAGACTAACATTAAAATATTTTCCGGAATTAAAATGTCTTTATGTATAATTAATTTGCCTGCCCTATTGCTGTGACTATTTCACATTCTGTGTATGGCTTAGTATAGACTGTGCCTGCAAGGAATATATATACTTGTTTCATGCCTATTATATTCTATGCAGGAAATGGAAGTTTTTTTCTACTCCAGAAAATTTTAGAGGGATTGTCTGATATTGATTGCGCTCGCCTCTTCACTACTTAGTAAGCACAGCACTGTACGTTGCATACTGGTTGTGCTTGGTATTGCAGCTGCAGCAGCTGCTGCATTCATTTGAATGCAACTGAGCTGCAGCATGAACATGTGACAAAAGGACATGAGGTCACTGGCCTGAGAAGAGGAAGTGGAGCTGAATATTGTAGTCCCGGACAACCTTTTATTTATTACTTTTTATTTACTGTATGTAGAATTTTATATCTGCATGTCACATGCGTCCCTTCCCTCAGTGGGGCGATCATGGTGTGTGACTGATATAATATAAAATAATATTTCTTCAGTGCTGATCACATGGATTACAAGTCACACAGCGAAGATGCTGACTTGTTTTGAACAAAAGCTTTTCCTTATGAAAGACTCCAAGTTATTTAGCACCCACTCCCTACACAGCAGGCTAAGTAGGTGAATATCACTCTAAAAATGTACAATATGGTTATCAGAAACAAAATGTAAAACTAAGTTTTATCCTAGCACAATGGAAATGGATCCTGCATAAACACTACTAAAACCATCCATCCAACTGTATGTAAAAATATAAAGATGGTGCTATATAAGTAAGCAAAATAAATAAATGGTCAACACACACGCTACCATATTAACGCATTTACATTACCATACATAGATTGCACATCACCCAGTTTTCATAGACAGTATATCATACGTAAACTCATTTGCACAATATGAACCTCCTTATAGCCACACAAAAATTACCATGTATTACCTGAAGAAGATGCCAGGGGACAACTATGTGCTGCAAGGATGCCCAGGAGAGGTGAGCATTACAGTTTGTTATTTTTACTCACATCCCCTGGACCTCCATGTATTACTCTATGGAGTCTGGGGAAACCCTAGTGTATAATGTTAGCACTTCTGGTTCGTGCCAAACAAGTTGAGCCCTGTCAGGAATCAGGGTCTCACAGCAAATACAGTCATAAGTGTTGGCACCCCTGAAATTTTTCCAGCAAATGAAGTATTTCTCCCAGAAAATTATTGCAATTACACTTTTTATTATACACGTTTATTTCCTTTGTGTGTATTGGAACACCACAAAAAAACAGTGAAAAAAAAGCTCAAAATTATATAATTTCACGTAACACTACAAAAATGGGCTGGACAAAATTACTGGCACCCTCAACTTAATATTTGGTTGCATACCCTGGAAAAATAACTGAAATCAATCTCTTCCTGTAACCATCAACAAGCTTCTTACACCTCTCAACTGGAATTCTGGACCACTCTTCTTTTGCAAAATGCTCTAGGTCTCTCGATTTTGAAGGGTGCCTTCTCCCAACAGCAATTTTAAGATCTCTCCGCAGGTGTTTAATGGGATTTACATCCAGACTCATTGCTGGCCACTTCAGATCTCCCCAGCACTTTGTTTCTATCCATTTCTTGGTGCTTTTTGAAGTATGTTTGTCCTGCTGGAAGACACAACCACACTGGGCCCTACATTGAGACCCAAAATCCTTTGATAATCTTCAGAATTCATGATATCTTTCACACAGTCAAGGCACCCAGTGCCAGAGGCAGCAAGACAAACCTAAAACATCTTTGTACCTCCACCATATTTGACTATTGGTACTCTGTTCTTTTCTTTGTAGGCCTCATTCTGTTTTCGGTAAACAGCAGAATAATGTGCTTTACCAAAAAACGTTATCTTGGTCTCGTCTGTCCACAAGACATTTTCCCAGAAGGATTTTGGCTTACTCACATGCATTTTGGCTGTAAACTGCAGTCTAGCTTTTTACATCTCTGTGTCAGCAGTGGGGTCCTCCTGACGGATAGTTCATGCCAACACTGATGCACCCTGAGCCTGCAGGACATCTTGAATATCTTTGGAACTTGATTGGGGCTGCTTATCACCCATCTGGACTATCCTGCTATGCAACATTTCATTAATTTTTTCTCTTCTATCCACATCCAGGGAGATTAGTTACAGTGCCATGGGTTGTAAAGTTCTTGATTTATGTTGTCCATCTGGAGATGGATTTGTAACCTTGAGATTGTTGATATTTTGACTGTATATCAATTCTGTGGGGTATCCATACACCTTAGTCACCACAGTCACACATGCGATCATAAAATGGGGTAATTTTCTTCCACACTCCCATCCAGATTCCCTATCACACTAGGCTACACAGGGGTGAAGCGACCCCTACAATTGCATATCTACACACTGAGCTGCTACCACTCATCACTTAAGGGTATACGAGACATCAATATACTCACACAACTCGCAACTAGTACACAAAAAGGTAATACAGTTAAGCAATATTTATTCTCTTTGGAATTCAATCGGATGTTTAGAGCCAACAGGCAATGTTATTAAATTCTAGATTTAAAATACACAAAACATATAGTACTTTAACAGTAAAAAGATGGAATAACAAAAAGACATTCCTACCAACAATGAAAATTATAAATGGAAAATAAAGTGCAGACCTGTGTAAGTCTGGGATGGAGTACCGCAGAATCCATGCTAGATGTGGCTCCAAAGAATCTGACCAAGAGGTCATCCCCTCACATTTATGGACCCCAGGTCTCCTCACTTTCTGTAACCTCCCACCCGTAATGGCATAATTTTTCTTTGTTCAAAATTTAGAGCTCTGATCAGCAAGCTCCCCGATCATCCGGTGTCACAAGGTCTGCTACGATCAGCACAACTGATTTGCTAATTAGAGTTACTCTTTGTATTCAATGCACTTCCTGAGACTTATTGGCCACCTGTCTTCTGGCTTGTGGACTGAAATTACTATACAAATTGGAGTTACCAACACAGGAAACTCTAGCACAATTCTAGCAAATTCAGCAATGCCCATTCTCCTAACTATATCAATGAATGAAGAAACTCCTAATTATAAGGTAATTCCTAAATAGACACAAAATTCATAACATGATACAGTGGGGAAAAAAAAGTATTTAGTCAGCCACCAATTGTGCAAGTTCTCCCACTTAAAAAGATGAGAGGCCTGTAATTGAAATGATAGGTAGACCTCAACTATGAAAGACAAAATGAGAAAACAAATCCAGAAAATCACATTGTCTGATTTTTTTTTTAAAGAATTTATTTTCAAATTATGGTGGAAAATAAGTATTTGGTCACCTACAAACAAGCAAGATTTCTGGTTCTCACAGACCTGTAACTTCTTCTTTAAGAGGCTCCTCTGTCCTCCACTCATTACCTGTAGTAATGGCACCTGTTTGACATTGTTATCAGTATAAAAGACACCTGTCCACAACCTCAAACAATCACACTCCAAACTCCACTATGGTGAAGACCAAAGAGCTGTGGAAGGACACCAGAAACAAAATTGTAGACCTGCACCAGGCTGGGAAGACTGAATCTGCAATAGGCAAGCAGCTTTGTGTGAAGAAATCAACTGTGGGAGCAATAATTAGAAAATGGAAGACATACAAGACCACTGATTATCTCCCTCAATCAGGGGCTCCACGCAAGATCTCACCCCGTGGGGTCAAAATGATCACAAGAACGGTGAGCAAAAATCCCAGAACCACACGGGGGGACCTAGTGAATGACCTGCAGAAAGCTGGGACTAACGTAACAAAGGCTACCGTCAGTAACACCCTACGCCGCCAGGGACTCAGATCCTGCAGTGCCAGACGTGTCCCCCTGCTTAAGCCAGTACATATCCGGGCCCGTCTGAAGTTTGCTAGAGAGCATTTGGATGTTCCAGAAGAGTATTGGGAGAATGTCATATGGTCAGTTGAAACCAAAGTAGAACTGTTTGGTAGAAATACAACTAGTCGTGTTTGGAGGAGAGTGAATGCTGAGTTGCATCCAAAGAACACCATACTTACTGTGAAGCATGGGGGGTGGCAACATCATGCTTTGGGGCTGTTTCTCTGCCAAGGGACCAGGACGACTGATCCGTGTACATGAAAGAATGAATGGGGCCATGTATCGTGAGATTTGGAGTGCAAACCTCCTTCCATCAGCAAGGCCATTGAAGATGAAACGTGGCTGGGTCTTTCAGCATGACAATGATCCCAAGCACACCGCCAGGGCAACGAAGGAGTGGCTTCGTAACAAGCATTTCAAGGTCCTGGAGTGGCCTAGCCAGTCTCCAGATCTCAACCCCATAGAAAACCTTTGGAGGAAGTTGAAAATCCATATTGCCCAGCGACAGCCCCAAAACATCAGTGCTCTAGAGGAGATCTGCATGGAGGAATGGGCCAACATACCAGCAACAGTGTTTGCCAACCTTGTGAAGACTTACAGAAAACGTTTGACCACTGTCATTGCCAACAAAGGATATATAACAAAGTATTGAGATGAACTTTTGTTATTGACCAAATACTTATTTTCCACCATAATTTGCAAATAAATTCTTTAAATATCAGACAATGTGGTTTTCTGGATTTGTTCTCTCATTTTGTCTCTCATAGTTGAGGTCTACCTATGATGTCAATTACAGGCCCCTCTCATCTTTTTAAGTGGGAGAACTTGCACAATTGGTGGCTGACTAAATACTTTTTTTCCCCACTGAATATACATATTTTATTACAGGCCCGAAACAAAACCTGAAGTTTGACCAAACGTAATGTGTGGTATTATTGTTATATGATGTAAATCTGTCATCCACCTCCAGTACTGTGCATGTTCTGCAAATCTTGTGCCCACATGTTTAGCATCTTGCAGTTTATAGCCATATTTTCTAATCTTTTTTTTTTTTTTTTTTAGCCTGGGTGACACTGTCTGTCCTATTGTCTGCACTTTTTTGTGGAAAATCTTTATACTGACCGTCACCACATCATCTAAGATTTTATTCTGACGCAAAATAGCTTCATTCTTTATCACAAAATCACTTATATGATTAAACTGCTTTGTAAAGATAATTGTAAAACCATTTAACATTTTTGCATAACAGGCAAATAGGGCAACATTTCTTTGCCAACCTGCTACACACTTTATCCTGTTCCACATTTCATACCGTGCCATCAGAAAAATTCCTTCTGGCTCTAACTAATTCACCAATAGGGATGGCCTTCTCGACATGTTTAGGATGGCACTGCTCTCATGTTGCCATGCACATAGATGGGGAGGAAGGATTTTAAGTGTGGTACACCTTTAACTTTGACTTTCATTGAACCTTTGACTAATAAAAACACTGTGTATATTTCTCTTTTTTATTATTATAAATATTATTTATTCTTTATAAATTAATTTTGTCTTTTTTCCATAATGGGTAAAATCAGTCCACACTCGAAATAATTTCAATGGCATTTCTTTGTTCTTAGTATTTCCGTATTCGTTATAGAGAATGGGAACTTCTATTTTATTTTATGTTTACTGTTGTGTGTCACCTTGCTTGAGTAAAATTATAATCGTATTGATGGTAACTAATACATAGGCATATTAATCAGTAATAACTATGGTATATAGTAAAAAAAATATCATAGCATCAGTGAGGAAGCTTGATATAGAAAAGTTGAATGCAGATAATAAATCGTTCTCTGGAATAATTTTTAAAAAGCAAACATGGAAACATCAAATGTCAACATTTTGTAATATCTCTGAACTGAAATTTGTTCTTAGTCAGTGTGCAGGAATTGACTCCTGGCAAGGCTGCCCTAGAAGAGTTATCTCTACACACAGCACAGTGGCAGACAGTCTTCCAGACAGCTCACAGCAGGCACTAATAACACGCCCTGTCTGCTCTCAGATTTAAATTAAAGATGCTCATATTCTCTCTGGCAAAAATAGCACTTCCCCCAGGGACATGTCAATTTCCGCCTTTGTAGATCAGCATTCCCAAGTAATGTTGATCTTTATGTAATGTTATGTCACTAATTACAGTAATAGAATTTTAAGATCCACTAGATTTATTAAAAACTCATGGTGGTCTTTAGTATTAAAATATTTCAGTATAAACCAAGGAAATATCTTTGGATAACAAATTTAAGATTGAAAAGTAAGAAATGAGAAGTAAGCAGTGCCACCTTTCACAACAATTACAACCTTTCATCTTTACAGAAATATCAGCTTTGCATATATGAGTACTAGAGATTTTGCCATTCTTTCATGTAAATCTGCTCAGGCTCTGTCAAGTTACAGTAGAAGTGGTTCACAAGGATACAGTTACTTTCAAGTTCAGCTACAAAGTCTTAAATAGATTGCCCTCTGGCCTTTGACGTTAACATTTTCTATATTATTTCTGTGTACCTTTAGTTTAATGCTTGGGTTCTTCATTTGCTGGAAAATAAGACTTTATAATTATAGTTCTTCATGCCAGGTTTTCCTTAACTTTTTTTCCTTATACTTTGGTGCATTGACTATACTTCTGCAAAAAAAAAAAATTAAAAAAAACAGCAAAAGTTTTGGTCTCATTACCGTTGCCAAACGTATTTTGGAACACTTGTAAAGATCAAATTCAATTTTTAACAATGACTTTCTACTTGACACAGATATATAGAGTTGGCTTTGGTGAAGTACTGTATCCACTCAACATTTTTTATATGCACAGTCCTTGCACCTGAGCCATATTAACTTGATTCCTGGGCATTTTGGAGGAATTCTTTACTAGTGCTCTCCTTGTACAGTCACTATGACAATGCCCTTTAACATTAAATCATCAGGGGCTGATGGTTGTAGCTACATGGGACAAATTGGTAGGGTTAAATCCTTTATTGGTTACTACCTATTACAGCACTGAACTGGTACCTTAATCAGGTGATGAAGGCTCTGGTTGGGTGCCGTAATGTGTAGTAACCAATAAAGGGTTTACCCTTATCACTTTGGTCCATACATCTACATCCAGAGGTATGCCGCAAATGTTGATTTTTTGATTACTTGGTAACCAGGCATATTACTATATATGATATTACTGATATGGGCATAGGGCTGTGCAGCAGTGGATCCATGCCTAAGGCTTTATACCAATCTCACAGCGATATTTAGCTTGCACTGCATAATTTCACCATGTGAGAAAATCAATAGCTGTTTTTCTGTGTTTTTTACATTATCCACACAGTGCACATCACGAGCACTGATTTTTCTTTTTTCCCACCAGTGCTTTAACATCATATATCAGCAACATGAAACTCTCTAAACGTAAATTCCCAGCTTGTGACTACAATAACTGAGTATGTTTCAATGCAAACATTTTACCTTTATCTTTCAAATGATATCCATCTATATTACAGCATTCATTTCCTTGTATGGGTGCATAAAATAGGTTGCTATGCTACACAAAGTGGACGCAGTGGCATTTAGAACCACCATACTGTAAATTACAAAGGATAGTAGTGACTGAAGCAACATACTGAGACAAATTCATGGTCTGACATTTTACTAAAAACCATTCTGTGCATTTTTCTAGCAGAATAAATCTGTAATAACAGTAGCCATTACTTTACTCACTTTCTGTAGATTTGCAATTTCCATTTGTGCAGTTGTCAAATTAGATATTTTAGCCAAAGAGTGGAACAAACAGGGCATTAGCTTAGCCTCTTGTTGTTAAGATTTAGTCATCTGTTACAAATGGATTTTGCATTGTAAGAGCTCTAAAGATATGTAGAATGTTGTGTTTGTGAGTACATAAGTTGATAAAGGTATTTGATTTTGTATCATGCAATTTTATGCTTCGAAATCTGAAGTCATTTCCATAAGAGAACACTCTTAGCAATGAGAATGCTCCAAATGTTATTATGGTCCATTTCCGAAACATTGATGAATAGGTAATGTTCTATCAGCTGATATTCTTCCCAGTGACACGGATATTGTGTGATAATGTACTTGGATATGGCTTAGAGCCAAGGGGACTTAGCCTGGCAACAGCAGTGCTATTAGCCAAGTCTACCTGCAGGTGATGCGTTGAGATGGTACAGATCACCATACGGTAACGCTTCCAATATTACTTAATTGATATGGACAAGCTGGCTAATATAATATGATCACAATATGTACAATGAAGCTCATGTCCAGTTAAAAAATTAAAAATCAGCAATACTACTGGCACACCTAGATTTCTGTGTCACTTCCCCTCCCTAATGGGTATCAGGTAGGGTAGCATATGAGAGGTTGATATGGAGGTAAAAATAGGCAAGTGGTAAGAACATGTTAAGTGTTACTCTTATGTAATATGTCATTATACTTTTGTGGTTTTTTTTTTTAACTTTTTGTAATTGTGCGCATATATATATATATATATACAGTCATATGAAAAAGTTTGGGCACCCCTATTAATCTTAATCATTTTTAGTTCTAAATATTTGGGTGTTTGTAAGAGCCATTTCAATTTGATATATCTAATAACTGATGGACACAGTAATATTTCAGGATTGAAATGAGGTTTATTGTACTAACAGAAAATGTGCAATATGCATTAAACCAAAATTTGACCGGTGCAAAAATTTGGGTACCCTTATTTTATTGATTTGAATACTCCTAACTACTTTTTACTGACTTACTGAAGCACAAAATTGGTTTTGTAACCTCACTGAGCTTTGAACTTCATAGCCAGGTATATCCAATCATGAGAAAAGGTATTTAAGGTGGCCAATTGCAAGTTGTTCTCCTATTTGAATCTCCTCTGAAGAGTGGCATCATGGGCTCCTCAAAACAACCCTCAAATGATCTGAAAACAAAGATTGTTCAACATAGTTGTTCAGGGGAAGGATACAAAAAGTTGTCTCGGAGATTTAACCTGTCAGTTTCCACTGTGAGGAACATAGTAAGGAAATGGAAGACCACAGGGACAGTTCTTGTTAAGCCCAGAAGTGGCAGGCCAAGAAAAATATCAGAAAGGCAGAGAAGAAGAATGGTGAGAACAGTCAAGGACAATCCACAGACCACCTCCAAAGAGCTGCAGCATCATCTTGCTGCAGATGGTGTCACTGTGCATCGGTCAACAATACAGCACACTTTGCACAAGGAGAAGCTGTATGGGAGAGTGATGCGAAAGAAGCCGTTTCTGAAAGCACGCCACAAACAGAGTCGCCTGAGGTATGCAAAAGCACATTTGGACAAGCCAGCTTCATTTTGGAAGAAGGTCCTGTGGACTGATGAAACAAAGATTGAGTTGTTTGGTCATACAAAAAGGCGTTATGCATAGTGTAAAAAAAACACAGCATTCCAAGAAAAACACTTGCTACCCACTGTAAAATTTGGTGGAGGTTCCATCATGCTTTGGGGCTATGTGGCCAATGCCGGCACCGGGAATCTTGTTAAAGTTGAGGGTTGCATGGATTCAACTCAGTATCAGCAGATTCTTGAGAATAATGTACAAGAATCAGTGACGAATTTGAAGTTACGCCGGGGATGGATATTTCAGCAAGACAATGATCCAAAACACAGCTCCAAATCTACTCAGGCATTCATGCAGAGGAACAATTACAATGTTCTGGAATGGCCATCCCAGTCCCCAGACCTGAATATCATTGAACATCTGTGGGATAATTTGAAGCGGGCTGTCCATGCTCGGCGACCATCAAACTTAACTGAACTGGAATTGTTTTGTAAAGAGGAATGGTCAAAAATACCTTCATCCAGGATCCAGGAACTGATTAAAAGCTACAGGAAGCGACTAGAGGCTGTTATTTTTGCAAAAGGAGGATCTACTAAATATTAATGTCACTTTTCTGTTGAGGTGCCCATACTTTTGCAGCAGTCAAATTTTGGTTTAATGCATATTGCACATTTTCTGTTAGTACAATAAACCTCATTTCAATCCTGAAATATTACTGTGTCCATCAGTTATTAGATACATCAAATTGAAATGGCTGTTCAAACACCCAAATATTTAGAACTAAAAATGATTAAGATTAATAGGGGTGCCCAAACTTTTTCATATGACTGTGTATATATATATATATATATATATATATATATATATATATATATATATATGTGTGTGTGTTACACTGATTTATGTGGCATGTACATGATGTATCATATATATTTTAGACTGTCTCTGAACCTCATTTGATCACCATCACCTTGGTATATGTAGATACGTAAGGCAGATATTTTTATTGGTGGTATTAATTAGGAAAAAAAAATCAATAGTGTAGTCATTGGCCTAAAAAAAAAAATTTACATGAGAGCCACATCACAACTCTATGATATTCATAATGGAGTTCCTGTATTGTATATATCTCTAATTTAATTCTTTTTTTATTGAATTCTTTACGAATCTGACTGAACAAATTATCATGGCATTCTCTATTGGACTCCATATGTACAAAATCATTCTACCATAGAAGCATAGAAGAAAGATTTCCAGGGTTGCACAGCACCCGGCACTGTATACAGGCTCCGTGCACAAAGCCCTGCTATGACCATTAACTATATACAAGTGTGTAGAAAGATGAAATGGATGACACATTTCTAAATAGGTCTAAATATTGGAAAGGAGGAGAAATATTCATAGTGGTGGCAGGAAAAGTATACTCACATACATTTATTGAATGTTCATTATTTTAACATTTGTATGCACTTAAGTGGATTTTGCTATTGTTGCATGTAACAATAAAATCCTAATCTAGCCTGGTGTTATAGGGTAATTCTGTTTTAGAATAATGTAATGGAAGTTTATGGTCTCAAGGTGCCATCATACAGGTAATTATAATGCAATATGTAAGATGTCTTGATACAGAGGACTAGGGTGCACCTTCTACCAATAAACGGCCGCTCAGAGGTGTAGTCATGGGCCAAAAATATCACATGCCACATACAAATAGTCCAAACTTTCACTCAGCCCTCTGGTGATACAGGCACTGAGAAAAGGTTATACATCAGAGCCGCCACACACCTCAAACTTCAGTGAATTATAATGATAAAAGATAGCAAAGTATTTAGAATTCTAAGTCTCCCATTTTCATTTGCATAAAAAGAAAGCTTGTCTTTATAAAGGCTATAAAGTGAAGACGGAACAGTAACTGCATAGAGAAGACGGTCATGAAACGCTGTAGTGACAGGCGGGCAGCCTAGCAAAGAGATCTAAGAACAGTCACACAGAACAGACACGCACAGAACAGTAACACAGCAGGGTGCATGGATCTGCAATTTTGTATGTCACTTAAAATGCTGTTATGTCAAAGCGCTTGGCTCATAATTTAACAGGACAGCCCCACACATTTTCCCACATAAGACCTTATTTTACAGTTGATATCACCTTACCAGCCACTCTTATGCGGAATTGTGTGGATACACATTTGTACTATTAACACAGCTTCCTATAAGGAGTGATTTGTGATAATGAGACTCCCAGTTTCTCATGAGAATAGAAATATGAGCAGTAGGCATACATTTTCTGCAGATAACACAATGAGGCTTCTGTCTGGAAGAGAATATATTTTTCTTAAGCACTGGTTAAAGTTAAACCTTTCTTTCAACTCTTAAGCATTAAGACAATAAAATAATTGTATAAATGGGGAGGACAGTAGCAATATTTTCTGATCATGTAACACCATTTACAGCTACTACAAATCCCAGGATGCCCCAAGAGGTATGCACAGATCAGACTAGACACATGGGAGTTTAGCAGTGGGTCAAACTCAGTAGCTGAGATTATCAACACACAAGAATTGGGGGAATTACTTATGAAAGAGGACCAAGGGCTGGGCCCACAGGTTCAGCAGGTACACGATACCATACAGACACAGACACCGTTTTAATTCTCAGAACAATGTTTACTGAGTAAAGCAATGAAGAGAGAACTGGGAAAATATGCATCAAGGTATAAACAGAAAGAAAATATAGAAAATGCTACGGAACAGATTATTGCAGCATACTAATACTAATTGCAGCAAACTAATACCCCTTATTTCCCACAATTACTTAAAAAGGTAATGGATTCAAGTCCTTTAAGAACGCGGTTTTCCTGGATCGGTCCCTCGTTGGGGTGCACCCGAAGTATTGCGCAATACTATTTATAATCCAATGGTTAAATTGTAATCCACAGGCAAATGCTGTCTTCCCCTTCAAGTACAGTTATAGGCCTTGCTCCAGCTCCCTGTAGTGCAACACTTAAAAGATAGGCCAGTCTCTCCAATGATAAGGTGTCAGCGTAAGAGTCCCTTATATAACTACCACCACGTGGTCTATGTAGATGCGGCCAAGCCGTACTCACAAGTCCTTGAGGCCTTTCCTTCATGTAGTCACTTTATCTTCTGTGCTTCAGGGGTGTCTTGACTCAGCCAGCACCACGGTCACTGTGTCCCAGAACTCAGTCCTCCGCCAGCACCAAGACTTCACCTGCAGTCAGCTCAGCTCAGGCCTCCATCCAGCCCAAAGCTCTCTACAGCAGCCCAGCACACCTCAGGCTTACAGTTCCAGATCCTTCTCCGTACCACCCCTCTCTTCCTGTTTCCTGCTGGGTGATGATGCAGTTCCCTATTTCCAGTGGGAGGCATCAAAACTGCAATCCTAGTGCACTGCCATACTTGTAAAAGTCCAACACGTTACAGTAATTATCTATAATCAGACTTTGAACCCTAGAACAATATTTACATTAATTACATTAATTCTTATGGCCAGTTTATTACTTTGCTGCCACCCACTGACCAAAGTTAGTTACTGCAGATGTATTGCTTCACAACCTTAAAAGTTGTCATTAGCGAAGTTGTGAACTAAATGGTTAAAAAAAAGCAGGAAATCCCTTTGAATATGATCCACATACGTGCAGTTTTCAGGGATACTCTGCCCATTTTCAATATCTGCTGGAAGCTTACTTACAGCTGTAAGCACATCCCAGCCACCAATCACCAGGGTTGGGGAACGGTGACAATATGGCTGCTCCGCAGTGGCCAGCACTGCACTCCTCTGCAGCCAACATGTCACAGAGCCAGGACTTCTCCTAAACTGCCATCCAGACACTGCACTCGGAGGTCACTTCACGCCACCCATTGGCGATGAATATCACAGACACATCACACTGAAGTTCTCTTTACTGAGGTAGATGGCAATTGTACAATGTATGCAGTTGTTTAGTAGCAAGGTAGATGACCGGTTGACACTAACTGTTGCAGTTAGGCCCAGTGTACAAGATCGTCCTGTGTGGACAGGTCTTTTAAGGGATAGCCCTGGGCAACCAGGGCTGTCCTGTGTAAATCCACACACAGGCAGTGTATATAATTAGATATATTAATGAATTATAATAAACAAAATATGAATTAAAGGGGCAAAAAATTAATTAAAGTTTAATAGAAGCTACATCTGTATCTCAATGCCTTTCGAGATACAGAAGTGCTAAATGAAGTCTCACTGGGATAAATTGTGACTCATGACTTTCATGTATTTGGTCACAAAATTAAAATTGACCAAAATACTTGTATATAGAACCATCCTCTAAGATGTAGGAAACGTGACTGGCACTAGCCTAGTAAGGATGGTAGGATATGTATGGTTTTGTATAGTATATGGGTAATGAGAATTGCCTTCAGCTTGCTCTGTGAGAGAAGCAGTTAGTCTAGGTTGTATAATGAGCAAGGTATTTTATTGTACATGGTGAATAGTAGTAGAATATGACAGATGTGTCTTATGTCATATGTGCTGCAGGGAGCCTCAGCTTAAATGAAACTCCTCAAGAACACTTGCTGTGAAGTCCCTAGCTTTGTTTCGTATCACAATTTTACATCAGCATGTTATACTCCTCAGTCTCTTGTCATATTTTATATGAAATCTGCTTGTTTTACATATTATTAAAATTAAATATAGCATATTCTTCAGAATTTTAGTGTTGCATTTGTCAGCGTTTTGATGCATACAATATAAAAAAAGATAACTTTGCTGTTTTACTGTCTGATGTTTCGCACACCTGTGAGCAGACTGTGCCCCTTGATGCATAGATAAGCAGTGAAATCGCTATTCCATTAGATGGCATGGACTGAGCTCAGCTATTTCTGACTTATTATCCTTATTATCACAAGTTTTCATAGCCGACTTGTCATACAGTCACAAACATGAGTGGTGTGTTACCAAACAGCGGTGATGTATGACAGAGTGTGAGGCTACATGAACATGACCATATGCATAATTAGTGTTATCCATGTATTAACAGATCCCATACTCACTTATTCTTTTGTTAAGCCCTATCCACAGGACCGTCTATTATCACAGATCTGTGTGGGGGTCGTGAGCCCAGAGGCAAATTCAGATCCTATTCCTGTCCATTTAGTAGTCCAGGCTCATTAATTGATATTAATTAATTGGGTCCATGGAAGGCATGGGCAACACATAGATATTATCCATGTGCTATCTGTGCTGGTTTCTCATGTACCTATAAATGCTTATCTTCCTTTTGCTCTCGAGTAACTTCGTAGATTCTCTCCTTTTCTGTCCTTTTGCACATTTTATGGGTTACCAGCATGCTCCCTACTGCAAAATGTCACAGAAAGGATCCTGTCCACCTTTGCTTCACAGCCAATTGTACTTGACTGTCCCCGTCCTTGCCTATGGTAAGACCTCTTGCAACTTGACCCGCCCCAGCAGTGAACTTTCACCATGATTGGACTTTCCTCTTCCCTTCACGTGACTGCTAAGGCCAGTGAGTCCTATGCTGTTTTGTGCAAACAAAGGTCTTTGACTGGCTGCAGCAGTTACGTGATGATGAACCGGACATCATCACTTCAAGTCTGGCAAAGACAAGAAACATGGGAGTCCGGCATAAAATAAGTCAGACAGCCCGCCCCCCCCCCCTTCTTGGACTTTCTGATCCTCTTGTGTAATTACTTACAATATGGTAGAGGATTTGCTTCATTTACATTGTTCTCCTACATATAGTATAATACCATGCGCAACAACCAATTCTTGTAAAAAGCATAAAATGTATACAGTCATTAAAACCTAAATAATCCTTATGTAATCACTAGTGAAGGGTATATTGAGTGTATGAATGTGCTGATAGACTGTACATGTATTAAGCTCAGTGTATATATCACTATTTTCAATACCAGTGTCAATTCCATTCTGAAGTATCCTACCAATGTAATGACATTTCTGACAAGTCATATGACTATCATAAGGAAATCTTATCATTGCCATCATTATATGTACCAGTATATTAGACATAAATATACCTTGTGTGGTAACAATTGAAAGTTCTGATTAATTATGAATCTTATAATTATCACTTATTATTAATCCAGTTGGAAATCCAGTGGTTAACTACATGACATTTGCATAGTTGCTGTAGATACCACACAGTTGCCAAATAAACATAAATGAGTTAATACAATTGAGCTTCTGCAGAATATAACAATGTTTTTCATCTTTTGTATTATCTTCTGTATTATTGCAGCAAGCTCCTCAGACTGATGCTTTGTGGTCAGTGGTGGTAACTAAGCTACCAGCATGATTTTAGATCACCATGGAAACCATAATCAAAGGGATATAGTGCAATTTCTTTTGTTATACTATATAACGCAGTCTGATAAGTAGGTGTAACCTGGAATATAAAGGATAATCAAATCACTGTCAGGTTTCTTAGAAGAAGAAATGATTCTATGGGTTCACCCACCATCTGTATCAAAACATATGCACATCCACTTTCATTGTAATGCTTGTTATTACCATTGAAGAAGCAGAAAACATCATGTATAGAGATGAGCAAAGTATTCAAAAATTTGATTTGGCAACTTTGCTGAATTTCGCGATCTGATTCTATTCCATCCGAATTAAATCGTGGTGAATCGCATACCAAAAACAACTATTTATTGGCTGCAGAGAGCCGGGGTGGGTGGCAAAATGGCGGAAACCCTTGGATGGCGCGGTCATGTTTGACCGCGGCACCCAAGTTGTTAAAACCCCGGATATGTTTGTTATGGAGCAGGGTGTTAGGTGTCAGTTACAGCTAACACTCTGCTCCATAACCGATCGGGGGAATTTAACACCTTGGATGCAGCAGTCAAACATGCTGTGTGCGCTCGTGAAGGGGTTAAAGGGATGTGACATCACAGGGCTGGCTGCTGATTGGCTGCTCGCATGGCATTGTGGGTGATCCCGTGTTCCCAGAGTTTCTTGCTCCATGTAGAGCAGCCATTTGGAACTAAATGCAAATCGTTACCATGAAGCATGAGGAAATTCGGATTCGATGCGAATCGAATATTTCCTGAAATTCGGATTGAATTCCATTTCTGCAGCTTCGATTCGCTCATCTCTAATCATGTATAAGATCTGTTATAGATGCAAATCAGTCCATAAAAAATAGATCTTAATGATTGACTATAAAGTCAGCACCAAATCATTTTGCCTTCAGCTGGACCTGTGGGCTCGTGTTGTATTATGGGTTATTATTATGTGCAAAGAATATAAATGTCTGATAGATGCTCAAGAATGGGGGTCACTCGACCAGACTGATGAGGTGGCCACTGGCGGCTGCAAACAGCCAGAGAACAAATGGAGAGATGGCTGCCCATACCTGTAGCTCCCCAATCACCTCCAGCTTGCAGGGAACAGCTTCAATTTTTTTTTGGAAACATAAAGGATCATCTATAATTTAAAAAAATAGCGTCAGTGAAGGTCAGTATTTTTTTTTCTCTTTTTCGACAATACCATACACTGCAGATTTTATTTCCCCCCCCCCCTTCCATTTAATATCTACAATTCTTTGTCCATACCTATTCATTAATACAGATGGAATAATTTTTTTAGTTATTCACTTATGTAAAATGAAGGAATCGCTTTGCCAGATTTCAGAATCAGAGCCAGTTGCTTTATTTAACTCTGAATAAATAGAGAAGAGAATCTTGAAGAATTTTGTCATCTCTACATATAAATGTGTTGTGGTCCTTCCACAAGCCATTCATGGATATACTACAACGTATTATATTGTTCCAGCATGCATAGCCTTCTGAAGCTTTTCTCTTCCTGCTGCTCAGATTGCCATGGTTACTGGACGCGATGACTCAGGGAACACGATGTTTGACCATCCTTTTCATTTTGTAGCCATAGTAACAATGTGAAGTGCTAATAAAAGAAGAGCACAAAAAGACGAGCAAAACCTTCACTGACTGTTACTCCATGTTACTTCATTCTTTAAAGCACTAATCCAGTATTATAGCATCATGAAATATGTTTTGTTATTTTTTTCCTTTCATTGTTGTCACCCTCAATGCCTCCACAAATGCAGATCTGGTTGCTATATATTAACCCATGCCTCTCCAATAACAGGGGGCTTTAAAGGGATTCTACTATTGGGAAACCTATTTTTCACTAACACCACGTCGGAATAGCCTTTAGAAAGACTATTCTCCTACCTTTATTTTTCTGCCCTGTGCAGCCGTTTCTGAGAATTTTCATTTTTCTTCTTTATGCAAATGAGTCTTCAGAAAGCACAGGGGCGTTCCCCCTGTGCTCAGGAAGCACAGGGGGTATCCCCTGTGCTCAAAGAAGACGCTCTTTCGAAGATACAGCGCCACCTCTCTCTTCTTCTGCTGACGCCTCTCCGCCGCGTCATCAGCCGCCGAGTCTCTGTTTGGGATTCAACTCCACATAAAAATGGCCGGCTGGACATGCGCAGTCGGCACTGTCCAACGCGAAATGGCAGAGCCAACTGAGCATGATGACGTGGCGGAGAGGCGTCAGCAGAAGAAGAGAGAGGCGGTGCTGGAACGCCCCCTGTGCTTTCTGAAGTCTCATTTGCATAAAGAAGAATAACGAAAATTCTCAGAAACGGCTGCGCAGAGCAAAAAAATAAAGATAGGAGAAGAATAGTCTTTCTAAAGGCTATTCCGATGTGCTGTTAGTGAAAAATGGGTTTCCCAATGATAGAATCCCTTTAAAGCTATTTACTTCACATGCACAGGTAACTGCCGGGACTGCACTCTCCATAGAAATGAATAGAGGTGGTCATGCAAGTGCACTGACGCTTCATTCACAAGGAGGATGCAGGGTAACTTTCAGTCCCCAGTTCTCCTGATCGATGTTTGCAGATTTGACTAGCACACGTTCGCATGCTGAGTAGGGCCATTATAAAAGAGGTCTTATACATGGAAAATAATTGCAACGACATTTTTTCTTGTAAAATCAACCTAGGCTAGATTTTCATTAGTATAGATATAGGTGTCAGGAATCCTAGTATCCTAGCTCCTGTTTACAGTCCCTGCCTTAAGGTTGCCTTGACCTTTGAACAAACATCTCTGCTTGGGTCTGTAAAGCCTTTCAGAACTTTAAGGCACAGATCCAATCAGAGATCTGCCTCATCATTCATTTAAGTATAGGTGGGGTATTAAACCCTGCTGAACCTCAGCCTTTGCCTATAATTGTCTTGTGCAAGTAGACTCTTAATTTTCTGAGAGACTAGTTTTCTACTGATCTCCTGGTTCTGACTGGTGCTATTTCTTGTGGTTTACCACCTTGGATTTGGACTTGGCTTTGACTTCTTGGATTCAACTTTTTGGCTTGGAATTTGACCCTGCTCTGATACTTGTCTTAACTACTATTTACTTTCCTGGCATGACCTTGGCTAGTTTGTTACTTCCTTTGCCCTCTTATAGGTGACTGGTCCTTCATTTGGCTAGTGCACCTATTGTCTGACACTTCTTGATTTCGTAACCTGGCTCCAGAACGACCAAGTCCATCCTGCCTTGCAGAATAACTCTGGTGAAAACATCAGGGGTACCTTAGATTCCACTCTCCAAAATAGTGTTGGGCAACTAGTAGCAATTTGCTAGCAGAATTCTGACCTAATCTGTTCCTAGGACATTTCAGGGAATACCTTTTCCTGGGAGTTGCAAACTACAACTCCATACGATAGGACAGTTTAAAAGGGTATTAACATAAACTAATGATACTCACCCAAACCAATCCCCATGTCAGTCCTTTCGACACGTCATAGGGAAACTGGTCTCTACTTCCTGTTGTCGCTCAAGGCACAGAAATGCCCTAAAATGCCCACTCAACCAATCACTGGCTGAGGCAGGTCACTATGATGAATGGCTGTGCAGGCATTTCCCGTTTGTCAAGAGACACCAGTAAGTTACAAACAGCAGGTGCAGGGATCAATGAGGGAGGGTATTATTTTTTTATGTTAGAGCCCCCAAAATATATTTCAAATCACTGGAAAACCCCTTTAAATTACTTTACTACATGATAAAGAAACACAAACAATACGACTGATTTTTGATTAATATTGGACCTTTTCCAAATGCACAGTTCTTGCTGGCATGGCTGCTGACAAATGCAATGGTGAAATGTGCCACAGATGGCCAGAAAAGAAATATATACCATCAAAACATTTTCCTTCAAGCATATTTGGCAACATAACCAGCATTAATGTCAACTAATTTTGCCAGTGTAATACAACAATGATTTCCTAATGTCATCTACACTAATTAACCACAGGATGATTCACATATTCTGTTGGCCCTTTGGGTCGTACGCACCATCTGTTCTTATGTGCAATATCTGCAGAGCACCACCGCACGATTAAAAAGATTATATGAATCAATTTGTTCAGCGTCTACCAGCTTGTACTTGTAGGTATCTAATCCAGACTATGCATTTCCATACACAGTTCACCTATCTATCAGCCTAGATATTTGCTTGGCTTTCTTAAGGCTTCTTATATGAATTATCTCAGAGGTGTAACTAGGAGCTCTGGGTTCTTTGTAAAGACCCTGTACCTGCTCCCTCTCCTTTCCACAACTTTGAAGATGTGACAAAAAGGAGCTTTTATATGTTCTGCTATCATATATTACTTGTCAGAATTGCCCATGCAGATACATAGATATATACTGCATATAAAACTAATATACAACCTATATTTGTATATAAACACAGAAAAAGCTACAATCATCAGAAATTCATTCCACAGTATATAATTAATCTATCATTTCAATTACAAACTACCAAAAAAAAAAAAATCATAATCTTGTGACTATCAATATCATTCTGTATCCGAAAATCTGCTATAATCCCAAATCTTGCAAATACTTTTTCCAGCAGAAAACGTAAATAGTGTTGTACATATAGGTGCATCTCAATAAATTAGAATATCTTTGAAACGTTTATTTATTTGAGTAATTAAATTAAAAGTGACCTCCTATATTTTCTAGATTCTTTACACACAGAGTGTTCTATTTCAAGTGTTTTATTTCTGTAATTGTTGATTATGGATTACAGGTAACGAAAAGCCAAATCTAAGAAAATTTGAATATTGTAAAAAAGTTCAGTATTGTAAATTCAGTGTATCATCTGTCAAGGTTTCCTAAGCCTTTAAATGGTCCCTCACTCTAGTTCAGTAGGACTCACTCCAAAAAACTTCTTGTTCCTGACTGGTGTAAATTTAAATTCTGGGACCTCCCGTGGTGCACCAGAATTAACCTGACAAATTTCTAAAATATGGATAACATTAATTTTTTTTTTTTACAGTAGTAGCTTGCTGCCTAGCCCTTGTCTCTCATGGTTTCCATCCTGGGGCTGTCGGTAGCCTGCTGCCTACCTCTTGCTTTGAACAAGGACCCTTTTAACTCTATGGGTCAGTCCGAGTCTGGACAGAATTGTTAAGAGGTCAGAGTCTCTTAATAATTCTGCTGCATCTGCCATATCTTCCACCAGCACTCACAATATTAAAACTGACACACAATGCTCCAGTCTTAATAAATTTCCCCTAATATATTGATACCTAGCCCTATATTTATTACGATGTATGAGAATGGTGGTAAAGGTGATGATAAAGAAAAGAAATAATATAAAATCAAATTTCTATAAATTATTTTAATATTTTGTTCCTACCTCTGTGATTTGCCCCAAAAGTGGAAACTTGCCCTGCTTCTGGCAGACATACTGTAAGTGCAACCTATGTTGCACATAAGTGTAACTCTGACAGGCAATAATTCATGTCCTACTACTTCATGTCCTCTATGGAGGCAAAAAAGTAAAATGAAAGGGGTTTACCATGTTTTGAATTTTAATAATACACAAAGTGTCCCAAAAAATAAATATAAAAAAGTGTTTAAAAAAATTGGTTACTATTAAAAATATATGTTGCCTTTGCAATTATAATAACCAATAGAATAAAATTAACTTATTATTTCTACTGTACAGTAAACACAAGAAACAATGGCAGGATTGCTGTATTTTCATTTTCCACCAAAAAAGATTAATGAAAACTACACAATAAATTATATGTGTACTGTTGGAATATAATGGAAAAAAAAAACAGAAAAACATTCTTGGTCTTTAAACCCCAAAGTGGACTAGTCCTTTAAGGGATTAAATTGTGTTTTATGCATTATTTAGTCTCATCAATAATCTAAAAAGACTTTGCTACTTATTTTCTGCCAAAAATAATCATTGACCCCTTATTCTTGACAGATATTTGTGCTAACAGTGCAAGAGGTGCTGAGACACTGAATGTTAATTGCTCTCCTTTTATTATATCAGCAACTTAGTCTGCTGCACTGTGTATTTAAAGGGATACTTTGTGTTTCTTTGTATGCGTAATATAACCTCTTCTGTCAGACATATCACATTATGTTAGACTATACCTTATCGTAGTCAGCAGCTATTTATGAAATTATTTGTCTGAATAAATGACCTGACTTTAATCTTTTCATCTATAATTATTTCTTCTAATCCCATAAATCTATGATCATCTTCTTCAGTTCATAGTTCTCATGGGAGAAAGTCTTAATAAGAATTTGGGATTAATGTGTTTGCTGACAAAAATGAAGAAATGTGCTGGCTTCACACTGTATATTTTATGTGATGTAAAAGTGGATAGCTTTTAATCACAGAGAGGATGATACTAAGTAATGCGCGAGAATAGGGAAAGCATTAAAGGGTGTGCACTGTCTCTGGCGCTATTGCATTTTCAGAGAGTCTGTCACCAGAAATGGTGCATCTGTTGGACTATAACAATATGATGGTGCACAGTATAATGATGTCCCCTACAATGCACTGTGTCTGTTTGATATCAATTTTCCTGGTGACAGATTCCCTTTAAGCCCACTGGTTTTTTTTTTTTCTCCTGAGTCAAAAAGACGCTTCAGTTTATTTATTTTGCTTACTTATATAGCGCCATCATATTGCGCAGACATTGACAGTCACTGTCCCATATAGGGCTCACAATCTATATTCCCTATCATTATGTCTTTGGAGTGTGGGATGAAACCACACAAACACGGGGAGAACATACAAACTCCTTGCAGATGTTGCCCTTGGCAGGATTCAAACCCAGAACTCCAGCGCTGCAAGGCTAACCACTAAGCCATTTCTTCTATCATACTTTCAAGTACGGAAATGCAGTAAATAATCTTAATAAACAAAGACAATTGCCAAAAATTCTACAAAATGCATTTTTACATTTAATAATAACAATAAAAAAATACTCTTGCAATTTGGGGGAACTAATTGTAAATGTCAGAACAGTCCCTTTAGTTAAGAGTGTAACTTAGAGATCCTAGGCCCCAATGCAAAATCTGTACTAGGGTCCGCCTTGCATATGCTATCTTTAAAATATTGGTGTCGTCTTATATTATAAACAGGCTTCTAGGGCCCCTGGCACTCCAGGACCTGATATAAACTGCTATCTCTGTACCTGCTACAACCCTGCCATTAGTAAGTAATATGTCTTCAGAAGGTCTTAGTAGGTTTAACCAATCCAGCACAAATCTCCCATTTTTCTGGCCCTATACACTCAAAGCCTATTTTGCTTTCTGTTTTTTCCATTTCTGGATGAATTAGACCTGCTAATTACTAGGGAGGGGAGGATACCGGTGATAGACGGATTGCTTCTGTGAATTAGAATAGGATGGTGAGCAAAATAAAAACTGGCACAAAACCAGTTACATGTGAGACTTGTCTGCCCGTCTGGATTTCACTCAGGAGAGATTACTACCTACTGAGACCCGTGTCATTTTTTTGCCTCTTGAGATTGATTTCATGGTTGAGTTGACAAAGGCACATGTAGGTTAATCCAAGAGCTGACTAATGGTGCAAGGCTATAATAGCATTGCCTGAAGAGTAAGGAAAAGATAACCCACTTCTGTTCTAAAGAAAATAGTGTTTATGGCATTCAGCAGTAAAATACAAGGTCAACACACGAAACATCCACAGTGACATCCGTAGGCCTGGAGACAATATGTCTAATATAGTATGGTCCTTGTAACAGCTGTATTTAATATTTGCATTTTTTTTATACTTTTATATGTTATAGCTATTGATATATACAGCAACCTGTAGATGAATTCCACCCCTAAGAAGTCAACATAATGACCTCATCAACCCACTCTACTACATTTAAGGGCCTAACATATAGAGGGGAGACCATGTGGGTACTGTAGGGCATAACTTGGGCTGGCTCTATTCTGTTTCCAGAAATGTTAGCAGAGTAGCAAGAGGGAACTAACCAAATGGGTTATTCCGTCTTTCTGACTGATGTGGATGGAGGAAAGCAAGAAATACAAAGCTGTCTTATTCCAAAATGGTGGAATATTGTGACAACAACCAGAATGGGGCCTCATCAGCTCTATAGGATTTAGAAATATCAACCATAGTGGTTTGGGTTATTGCACTAATGCTTGCATGACCTTACTCTTGTGTGAACAATTTTACTTATAACAGATTCTGGATATATATCGTGTTATTACATTGTATTATATAGTATATGACTGAATAAAGGGCCACATTTACCTGATGTTAGGTAAAGCAAATGTTTCCAGTAGAATGAAGACAGGTTCAAATGGTATATGGTGGAGACTGATAAAGCATCTACTCACACACCTACAATCCATGGGGGGATTTCTAGCATGCAAAATGCCCACAGATAAGGCTTACATAAGGTGCCAGTTGCATAATAATGTGAAGTGCACCATGCTGGCGTTACAGCCTATTAGTGATGCCCCTACTACTAGATTAGATGGGCTGTCCAGCACTTATAATATATATACACCCCCACTAGTACCACCAGCCCATTTTACCCTCAACCAATGTAACAGTGCCTGGCTGCATCCTGCAAAAAATGAATTAATAGCCATCAGGAATTAGTTGATATTTTGGTCAAAATTGGCAAGTTCAAGCCCTGCACCAAGAGTTCCCAGTTCTTGCAGGTCTCTATGTTGAAATCAAAAACTTTTCACTCAACATTATAAATCATATCACTGAAAAAGGCCACATTTACCTTATATTAAGAGAAGCAATGGTTCACAGCAGGCTGCAGACAGGTCCAAATGGTACAGTATAATGTCCAAGTTTTTATAATGTGTAAATTTACACATTCTAACTTAATTTAACTTAATATTAACAAATTCCCCCCTTGATGTTAACATTTGCTGCCAATCCATATAACCAATATATGGGCATACTTGTGTATACAAAAATAGGTCAAATCAGAACAGTTCCCAAGCTCTTAGTTTAGGAAACCTATTGATACTGAAAGTACATACATTACAAAATGTGTGCACCTGTTTTGCTGCGGGCAAATAACCCTCTGACAAACCCTACTAAAGGGAGTCTATTTGGTCCAGAATGCCATCCAAAGGAATAATGGTGTCAGGTAGGGGTTTTTAATAGGAGCAAAAACCTATATGTGGCCACAAATCAATATGTAAATGAACCTGCAAGTGTGTCAGGGGTGGACCTGATTTTCCAGACTTGCCTATACACAACCTCACTTGTACTAGCTCTCCACTGAAATAGTCACATAAAGCCACCTGTTTAGCTGCGAAGGACATGTTCAGTATCTGCCTGCAACACAGTTGTTTGCAGGCAAATCAGGCACCCAAGAGCACTTGCAGGCTGATTTGCATAGCCTGAAAAATATTATCTCTGTATTGGTTCATCAGTTTGTGGACAATAAGATAAGTTTCTACTTCTATTCAGGCACCTACATGGCACAATTATTTGTTTGGGTGGGAATCTGTCATACAGTCCAATCTGTAAGCAGCATGCTATAATGCACAAGGAGCTGAGATGATTAATTATATATAGTCTTGATGGAAAGGATAGTTGAGAGTCAAGGAGGTGATCCTTGCAGTGACTGAGATCCTCTCCCTATGACTAATAAAGAGATGTCAATCACTGACAGGACCACCTCCTTGACTTATTAGAATAGAAAGAGATGATATTTCAATGGATAACTCATAGGTTATACTGAATCTTATAAATTAATCTCCTTAGCTCCTTCTGCCCTATAGCAAGATACTGAGTCCTCTTTAAGATAACTAAATGGTATTTGAGATCAAATGCAAGTCATATTACATATACACACGTGGACAAAATTGTTGGTACCCCTCATTTAATGAAAGAAAAACCCACAATGGTCACAGAAATAACTTGAATCTGACAAAAGTAATTTGACAAACTACATGTTGACAAGCTACAAAGCTTCTGGGAGAATCTTATGGACAGATGAGACAAAAATCAAAATTTTTGGCAAGGCACATCAGCTCTATGTTCACAGACGGAAAAATGAAGCATATTTTGAAAAGAACACTATCCCTACTGTTAGGGCCGGTGTTAGGGGGGCAAACTGGGCAATTGCCCAGGTCCCCATCCCCAAAGGGGCCCCCCGGGATCCGGAGACATCAGGCTCTGGTCAGGCCCGGCCATATCAATAAAAGAAAGGGACCCGGTGCCATGTGCCGCAGGGCCCCTTTCAGAGGTAAGTAAAAATAACAAACATTTTTACTCACCTGTCCTTGGCGTCCGACGTCATCTTTTGGCGATCCGGACATCACCGCTGAGGCCTGGCCACAGCGGTCACGTGGGGCGTGCTGACAGCCTGCCTCACGTAATCGCTGAGGCCCAATCACAGGCCTCAGGGTTGACGTCCACAACGCGTGACATCAGCCGCAGAGAAGAGGAAGCCAGCGCCAGCGGGGATAGCGGAGCAGCGCAAGGAGGCCCAGGAGAGGTAAGGCAAGGTAAGTATGACTGTTATTTTCCTTTACCTCCCCCAGGCCTTTGATTATTATACTCTGGGGTCTGAAGAGACCCCAGAGTGTAATATAATAATAAAGGGAGTCTGTAGGGCCACTGGGGAGCATTATACTGGGGGAGCCCCTATGGAGAGCATGTTATATTCTGTGGGGCCTCTGTGGAGCATTATAATGTGGGGGGGCTTATAAGTGGGCTTATTTATAAAGGGGGCTATTAGTGCTAATGGGAACTATTATTTATGAGTGTAACTATTATTTATGAGAGGGCTATTATTAATAAGGGAGCAGTATTATTTTTACGGGGAAACTGTTACTGATAAGGGGGAATATTACTGATACAGGGCACTATTTATCATTTATAAGGGAGCTATTACTGATAAAGGTGTAATATTATTTATAAGCAGGGGCTATTATTTATAAGGAGGCACTATAATAACTAGGTGCAAAAATCTATTAGGCGGTACAGAGGTGCTCATTTGAATTGTGTGTGGTAAATGGGGCTTGTTATTACTTTTGTTGTCAGAAAGGAGGCGTTATTATAGGGGCTGCCACTGCAAGACGATGGTGTGGTTTGCATATCAGCATCTGGGGCCCCTCTTTTAATTTTGCCCAGGGCCCCACTTTAGGGTGTCTTGAATCTGTGCAGGGTACAATGAAATTTCATGACTATCAAGGGATTCTAGAGAGAAATGTGCTGCCCAGTGTCAGAAAGCTTGGTCTCAGTCGCAGGTCATGGGTCTTGCAACAGGATAATGACCCAAAACACACAGCTAAAAACACCCAAGAATGGCTAAGAGGAAAACATTGGACTATTCTGAAGTGGCCTTCTATGAGCCCTGACCTAAATCCTATTGAGCATCTTTGGAAGGAGCTGAAACATGCCGTCTAGAAAAGGCACCCTTCAAACCCGAGACAACTAGAGCAGTTTGCTCATGAGGAGTGGCCAAAATACCTGTTGAGAGGTGCAGAAGTCTCATTGACAGTTACAGGAATCATTTGATTGCAGTGATTGCCTCAAAAAGTTGTGCAACAAAATATTAAGTTAAGGGAATCATCATTTCTGTCCAGGCCTGTTTCATGAGTTTTCTTTTTAAAAAAAAATTCTGTTGAAGCATGGTTGAAAAGCAATGTCTGACTTTCATTTGTTCACTTTCATAGAATTTTGATATATTATTACTTTTGTCAGATTCAAGTTATTTCTGTGACCATTGTGGGTTTTTCTTTCATTGAATGAGGGGAACCAACAATTTTGTCCACGTGTGTACGTGTGATAGCTGTGATCAACATACAGTCATATGAAAAAGTTTGGGCACCCCTATTAATCTTAATCATTTTTAGTTCTAAATATTTGGGTGTTTGCAAGAGCCATTTCAATTTGATATATCTAATAACTGATGGACACAGTAATATTTCAGGATTGAAATGAGGTTTATTGTAGTAACAGAAAATGTGCAATATGCTTTAAACCAAAATTTGACCGGTGCAAAAATTTGGGTACCCTTATCATTTTATTGATTTGAATACTCCTAACTACTTTTTACTGACTTACTGAAGCACAAAATTGGTTTTGTAACCTCACTGAGCTTTGAACTTCATAGCCAGGTGTATCCAATCATGAGAAAAGGTATTTAAGGTGGCCAATTGCAAGTTGTTCTCCTATTTGAATCTCCTCTGAAGAGTGGCATCATGGGCTCCTCAAAACAACTCTCAAATGATCTGAAAACAAAGATTGTTCAACATAGTTGTTCAGGGGAAGGATACAAAAAGTTGTCTCAGAGATTTAACCTGTCAGTTTCCACTGTGAGGAACATAGTAAGGAAATGGAAGACCACAGGGACAGTTCTTGTTACGCCCAGAAGTGGCAGACCAAGAAAAATATCAGAAAGGCAGAGAAGAAGAATGGTGAGAACAGTCAAGGACAATCCACAGACCACCTCCAAAGAGCTGCAGCATCATCTTGCTGCAGATGGTGTCACTGTGCATCGGTCAACAATACAGCACACTTTGCACAAGGAGAAGCTGTATGGGAGAGTTATGCGAAAGAAGCCGTTTCTGAAAGCATGCCACAAACAGAGTCGCCTGAGGTATGCAAAAGCACATTTGGACAAGCCAGCTTCATTTTGGAAGAAGGTCCTGTGGACTGATGAAACAAAGATTGAGTTGTTTGGTCATACAAAAAGGCGTTATGCATGGCGTCAAAAAAACACAGCATTCCAAGAAAAACACTTGCTACCCACTGTAAAATTTGGTGGAGGTTCCATCATGCTTTGGGGCTGTGTGGCCAATGCCGGCACCGGGAATCTTGTTAAAGTTGAGGGTCGCATGGATTCAACTCAGTATCAGCAGATTCTTGAGAATAATGTACAAGAATCAGTGACGAATTTGAAGTTACGCCGGGGATGGATATTTCAGCAAGACAATGATCCAAAACACAGCTCCAAATCTACTCAGGCATTCATGCAGAGGAACAATTACAATGTTCTGGAATGGCCATCCCAGTCCCCAGACCTGACTATCATTGAACATCTGTGGGATAATTTGAAGCGGGCTGTCCATGCTCGGCGACCATCAAACTTAACTGAACTGGAATTGTTTTGTAAAGAGGAATGGTCAAAAATACCTTCATCCAGGATCCAGGAACTGATTAAAAGCTACAGGAAGCGATTAGAGGCTGTTATTTTTGCAAAAGGAGGATCTACTAAATATTAATGTCACTTTTCTGTTGAGGTGCCCATACTTTTGCACCGGTCAAATTTTGGTTTAATGCATATTGCACATTTTCTGTTAGTACAATAAACCTCATTTCAATCCTGAAATATTACTGTGTCCATCAGTTATTAGATATATCAAATTGAAATGGCTGTTGCAAACACCCAAATATTTAGAACTAAAAATGATTAAGATTAATAGGGGTGCCCAAACTTTTTCATATGACTGTACATATATCTACTACTACTATTTTTCCCTGCATTACTGCAATATTATTATCCTCATACAGCTGGATATTGTCAGTAATATCTATTTTGGCTCCATCTGCATTTTAAACACATAAAGTGAAGACCTTTATTTAATAGTAATAGAATCTGTAAATGACCCGGTGACTGATGTTACAGAAGAGCATATGGAGGTCCACGGCACTGTGTGAATAATTACTTATGAAATTAGGGTCATGCCTCTATTAAACTGCATTAAATGTTTATGAGGCGGCTAAAAACATCTGTCTATTCTACAGAGCTTCAAGCTTCTGTGTGCTATTTATCATGAGCAGCCATAATGTATTTCTTGCACAATCTGCTTATTCACAATACTGACTAATGGTACCATAGGGGAGTGGGTTCACTTAAAGAGGACCTGCACCAAGTAAAAATGTCTAAATAACAAACTTAATTTGATCGTCACTTTGCCCATGAACAATTTGCCTAGAAGCTTATATGTAAGCTAGCTCTAATTCACCAAGTGGGCGGGAACCTTTTGTTTTTCCCAGAGAAAATTAATGGTTACCGCCCACTTGATGAATAATAGCTAATTAACATATAACCTTCCAGGAGAGCCATATCTTTTGGATAGGTGAATGGATTTAAAACAAAACATATTGCACAGCGGCAGTCAAATGATGAATGTATTTTAGCATGTGGTACTTAGTGAGAGTGAAAGTAAGAGTCTTTTTGAAAGACTTATGAATATAACACATTTAAAAAATAGAAACACCAATATAATAGATTATGAGAGATACATAACAAATAAAGCAAGGCCTTAAGGTACAGAAAAATATAACAAGTTGGAATACTATAGAACACAATGAATGGGTAACTTTATAAAGTGTACATGGGAACGTCCTATTGTTGTTTGACCTTTTTGCATACAATAACTCTAAAGAGAGTTTATGGGAGACCACATATATTACCTCCTGTAGGTAGATGGCAGATCTAGCAAAGGTCAGTGATTTTCATGAAAATTCTAGCATAGCATCAAAGGATAAAGTAATATAGCCAAGGGCGTAGTTACAGGGGTGGCAGTCACTAATGGGCCCAGGAGCCTGAGAGGGACTCACATGTCCCTCCACCACATAAAATATACCATTAGTCTATATGGCACAAGGTAGGTAGGGGCCCCATTACAGAACATTGAGACCCATGAGCTTCAAGTTAAGCCTCTGAATATAGCATATGCTACTGAATATACTGAATGGATGGGTATGACTTGTTGTATTAGAGTTTCTTGTAAAAAGAGAAAATCAGGGCCATGAAGTTACTGATGTAAATATATGCGATAGAAACTAAACCTAAATGCAATAAAAAGTGGAGAAATGGGGCAATGTATGTCACAGTAGTCTGAGTGTTTTATACTGTCTAAATATTAAACAGAATTAATAAATCTTCCCCATTGTTTGAGGTCAGAAAAGACCACACATTGATGGTAAATGAAATGTAGGAATCCTCACTTATTTCCATACCATGGGTTAACTTGGGATACTACTAAACATAGTCCTATGTACTATAATGTCAGTAAAGCTTGCCCTCAGAAGTGAGTCAGGGTTCAAGTAGTGAGGTATTGCCCTGTGTATGGGCTACGTTGTTTTTTGTTTTTGTTCCTGTTATCACTTACTAGCTGAATAAAGCCATTTATTTTGGATTGCTACTACCTGATATGCTATTTATTTGGCACCCAGTACCACCAACACCTCTGTGAAGTCCAGGAAGCTGCTACCTTTGATGCTCAACTACCCCCCCAATTGTCACAGTAGGGACATTATAGTACATGGTACTATGTTTAGTAGTATCCCAAGTATACCCATGGTATGGAAATACACCCTCCTCTGGTGTGTAACACACTATTCTGAAGTCTGGATGCTGCTTTTATACATGGTATCAATCACACTGTGTATATCTTTTTATTGTATTAACATTAAAGGTTGTTTTATTATATATATTTTTTCTCCTACTTATCCTTCATGAGCTGTAAATGAAATGTGGAATCTAAATAAGATTTTCTGTGAAGCTTCTCACTACATTTTTCAGTGCACTCAAAGTTGCCAATTTGTACCTATTAGAAATGTATAATTAATATATACGAAAAGGTTAAAAAAATAATCTTTAGTCCTGAAAGTTTTATTTTTCTTACCCTTACCATGTCCTGTAATTTATACCCATTAAGGCTAAGGCCCCAGGTTGTAGGCTGCATTGAAAAAGAAAAATTGTAGGGGTAAGAAAAATGATAAGGCATGATAATGACAATTTTTCTTTTTCAATGCAGCCTACAACCTGGGGCCTTAGCCTTAATGGGTATAAATTACAGGACATGGTAAGGGTAAGAAAAATAACATGTCCTGTAATTTATACCCATTAAGGCTAAGGCCCCATGTAGCAGAAAAGTCCACGTCGGAAATGCATCATGGTTTTTCCCGCAGCACTTTTTACAGAAAGTCCATAGAGTTTTCCGCTGCGGACTTTCTGCTTCAATTATACCTATATGGAAATCACAAGTGTTTCTGTAGGTATAATTGACATGCTGCGATTTCCCCAAAAATGTGATGGTTTTGGAAATCGCAGCATTTTTGCTGTGGGTATTTTTCTGCAATGTGTGAATGGGATTGTAAAAAGGCAGCGGTTTTTGCCAAGGCATTTATGCCACGTGGGGCTTCAGCCTTAAAGTACATTTAGTTCATGGAAATGTAATGTTTAAAGGTAGTCTAGCACCACCAAAATCACTTCTTAACCACTTACATGCTGTTTTGAGACTGTTAGTGATATATTGGACATACTTTTCTTGTGTTAAAGTGCAATCTTGGGCAGCATTCACGGTAGGGTCACACATGCTAGAGCAGCCTTTTTTTTTTTTTTTGTTGTCGCCACCGCTTGTGCCCCCAAAACAGAAAGACTGACACGTTTCACGAAGAGCAATGTGCAACAACCACAAAAGAAGGTGGTGTCTCCCGGCGGGTGTGGTCTGCCCAAGTGGACAGTTATATTGAAGTATGGCTGTCATGGCACCGTTATAAAGAGAAGTCATAATGTCAGTGTGAATAGAACCTAAAGCTAATGTGAATTTTGTTTCGTGCATGAGCAAGATTTTTAGGGGAATGTAAGAGACTCCAAAATAAAAACTGGAGAAGGCAGATCTAGAAAAAATTCATGCTGTGTTTATTAAAATGTACATTACTTTTTAATAGCCCATATCATTTTCCTAAATTGCATGTGGAATATCATAATTACATGTTCCATTGCATTTGGAAAATATTCTCATTTTAGTGTGCGGAATAATTCATGTCACATGTTTGGTTCTACAAAATCTGCATTTGTCTGTATTCCCTAAAGGGAAATGTCTAGTACAGCAGTCCCCGGAGCACTGATTCGGGACTTCTCATTTTTAATTAGCCTTCTAAACTTGTAAAGTGTCTCCTCCATCAGTAGAGAGTGATTGTAATGCACAGCTGCCTTCATTAAGTTGTCATATCATATTTGTGGAAGTGTCTGCTTAGTGCTTCATACTGTCTGCAGATTTTGATGAGTGACAATTTCGCTTAAATGAGGATTAAAATATCGTTACAGCAAGCATTTTACTTAAGACATCCACTACTCTTTTGCTAGCTAAAGATATTATTACAGTCATCAATTTTTGCAGTTGTTATGTAATGTAATTGTGATTTCATTGCTAGGATGATGAAAAAAATAATAGAAAAGGAATATGTTTTATAACCTTAAAGGCAATGTCCACCTTTGAACACCACTTTAACATTAAAGAGGTTGTGCCATTAAGAAGACATATCTTTACTACAAACACCTACAGCATATAAAAATACATGAAAATGAGGTTCTTGGTTAGCATTTTCAACAAATTGTATAAGCCCATCAGTCAGCAACAAGGTGACCTCTGTAGATGGGACCCTACACTGCAATGACTTGCCGCTCTCTGGACCTTGGCCTACAATGACTTAAGGACAAGTTTATTTCAGGGACATTATGCTTAGCATTCACCACAAAGTCTCCTCTCTTTGGACCTGGATCTCTAAATTAAATTAATTCAGGAGAAGTGTTGTTTACATCTAATTAAAATCAGCTTAGGGTAGATGGATAGCATGCAGGACTAAAAAGGAGTTAGCCACACACCCAAAATGCACAATGCAACAAACACACAAAAATAGTCAGCACTACCAAACAATAGGAACTTTATGTGCAGGTGCACAATGCCATAGTTGTAATAGAAATGCAAACACAAAAACTTGCAACAAACCCATCTGCCATCAACAAGGCATCTTCTTTAGACTATACCCTACACTTCTCACTGGGCCTTGGCTTCCAATGAATTAAGGGCAAGTGTAAATTCAGCCATATTATGCTTAGCATACATTGCAAATAGTGTCTCCTCTCTGGACCTGGGCCTCCAAATTGAGTTAAGGGGAAGTACAGTTCATCTATATTATGCTCTAATTTTCTTTAGGACATTCATCGGCATACAGTAATACTTCCGGCAACAGCTGATATGAGGCCCAGAGTGGTGAACAAACAAGTAGGAAACCTTTTGCTGACACTAGGTTCACACTGGCGTTGCCTCTCAGTTGTTCCGGTGTGTCGGAGGTCCAGAACAACAGAGAGGCGGATTGCTAAAATAGCACAAACACATGGAGTCTGATGGAGCCCATTGACTATAATGGGGTCTGTCAGGTGTCCATCGTGTAGGACTTTTCCTCCACTGATACTCAAGCAGACATTGCGAGAGAGTCGACTCTGGCACAAATGTGACCGTAGCCTGACACTATCATTAAACAAGCTAGGGGGCTCATTTCTGACAATCAATATAGATTCTAGTTATATTCTTGTGAACATATATCCATTCTACTTATATTCAGCATGAACACATGACACAAAGACATTAAACTTATAACAGTTCTTTTAGTCCTAAAATATAAACTTGCATATGCATTTAGTATGAGAAATAAGCAAGTAAGTACATGCTCTTGTTTCACACCACAAATAGAATTGCTCATAGACTGGTACGATCTGTGATTTGCGCTGCATAAACCAAGTCATTATGAATTCTACTTCTGTGCTTGTATTGTCTTCTTGCCCAGACTTGCCGAGAGACTTAACATTCGATCTGTCAGGACTGTGCAAGTGTAAACTAACTGAAAAAAAAGAAAATATGCAGGAGCACCAGAAATGTGGAAGCTGCAGTATAAACGTATTATATCCGGTTTTTGAATTTTGGACTTTATAGTTCTGCGTCTTTTATTGTGCAACTGTTCTGGATACCTAAAGGGCAAGAGGAGCCACTATTGCTTTTAGTTTTGCAATACTGAGAAACCTAATAAACCAATATAATGGGTTTGCTGATACTGATTTATGATTGGGGGATTATGTATGTATCAATGAATAAGACACTAGAACAAATACACAGCAGCAGTTACAAAAATCTGCTTGTTTACTGAAATGTAAAATATACCATATTACAAAATGAGATTATGTCTAATACTCAGTCAATGCAAAATATTTCTGAAATACTTCTTTATTATAGTTTTGCTGTTGATGGATCTTACAATAGACTGTGTGTCCGTTTAGTACCTTGACTTCAAGAATGTATATAAAGTGCAGTGGACCTTATTTGATCAGTAGCACATGGATACTCAATGGAGCCCAAATTATTACATTTTTAAATAAAACTTACTTTTTTATAGCAATGCCTTGCTTTAAAATTTCTTTCCATTTTAGAGATCTCTGCTGGCTGCCAGTGAATGAAAACATTCATTCACAGGATGGAAACATGTCCTGTGCAGTTGTCTCAGTTGGGCATAACAAGTTTTCATCTTTATAATATAGAAAATTAAAAGTATTTTCCAAAACATAATACTGATGGCCTACCAATAGGATAGTCAATAATATCAGATCATTAGAGCTATGACACCTGGCACCCCCATGATCAGTTTGTGCAGCTGCCAGATCTGCACAGTGTACACAGCCAGAAGCAGACGAGTCTGTACACTGTGTAATGGCCCTACCAGGATACTGCTACCCAACTCTCTCTCATCTGCCTCTAGCTCCATACACTGTATAGTTCGGCCCCTACCACCTCCCCAGATCAGCAGATATGTGGAGGTGCCAGGTGTTGGATCCCCATGATCTAACATTGATGACTTATCAATATGAAATGCTGGATAACCCATCAAAGGTGTTTTTTGGGAGTATGACATAGATGACCTATCTTGAGAATAGACCATCAATATTAGATTTGTAAAGTCCAAACCTGAGAACCTTCTGATAACCTGTTTGAAGAGCTTGTGGTGCTCGAGTGAGCTCCACTTCCTTTTCTCAGGCCAATGACATCATGTCATTGCGAAAAAGCAGCGTTTTGCCTGCAGCAGAAACGCCACTGCAAAAAATGCTGCATTTTACAGTACCTGCCAAGTAAATGGGATTCTGGCTAATTTCATCCACACATTGCAGAAAAGCTGCGTTTTCAAAAACAATAGCGTTTTTGAAAATTGCAGCATGTCAATTATACCTGTGCAAAAGCTGGCATTTTCCGTATAGTTATAATAAGAGAAGTCTGCGACAACAGAATGGAAAATTCTGCAGAAAAAAACACAATGCATTTCCGCTGCGGTTTTTTTCCGCAGAATTTTTTTTTCTGTATTACGCTACATGGAGCCTTAGCCTTAGGGATGTTATGAACATTGCATAAATCATTGAGCAGAATTTTCTCATTCTCATACTGTGGAAGAGTGAGAGATAAGCGCCAAGTGTGAACTTGACTTTAAAATTAAAGTGGTTGTAATTGCTCATACAATTACATTAGTAAATGCTTCAGGCTACAAGTTACACATACTGTATTTGAGGGGAAAGCCCAAACTTGGGCCTTTTGCTGGTGCTGTTGTATGCCATCACACCCCAGCTGATACTATGTTCACATCTGTGCTGTTGTGTCCGTTGTTCTGGTGCGTCGGAGGACCAGAACAACAGATACACAGACAACTAAGGCTAGGTTCACACCTGCGCACAGGTTTCCATCGTGGGATGCGAAGGACGGAGAGCCGGACCGCTAAAACATCTGATACTTGCACTCACCCGCCGGGTGTCCACCGTTTTTGTACTGAAACTGGCGGAGAGAAAAGTCCTGCATGGATTCTCTTAAACTTAAAGCAATGGATGAAAAAGTTGGACCTGCAGCATTTTTTATTTGACGATTTTCAGTAGTCACTGTGACTGAGTCTATGGAGATTCCAACGCAGATATGAACCCAGCCTTATTTGTACAGCAGGGCTTAGAGCATGTGACCCCTGCTTTACCTGTGGGAGAAGAGGGAACCACTGCTGCTTCCCCCCCATTGCTGTTAATTTGAGTCTACCCCCTTTCATCATGAGTTCCATAGCAGCTGTATGGTATGCCTCTATGGTGTACAGGTTTGTGGGTTGCAACTGTTGATAATGGGAGACATAATCTGACTATGGCACATATATGAACTCGGCAAACCCAAATGAACATACGTGCCACAGCAGTCTATTTTGCTGGAAGTCTACACCTTGTAATTCACATTAACCTCTGTGCTGCTTTATTGTTCGGCAGTCAGCTGGAAATGATAAAAATAATTTATTCAAACCTCCTCTGATTTTCTTTTTTTCTGAGAAATTAAAATACACAAGAGACAGGTAGTTCAATCTGTGCACTGCATGTGGCAATACTGATATGGTTGCATGGCAACCAGCAGAGGCTTCCATGGAGTGACCGTGAGATCCGACAGGATTAACCCCTTCTTTTCTGGATCCTATAAATATGATCAGGAATTGCCAGCTGTGCTTATTACTAATACTGCAGAGTGCATCGCATGAACACAACACGCGTTTAATAAAATCAGATTAATTCCTTTGTGAGGTTGTTTCACAAATACATGAGTACAATGACTGACTGCATGAAAAAATGAGAGTGGTGTAAGAGACAGCCAATGTTGTCCTAAGCTTTATTTGTCTGTATAAACTGTTAATGTTGAATGTATTTCTGTGATTCTGTTCCTTTAAGACAGCAGCCATTGTAATTGTGACATGATGCTGGAGTGACTCACCCCCCTTTTATGTCAGCTTGCCTGTTCTGCAGACAGAATGTGAGCAGAGAAGCAGGAAGTGACGAGACAGAGAGCAGCAGCCATCTTAGCAAGTGTTGTATTGAACTGGTGTGGAGATTTTTCTGTACAGCTAAGCTGTATCTTGGTCCAGAGACAAACAGAGTGTAAAGAGACAACAGGACTAGTGAGTCCACGTGAAAGGAACTGTACTCAGTGGCTGATCAGTGAGACTGACATTGTGACTGTGTATATGGATACCACAGATAGAGACTCGCAGTGCTGTTGATGTACTGGACAGCACCTGCTAAACCCCGGCTTACATCCCAGCTCAGTGTATGGATTCGGCAGGACTGTCAGTGTGCTGAGTGGAATCTGCTGTTGGATTACATTGCATTCATTGGGTTTCCCTGTTAAAGAGGACTTCATTTCTCCCAAGATCCTGATAACAGTGAGGAGAGGACGTTTCACTATAAAAGAAAGGAACGACTTTGGGCCCCACCGCGCGCTTCTACGGACTGTAAGCGGTCCACCTGGACCACTGGGGAAAAGGGGGTGCACCCAAATGTGATGTCAGGGTCAGTTAGGGATAGTTTTGAGTATATTGTTCATTCAGTGTCCATACTGCAGAATTGGACAGAGTAAAAGTAGAAACCATTGCAGAATTTGCCTTGAAATTGTTCATGCTATATTGTATATTTTGCTTGTCTTTATCCCTGTCATTTTACCTTCAAATAGCCTTTATTAACTTATAGTAAATATATATTCTTTTCTTGAACTACCGCGTGTGCGTTCATTTCTGGTTGCGGAGACCAAACCACCTGCCTTGCTCTCGGTTCACAGTGGCAGCAACCAAAGCAAGTTATTTGTGTAGTGCAAAATATCTCATGAGTAATACTGTTAAAAAACGAGAAAATTGCTACCTAAAGAGAACCTGTCTTTTTTTTAGCAAATACTTTTTTTTTCCCAGTAACATAAAAAGTGGAAGGGAGAGAGGAATTGAGGCAGACTTTTGGTTTCCGTCCCCTAACCCGCTTAAGAAATGCGGAGAGAAAAGTCCGACAAGCAGCACTTTTCTCTCTGCATTTTTTGCCCTTTTCAGGCGGAAACCCGGCGGACCCCATTATAGTCTATGGGGTTCATGGGTTTCCGTGGGTAACCACTTTAAGAGGATTAGGCTTCCCTTCGGGGGTTCCCAAGCAGACCCCCCGAACGGAAACCCGATCGCAGGAGTGAACCTAGCGTCAGACTTTTGCCCAGATAAATGAGGCTAATCAGCTGAGTGTCTTGCACCGCAGATCCTATGGCTGATCGGATACGGAATCCGTGGCAAGATCGAGCAGGACACTTATTTTTTCAGCAACCTGCTTTGATCTCTGCCTACCAGTGAATACAATGGGAAGGAGATTCAGGACAGACTTTGTCCCTGATTTTGAAGCAGAATCCGCCTAAAAATCAGCATCAAATTCCCATTTGTGAAGATAACCTTAGGTAAGACTCCACATTGCAGTTTTTTGAGCCAAAGCCAGGAGTGGATTGAGCAGAAGGGGGAAGTGTAAGAGCTTTCTATGTATTTTCCATTCCTATTCCTCCTAGAAATGTATGACAACTGGCTGTTATCATTCCCCTTGTCAAAGAGCTGTGTCCCTGCACAGTCTGATATTGTTACCACTTATTGGACAGTGTCACACTAGGTATGCAATGGAAAGAAACTAAACCATAGAACTAACAAGCGCTTAAAGAGGACCTTTCACGTCCTCATGTATATGCGGTTTTACATACCGCTAGAAAGCCGACAGCGTTCTGAATTCGGTGCACTGTCGGCTTTCCTGTTATGTGCCCCGGGGCTGGAGATATCGGTGGTCTTATTTTCACCATTCACAGTCAGAAGGGAGTTCCTGACAGTCTAGCTGGGCTGTGAGGAATGGCCCCCTGACTGTACTCGTCCATAGCCCTGTACTGTCAGAGGGGACGTTCCTTACAGCCCAGTGATGACACTGAGCTGTGAGGAACGCCCCCCCCCCCCAGTACAGGGCTATGGACGAGCACAGTCAGGGAGGGCATTCTTCACAGTCCAGCTAGACTGTCAGGAACGCCCTTCTGACTGTGAATGGTGAAAATAAGACCACCGATATCTCCAGCCCCGGGGCACATAACGGGAAAGCCGACAGTGCACCGAATTCAGCGTGCTGTCGGCTTTCTAGCGGTATGTAAAACCGTATATACATGACGACGTGAAAGGTCCTCTTTAAGGATATGGCAATAAAAAGTTGCACAGACAAGTAGAAAAAAAGGAGCAAAATTTACTCCAAAGTAGGGGAAGCAGAATTTGAATAACATTTAACCCCCTCCCAGAACAGCTTATCTGTTCCCAAGGAAATATGCAGCTGGGTCCAGGACAAACACTCCCAACTGGTAGTACCCAGTTGTCAATTTAATCATAAATTTGTAGGAGGAAAAACAGGAATGAGTTCTAAGAAAAGGCACGCTAACTGGTATTTTATGGGGAATACAAGTATTTGGTAAAATGTGAGGAGGGATGAAAGGTCCTCTTTGAATTTATTAGATGAGATGCAGCCATAAATGTTGTGTCTAGCCTGCATATCTTGGGTATTTTCCCTCCTTCTTCATGATCTCTGTAAATGCTCATTTTCTCTCTATAGCTGTGCTGTGGGCAAGTTCTTCCAGGTGTGAAGCCAGAACTGCGTATCCTCACCAGTCAGCTGCCTTTCTCCCTTGCTGCTTCCCCTCCCCTCTCACAGCATAATGCTCACACACATATGGAGGCAGAGAGACTGTGAGAGAACCCCTACTTTCAGCAGACACTAAGGAAAAGATAGTGCAGTGACACAGTGTACCCCTTTATATTCCATGTCTAGTATTTACTATTTAATACTAGGCAGATGATTTGGCAACAGAAGCAAAGAAAGGGATCTACAAGCACTGAAAGTAAAGAGATTAATTTCCCCTAATAAGATAAATTAGAAAAATGTAGCCATACTTTTTATTTCAATTATGAAAAATTTATACAACTTGTTATTTTACAAACTAACTGGCAAATGGCAGAAGGGTAACAAAATTGGGCGAGATAATATTAGGAATTTAAACATTTCTCAATTTAGTTATGGTCAAATCATAAATCAGAGAAAACAGGTCAATAGAAAAATAATATTTTTGTATGTTAAGACGGTAGTATATTCACAAGTTCTTTGTTCTCACAGTTTTGGGATATAATGGCACATTGTAAAAAGGGATGCTTATTTTCTGTGCAAAATACCTGTTCAAGGGAGCACAATTTCCTAACCCCTTTCTACGCGTATGGCGGTAGCCAGCTTTTCAAAGATGGCAACTAGCTTAGGAACTGAGAGGTTACTTTCAGTTTCACTTTCCATGCAGCAGCTCAAACAGCCCCCCGCAGTGGGATCACAGGAGCGTTTGGTTGCTATGGCACCTGGGAGCTCTTCTGAACGGGCTGCAGAACACATGCATATTTATAATGTGAATATCTGCACCATTTAAAGAGAACCTTACACATCTATTTTGGATCCATTCTTAGTGGGGAAAAAAAGCTTTCAAAATTGCACTATTCACCTCTGACCCATTTTTAAAAATTTGTCATGTAAGTCAATAACACAAAATTTTAAATCCAATCACTGGTGAAACATGAATTGTTTTTGTTTTTAAAGCTGGACATTTCACATCACTCATCCAGGGAAATATTGAGCTCAGGGAAAAGTTAAAGCGTAGCTAAACTTTGGGACAGCTTTTGATTTTGTGGCAGTATTTGTGACATCAAAGGGGTTTTCCAGGCAAAAATAATTTTTCAAAAAAGGTCTGTTTGTGCTATTAATAAGTGCACCCAAATACCTTTAGCTCATGGCATCTTCTGCATTTGTTTACATGAGCATCTTCCTGTTCTGTTTTCCTACAACTTCCATGATGCTTTGAGCCTCTAAGAGCTGACTCACACCACCTCCCTCTCTCACTCCCTCCCCCTCCCTTTCTCACTCACACCCCCTCTGTTTCCCTAGCTAGCCCACCCCTACTAGCCCTTCCTAACTAACTCAAGCCCCCCCACACCCCATCATACTTACCTGTCTTCCGGACAGGACCTTCTGGGCACGGGACGTCCCTTTAGCTGGGTGGCCGGGACCTCCTCTTCTTGACGTCTGCCGGCCACCCAAGACTGCGCAATAGAGCCAGCATATCCAGATGAAGTGACGTCCTGTGCCCAGAAGACCGGACTGGAAGACAGGTAAGTATGATGGGGTGGGTGGGGGTTGAGTTAGTATGGGTGATGTTCTATCTCCCCCTTCTGGAAGTGGAATGTCACCGGAAAATCAGAAAATGTGCCTGGGGCGGTCACACGACTGCCTCGGCAGTCTAGGTAATTATAGATTTTTGGTACAGTAAGTAATTTAGAAGGTAGGTGGGGGGTGGGGGTGTTTAGCTTAGATTAGAGAGATCAATTTATCCTGGACAACCCTTTTAATAAATTTTGTAATATACTTTATTAATGGAAATTGGTTCCTTTCCTTGAAATCCAGCATTGAAATCCACTTTTGACCAATCTGTACTCTTAGTCTTGTTGCATTCACTGACTTCACACAGGAGTATGAGGGAGTATGGGCTCTGATAAATCAGGGAAAGTAAGTCTGGGGGGGGGGTCACTTTAAACACTTCTTTCTAGGCCATTATAAAACTTAGAAAAGTGCTTTTGATGTCATATGAAAGATGAGAAACACAGTCAAGATCGGAAGTGGCTGTAGCCGCATATAAATATGCCAATCCCAACTGTGTTTTTAGCTGATAATATCTCTGAAATTAACACAGATAAAGCTGCAATTTTATCTTTGTCATCTGTCATGTGACACCAAAAGCATGTTTCTACATTTTATAATAGCCGAGATATAATTGTTTAAAGTGACGTCCCCGACTTAGTTTCCCTGATTTATCATAGCTGGTATACCCGTACTCTAGTGAGAAGCAGTGAGTGAAACAAGGCAAAAATGCAGAAGTGACAGAAGTGGATTTCAGCGCAGAATTTTATAGAAAGGTGCCAAAAATCTGTTCATACAGTATATTACAATATTTATTGTTTTCACAAATGCTGCTGGAAAATTGTTCATTTAGGTATACCTTAGGGAAGGACATATCTGTAAATAAGTAAGCTTCTGGGAATCAGTTTGCACCATGTGCACTGATCATATATTATAGTCAAAATGGAATAATAGGGTTAATGGGAACAGATGGCATACATCAAGAATGGAAAGAATACAATTCTCACCTTTTTAATCCCTTGTGACTCCAGTGGTCCTTGCCAGTCTTTGTTTATTTTCAATGAGGTCACATTCATTCACATGACTACGGCAGCCAATCACTGGCCTCAGAGGAGGTGCTTGACTATGCAGCCTTACACCACTGACCATTAGCTCCAGTAGTCATGTGGTTGTACGGCACATCATCATTGCAGCAAATTAAACAAGAAGCCAATGGGGACCAAGAGGGTTCACCACATTTCCTTCTGTTGCCCAATTTCTTTAAATCTGAGGCAATCCTCTTAGGCACCTGCTGAATTATTAGAATACAGTATATGTAAACTGTATTTTGTAACCATTTTTGGTTCACTTTTCTGATCCACACATGTTGTTGTTTTTTGTCTCATAGGTATTCTACTTGTTCTGGCACAGACAGAGAAAAAAAGTATTTGCAGTTAAAGAACAGTATTTGCAGTTAACATCAACGTCTTATCACTTATTGAAGGAAACAAATACAAATGCAGCAATGGTAATTCCAAGCGTCAGTTCTGGACTTATTAGGAAGTCTGCAAGGCCTGGAACAAGGCTGCCTGTAAAACCGGCAGGCGTTGTGCCTCCTCTTCACAGTAAAGGTGTTGATTTCAGCGACAGGCTTATGGCAACACCATTTGTCAATATTCAGGGTGTTACAAATTCAGGAAATGCACACAATAAAAGGAAAACTGTTGAAAATGTGACAGATGAATTGACTGGATCCTCTGAAACTTACCTCAAACCAGAGCTCCATTCAAGCTTTCCAATGAGGACTACAACCACCACTGAGCATGCTAGCAGTATTCTTGCATTCCTTAAAGACGCTTATCATGTTGGCACTTTGCAAAGCCTTTCCCAGGAAGAACAGAACAAGGGTTCACTAACCGTTACCAATGCTATGTCAAAGAACACTGAATCAGTGTCAGTGCCTTTTAAGCCCCATCATTATAAACTATGGGATGTATTAAATAGAAATGGCTCTTTGTTTTCCGTAAGACAAGTGAACGGAAGTTCACTCACTACCATGAGAATAACTACATCCCCAACATTTCCAGAGACCTCCTCAGTTTCAAAGACCACTACACTGGTGCAAGGGGCCACAAGGAGTACTCTTCTAAAACAGCATACTGTACCAAACAATACCACCACGGTACCATTGATTCTGTCTACAGATGCAACTACTAGGAGTTCCATTACCATGTCTACAGCTGGGTCCACGGCAACTGGAAATTTTCTAAATAGGCTGGTGCCTGCGGGAACATGGAGACCTGGGGTTCCTGGCAATATTTCCCATGTAACAGAGGATGGCAGTCAACCCCAACACAGAGAGACCATTTGTCTAAGCAAAGTGGATATTGCTTGGATATTCCTGGCTATTAGTGTACCAATATCATCATGCTGTAAGTATATGCATGACATTCTTTACCAATGTATATTTTATTCTGTTGTCTGTGTGTATTGAAAAATAATTACAAGGACAGTGATAGTCTAAGGGTACTGTACACCTAGCATTAGTATACTTAATAGTGAAAAACTGCAGCAAAACTGTGCAAAATGGTTCCAGTAAATTACTGTGGATTCACAGTATGTTAAGGAAGAACAGCATGTACAGGTCATCTATAAACTACATTTTTAGCTAACTAATACTAGGCGTATGAGTATCTTAGTTTAAGCTAAATAAAAAGAACCAAAAATACATTTAATTTATTTACCTTTTTCAATTTTACTTATCTTTTATGTGACTTTTTTAATAGTATTTTCATGCTATAAGTTTTAAGGTCAGTTTATTTGTCTGCATGTATTTAACCCTGTACAAGCCATGATGTAACATGTTCAAGATATTTTTACTTACATTTTTCAGTCATTATTCTTCCTCTTCTATGAGAAGTAATTAAATGTATGATTTATGTAATAGATGTATGGAGCATGTGCGGTGACCAGATGGAAGGTAACGCTGCAGTTGGGATTGCGGGGTGCAAACAGCGCAGACTTGTCACGGTCTCTGGGCACGAGGGCGCAGCGCTGGTGCTGTCCCACGTTACCACCACTGGTACCGGTGATGAGGGGGCTGCACAAATGTTGGTGGTGATTGTTCCCCCGGGGCGCTTCCCCCTATACTGTGCCGACTGGTGGTGTTTGGGGCGCCCTGATGTTGTCGGTGCAGAGTCAGACACAGAAACGGTTGTAAAGTTGAACTTTTACTTCCATGGGTGTGGAGGCACAAATGCTTAAACAGTTTCTTCAATACAAAACAACGGGGTACGCCTGGTGACACAGCAAAGTCCTGGGGTGCAGGGTAGACTTGATGAAAGGTGTTCCTAGCCCCTTATACTTCAGTGTTACAGCCCTGAGGTGCGTCTGGGCTCCTATTTGGCTCATAGGAGGATGCCTACCATGATACTAGTACATAATATTCCCCACTCACGTTATGTGGTCCTGATAGCTCAGAGTTTCGGGGTGCAATAGTCAGGGTGGCAGGATATTCCACAGGTCTGGCCTTGGCCCCTGGATCCTGTGATACTTGCTATGGAGCACGTGTTCCAGAATGTTCTCTCCACAGTCTCAGGCTGACAAGATAATGATGCTTGACTTCCTTCAGGGCGATGGCTAGGCAGACAGGGGACAGGATCTTCTGAATAGCTGGAGTATGTCAGCTCTCCAACCTTCCTGGGCCTGTCTAGGACTTGAGATTCCTGCACTAAACTCACTGCTTTCTTCACAGGACATCACACTTATCTCCTCACCTCCTCCTCCTAACACTCCACACTTCTAACTCCTCACAGGCAGGACCTTCCTGCAGGGGTGTTACCATGGGGACCCAGTGATCAGCTGACTCCTCCCCTTTTCCCAAGCGATGTCCTCCCATTGGACATTTGGTTACTATTCAATCCTATGGAAGGTGTAATGCATGTGTGAGGCTCACTAGGTGGCGCTGTGTTGTGTGAGACTCAGGACCCCCTGCTATGTCACACAGGCTATGAAGCAACAGGAAATAATACAATGCACAGAGATCACCCTCAGCCCAGCCATAGCCAGCTCTGGGATGCCACATACTCCCCCTCTTTCACTGAGCCGACCTCGGCGACGGGCTGGGGTGAAGGCGAGAAATGTAACATAACGTTAATAAATACGAATAAAGTGCAAATGTCACTAACAGTTTAGAAAAATATAATACTTAGAAACTTGAGGTAAGACCTCCCGGCATAGTCCTGGAATGTCCATGAGAAGTCTGAAGGGTAACGGAGAGATAATTAAACTCAGACTTATGGAACCTTTTGGCGGTACCATCAGACAGTCCATATAGAAACAACAGTAGTGCAAATGGGTCCAGAGGCTCTCTGGCACAAATTTTGTGAGTGTCCATTATCATGAGAGTCTCTCTGAGAAACAATAAACAGTCCTTTCTGTAAGGAAGAGTAGGCACTCTAGCACCAATGTCCATACCGCAATGGGGTAACAGAACTTCCTTGGCTCGGTAAGCCAGTCACTATGGCTTGGATTGTTGCATATAAATGTAAATACTATATTACATGGCAAGATATTATATATATATATAACTGTATATACACACAGGAAAAACATTAATGTAATCAGAGCAGGAATAACATATATACAGAAGCAGAGACAGTTAACCTCTTTTACCCGAGGACAGCCATGGCATCACTATAGCGTGTTGGAGGTATGCCTTTTGTGGTACGCTCAGAACGCCTAAGTGGAACAAGATTTGAATCAGGAACAGAGTCACTGAAATCAATTAAATCATCTGTCGAAGGGTTCTCTTGCACTAGAGCAATTGGTGGATAACAGCTAAATGGTAGTAGTTTAGGCACCCACATAAGCTCAGTTAACGTTGGGGGTCTCTCTTTCGCTTCAGAAGGTGACAAGATCTCTGTACTCGTTGTCTCAGCTGGGGGCACCTCTGTGGGTAGTCCTTCTTTAAGGCACAGCTTCAGACGGTGTCGGTGTACTACTTGGGGCTGTCTCCCAGGTTTAGAGATCTCATACACGTCGGATTCAGGATATGGTATGGAGATGATACTGTATGGTTCTTTCTCCCAGAATGGATCCAATTTCCCCTTCCGATGGTTATTCCTTAACCATACACGGTCGCCAACTTTCAGGGGCGCTGCATGGGCGCGATGGTTGTAATCCTCCTGTTGTCTCCTACGAACCTCATCCATGTGCGTTTCAACTATCTCTTTAGCTTCCTCCATACGTCGGCGGTGTTCAACAACCCAGTCTGTTATGGGTAGTGGATTGACGGTGTCAGGGACCTTCACACCAAGGGTTAAGTCTGAAGGAAGTTGACCTTGTCTTCCAAACATTAGATAAAATGGTGCGTATCCCGTAGATGTTTGGGGTGTGTTGTTGTAAATATAGGCCAAGTCCTTGATACGCTCAGGCCACTCAACACCAGGTGTAACTGCGGCTGTTCTTAGCATGCCGATGATCACTTGATTTGCCTTCTCGCACATACCATTCCCTTGAGGGTGATACGCTGTGGTTCGCAACTTCTTGCAGTCTTGGAACTGACACAGCTCACGGAACAATTGGGATTCAAACGCCGATCCACGGTCGGTGAGGATATGCTCAGGACAACCGTAATGGACAAACTCTGCGTAGAAGGTCTCAGCCGTAGTTCTTGCTGTAAGATCTCTGACAGGCACGATGACAAGGAACTTGGAGTAATGATCCACCATTGTCAGAGCGTAGCTGTAGCCGGAACGTGTGGGACCCAACTTCACATGGTCCAGAGCAACAATTTCACACGGCTTTTGAGTCTTAATTGGATGTAGAGGGGCCTTCTGATCTCTTCGACCTTCCTTGGTGATACTACAGGCGGGACACTCTCGGCACCAACTCTCAATGTCACTCCTCATCCCAACCCAATAGAAGCGACGACGGATGGTAGCTTCGGTCTTTTGTACCCCGAAGTGACCGGATCTGTCATGATACGCCTCAAGTATCATCTGTGCGTCTCTTCTTGGTACGAGGATCTGATGAAGCCTTTCACCTGTGACAGGATCAAGAGTGTTTCTAAGTAGAAGGCCTCATTGGACAAACAGGCACTTCCTCTGTCGCCAAAGGCGTTTTAATTCCACGTCATGAAGACCTCTCTTTACACGGGTTGGTATTCTTCCTGTAAGCAGGAAATCTGACAATTCTCCTAAAACTCTGCTCTCTTCTTGGAACGTTTTCCACAGAGATGGCTCCTGGAGGGATTCGGCAGCTGTTTTCGTCAGAGATTCTCCTTCTACAGGGACACCAATAGCAACCTGTTGGGCAAACTTGTTGTAGAATGGTGGCATCTCCACCTCTTCCCAGATGTCTTCTCGGGGTGGTTCTTCTCCCACAGGCAACCTTGAAAGTGCATCAGCGTTAGCGTTGGACTTGCTACTGCGATACTTGACAGAGAACTTGTAATTCGCGAGTCTTGAGGCCCACCGTTGTTCAAGGGCTCCCAGTCGAGCAGTGTCCAGATGCGCCAACGGATTGTTATCTGTGTACACGGTAAAGGGTGTGGCAGCCAGGTAGTCTTTAAACTTCTCTGTCACGGCCCAGACAAGCGCCAGAAGTTCGAGTTTGAAAGAACTATAGTTCTGGTCGTTCTTCTCCGCACCTCTCAGACTCCTGCTGGCGTAGGCGATGACTCGCTCTTTGTTGTCCTGAACCTGGGACAACACTGCACCCAAACCTTGGTGACTTGCATCTGTGTACAAGCGGAATGGCTGACTGTAGTCGGGATAGGCTAGAATTGGTGGTTGCGTCAGAAGTGCTTTAAGCGCTTGAAAGGCTTCCTCTTGACGCGCTGTCCAGTCTACCGGAAGCTTTCGGTTGTAGTTTTCTCTGGGACAACCGCGCAACAACTCGTTCAGAGGCTCGGCTACTTGGGCGAAGTGTGGTATGAAACGCCGGTAGTAACCTGCGAATCCAAGGAAGCTTCGGACTTCTTTGACGGTAGTTGGTCTTCGCCAGTTCTGGACTGCAGTGATCTTTTCAGGATCAGGTTGGACGCCTTGTGCGCTCACGACATGCCCAAGGTAGTGAACTTGGGGTTTCAACAGGTAGCTCTTGGAGGGCTTCACCTTTAGGCCGTGCTGTATAAGTACCTTGAATACCTCGGACAGGTGACGGAGGTGTTCTTGGTATGTCCGGGAGAATACAATAACATCGTCAAGGTACAGTAGCACACTCTGGAAATTCTCATGGCCGAGGCACCTCTCCATAAGCCGTTGGAATGTGGCTGGGGCATTACATAGCCCAAATGGCATACTATTGAATTCAAAGAGTCCCATCGGGGTCGTAAACGCAGTCTTTTCACGATCTTCAGGCGCCATAGGGACTTGCCAGTATCCACTGGTTAAGTCCAGGGTCGAGAAACAGGTAGCTGATCCCAAAGCCGTTAGAGATTCCTCAATCCGCGGCAATGGGTATGCGTCTTTGTGCGTGACGTTGTTGAGTTTACGATAGTCCACACAAAATCGTACGGTTCCGTCTTTCTTCTTGACAAGGACTAGCGGGGCTGCCCAGGGGCTGTTACTCTCCCGGATAACATCAGCACCTCGCATCTCTCGGATCAACTTTTTCACCGGTTGGTACATCGCGGGTGGTATTGGACGGTGACGCTCCTTGATTGGATGGTGGTCGCCAGTCAGAATGCGATGTTGTATGGTCGTGGTCTTACCAAAGTCCAATGGGTGTTTGCTGAATGCCTGTTGGTAACGCTTAGCCACATTGCGAACCCCATTGATGTGCTCTATAGGGGTATTGGCGTCTCCCACGTTCAATTCATCCCACCAGGACTTCGTGGCTCCATTCTGAATGTTCTCAGCAGCTTGGGTGGAATGCTGTGTGGCGGTAGAATCACCAGAGAGAATGTCTTCTGGTGCTAACCGGTGTAGCAGGGCCACAGAGTGGAACTTGTGGAGGTTCACGGGAGCATCGCCCAAGTTGACTAAGCGGACAGGAACACGTCCATTGGAAACTGTGACAAGGCTGCGGGCAGCCATGACAAGTGGTTGGCCATCTACCTGTATGGGTTGTAGCAAGGCCTCGTAGTCCTGATTTTCTATGCCCGGACGGGCACGGCACCACACCATAGTTTCTGTTCCAGGCTGTAGGGTTACTGGACGGGTATCTTGGATCCGGACTCGACCAATTTCACCTTGTTTGTTGGCGAACTTGAGCTGGGCATTGAGTACACGAATGGCCCGCTGAATGGTCTGCTGGTCACTGGGAGAAGCTGTAAGGAGAGAGGCATGCAAGGCATCCAACACTTCTGCAAAGCAATGGCGTAAAACATTCATGCCTAATATTACAACTGCAAACCTATCATCCTCTACATCAGTGACAATTACACCCTGTCTAGGCAGTTTCAAGTCCCCAATCTGGATAGTGGGTTCCCAATAACCCTGCTGTGGTATGGGCTGTCCATTGCTGGCACACAGATTTATCCTTGTGTCAGGTGTTCTATTCAACACACCTAAGTCCCAATGTTCAAGGAACACCTGCTTGCGCAGGGTTGTTACCTGAGATCCAGTGTCCACCAACGCTGTCAGAGGGACGCCGTTCACCCGGATTGTGATGTGTGGGCAGGCTGAGACGAAGCGTGACAATGGCACTGAAGATTCACCTGGGCCCTTCTTCTTTCCTCCCGAGGGGCGGCCCACGGCCTCGGGGGTGGCCCGTTTAACTGAAAACACTGAGGCCTGGTGTGTCCATATCTATGGCAATAGGTACAGTATGGTCTCTCATTCTGCGGAGGTTTCACTGAAGAAGGACGTCTGGGTGGCGACTCAGGTGAGATGTTGAGACTTCGCAAAGGATCACTGGACGATGAAGACGGCTGGGTCAGACGATCTAGACGGACGGTAATCTGTTCCATGGCACGGGTCAGATGATCCACTCGGGCCAGAAGGTCATCTCTGGAGTCTGCTGGTGTAGTCTGCGCAGTTTGGGCAGTTTGGGCAGCAGGTGAGGTACCCAGAGGTAGTGGCAGGACAACTGGAGCAATGCTTGTTGAGGGTCCAGGTGAGGGAGCACAGATGACTGGGCTCGGCTGGGGCTGCTCCTGTCCCAAGACCTGGATGGCAAGGGCCTTGAAGTCAGCAAACGTGATGCTGGGATGTTGTGCAGCAAGCATTCGCAACTGACTCTGGAGCAATGTGGTACCCGCCCCTTCTATGAAGCGGTCAAGCAAGATTTTATCAGAGTCCACATTTTCACGTGGATCCACTTGCACCACAGCTCTGAACGCCTCTTGGAGGGATAAAGCATAGTCCCGCAGGGTCTCACCAGGTAGTTGTCGTCTGGAAAAGAAGCGCATCTTTACCTCGGAGACAGATCGCACGTCAAAGTTCACCTGGAGTTTGTCCAGAATTTGCCCAGGGGTTCTTTTGTCAGAGGCAGGCCAGGATTTGACCTCCCTAGCTGCAGCACCCTCAAGCTGGCCCAGCAGGATCTGTATCTGCTGTTCTGTATTCAGAGGATAGAACTGGAAGAGAGACAGCATCTTCTCACGAAAGTCCCTGAGGGTATGCGCCTCCCCTTTGTAGCGCGGCAGCCATGGTGCGCCAGGGTAAAATGGCATGGAGAATGGTAGGCTGCTCGCCATGGGCACTGCTGGATCACTAGAAACAGATGGCACAATGTCACTTTGCTCAGTCATGTTGTTTGCAGGTATGACTGGAATTAGGTCGCCGTCTCTTTAAGAAACTCAACTGCTTGCTGGCAGGGAATGGAGACTACAACTTGGAATGCTGTCCCTTTAAGAATGCTGTAGCTATTAACAGAGTCACTGTGATGCAGGCTGACGGTGTGCTCCCCCTCTTTAATGGTGGCACTCCCCACGGACACTGTACACGGAAAACACTCGCTGGGGCCGTGGGAGGACTGAAGACAAGGACAGGGAGGCACAGTACTCACTGACAGCAACTGCAGCGTGGACCAGAGATCAGCGGTGCACAGCAGGGACGGTGATGCGGCACCGGAGAGTCAGAAATGGCGCTGGCACGTTCGCCTTTCACTTTCTTGTATGGGTGCGCTGGAGCATTGCGCTCAGCATTCTGGGCTCTCCTAAGATGGCGGCAGATGGGTCTCCTGGCCTCATGGGCAGTGCTAAAAATCTCCCGCACTTTTGCAAGGTACAGTTAACCCTTTGTGGGCGTTCTTACACAGCGATGTGGCGCAGCAAACAAGTCCTGGGCGTTTTAACTCTTCCAGGGCTGTAACACACTGAGAGGACAGTCTTTAGGGCTTACTTCAGGGGTATAGGGCTCCCCGTCTTTGTGGCAAGCACTCTCAGGGAATAAACTTGATCTTAGCAAAGTCCACAATAAAGACCGATGCTCTGGAGACAATTTGGTGCACTTTTCGTGGCGACTTTCTCAAAATGGCACACACCCATATCCTGTTCGTGACGCCAGTTTTTCTTGCGGTGACCAGATGGAAGGTAACGCTGCAGTTGGGATTGCGGGGTGCAAACAGCGCAGACTTGTCACGGTCTCTGGGCACGAGGGCGCAGCGCTGGTGCTGTCCCACGTTACCACCACTGGTACCAGTGATGAGGGGGCTGCACAAATGTTGGTGGTGATTGTTCCCCCGGGGCGCTTCCCCTATACTGTGACGACTGGTGGTGTTTGGGGCGCCCTGATGTTGTCGGTGCAGAGTCAGACACAGAAACGGTTGTAAAGTTGAACTTTTACTTCCATGGGTGTGGAGGCACAAATGCTTAAACAGTTTCTTCAATACAAAACAACGGGGTACGCCTGGTGACACAGCAAAGTCCTGGGGTGCAGGGTAGACTTGATGAAAGGTGTTCCTAGCCCCTTATACTTCAGTGTTACAGCCCTGAGGTGCGTCTGGGCTCCTATTTGGCTCATAGGAGGATGCCTACCATGATACTAGTACATAATATTCCCCACTCACGTTATGTGGTCCTGATAGCTCAGAGTTTCGGGGTGCAATAGTCATGGTGGCAGGATATTCCACAGGTCTGGCCTTGGCCCCTGGATCCTGTGATACTTGCTATGGAGCACGTGTTCCAGAATGTTCTCTCCACAGTCTCAGGCTGACAAGATAATGATGCTTGACTTCCTTCAGGGCGATGGCTAGGCAGACAGGGGACAGGATCTTCTGAATAGCTGGAGTATGTCAGCTCTCCAACCTTCCTGGGCCTGTCTAGGACTTGAGATTCCTGCACTAAACTCACTGCTTTCTTCACAGGACATCACACTTATCTCCTCACCTCCTCCTCCTCCTAACACTCCACACTTCTAACTCCTCACAGGCAGGACCTTCCTGCAGGGGTGTTACCATGGGGACCCAGTGATCAGCTGACTCCTCCCCTTTTCCCAGGCGATGTCCTCCCATTGGACATTTGGTTACTATTCAATCCTATGGAAGGTGTAATGCATGTGTGAGGCTCACTAGGTGGCGCTGTGTTGTGTGAGACTCAGGACCCCCTGCTATGTCACACAGGCTATGAAGCAACAGGAAATAATACAATGCACAGAGATCACCCTCAGCCCAGCCATAGCCGGCTCTGGGATGCCACACATGGCCAAGGAGAAGCAGAATACAGGAACACTAAGTCTAGTAAAAGACACCTGAATTCTGTTTCTGGTTACCTATAGCTAAATGAGTGACAAGGGAGTAGGACAAGGTCTATAGAGGTAGCTATCTTGTCTGACTCCCATACACATGCACACTTGGCTGGGGGGTGCAGATGTACTTAAGTGAGACAAGGGAGAAAGCCACTGCCTGCTGAAATCCAACTTGTACAATTCTTATGTCCTCCAACATCTGCTATAGGGAGAGTGTCAAGAAGGTCCAAACACATTAGATGAACCAAACCATAAGAAATTGGCAGGTTCAGTTGAGCTCTGGTCCCTGCTAAAGATATACATAATTGCGTTAAAGTGGTTTTCTGGGATTGAAATACTGATGGCCTATCTTTAGGGTAAATATCTGATGGGTGGGGGTCCAACACCCAGGACTCCCATTCTGTTAACTAGGCACAATACTCCCATAATAGTGCCAGAAAGCTACAGAACACCATAACAATACCATTCATGGCTCCTCCATAACACTACTATACAGTCACATTACCCCCTTAATAGTGCAGACAATTACAGTGCTTCAACATGGGAGCTGATGGAGGGTCACATGAAAATCAATCTGATATTGATGACCTATCTTTTTTTTATAAACTGTAGTTTTTAACAAAGTGTTTTACAATAAAGTATACATTTAAATAGGAAAAATCACAGCAGATGAAGCAACATGGTAGCAAAATCCTCTGAATACAAAAAATTACAAAGATTACAAAAAACAAATCAGACATCAGACAAAGGGAGAGAAGGGAAACGGAGAACGGGAGGGGAGGTGGGGAGGAGGACAGTTCAGTTGGAGTCAGAGGCCATGTGAGCTAGAGTAGGAGTCCCAATACGACCATATGAAGTTAAAGGCCTCCACAGTGTGGTTCAAAGTAGCCGCCAAAAATTCAAGATTGCGGGTGTCTTTCATGCAGGCACACAGTTCAGTCCCCGTGGGAGGAAGCGTCTCCCTCCAGTGACGGGCTATTTAGAGTCTTTGCTGCAGTACATAAGAATAAAAAAAGCCTAGACGCCCCCTTGTCCAGATGTCTGGGAGGAAGATTAAGTAAGTAAATCATGGGGTCCAATGGGACCACCTGTGTAAAGAGGGCCTCAGTAAGGAGTTGCACCTCTGTCCAAAAAGTACAAATGATGGGGCAATCCCAAAAAATATGACACACCGTACCCAGCGAGGTCTGACAACGCCAACACAAAGAGGGAATATTAGGATTAAGGGTATGAAGCAGTGCAGGCGTGTGATACCAATGCATGAGGATTTTATATTGGGTCTCACGGAATATAATGCAAGATGAGGACTGGGCAGCTCGGGACCATATGGTCTGCCACTGTCCAGGTGAGACCCGCCTATGCAGAGCCTCCTCCCACCTAGTCATATATCTGTGTGCTGGGGGAGGTCGCCCCTCAGGAGAGGACAAAATCCCGTATATATTAGATATAAGACCCTTTGTAGAGGTGCCAGCACGACACAGCCTTTCAAAAGCTGTGGGTGGTGAGACCTGCTTGGATCCAAGTTGAGCCCGAGCAAAGTGTGTTATTTGTTGATAATGAAACCATTCCATTGCTGGCAAGTGTAGGGTCGAAGTAAAATAATCGAAGGGCCTAAGCTCCAAGGTCAAAGGGTCGACCAGATCCGCGATATGGAACAGACCTAGCCTGCTCCAATGGTGCACCATAGCGGAAGAAAGTCCCTCCGGGAGGAGCGGGTTATAAATAAACGAGATCATGGATGAGGAGTGAGAAGCTAAGGCAAATTGCTTAGAACATGTATTCCAGACTGTCCTTGTAAATTTAATGGGTCCCAATAGGGGAGTAGCAGGAGAGGGGGGGAAGCGAGACCACAGGAAGGCATTCGGATGCACTGGGGCCAACCAAAGCTTCTCTATTTCAACCCATCTGGTATATGCCCGTGGTGCTGCCCAAAACGGGAGGACCCGGAGATGGGTTGCCCAGTAATAATGCAAAATATGTGGCACCGCCAAGCCCCCCTCAGCCCTACTGGTCAACATCACCGAACGGGGGATACGATGGCGCTTAGCGTTCCATATAAACTGGAAAATTGCCTTTTGAAGGGATCTTAATTCGCACCTTGGGACCGCCACTGGGAGTGTTTCGAAATAATAAAGGAGTTTAGGGAGGTGGGTCATCTTGACTGCTGCAATCCGCCCAATCAGGGAGATGTGAAGGGGATGCCACTTATCCAGGAGGAAACGGAGCTCTTTGAATAAGCGAGGATAGTTGGCAGAGTACAGGGAGGATGACCTATCTTAACCTATCTTGTATTTTAGTTTTACATGAAAGCAAGCACTTGAGTTGGTAAAAGTTTTCCTCCTATAAATGATCCATTATGTAGTACAGCTCATGCAGCCATGACTACACTCACCCAGAAATACTTTCCAGTATTCTCTGTATCCAGTACAGTAAAGCAAGATCTTTCTTAGGACTCAAAGGTTATTGCTGTGTCTGGCATTGCTGTTCAGTCCCATTCATTCAAAGAGGATAAACTGCAATACTATAAATAACATAAATAATAATCATGGCTCTTTTTCTGAAAAAGAAAAGCATTTTTTTAAATTCTGGGCAACCCCTTTACAATTTCTTCTACATTACACTTATTGCTGCCCATAACTCAGTAGTCTGGACACTTTTCTTCATGCCCCCGGGCCAACATTTGCTAGTGCCAACTCTAGTCGGTTTTAATTTTCACGTCAATGATTTCCATATGGTTCATTGTATACTGGTTAAAGGAAACATGCTTTTCACGTGCTGAGCAAGACTTTATTTGTATAAACCAAGTCTTGCTGAAAGCATCATATGCTTGATGTATTTCTGACATTCCATCTGAGTAAACAGCCCTGGTGTGAGCTAAATGTGCATGCAAAGCATATCGAATCAAGTGCACGTGGCATGTGCCATCACCCACAATGAAAGGTTACTACAGCTAGAGAATTGAACAGATTTTTATGATATGGAGTTCTAACTTGTTACATTTTGTCGTCAGTGACAGTTTTTATACAGAGAGCAGAACACAGAAAGCAAATGTTTTTCTTACATTAGAAAGTTAGCCTATGTAGAGGGTTCTTATATGCTGAAGGAGTGTTCCTCTGTGATACATACATCACTGCTTAGAGACACATACATTAGAAAAAAAGAGAAACTGCACCTGCATTCCCCTCTTCCCTCTTCTTTATGTCTACAAATTACGGACAGATTTTTGGGGACAGTGGAGGTTACTAAACAGGTCAGGAAGAGGGGGCCTATGAGATTCTGAAAGGTAAAGATGTCACTTTGACCTATACACTTTTCACCTTTTTAACAAACAGTTCACAATGTGGTGGTTACAATATACAAAGCAAGAAATGAGCCATCTATTATGCTGTCAACAATGATTCTCATACATTGCAAATCTCTTAAGCCAAATGCCAAACATCAGGGAATCTGTGAAAGCTAAAATGAGCAGAAAATTCGCTATTCTATAAAGGGGTTGGCCACCCTTACTTTATTTTTCAAAACGTGCTGGAGGCAGCATATCAGGTGACGTACGTGTTTAATGTTCTGACAACAGCGGCGATAATGCCTTGCTTTTAGCATTGCAGATTAATCACATTCATCTGCATAGATGGCTGAGAGGCTGTCTGGTCCCAACATGACCACTGATGGACAGGTCAGGTCACATGATCCTTCATCAGGGCTTATGTTGGAAATACTCTTACTGTGACTGTATAACAGTGTTATGGGTGAGCCATGGCTGGCACAGCTATGGGGGCACTGTGACTAGTACATTAAGAGTGTAATGTCTTTTTGGGGCTTTCTAGACCTTGTTTCAGTTATAACATCACACTGGAAAATATATAAGAAATGAACCCTGGTTGTTTGGGTTGAATGCAATAGGTCCCTTGTTCTTTCAGAGAAAAGAATGAGTTAATGAAGTACAGGACTTGTTTCTATAAAGATAAGTGTTAGGAGCTTTCACAAGTGTAAGTGCATTTCACACTTTTGCAGGATCTTTTGAATAAATTACCATAATGTTAGAACGTTAAAAAAAGACTTTGTAAGTCAATAGATCTGAATTGTTTCAGACAATTGTAGCATCAACGATCATGTAAAGAAATATATGTGCGCCAATGCATAGAAAAATTGCAGAAGAGTTTTCCACATATAAACTATTCATTGTGGATATCTTACACTGTGTTTCCCATTCTTGTATCCTGCAGGCATATAATGCAGACATGAGAGTATTAATATGGTTGAAGTACAGAGATAAATTTGGATACAGAATTAAGCTGCGTCTGTATTGATCTCTATAGTATTGTCATATTGATTTTTTTTACACTCCATTTTATGTTAGTGTTTATGTCAGATGTATTTCTCCTACTAAATAACTACAAATATAAACTCAAATACAGACATTAATATGGGCCATAAATAGGGAAAATGCCAATAGAAAACATAGTTACCTAGCTAGTGCATCTGAATAAAGACACATAGTATGTATAATATAGGATGGGAAAGGATATGGCTGAAGGAAAGGGGTGAGGGAAACAAGAATTCTGTACATTTACATAAACAGCAATGGTATTTTGCTGTAAGAAGACATCTGAGCCTTTTTTGAAGCTGTCAGCTGTTTCTGTTTGGACCAGCTCCTGGGGTAGGCTATTCCACAGATTCAGTTCTTATGGTAAAGAAAGTGAACCTTTTTTTCCAGAGCTATGTGTTTTTTGAGAAGATTTTACATGGAACAGCTTTTCGCTATATTCTTTGATCGGACCATTTAAACAGGTTTATCAGCCCCCCTTAGATGTCTTACAGTATATAAATCTAATTCTTTTAATCTATCCACATATCTTCTATGCTCTTTATCGAGTTTTTGGCTCTTCTTTGTACCGTACTTGCCAATGTCACACTCTTTTTTCAGACACAACAGGCACATAAAGGGCCCAAGTCAAACATGAAATGCTGGGCCCAGGAGATTTTCTTGCACTTCTGGGAGACTGGGGGTTACTCCTTTTTTGTGAGCCTCCCAGACATTCCGGGAGAGTTGGCAAGTAAACTTTGTACCTTTTCTAACTCCTGGTCATCCTCTCTATGAATGTCTGAACTGAGCAAGTAAATGGGAGTTTATATGCAGTAAATCAGCATAGCCACTGCACAGTGGACAGGGCCTTCTGCCTCTGGCTCCATCCACTGTGTATTTCCAGCACCTGCTGCTGCTAAGAACAGCTGTTTGGTATAGGTAAAGGCTGCCAGACTTGTGAGTTAACCAGAAACAGCGTGGCTCAGTGAGCTCGGATGTTTCTGTAAACCAGTGCTGACAGCCTGGATTTGGGTTAGGGAGGATTCGTTTTAGATAGAGGTGCAGGTCCAAGAGATGGGACCCACATCCACAGACATAAATTGCGTTTCCTGAGAATATACCATAAATATCTATTGCGGTACAACCCCTTTAATTTAGATAGGCCCCAACTACATTATCTACTTACCCTTCCTTTGCATATACAGAGCTAAAAAAAGATTGATAAAGAGGCCAGTTCAGGGCTCCAAATGCATTGTCCAGTTATTAAATATAAAGGTGAAATATACTTACAAATCCAGAGTCTAGTAGTGATCATCAGCAGCGCTTTTCTTCCACCCTTACCTTTCACTTTCATCTTCCAGTTTCCTTCAAGCAGCTGTCCACAGGGGCTGCAGCATTTGTGGTCTCCTCAGTCCTCGCTCTTGCAGAACCCTTTCAAATCTCTAGCGGTTGTGCACAGTATTGCAGCTTTTCCATTGAAGTGAACTTCAACCTGTGACTGTGTATTACCTTTGTGGACACTGAAGGAGAACTTTTCATGTTCATAGCATTTTTTTTTTTTTTTTTTTTTTTTGTTAGACAAGAAAAGTTTGTATCCTTAGCATTGGGTGTAGTTATAGGGCAATGTTTCCCAAACTTTTCAGTCTTGGGGCACCACTACCAAAAGACAAAAAAAATGTCAGTTTTGATGCGATTTCTAGGTCTCCAGTGGCCACCAGGCAATAATAATGGTCCCCAGTGGCCTTCAGACAAGTAATAATGCTCTCCACTGGCCCCCAGACAAGAAATAATGCTCCTCAGACAAGGAATAATGCTTCCCATTGGCCCACAGACAAGAAATAATGCTCCCCACTGGCTCCCTAGACCAGGGATAACGCCCCCCACTGGCCCCAAGACAAGAAATAATGCTCCTCAGTGGCCTCCAGACAAGAAATAATGCTCCCCAGTGGCCCCAAGACAAATAATAATGCTCCCAAGTAACACTTACGCTAGGTTCACACTATTGTTTGGGTTTCTGTCCTTTGGGTCCGCTTGGGGACCCAAAAAACGAAAACCCTATCCGCTTAAAAAGTGATTACCCCCATATACTTTAATGAGGTCTTCCGGGTTTCTACTTGGTTTCTGCCGATCTTATACTGAAATTACTTTTATGACTTTTCTCTCCACCTATTTTAAGTGGAATGGGGGACGGAGTACCCAAATGCTAGTGTGAACCTAAAGTGACCCATTTTCATTCCCCCACAGCTCTCTCCTGTTCTCTTCTTCTTGTCTACAGACAAGTCACAGACATCACTAGCAGTTGCCTAAATGGTGGAGTAGGAAGCTAAAGGCTCCGGGCTCACCAATGTATTCAACTATATCCATCCCTGGTGGGTTTCCATGGCACCCCAGTTGGGAATGGCTGTTGTAGCAATCAGTGCTAGGCCCAGCAGCCTCAGGGGGTCCAAAGGCAACATAAAAAGACATCAACATTATAGCTAGTACATGGCAGAACCATATTTTTTGCATTGGGGCCCTGGAACTTCAAGTTATGCCGTTGATCTTTAGGATACAACATATCAATATGAGAACGGAGCTGGTCCAATATGCTACAGTTTCCCCACTCAGTAATAGGGAAGAGTGACCCCCTGAGAGTTGGATCCCCTCTGATCTAATATTTATCGCCTATCCTGAGAACAAACCATCAGTTTTGTCTGGCTGGAAAACCCCTTTAAGATTACACAAATAACATTTATATAAAATAAACTTGTATGAAAAAAGAGCTACGAGAGTGAAAAGTGAAAAAACTACTGCAATCATGTAGTGAAGCTTTACTTTGGACTGTGAGCATGTATATGGTTAGTCTTTATATACTTTATTACATAAATTAGTTAATTTATTAAATGTCTTTATTTTAGATTAAAATTAAGCTCCCTCTGGAGATACTGAAACAAGTATATCATCTTCAGTTAAAAAGAAAAATATCGCTGTGCTGCTGCCATCTAGTGGCCATCAAAGTATTTGCTGTATAAAAATGTAAATTTCCTATATCCAATTCCTATATCCAGTTGTGGTTATTTTTAGGAACTTGATTAGTAATTGTTCACCTTACGCTTCAGTGATGAGTGGAAATGTCAGAGCTATAAATCACTGTCCGGTAATGAGCCGCTCTTGTAAGCTGCAAATTGAAGCGTGCGCCATGATTGATAGATGATACAATTTTGACATCTGTTCTTAGAATTACACGCTGTAACAAAAGCTAAAGACTACAGACTTAACCAGTTACTAGACAAAAGGAAGTGCTTAGCCCTATTTAATGGGCAGAAATTTAACTACCTGATGTCTTTGGTAGGGCAAGGATTGCAGGATTGGCAGCTTTCTACACAATTTACATAAATTTTTTTTTACATAGGGTGGCGCTGGTGGTTACTGATGGTCCTGGTAATTCTGTTATTTTCCTGGTGGTCTAGAGTACTTTAGTGGTGCATACCTAATATCTCTGGAGGTCAGGTCAGACAAAGAAGGGGTATTTATGCACATTATACAAATTTGTTTATATCCTTGGTCTATAGCAGGGGTGTCAAACTCATTTTCTCCGGGGGCCACTTCAGCCTCACGGGGTACCTTGAAGGGCCAAGATTATTTTACACATGTATAAAAGTAACTTCTCCTTAACAGATAAGCGAGCTATTAAGCAGTAGTTACATTTGTACATTACTACTGTTACAATCAGCCCTTTGAGGTCAACCAGGAAGAACATAATGTATTGTTAAAACCTAAGACATTGGCATGTTACATACTATCCTCATCCTTTTCTGAATATATCAAAAATTAAGCACTATACAAATACTGTTTACCCCTGCAAACGGTATTATGCTCTATAGTTGCCTCTGCACACGGTATTACGCCCCACAGCGGCCCCTGCAAACGGTATTATGCTCCATAGTTGCCCCTGCACACGGTATTACGCTCCATAGTTGCCCCTGCACACGGTATTATGCTCAATAGTTGCCCCTGCACACGGTATTATGCTCCATAGTGGCCCCTGCACACGTTATTATGCTCCATAGTGGCCCCTGCAATCGGTATTATGCTCCTTAGTGGCCCCTGCATTGGTATTATGCCCCATAGTGGCCCCTGCAATCGGTATTATGCTCCTTAGTGGCCCCGCATTGGTATTATGCCCCATAGTGGCCCCTGCAAACGGTATTATAGTCCATAGTGGCCCCTGCACATGGTATTATGTCCCATAGTGACCCCCCCACCCATGAACTATTATTATACTCTGGGGTCTTTTCAGACCCCAGAGTATAATGATCGGAGACCCAGGTGGTGACAAACATAAAAATCAGTGTTACTTACCTTGGACCCCGGTGCGCTCCCTGCGTTCGGCCTTCTTCAATGTCGCACAGACCAGCGTCGCAACATAATGACGTCGGCCTGGCTCACGTGACGCCTGGGACGTCACCAAAGAAGGCCGAAGCCGGCTGGGAGCAGCATCGGATCGCCGGAGAGGTGAGTAACTCTGGTTTTTATGTTTATCACCTCCCCGGGGTCTCCGATTATTATACTCCGGGGTCTGAAAAGACCCCGGAGTATAATAATAGTAGTATTTGATGGGGTTCACCGGCCACGGCCTCACTTACCATCCCCGCTCCTGCACACAGCCGCTTCTGCGTCCCATAGCAGAAGGGGAAGCGGGGGGCGGCCACGACCAGCAGCGGGGATCGATAAGTAAATAGGCCGTTACGTGCCAGGGATACTCCAGCAGGCAACGGCCTATTTATATATATAAAAAAAAACTTATCTTCACCTACCTGCGATGCCTTGATGCAGCCGCCGCCTCCTCTTCTTGTCTGCGTGTCAGCGTAGGAGGCGCGATGACGTCATTGTATCGCCGCCTGCGCTGACATGCAGAGGTCTTGTAAACCAGCCCAGAACAGGTATTGCGTAGCTTTTTTTTTTTTTTTTTTTTTTAGCGGCCTGTCCTGGGCTGGTTTACATTACATAATGTACATAGACAATAAAAAATGCCGCGGCCCTGCGGGCCGGATAACAGGAGGCCCTGCGGGCCTTGTGTTTGACACCTGTGGTCTATAGCATTGATTTCTTGATAATAATTAAAGGAGTTATGCCACAAAACTTACTTATCCTCTGTACATAGGATATAGGATAAATAGTTGATTTGGTGGGGGTCCAAATGCTAAGGGGGCATTTACACTACCGCTGGTGATCGTCAGTAGTGTCCGTTACAAGATTTAACAACAGACTCTAGCTGAACCATCACAAATCTGTTAAAATTTCCATTCATTTCAATGGAATTTTATCTTGTGTCCGTTAGTGACCAGTAGTGTCCGTTATACATCCAATCCGTCACATGTCTGGTTTTTTTTGCGGACAAAAAATCCTACATGCAGGACTTTTGTGTCAAGTGCAACATAAATCAGCCTTCCTGCAGCTGTCAGTAGGGAGGGCCATGCATAGGGAGTTTTACAGCTTTCATTGAATTAATTAATAAATTCATAAATCAGTAATAAAGCAGTGAGCTCTCCCTAGTGGGGGCAGAGAGAATTACACTCTTTAAGTTATTTCTTTTCCCTTAAAGGGGTTATCCAGGTTTTAAAAAATATGGGACAAATAACAGGATGGATAAATACAAAACACTTCCTAATATATATCATGTTTGAATTCTACACCATTTATCTGATTCATTCATAATTGACCACAACTGTGTCATTTCATTTACAAGCTCACTACCCCTTCCTGTGAGCAGTTCAGCCAGCAAATTAAACATCACAGCAGCACATTATCTCCTTGCTGCTTGAAACTGCTTATAGTGACCTCAGATATCTATAAATCACTGCAGAATATGATGGCGCTGTATAAGTAAGCATAATAAATAAATAAATAAATAATAATATTTGATCAGATATGCAGAGGAGAGCGGTGGCACAACACAGACCCTAGAGAGGGTCCATCATTCCAGGGGACAGTGGAGAAAGTAGGGGTACACAGAGAGTGAGAGTAGGAGAATGAATCATGGGATATGTAGTTTGTGCACATATTCATTGCATGTAAATAACAGAGATACAAGGAGTTGCAAGTAAAATAAAGCCAAGCAAAGGGTGCACAAGGGAACAGTGAGTATTTAGCACTGCTGTGGAAGTATTTGCAGATCATTTTTGGAAGTTGGATAACCTTTTTAACTGCTCAGTGCTGGGTTTCCAGGTGTTAGGAGCCCTTAAATTGAGCTCCTCAAACCATATGTTAGTGAAGAAAGCTGGAGAGCAGTGGATACACAGAAGAGAAAATGTGTGAAGTAAGAGGAAAAGCAAAAGTATCAGAAAGTCTAGGGATCAGTCCATTACGTGAAGCTTAAAGGGAGTCTATCAGCAGTAAATTTGTTATAAACCTAATCCAGTACATTGCAGAGGTGATTCTACAGTTTATAAATATGCCTCTGTTATTCAGCTTTTGAGGAAATATTTTGGGGCAATGAGGGGGTTGGATAGATAATGTGCACATTTTTTTGCCCATTCCCTTTTGGAGCCTCCTACAGTGTCTCCTGTAATCCAAAGTGTTCTCTGTCCCCATAATAAAAAAATATGACTCTGTATATTATATGGGTTATCCACCTTTCTAATATTGATGGCTTATCAATATTAAATCTGCAGAGGTCTGACAGCCACTGCTACACATTGTATGGCGAGTGCACAATGTCGCTACCAGCATGTTAATATTAAACAGACACCTGGCTGTCCCAGAAAAGCTGATCTGTGGGGGTCCTGGCTGATTCAGACCCCTGCAGATATAATAGGCCATCAATTTTAGAAAGGTGGATAAACCCTTTAAGGTCGGGTCCATATGGTGTTAAATGAAGAGATGAAGAGGAATTTGAGGCAGACATCTGCCTCAGATTCCACATCATCTTCTGGTCCCACATGGCAGAAAGGCAAATCCAAGAGTACTTACGTCTCTGCTTTCACCTTGTTCATGCTCTTCCTCTGCTCCAGGAGCATTGCTGTGACATGTCATGTGCGCCTGGAGCTGGAGGAGCTAGAGAGCCAGGGGCGTAAATACCGGGGTAGCAGAGGTAACGGCTGCCACAGGGCCCGGGACATTATGGAACCCCACAAACACTGCTATCATTATACTCAGGGGGTCTTTTCAAACCCCGGAGTATAACGTTCGGGGGCCCAGGGGAGGGGAGCGAACATAAAAATTGTTTTTTATGTTTGAAAAAACCCCAGATTATAATAATCGTTCATGGGGCATAATACTGTGTGCAGGGGCCACTATGAGGCATAATACTGTGTGCAGGGGCCACTATGGGACATAATACTGTGTGCAGGGGCCACTATGGCACATAATAGTGTGCGTAGGAATGCGATTTGTGCGGGGGGGGGGTCGGACGGGGTGGTCCCGAGGGGGGTTGGGGGTGGTGGTTTGAGGGGGGAGGGACCCATGTCAAATGTTCACCTTGAGGCCCAATCATTCCTAGTTACGCCACTGTAGAGAGCATAGAGTTAAAGTACTCCACTAATACTTACCTTTTGCTGCCCACAGCTTGAAAGTGGTCAGTAAAAGAACTAGGGTTAGGTTACTTCCTCTCCCCATGTCTGTGATTGGTTATAATTTTAATTACTGGAACGGCAGAATCGGGGAGAAATGGATCCATGCAAAGACTGCACCACCCTTATGCCAGTCTATCCAAAAGATTGTACAGGGCTGTTGGCCCCCTGCTATGCCAGTTCTTAAAGAAGATAGGCTGAGTAAGCCCACACACTCACAGATCTGGTTGTCACCAGTAGGTTACTGAAGCAGCTTTCAGAAACAGCAGCTGCACAGAACACAGACAATATCTGTTAAAACATTGTCAGAGTTGCTGTCCCCCAGGAGCACACAGCAGCTTTCTTTCTCGCATAGGGGATGCACTCAGATCTCACAGGTTCTGCTACTCCAGTGTCACAATAAGGTTTGCACTGCTAGCTTTTGGATTAGACTCTGGTCTATTCTCAGACTTCCCAAATAGTCGCACAAATGGGTGTCCAGACCAGACTCGACAGCCAAAAGACCCTGAAGAGATTGGGAAAACTCTTTTAGGCTAAGGCCCCATGTAGTGTCCCGCAGCAAAAAAAAAAAAAAAAAGCACTGCGGTAAAAACCGCGGCGGCAAAGCATTGCAGTTTTTTCCACAGCACTTTTCACAGAAAGTTCACACTTTCTGCTTCAATTATAGTTATAGAGAAACCGCTGGCATTTTCGCAGGTATAATTGACATGCTGTGATCTCCAAAACCGCAATGTTTTTGTAAATCACAGCGTGTCCACTGTACATATTTTACCACACTGTGGGGATGGGATTCGCTAGAATCCCTTCCGCTACACAGGGACTGTAAAACGCCGCGTTTATGCCACATGCAGCCCCGGCCTTTAAGTGACAAGCCAGCGATCAGCATAAATAATGCAATATACAGTACACAATATACTATAAAACATAGAAACACAGAAAATGCACAAAGCAATAACAAATGCACATAATAGTACACAGGAGTACACCAAATCTATCTTGAATGGGGGCTATTATGTCAAACAAATGTCTAAGGCTAAACCTGTAGAAGGGGGTAGCTTCTTCCATCACACACGTATATGGGAAATAACCCTGTTTCTGGCTATTTTGTTAGCAGTTGTACACTCTACAAACTCTATCTCTATCAATTCTCCTTCAGCTGGTGGTGGAGACTCGCTGAGATGATGTTTCACATAGACAGCATATAGAACGCAGAGGAGAATCTGCTCTATAGCTCGCCAGGATCACACAGCTGAAATGTATAAATGATGGCGGATAATGAACAGGGGTCATGCACTATATAGTTATACATAATGATTAATAAAACAAAAAAAAAAATCACTTGGGAAAAGTGTTTAATGGAAGGAGCAAAAGTCCCCTCTGCTAGCAGCGTATTGTAAATTATGAAAATAAAATTTATTACCTTTACTATGGTAAAATATATATATTATAATTGTATAAATAATGAGATTGCATCAGTTATGTACAATTTGCAATACATGAATGTCATATTGTATAAAGCCTGCAAAAAATTGTATCAAACAAGTGGATGTGACTTTATCACTGTATTGTACAGATATCACCAGACAGGTTCCATGTATCTCTATTATAAATTCACTATAAGAAATATTAAAATGTTAAAATTCATGACTGTAAGAACATAGTGTAAGGATGGGGGAATTGTACAGTAACTATAGCAACTCGATTAAATGTAGAATAATGGCAGGAGTAAATAATAGAAACCTATGAGTCAGATGAACAGCAGCACATTCATTTCATTAGTTGTGCTGATGTCAGAAAACAGACAACGTGCAGGGCATGCCGGCTGGGAGAACGTCAGCAAAACCCGCAGATAAAAAGATTGCCCTAGAGTTGGCACTACTGACTGGTACTACTGAAAAGTTGTGCTTTAATAGCACTAATGATAAGTACAGTTCAGGGCATACAGCACAGCATCTGGGAATGTGTACAATGGGATCCTAAATGTAATACAGTATATTATACAACAGGACTGACCTGTAATATTACATTGAATACAATGTGATGTATGATTATACGCTGTTTATTCACGTGGGCAATGCATTTTACAGTAAATATCTATTCTACTTCCTAAAATCAAGAAATTGGCCAGCTACACTTTTAGCTATCAAATGTTCAGCAGAAAAATAGGAAAAGGTTTAGATGCCTTCATGCCTTCAACGGTTTTGGAAATCGCAGCGTCTCTGCTGCACTTATTTTTCTGCAATGTGTGGATGGGATTCGCTAGAATGTCTTGGAGTTGCTAGAATGCCTTGGAATCTCAATTCAGACCAAATATAAAAAAAAAAGTGGGATGACAAGTGGAAGCTTGTTGACCAGTAAGTACCTAGTTGGTCTAAAGCAGTGTTTCCCAACCTTTTCAGACTTAGGGCACCCCTGCAGAAAAAAAAAAATCCTTGGGGAACCCCTACCAAATTATTTTTACCAAAAGACAAAAAATGTCCTAAGGATAGCATTCACGCAGATAATATTATATGAAGGCATGCCAACCAGAGTGTTGATGCCCCCTAGCAGGTTTCCAAGGCTACCCTGGGTGCCACGGCACCCTTGTTGGGAATCACTGGTCTAAAGGCTGGATGGGTGAAATACTGAAGGTGCACAACTTGTCACAGCACAGTAATCAGAGCTCTGTCTTGTAATCATCTGTGCACCCGCCATATGTCTATCACATGACCATGGACTGTATCTCACAGGGGTAGGCAACCTTTTTTGTTTTGTGTTTTTGTTTGATTTAAACTAAAAAAATCAAAGATGAGGTACTCTGAGTGCCAGTCAATAATTGTAAGTCTGACGACCCCTAAAATAAAGTCATATCCCACAAATCATAACACAGAAGTGCTGCCACCAGATGCTTCAGGACGTATGCGTTTACTGCTATTTCCTGGGACGCTCCTGTACTTTTCCATTAGAAGTAATGAAAGTCCATGTACATCCCGCAATTAGTGGTAAATGTGTCCAGGAGCACCGTATGGCAGCACCTTATGGTGAACACACATTATGTATCTGGATGCAGCTATATTCTTAGGCCACTAGAACTTTTAGTTTGATGTAAAACTGCGTTCACATGGTGCTATTTTGCACACAAAAAAATGCCTGTGTTTTTTGTGCAAAAGCACACCGTTATGCAGAATAATGTCCCATAGTGGCCCCTGCACACGGTATTATGTCCCATAGCGGCCCCTGCACAGGGTATTATGTCCCACAGCAGGCCCTGCACACGGTTTTATGTCCCATTATTATTATTTGGCCCGATTGAAACAGCTGGGCGAGGACTTGGGCTGCCGTGCCAGGGAAATAAGCTGACCCCTGGTATATCACATGACCATGGACTGATTTTTATCCACTGGAAGTAAACAGAATGAATGACCGCAAGCAGAGATCTAGGAAACCATAAGGAATTGATGTAGAAAGTATATTGGAAAATTGTATACATTTTCATTATACAAACAGAAACAATTATTCGCTGAAACTGGACAACCCCTTTAAGTATATATGAGCAATTCCCAACAGGAATTTGGAAACCTGCCAAGAGGTCATGACACTCTGGTTTGGAAGATGACCACATACCTTCATGCAACATTATGTGCATCCGTAGGATGTTTTTTGTCTTTTGGTAAAAAGGATTTGGTAGGGGTGCCCTGTGGAATTTTTTTTTTACAGGGGTGTCCTGAGTCTGAAAATGTTGAGAAACACTGGTGTATATATAAATCTTAATACAAGGAATAAAACTAAAATTTTTAAATGGCTCTATCACTGATTTTAGCCTACAGTATAATAAAAGCAAATTTTCAGTATTTCATTATATTCCAAATTTGTTTAATTCCACATCCCTTTTATAACAAATGGCCTGATTGGTGTGGATCTGCTCCCTGGGTCCCCCACAGATAAACAGAATGGGGATCCTGTGTCCCTTGTTCCCCACAACTGCAAGACTACTACACAGAGGAGGTAAATGGAGCATAATTCAAGAATGTGCACTGCCACTATATACAATCTCTATGCAAGAATAGCATTCAGCTATCTTCTTCAGTGCTATTGACTTTGAATGGAGCAGTAAGCATGCCCAACTGTTGCGCCATTGAGCTTCTCTCAATCCTGGGATCCTTCTTTGGCTATCAGTGGTGGTCCCAAACTGCATCCTGATGATCCAGCAGTTGTCACCTATCCACTGGACAGGTGAAAAATTATTTCTGGAATAACCTTTTCATCATCATCATGCAAGAATGTCCCCCATAATTTTATCCTTAGTGGTCAAACTGACTTATTGAAAAGCAAAAATGAATTCTTAATTTTGTTTGGGGTTTCAGTGATTATGGTGGTCAGGGTTGGATTTAACAGAAGGTCCTGGTAGAGCCTAAAGAGGCCATCATCTATATCTTTTGGCTAATGCAAACATTACTGTTATCTGATAGTAGCATATCATACGTGGAAACAAGCAGAAACTTGATAGACTATACTAGTAGTCAACCTGTAACCTTCCTGTTATGTTTCATTTATAGCTGTATTACTGACTGTTTGCTGCATGAGACGGAAGAAGAAGGCTTCTAACCCTGAGAATAATTTAAGTTACTGGAATAATGCAATTACAATGGACTATTTCAACAAGCATGCTGTGGAGTTACCCCGAGAGATCCAGTCTCTGGAGACATCAGAGGTAATGCACTAGATGGTACAGCTCAAGAGGAGTATGGTCAAGGCTCTTGTCACTCTTCAACATCATCTAGCTTCACATTCTCACAAATTAATTTTATTCTTTTTTTTGTTTTTTTAGTTGCATTGCATTGATTTTTTTAAATAAATAACAATTTTTATCTTTTGTACATTGAGCTCTCTATTTCCTTCTCCTCAGGACCATCTCTCAGAACCACGCTCTCCAGCCAATGGTGACTACCGAAACAGTGGAATGGTTCTTGTCAACCCATTTTGTCAGGAAACTCTTTTTTCAGGACATGAGCAAGTTTCTGAAATATGATGATGCCTGACTGATGATATATTCAATACTGTGTTTTACATCCAGAACATCAACAGCCTTGAATAAAATGGACACCTTGTAACCAAACATTAAAGACAGTAAAAGCTCTATTTCTTCATCTACAGTAGAAACTGGATAATAGATGGTTTAAAGTTTAGTTCGATTTAGTTAAAGTTACAGCCATCCCTCCAAAGTACCCTAAGAGCAGCTCATACACCTATATCATATAAATATGCTTTGTGTACCCCTACTCCTCCAATAACTACAATGTTTTCGCTTGTTTTTCCTAAGAATTGTCATCTTTTTACAATTGTGGTAAGACTTTACAGAATAATCTGTGGCTTTATAAATAAAGTTATTTATATGTAAAACTGTGTTTTTTGTTAATAAAATATAAATAGAAAATACATAAAATGTGCTGTATTTCAGTTGAGAACCGATAGGAACATTCATATTTGATGCAGTTTTCCAGTCACTACTCACTTGGACTGGAGATGAACATGCTATGAATAAAAGACAACCACAATGGTCCATCTCCACCTTCATCCTAAGAGCCAGTGATGCCTGGTTGGTCTCCCTGGCAGTCAGTGGCAATGCATGTGTGGTCACTCTCTGTTAAAGTGTTTGGTATATACCAATAAAATAAATATATGTGTAAGAAAAAATATGTGGGTAAAGGCTTAAAGGGGCTTTCCTATGAACATAATCATATTTAAAGGGAGTATATCATTAAAAAAAAAAAATCACTTTTAAGCTAATGGCATGTTGGAATGGCCTTTAAAACCTCCATTCTTCTCCTACCTTTCATTGTTGTCTTCTCCCAGCCGTTTTTGTAGAAATCCGTTTCTTCAATTATGGATATGATCCTCACGGAGCACCCGGGGCGTTCCTCCTTGGCAGCGAGAACCCATCGCGTCATCGCTTGTCACCGCCCATTAGTCTGTTGTGGTGACTCCCATCTTGGTCTTCTCTATCTTCTTTCTTCTACTTCCTCTGACGCAGCGCTGGACTGCCGCCATTTTCCAGTGGTCTTACACAAGAGGCGCAGTACGGTCCAAATAGTAGTTATTAAACTTTTTGCTGAGTTTTCTCTAATAATTTCTGACAACTGCCAGATCACAGAACATTCCTACATTCATGGTTGTATCCATTGGCAAGTAGACTGTCACTGCTAATCTGGTTAGAGAACATCTTTAAAATTTTGCAAATTTTTTCATTATTTTTGCAAAAATGTTTACAAATTTAAATATGGTTAAGTTCATGGGAAAACCCCTTTAATTGCTAGTGTCACTGATCTAATATCAGCAGTAAAGGAAGAAGATTGCAGCCCTCACCAGTAGATAAACTCAATTTATTTTTTGCTTACTTGTATAGCACCATCATATTCCGCAGTGCTTTACAGACATTGTCTGTCACTGTCCAATATAGGGCTCACAATCTACATTTCCCTGTCAGTAATTTTTTTGGAGTGTGGGAGGAAACCGGAGAAAACTCCATGCAAACAAGGGGAGAACATACAAACTCCTTGCAGGTGTTGCCCTTGGCAGGATTCAAACCCAGAACTCCAGCGCTGCAAGGCTGCAGTGCTAACCACTGAGCCACCGTGATGCCCGTCTCTTTCTCCATACTACAATTGTTTCATGTTTAAAAGGAGTCTATCACCTCCTCCAAGCACATTCAACTGTTGGTTATATATGACACTTTGGCAGATTTGAAGAAAAAGAACATTGAAGTTCTATGGAAATAAGGCAGTTTGTGCAGTGGGGATGGGCCTTCAACGTTCTAGAGCACTGCTCCTGCTGCTCAGACCCCTACCATCTTCTGCCTTTGCCACCCCATTAGAGTTGACCCTCGTACTGTTATGACATCACCCATCTTACCAGAGCAGCAAGAGCAGTGTTCCCAGAGATGAAGTCCCACCCCCGGCTTTCCATGAGATTGGAATACTAATCTCAGTCAAGGAAAGCTGAAATGAGAATACTCCTCAAAAAAAATCACACCTAAAAAGCAGACACATAAGAAAAAAAAGGATATGTATCAATATCTAGTTTTACGCTAGGCTCACACTAGCATGCAGATTTCTGTCGTTCGGGTCCACATGAGGACCTGAAAGACGGAGACCCTGTCCACTTAAAAAGCGGTTACATGAAGAAACTTGCGGACCCCATAGACTTTGCAGGACTTAAAATCGGTGGAGTCTCCTTTGGAAACTTCAACGCAAGTGTGAATCCAGCCTTAACATGGCAGTAATATTGTATATTTCCTTTAAGGACTATCCTTCAGTTTTTTTGATGACAGGGTTTCTTTACTGATGACATTGATGGAGAGTGTATGCTGTTCTTTTGAATGTGTGAATGACATTTTTGTAAAGGGCTCCTGTCAAGTGGTTTGGGGCCACTAAACCTCCAGCTTGCTGTTATGCAGCTGAGGTTTAGGGTGGCAAACCTGTGTAAGTGACTGCTGTCCACCACTGCAATGTCTAGAAAATTGTAGCCCACAGATGTGGATTGCACTTGGTGAAGTAGATGTCAGTACATCTTGCTACACTGTGTCCATTGAGTGTGCTACTATGGAGGAGGCTGAATAATGTCTGTGGTCACATGCCTGTCCACTGTATTGATGAGAAAAAGCCTGGCCAAACGGGGGCAACCTTAGAAATATTGTAAATGAGACTGAACTGGCAAAAGCATTTATAATTAAGGAGATTATCCTCATTACAGTAAAGGGGTTGTCCAGAATCTGAAGATATATGATAGATCATCAGTATCAGATTGGTCAGGGTCCGACACCCAAACCCTGAAGAGCAGACCTGGTTGTATTCAGGTACTTATGGACATATACTTAGTATATGGCTTCCAGTGACTGAATTAGCTGATTGGTTCAGGTTTTGGACCCCAACTGATAGGAAACTGATGACCTATCCTGTGGATAAATCATGCATCAGCTTAAATAACTTACTGTATACTGCATTTTACACCTATACAATATATAGTGGTACGAGAACTTAAAGATTTAAAGCAGTCAGGTCCAAAAACCTCTGCAAGCTTCTGTACTGACGGGTAACGTGTTTATGTCACTACATTTAGAAATCCAAGTTATTTAACATTCAGCAGTTTTCTAGAATAAGTCTAAGTAAATAAATTGCCGCCCCTGAAGTGCTCGGTAATGTCTTGTAAGTAATTATCGGGCTCATGTACTCATAAGTGCTAGTTCTGTCCTTATCCATGAAGAGATTATTATGGAACATAAACACCTGCAGCGACATTATAGTAATAACAGATATTCTCCAGCTGCCTGTGCCCAAAGCATAGGCCAGAATGAAAAATGAGTAGTAACATATTCAGCTAGCCGGAGTACACAGGCTGTTAGTTAAGCAAATATATAAAAAGAAATAACATGAATTTTGATTAGTTACATATATATTTGTATAGCTGAAAAGTGGGAACAGATGCCAGCCCTGACCCCTTATATCCTATCTTACACAAATATACGAGATAACTGTGGCACCATCATGAATCAGAACTTTATAGCAAGCCACTAGTAAATCTCATGGTTTTACAATATATTTTACAACATTATTTTGTCGTTTTGCCTATTTTTTAGAAGCTTCTTTTTATTAAATGGGATATATGTGGGGATTTGTATGCCATTTTTATTTTGTGGTTTTAGTAAACATCCAGTAGAGTCACATGAAAATCTTATGTTGCACAATATGTTCACCCTATGTTGCTTCCACAGGGTATAGCTGAAAGCATAATTCCCTTTTGCAATGTCAGTTGCCTCTGCAGTCTGGATGCTTGCATACTGCTCTCTACTAAGTGTAGTTATATACATGTACCTGATTCACTTTACAAGAACCTCAAACTGCACAGAATATCCCTCTTCACCCACTTTTAGAAAAATATGGTGCGTGGGGTGCGGAAACAGTAAAGTGGTGCAATTTTTGGTACAAAAAAGGGCTGTGCACCAAAGATGCACCAAAACTATTCCCATCTATGCCAGATTTCAGGCGTTTTGAAAATATTAAATTCCCACCACTATTTTCATCCTGTCACAATTGCTGCTACCACTTTTACCTCTTGCACTACTCCTCAGATGTTCTGGCTTCTTCTCTCTTCTATTCTTTAAGAAAACACAAACACCCAGATTTACTATTGTGGTTACAACTATACACTGGAATAAACATGGCGCATCTGTGGTGCAATGTGGGTGTGGGTGTGGAATCAAACAAAAAGGATGTGGGATAAAAAGCCCAAAAATGTGCCAAAATTATGCTAAAAAATTCTGGCTCCAAGTAAGCCAACTGAAAGGTGTTATCAACTTACACTTCACTGTATAAAGGTGCTCCAGATTTATCATCCAGCATCAGCCACTGTGATAAACAGGAGCGTATTGGCAATATAATTTACCAGGAATTTTCCCGCTGGGCCGCTCCGCTTACTGATTAGGGGCCAGCTCTCCACCTGCACAGATATATACAGGAGGCTCTGTATGCTCTTGGTACTGTGGCAGGACCTTCGAGGACCAAAAGATTCAGCTGTCACAGAAACAAGAAGACTCCAGCAATGTAGAAGAAAAAGCCTGAGGAAGGTAAAGTGAAGTGTGAGTGAGTGTTGTGTTTGTATCAGAGTGTGTGTCTGACACTAGGATTACATCTGCATTCGGGTTTCCGTTCTTCAGTCCGCTTGGGGAAATCCAATCCGCTTAAAAAGTGGTTACTCGTGGAAACCTGCAGATCCCATAGACTATAATGTGGTCCGTCTGGTTTCTCCTGAAAAATACGGCGAGAAAGGACTTTTCCCGCTTGCAGAACTTTTCTCTCTGCATTTTTCAAGTGGATTCGGGGATGAAACAAAGACCAGGCACAGGTGTAAACCTAGCCTGAGAGTGAGTGGTGTGTATGTGATGTATGATGGGTGCAATTCTATTCCAAAGACCCCACAGTACTACTCCTATTTCCATTCTCCTTTACAAACAGTGCATAGTACCACTTCCTTTGCCCTATACAGACACTGTGCAGTACCAATTCCCTTTCCATTGCCATGTATAGATAATGCATAGTACCACTCCTATTTCCATTGCCCTGTACAGACACTACAGACATTATACTGTGTGAAGGGCAGCACGGTGGCTCAGTAGTTAGCAAGGACAACATCTGCAAGGAGTTTGTATGTTCTCCCTGTGTTTGTGTGGGTTTCCTCCGGGTACTCCGGTTTCCACCCACACTCCAAAGACATACTGATAGGGAATGTAGATTGTGAGCCCTATATGGGACAGTGACTGACAATGTCTGTAAAGCGCTGCGGAATATGATGGCACTATACAAGTAAGCAAAATATATAAATAAAATGAATATATTTTATAAATATATGGGACATTATACTGTGTGGAGGAACCAGTATGGATGATTATACTGTGTGAAAGGGAGACCATGGGACATTATACTGCGTGGAGGGACTACTATGGGACATTATACTGTGTGAAGGAGCCACAATGGATCACTATACTGTGATCCCATATTACTATGGGAACTTATTCTGTATAGTGTTGTGCTTTTGCACAAAAAACGCAGGCAGTTTACCAATAAAAATGCATGCATTTTTGTGCAAAAACGTACCATGTGAACGCAGTTTTACATCAAAGTGAAAGCACCAGTGGCCTAGGACTTGATGCAGCTATAATAGTGTGTTTCCACCATAAGGCTGCTGCCACATGGTGCTCCTGGACACATACATTTACCACTAATTTGGTGATACACTTGTACTTTCATTGCGTCTAATGGGAAAGTACAGGTGCATCCCAGGAAATAGCAGTAAATGCATGTGTCCAGAAGCATCTGGTGGCAGCGCTTCTGTACTATGGTCTGTGGTAGATGACTTTAGTATAGGGGTCGTCAGCCTTATAATTATTGCCACTCCGAGTACCTCATCTTTGATTTTTTAATTTAAAGGGAGTCTATCATTGGGGAAACATGTTTTTAACTGAAGCAATGTTGAAATAGCCTTTATAAGGCTGAGACGCAGACATCGCAGACAAGAAGAGGAGGCAGCAGCTCCATCAAGGCATCAGGGGCCACTATAGAGCATAATACCGAGTGCAGGGGCCACTCTGGGGCATACTACTGTGTGCAGGGGCCACTGTGGAGCATAATACCATGTGCAGGGGCCACTATGGAGCATAATACTGTGTGCAGGGGCCGCTGTGAGGCATAATACAGTGTGCAGGAGCCACTATGGAGCATAATACTGTGTGCAGGGGCCACTATGGAGCATAATACCATGTGCAGGGGCCACTATGGAGCATAATACTGTGTGCAGGGGCCAATATGGAGCATAATACAGTGTGCAGGAGCCACTATGGAGCATAATACTGTGTGCAGGGGCCGCTGCGAGGCATAATACAGTGTGCATGGGCCGCTGCAGGCCGTAATACTGTGTGCAGGGGCTGCTGTGGAACATTATAGTGTGTGTAAATGGGGCGCTATAAACAGGGGCTATGGCGCCTGTTTATATCATACGATGTCTGTTTATAGTGACCGTGTGATGTAATTACAGCCTTGTCACATGGATGTGTATAGGACGAGGCTGTAGTTACATTACATGGCGCTATGAGATGAATAACACTATGTAAACAGAGAAGCGGTTACGGCACTTACACAGGTACCACGGTTCATTCAAACAGCTGATCAGTGGGGGTCCTGGGTTTTTGAGCCCCACTGATTAGTTTATTAATGACCTGGAAAACCTTTTAATTAGTTAACACCTGGGGCATTATTAATAAGGGGCACTATTTATACAGGGTACACACGGACATTATTAATATAAAGATGCACTTGGGGGTATTATTCATTATGGGGGGTTATATCATATATTTTATAATTGGGGTAGCAGCAGGATGGGTGTGCAGGTGAGGACAATGTGGGTCAGGTGCCTGGAAAATGTCTGTGTTGCAAACTTTACAGAGACAAGTCACAGCTGGAAGAAGTGGTCATGGCGGTCTAAAGGGAAGAGAAGGGAAATGTGAAGGATTAGTCAGAGACGTCACCTGTAAGTCACAAAATGTTACTGCCGTGTATTCACCTAAATGATAGAGGATAAATACCTGATTGATGGGGGTCTGTCTGCTGAGAACCCCACTGAACCTGAGAATTGGGTTTTTTCCCCCACTGGGTGGGAATTCAGCCTGACTGCGGCTGAATATAGGTGTGTCGTTTGGTGGATGGACGAACCTGCGTGGCTCTCATTCACTTCAATGGGAGAGCCAAAGATAGCCAAAGTCCAGTACTCCGCTATCTGCAGCGCTCCTATTATAGAGAATGGGGGCCACGTGAGCTCGTCCATCCAACAAGCAGAAGATGTGTGAAGTTATTGTCATTGTTAATACCATGTTGTTGATCTGATACTGAAGTAATGTAGTAAGAAGAATTCTTAAAAACTGTTTTATAACTTTGTGTATGGTGTATATTGTGCAACGATAACAGCGTGTGAAGCTAGTAGTATGGTAACTTAATTTGGTTTTTTTGGGGGGGGGGGCGTATTTCTATAGTCCGCCTCAGGCAGCAAAGAGGCTAGGTTCACCACTGCTATACACTGTATAAACAGAACAGGTGCTGAGTCTGACAATTCAATACTTTTGATAGTTTATGTTTAAAATAGCCAATAAATGTTCCAAGTTTTAGAAAGGATTAACATCTGTTAGGATAAACAATGACATCTACCTTGTAGAAGACTTTCTTAGGCTAAGGCCCAGAATGCGGAAACGCTGCTTTTTTTGTTGCAGGTTTTGCAGTTTTTTTGAACCAAAGCCAAGAGTGGCTACAAAAGGAATGGGAAATATATAGGAAGCTTCTTATACTTCTACCTTCTGCTCAATCCACTCCTGGCTTTGGCTCAAAAAAATGAAGCAAAATCTGGAACAAAAAGCTACATTTCCGCACCGTGGGGCCTCACCCTTCGGCCAAAAACGCTGCGTTTTACATTACCTGCAAAGTGAATTGCAGCAAAAACGCAATTAAAAATGATGCGGAAAAAAATGTGATGCGTTTCTGCTGCGTTTCTTGGCTGCTTTTTGCTACATGGGGCCTTAGCCTTAGGCCAGGATCCCACGTTGTGAAACACTGTATTTTGGCCACAGTGGAAATGCTGAGGCAAAAAAATGCTGCGTTTTACATTACCTGCAAAATTCTGGCAAATCCCATCCACACATTGCAGAAAAAAATCTGCAGCGGAAAAGCTGTGATTTTAAAAACTCTCACGTTACCTCTGCAGACTTTCTGTGAAAAACACTGCGGAAAAAAACACAATGTGTTTCTGCCACGTTCTTATCCTCAGCATTTTTTAGATGCGGCTCGCTACGTGGGGCTTTAGCCTTAAAGGGGTTGTCCAGGCAAAACTTTTAAAGTTTAAATCAAAAAAAATAAAAAAAAAATGTATACTTACCTGTCCCCGTGTCCTCTCGCGCCTCCTGGTTCATCTGCTCTCCCGGGTCTCTTCCGGTCTTGTGCTGAAGCTGCTGAATAGCCTCAGCAGTCACATGACCGGGAGGCGTGGGAGGACGTCGAAGCAACAGGGACAGGTTAGTATACTTTTTTTTTTTTTTTTTCACTGCCCCCTGCTTATTTAAACTTTAAAAGGGTTGTCCGGCAAGCGCTTACCGAGGAAGGTAGCCCCGGGCACCCCAGCGCCCGTGGAGAGGTCTGGGGGGGCCACCCTGGACGCCTTTCTGGCCCAGCGGCCTTCTCTACCGGGCCAGGCTGCTGCGGGGCGGCCATCTTGGATTTCCTCCGCTCTCCAGGCACAGGGGTCGCAGCGCAGCTTCTCTCCTCCCGCGCTCCCCCTGTCAGCCAGCGGAGCGCCGCTTCAACAGAGATCCCTGTCGGCGCCTGGGCGAACCAAGAGTTTCCCCAGCACGAGTACTCCCACAGTCTCCTCACCCTGGGATGTCCCAGCAACTACATTCTGCTTCACCAGCACTCCTGGCAGAGCGGCATGAGAGGACCCCGGATGTCTCCAGCTTCTCAAGGAGTTCTGAGGTCAGTGGCTCTGCACCCTCCTACACCGCTGATGAGTTGCAGCCTGTGGCCACAGAGCTGGTCTCTGTGGCCCCTCAGCTACTATCTTCCCCCATCGCCCCCCCTCCATAGCTCAGAGGGGGATGGCGTGGTGAGGGACGCTGGCGTAGGGGCTCCTCTGCCCCACACTCCCAAGGATTATGCCTCCCCCCCTCCAGTCCTGCACCCCCATAGCTGTATCCCAGGCCCATCTTCAGCACCATCATCCATGGCGGACCTTCTTCCTCAACTTACTACTAAACAAGACATTAAAAGTATGGTTGCGGAAATCACAGCATCCTTCCGATCTGAAATTGCTACCCTCCGCACTGATTTACACTCCATTGCTAACCGAATGGACACGCTGGAGAATGACCATGACACTACCAGGGCCTATGTTGCCTCACTGCATGATACTACCACTGACCAGGGTTCAGCTATACGGGACATGCAACGCTCAGAGGGGGATGGCGTGGTGAGGGACGCTGGCGTAGGGGCTCCTCTGCCCCACACTCCCAAGGATTATGCCTCCCCCCCTCCAGTCCTGCACCCCCATAGCTGTATCCCAGGCCCATCTTCAGCACCATCATCCATGGCGGACCTTCTTCCTCAACTTACTACTAAACAAGACATTAAAAGTATGGTTGCGGAAATCACAGCATCCTTCCGATCTGAAATTGCTACCCTCCGCACTGATTTACACTCCATTGCTAACCGAATGGACACGCTGGAGAATGACCATGACACTACCAGGGCCAATGTTGCCTCACTGCATGATACTACCACTGACCAGGGTTCAGCTATACGGGACATGCAACGCCACTTGGAGGATCTTGACAACAGGGGCCGGCACAACAATATACGTGTCAAGGGACTCCCAGAGGCTGACCAATCTGAGGATCTGCCTGCTCTGCTAGAGGCTGTCTTCAACACTATACTGCAGGAGCCCCCGTCCCACAAAATTAAGTTTGATAGGGCACATCGAGCCCTTCGACCCAGAGGATCTTCCGCCACACCCCGTGATGTCATCTGCTGCCTCCACGACTTCACCCTTAAAGAGGCTATAATGAGCAAAGTGCGCAAACTCAAAGACTTCGAGTTTCAGGGAGCTCAACTACAATTCTATCAGGATCTGTCGCTAATCACCCTCCAGAAACGCCGCCATCTCCGACCCCTCCTCCAGATTCTTCAGGAGCACCAAATTCCTTACCGGTGGGGTTTTCTGTTTGCTCTCATTGCTCGTAGGGATGGTCGCTCCGCTACACTTCGCTCCTTTGCGGATTTGCCTCTCTTCTGTGACCTATTGGATGTTCCCCTGCCGGATTTAACAGACTGGGAGCTATTCTCTCCACCCCCTCCCCCACCACTGGTTTGGCAACGATTGGAGCCCAGACGACGTCATGCATCCTCCGCGGTGGTGACCACTCGGAGGCCCCGGCTGTAGACTGATCCCTGAGGAGGCTGCCCCCCCCTTGAGACGTTCTCCCTTTTCTTGGTGGTGCTTTGGAATCTGCATGCCTTAATGTTATGTTTGCTTCTCTTTTTTTCTTTTTTAGGTCTACGGGTCTCATCTATTATGTTTATTATTGGATTGTTTTAGCGGAGTGGGGGCGGGGTGGGGTCCCGGTGACTCCCCTTCCATCCTTCTTTTTACTGGTGGTTGGGGATCCACCGCCTCCCCTCCGACCTCCTGTCCACGCTCTCCCCCCTAAGGGGATACTTGGACTGTGCGGCCATTGATCCTGATTGGACCTCTGGCTGCCCTCATTGGTCCCCAGGCGAGTGACTTAGCCTCGCCCACAAAGTATTGTTTAACTGTTCTTATTTTTACTTTGTCATTTATGATGTCTTTTGCCTCCCTCCCTCCCTCTCTTCCCCCCCCCCCCTGATCTAGAGACCCTGCCTCGACTTTGGGTTCCTGTTTGTGGATTGCCCTTTTGCCTCTCCGAGGGAAACTTGCCAGCGTCATGTGAGATGGGTGAGCTTATTACAGTCCGCCACTGTCCTCCAATCCTGAGTCCCAATGGTTAGGTGCGTGACAATTAATGTCAAGGGCCTGGGTTCCAACATTAAAAGGCACCATGTCCTTAGAGAACTCCGCTCCTTACGAGCGGATGTGGCGTTTCTTCAGGAGACTCATTTTGACTGCACTGGTACTTTTGCCTTCGCTAAGCATTATTTTCCCGTAGCTTTTTCGGCCTTCCACGATCGACGCAGAGCTGGGGTGGCTATCCTTCTTTCCCGATCCTGCCCAATTACAGTGACGACTTCCCACATAGACCCAGGTGGCCGGTTTGTTATCTTGGAGGGGCTCCTTTATGGTGTCCCGATTGTTTTATGCAATGTCTATGCCCCCAATTCAGCGCAGATCCCGTTATTGCGTCGGGTATTCTCCCGTCTGCGCGCTCTCCCACCATCAGCTTGGCTGGTGGGGGGAGACTTTAACATGGTCTTCTCTGAACGGGCGGATCGTCTGGCGTTACCGCAGGGCCCAACCCCCCATAGGTTGGCCCAACTTGCAAGGGAGTTCCGCAGGCTGATCCGCGCCCACTCTTTGTATGACCTTTGGCGAGTGGACAATCCTACGGCGCGCTCCTACACCTTCTTTTCTCACCCTCATAACACTCACACCCGCATTGACTACTTCTTTGGAAATGCTCCCGCTCTTCGTTTGCTTAGGGACACGAACATTGGCCCTCTCACCTGGTCTGATCATGCCCCAGTCGTGGTTACCTTATCTACGACTCCAGTGCCTACTCGCCAATGTCATTGGCGTCTTAACGAAACACTGCTCAAATCACCAACCTCCCTCGAGACCCTGCGCACACACTTGATAGATTATTTTAGGGACAACTTAGGCTCGGTAGACTCTCTTGCCATTCTCTGGGAAGCCCATAAGGCGGTCATGAGAGGATGCTGTATCGCATTGGCTTCTAGGCTTAAAAGGGACAGACAGGCCCAGGAACAGCTCCTCCAAGCCCGTATTCGGTCCCTTACGACGACTTTGGCAGCGCATCCATCCCTGGGGGTTCTTCGCCGTTTGGTCCTGGCCCGGGCGGACCTCCGTGATTTGGAGACCCGCCATGTGGAATGACTTCTCCTTTATACCCGTCAGAGGTTTTTTGAACGAGGTAATAACTCTCATACCCTCCTGGCAGGAACCCTCAGGGATCATCGGGCCTCTTCCACACTACACTCTGTCCATGACCCCGCGGGTACTCTTCAACATCACCCTGATGCTGTGGTGCTGGCATTCCACTCTTACTACTCTAAGCTGTATGACTTACCACCCCCCCCACGAGCACTACTCCCTGGGGATGACTCAACACTGCTGGAAGACTATTTAAAGGATTGTTGTCTCCCACGCCTTTCTCCTGAGGCCTTAACCTCCCTGAACACCCCCATCACCAAGGAGGAACTAGAAGGGGTCCTGAGGGACCTCCCAAATGGGAAAGCCCCAGGCCCAGATGGGTTCACTTACAATTATTATAAGGTTTTCCAGGGTGAACTCTCTGCTCATCTATTGTCCCTCTTCAATTCCTTCCTTTCAGGTTCCCCTATACCCCCGACTATGCTCTCTTCACTACTCACATTGGACCCTAAACCGGGTAAGGACTTGCAGGATTGTGCTAACTACCGAACGATTGCTTTGCTGAACACGGACCTGAAACTTTTCACCAAACTCCTAGCCAATAGACTGAATGCTTGGCTCCCTCTGCTTGTCCATAAGGACCAGGTGGGATTCATCCCCTGTCGTGAGGGTGATGACAACACCAGGAGGACTGTGGATTTGGTGGAGGTGGCCAATCATTATTCTACCCCGGCCCTTCTCTTGAGCCTGGACGCTGAAAAGGCTTTTGACCACATAAATTGGTCGTTTATGCATGCTACGCTTAAGGCGTTCGGGCTTACGGGACCGTTTCTCACAGCTATCCAGGCCCTTTACTCCTTACCCTCAGCAGCAATTAAGCTTCCCCATGCATCTTCGCCCTCCTTCCCTATTCGAAATGGCACTAGGCAGGGTTGCCCCCTGTCACCCATCATATTTGCCCTCTGCATTGAACCGCTAGCAGCCAAGGTTAGGCGAGACCCTAATATCAAGGGGATCATGGTCCAAGATAAGGAATTTAAGGTATCTCTGTTCGCGGACGATGTACTCCTCACTCTCACCTCCCCTCATACTACCCTTCCAAACTTGCTGTGCTCGCTGGAGACCTATGGTGATCTCTCAGGGTATAAGGTGAACCCCGCGAAGACTGAGGCACTCCCACTCAACATCCCACGGGACCTTCTCCTTCTCCTCCGCAGTAATTACGATTTCCAGTGGCGGGAGTCCTCTATCCGCTACCTGGGAGTCCATATATCCACCTCCTATGCGACCCTCTACTCGGCAAACTACCCGCGGTTGTTTTGTGAGCTAAGAGCCCTATTGGACAAATGGCAACCCTTGCCTATCTCCCTTTTAGGGAGAATTGCCGCAGTCAAGATGACTCTCCTCCCGAAGCTACTGTATTTTTTCGAGACGCTCCCGGTCGCGATACCTCGGGGAGAATTACGGAACCTACAGAAAGCTATCTTCCAGTTTATCTGGCAAGCAAAACGACACCGAATACCCAGATCTGTTATGCTGGCAGATAGGGGGTCTGGGGGTATGGCTGTCCCACATTTGTTACATTGTTACTGGGCGGCCCACTTACGCCATATCCCATTCTGGGCGGCTATGCCAGCATACACCAGATGGGTGCAGATAGAGAAGCTATGGCTGGCACCCATGCATTCTAACGCGCTTCTGTGGGTCAGCTCCCCCCACCCCCCCCTGCCTCGTACCTGTTGGGCCCCATTCGGTTTACTAGATCTATCTGGTCTACCTGTTGTGCTAGATTCTCCCTGATGTCCCCGCGCTCATCTATGGTCTCCATACTATACAACCCCCTTCTCCCGGAGAGCCTGACTTCTGCCATGACTAAAGTGTGGTCTGAAGCTGGCCTTTACCAGATTGCTGATATGGTTGACCCTGGAACCTTGGAACTCAGGTCCTTTGCTCATCTTACAGCTAATCAAAACCTGCCAGGTACTGAATGGTTCCATTACTTGCAGGTGGTTCACTTTGTCCGCTCCCTCCATGGGTCTCTTAAGGTGTCACTTCCCACCACTTTTGAAAAGATTTGCCGTGCAGGCACGTCCACTAGGGGCTTTATATCCTCTATTTACCAACTTCTTAACTCACAAACTACAGGCTCTCCTGTTAATCATCGCTATATGCTTAAATGGGAGATGGCGGTGGGTAAACCCATCTCCCAGGAACAGTGGCGGATTGTATGGTCTCGGGCCCAGAAATCATCTCAGTGCATTACGTTTAGGGAAACGCAGTATAAGCTGTTGATGCATTGGTATCATACTCCGGCTCTCCTTTATTCTTTAAACCCATTAGTTCCCCCATGGTGCTGGCGCTGTGGAGCTGCGGTGGGTACCCTGCACCATATCTTTTGGACGTGCCCTCTCATCCTCGGTTTCTGGAGGGAGGTCAGGACTCTGACGACTGCTCTCTTTTTGCAAGAGGTTCCTCTTGACCCTCTTCTTTATCTCCTGAACCTTCCCCCCAGACACCTGAGCAATAAGTCATCCAGGCTTTTCTTACATCTTTGTACTGCAGCTAAAACTCTCATAGCTAGAAACTGGAAGAAAGTGAGTCCCCCATCTAGTCTTGAGCTTGTGGCTAGAATGAAGGATGTGAGGAGTCTTGAATACCTGACTGCTGGCCTACATAATTCAAGGGAAGCCTTTGGGGCTATTTGGGCACCCTGGGACATGTATTGTACATCACAGGGTCTCTGATCTCTAGTCCTCTCCTTCCCTGCCCCCCCTTCCCTTTGGTCCTACCCTTGTCTTCTTAACCCCTCCATTCCCCCCCTCCCTTGTTCACTGCTTAATTTAAATGCATATTGCTTAAGGGGGAAGAGGCGGATAGCCTCTATTTACCTCAATGCTTCCTGTTTGTTTGATTATTATTGTTTTTTTTGTTTTTTTCTTTATTCCTTGTTAATGAAAAATTTTTCAATAAAATTACAGTTATATATAAAAAAAAAAGGGTTGTCCATTTTTGTCTGGACAACTCCTTTAAAGTTTTTTTTCTAGTTTGTATTTTCACTACATCTAGCCCAAAGCATCACCTTCACAAGGAAATCTTAACCTAAGAAAGTCATACTGATTTCACCTATACAATGGAAAGCAATCATATCAGTATATCTACATCAAAGTATAACATATATGGTACTCTCCTATAGAGCTAATAGTCCGAAACCTGCTTTGTACTGTCCTAGATTACTGGTGACAGGTGTCAAATGGTCATTTATTCACTTTCACTGCATTTCATTGGACAGGCATTTACAACAATCAGATTATTCCTGAAATGAATTGCTGAGACAGTGGAAGCCGTAGAACAATGAGGCAGAACTCTCCATGACAAATAGTACAAACACCATGTTCCAGAATTGCATATGACAAGATGTAATCCCAAAAATTCAACAACAAAAAAAACAACCTAACATTGAGAAGGGAATCCAGACTGTGTGAGAGCAAGGACAGAGTGGAGAGAGTCTCCTGCAGCAATGCCTTTACCAAGGCGTAGGTCATCTATTTTGGGGCAACAGCCCCCTTTGTCTTCTGCTGAGTGTTCTGGGGTTACCAATCGTAGGGTCAGCATTGGAAGTGCAAGTAACCTTCCCAGGCCACCAGGTGTGTATGTAGGAAGTGTCCCAACCGGAGGTGTAAGTAGTCTTGGCACTCGGGTATCTCGACGAGCCCTGGGCATCAGCAGTGTTTTTATGCAGGGACTACGCAGTTCTGGCCCACCAGTTCCTTTTACCCAAAGCTTGGAGAGAGGAAGAGCTCCCACATTTGAATCATTGAATGGCTGCTTGGTGGAGTATATAGATAAAGTGAGAGCCTTAGAACAGGTGAACCGTGAGTTGGAAGAGCACATCAGGGTTTACCTGGACAAAAAAGCATCAACTGTAAGCAGTTGGGGATCGCTCAGGGACAACTGGGAGAATATATACCATCAGGTAAGTGAAATCAAGTGTGATTATTTGTCTGTAGGTAACATTTGCATTTTATCTAATGGCATTCTTTTTTTTAAGCACAACCAGGGTTGTGATGTTTTGTTTTTTTTTTTGTTTTTTTGACAGCTTACATTTTTTTACATGCACATTGGAAATCTATAATGAATCTTAAAAATCATAAGTGATATCTGTATTTTTACAGCTCAGACCAATATAAGTATATCAGCAGCATGTGCTGTGAACTGTAAAATGATAATTCAGTCTAAATAATCTACAAAAGCTCCTCCAATATAAAAAAAAAAAAAAAACGTTGCAAAAATACAGCGATTTTACCGCTGTGGAAATGCTGCGGCAAAAAAACGGGTTTTACAGTACCTGCAAAGTGAATGGGATTCTGGCTAATCCCATCCACACATTGCACAGAAAATATGCCGTGGAAAAGCTGCGATTTCAAAAACACCCATGTTTTTGAAAATCTCAGCATGTCAATTTTACCAGCAGAAACTCTGGCATTTTCCCTATAGGTTTAATAATGGAAGAAAATCCGCTGAAAAAAAGTTGCGGAAAAAAACGCAATGCGTTTCCGCTGCGTTTTTTTCTGCAGCGTTTTCTAGCTGCATTTCGCTACATTGGGCCTTAGCCTCACATCAAATTTAAATTTTTATGTATACTTGAAAGAAGTTCTTATTTTATAGACTATCTTGGAATTCATAGCTGGCAGCCCTGGGAACAGCTCACTCACTCACAAAACATTGCTCATACTACATTAACACATACAACATACGTTGGGCTATACAGGGATTTGTGACCACCAACATTAAGATAGTAAATTTTGTGCTGCCAGTCATAGTCAATGATAGAGAATGTTATCACACAGAAATCCAGCAGGTTTGGATTTCTGCTGACTGTCAAGGACATGACAACTTGCCGGTCACAATGTGACTACACTGATTACTAGGTGAGATGCAATTGTGTGACCATTGCATGGTCAGTGCCCCAGTATTTACCCATAGTCTTAAACTTTGATGAGAACTAAGCTGTCATACCTAATGGGGCAGATTTACTAATATGGTATAAAGTTAAACTACGTCAGATTTATAACTGTAGCTTATGTGGGATAAAAATTTGCCGTATCTTTACACTACGTATTTAGTCTGAGTTTACGCATACTTGCCAACATTGACTGGGAGTTTTCAGGGAGAATGGCACACAAACATGTCACTAAAAATTTTGAGGGGTGGCCACACCCATTTCTGGTGAGACCGCAACAATTTTGGTGCATACTACACCACTTCTTTATGATACATACACAAAAAAAACCATACCAACCACATTCCTTTTTGTGAGGTACCCACATCACATATAGAAATAGCGCCCTGCCGATACAGAAGCATTCTACCAGGCCCAGGAGATATATAGTCAATGGGGTCCGCTGATATTGGGTGGGTGACTAATATTTTAGCCGTCCTCCAACAGACCAAAACAACAGACAGGCTACATTAGTGTGAACCTAGCGTAAGGAGCAATTACTTTATAACAGAGTTAGTGTGTTTTAGATTTGTTAATTAATTAAATGCATCAGCAATCCAAATCAGAGTAAAAATTCATATATTTAGTCACAAGATGGCAGTAGATGCACAAAATAACTATTACTGCCCACCCAATCTACTCCATATGCTCACTTTTTACATTAATGTTATTTATGCAAATTTGAAGTGGTTGTCAGGGATTTTCATAAAGCACCCAAATACCATACCTCACTTTTTCAATCCGCTGCCGCTGCAGTGCTGCCACTCTGGTGGTCCTGACCCTCTTTGCTTATGTGTTGTGATGATGTCGTGTGATGATGTCATGTATAGCCATGATAGCACTGCATTGAAGACAATCACCAGTCTCAGCTTTTTTAAAAAAAAAATCGGACAAATGCTTTGAAATACAAGTAATACCTCGTACACTCGCGTTTCCGAATTTGCGAATTCACAGATTCGCGATATTTTTTTGGCAACTAACATATATAGATTTTGCTCTTTTTTCTCAGATCTGTGAAATTTAATAAAAAAAAAACACCTTCGCTATTGGGTAGTACCGTTCTGTTCGTTACGTACCCGGTAATTAGTTTCATTTTACTGTGAGTGTATAAGAAAAATGAATGAATGTATTAATATACAGTACTGTACAGTATACTTTAGTATACTGTACAGTACTGTAGGGTAAAGTTTATTGATATTTAGGGGTTAAACATTAGAAATCGGCATTGTAAGCGCTTCTAAGCGCTTGTACCAAACATTCGCGATTCCTCGCGATCCGCGACCGGTTCTGGACCCTAACCTCGCGAATGTACGAGGTATTACTGTAAAGCAGACTTCCCATGACTACAACAAAAAAGACCAGGATATATGTCACTGAATATATATAGTGAAACCGCCAGGGTTGTTTGGGGAAAAGTATATCCTCAACAAGAGATATTACAGCATCATTCGATAATAGTCCATCTTTATTTAGCCGACAGCTAGCCAAAAGTATCCACTATGATCAATATGCTTTTGGCAGTCCAAAATCTGCCGGTGGTCAGCCATGAGTGAATGTTTTTTCATGGCATTAAGACCGGGGCCCAACGTTGCAAAAATGTAGTGTTTTGGCTGTGGCAGAATCTCTGTATCAAAAAAGGCTACCTTTTACGTTAACTGCGAGTGGATGGGATTCTGGCTAATCCCATGATCACATTGCAGAAAAAAAAAATAAGCAGTGAAAATTGCAGCCTGTCAATCATACCTACGGAAATTCTGGCTTATTCCATGTAGCTATAATAGGGGCAGAAAGTCAGCAGAGGAAAAATCTGAGGACTTTCTGTGAAAAACCACGATGTGTTTCCACCATGGTCTATCCCTGCAGCGTTCTGCGGCTCGCTATGTGGGGCTTTAGTCTAAAGGGGCATTCTTATGAACAAAATCATGTTTAGATTGGAACACAATTGAAAGTTAAACATTTTAGCAAATATAAATAATTAAACATTTTGCAGAGTTAACAATTTTCTCATGTTATCAGGCTGGGACAGAACATGTAAGAGAAGATAATCTGGCCACAATAAAGTAATCATGGCTGGGTTGCAGAAAGTTCATGTATTCATGGTTGCATCCATTGCTAATGGATCAAGACAAACGATTGTCAATGCTGAGATGATTAGAGAAAATATTTAAAACTCTGTGAAATTTTTAATCATTTATATTTGCAGAAATGTTAAACTTTTAATATTCAGAATTTTTATTAGTTTTAAAAAATAATACAAACATCCAAATAGGTAGTCAAAGGTATGCAGGAGCATTGATACATATTTCAACATATTTGTCAGTATACATATTTTCAGTATTCATTGCATGGTATCTATATAATCTATAGATATTATCACATTGCTCTATGTGTAAATCCCTACATTGTGTTGGCTGACGTCAATGGACTTAAAGAATGCTATTTTCTGTAACTGCCTTTGATGATGGAATATTTTGTTCTTAATGTCTGATTCCCGTTTATCCATTATTGAAATAGTTTGCATGGTAGTTTTGAGGTCTGTTATATTGTAGTAAAACAATATGCCTTTGGGCTTGCTTTGGACTTGCTTAGTAGAAAAAGTACTTAGAAAAAGTAATGTAGGATGTTTGAGTTGATCTTTGGTAAACTGGATTTATTTTTAGGTTAGAGAAATGTAGAGTCGCAGCCAAAAATGCTGTGGAAAGACTGCGGCGGAAACACACCGCATTTTTTCTACAGCATTTTTCATTGAAAGCCCACAGAGTTTTTGAAATTGCAGCTTTTCCACTGCAGATTTTTTATGCAATGTGTGGATGAGATTAGCCAGAATCCCATCCCACTTTGCAGGTACTGTAAGGCCGAGGCCCCAAGTGGCGTAATCCCATCCAAATATTGCGAAAAAATATGAACAGCAGACACTCTGCGATTTCCAAAACTGTTGTGGTTTTGTAAATCACAGCATGTCAATTACCTATGGAAACGGCGTTGGATTCCCTATAGGTATAATGGAAGCAAAAAGTCTGCGGACTTTCTGTGAAAAGTGCTTCGGTAAAAACCGCAATGTGTTGCTGCCGCGTTTTTTCATAAGAAAAGGACCATTAAATGAATAAAACTTAACCTTTAATATAAATGATAGTAAAATAGACAGTTATAGTAGGAAGGTATCAAAAATAGTGTAGATGTCAAACCGTGCTCAAGATTAGTAAAAGAATGGTCTTACCCAAACCTAATGAGAAGTCATGGGGACCCAGCGGGGGTTGATGTTTTACACCCCACCTTTCACCTATGTCCTCATTGACTCCTGTCCTGACAAGGACAGCCCCGAAAGCTCTCCCTGAAATTGTCCTATCAAATCAACCCCTTCTTCCAATCCTCAGGGGATTAGTAGCGTGTGCCCAGTGGGGGTTAATGCCCAGCTGTTTAATATTCCTCTTGAACTTGGTGATGCAGAGCAGTAGAAAATGTGTTCAACCGTGAGTGCAGGGGAGCTTTTATGTCAGCAGCGGTCCCATTGCGTCTTTTCCCGCAGTGCTTTTTTGCTGCAGCCCGCTATGTGGGGCCTTAGCCTAAGAAATAAAAACTCTTATTTGAAGGAAGTTATAGAAATCCTTGCTTTTTAATCCATATTGTTTGGTTAGGTATGTGAAGCTTAGTTTGCCACTCCGGAAAGTGAAAAGAATAAGAATACCTTTAGATTTCCAGGGAGAGAGATCCAAATCAATTCTAAAGTATTCTAAAAGCTCTAGAATGTATTGTGGTGGGATTAATGTATCATCTGATTTCATTCTTAGATATTTCCAGGCTATATCAACAGCTTGTATGGTATATAGATAACTATACAGAAATGTTGAACTTTTCATTGTTTACAAATTAATCATGACTATTTTCAGGGGAACCCCCTTTAACATACCCAATTGTTGGCCAATTTGGTTGATGAAAGTATAACCTGTATAGTGAAAATTCACCATCTTGTTTTTTGTTAATTGCTTCTGAGTGAGACGGATCTAAGACCTGAGATTTATCAATTCCTAGTGACACTGTAATAGCAGAAGCTACAGCACTCTGCATATTATGGTTATAGAGGAGGTATATGGAATTACAAGTCACCTGTTCTTTTTACCAGCGCATTGTATACATTTTGTAATGATATGTCTGACCATGTCTGTCATCTCAATATGTGATTTCTCTCTATTTATTATATTTTATGTATTTTTATCATATTAAATAAAGATACATTTGACCTTTTATTGTTGCGTGTACAATTTGGTGGTGTCAAAGAACGGCAAATACGAATGTTTCATGCATTGTTTACCTTTTTAAATGTCTTGGACCCCACTTCTACAGTGTTTATCATGCGCGAATCACACTTAAGTTTACAATGGATGGGACTCTCCCTGAGCCCTGACACATGAAACTGAATATGTATATTGATATGTCAGGTTTTTTTCACTGACCACCTAACCATATGCAAATGCATGAGCTATGAGTGTTCACTGTGTTTTTCACTGATGGTTGCTAGGAAACACTGAAGAAAAACTTCACTTTTTTTTTTTTACTGAAGGGAAAAACTGATCCAAGTGCATTCTGTTATACATTCACATCTATGAGGGCTTCGAATGCATTCTGTTCCAATGGCACAGATGATTATAGAGCAGGTCCTACTGCTCCGTGTCATTGGAACGGAATGGAGCAGAAGCTGCCATAGATGTGAGTGTATAATGGAATGCATTCTGTTCCAAACTCGGCCCCATATTGGATGCACACTCAATTGTGTGTATTGGGTCTAAATGACAGGCCATAGAAAAAAAAAATGGGTCTCTGACCAAAACTATGGTTGTGTGCATGTAGCCTAACGCTGGCTTCACACTTGCATTTAGATATATAGACTATTATGCATGCATCTGAGACCGGGCGCAGATGTGAACCCAGCCTAAGGGTGAGGTCACACATTGCAGAAAAGCAGCATTTTTTTGTTGCAGATTTTGCTATGATTTTTTGAGCCACACCTAGGAGTGGATTTAGAAGAAGGTAGAAGTATAAGGGTTTCCTTTATATTTCCTATTGCTTTTGAAGACACTCTTTCCTTTGGATTAAAAAAAAAAAAAAAAAAAAACACAGTCAAAAAACTGAAGCTTCTCTGAAGACTGAACACTGATGGCTCTGTCTTTTTTTCTCTGATCCATTGACTGAAATGGGCGAGTCTCATGCTTGAAAAAACTAGGACATGCTGAGATTTTCTGCACAGATTGGCAGTGAAAACAAGTGACATAAATATACACATTCAGTTGTTTTCAGTGTGAGTTCCATCCATTGTGAACTTGTGCAGGACATGTGCAGGTTAAGAGTACTTAGTTTACATTTTTAATACTCTATTAGATTGACATATCTTCCTTATGATCACTTACAAAGAAACTGCATCATTGAATATACATAGAAGGAAATCAATGCACAGTAACTGTCCCATTCATATTGATGGAGCTTACAGAGATCCATTAACATGGCGCAGAACAACCCCCATTTGGATGTACAGTATGCACCATATTATCAGTGACATAATTCGGTCACATCTGGCGATACCTATGCTAGCAAAAATGAAATGGCAGAATTAAAGATTTTCTGATTATCCTAATATCCTACTTACTAAAGGCATTGTGTAGAAGACTTCTGTCCCCATTATGTTTATATCATACATGACATGAAAGTATTGTTGACTGCTCTCTTTAATAAATTGAATGGAATTGATTTTCAGTTTAACAAATTGTCCACATGTAAATCTGTAGCAAATAAACATCTTGTACATTCATCAGGCACACAATATGATTAGTTGTGATTTTATACGACATCACTTAAGTTTTTCTGTATTTCCAACATTTAGGCTAAGGCTACATTCACACCTGCGCTTGATCACTATTCGGGGATTCCATCCCACTTGAAAATTGTGGAGAGAAAAGTCCTGCAAGAAGGACTTTTCTCTCCGCATTTTTCAGGCCGAGATAGGGCAGACACCCAGCGGAACCCATTGTAGTCTATGGGTTCCACAGGTTTCTGCAGGTAACCACCTTTTAAGCAGATTGGGTTTCCATTTTTCAGGTCCCCAAGCGGACCTGAAGATCGGAAACCCCAACGCAGGTGTGAACCTAGGGTAAGACTCCATGTTGCAGAAAAGCTCCTTTTTTTTGGAGATTTTGCTGCGTGTTTTTGAACCAAACCCAGGAGTGGCTACAAAAGGAGTGGGATATATAAATGAAACTTATACTTCTACCTTCTGCTCAATCCACTCCTGGATTTGGCTCAAAAAATATAGCAAAATCTGCAACAAATAAAGCAGCTTTTCCACAACGTGGGGCCTCAGCCTTAGAATTTCACCAGTTTCACTTGATATTCTCATTTACCAGTTTAGTTCTTCCCTAGCTTTACTTTATTTGCTCTTATTAAGAGGCTTAGGCTTTTCTTTGCATGGATGTTACACCATAGGAAAGATGATGTTACTGCCTCTTATAGAAAGGGAATTTTTGCACACTCATATTTCAGACATGGGGCAGGGATTTTTTTAAGGCAATGTATTCATAAAAATATGCATTGTTTTTAAACATGTAAAGTAGTCAGAAATGACCAGAACACTTCATTTATTTTGCATGGTTGCCTAATTTTGCAGGTGGGAGATGCTGTTTTGGAGAATGCTCGGCTTATGCTGCAGACAGAGAATATACAAGCATGTGCAGAAGATTTTAAAGAAAGGTATTTGTATATCTATCAAACATGTAAAACCTAATGATGTTTTATATTGCTGTTGTCGACAGGTTCCATCCATAGTAAATGATGCCTCTATGTGAGCTAGTAAGCAGGACATTTAGGGACCTGGACACTACTGGCTGAACTAAAACACCACCATATTGTACCCAAGTAATTATTGAATGGTGATGCCAATTGGCCAGTAGATTTATTAAGGGCTGGATTATAGCCTAAAACATTACCCATTCATTCTTGTGGACATGTAGAATCAGTTAAAACGAACCAATAAGAACATAAACTGGAGCAGTCTTCTGTTGGTTTTGTATATACTGCTTCCTAATAATTAACCATGTATCCTCCAGATACACAGTGATAGATATTACTTACAGCTTCCATATAATTTGTCTTTCTGTTGGTCTATGGGGTTGGTGCTGAGTCGTAACATCCCTGGTGGTCTTAGCAATTAAGATGATAATGGTAATAACTACCCTATGATCTATGCAAGTGAATGAATGAATCCCTTGTGACATGGAAATTGAGGGCTTAATGGAAACTTACCTGCTAGTCTAGAATAGTGGAGAAGTTTATGCCCACTTCTTATTTAGTCTGGGGCACTGAAGACACTTTTACATACTTTTTCTTATCTTCATTGAACTTGATGGATATGGGAAGGGGTCAGTGCTATAATCATTAATATTAATAGATCATATTCACTCCATAAACCTTGCTTAAAGTTAAAGGCTCTGTACACATTCACAATCTACCTTTGTACCTACACCCAAACCTTGTGTTACGTGCAATTTTTACTGACATAAAGTCATGAGAAAACAGTTCTATAGCTTTGTATATTAGCACATAATAACAAAACATCTGGTCCTTAGAAGGTCTTAAAATTAGGCAAATAAACTTCAGATGAACAACAACATACAACAGATTCCACTGTTGCAATAGTTATTCAACAAAAATTAAACCAAAATGAAAAAGCCATGTGTGATAAACTAAGTCCACCCCATGAGTCAAAAGCTTGTAGATGTAATGTTTTTCTATATGACTTTATTAGCTTCTCACATCGTTCTGGAGGAATTTTATTCTTTACAACATTGCTTCAGTTAATTGAGGTTTGTTGGCATTCATTTCTGCACAACTTCCTAAGATCACTGCTGATGTCTTTCCTTCTTGGCATTGTGCCACACTCACTGAATATCAAATAAGCAGCCCCTTGCTGCTAGTTACCTTCTTAAGGCTACGGCCCCACGTTGCGGAAACGCAGCTTTTATTGTTGTAGATTTTGTTGCGGTTTTTTGAGCCAAAGTCAGGAGTGGATTGAGCAGAAGGTAGAAGTATAAGAACTTCCTATATATTTCCCATTCCTTTTGTAGCCATTGTTGGCTTTGGCTCGAAAAACCGCAACAAAATCTGCAACAAAAAAAGCTGCGTTTCCGCGACGTGGGGGGCCTCAGCCTAAGGCTATGACCCCACATTGCGGAAACCTAGTAGTGGCTACAAAATTAATGGGAAATATCTAGGAAGCTCTTATACTTTTCCCTTCTGCTTAATCCATTCCTGTCTTTGGAAATACATTTTGGCTTTGGCAAAATCTGCAACAAAAAAAATCTGCATTTCCGCAACGTGGGGCCTTAGTCTAAGGGTGTATTTAGTTTTTCATAACTTTTTCTGCATGTTTGCCTAGTTTTTGTAAGTAAACAATGGCACAATTTTGTTTATCATGTGTCGTTTATCTTAAGCTCTAACTAGATTTTTTTTTTTTTAAGAGCTTCTAAAGACTAAATCTTTTTTTTATTATTATATACTATATTATATAAAACCTTAGAATTGAAAGGGGGTGTACTTTGCTTTTCTCATGACAGTACATTCAATGGATGGCAATGCAGCTGAAGGATCAGTCTATGGAGAGTGTATTTGTTGTCTGTTACCATGAAAACATACATACCTCTATAGAAGCTGTAGACACAATAACATAGGACTTCTTAGCTATTTGAAAACTTGTGTCGCTTATTTTTGAAGCTCTTGAACAACATTAGTATAAGAAGGTGAACATAGCCTTTAATGTCAACATTACTGATCTGGGGCAGTGAAACTTATGTTTCATAGCTGGGGTCTAGTAGTTTGTAAACTACTCTGGACTCCACCATCCCTCCCTTCATCCCTGTGATGGTTTGCATCTTCTTCATCCTACAGAGCTCAGTGCAGGCAGAGAATAGATGACTGTGCCCCTGAGTGAAAAACAGAATAAAATACATTTACTGTATACTTATAATATAAAATGCAGCTGCAACTTTTTTTTCTTTTGACTAAGAATAACAGTTGAATGTATAATTATATGGTGGTGTAATAAGCCTGGCAACGCACTTAAACCTCAAATTACTTAATCCTTAAATTATCTGAACTCATGGACTCAGTAATTAAATGAATTTGTCAGCCAGTAATTGTTTTAATAATGGACCAACTAAAGGAATGCTAAAGAAATAGTCCTGCCTACAATAATCTGAGTAAGCACCAATAGAAATCTGAAATTGTGACACAGACATTAAGGCTTAGGCCCCACGTAGCGTTCTGCAGCAAAAAAGCGCTTTTCCAATAGTGTGTTTCACAGAAAGTACGCAGAGGTTTCCTCAGCAGACTTTCTGCTTCAATTATACCTATAGGAAAACCGCCAGCGTTTCCGTAGGTATAAAGGACATGCTGAAATTTCCAAAACCACAACAGTTTTGGAAATCTAAGTGTGTCGACATCACGTATTTTTCTGCAAAGTGAGGATGGGATTTGCTAGAAACCCAAACACTTTGCTGTGACTGTAAAATGCCGCGTATATAGGAAGTACTTATAAACACAGCGTTTTTCCTGCTGCAGAAATGCAGGAAAAAAACCACTGTATTTTACAGTACCAGCAAAGTGAATGAGACTCTGGCTAATCCCATGCACACATTGCGAAAAAAAAAAAGGCTGCATGTCAATTTTACCCGCGGAAACGCTCATGTTTGTCCTATAGATTTAATAGGGGAAGAAAAACTGCAAAGAAAAATGCAACAAATAAAGCAATTAAAAACGCTGCAGAAAAAAACGTGATGCATTTCTGCTGCATTTTTTCCAACAGCACTTTTTTGCTGTGGCCTGGAGCCTTAGCCTTAAAGATATTGTTTACAACAGCAACAATGGACCTTAAACATAATAGTCTGGAAATGTTTACTGAGGTTTAATGGGAGAGTTTTCTAGCCTGCCCTGTGATATGGGCAGAGGCCATTGTGAAGGGGAATTGCAGTAGAAAGTGAGCTGAGTTATCTATATACAGATAATACCTGTCATTGTAATTCTACCTATGCTAATAATGAAGTGACTGATTCAAAGTCATTTCCCACAAAACAGGAAGTATCAGCCTATTTTTATGCTAAAGGTGTAACAAGAAACACGTTGATTACCTCTTGTATGCATGGGCCTTATTACATAGACTAAATAGGGAGGAAGGATCTCTACTACGATCTTTCTTTCCCCATTCAGATGTATGGATTATTGGCAGCACTGCCCTGAATATAGAGGGTGATGTACTGCTGGAGGTCGCCATCTATTAACCTGCTTAAAATATGCAATCAGCCAACCAGCTAGTGTTCATTGGTTGGTCAGCTGATCGCTACCACCATTAGAGCCATCTAACAGGGACTATAGTGGCCTGGGGGAAAACTTAAGGACATTCCAAATTTGTAAAATATAGATATTGATATGGAAAATAAATAAAAAAAATATCTTGAAGAATATGTTTCACATGAAAACAAAGTCATTTTCTGATGATACATTCCCTTTTTAAAGGATGGACACTGTATATATATTATGTACTATGTAATATGTATATATATTATGTATTATGAGTGGGTGACTTACAAATAGAGAGTGTTCTCTAGTACTGAAGCACTGTCCACTTCTCATCCAGGTCTTCTCCAAGGACAATCCCACCTCTCCCATCCTGAAAATGGCAGCTGATAGAGGAATACAGTGGGGAAAAAAATTATTTAGTCAGCCACCAATTGTGCAAGTTCTCCCACTTAAAAAGATGATACTTATACTTATAAATACTTATTCTCCACCATAATTTGCAAATAAATTCTTTAAAAATCAGACAATGTGGTTTTCTGGATTTGTTCTCTCATTTTGTCTCTCATAGTTGAGGTCTACCTATGATGTCAATTACAGGCCGGCCTCATCTTTTTAAGTGGAAGAACTTGCATAATTGGTGGCTGACTAAATACTTTTTTTCCCCACTGTATGTGATGCAACTCTTCCTTAGTTAATCCATTATAACGCACTGCAGCTGCGTTTCTAGATGCTCAACTACAGATGGAAGCCTGGTGCAGCACTTTTATCTGCACTTGCAAAATAGGAAACTAATACAGATGCAGTGTGTTAGATCAGGAGATGCTGATGGACAGGGATGTATTACATACCCCTATACAATCAGCAATTTTCAATATAGGAGCAGCAAGGCTATCCTTGAGGAAGACCTCAATAACAAGCAGGTGGTGCTTTACAGTAAAAGAGAATAGTGCAAAAATTCCCAACACTATATATCAGTAAGTTAAATATATCCCTTTACTCACTTTTTGTATACCTTGTATATAAAATGGACAATCCTTATAAAAAAATTAACTGAATATAGTTTAAACTAGAAAAAAAAATGCTCTCAGGACCCCAGTAGTCTATTGTTTGTGTTGATACAGAGATAATGTGTCATCTTAACATGTGACCTTCATAGACATCAAACTGGGAGAGCCTTCACAGTGTGATTTGTGAATGGCAAAAGTGGCAGTGACCTTTTTAAGGGTATTAGACCCCAGGTGTTAGTGGTTATATTTACTCCATTTTGTGATCACTTTAAATATTTTTGGGCGATATTGAATATATATATATATATATATATATATATATATATATATATATAAAAATAAAAAAATGCTAAAACCTTATTATAATAATATGATATATAGAAAAATCTTTTTATATGCCAGTACATTGTTGCATTGTTGCTCTATATTAAGCATACAATGTATTGGCATATAGATATCCCTCTATATACCAATATATTATGTAGGCACAGTACAATACTATTGCAGTTTGGTATAAGAAAAAACCCTCTGCTGAAACTAATAGAGCTTATGGCTCAGTTAATGGAGTAACAGCCTCGCTGAACCCAACTAACATCCTTGGGTTCAAATTCCAGCTCACACCTTTAAAAGAAAAAAAGAATGAAATGAAGTTAAACTTTAAATTGATAGAGGATCTCCCAGGAATCTCCTCATTAATATTCTGCGCTGAGGTTATGTCAGCCGGGTGAAATAGACTATTCATTGGGTGAGGAGGCCTCAATCCCAGGTGAGTGGACATGTCAGGACCTTGACGGTCTTACACTTGCTAAGTGATTTCAGTGGCAATGAAATGTTAGTAATGTGGCCAGTGACTTATTGCCATGGTCAAGATGACACATTATCACTGGCTACAGCTAAGAAAACAGTAAGCCTACATCAACGCAAACATTGTTCATGGCTGCATTAAAATCAATTAATCCATTCATATGAAGTCGGTTTTTAACCCATTGTCCTATTTTTACGCGTTTTCATGGATCCCTCAATAGATTCAAATCTATGAGGGATCCGTAGATGAAAAACGGCTATGTCCACTTTTTCATGGCCGCTTTAACCATCGGTCATGTGAATGTAGGTTTATTCATGTGTGACCAGGGAACCAATAGCAGGTAATCCGAAGGAAAATAGATCTTGTAAATTTTTAAATAAATAGATAAACAATATTAGAGCATTTTACAAACATTTGTGGGACTGGAAACCCCTAAAGCTTCACAGTTTATTTTCTATAATTCCATTAAACATGATACCATCATCTTTTTTTTTTTACCCTTCCATATATTTACTCATGAATGTGGTCTTGTCCTGTGAGTTTGTTTATGTATAAAAACAAACCTATGAACAGTATAGTGTATTCACACTCATGGGAATGTAACAAAAATCATTATATGGAATCAGAGGCTCCTTGTACTTGAGAACAAGGAAAGTTTTCTCTTGCGTAAAAGTGCCAGAAATTCCCAGCAGGAATTCACCAGGTAATCTTCTACTAATTCATGAAAACACATTAATCTCTACACTACGAGTTACTTCTTCATTTTTCCTTTGTGGTATAAAATATAGATCGTCTTTTTGACTAAACCTTTCGAAAATCTAAATATGTAAAATTCATAGTGCATATATAGGGGTGTTTCGGGGTGGTTTAGGGGTGGTGATGTCTCATGTTACATAGCTTTCGGAGCTGAATCAAACCCTTGTGTGTAGAGTGATGTGAGAATGTAGCTCTCTATAGTCGTGGTTCTACAATTAAATCCCCTGTTACAGCATCCATACAATGTATATGTATATTAGTGAATGCCATTTGTAGCTGGGTTATAGCTGCATATTTTATTTTTGCTGGCATTTAAATGCTATAAACAGTTAATTTTCTGTGCAGCAATTTAGAAATAATTGTTTTTCTACACACAGATGAAAAAGATATAACAGAAATGGTCTTTTTTTGGACATGTGTATCATAACTAGGATTGCTGCTTATTTACAGTCTAAGGCTAAGGCCCCCAGTAGCGAGCCGCAGCCAAAAAGCGCTGTGGGAGAAACCGCAGTGGAAACACATCACAGTATTTCATACAGTGCTTTTCACATAAAGTTTTCCTCTATAGACTTTCTGCTTCAATTACACATATACGAAAACCGGCAGCGTTTCCTAGGTATAATTGACATTTGCGATTTACAAAAATGCGACAGTTATTGAAATTGCAGCATGTCCGCTGTGGATTTTTTTCTGCAATCTGTGGATGGGATTAACCAGAATCCCATCCACTTTGCAAGTACTGTAAAACGCTGCAGCCAAATCGCAGGGTTTACGCTACATGGTGCCCCCCGGCCTTCGGCTACAACCCCACGTTGTGGGAATACAGGAGGAAAAAATGCTGCATTTTACAGTACCAGCAAAGTGAATGAGATTCTGGCTAATCCCATCCATATGTTGCAGAAAAAAAAAAAAAAAAACGCTGCGGAAAAGCTCCATTTTCAAAAACGCACGCATTTTAGAAAAACATAGCATGTCAATTTTACCTGTGGAAACACTCACATTTTCCCTATAGATTTAATAAGGGAAGAAAAACCACAGAAAAATGCAGCAAAAAACGGTGCAGAAAAAAAATGTGATGTGTTTTCACTGCGTTGTTTTCCGCAGCATTTTTTAGCTGCATTCCACATCATGGGGCCTTAGCATTCACACATTGTAGATTTGTTGCAGAAATTTCTGTTCTAGATCCTACTAAGTTTACATTTTTGAAAATCTGAAGTTCCATCATTACACTTACAGCACAAGAAATGGAGGTCTATCCAAATATACCATACAGTGCTGGCCAAAAGTATTGGCACCCCTGCAATTCTGTCAGATAATACTCAATTTCTTCCAGGAAATGATTGCAATCACAAATGCTTTGGTAATAATATCTTCATTTAATTTGTCTTCAATGGAAAACCACAAAAATAATTGTCAAAAAGCCAAATTGGATATAATTCCACACCAAACATAAAAAAGGGGGTGGACAAAAGTATTGGCACCCTTTGAAAAATCATGTGATGCTTCTCTAATTTGTGTAATTAACAGCACCTGTTACTTACCTGTGGCACATAACAGGTGGTGGCAATAACTAAATCACACTTGCAGCCAGTTGAAATGGATTAAAGTTGACTCAACCTCTGTCCTGTGTCCTTGTGTGTACCACATTGAGCATGGAGAAAAGAAAGAAGACCAAAGAACTGTCTGAGGACTTGAGAAGCAAAATTGTGAGGAAGCATGAGCAATCTCAAGGCTACAAGTCCATCTCCAAAGACCTGAATGTTCCTGTGTCTACCGTGCGCAGTGTCATCAAGAAGTTTAAAGCCCATGGCACTGTGGCTAACCTCCCTAGATGTGGACGGAAAAGAAAAATTAACGAGAGATTTCAACGAAAGATTGTGCGGCTGGTGGCTAAAGAACCTCGACTAACATCCAAACAAGTTCTAGCTGCCCTGCAGTCCAAGGGTACAGCAGTGTCAACCCGTACTATCCGTCGGCGTCTGAATGAAAAGGGACTCTATGGTTGGATACCCAGGAAGATCCCACTTCTGACCCAGAGACATAAAAAAGCCAGGCTGGAGTTTGCCAAAACTTACCTGAGAAAGCCAAAAACTTTTTGGAAGAATGTTCACTGGTCAGATGAGACAAAAGTAGAGCTTTTTGGGAAAAGGCATCAACATAGAGTTTACAGGAAAAAAAAGAGGCCTTCAAAGAAAAGAACACGGTCCCTACAGTCAAACATGGCGGAGGTTCCCTGATGTTTTGGGGTTGCTTTGCTGCCTCTGGCACTGGACTGCTTGACCGTGTGCATGGCATTATGAAGTCTGAAGACTACCAACAAATTTTGCAGCATAATGTAGGGCCCAGTGTGAGAAGGCTGGGTCTCCCTCAGAGGTCATGGGTCTTCCAGCAGGACAATGACCCAAAACACACTTCAAAAAGCACTAGAAAATGGTTTGAGAGAAAGCACTGGAGACTTCTAAAGTGGCCAGCAATGAGTCCAGACCTGAATCCCATAGAACACCTGTGGAGAGATCTCAAAATGGCAGTTTGGAGAAGGCACCCTTCAAATCTCAGGGACCTGGAGAAATTTGCCAAAGAAGAATGGTCTAAAATTCCAGCAGAGCATTGTAAGAAAATCATTGATGGTTACCGGAAGCGGTTGTTCGCAGTTATTTTGTCTAAAGGTTGAGCTACCAAGTATTAGGCTGAGGGTGCCAATACTTTTGGCCAGCACTGTATATGGCAGTGATTGTGCTCCCTTACACTGAAGCCCCAGGTTGCGAAAACGCAACGTTTTTGCTGATGAGGAAACACTGAGGCAAAAAACACTGCGTTTTACATTACTTATAGTTTATGTTTTATATAGTACAGTATTTATAGTTTATGTCAATCACACTTTTTAAAGGCAAGCAAGGCCTTGAGGCAATGTTGAGCTCCCTGTTGGTTGTATTTCATTTCTTTTACCATGCACACTAAATGAAGTATTGATTTTCCGATGTAACAATGCTTTTTAATTTGCAGATATGAGAATGAACAACCTTTCAGAAAAGCCGTGGAAGAAGAGATACGGTCATTGTACAAAGTTATTGATGATGCAAACTTGACAAAAATGGATTTGGAAAGTCAGATAGAAAGCATGAAAGAGGAGCATGCCCTACTGTCCAAAAATCATGAGGAGGTAAAAATAATACAAAGTCTCACCTTAGAATAACAAAAGAATTCCACACAGAGTATAAGACAACACACAGAAAGGTTCTTCAATGAATAATCTGTTCAGTTGATTCAGGCCATCAGACTTACTATCACTAGACTGGACTAGAGTGCCTGACACCTCTGTGATGGCCCATAACAGTCTTTTCATCTAAGGGTAGATTCACATCTGTGTTCCAGAGACTCCGTTGCAGTGTCAGCCAAAAATTGTCAGAGGAAAAAGTTCTGCACAGAGGACTTTTTCCTCTACTGGTTTCAGTTTAAAAATTACGGACACCCGACGGACCCCATTTTAGTCAGTGGGGTCCTTCAGGCTCTGTATGTAACTTCTGTTTTAGCGGTCTGCCGCTAGTGTGAACCTAGTGTAAGTCAATATGCACAGATTGAAAATGGATTGTTACCCTATTGACATTAGTTTACCAATGTTTGGCTTATAATAGAAAATTTACCCACAAAGAACAGAAAATAGAATTAACAACCTATATTTTCATATATAGATATAATCTACATAAAAATTCTAGTAACTTTGTAAATCTATTGCTTTACATACCAAATGCTAATCTAGAGCTGTCCTTAGACACCTTCACAATTCTACTGGTTGTCAACAGACACAGGGCCTGTCAACTGGCATAGCTCTAATAGATTAGCTGAGTTCCTAGAAAACATTGAGCTGATAAATTGCTCCTTGTGTCTGGTATGAAGATCACATCTCTCAGAATGGAAGTCTTCAGAGTCATACTGAGCCAAAACAGATTGGAGCTCTGAAGTCTGTAAAATTGTGAATGAAGTTCCTTACCACAACACAGGCTGTAACTCATCATCAGTTCAAGATAACTAAAACAATGTATACATGTAGCAAACATTAAGGCTGGGGCCCCAGGTGGCGTAAATGCCGCCATTTGACTGTGACGAAAACGACGCAGAAAAAAATGCGGCGTTTTACAGTCACAGCAAAGTGGAAGGGATTCTAGCAAAAATAAAATAAATACGCACAGCAAGTCAATTATACCTACGGAAATGCTGGCAGTTTCCCTATAGGTATAATTGAAGCAGAAAGTCCGCAGAGGAAACCTTCCTGAACTTTCTGTGCAAAGTGCTGCAGGAAGAACCGCGATACGTTGCTGCTGCGGTTTTTCTCACAGCGCTTTGTTGCTGCTGGACGCCACATGCATGCTCTGGTGTCTACCCAGTGCGGTCTGGTCCTGCAGCTCCGCTGTCTTCTTTTGTGGAAGTCCTCGCCAGCTGTGATGTCCCAGGTCCCTTCCACTAAGGCCACTGATTGTCCTCAGCAGTCACGTGCATCGGCGACTTCCACCGGAAGAAAACAACAGAGCTGCAGGACTGACTGCCCTGGGACACACCAGAGCACCATGGACAGGTGAGTTTATTTTCTTTATTATTTTTTTTCACCTCCCCCAGCCTAATTAAAAAATTCAATTTTAGTTTGGACAACCCCTTTAAGTTAGCTACGGAGTCCCTGTAGTCAAGGAAAAATGGTTCATGTGAAAAGGTAAATCTTGGGAGCAGTTTAATATGTCAACATTTATGACAGCATTCTGAAATGAAGTAACTTTTCAGGATGTAAAGATGCTATACAAACAGCTGGCGGGATCTCAGCTCGAAGAAGTAGATACTCCAATTGGCACAGGACTTGATGATATTTTGGAGACTATTAGGATTCATTGGGAGAAAGACATTGAGAAGAATAGAGCGGAATCTGGTGCCCTTCTTCAAGCTAAAGTAAGTAAACCTATCATTGCTTTTATGCGTTGTGCAGTTTATATCTAGGGTGTTGTTACTCCAGTAGTTCTGCTGTAAAAGAAGACAATCTCAGGTCAGGTTAAGTGTACGAAATCCAATTTACTGAACATGACTGCAGGTACGAAATATTATGATTGCAGTCAATTTAGAGAACAGTAAGTACCATTAGAGGTTGCAATACTCAGATGTAGTACAGAATCATCTTGGTTTTAATTACACACAAGATGGCGCTATTACTTAAATGTTTTAAGATTTAAGTGAACAATCTGTAGCAAAGTACAATGATACAATTTTCCATCTCTCATACTTGTTCACTTCACAAGAGTTTCACCTAGTGACCACATTACTTTACACAGGCCCTACTATCAATACACCTCTCACTGACTTCAAAGTGTACAATATTTATTCTGCTCTAGGTTCTGATTCTCAAGGGTTCCATTTCCTCCTAAGTGACAAATCTGCTCAGTTATGCAATACTTTGCAACTGAACTAAATAGGACATACTTAGGGCCCCTAAGCAACCAGACTTCTGTATAGCTCCTATCTAGTCCAAGAGTTGCCATGCTGGATATCACAGCCCAGACTAGACCGAGCTACAGCTTCTCCCAGGTTTAAGCACAGCAACATTTTCCAAACTAAGCTCCCCTCAGGCTGATGTTGTTCTTCCAGCTATAACAGACTAATCCGTCCCAGGCTAGCAATGCTCCTGGTCCAGGTTCGTTTTAATACATTGGTGGGCCCTGTGCAAAGATTTCATAAGTGGGCCCCCCTCCCATCACCACCACCTAGAAATACCTGACCTGTATGAATTATAATGCTCCCACATAGTATAACTCTCACACAGTATAATGGCTCCCTAGTGGCCCCATACAATATGCCCCTTATAATGTCACCCTCCAGTTTGCCCCTTATAATGTCCCCCTCCAGGTTTCCCCCCCACAGATTCAAGTCCTCACTCCAGGTTGCCCCCCACGTTATCATGTCCTCACCCCAGGTTACCCCCCACAGATTCATGTCCCCGTCCAAGTTGCCGCCACAGTATCATGTCCTCACCCCAGGTTGCCCCCACAGTATCATGTCCCTCCACACCGACATGGCCCCCTCAGGTTGCCTCCACTGTATCCTGTCCCCCCACAGATTCCTGTCCCACTCCAGGTTGCCCCCCACAGATACATGTCCCCCTCCAGGTTGCCCCCCAAAAATTCATGTCCTCTCCCCAGGTTGCCCCCCCACAGTATCATGTCCTCACCCCAGGTGGCCCCTACATTATCATGGCCCCCTCAGGTTGTCCCCACAGTATGTCCTCTCTCCAGGTTGCCCCCACAATATCATGTCCCCCCCCAGATTTATGTCCCCCTCCAGGTTGCCCCCCACAGATTCATGTCCCCCTCCAGGTTGCCCCCCTAAATTCATGCCCCCCCACACTGACATTTCCCTTTCAGGTTGCCCCCACAGTATCATGTCCCCCCAAGGTTGCCTCCATAGTTTTGTGTCCCCCACTGTATATATCAAATAAAAAAAACAAACCTTAATACTGACCTTTCCCCGTTACCCCGTTCACTCCTTTCTTTGGTCCCAGAGTCTTCAAGGAGTAACAGGCGTGATATAAGTGATGTCACTACATCGCGCCTCCTGCTCCCAGGACACCGGGAGCAAAGAAAGCAGCCAGGTGATGAGGTAGGGCGCCGTCCACTCCATGCTTCATCACTTTCTGCAACTCATTGGTGTCCAGACAGCGGGACAGAAAATGTAGGACTGTCCTGCTGTCCAAAGAGGGCCCCCGCTACCATAGGGCCCAGTGCAAGTGCACCGTTGGCCCTATTTGTTAAAGCGGCCCTGTCCTGGTCTACAGTATATTGCTTGTTTCCACATGGTTGGCCCACCATGGCCCAATGCCACAAGATATCTCTGAGTTAGCTCACAATAAGTTCCTGTGGTGACTCGGTCTTGCTTAGGAAACAAAAGAACCACTTCCATTCCCCTTCATACACCAAGTATCCCTCTGTGCAGCTTTCCACAGTCTTAAATCACATTTCCAACCTTCAGCACACCTTCCTCTCATGTTTAAGCCTTTTCAAGCCCTGTGTATGCCACACTCCTCTAAGGTAGAATAGGCCCCAGCCTAACTATTACATAGACCATCAGTAGCATGCACCGTTTCCATTAGGAAAAGCCTCTTTTAGTGCCTTTAGTACTTACATTCCTCCATTGTGAATAACAGTCATTCATTCCCGCAGCTAGTCACTGCAGCTTGTTATGGTGGTGATGCAGGGCAACAAGACCTACTATTTAAACAATCTGCAAAGGCATATATGTATATGTAAAATGTTCCCCATAACAGGAATGTTATATCACAAGTTCAGAGAAATTACAGAGAAATAATAAAACTCTGCATGTAGGAGTAATGTGGGTGTTGTTCCAAGAACTACTCTCAGACACTTAATCTCTAGGGCCTTGAAAATGAAGTTAACTATCACATGGAGCTAATTACTCTGGGACTAAAATAATGTGGAATTTATTATCTAAAGCAGCCAACATATAACTTGTGTATCCTCTATTCAGAACGCATCAACTTTCTTAGTAATAAACATACCCATTATTGCATGACATGTAAAGACTTAATTATGTTATTAATAATCACCTCCTTAGACATGCCGATTATTAACAGGATTAAGGACATCATGATCTGATCTTGCTAACAGGTTCCTTTTAGGAGTCTTTGGCAATTTTACTTTGTTACATTTGGGGTATATTCACATGTCGTTATTGAGTAAAGGATTAATTATGATTCATTTGAAATGTGTGAATATCCCCGTAGGGTAAGTATACAAATTTTGTCTAAAATAATGCAATACTGAGATTACACAGAGGCAATAGTTCAATTCTCACATTGGCCTCACATGATAGGATGGCATTTCCTGTTTTCCACTGCTCTGATGACAGCTTTGCTGTATAGACCTGAACAGGGTCAGCAGACATCGGGGAATTAATGACATCTCTATTGTACTGCTGGAGGCCTAGATAAGGCTGGATAGCAAGACTATCTCTCTCTCTTATTAATTGAAGTTGCCATGTAGCACCCCCACCTACCCTCCCTTCCCCCTGTTGTACTGCCTATATAGAAATGCATGAAAGAAGTGAGGAACTCCAAAGATGCAGAGAGTCCTTGTGCATAAACAATATATTCTATATGGAACCTTGTTCTCCAGTCATTTATAACAGCTCACCATCTTATGTCTGATCAACAGTCCTTGAGTATCATGAATGTCATTACCTCCGTGTTTTACATGTAATCTAATAGACAGTAGAAATATATTTTTAATACTGTGGTTTACTTATCTACTGGTCACATGTACATCTGCACATATAGAGCATATGGTTTGCCTGATCTGTTCTACAACATGGCCTCCCTATAGTGATCTCTTTAAAATGAGAAAAGAACATTTGCATTAATTCTTTTCTACAGGCTGATATTTAATGAATGAAATAATAATTCTAATTCTAGCAGAATATTTATTTATTAGTTGGGTTTACAAACTAATCAAATTGGGATTTGATGAGGATTAAGGAGTGGATTCTGCACCCCCATAGTCAAACCCTCTTACATTCTGCAGAAAATGCAAGCAAATGGGGTATTTTATATCCTGATAAAAATCTGAATGGATGTTTGTCTCAGCCATGGAAAAAAATAATCTGTGAAAATGACAATAGGGCTAAATGTAAATTTTTTTGTAAATGTTCAAATCCTGAACATATGAAAAACAAAACACACAGTGTGACCAGTGTTATGAAGATAGAAAAAGATCAGTAGGCAAATCTTCCCTGAAACATCTGGTCAATGTGGCAAGGGCCAGCATTCCCGCGCTTTGGAAGTCTTCCACCCCCCCCCTCGCTCTTTCATTGGATCCGCAAGGCGGAGGAAATTCAGAGCATGGAGGATCTCACTGAGTGCCTTCGGAACCTGCACGAGTCCTTCATTTCGGCTTGGACGCCGTGAATCCTTTTCCAGGGTTTGCAGGATTATAGAAACCTTGTGCACTAAACCATATTCTGTGGATTTTGCCTCTGTTGGTGAGGCTACTGGAACTCCCTTTCTTCCCTCACTTCCCTTCTCTACTTTCGGTCTTCTCCTTCTCCCTTTCCCCCCCCTACTTTTTGCTTATACATCTACCCCTCATTGTGAGTATCAATACGGGTGTCCCACACCTTACTGGCTCCTGATTGTTTGGACACCGCTTTTATATGGTTTTTAGTTTTTTTTCGTTCATCTGTTTTGTACGATATAAATAAAGAATTTATAAAAAAAAGAAAAAATCAGTAAAAATTATATTCATACAGTTATTTACAGACCTCATTAATATTCAGCGTACAATTCTGATTATCACAAAACTGAAGCGTGTAAAGCCGTATATGTTTGATAGAATCTGTATGATATTTAGATTTATCTCCCTCTTTTCTGAAAACAGCAGTCAGCAGCACTGCCAGCACTGCAAAGCCAAGAGGAAGAAGTTGTGGAGAGTCTAAGAGAAGAGTTCCATGATACGGCTTGCAAAATCCAGAGCCTGCAGGCTGAAACTGAATCCCTAAGGACACTGGTAGGCTCATTGGTCACTAACAAACGCATACAATACCTCCCAACTGCCCCGGATTCAACTGGGCCAACCTGGGATTCAGGTGCTATCTAGCTGTCCTGGGCAGAAGGCAACATGTGCCAACTTCAAGTTTGTCTGTGTCCTCATCAACCATTTACCTTCTGTTGCTGCTGCAGTTTGGACACAGGTGCAATGTTGAGGCTCGTCCAACCTCTGAGAGTGTGGATCTGTAAACAGCTGTAGGGTAACAGGGCAAGATGAGTGTTTTTTTTTTTTTGGGGGGGTGAGGTTACTGTGGAGCATAAGAAGGTATTATATTGTGTGTGGGTCACAAGGGGCATTATGATGTGTAGGGGCCGCTGGGGGAGATTATACTGAGTGGGGTTCACAGGGGCATTATTCTGAGTAGAGACCACTAGGAGGACATTATACTGTGAGGGAGTCTTAAAGGGAGACATCATAGTCTGTGGGGGCACAAAAGGGGCATCATACTGTGTGGGGCACTATGGAGGTTATTATACTGTGTGTAGGCCTTTAGGAGGCTTTAGCACAATATTACTGTATAGGGGCTCAAAGTGACTTGGTGGAAGTAGAGGTGTAACTTATAAATACATTTATGTATAAGCAGAATGTGCTTTACTTTTTGACTTTGAATTCCACAGTAAATGTTCATAATACTGAAAATTTGGGTTGCCGTTTAATTTGAGGTAATGTAACCACCTCAATGAAATTGCAGATACAAAGAGCATTTGATAATAGTACAGACAATACTACAGATTCAAAATATGGTTATGCAGCATATGCATTTATGTTTGACTATAGTGTAAGGTGGTGTGGGCGCACTCCAGTACTAGGCTAGGCTGTACAACAGTTGTGCAAATAGGCAGGGGAGGGTTTGGGTTTCCTTGGCAGGAAGTGGCATGCTATTTAAAGCGTACCTCCAGTTATAAACGTTTCATAAATGAATAGTACAGGTTAAGATATGAAACTTTGTAATACATCTTATTAAAGAAATTCTTCAGCACTTTTCAATTACATTCTCTATATTAGTGAAGAGAGGAGGAGGGATAGAAAAGATACTCAATTAATTGCTGCTGCTACAATCAGGCTATTCCTCACTTTTTTTGTACTTTTACTATACTGTCCAATACTTCTTGTGCAGTACTCTTAAAATGTACGTATGGTTTTGTCATTTTTAGAATAAATCCAAAGTGATATGTTGACAAATCCTAATTTTGTCAGTGACTGGAGCTGTTTTTCTCAGATACAGTGTTCCTAACATGATTCTTTAACACAGCCAAAGAGTTAAATGATAACTTTCAGGCAGCCTACTGTTACCACCAGGGGGAGCTTTGATACTTAATGAAGAAAGATTTGTAATTGAATTCAATGGGAGTTTAAATATGGCTTTAGTGTGCTCCTCCTATTGGCAGGACCAGGAAGTCAACATTAATTCTATAGCGGTGTCAGTAATCCTGCCATCTATCTAATGCATAGTCATTCCACATCTGTGGCAGTGGCTCCGCCTCCCTATTCTGGATGTGGTGTCCCATTTGTGGATTCAAATGTATTGTAGGGTATATTCAAATTTAAGACTTGTTTGTGCTTGCAGAAAAGAGGTCTGGAGAACTCATTGCATGACGCTAAACACTGGCATGACATTGAGCTTCAAAACTTGGGCTCTGTGATCACTAAGCTGGAAGCAGAACTGGAGGAAATTAAAAGTGAAACTGAGCAGCACCAGCGAGACCGAGAACACTTGTTGTCCAACAAGTTGCAACTAGAGAAAGAAATAGCAGCATATCACTCTATCCTAGATGGAGAGGAAAACAGGTAGGTATACAATATGGCAACAATGCCCCATGTGTGCCCATGACTTTGCTATGATAAGCCTTATAGTGCACTGGAGGCAGTAGTCTAATAGAACTAGTAAACAAATTACATCAATACATACACTACCAAAAAGGACCAGTAAATGCCAGCTTTTAATTTTCTATCCAAATAAAAAAGTATAAGGCTAATGCTACACGTACATGTTACCAGAGTTAAAATTACAGGATATAGTACTTCTTTAAATATAGATAGTGGCATGGAAAATTTAAAAATAAATATATCAAAAACCAGATTAGTACTGCAGTGTTTTCTATCAGGGATCAAAAAATCACATAGTCTAGTCTCCAAATAGGATTTTAAATTTTTTTTAAAAAAATGTTCAAAAAATAAAGAGATTTAACATTTTTAATGTATTTTATTATGTAAACAATCAAAAAAGTATGTTTATTATCATATGTTCGTGCCGACCTGCACTATGAAAATAATGCATTATTTACCGAACACCGTGAAATAAGCTATATAAAATGCAAAAAATTGTAATGACCAAAAAATGTAATCTAAAAAAGAAGGGTATCAATAAAAATGATTGAGTTAGTTAGTTAATGAGTTAGTTAGGAAGGGCTAGTAGTCTGCGGGCTAGCTAGGGAAACAGGGAGGGTGGTGAGAGAGGGAGGTGGAGGGAGTGAGAGGTGGATCTGAGTGAAGAGCAATGCATCATGGTAGTTTTAGGATAAGAGAACAGGAAGCTACACCATGTAAACAAATGCAGAGGATACTAGGAGCTCCCAGAGAAACCCAGAAATCACTCAAAACACTGCTAAAGGTATTTGGGTGCATTTATTAACCCATTAATAGCACTAACAGACCTTCTTTTTTTTTTTTTTTTTTTAAAAAGCTGTCTTGCCCGGAAAACCCCTTTAAGGACTGTCACCTTTGAAAATGCTGTGTAGTCTGCAGGCAGCATGTTATAGAACAAAAGGAGACAAGTAGACTGACATATAGATATAGTTTTCTGGGAAAAGATTCAGTATAACTTGTCTTTGTTTCGGTCCTTTCTATATCTGTAAATGGACTTTTCAGTGAATCCTCTGATGGATCAGAACAATGGAGAAGAAAACTGTAGTGTGAACATACCCTTATAACTGCATGGTGTGATATGATAATATGAGGATTCAATCCATTTTGTTCTATTTGCAGATGATGTTTAATAAAACAATCCTATACAACGGATCTTACAGTCAAGATAAGGATTCATGATACGCACCTGTGAAATGGAATGGTTCTGTGATATATTTGGATAAGCAAAACTCGGCCTGGTTTGTGTGTATTCAAGTTTAAGACTGAAGCATTATTCAACAATGTAGCAAAGAGAAAGTGATTTGACATAGTTCTAATATTTTCACCCTTTAAAATGAAATCTGAATCTAATAAAAAGAAAAAACCCAGTCTACTCGTTTCTTTTCTGATTTATGGATCTATTTTTTTCCGCAGCATTAGGAAATGTTCCACCTGGGTGGAAACTATTTCAGATCATTGCAGTGTGTTACAAATTGATTCCATGTTAATAATGTGTATTTTAGCTACATTTGTAATAATGTGAATTTTAAAGCTTCCATTGACATAATGTCATAATGTAGGACAGAGCAGCATTTTGGTGCCACATTGCAATCACTAAAAGTATGATCACATGGTGCAGTCATGATATGACTTTGATGTGATCACGGTACACCCAAAAAGAGGACAGTCATGTCCATTGCAACAGTATTCCATTAATACATTGCAAACTGCTTTTCTGAGTGTTCTAAATAGCAACTTAGTTTTGCAGGTTACCACACAGCCATTAGCTACAAACACTCAGCTTGTAATAAATGAATGGAATACTGCGGTAATTGTCATGACGTCTATTTTTTTACTACTTTTTGTCATATCATGCCTGCGTCGTGTGACTACCCTGACTACCTAACATTACTGGACCAAATAGCAGTTTGTGTAAAGGAGCTGGGGATGTCTGTGTTTCTTCTGGGTATGTCTCAAAATAGGTAATATCGTAGTAATCTCTCAGCTCCAAGAATCCAGTAAAAGTTCACTTTTATTTCATTAAAATAAATTGACATATACATTAACAACAAGGTTAAAATATATGTAATAAATAAATAAAAAGAAATAAAACTGAATGTGTACATCACACTATGTAAGGCTAACAAACTGAAAGACTAAGCCCCCTTGCAGACGACTATATGAATGGTCAGTGTGCTATCTGGGTTTTTCCCGGATAGCACACTGACCCATTAATTTCTATGGGCCCGTACACATGACCGTGAATTACACGGTCCCTTGTGCGGGTCAACAGTACGGGCCGCAAAATATGGAACAGGTCCTATTCAATGAATGAAAGGGGCCATAGAAGCACAACCGGTGCATGGGTGGCACACGGATGACATCTGTGTCTCCCCTGTGCGCCGCCCATGCCATTCATTCACGGCAGCCAGGTTAGCACACGGTCGTGTGCAACCGGCTTACGGGGATGGAAGTTTACTCAGAAACCTAGAGGAATAACCAAAACACAATATAGCTGGCATGTGCTGGTAACAAGTATGTAGTCACTAAGTATGTACAGATGTAGAAAATGTTACCTTGACTTTTGCTGCAGTATTACATGTCATTGAATTAAATGGTATGTAACATTTAAAATGTCAAGTTAAATGGGTCTTCTGTTTCATGATCTTTTTTTATTTTCTAATTTATTTGTTTATATAATAGGAAAACATGCAGTTTTCTAATACAGTATATGTGCATTTAAAATTCTGCTTACATTACTGATTTTTACTAGTTGGTAGCCTCCGTCTGTACAGTAGACTGATACAACCCATGCATCAGACAGTCCTATGTAACCCATCCATGAACTAGCTGAATAGGACTAAAGATGTCGTCTGTCACATAAGATACACACACACTCATAATTCCCATGTGACTCTGGCCATAAGCAAGCAGTGGCGTTACTTGCATGTCTATCATAACACTACTTTACAATAAACAACATATGTAAATAAATACATAAAATAATGCATTAACCCCAACCACCCCCCACTCAAAACCAACCTACACCTCAAGAAGGATAAGAAGAGAAAGAAAAAAAAAATGTGGCACATCTTTAACACAATGTGGCATATCTAGTTTGGGCTAAAATGTTTCCAATTGCTAGACATGTGGGTGTGGATTCTCATAAATAAAGGACATGGCTTAAATGCACCACAATGAAACAAAAATGCACCAAAACTGTGTCAAAACATTTTGGCTCAGAGTAAGTCAACTAGAAGGTGGTATAAACATAAAACAGACAGTCTAAAGTTACACCAGATTTATCATCCAGCATCAGACACTGTGATAAAAATGCCAAATTTTCCTACTGCCTGTCTAAATGTACACAGTCTAAGGCCGGGGCCCCGCGTGCTGTAAATGCAGCGGTTTAGCCGCGGTGGAAATCTCATTGACACATTGAGAAAAATGCATGCAGCAGAATTGCTGCACTTTCCAAAACCGTTGCGTTTTTGGAAATCCCAGTATGTCAATTATACCTCCTGAAACGCCGGTGGTTTCCATATAGGTATAATTGAAACAGAAAGAGGAAATCTCTGCGGACTTTCTTTGATAACCGCTGCTGGAAAAACCACGATGAGTTGCCGCCTAGGTTTTTTCGCAGCGCTTTTTTGCTGCAGACCACTATGTTGGGCCTTAGCCTTAGGGAGATTTCTTCACCTGTAAGGTCGCTCTGCGCTCTAGATAACTGACTCTATCTGCACAAGGTATAAAAAAGTGGAAGATGTCACTCAAGCAATGGGGTCGGAGCTGGGCAGCAATCACTCGTAGAGCAGAATGAAGACCCAGCAGAAGAAAAAATGCCCCTAAAGGCCTTTTTAGGTTAATTTGCATAAAAATGGAGCTGCAATGCAGAATAAGAAAGGAATCTTTGGAAAGTGTAGAAGGTACAAGGTACTGTCATTAGTTTGATACAGATTTTCCTGCTGACAGACTCTCTTTAAACGGGTCGATTTTTTTCAGCTTCTAATGTCCCCTACCATAACTCCTCCCTCAAGCCACACCTCACCTCTGATTTGCCCAAGGACTTCCACTGTTCCCTTAAACCTCCTTTAACCAACTCCCTCCTCCACCAATACAATGTATTACATTTTTTAACCCATTCATCTTAAGATATCATAACCATAGTAGAGCACAGGAATATAGCTTAAAGTTCCAGCCTGATGGATATTCTAAAATTCAGTTTTGTCATTATATAATAATACACTATTTAGGGAACAGCATAGAGCATTTCAATAAAATCTCCTTCTGCGTTTTACATGAGCTCATCTTTGATTTCTTTATTTAAATCGGTACGCTGAACAAAAAAGGTTGCCTACCCCTGTGTTAGAGGAATAAAGGAGGTGCTCTATGATGAGCTATTGGAGAACAAGGGGGTCTCCTGTCTGTGTCTGGCCTGATTAAGCGTTATTTTTTTTTGTAACTTTTATATTGAAATTATGCTTTGACATACAAATGAGATAAGACGCCAAGGACGAAACATAGGGTACATTACATGTAGTGGGGTGGTTGGGGCCTCAGAACAATTGTATTTTGTATTTGCTGTAATCCAGCCCTATGCTAGGTGTCACTATAATGAAGACTGTGATCTAAGGCTAAGAGATCTGTTACATTTTTCATGTAATAATACATAACACATACTGTATTATGGAACAGTTTTAGTGCTGCCATAATATAACTACCAGAAACAGTTTCCATGCAAAATACCTTTATTATATTAGTACAGACAGAACAAAATATAAACCATACTGGATACTTAATTCATAAAGCACCCCTGATGCTGTAGTTGGGTGCACATAAGGCATGCTCAGGTGACTGACATATTGCTCTAACCATTCCATTCACAAGACTATGTTCATGTCCAATAACAGTCTATGGAGGAGGATTAGACTGGTGCTCCCCGAGTCCCATGTATCATTAGGTATCTAACCTTGTAGACAAGTAAGGATATTTATACAAGACTCACATGATAATAATGGTTTCAAGCATATGATCACGTCACCAACACCTAAAATTACATCACTGCGAGGGTAGGGAAAGAAGAAGACAAATAATGACCAGTCTGCCAAATATAAAGTAAAAGCTGTATAACCTCTAACTCCTCCACAAGTGGAAATCTCAAGGCATCTTTAGTAAAAGAAATTCTGTAGTCTCACAAGGTGAGACATTTCTTGAAGCCATTCTGCAGTGGAGGATAGCTCTTTGGAGGGCCAGCTGCAGGGTAAGACAACCAATTTAACAAGGAGAGATAAACAGGATGAAGATATATAGGATGGAAGTACCATTAGATAAGAAATTCTTTTCTTGGCATCTCAAGTCCTATTGAGTCTATGAGTCACATGGTGTTTCCTGGACTGAACACAGTTTAATAGTACATATACTTGTAAAAGAATGAATTTAAAGATCAATAAAAGGATAATACGAATGTAGTGAGATATGATAGCGATCTATTGAAGATGTATGTCCCAGTTTCCAATATAATGAACCTCAATAAAAGATGCTCTAGTTCACACTTGGGACAATTCTCTGCTGTTTATTAGACCTAGAGGCCAAACTAAGAGGGTAGACTGCATGGTGGCTCAGTGGTTAGCACTTCAGCCTTATCAGTGCTGGAGTCCTGGGTTTGAATCCTGCCAAGGGCAATATCTACAAGGAGTTTGTACGTTCTCCCCGTGTTTGCTTGGGTCTCCTTTCACACTCCAAAGACATATTGAATGTAGATTGTGAGCCCTATATGGGACAGTGACTGACAATGTCTGTAAAGCGCTGCGGAATATGATGGTGCTATATAAGTAAGTGTAATAAAATAATAGCAATTATCATTTTCTTGGTTCTAGTTTGGAATTAACCATGCTGGACTTGAGTTATTTTTCTACACTTTTCCTATTCAGATGTTTTAAATTGGGTTCTTATTCTCACAAAAACTAACTAGTAACTTTCCATGACGCAATTAATGAGAGGAACCGATTCCAAAAAAACTAAGAGGTAAATGTCCTGCAGAGAACAAACATCTCAACAATGTGTCACTAAGTAATATTGGGCACAGACTTAGGTATCACACTGGGTATTGGCACTTTCAATGTTTTAAATGGTTTTGTCTAGCTCAAAGTAGTTTTCGGCATGGAAACTGGCATAGAGAATATTGCCTAGAAGACTACTGTAAAAGTCACAACCAATACCATGGCAATTTACTGAAGTTGTCACTTTTGCAAACATGGAAGCTGTAACCAAATAGAAATATTCTAAGATATGGCTATTTTTAAGTTGTCAAATTATTTAAATCCAGCCTGGAAGATGAATGAATGAGCTACAGTACTAATTCAGCTCTGCTGTTCCTTCAAGGTTTTTCCAGGCACAATCCCACTAGCATCCACCTACTGTGTAAGGAAATACAACATACGAATGGAGCTGTGTAGCAGTTCCCTAGACAGAGAGTGGATCACCACCGTAAAACGAATCTGCCTAAAGCTTAACATACGCATAAGAGAAGAAAACTATTGATTCCCCAGCATGCATTGAGTGCTGACATATCCTAATAATGTGCCATTATTTTTTCAGATGGGAGAAACTTTTTACCCTTAGGTTGGGGCCCCACGTTGGGTAAATGCTGCGTTTTACAGTCACTGTATAATGGATGGGACAACGGAAAAATAAGCGCAACGGATATCCTGCCTGTAAAATTTACAAAGCAAAAAATTAAAGAAGCAAATGCTGGACACCGTGATACAAACATAAAGATGACCCCAGTCTAAAAGTCATGCTTGCACAGTAAATATACAGATACATCTCAATAAATAGAATATCTTTGAAAGTTCATTCATTTCAGTAATTCAGTAATACAATTCATAATCAGAGTCTTCCATGATTGTGTGTCCTGTTGAACCAGACTGAGGGACCATTTAAAGGCTTAGGAAACCTTGGCAGGTGACACACTGAATTTACAATACTGAACTTTTTTACAATATTGTAATTTTCTTAGATTTTGGTTTTCATTACCTGTAATCCATAATCAACATTTACAGAAATAAAACACTGGAAATAGAACACTCTGTGTGTAAAGAATCTAGAAAATATAGGAGGTCACTTTTTTAATTTAATTACTGAAAGAAATAAACGTTTCAAAGATATTCTAATTTATTGAGATGCACTAGTATATCACATGTGCCAGCATACAGTCATATGAAAAAGTTTGGGCACCCCTATTAATCTTAATCATTTTTAGTTCTAAATATTTTGGTGTTTGCAACAGCCATTTCAATTTGACCGGTGCAAAAATTTGGGTACCCTTATCATTTTATTGATTTGAATACTCCTAACTACTTTTTACTGACTTACTGAAGCACAAAATTGGTTTTGTAACCTCACTGAGCTTTGAACTTCATAGCCAGGTGTATCCAATCATGAGAAAAGGTATTAAAGGTGGCCAATTGCAAGTTGTTCTCCTATTTGATTCTCCTCTGAAGAGTGGCATCATGGGCTCCTCAAAACAACTCTCAAATGATCTGAAAACAAAGATTCCCCTTACGTCCGACAGCAGCACAATATGGGGTATCTCTGCCCCTGTGTGTTGTTTAGGACAGGTGGAACCTTTAATTAGCACCAAAAAGGTGCCTCCTACTAGCCCTATAAGAGGGCACAAGAGACCTCCCTCCACTGTGTTTTTTTCTGTCCTGTGTGGAACAGGTGGACGGAGGTCTCTTGTGACCTCCCGTTGCTAGGGGTTTTAGTTACTCCTGGCTTACCTTCTTGGGGTACCTCGGTCCCAAAGAAAAAACCTCCGGTCCTTCGGGCCTTTGGGCCTTCACACCGCAGTGCAGCGTTATCCGGCATCCATCTGCAGGCAGCGCGATCCCGGAAGTAAGCGGGGAACCTCCTCGGCCGGAACTTTTCTCCGGTTCCGTGTTCCCAGGGGAAGGAAGCCTTTGCGCACCACCGCGCCCTACTTCCGGTTTTCTCGGAAAAAGTGCGGTAAGTTTGGAAATTTAAAATTTAAAGGCAAAATATAGAATTGATTTTTGCTGCTTGTATTTTGAGCCTCTGGCTTAGGCTTATGCTCCTCTATGTTCCAGTATGGCGTTTGACTTGTTTTGGTGCTGTATAAATGTTTCTTTGTTGGCTTCCTCCCCTCGCTGCTGGATTACATTTAAAAGGTCTGAAAGCAGTCCTTTATTTGTTGAGTGAGGGGTTTCTAGCTCCTCTGCTGCGGGTTGCGGTGGCTGGTTTTTTTCTGACGGTTTTTTTTCTCTCTTCAAGTGACCGATTCCAAAAAAAAAAAAAAAAAGAGGTACCCCTTGGGTTTTTATGCGATGCTTGGCGATCTTCCCTGTTTCAGTGTCACGTGGCTGTTTGATGTTTCAGATGTCATCTTCTGCAGCACGTAATGGCGATGGGCTTAGGAGGAAAAATTCCTCTAAACTTGAAACACCTAATGTGTTTGGATTGCAATACCCCTTTACCTGACGGCTATGATTTTACCCGCTGTCACCAGTGTCGCGGACCCTGCCGGAAGTACCTTCTATAAGAGGTTGTTACTTGGGTAAAGGACTTTATGAGGAGTCTCTTAAAGGAGATTCGTTCTTCCATGTTACAAGGGGGTAATGGACATTGCAGTATCATGTATCAATTGGGCACATGTGCAGAAGAAAACACAGTCCTAATGGAATGGAAACATCCATAATAAGATTATTACCGAAGATGAGAAACATATAAATTAAATAAAATTAGGTACAACAAAAATATTAATAACTAAATTAAATAAATCAATAAATACATAATGAAAGAAAAGCCAAGTGAATAGTGAAATCAAAAACGCACATATATAAAACAAATAGACAAATATCTATCTATACACAATAAAGTTTAATATCAAAATGGAGCAAAAAACACCAAAACTGTATAATGTGAATGTGCTCCATGCGGGAGAATAAGAGAACTGAAATATCTTTCTGTCTGGTATATCCCCCCCACCCCTCCTCTGCTAATTCTTATCTGTCTGTCTACTATCAATGAAATGTCTCTACCTTGGAACATTCTTGTATGTTTGTATTTGTATTGTTTATCTTTGCTGCTGAATTTCCCCATGGTGGGACTATTAAAGGATGATGATGACAATTATTATTATTATTATTATTATTATTATTATTATTATTAAAACCCTACTAGTGCCAAAAATCCAATATATACTGAAAACCCTTATTGATATATTAATATGTAAAGTTGTGTCAATTTACAAGTGAACAATAAAATATAAGGTATAACTGAAACACTGAAAACAATATTTATGCTGCTATCACCCATGATTAAAATACAAGAGCCCAAAAGAAAATACAAAGTCAACCCATGAGTGAAAAAATATAAAAACGTGCATAACACTTCCTGATGCTGCTGGTCACAAAAAAAGGAAAAAAAAAAAATAATAATAATAATATTTTCATTTTCCAAATTGCAAATATAGTCCATTTAGTCAACATGAAGGCATAAAAGATTACATATACTGTATAATACGCTGGAATGGGCCAGTTACAGACCATCTACATCAACAATCCTCTAAAAAGAAGTTCCTCATTAATATCTTTCTGAACAACCAAATCTCAAGTCTCAATAGATCTGGAGTAGGATCTCCACCTCTTATATTCATCTGGATTTTATCCAATCCAATGGCTCTTAGACCCTTGTAGTCACCGTTATGGAATTTCAAAAAAATGTGATGCTGCTGATGTAAGGGTTGTACCTTGTTAAAATCCCTCCGTGCCAAGCCAATAGTAGAGATATGTTTCTGAACTCTTTTTCTTAATTCCTGTGAAATCAGTCCTACATACGCCATCCTACAAGAACAAATCAGGGCATAAATAACTTCCTTAGTTTTACAGGTGATATCATTTTTCAAAGGGAATTTTTGTCCAATGGGATATTCTTAAATATTGTAGTGGGTGTCATGTGGGAACAGATATTGTAATTTCCACAGGGGTCCTAACCTAACAATCTTATACTCCTATTCAATCTAAGGATGGGCTTTATAAAATGGCTCCATAACATTCTATCACGAAGATTGGGTGCTCATCTGGCGGTCAATGGCCTATCCGGAATAAAGAGTTTGATCTTGCCATTCATCTGCAAGATTCTCCATTTCAGGGTTGGTCAGGGTTCAAGAAGTGAGGTATTGCCCTGTGTATGGGCTAGGCTGTTTTGTTATTTTTGTTCCTGTTATCACTTACTAGCTGAACAAAGCCATTTCTTTTGGATTGCCACTACCTGATATTCTGTTTATTTGGCACCCAGTACCACAAACACCTCTGTAAATCCAGGAATCTCCTACCTTTGATGCTAAACTACCCCCAATTGTCACAGTGTACATATACAGACCACAGCAGAATTTGGTCTGCTATAGTATAGTAGACCTGTTTGGTCCGTTTGTTTTTAACCCCTTAAGGACACAGCCCAAAAGTGCGTTAAGGACCAGGCCTTGTTTTTCAAAACTGAGATGTGTCACTTTATATGGCAAGAAGTTTGAGACGCTTTAACTTACACAAGTGATTTTAAGACTGTTTTCTCATGACACATTGTACCTCATGTTAGTGGTAAACACTAATCAATATTTTTGTATTTACTTATAAAAAAAATATGATATTTGATGGAAATTTGGAAAAAAAAATAGCAATTTTCAAAATTTTAAATTCTCTGCTTTTCAGACAGTCATACCACCCAAATACATTAATAAATATAATCTACCATATCTCTGCTTTATATTGGCATAATCTTTTAACTGTCCTTTAATTTATTTTGGATGTTAGAAGGCTTACAATGTAACAGCGATTTTCCAGATTTACAAGAAAATTTCCCAAACTAATTTTTTAGGGACCACTTCAGTTCTGAAGGGGATTATAAAGGCCTATATATTAGAAACCCCGCATACATCAACCCATTTTCAAAACTGCACCCCTGAAATAATTCAAAACAGCATTTGGGAAGTTTGTTAACCCTTTAAGCATTTCACAAGAATTAAAACGATATCGAGGTGAAATTTAGACATTTCATTTTTTTCCACTAATCCCTTCATTTATCCCTAAAAGTAACACATTCACAAAGGGTTAAAGGAGAAAATTCATCTCACAGTTTGTTATGCAATTTCTCCAGAGCACAGAAATACCCCACATGTGGGTATAAACTGATGTTTGGGCATTCGGCAGTGCACAGAAAGGAAGGAGCGACACTGGACGTTTGAAAAGCAGATTTTGCTGGAATAGTTTTCAGGTGCCATGTCTCATTTACTGAGCCCCTAGAGTACCAAAACAATGTAAACCCCCTAAAAGTGATCCCATTTTGGAAACTACACCCTTCACAGAATTCATCAAGGGGTATAGTGAGCATTTTGACCCCACAGCTGTTTCACAGATTTTACTAACATTGGGATGTATAAATGAAAAATTACTAAAATGTGACTTTATCCCCAAAGTTTTCATTTTCACAAGGGGTTAAAGGAGAAAAAGGACCCCATAGTTTGTTAAACAATTTCTCCTGAACACAGCAATACCCCATATGTGGTCGTAAGCTGCTGAATGGATACATGGCGGGGCTTGGAATGGAAAGAGCGCTATTTTGCTTTTGTAGGGCAGATTTTGCTGGAATAGTTTTTAGGTGCCATGTCGCATTTGCAGAGCCCCCAAAATACCAATACAGTGGAAACCCCCTAAAAAGTGACTCCATTTTGGAAACCTCACCCCTCACAGAACATGTCAAGGGGTATAGTGAGCATTTTGACCCTACAGCTGTTTCACAGATTTTATTAACATTGGGACATGAAAATGAAAAATTACTTTTTTTTCCAATAAAACATCAATTTATCCCCAAATTTTTCATTTTCACAAGAGGATAAAGGAGAAAAAGCTCCCCAAAGTTCTTTACACAATTTCTCTTGAACACAGAAATGCCCCATATGTGGTTGTGATCTGCTGCATGGGTACATGGTGGAGCTCAGAATGGAAAGAGCGCTATTTAGCTTTTGGAGGGCAGATTTTGCTGGAATAGTTTTCGGGTGCCATGTCGCTTTTGCAGAGCCCTTAAAGTACCAATACAATGGAAACTTCCAAAAGTGTCCCCATTTTGGAAACTACACCCCTCATAGAATTTATCTAGGGGTATGGCGATCATTTTGACCTCACAGCTGTTTCACAGATTTTATTAACATTGGGACGTAAAAATGAAAAATTACTTTTTTTCCAATAAACCGTCCATTTAGCGACATATTTTTAATTTTTGCAAGTGGTTAAAGAAGAAAAAACACCCCACAGTTTGTTACACAATTTCTTCTGAACACAGAAATGCCCCATATGTGATTATAATCTGCTGTATGGGAACATGGTGGGGCTCAGAATGGAAAGAGCGCTATTTGGCTTTAGGACAGCAGATGTGGCTGGAATAGTCTTCAGGTGCCATGTCGCATTTGCAGAGCCCCTAAAGTACCAGTACAATGGAAACCCCTCAAAAGTGACCCCCATTTTAGAAACTACACCCCTCAAGGAATGTTTCAAGGGGTATTATTATTTAGAGCCTAAAAATGCTTCCCAAAAATTAATGTACAAAGTGAAAATTAAAGTTTTTAAAGAAATATTCAATTTCAGTGCCTAATACATTGCGGCCACTTTGTGGCATCAGAGACATGAACTTCTAAAACTATTAAGTGGGCTATCCCGGGAACAAAAAAATTATATATGTGGGTGTAAACTGCTGCTTGGGCACACAGCAGGGCTCAGAAGGGATGGAGCACTTTGTTTTTTAGCTTTTGGAGTACAGATTTAGAGGGACTTTCTGAACGCTATGTTGTTTTTGCAGAGCCCTGGCGGTGCCAGTAAACTGGAACTCCCCAAGAAGTGACCCCATTTTGTAGGGGAAATTTTAGGGTCTCTGCAAATGTAACATGGCGTCCAAAAACCAACAATCTAAATCTGCGCTCCAAAAGTACATAGTGCTCCTTCACATCTGCACCCTGCTGTGTTCCCAAATGGCAGTTTATGCCCACATGTATGACACCGGTGTACCCAGGATAACGTACTTAATGCCATATGTGGGTATAAACTGCTGTTTGGGCACAGCCGGGCACAGAAGGGCGCTATTTTGGTTCTTAGAGCACCGTTTGCTTTTTGGACACCAAGCCACTTTTGCAGAGTCCAAGAATTGCCAGTAAAGTGACCCCATTTTGTAAACTACACCCTTCAAGGGATTTATCAAGTGGTGTAGCGAGCATTATTAACCCTTAAGTGTTGCATTCTTTTAATTTCCAGAAATGAATGCGCAGCTGATAATGAAAAGTTAAAAATAACATTTTTCCAGAGATTCGCCATTTCAGTGCCCAATATGTTGTGCCCAGCTTATGTCTGCACAGACACACACTCCAAAAACTGTTAAGCGGGTACATGCCGGGCACTGAAATGACGTATTCCTGGAAAAATTGTCATTTTCAACTTTCACCATCCACTGCGTATTCATTTATGGATTATAAATTATAGCAACACTTGGGGGTTAAAAATGCTCGCTGTACCCCTGGATAAATTCCTTCAGGAGTGTAGTTTCCAAAATGGGGTGACATGTCAGAGGATTCCACTTTACTGGCGTATCAGCTCTGCAAAAGTGCAATGGCGTCCAAAAAACAAACCGTCCAAGCCTGTGGTCCAAAAACCAGATAGCGCTCCTTCCATTCTGTGCCCGGCTGTGCCCAAACAGCAGTTTATACCTACATATGGCATTAAGTACGTTACCCTGGGTACACCAGTGTCATACATGTGGGCATAAACTGCAGTTTGGGCACACAGCAGGGCGCAGAAGGGAAGGAGCGCTATGTGGCTTTTTGAGTGCAGATTCAGATGTTTGGGATCTGGACACCATGTCATGTTTGCAAAGGCTGTAAGGTACTATAAAAGTGGATTCCCCAAAGCAGCGACCCCATTTTGACAAGTGCACCCCTCAAAGAATTTATCAAGGGGTGTAGTGAGCATTAGTATCCCAGACGTGACTGCACAGCGGATGGGGAAAAGTGAATAGGTAAACTGTGCGGACTGCATTGGGAACACCAAATACCCTACTATTTCCCCAGTAGTTCCTATTATTGGGGAGGTCACTCTGGGGGGTCACTTCTGGTTTATTTTCCCTCGTAAGCTCTAAATCTGGGGTGTCCCCTGATATACACTCGCACTGCTAATACATTCCCTTCCTGCCGCAGCCAGTTTTGTTCTAATGATTTGGAGATTTTTTGGGTTTTTGTCTTCATATTGTACAAGCTATATTTTCTTTATTTCTCTGGTGATGTAGCCATATGAGGGCTTGTTGTTTGCAGGGTGAGATGCATTTTGTAATGACATCATCTTTGGGTGCCTATAACTTATTTAATAAATTTTATTAACTCTTTCTTGGTGGATTAAAAAAAAAAAACATCAATTCTCGCACTGCGTTTTAGCTTTTACATTTTTCACCATGCAGCATAAAGCATAAGTAACATGTTACCTTTATTCTACGGGTCGGTACGATTATGGCGCTACCTCATTTATATTGTTTTTTTTTATGTGATACTAATTTTGAAAGAACAAACACAAAAAATGGTTAATAACCAAGTATGAAAAACTCTGTAGATCATGTAAAACTATGGAACAACAAAATATCATGACCACAAAAAAATCAAATAATATCATTTTATTAACATAAATAATAAAACAGACATATATGGGGAAATAAATAATAGAGGTACACCATGATAAAGACAGGGAGGAAAATAGGGACCACAGTAACAATAAATAGGGGATATATATTGCTGGTACAAATGGTACATAATAAATACGTATAAAATGGTTGAAAACAACCTATGAATATCACTATGTGTACATAAACATACCACAAACAGTATTATAACCCCCCTTGATGAAGCCGTTTGGCGAAACGATCGTTGGGGTGGAGTGTGACTAGGTGAGGATAAAATGGTGGCTTGTTATAATTATATTTACATTTCTAGTGCCTACTAGATATTTTGGGTTATAATACTGTTTGTGGTATGTTTATGTACACATAGTGATATTCATAGGTTGTTTTCAACCATTTTATACTTATTTATTTGTACCATTTGTACCAGCAGTATATATCCCCTATTTATTGTTACTGTGGCCCCTATTTTCCTTCCTGTCTTTATCATGGTGTACCTCTATTATTTACTTCCCCATATATGTCTGTTTTATTATTTATGTTAATAAAATGATATTATTTGATTTTTTTTGTGGTCTTGATATTTTGTTCCATAATTTTGCAGAACAAAAACCCATTTGGGGACATAAATTAATTGTTTTTGCATCGCCATCTTCTGAGATATGTAACATTTTTATTTTCCGGTTTACAGACTTAGTTGAGGGCTTATTTTTTGTGGAACAATCTGTGCTTTTTATTGGTACTATTTTGGGGTAGATATGACTTTTTGATCACTTTTTATGGCTTATTTTGTAAGGTGAGATGGCGAAAAATCATTACTTCCGGCGTTTTTTTATCAGTTTTTTTTTCCCGATGTTCACTGTGTACGTTAAATATTGTTTCAGTTTTATTGTACAGGTTGTTATGGATGCGGCGATACCAAATATGCATTGTTTTTATTATTTTTTAGGTTTTTTTTATATAATTAATTTTATATAGAAAAAGGGAATTTTTGGGGCTTTATTCTTTTATTAATTTTTTTCACAAACTTTATTTTATTTTTTTTTCCACTTTTTTTTATTTTTTCATGTGTCCCATTAGGACACCTGAGCCAACGATGCTTTGATCGTTGGCTCAGTACTATAGACTGCAAGACACGAGCATACAAGTGTCTTGCAGTCTATACAGGAAGTCTATACAAGACTTCCGGAGGTCTTGGCAGGATCAACCAGGTAGAGGGGTCTCCAGGCAGCCTGGGGTCACTGGGCAGTCCCCGGGCTGCAGATTATACATATCGGCACCCCCCCGATCCTCAGCCGCGGGGGGGTGCCGAGGGGAGCGGCAACATGGCGGAACTCCTTGGATGCCGCGGTCATGTTTGACCGCGGCATCCAAGGGGTTAAAAGCTCCGATCGGAACTCAGTTCCAACCGGAAGTTATGGAGCAGGGTGTTAGCTGTCAGTTACAGCTAACACCCAGTTCCGATGCCGCCCGCTCAGATAGTGAGCGGGCGGTCGCCCTAGGGCGTAGTATTACGTCCTGTTGCGCAAAGTACCAAGCACGCAGGACGTAATAGTACGTCCAGTGTCGTTAAGGGGTTAAATACTTTTTTTGTGTCTCTTGTTATTCTCAATAAACTTCATTACTATTTTTATTTTGGTTTGTGTCAGACTATACAAGTATTCTTTTTTCTCTTTTTTGTCTTATACATGGAAATATAAAAAAAAAGTTATGGGTGTCAGAATATGGTGACTCCAAGAAATGGTTTTTCTTTTACAAAGAGTTTAAAACAAAAAACACCACACAAATTTGGTATCCCCGGAATTATACCGACCCATAGAATACAAATGACATGTCATCTAGGCTGCATGGTGAACACCGTAAAAATGAAGCCCTTAAGAAAGTCTCACAAATGCAGATTTACTCCAATTGCACCACACTCTGATTTTTTTTCCAGCTTCCCAGTACATTGTATGGAATTTTAAATGGGAACAATAAAAAGTACAATTTGTCCTGCAAAAATTAACCCTTCATAAGGCTCTGTGAAAAATAAAGCAGCTATGGCTTTTGGAAGGTGGGGACTAGAAAGTGAAAATCAAAAAATTGCTGCTGCAGGAAGGAGGTTACCAATGTTTTTCTTATGTATACAGATTGTACACAATCGAATACCAAAAAAAAATAGTAGTATATAAGATACAGTGTTGAATAACTGTATGAATATAGTTAAACAATAATAACTGTAGTAATAGTATCAGAATAGTATCAGCAGCAGTTTTTTTACTGGGTCTTATCAGACTGGTGAAACAGATATAGGGTTTTTACATTGTGATGTTCGAAAGGTAGACTGTTGAAGATGCCATTCACCCATACTTACTATTTGATTAGAAAAACATTCTTATTGTTGAAGGTACAAAAGTACATATATTCATATTGCTTTTGCAATATTGAGCAAACTGCATTCTCATCACTATCGGAGTAATCACATTTTTTAGGCTTTTTTCTATAGCGTTCAGCAAGTGGAACAGGTTTTTTACATTTAGCAAGCTAAACACAATATAACAATTTAAAAAAAAGTTTTTGTAGATTGAGAAAATGGTTCCAATGTTCAATAAAGTGGATATGGGACATTATTTTGTAGAGGAAGGTTTTATTAAAAATCTATATCAGTACATATATATCAGTATATATATTGAATTGCTTTGTCCATTATGGTATACTACACTATGTAATTGTTGTTTATATGGTATTAGATTTGTTATTGGTTAGAGCTAATTTAAGTGGTAGAACCAGGGATGGAATGTATTGTAAAGGGTTAACTGATTATTCTTCCACTTGAATCTAGCTCTCTGTTAGATGTCTTAGCCTTGTTTAAGCTTTATAGAATGTCTTGGTAAAAAGTGTAAAGTCAAATTCCAAACCAGTGACCAGCAGACACGTGTACATACAGTTTCTGGAAAGTTCTATACATTAAGAAGGGGGGCTGGCTTGAACTCTATAAAATGTTGAGATATGCTATGACAGCCAACTCACTAAATTCTGAGGCATCTGCTTGGGACTCATCTGTGATTTGTCTGTATTCCTTGGGGTGTCAGCTAGCTGACATTGGGTTGACCTCTGGCTTACTTAAGTTTGCTTATATTCTTGTTTATTGTCTTTTACATGCTTGCTTAGATTCTATCCTATTATTAAATCACTTACATCAGTGATGTGTGGGATTCTTGATTCTCACTATCTTTAGGACCCACAGAAATACAAAATGCAATTTTTTTTTTTCAGCATTTCTGGTATTTTCTTAGACTTGCTCCATTTTATTTATTTTTTTTTTACATATATTATATGTATTATGGCTGTTACCATGAACGCTGACACCCAGTCCTAATAAAGAGTTTACAATCTATGCACTCAACCTCAAGATCTATAGTATATCAAAAAACACAATCAAGCACAGGAGGTTAGGGGGTGTTCACACAACCGTCTGGATTCTGTTATGAAAGTGTCCGTTAAAAAAAACAAAACAAAACGGATACCTTATATAATGGACACAAACAGAAGGTAACTGATGCCTATCTGTTTTTTTTAATGGATCCGATGACCACTTATGGACTGCCAATTGGATATATTCATCCGGAAGGTGGTTGCCTTGTTCTGCAAGGACCTACCAGTATGTCCAAGCACATTTCATCAGCTGCACGAATTTATGCAGCTGCTAAAACGGAGCTCCAGCCGGAGCTCCCAGATAGAAGGCAGGGAAGGTTTATTACCTTCCCTGCCTTCCCGATCGCTGTGTGTACAGTGCTCAATGAGCACTGTATACACCGCTATGGGCGTCGCCATGATGCGGCTCCCCTTTGACCCAGCGGTCACATGATCCACCGGGATCAGAGCCTGTTAGAGCTGCTGGGTCCTACAGGACCCAGATCAGCTCTATAGTAACAGGCAGGAGGCTGTATTCCTCCTGCAACTGGGGCTAAATGTACCAGCGCCAGTTACAGGGGAAATCAGCCACCCCCCCCCCCAAAAAAAAAAAAAAAAAAAAAAAAGTGATCAGATGTCCCCAAAGGTCTATTATGACCTTATGGGGACATAATGTAAAAAATAAATAAATAAAAAATGAATAGAAAAAAAAAAATTATAGAAAAATAAATAAAATAATACACCAATAACACGCCCTTATTAAAGGTTATAACCCCACCCCCGACAACACCGTACAAAATAAAAATTACCATAACGGAGAGTAAAAACTATTTTAAAAAATTTTTTAGTAGCACTTTGTGTTATTAAACTAAAAAAAAAATGAAAAGTGAAAACCAGACACGTTTTCCCTCCTCTTTTGTTTATATTTTCCCGGATATAAAAAAAATTAAAACACATGCAAAAATAAAAACAACATAAAAATAAAGCTCTATGTGTCACCGAAAAAAGACGCAGAAATTAGTTGAATAACGCAAATGATAAAAATGTTACAGCCCTCAAAACTGCACATACAAAAAACCCGAAAATGTGTCTGGTCCTGAACCAGAAATTGGCCCGGTACTGAAGTGGTTAAACAGATCTGTTAAAAAATACACGAAAAACGGACACTAAGTCATCAGTTAAGGTCCGTTTTTGTCCGATATTGTCAGTTAAGTTTAGTCCGTTTTTTGTGTTTATTTGGTTGCCATAACACCAAATGACAACAGAGAGAATATAAAAGCAGGAAGAAGAGCTCACAATTCAATCTGGAGCCAACTTTGGAGAGGAGAGTATTGTTTCTGTGTTCCAGTTTTATTTGTGCTGCTGCTGTCATTTTTGAGAATGATTCCTCCATCTTTGCTTTTTGACCTAGAGATGATCAGGCTGATGATGAAGTGGAAAAGAATTGCCAGGCTTGTTGATGGAGAAGGCAACGCTTCTGGCTTCATCCCATAACATCAGCCCCAGTGGCGTAACTAGGAATGGCTGGGCCCCAAGGCGAACATTTGACATGCCCCCCCCCCCCCAAAAAAAAAAAAACCGCATTCCTGCACACACTATTATGTGCCATAGTGGCCCCTGCACACAGTATCATGCCCCATAGTGGCCCCTGCAAACAGTGTCATGCCCCATAGTGGCCCCTGCACACAGTATCATGTCCCATAGTGGCCCCTGCACACAGTATCATGCCCCATAATGGCCCCTGCAAACAGTGTCATGCCCCATAGTGGCCCCTGCACACAGTATCATGTCCCATAGTGGCCCCTGCACACAGTATAATGTCCCATAGTGGCCCCTGCACACAGTATCATGCCCCATAGTGGCCCCTGCCCAAAGTATCATTCCCCATAGTGGCCCCTGCACACAGTATTATATCCCATAGTGGCCCCTGCACACACTATTATTCCCCATAGTGGCCTCTGCACACACTATTATTCCCCATAGTGGCCCCTGCACATAGTATTTTGCCCCATAGTGGCCCCTGCACACACTATTATATGTCCCATTGTGGACCACCCATGAACAATTATTATACTCTGGAGTCTTTTCAGACCCCAGAGTATAATGATCGGAGACCCAGGGGAGGATAGAAACATAAAAAAAACAACGTTGCTTACCTGTTCCTCGCTCCGGTCCACTCCCTGCTGCTTCGGCCTCCTTCAATGTTGGACCAGGCCGGCGTCACGTGATGCGGGCAAGGCGTCGCGACGCAAAATGACGTCCGCTGACGTCTGGGACGTCACCAAACCGGCCCGAAGCCTGGAGAAGCGCAGGAGAGGTAAGCACATTGTTTTTTATGTTCCCTCACCTCCCCTGGGCCTCCGATTATTATACTCCGGGGTCTGAAAAGACCCCGGAGTATAATGATAGCAGAGATTGTGGGGTTCGGACCGCGGCCTTACCTACCGATCCCCACTCCTGCTCACTGCCGCCTCTGCAGAATCGGAACCGCTGGCGGCCATGAGCGGGACCCCGGGGAACGGTAAGTATATAGGGCCCGTTACCTGCTGGGGTTACTCCAGCAGGTAACGGCCTATTAAAAAAAAAAAAAAAAGTATCGGGGACCCGCGGGGCACCGTAATGTCCCAGGCCCTGTGGCAGCTGCTACCCCGGTAGTTACGCCCCTGATCAGCCCGCATGAGAACGAGAGTGTATTCTAGTCTGTATGGAGAACTGCGACAACATCCAGAGAAGTTCTATGACTACCTGCATATGAGTATTTTCACCTTTGCTGAACTTCTTCAACGACTGTCAACCAGACCCCAGAGGCAGGAAACTCACTTGCAGAGAAGTATAACACCAGAAGAGTGCTTGATAGTGACCCTTCGGTGAGTATCAACACTGTATTTCCACTATATACACACACACAAACATTTATATTTATTTTTATTTTTTATTTCAACAATCTCCTACATCGTCCGGGAGACTTGCCAGGCCCTGTGGGATTTGCAGCGCCTCCTCAAGATCCTATATCCAGGCCTCCATGCAGACCCTTCTCCCTTTCATCCAGTTCTTTCCCCAGTGATCCCAGCCTGCATATTCTTATATCATATCCTATCCAAACTTCTGTCTCCTTCCCCCTCCAGCCTGAAACAATTTTTCCCCACTAATGATCAAAGAAAGGTTTTAATCTGTGTAAGGGAACTGCCAGTTGAGCAATTCCCAGTGCTGCTGCAGAAACCTGAGAGGAAGGGAATGACAGAGACAGTGTGCCCTAAACTCACCCAGCCCCTGTCCCTGCCTACTTGCCACACTGTCCTAATGACAGGAGCAACTGGGCGGCAAAACCCTTCCTAGAAATAAGTGTCACACAGAACAGGACAAGACAACACAGAAGAAGAGTCAGCAAACCAAGGGTTCAGTAACAGTCGAGCAATGCAGTACAGAATCAAAATCTAATTGTAAGGGTCTTGCCAAACGTAGCAACCCTGACACTACTGCAGCGGTCTGGGAGGAAGGACAGAGACAAGTGAGCCCTAATCTCACCCCAGCCACTGTCCCTTCCTACTTGTCTCACTGTCCTAATGACAGGAACAACTTGGAGCCGGTCCCTACACTGAATAAGTGACAACACAGAACGAAGACAGGACGCACAAACAACAAAAGAGAGGTCAGGAAGCCAAGGTGTCAGTAACAAACGAGCAAGCAGTACAAAGTAAAAATCCAAGAGAATAGTCAGGGGCAAGCCAAAGGGTCAGAGAATCAAGTAGCAAAGTATCAAGGAATATAGTAAGACAGCAGGCAAAACACAAGTGTAATAACCGGCAACCTGTTGAGAAATGACATCCTGTATATAGAAAGTCTGGGACCAGCCCCCAGACCTGATAGGTACACAGACTGTCAATCACACAGGCCAGGAAGAGATTAACTCTATGCAGTCCAGAGAGAAATGTTCAGACACGGGTGGGGCCGGAAATCAATTACACTGACTAGGACCATGTTCAGACTGAGCAGCAAGAAACTTACACAAAGAATCAAACTGAACACGCCTCCTTCGCCACAGCGTGCGAGCAGAGGGTAGTGCCGAGACCCGAAACGGCAGAGACGTTACACTAATAGAGTAGTCAAGGGAAGCCAAAGGTCAGAGGTAAGTAATACAATACAATAGCAAGGACCAGCTTAACAAGGACAAGGTCACAGGACAGAGTCTCAATAGCCAGCCACCACGAGTGAGCTGATGACTTGTTTATAGCAAGTCCAGGACCTGCCCCAGACTTGATTGGTAGGCAGGCTGTAAATCACACAGGCAAGGCTAAGATTAACTATCTGAGGAGCAGAAAGAAACAAGATGCAGGAGACGGGTGTGGCTGAAATTCAATTACATAGCAGTAGTATTAGGACAGTGTTCAGACTGAGCAACAAGAACCTTAAGCAAGGAATCAAACTGAACACGCCTCCTGCGCCACAGCATGCGAGCGGAGGGTGGCGCAGAGACCCGAACAGGCAGAGATGTTACAATCTGTCTTCTCATTAATATGCTATAAAATCCTACAGAGAAGGGAGGCGTGCTACCAGTTTTTGACACCTTTCATACTTTTTGAATGGCAAGTTCTTGTGGTCTCAGGGGCCTTTGAAATGTAAATTACTGGACAATCTGGTCTCCTGTTTTCTTGTCTAATTATTGTTTATCTGACACCAGACATGCTATAGAAACCATATTCAGAACTTTGATGATTTATCACTACCTCTTCAGATTGTTATACATACAATTATTCCCATATATACACAATTATATATAACCATATTCCACAGCTATATCTTACAATATGGCTATATCTTACAACCCCCTCTTGGGAGTGAACAAAATTATGAGAGAGCTCTCACCATCAGATTTTTTGATGCAATGGTCTCTAATGTCCTTCTACATAATAAAATTACTCTAGGATCACAATTCCAGTCTGTATAAGAGTATATACACTAATTCCACCAGTGCTGTGGATGTCTGTATCTTCTTCATAGCATTTCATCAGTCCACTGTCAAGGGTGGTATTGCTGCAGTGAATTCTGATCAAGAATTCTGATACAGAATCTCTTGGTTATACCTCAGATTTACCTGTATTTGTGACAGGTTATGATAAACTGAGATTGGGAATACTGTGTAACTATACTGATCCATCTTACTATTCATTTCTGCATGTACTAAACCCTTAGAATAACCTTTAACCGTAAATAGTGGCGTAAGTACCAGGGTAGCAGCTGTTGCGGCTGCCACAGGGCCCGGAAAACTAGGGGGCCCCTGATGCTTTTTTTTTTTTTTTTTTTTTAAATAGGCCGTTACCTATTTACTTACCGTTCCCCGCTCCTGCTCACTGCCGCCTCTGCTTCCCCTTCTGCATCCCATATCACGTCGCTGGGGCCCTCTGGAGGGCAAAAGGGGAAGCGGATGTGGCTGTGAGAAGGAGCAGGGAGCGGTAAGTGAGGCCGCTGGCCCACGAACGCCAACAAATACTGCTATTATTATACCCTGAGGTCTTTTCAGATCCCGGAGTATAATGATCGGAGGCCCAGGGAAGGTGAGAAACAGAAAAACTGATCGTGGGCATAAGCGCCGGGTGTCTGCTGTATAATACAGCAGAAACTGGCAGCTATGGTGGCCGCTCAGTTCCCGAGCGGCCGTCATATTTAGATACCTGAAATCCGCTGTACTATTACGACGGATGTCGGGAAGGGGTTAACTGTCTGACAATCCCTTAGCTACTTGGGTATATGTAAACCCTCACAATCGTGGTTAACTGAGCGTATACCAAAAGAAGCCCCTTTGTATGTAGTTTAAAAACAGATATGATTTTTAAAGGGCTCAAAAAAAAAATTTTTTTGGTGTGCAATGAACCAACTAAAAGGGATGTCTAAATAAAGAAATTACTGACCAAGACCATAATAAAAGTATGCAGTGCCCCATTTCCAACACCAAATATGACAATTAGTGTGGTTAGAGTCGGGGATGAGTATAACAATTCATTCCCACTTATTGCATGTCCACACTAAAAAGTCAGGGGTTAAGTGAAATAAACGGTTATGGTAAAAAAGAAAAAAAAAAATTGCTGACCCAGATCAAAGAACTAGATATAGGAGCAGAAGTATATATGCATCTCTATTTAAAACAGAGACGTGCCCTAAAAAGTCCTGAGTCTAACTTTGTCTAGTGCTCAACGGAACGCACAGCAGCGAATCCAGACACGTTTCCCTGATGTATTGTATAATCGGATCATCAGGGGAGAGTTTTGAGCTGTGTGATGTATAGCAAGGCAGTCAAAGAGGCAATGGCCATTGCATTAAAAAATTATAAAAAGAAAAATAAATTGTATAAAAGTAGGTAAAGAATGAGGCAAAGAGAATAACTGCCAAGGAAAGTAAAAATAATCCAAAATTATTCTTCAACTACATAGATAATAAGAAAATAAAAACGGACAGTGTGAGCCCTCTCAAAATCAATCTGGGTGTAATGGTGGAGGAGGAGGAGGAAAAGGCAGATCTATTAAATGACTTCTTCTCTGCTGTATTTACACAAGAAAATCCAATGGCCAAACACATGATTAGGGGTTATGTAAAATCTCCATTAAATGTTACCTGTTTAATCCAGGAGGACGTGTTGCCTTCAAAATACTAAAATAAACAAATTGGCTGGTCCAGATGGCATCCACCCCCAAGTTCTGAGAGAATAATGCACAGCTATAGACAGACCCTTATTTAAGGATTCAGTAATGACTGGGTCTGTTCCACATGATTGGCGCATAGCAAATGTGGTGCCAATTTTCAAAAAAAGAGGTCTAAAAGTGAACCTGAAAACTATATGTTGGTAAACTTGACATTGTAGTGGTTAAGATATTTGAGGGTTTTCTCAATGTAAATAATCTTATAATGCCTAATCAGCATGGTTTTATGAGGAATCGGTCCTGTCAGACTAATCTGATCAGCTTCTACGAAGAGGTCAGTTCTAGACTGGACATGGGTAATATGGTAGATGTGGTCTATCTGGACTTTTCAAAGGCTTTTAATACTGTATCACATAAAAGGTTGGTATACAAAATCAGAATGTTGGAACTGGGGAAAAACATATGCATATGGGTTTGCAACTGGCTCAGTAGGAAACAGATGGTGCTTGTTAATGGTAAATATGCAAACTGGGTCACAGTCACCAATGGGGGTGGGGGTGAGTATTGGGTCCTGCTTATTAATGACCTGGTAGAGGGTTTACAGAGCAAGGTTTCAATATTTGCAGATAATACTAAACTCTGTAAAGTAGAAACCCAGTAAAGATCCGACCTGCTGTGCTAGTCACCACCAGATCTCCCTTATTAATGTTGATGTTAAGCTATTCTATAAATTGCTGGCTAACCGACTTTCCCCCCTTGATGCCGAGTCTAATCTATAATGATCAGGGAAAATACTTGTAAAACTCTTTGTCAACCACGGTAGAGCGAGACCAAGGTTCTCCTCTGTGCCTTTTGTCAGTCGATGCCGAGAAGGCCTTTGAGCAGGTGCACTGGGGATTCCTGCGGGCTAACCTCGAGGAAGTTAGCATAGGCCCTGGACTGGATTTCTGGGGAAGAACCCTATACAGAGACTCTTCTGCCAGAGAGCACGTTAACAGACTCCTCTCAGAACCATTCTTAGTGCGGAATTGGACAAAACAGGGATGTCCCTTGTCAACCCATCTATATGCCTTGGTGATGCAGCACCTCGCAGTGGCTCTGCAAGCAAGCCCCAGCGTCCATGGTCTTCAGTTGTCAGATGGGAAGCAGACAGGTCAAGACGGCACTATACACTGATGACCTGCTCCTATATGTCACTCAGCCTCGCGTTTCCTTCCCAGCCATCTTAAATGAGTTTTGTCATTTTGGTCACTTAAGCAACTTTAAGGTTAACCTCTTTAAAAGCAAAGCTCTTAACATTACTTCTCCCCCGACGGAGGCTACTCACCTGGCAGCCCAATTTCCATTCAAATGGCAATCCAACTCGATTAAATAGTTGGGGATACAAATCCCCGCCAAGCTGTCTTGCTTCTTTCTATACAACTATATCGCACTACTGGAGAGGACTGCGGTGGTCTTGAGGAAGTACAGCGCTCAAGGTTTATCCTGGTTTGGCCATATCAGTGCCCTGAAAATGGATGTTTTTCCATGTCTCCTCTATATATTCCAAGTCCTGCCCATTCGTCTCCCGCGTTACTATTTCTTCCTGCTACAGTCAGCTTTTGGTCGCTTCATTTGGGGTTTGTCCCGTAGCAGACTTAAGTACCCTCACTTGTATTATAGATCTGCGGTTTTTATGCTGGGTGGCTGTGCTGACGTTCATTTGGGTCAAATTGTGGGCACCTACTGCACGCTTCCAACCTGGGACTTATCGTTGTCCTGGCTGGAGTATAACCAACTCCTTGGGTTCCTTCAGAAGTATTCCTTACTTCCGCTTCTCTCCTCTAGTCCCACTTCCTTGAAGAGTATATTCTCTGAGTTCCCTGCACGTGCACTCTCCCTACTATACAGTATACGCTTAGGCACGGCGTGTCCCTCCCTTTACAAGTTCTTGGGACAACAACTTGCAACACAGCCTTTCTCCTGCTGATTGGTCTATGTCCTTCCTATTTCCTATTGCCATGCAATGCTCAGGAGCAGAACTTTAACCACTTAAGGACTGGGTCATTTTTCGTTTTTGCATTTTCGTTTTTCTCTCCCCACATTCCAAGAGCCATAACTTTTTCATTTTTCAGTTCACAGACTCACATGATGGGTTATTGTTTGTGAAGCAACTTGTACTTTGCAATGGCACAATTCAATATGCTGTGCAATGTACTGGGAAGTTGGAAAAAAATTCAGAATGAGGTGCAATTGGAGAAAAAAATGCATTTGCGCCAATTTCATATGGGTTTAATTTTTACGGTGTTCACTGTGTGGTAAAAATGACATGGTACCAGGGGCGTAACTACCGGGGTAGCAGTGGTAGCGACTGCCACAGGGCCCGGAACATTACGGGGCCCGGAGCCCTGTGGCAGTCGCTACCGCGAACCCCACAATCACTGCTATCGTTATACTCCGGGGTCTTTTGAAACCCCGGAGTATAACGATCGGGGGCCTAGGGGAGGTGAGCGAACATAAAAAACACAATAACTCGCCGCTCCGCAGGCTTCGGGCCTGTTTGGTGACATCCCAGACGTCAGCCGACGTCATTATGCGTCGCGACGCCGGCCTGGATTGCGCGAGATTCGGTCCGACATTGAAGATGGCCGAAGTAGCGCACGGGAGTGCACCGGAGCGAGGAAGAGGTAAGTTGCAGTGTTTTCTATATTTCTATCCTCCCCTGGGTCTCCGATCATTATACTCTGGGGTCTGAAAAGACTCCAGAGTATAATAATCGTTCATGGGTGGTCCACAATGGGGCATAATACTGTGTGCAGGGGCCACTATGGGGCAAACTACTGTGTGCAGGGGCTATTATGGGGCAAACTACTGTGTGCAGGGGCTACTATGGGGCAAACTACTGTGTGCAGGGGCCACTATGGGGCAAACTACTGTGTGCAGGGGCCACTATGGGGCAAACTACTGTGTGCAGAGGCTACTATGGGGAAAACTACTGCGTGCAGGCGCCACTATGGGGCAAACTACTGTGTGCAGGGGCCACTATGGGGCAAACTACTGTGTGCAGGGGCCACTATGGGGCAAACTACTGTGTGCAGGGGCCACTATGGGGCAAACTACTGTGTGTCGGGGCCACTATGCTGCATAATACCGTGTGCAGGGGCCACTATGGGGTATAATACCGTGTGCAGGGGCCACTATGGGACATAATACCGTGTGCAGGGGCCACTATGGGGCATAATAGTGTGCGCAGGAATGCGGTTTGTGTGTGGGGGGGGGTTGGGGGCGGCGGTTTGGGGGGGGTTGGGGGCGGCGGCTTGGGGGGCCCCATGTCAAATGTTCGCCTTGGGGCCCAGCCATTCCTAGTTACGCCACTGCATGGTACCTGCATTCTGCGGGTCAGTACGAACACGGTGATACCAAATTTATACAGTATTTGCAATGTTTTGATATCTTTTAAAAAATGAAAAACTTTGCAAAATAGAAAAAAAAATTTTGTCGCCATATTTTGACACCTGTAACTTTTTCATATTTACATGTATGGAGCTAGGTAAGGCGTATTTTTATTCGGTACTAGATGATGTTTTTACTGATATCATTTGGGGAAAGATTTGATGGTTTGATCACTTTTTATTCAATTTTTTATAGGAGGCAAAATGTTGAAAAAATGCTATTTGGCTATTTTGATTTTTTTTCGCCGTTTGACCGTGGCGTCTAAAGGGTTAACAGCTGTGATTGGTGAAGGCACCAATCGCTGCTGCTAGCGGCGGGTCCTGGATGGATTATACAGCCGGCATAAGGCCTTTATTGAGAGAGCTCAGCTCCTGAGCCCTCTCCATACATCCCCATGTCACCAATGACATACAGGTACGTCATTGGTTGTTAAGGGGTTAAGATACTCGCTGGTACCATTTTCTGAACCATCTCCACAGGTTTTACCGTGCTGTTTCTGATCGGTGTTGTGGTTCTGAGAGGGGGACCCTCTTCCATATCTAGTGGGGTTGAGGGGGGGGATAGTGAAGGGGTCAGTGTATGGGCCATACAGTGGCCCCTTCAGTGATCCCCCCATAGCAGTATTAGGTCATTACTCACCTGTTTGCTCCCCAGTCCCGCTCTGGCTCCCTACTCAGGGCACCCTGTTGTGACATCATGTGCGCCCGGAGGAGGAAGAAGTGGGAGGCGCCGGAGAGCAGACAGAAGTGGCGGCGCTACTTCTCCCTGGTTCTGTTGATCCGGTTTTAACAATGGGATCGGCGGCACTGGGGAAAACCAGGCTGCATTAACTTACCGCTCCTAGCTCCTGCTTGAGGCCTCCTTTTCCCTCTTCAGCCTTCAATGGGACCTTTGCCCCACACATCAGGTCGCAATGACGTAATGTGTGGCTCATGGGGGCCCCCTGGTGGCTGAAGAGGGAAGAGGAGGCCGCGAGCAGGAGCTGGGATAGGTAAGTTAATAGGGGCCGTTACCGGACCTGCACTGCCTATTAAAAAAGCAGTGGGGATAGGGCCCCCTAAAGGCCACAGTATTGGTGGTCCGGGTGAAATTTGAACACGGGCCGCATTTGGCCTGTGGGTGACCTTTGGACAAGCCTGCTCTAAAGTGAAAGGTGACCTCCTGCGACACTTCCTCATGGCTGCCGGATCAGTTATCCCCCAACACTGGCGTAGGACCACTACTCCCTCCCTGATGGAGTGGCTTTGTGAGTTCCTATATATACAGAGAATGGAGATCCTGGTTGTGGAGGACTTTGCCGATTTCTCTAAATTTGATGTTCTCTGTTGAACGTGGATATAGTTCCAGGAGTCTATGGAATTCTCTACTCTCTTTTCCTGTCCATAGATGCTCTTGTTTTTATCAAGCGCTCCCCCTTTCCTTGTTCCTATCTGCAGTCTAGTGCCTCACCTCCTTTCTTTTACCCTCTTACACTGAGTTCATATGTTTGTCTGTCTCCCTGATTCCCTAGATTTGTGACAACATTTTTTACTGAATAATTAAGGGCGACTGCTCTAGGCGACTGTCTCAACACTAATACTATAGTAGCCACCCCCTGCCTCGGGCTCTCTGTGGCCTGAATCTTTAGCTGTTTCGTTATTGTTCTGCTAGTTAAATTTGTCAAAACTTTCAATAAACATTGATTAAACATGAACTCTGTAAAGTAATAAAACTGAGGAGGATAGTAGAATATTACAGGGGGATCTAAGGAAGCTGGAAGCATGGGCGGAGACTTGACAAATGAAATTTAATGTAGACAAATGTAAGGTTGTGCATTTTGGTTGAAGAAATGAAATGTTTGATTATGTATGTAATAATAAATTACTGGGTAAGACTGCCAATGAAAAAGATTTGGGGATTTTGGTGGACAGTAAGTAATGTCTTTCACATGCAGTATACTTCTCTTCCACAGGGGTTAATACTTAGGATCCATGTGCAATAGGGTGTAACAGCCCATGTTTTTCTTGATGTAACATGGTTGATAAAGCTTGCTCTGAGGCAGCCACTTTTAAGTGAAAAGTCTTTGATGGATCTGGTGTGTTGAACGCTGTTGCCTCAGTAGCAACCCTTTTCAACAAATTAACCCTTTAAGGATGCAGGATAGTTTGTAAAGTTAACACTCAGTGACTTTTTTCATATTTTCCTTCCATAATTCATAACTTTTTTATTTTTCTGTCAACGTAGCTATGTGAGGGCTTATTCTTTGCGTGACACGTTTTACTTTCATTTGGAACCATTTTGGGGTACATATAATGTTTTGATTAGTTTTTATTAATGTTTTTGAGGGGTCCATGTGACAACCCACAATTCTATCATTATTTTTTGAATTTTATTCCTACAGCATTCACTCTGCATTAAAAACGACATGGCAACTTTGTTCGGCAGGTCATTACGATTATAGCGATACCATATTCATATTGGTTTTATTATGTTTTACAGCATTTACTAATAAAACATTTTAATTTTTTCGGAAATGAACAATTTTCCTGGGGTCACCGCATTCTGTCACTATAACTTTTTTACTGTTTAGTTGATGGAGATATGTCAGCAAGGGCGGATTGGGACCTGAAAGTAGCCCTAGAAAAAAAATGTTAAAAGTGGCCCCATTTTATAGGCAGGCTCAATGCAAGCAGGCAGGGCCAGCACAAATAGCTCCTCCATGTAAAAGTAATTTTGTACAGGACTGCTTTACATGGAGGCAGAGGCAGCAGTCCTATGTAAGTTACCATGTCAGACTGAAACTGTAACTTACACAGTGCTGCCTGTGTTATATGTACAGACAGCAGTCCTATGTAAGTAAAGTTACAGGCAGCGGGGACAGGGTGGCCATTAAACTGTAGGTGCAGCTATCACACCCACAGTCCACTGACTCCTCAATCTAGAGACTCTCAGGATTTGGACAAACTCCGGAGGGCCTGGGGTCAGGTGTAATATAAAAAAAAGAAAAACACGTTTCCTGGTGCTCTGGTGTCCGCTGCCGCAACCTGTGCAGTCGAGCTACGTGTTTCAGCCCTAGGAACCCATGCACCCCATGTAAATGCTGAGGTCATTCAGCAGCCTCAACATTTGCTAGAGAGGGACTAGTGACATATGTGAGTGACATCACCGATTCCTCTTCAGCGACAGCCTAATTGGCCTCAGCAGTCACATGGGGTGCAGGGAGAATGAGAAACAGTGTGCGACCGAACAGGCTGTGGTGGCAGACACTGGAAGGTTGGGGACAGGTGAGTATGTTTTTTTTTTTCTTAAAGTTACTCCTCTTTAAGAATAATATCCCATATTGGCACACAATATAATGTTCCACATTGGTCCTAACACAGAATAATGTCCCACGTTGGTCCTAACACAGTATAATGTCCCATAGTGGCCCCTTACCCACAGTTTAATATCCCATAGTGGCCACTCCATGCAGTAAAATGTTCCATAGTGATCCCTACATACACTGTAATGCCCTATAGCGGCCCCTCTACATAGTACAATGTCTCATAGTGGCCCCTCCACACAATATAATACCCTATCGTGACCCCTCCACACAGTATAATGTCCCATAGTGGCCCCTCCACACAGTAAAATGTCTCATAGTGGCTCCTCCACACAGTATAACGTCCCATAGTGGCTCCTTAACTATGAAACAATGTCTCATAATGGCCCCTCCACACACTATAATGCCCTATAGTGGATCCTCCAGACAGTAAAATGTCCCATAGCGGCCCCTACACACAGTATAATGTCCCATAGTGGCCCCTCCATGCAGTAAAATATTCCATAGTGATCCCTCCACACACTGTAATGCCCTATAGTGGCCCATCCACATAGTACAATGTCTCATACTGGTCTGTTCACACACTATAATGCACTACAGTGGCCCCTCCACACACTATAATGCCATATAGTGGCCCATGCAGTTTTCTTTGTAAATGTTCCAAAAATTTCAGCCTTTCACCAGAAACTTTTGGGGAATCGCCACCCATGAAACATTATTAACTGTTTAGACCACAGAGTATAGTGGCTTGAAAAAGTATTCATAGCCCTTGAACTTTTTCACATTGTGTCACCTTACAACCACAAACTTAAATGTATTTTATTGACATTTTAAGTGATAGACCAACTCAAAGTAGCAGATAATTGTAAAGTAGAATGAAAATGATACATGGTTTTCAAAATTTTAATCAAATAAAAATCTGAAAAGTGTGAAGTGCAAAAGTATTCAGCCCCCTGTACTCTGATACCCTAAATAAAATCCAGTGCAATCAATTGCCTTCAGAAGTCGCTTAATTAGTTAATAGAGTCCAGCTGTGTATAATTTAGTCTCAGTATAAATACACCTGTTCTATGAAGGCCTCAGTGGTTTGTTAGAGAACACTAGTGAACAAACAGCATCATGAACACCAAGGAACTCACCAGACAGGTCAGAGATAAAGTTGTAGACAAGTTTAAAGCAGGGTCAGGTTATAAAAACATATCCTGAGCTTTGAGCATCCCAAGGTGCACTGTTCAATCCATCATCCAAAAATGGTAAAAGTATTCTACAACTGCAAACCTACCAAGGCATGGCCATTCACCTAAACTAACAGATCAAGCAAGGAGAGTACTGGTCAGAGAAGCAGCCAAGAGGCCCATGGTCACTCTGGAAGAGCTGCAGCTCAGGTGGGAGAATCTGTCCACAGGACAACTATAAGTTGTGCACTCTACAAATCTGGTCCTTTATGGAAGAGGGGCAAGAAGAAAACCATTGTTGAAAGAAAGACATAAAATGCCATTTGCAGTTTGCCACAAGCCATATAGAGGACACAGCAAAGATGTGGAAGAAGGTGCTCTGGTCAGATGAGACCAAAGTTGAACTTTTTGGCATAAATGCAAAGTGCTCTGTGTGGCACAAAAGTAACAATGCTCATCACCCTGAACACACCATTCCCCATGGTGAAACATGATAGTAGCTGCTTCATGTTGTGGGGATGCTTTTCTTCAGCAGGGACAGGGAAGCTGGTCAGAGTTGATGGGAAGATGGATGGAGATAAATACAGGGCAATCCTGGAAGAACACCATTTGGAGTCTGCAAAAAACTTGAGACTGGGAAGGAGATTCACCTTCCAGCAAGACAATGACCCTAAATATTCAGCCAGAGCTATAGTGGAATGGTTTACATTAAAGAACATTCATGTGTTAGAAAGGCCCAGTCAAAGTCCAGACCTAAATCCCATTGTGCTTCTGTGGCAAGACATGAAAATAAAAAAGCTTTATACTCACCCTGCAGCTGCACTCCCTGCTCCGTTCTTCAGTGAAGCCAGAGGAGTACACCTCGGCTTCAGTGCGCATGCCCCACAGTTGCACAGTGAAGCCAGGGTGTCCATCTTGAGCTTCACTGAAGAACAGCGCAGGCGCCGGGAGGCGTGCCAACGAAGAAACTCATGAATAAGCCAGACTGTTCTCGCCAAACAGCGTTAATCAGACCCTTCTCTAGGTAAGTATAAGGGTTTTTTATTTTTAATGTGCCTGCGGATTGCATTACAACAGGGTGATTTGGGACACCAAACCCCAGTTCTATAAGGACCTGTGGGTGGTTTAGTGTCCCAGATTGACCTGACAAATTCCCTTTAAGTTTGTGGTTGTAAGCTAACAAAATGTGAAAAAGTTCAATGGTATGAATACTTTTACAAGGCACTTTATAATGATCGGAGGCCCCGGGAAGGTGATTAAATATAATAAACAGTGTTACTCACATCTCCTGGCTCCGGCGACCGTCTGCCAGCATCTTCATGTCTTTGAGACATCAAGAATGATGCCGGTGTAACATCAGCTGAGTGATGGTAGCATAATTTTGCATCATGACAATCAAAGGCCTCAGCGGTCTCCGACGTCATTCATGACGTCTCTAAGACCAGAAGAGGCTGGAAGACCCACATCGGAGCCCAGGAAAGGTGAGTAACACTGTTTATTATGTTTGTCACCTCCCTTGGGCCTCAATATATTATGCAGAGTATAAGGATATAAGAATCATGAGTGTTCTGAATGAAACCGCTGGGTGAACTTCGCGCAATGAATCTCATAAGATTCGCCCAACACATATTGTCAGTGCCGCCCAGCGGCCTCCGCTCTGGAGATATAGAGCGGGGGCCGCCGGGCTGTGGCTCTGCAGCAATAGCCAGGACAAGGAGCAGGCCTCGGGACAGGTGGCTTGCCAGCACAGCGGCCCATATCCCAGTTAGCCCACTGGGAATTTTCCTGGTGATATACATGAGCAATCCCTTGTATGTCAGGGTTCTTTATTTCCAGGGGAAGTTGTAGTTTTTATTAGGACCAATGTTTGGTATGTATGACTTTTTCATCACTTTTTATTGCTATATTTTTTACATCGTTCACTGTATGGGATAAATAACCCTAGTTTTGGATAGTGGGGACTTATACACACATGGGGGTACCTAACAGGTTTGTTTACTTTATTTTGTTTACATTATGTGTGTTTTAAATTAAAAGGTGTTTTTTTATTTAAATTTTTAATCTTTTTTTTTTTTTTTTTTCACTTTTTCTTGTCCTACAAAGGGACTTGAATCTGGGATCTACTGATCCTCAGTGCAATGTACTGCAATACATCATATATCTTGCCCCCAAAGCACCAAGATGCCATGACTGATCACGGCATCTGACGGTTTAAGCCTCCGGAGTCAGAGTATTTAAGGGGTTAAAGGCTGCGGTGTGGCTCTCAGTCCATTCTTTACTAATATCATCTTCCTTTACCCCTTTCTTTAAAAGAGTGTAAGGAGGCCTAGCAATGTCCACAAAATATGGAATGAAGTCTCTCTGGTATTGGACTAATCCAAGAAATGACCTCAATGCTGTCTTTGACACAGGGAGGTTCAGTCTTTGTATGATTCTGATATTGCGTTGATCTGGCATCTTTTCATTGGGTGTGATATTGACTTCTATAGAGGTCCCAGAGGTTTGCATTAATTGACACTTTTTAAAGTTTACTTTATGTGAAGCTTTCCCCAGCAATTCTTTGAACAACATCAAATGTTTGTCTTCACACTTGGTGCCCTCGAGCAGATCATAACATACTGCAACTCAGCTGCTTTCTTAAAAAAACTTTGCTAATACTGCAGTCATCCTCTTCTGGAATGTTGTTGGTGAATTATGTAGACCTTGTAGCAGTCATGTCCATGTGTACTGTTGATCCTTCCACGTGTAAGCCAGTTTGTGTTGTGATTGTCCAGTGTGATGAATATTTTTATTTTGGAAAGAAGCAGAAGAATTTGTTACAGATTCACATTCCCCTTAATATTCTTTGCTCTAAGGGGGCGTTCACACTATCGTTGGTGACCGTCAGTAGTGTCCGTTGCTATTGTCTGTTACAAGATTTTAGCATCGGACCCTAGCTGAACCGTCAGAAATCCGTTAAAATTTCCATTCATTTCAATGGGTTTTTATATTGTGTCCGTTTACACCAAATCCATCAGAAGTCTGTTTTTTTTCGCGGACAAAAAAATCCTACATGCAGGACTTTTTGTCCGTTTGAAAAAAAACAGATTCTTGATTGACAGCAAGTGTCCGTTATTTTTTTAACATTGAAGTCTATGGGTAACTGACAGTAACTGATAGCCATCAGTTACTGTCCGTTATTTTATGCCCGTTTTTTTTTTTTTTGCGCATGCTCAGAAAGTACGAGAGAAAAAAAAAAAAAGTTCATCACCAAAAAAATATAAAAAAGGTGTTCAAACACCAAAAAAAAAAAAAAAATGTTTTGCACTCCTGTGCCCTGTACCTCCACCACTCAGTCTGAAAATCTACCTCAGCTGTTTCACTATATGTTTAACTAAATTTGTTTTTCATGATTTTTGAAGATAAAATTATATACAATAAAATATTTTAATAAAGTTTTTTTTTTTTTTTTTAAAACAAGTGTTTTTTTTATCCACAAAATTACAAACAGATCCAAAAGAATGAACAAACACGCTTTCTTTAAAAGCGGTGTAAGGGAAGGTACCCTCGGAGAAGAAAGTGTATGTTTACACTTTGTCCACTGAGGGCCAACCCTCCATGACACTACCCTTAAGAAAGCATGTGCAAAAGACAACTAAGGAATAAAAAAAAAAGTCTGTGGCAGTTGCAAGCATTGAAAATGGAGCAGTCTGCATGCTGAGTAATAAAGTCTCTCATTTTCAGTGCTCAGTACTTTAATCATTGAGACTTTTCAGCACATTTGACTGTCCAAAAAAAGTTAAAAAAAAAAAATTCCAAGAAAAAACTTAGACTTTGCCATCCTGCCAGTCCACCCAACCTGCGTTGGAAAGAAAAAAAAGCTGAAAAATTGTCCCTCATGCGGCTGACAGCAACTGTAGATCGTGGGCCAGATGAGTCGAGACCATGTAACCCAGACTCCAGTTCCTGGGTGTCAACTGGCAACGGTTCCCTTGTCAGCAGGAAGTTATGGAGAACCACGCAGGCTTTCACAACATCATCCACAGATTCTGGCTTCAGCTGGATAGCAGTGGTAAAAATTTGCCATTTCAAAGTGAGGATCCCAAACGCGTTGGTGCAGCTGTATGCCCCAATGTCCACAGCCAAAAATCGATACTGGGCATCAGCACAATGGAAAAATACTTCTTGAAGTTGAATAACAGGGAGCCGCTCCTTGCAGGTTTCTGGATATGGATGTACTTTCCGTTGACTGCTCCTACACAGTTTGGAAAACGTGTCATCTCCCAGAACTTTTCTGCAATGTCCTTCCATTATTCGGTAGATGGATGTGGGAGAAATTCTTCACGCAGCAAATCCCACAGAGCCTGGCAATTAACCCGGACGATGTAGGAGACGGTCGATTTGCCAAGGCAGAACTGGAAGTGCATGGAGGAGAAGCTCTCGCCTGTTGGCAGATACCTTGAAGAAAAAAAAAAAAAAAAAAAAAAAATAAAGTAAATATATATATATATATTTACACACACACATTTGAAATACAGTGTTGATGTCTGGAGTCTTGTTGACAGCCGCCGGAGAAGTTCATCAAAGCTGGAAATGGACATACGCAGACAATCGTGGAACTTCTCTGGATGTTGTCGCAGTTCTCCATATAGGCTTGAATACACTCCCCTTGTCATGCGGGCGGATGTAATGGGATGGACCCAGAATTGTCGCCTTTGATGCCGCCTCTGCCTTCTCCACTTCGCCCTCAGCCGGATCACCTCTAGGTCAAATAAAAGAGATGGTGGAATCATTTTCAAAAAATGACAGCAGCACCACAAGAAGAACTGGAACACAGGAATGATACTCTCCTCTCCAAGGCTGGCTCCAGACTGAATTGTCAGATTTTTCCTGCTTTTATATTCTCTCTGTCGTCATTCTGTGTTTATGGCAACCAATTAAGCAAAAAAAAAACGGACTAGAAATTAACGGACACAAACGGATGGTTTACTGTCCGTTTTTTATGTATTTTTAACGGATTGAGTTTAACGGATCCGTTAAAAAAAAAACTGACACATAGGTATCATTTACAGTTTGTTTGTGTCTGTTATTGTAGGTGTCTTTTTTTTTTTTAACGGACACCTTCATAACGGATTTCCACCAGTAGTGTGAACCCTACCTAACAGTATGCTGTATTTAACGCTCACTGATTTTTCCTTTTGGGGCTCATGCGCTCTCCCCGAAATAACTTCCTTCCCCTCCATTATACCACAATCATGGTATGCATGGCAAACACATATTTTACACCTTTACATCATCATGACTTGGAAGTGAGAAGACCTTCTGTTTCTTATCTGCAAACACTACAGGGGAATCAGAGACAACACAATACTCTCCATTACCATGAAACCAGATCATTTCATTTGCATAGTCAACAACAACTCCATGTTGTCCCAAGAAATCCGAAACTGAAACAGACACAGAATCAGGTAAATTCATTAAATATACCTTCAAGTCAAGTTCATGATTGTCTATTCCGAACACAGTCTTTTTGGTTCCTATGGCCACAGCAGGGAATACCTGTAAATTGAGTCTCCTTCCTGTAGACAAAAGCTGAATTTGTGGTTGAGGGGCATGCATAATAGAAATAGAAGCTCCGGTATCAATCAGCATTGTCTGCTGTGGGCTTTTCTCCACTGTGGCAAATAATATTGGCCTGTTGCATTCTTCTCTCCTGAACTCCACTACAGTGGATAGAGGCAACAATTTCATAGTCTGAACTCGTGGGATGAGAATTAGTAATGAGACTTTGGGAGCAATTGGTCACATTAGGTCTCACAATTTGACCCACAGTTTGTATTGCTTTCAATTTCTCAATGTACTTATCAGCAGATGATCTAGGTGCTTTTGCTTGTCTGAGGGTAGATTTGACCCACCTGAGTAACAAATAAAGGCTTGTGCCTTCTCAGAGTCCCAGTTTCCTCAAAGCCCAAGGCTTTCATCAACTAAATTTTTTTTCACCCAACGAATCTACTTCTCTATATGTGCTGATTGGAGCCATCGTAAAGTTATAATCACAATAATTGTCCACTTTCTTCAACTAAATTTTTTTTTCACCCAACGAATCTACTTCTCTATATGTGCTGATTGGAGCCATCGTAAAGTTATAATCACAATAATTGTCCACTTTCTTTTCCTCCATGCAACTCCTGTCACCGACATCTTTACACAAGAGAACATTAAAGGGGTTATCTGGTTTCTAAAATTGATAGTTTATCCTTAGATCTGTGGGGGTCCCATAGATTTCAATGGGACAGCACTGCAATACCTACAGTTGCTGCTACAGTTTGTACGGTGAGTGAGCAGCATGGCTTGCGATATGTAAACAATACCAAGGTGTCCCTATAAAAAGATTGAGAATGATCAGCCCCAGAGTGATTGTAAGATGTAGCTAACATCCTAATAGCAGCCTCCACATCTCTAAATCTTTCTACTAGTCTCTACTTTTCAATGCACAACTCATAGTTTTCCTCTACGGTTTTCTGATGACTCATACCCGATGCAGCAGCATTCTGAGCAGTTACATACCATGAATCAATACGCTTGTTCTATTCCTTCACCTGATTCTTCAAAGGGTACAATTGATTATGAGGTTGGATTATAATGGGCACATTTGCAATAACTAGCCACTGGGGTCCCTTGCAGCCTGGGGCAACCACACCATTATAATCTTCCCCTAGCAGCACATCAACCACATGCACCTGTTTTATATGAGCATGCACGGTTATGATGTATTATAAGCTATCAGAATCAATATTAAAATTTCTATGTATGTATTTCTCAGAGTAAGCAGTAAAATAATCAAATATGGTGTGCATGAGGCCTAAGGCTCTGTGCAAATGAATGTGTAGTTTGTCATATTTGCCATATTTTTCACAGCTAGCACACTGACCCATTATTTTCAATAGTCCCACACACATGCACAAGTATTCAGGACATGTCCTATTCCTGTCTGTTTTGTGGCCTGGGCTCGCTACAATGTAGTGGGGCCACCAATCTCATCCACATACTACATACATGTAGTAACTCCATAGCTAATCTGGAATCAGGTATGTCCTCCTCATAACTAGTGACCCAATCACTAACATTCTGAAATGAGTCTATGGTGCAAAAGAGGAGAGGGGGTAATTCACTGTATCCACCTAAGGCATTAAATGCCCTGTCCCACTCCTCCTAACCCTGGTCACATATAAACTACACTGCCAACTTCTCTACGCATTAGGAGACTTCCAAAACAGTGGCATCACGCCAGCAAAGATAACATTATAAATAAAGTTATTGAAGAAAAAAAAAATTAATAAATAATCTAAACACAAGTGGCCAGACACGTTCCATGTTGAGTAAGTTACAGGCAGAAAGGAGGACGATACCACTTTAAGGAAAGGAGGGGTAAGAGGAGACACACGTGACCTATACTCCCTATACGAACGTCAAGGTATTATTTGTTCCACCCCCTATGAGAGAGCTAAGGATGGTTTGTTCCCGGGTGTGGGCAGCGCTTCCGGCCTCACAGCTCCACTCAGTTGGTGTGACCGGTGCGTGCAGTGTTCAGTGTTCGCCGTCATAGACGCAGTTACTGCCGCGTGTGCCAGTTGTCGCCAACATGGCCGAGCCCGAAGAGAGGAGCCTGGACGACTTCTTTGCCAAAAGAGACAAGAAAAAGAAGAAAGATAAGGGAGGCGGCTCGGCCGTGAGCAAGGGGGCAGCGAGGGCGACAGACGGGGCACAGTCTACCCTAACGTCACTCAGTGGGATTGCCAAGGTCTCCAAGAAAGACAAGTCTTACAAGAGTGAGGCGCAGGACACGCAGCTAGAGAAGGTAGATAGTTCCGGCAGGAGCTTCCAGTTGGCACTGTCACTGTGGGTGTGTAGCCGGGGCCGGCTCCGACTACACGTGTGTGCACACAGCTGCGATCAGCATGTATGTCACCGCCATGATCACTGCCCCGCCGCCGCATCACCGGTGTAAGGAAACTCTTAGGAGTAAAACGTGTAGTAGTATCCTATTGTTAGAGGCGATCTCAAGTCATCAAACGGTAACGCCGATCTCAGCTTCCTGTAGGTGTACAGCTGCTTTAATTCGCCATGTATCTGCATGTGAGTTGAGCACTGAGGGCATCCTTCAGTCTATGCCTTTTTAGCAGAATGGTAGTCGCTATTTTGTTGTGACTTGCCACTGCAAGTCAGTGGCACGGGGCAGCCAGAGCTACCCCACCAAACAGCTCCACATATCTGAGCTACTGGAATTTTTGTGAAAAGACTTTATAGAGGTGAATTGCAGAGTATAGTGGATTAGGCCTTGCTTGGATGTTCAACACGGCGTGTTTGGTTTATAAGGCTATGTTCACACTGCTTTTTTGCTCTGCAGCTGTATATCTTTTCTGGCTGCTGTTTCAGAACAAAAAACTGGTGGCAGCACAGAGGATAGCCTCATTGAATGGGACTTGTCAGGATGCAGAACTGTCAGTTCAATATGGTAGACCTCAGCAGAAATTCAAGTTCAGCCTTGGCCTTCTGCTGTCTATTTCCACTGTGTGAACATACTTTAACTGGTTCATCTGTTCTGGCACATGCTAGAAAGGGGTGATGGCACCTGTAGCTGCTCGGTTTTCTTCTCTGGAGGCCCTGTAAATTCTGTGCTACACTGTCATTGCTGCTGGGCACGTGTGACCCCCCCCCCCCCCCCCCCCCACATACTCTTAGCTTATCCTTCAGTAGTCCTAGGTGGTACATTTTGTATGGTATTAACCATGAAGACATGCTAGTGAGTCATCAAGTTTTCATCTATTGTGAAATGTTCGCACATCCTTGGATGTCTTGAGTACTAGAAGACTCCATGTCTTGAGGCCAACTATCACCATGCTGACAGTGTGTGTGTGTATATATATATATATATATATATATATATATATATATATATATATGTATATACACTGTGGGCAGAAATTATATGGGTACAGAACAGCAGCCTACTCAGGGGTCTGGTCGGTCACTTTAAATTAGGATTTTTTGGGACTAAAATATTTCTGACCTACCTTTTAGTGTCAACAGTATCAGATCCATGAGGGTCTGACACCTGGGACCCCCACTGATCAGCTGTTATACAAAGCTGTGGCGCTTGTGTGCTCTTCCCTGTGCTGATTGTCTTGTTCATGGGTCACATGTAGGGCTGTGGAGTCGGGGAAAAAGTTATCGACTTCGCTTTAAAATAAAGTGATTAACTTTAATTGTTATATACAACTATCAATATTGTATAATTAGACGCGTAGTTACATATTTATTTTTCATAGGAATTCAATTTTTCTGCTTATGGCTGCCAGCCATTTATGGAGGAGCTGGGCTGTGGAAAAATAGGATTCAGTGGTTTAGCCTACAAACTCCACAGCCCTGGTCACATGGCACAGCTGCAGCTCAGTCCCATTTAAGTGAATAGGGCATGATCTGCGATACCATGCACAGCCATACTCTGTGTATGGCACTGTGCTTAGAATTCATTAAAGAAGCAGTGGTGCGCACCTGAACACTGGTCTCAACTGGCTTATCTGTGGTGGTCCTGGATGTTGAGATAATGTGCTAGCCTAAAGCTTGGTCATCAATGTGTAACTCCTGGAAAACCCCTTTAGGCTAAGGCCCTGCATTGTGGAAACGCAGCTTTTTTTGTTGCAGATTTTGTTGCGTTTTTTTGAGCCAAAGCCATGAATGGCTACAAAAGAAATGGGGAATATATAGGAAGTACCTTCTGGTTAATCTAATCCTGGATTTGGCTCAAAAAGCAACAAAAGAAGCTGCGTTATCGCAACGTGTGGCCTCCGCCTTAAAGGGTTTGTCTGGGCAGTATAATTGTACTTGAATATGCCAGGATTTTCTTGATGCCAGACCTGGGGGTTCCAAGCTGGTTTTGACCCAAGGTCATGGTATCAGCTCCAGCCCTCATCCTCTGGGTAACTTTGCTTCTTCCCTGCTGTCCAATTTTCATTCCTAGTTACCAGTGCTATAGAGGCTGGCTTCACTATAGACAGCCAACCCCCACTGCACAGGTTAAAGGGGTTTTCTAGGGAAAAAAATATTTTTTTTTAAAAAAAGGTCTTAGTGCTATTAATGGGTTAATAAGCACACTCAAATACCTTTAGCATTGTTTTGAGTGATTTCTAGGTTTCTCTGGGAGCTCCTGGCATCTTCTGCATTTGTTTACATGGTGTAGCTTCCTGTGCTTTTATCCGACAACTACCAGATGCATTGCATGAGTTGACTCACATGACCCATGACCTCCCTCTCACTCCCACACCCAAACCCCCTTCCTGTCTCCCTAACTATCCCACCCACTACTAATCCTTCCCAACTAACTCTCAGCCCCACTCCACCCCACCGTACTTACCTGTCTTCCGGTCCAGATCTTCTGGGCACGGGAAATGACTTCCTTATATGGGGACGGCGCCTCCCCATCTTTGACGTCTGTCGGCATGTATACAATAGAACCGGAGTCCCAGCACTGCGCTGTAGCTGCCACTCCATCTCTATCGCAGGCGTGGGAGACTCCTCCAGCCTAGTATTGGTGACGTTCCGTTTCTGGAAACAGTCACCGGATAATCAGAAAATGTGCCTGAGTCGGTCACATGACCACCCTGGAGATACTGGAAAATATACAGATTTGCTTAGTAATTTAGAAAGTATGCAGGGGGAGGGTGTTTAGGTTATACTATAAATTTCATTTTTATCCCGGGCAACCCCTTTAACTAATGTGAATACAGTAGATATGGAGGAGCTGGGGATACCTGGCACACATGGGGCTGGTTCTGATCACGAAACCCAGGGTTGAATTGTGGAACCCTCAGGTCTGGCATCAAGAAAACCCTGGCGCATGTAAGGACAATTACTCTGTGGCCAACCCCATTAACAGATATGTTAAGCATTTTGGAGTGCTTACATTTCGTGTGTGTTTATGTATAGTTATTTAATGGTAGGGCAGATGCTCTGCACCTGCACTGCACAACATGTACACATTTTACATGGACTTTACCTTTCCAGCTTGGACTCCTCCATAAATGACTCATGCATGATGATTTATAATAACAGGTTTGCTATAGTAAGAAGTAATATTGATTATATTTGAATATTGGCAAAGTACAATATTTCTATGAAGCCTTAGTTCATACAGTTTAGCTCCATACCCCAGTGTGTTACATGATGGGTTTTGATGCACAGTAACCTTAAATATACCTTCTTTTAATTGAAAGGGATGAAATCCACGGTGAAAATCCACAATAGTAGTCCCCTTGGTTTGCAGGGTGATCAGTTGATACATTTCCTGGGTGTTCCTTTTTCTGGTTTTACATGCCAGCAGGTGAAGGGTGTACCACTTAATACATGGTTGGGTCTGAGCTTGTTTTCTTCTCCCTTCACACTCAGTGAAATTCTGCTGGCTCCTCACTGGATCCTGTATGCAGTGTATTTGCCCTCACATGTATCCGTGTGACCTCTTGATGCGTAACTGTCACCCGAGCCCCACAATGCACTGCTGTCTGGTAACCCGGAACACAGTACAATTGTGAATGTGACGTTTTGTCTGGCGGCAGAATAAAATATCAAGTCAGTACCAAAGCAGAATATTTGTAAGTATAAGGGATATTTCAAATAGATGTAAAGGGAACTGGAACCACAGGCAGCATGAAATCCTGACAGTCTGCTGCCTTAAAAACTACTGTCTACTAAAAGTGTGCCCAAGGCTTATTGGGTGGCTTTCCCACTGGCTTCTCCCTGCCTTGCTCTGGCTAAATCGACTGGTCTCTCCTTATTTTTGTATATAGAAAGACCTGTCAATCTAGCTGAGCCAGATGGAAGGCCAAAAAGCAGAACTAACATTCAAACAACTTCTTATTTTCTGGCAGCATTTGTCACTTTTTGTAATATAATTTGACAAATTTTGTCTCCTTTCTGTGGAATTCTGTGTATATAAGATATATCATTCTTTCCCTTGCTTTTGTCTTGAGAGCTGCACCCTGTCCCTGCAGTTAATGTCTTTCTGAGCAGCCTATAGTAAAGAAGGTCCCAAAAGTAAAGGGTACGTACACACGGCTGAATTCTGCCTCAGATCAGCTCCAAATTCCACCTGAAATCTGCATTCCATTAGTCTCATAAGATGCAGTGATGCCGCCATTGCTAAATTGCAGAAAACACCCTGCTGAACACAAGACTGGGAGCCATGGACGGTCAGAAACATTGTGTGCTTCGGTCTTCTGGCCTGTACTCTCATTGTACGTTACATTTATACATTTCCTCTGCCTTCTGTGCCAGTGTCTTATACAGTCTCAGGTGGAAGCGGTTGTCAAACGCTGCTGCCAGCGTGCCATGGGGAGAAGTTTTGGTGGCCCCTGTGGTCATGGATATTAGTGTAATTGTTGTAGGGCCTCTTTAGGGTTGAACAGTTGTCTAGCCTCTGGAGTTTGAGGCTTCTTGGGTCCTCAGCTCCCTAGTTATTGATACAGTCAGCCTGCTAGTTAACATTAAAGCAGCTCTGAGACCACTGGTGCAGTGAAAATAAAATCTAATTGCTGTTCGTGCTGCTTTAATCTCCAATGACGCCTTCTGTTCTGAGTGAAGATCTTTTAAGAAAAGGCCAAGTTTTCTACAAAGCAGTAATGTCTGGATTTAGAGAAGGAATGTTATAAAGTCCGTCTATATCAAGAACTTGGTTTCCAGTGAAAAATGACTTGGCATGGTGTACAAATGTAAAACGATCCATACCGTGTGATCCCCTGACGCTGCCCAGCTCCCCAATGAATTGTCATTCAGGATCATGTGACTGCAGCAGCCAATCCCTGCCATTATACCAGGAATTGGCAGTCCCTGGCACCAGTGCCAGGCTGCAGGTATTTGTATGGATTTGGTAAAAAAAAGGCTGACTGTAAGGGGCATCGTCTGCCCTACACAAGGCACGCTCACTGCAGAGTCCTGTGCTCAGCCAAAAATTGTATCCACCAGAGAAGAATCAGTTTTGCCAAAATGAAATGTTTGTTCAGCTATTGAGCTAATGAATAGATTGCTGTAATGGCTTGTGTTATGACTTTTCTGTGGGGATTTTTTTTCTCTTTTCTTTAATTCGTCCCACCACAGAAACATGTTTGCTCCTCCCCGCAGTACACTGCACAGGCAAAGGTATTTAGTCCAGGCAGACACTCTTTTGGCCTCTGTCAGGTGAATGGGGTCCTGTGTATACATTGTGGATATGCACCAGGAAAGTTCCTGACGTACATCAGCTATACTTTGTAGTGTGAATGCATCCTAAACCTTCAGTGCTACATAGCAGTAGAGGAGACATGACAGTAACCTCATGTACTCAACTATTGAGGTGTAATATTGCAGAATGTTCTAGAAGGAGTTTTCTGGTTAGCGTACTGTTCCTTGATCATGTAAGAAAATGATGTATGGATATCTCCAGATATTGTAAATGGTTGGATCTTTGAGACCATGGTTTGTGGAGCTAGACTCAGGGATAAAGGCGACCATCTGTTTACCTAGACAAGCACAATGTATAGACTGGACTACATATGCAACAAGCAATAACATTTATTTATTTTCTGGATGAGAGGAAATGGTTGTTCAGCTACTGCAGAAATTGTATAAGCCTTCAAAACTGAGTAAGAAAAATGACTCTTCCCTCCATTGCTGACAGGCCAGTCCCCAGTGTGTTTTCAGCTCTGAGGTAGTGACCTTTCATTTTTATTCGACGAATCACCAGCCGCGGTGGTGACCTGTACACAAACTGCACATGGCTGCAAGAGGAACATCGTCTTCCTGTCCAGAAAGGACCAAAAACAGCAGGGACCAGACTGTCAATTTTCTGGCCTCATATTGTGTTATGAGTTGGACAACACCATCATCATAGGCTTCTAGGTGTAAGCAAGGATAAAAGCTAAGTGGCTACCCCGTGAGCATATAGAAATACATGTGACAATGCTTACATTACGCTGATCATGGAGCGTTGCTTGAAAGCTTTTCGGAGGCACAGTCTATTCAGAAACCTGCTCTTACTAAGCAGAGAAACAAGAATGTAGGAGTTAATTGTCTAGCGGAGAATGTTGCTGCTTGTTTGGGCAGATTTGATGTGAGTTTATATATACAGTGTGGTCATGGTAATATAGCCTAAGGGACTGTGAAAGGGTACCAGGCCCTATACTGCCCTCCTCTCTGGACATAATCTTGTAGTTGGCTGTGACCATTGCTCTGCGAGAGTCTTAGGAGGTGACCCCTGGGGGTGGCTTCACACTGCTTCTTTTGTCAAGCTGCAAAAAATAGCTTCAAAAGGTAGCTCAGTGGTTGTGTGTGTGTATGGTGTGTGTGTTTTTTTTTTTTTGTTTTTTTTGTTTTTTTTGTCCCATTGATAGGATGTGGAGTGTTTTGCCTCAAGGCTATGTTCACACGACCGACATGCAAAATGGCCATGAAAAACATTCATTTATCACAGCTGTCTTGCACCCGAGGGGGATCAATTTTCATGGATTCCCCATACAGTTCAATGTATGGAGATATCTGTGAAAGACCAAAAATAGGACATGACCTATATTTTGACAGTCTGAGAGCAGAAGGTCAAAATAACGGCCATGTGAATAGCCCCATTCTGACATTGAAAATAATGCTGTTGTATGACTTCTGTTTTAAAATAAAAAAAAAAAATGAACATCACCTAACCATTCTTCACGGTCGTATGATTGTAGCCTAAGGCAGGGTTCACACTACCAGTGATGTCCATTATGATAGTGTCCGTTAAGAAGACATATCGTAGCAGACAATAACGGAGACTAACAGACACAAGATAAAATTTTAACGGCTTTCTGACGGTTCAGCTAGTGTCCGTTGCTAAAACCTTGTAACGGACACTACTGACGGTCACCAGCGGTAGTGTGAATGCCCCCTAAAGCAGGATGCTTTATTTCAGCTAGGTGACTCCCATTGAAATTAATGGAACAATATTTCAGATGTTTTTTTTTTTTGTAGTTTTGCGGCAGAAAACACTTAAGCATCTCTAAAAGATACAGTGTGGACCCACGCTAAAGGACATAATGAAATGGGATACACTAGTGATATTCTACAACACTATACAGATATGTTTGCACAGTATTTTATAAGACACTTTAAATTCATGTGCCATTGTCCAGGCTTAAGGTTTTTAGCCTATCCTATTAATATACGAGGCTGGAAGAAGAAAGCTCTGTTCCCTTTATAGCATCTGGGCAGAGTCACCGCAGATCAGTGCCCATTAAAGTCAGTGGGAGCTGCAGTGATGGTGCCCTGCTGCTATACAGGATATGGAGCTTTCTGCTTCCACCCTGTATAGTGCATGGGACAGGAGCCAGAAAGGGATTCTGTGCTGTCAGGTAAACTTTTTTTTTTTTCCCCTTAAAGGTGAGGCGTGTGAATTCTTGAATCAGTTCCACACACCACTAGTGTTGGGCATCCTCTGCATTGGGTATATCAGCATGAGATGCCATTGCAGAAATCTGAGGCTCAGCAATTGGATTCTGTCATCAAAACTGCTGCGAGTTCACAATAGATTTTTCTGATTTGTATTCGCCTGTTGTCAGCATTCCCTAAGATAGGTGGAAGTACTACGTAGTGTTTTTTCTTGTTGTTTTAATAATTTTTTGCAGTGTTTAATGTGTACAATGTTTTATTTTCTTCTAGGAAGATGATGAATGGAAAGAGTTTGAGCAAAAAGAAGTTGACTACAGCGGCCTAAGAATTCAGTCACTGCAAATAAGGTAAAACCTTGAAGACCTCACATTTTGTTAACCCCGGCTGCATTTGTGAGTGAATCATCTATGGAACGATTAGGATTTTATGATGTAACCCTGCATGCATAAACTTATCTGAACAGCTCCGTTGCTCCTAACTCCTACACCCCACACTACTCTAATATGCCCCCCCTTCTTTAAGTGACAGTACTGGGGTGCTGATTTTGTAAATGGATTGAAAATATAATGCCAGTTTTTGCTGACACCGTTTCATAAGCTAGTAGCTGAGGCTGGATGGTGTCAGATCCCCTGTGCCGCTGTAATCAGGACGAAGGCTTGCAGGGGTACAGTTTCACCCGGGCCCTGGAACCTTAGGGTGTCTATTCCTAGTATTAAAAGAACAGTGCTATACGTCATGCATTATCGTTGGGGGACCTGGTAAAGAGCTCAGGCATTTCATGTTACACCACTAGTTGTAATATTACTGCATACATTATGTACTGAAAACTAGGAATAACAGAACAAGAGATGGACCTTGGTATAGTGGTTAGAAAGCTGTTGCCTTTCTATAAAACCCATGTAAGATCACATTATAAATCTTGCACTGTTTTGGGCTCTACATTGTATTAAGTATACAGGAGGGCTAAAGAGGGCTCAGAAGCCAGATTTATACTACAGTCCATAACACAAATGCCAGGACTGTATTGACTCGAGGGTCCGTTGGTGGTGGTATGGGAAAAATAGAGCTATATATGGTGCAATTTTTGAGATTAAGTATAACAGCATTTGTAACAGGTTCCAGATGAATCTTTATTGAATTGCATAGAAGGTCTCTTTTAAAGTGACAGTCTAGAAAAATTGAGATACTTCAGCTGAGCAGGAGGGATGTTTTTTCCAACCTATGTAGTGAATGATTCTGTGCTGCACCCTGTTCACTTGCAGAATATTAAAATCTATAGCATGGAAAAGCCATTGAGTAGTCCCATTAAAGTAAAGTGGAGCCCATCCACCTGTGAATCCACTTGCAGACAGAGTTTCATCTTCAGGTGTCTGCCATAGTTTTGCCATAAGCAATATCCTTATCTGCAGCTGTGTTCAGTTCTGCTGGCTATGGGGGACATATGGCAGCTTGTTGATAAACTCTCTCCCTGTCATATAGTATTCTGTGCTATAGTGCATTCTGTATATTACTAGCCCTTCAGACTTTCTCAAAAAGCCTTGTTCGTGGTAGTGAATTGAGAAATGATCCCAACAAGTTAACAAATTTCTCATTTTTTATTAAATGTAGAATGGTTTTTTGCATCACAAATTTTTATGTACAGTGTAGGTTGCTTCCCATAGACAGAATGTAGACTGCCATGAAGAGTGGACTGTAATTCTGTTTTCAGTGTCCTAATATGAATGTATCCTGTGTTTCACTCCAACACCTGGATTTTTGTTTGTAGCAATGAAAAGGAAGATGATGAAGGTGAGAAAAAGGAAGAACAGGGTGTGGATTGGGAAGAGGCTGGAGGCTGTGGATCAGATAAGACATTGGGTCCCTGGAATAAAAGTGCTCCTGCTCCAGCTCCCATAAGTGTTGGTAAGACATCATCCTCTGTAACAAAACATTGATGTACAGTGTGAATGTCTGTATGCAGGGAATGTAAATGTTCTGTATTATCTGGTACCGGTAAGAATATATGATGGCGACCAATCCAATTGTACCTTTGTTTTCCACTGCTGGTTTTGGTTTACTAAAGGCATCTGTGCTCTCTTATGCTCTATGCTAGTTTTTTCACAAAGTTAATTTTGACTAATACTTTTTTACTTTCTTAGTTACAGAAGCCCCAGAGCCTGCACAGCCCACTGGTGTATATAGACCTCCTGCTGCCAGAATGTCTGCTCCACAACGAAAACCACAAGGGCCACCAGAAATCTTTAGTGATACCCAGTTCCCATCTCTACAAGCCACTGCCAAGCATATAGAATCCCGCAGGCAAGTTAAAAGTGCCTCCTTGCATTTTTTTTTTTTTTAACACATATATTGTGCATATGTACATTGTGTATATGGAATATGAATGTATATACACACTCATATAATTTATATTAGGGCTGTGCTATTAATTGAAAAATAACCGAAACCAGCCAATCCTGATAACCAACATGACTTTGCGCTTGGTATTTATTTTGGTTTGGTTATTACAGTATTTGCGAGCTTTACCCCGCAGTTTTTCAGACCAAAAACATCTGAACAGGAACTGCTATTATATACTTGGGTCTCTTCAGACCCCAGTGTGTAACTAGCAGAGACCCATGGGAGGTGAGTAAACATTATATATAATATAATGGGCTGACTCCTGAATAGCATCAGGGACTGCTGACACAAGACACAAGTGTGATTGTCTGACATGTTTGCGTCACATCACCCTGAGGTCATTTAGGAGACCTGAAGAGGACCAGAAACTGTTGGAGCGTAGGGGAGGCGAGTAGCACTGTTTGCTCACCTCCCATGGGCTTCTGCTAATTATGTTCTGCGGTCTGAAGAGACCCCGGAGTATAATAGCAGTATTGGTTCGAAACATTTTTGGTTCAAACGAAACCACCAGGTGGGCCTCGCAAGGTTTGTCCAATACATACTCTAAAAAGGATTTGATATTTAAGGAAGTGTGGCCTAAATGGGCATTAATTGTATGTGAAGTAAAATTTACAGACTAATTGTGGTTTTGACTTAGGACATAATTGCCCAGCCCCAAAGTGTCAGGATAGGTAATCCATATCAGATTGGCGGGTGTCAGACACCCAGCGACTCCACTGATCAGCTGTTCACAGCAGTCTCCAGTACCTGAACTACAAGACTGTAATACCCACAGTATGACCTCATGCGTTCTATTGGGGCATATGGACAAGTGATGCCTTTACAACGCTCTTGAATTTTTTTTATTTTTTATCTATATGGGGCAATTGTTCACATTTATTTTTTTAAACTAGGGATAAAGATATGGAGAAGACATTCGAAATTGTAAAACATAAAAACCGCGCCAGAGAAGAAGCAGCAAAGAATCAGGCCCTGCAGCTCCAGTTAGACAACCAGTACGCGGTTCTTGGTGAACAATAAAGCTGCAAAAACATTTACCACAACCTTTGTAAACTTGCCCATAAGGAAAACAAACTACAGCTGTTGGACTTGAGATCATCTGAACTGTCTGCTCTTCTCCGCTTTGCACTGGATGAAACAGATGACTGGATCTTCCAAGGTTCCAGATTTAAATACTTTCTTTTTTTTTTTCCTCTCTTGCTACATCCCCCTCCTCCTACCCTCTTGCTTCTTTTGTCTTTGAATATGGGAACACGTGAGGCTGTGACAATGGAACAAGAATTCCTATTGTTGTAAACATTACACATCTAAGTGGAGAATGAAAAAGCAGCTCTCAGTGGTTATTAAAATCTTTTTATGCTGAGCCTTCACTAAGGTTGACTACCTCAGTTTTGCTATGCCCATAGTAGACACCATGTGGATGGCCATTGCTTACACACAACCAGAGATTGTATGTTTCGAATAGCTGTATTCTGGACAGGGAGTGGAGAGGTTACTAGGTCCCCTCTTCTGTTTTGGTACGCCTACTGAGACGAGATCGCTTCACTCTTTACATTGTCGTCTGCTTCATGTGTCATTCAGTTAAGTGACCTTAAAGGGATTTAGTCTAGACCATTTAATGGCTTCTTTAGGTTTTCTGTAGATGGGTAATTGATACACGGGTCTTCTTAGAATATAGTGCAAAGCTGTAGTTTGTTGCCTTTTTTAGAGGGTAAAAGTACCTACTAGAAGCAAGGAAATAACAAGAAGTCAGTCTACTAAACATAATGGGAACTCACATGATAAATTTGACATATTTTGTCCCTTTGCTCTATAGTACCTTTTATGAAGTTCCAATTCAAAGGTTTCTTTCACTGAAACAGCTGTATGTACAGAACATCCACAATGTAATGTGACCCACTGACTTGTCTGTACTACACAGTGGTAAAAGGGAGTTGCAGGGTGCTATGGGCCATTAACTATCCTATATCTGTCTTTAAAATTGATGGCCTGGACTCCAGGGTGGACTCCAAATAATACTGGTGGTCTTCCTCAGGATAGGCTATCAATATAAAAATCAGATAACCTCCTTTAAATTTTCCCTTTCAATTTTGTCAAACTTGCACACCACCTAAATACTTGAAGTATGTGAGATTGGGATTTCCAAGATCAACAATTTGCTCATTTTGTGACAGGTCTCTTTAAAAACCATGTTTTTTCCTGTTTACTTTGGCCAACATCTGCAGCTATCTACATGACAGGGTGTTTAGATTTAAAGGGGACTGTCCACTTTCAGATATCTACAAAACACATGCAATCTGTGTGCTCATACAGTGCAACTAGAGGTGGCATAAGTGCACCTTTTATAAGGATTGGGGTTGTGACTAATAACCTAAAATTATTCCTTGCTGTTCTTGAGTACATCTAGATTGGTGATATAAAGCCATATTCATCACAAGTCAGTCTTTAACTAGTTGGCATCTCCAGTACTGTCACTCTATGGAGCTATATACCTAGCGTTGGTAGCTCTTATTTGATGGCACCTTGTTTTAGTGACTTAACAATAGGGCGTCTGCCACCTTCTGCAAGTCACCCTGTTGGGTGCTTTATTGTAGAACTGTGACTGAGATGATCCACTAGATTCCTTCCCCCTTTAGTTGGTTCACTTCCTAAAGTCCCCAAGCAAATCATGTTTTTCTGTACCGTTCTCCAACACAAATTGCTTGACTTTGACTATAAAAAGATGTCAAATTGCACACGGTAGATTCTGGCTCAAGCTTTTGCCATGTGATGGGGAACTATTGGATACTGTCTGACACCAGTATTTTTTTTTTTTTTTTTTTTTTTTTTTTTTTAATCAAAGAGGCGTTTCTAGCAGAGAAAAATTGGCTGCAACTGGTTCAGTGGAATAAAAATTATACTGATTCCTTGCCACTATGTCCTGGTGCTGCCCAGAAGTCCCTTCTGGTCTCTTCTTGACATAGGAAATGCCCAGAAATAACTGCTCATGCAATTGATGCCTACAGTGATGACCTGCCACAGCAAAGGATTGGCAGTGAGTGGGCATGTGTAAAGAGGGGTGCCAAAGGGGACCCAGTAAGTGTACAAAGTAGAGCGGTGAGAATCTTTATTTTTTAACCCATTCTGAACCTACTGGCTTTTTTTTTTTTTAACCACTGGAAAACCTCTTTAAATGGGTTGTCTAGTGTGTTTTTTTTTTTTTTTTTTTTCCTTTCCCCCTATTGGATGACGTTAATGAAAGATCATTGTGGTCTGACAACTAGCACCCCCACTGATCAGCTGCTTCACATGTCCGTGTTGCAAAATAATTACAGCATCATCCTGGAATGAAACAAGGCTGTAATTGCATTGCATGGATGCTATGAGATGCCATGTAGTGAAGGGGCCACAGTGCTCATGTATGCACTGTGTATCCTTCAAGCAGCATGGGTGTTAGATCCCAGTGTTCTTGTGTATGTCCTTTCCTGAGGGTATCCCCTTTAATGTTTCCCCGGATTCTTGGTTCTAAAAGGTTTAGTATTTGAACTGTAGAGCAAGTAAAACTATACATGACAGCATAATGCAGGGATCAGCAAGCTTTAGCACTCCAACTGTTCTACAGATACAACTCCCAGCATGCTCCAGCCAACTCTGTGATAGTTCTAAGAATAACTGAGCAAATGTGCATGCTGGGAAGTGTAGTTTTACAACAGCTGGAGTGCCGAAAGGTTGCTGGTTCCTGGCATAATGTATGGTCACCAGTCTGCACCAGCAAACATTAGCTCTATAAAGCAGGTCTATAATTTATATAAAAAGGAAGCTGAAAGGGTTATTTATGTTGGATGTGTGATAGACTGCAATAGTTTCTTTTCCTATGGTATATTTCAAGCAACAAACAAACCATTTTTTTTTAATCCAGTTCTGGTTCCATTTTAGTAAAATTGTTACAAAACATGTGAATCTATAGGTTTTTATTATAACTGTGAGATGGGTAGTTGGACTGTCCATAAAGAGGTTCTTGGGCAAAAAGATGACCTAAATAAAACTATGATTAAAATATCCTGTGTCTTGTATTATCTTTTAAATCACACATGGCCATTAGACAGTATATAATATGATTGGGTAAAAGGATGGCTTGAAATTTTGTTCAGAGGCATGCACTATCTGTTACCTTCCAAACTGGCCACAGGTATATGAACATTTAGGCATTATTTACATGACGTTTTAATACCCTGGAATGTCTGCGGGTCTTTTCACATATTTAAGATGGCACTGTTGAGTGAACAAGGCCTTCATCATCTATATTGGAAGTGCTGCAATCAGTTTCTACTGCTGGATGTATATCATGTGGCATACTTTCCCCTCCCCTCGGGTGCAAACCTTAAATGGACAGTCACTAAATGTAATGTGAAATCAGTTTCTGGGTATATGCTGTACTTGGCAGAAAATTACTGCAACTGTCTTCTGTCTGAATGGGGTTTGTTTCTTCAGCATGTGCATTGATTTCTACAAATCCATTCAGATGCTTCAACTAAAATCTGTTCCATACAACTGAGTAACCTTGCAATCTGTCTTTCACCTATAAATGGCAATATTTAGTCTATGATACGGAGTGCAGCGCTTGGTTATCTTTGTCCTGTAGATAGCTGATAATTCACCACTTATTTGTGTATTGGAGTCACTTTTTGCAGTGTGGCGTTCCTTTGGTTTTTACTTTGTTAGGCTGGATTTAGATGGCTGTAATGCAGCAAACCTAAAGGGAACCTGTCACATGGAGGATGCTGTTGAATCTGCAGTTGGCCTGCTATAGAGCAGAAGGCGCTGAGAAGACTGATGTATAGGTTTGTGGGAAAAGATTCAGTATAAACTGTCATCTGTTTGAATTCTCTGCTCAAAAGTCAAGGAGGCGGGTCCGATCAGCAGATCATTAGTTTTCATGTGACAGGTTCCCTTTAACCCCCTTCCGACCACAGGTATTTTCATTTTTGACTCCGTCTTTCAAATCCCATATCTTTTATATTCTGTTTACAGGAAAAATTGTATTTCATGATGGTATTGTCTAATATTCTGTACACTGTACTTAGAAGCTGGAAAAAAATAGAATGGGGAGAAATTGGAGAAAAACTGAGTTTGTGCTTCTTACAGTATCTTTTTTTTTTTTTTTTTTTTTGCAGTGTTCACTGTAGCCAATGGGTTGGTACAATTGTGGGGATACCAAATGTATAGTTTTTTTTTTTTTTTTTTTTAAACACGTTATCGGGCACATTAATACCCGCAATCAGTACTATTGTGGTGGATGTCAGGAAAGAGGTTTTCTGATTTCCTCTCCCCTCCCCCAGGCATTTTTCATACTGATAATTGGGTCTGACATACAGACTCCACGCTGTTCTTGAGTGATCAGATACCCATGAACTGTCAAGTGGATAGGTCAGCAATATAAAAAAATGACTGGAGGTGGACCAGAAAACTCTCTTGGATCATCATAAAATTCTGTGTTGGTTTACAAGAAAAAAAAAAAGTCCAGTGATAACTTTTTTTTTTTTTTTTATTTTCTTCTGTGCACTCCTGACCTAATTCTATCGCACTCTGCACTTCTGTTATGTATATTGCACTCCTATCCCTGCAGTTCGCCATCCCCTCTGCTGGTAATCATCTTTACCCTTAGGTTTTTCTCTGCTTTGCTATCAATTCCATGATTCCTCAGTACATCATCACATGGGTAGCTAGACCGAGCACCATCTCTGCCTGCTGGGGGCACAGTGTGTGCTATCCATATTCTTCACAGACTCGACTGGCCTACTGGGGAACCAGAGTAATCCATCAGGAAGTGGCCTAAAATCACTGCATGGGGGGGCCTGCAAAGAGGGCAGTTACTGTAGGGCGGTCACTAAAGGGGGAGCTCACTGCATGGCGGCCAATAATGGGGCAGTATACTGTGTGGGAGCCAGTACAGGGTTGAACAGCGGATGAAGCTCTGCTTGGCTTTCTGTTGTGGGAAGGTGGAGGGCTGGAAAATGAAGTAGAATCTGAGGCAGAATTCTCTTCCTCTTCATTTTTCCACTGACTGAATAGGCCCTTACTCTTTTCTAACCCTCTGAGAACTACAATCCCCAGGACCTGCTAAGGGTTGTAGCGTTACTCTTGCCAACCACGATCCTGCAGTGATAGTGCCTGCTCTAATTTAACCCCTTGGATGCCACAATCAATACAGACTGTAACACTCTTCAGTAATATATCAAATATCAGGGCTGGGTTATCAAGAATGTTTTCCACCTGCCAAAGATTGTTCCTAATTTATAATGAAGTGGACACCACCTCATAAATTAGGCACATCCTCCGGAGTCCATGCACCTAAAGAGATCTCCACAGCAGCTCTTTCCTGGTGTAGAATTCAGGCATTATGCCAGAAAACTGGTGTAAATGATGATACAGTCATATGAAAAAGTTTGGGCACCCCTATTAATCTTAATCATTTTTAGTTCTAAATATTTGGGTGTTTGCAACAGCCATTTCAATTTGATATATCTAATAACTGATGGAAACAGTAATATTTCAGGATTTAAATGAGGTTTATTGTACTAACAGAAAATGTGCAATATGCATTAAACCAAAATTTGACCGGTGCAAAAGTATGGGCACCTCAACAGAAAAGTGACATTAATATTTAGTAGATCCTCCTTTTGCAAAAATAACAGCCTCTAGTCGCTTCCTGTAGCTTTTAATCAGTTCCTGGATCCTGGATGAAGGTATTTTTGACCATTCCTCTTTACAAAACAATTCCAGTTCAGTTAAGTTTGATGGTCGCCGAGCATGGACAGCCCGCTTCAAATTATCCCACAGATGTTCAATGATATTCAGGTCTGGGGACTGGGATGGCCATTCCAGAACATTGTAATTGTTCCTCTGCATGAATGCCTGAGTAGATTTGGAGCTGTGTTTTGGATCATTGTCTTGCTGAAATATCCATCCCCGACGTAACTTCAAATTCGTCACTGATTCTTGTACATTATTCTCAAGAATCTGCTGATACTGAGTTGAATCCATGCGACCCTCAACTTTAACAAGATTCCCGGTGCCGGCATTGGCCACACAGCCCCAAAGCATGATGGAACCTCCACCAAATTTTACAGTGGGTAGCAAGTGTTTTTCTTGGAATGCTGTGTTTTTTTGACGCCATGCATAACGCCTTTTTGTATGACCAAACAACTCAATCTTTGTTTCATCAGTCCACAGGACCTTCTTCCAAAATGAAGCTGGCTTTTCCAAATGTGCTTTTGCATACCTCAGGCGACTCTGTTTGTGGCGTGCTTTCAGAAACGGCTTCTTTCGCATCACTCTCCCATACAGCTTCTCCTTGTGCAAAGTGTGCTGTATTGTTGACCGATGCACAGTGACACCATCTGCAGCAAGATGATGCTGCAGCTCTTTGGAGGTGGACTGTGGATTGTCCTTGACTGTTCTCACCATTCTTCTTCTCTGCCTTTCTGATATTTTGCTTGGCCTGCCACTTCTGGGCTTAACAAGAACTGTCCCTGTGGTCTTCCATTTCCTTACTATGTTCCTCACAGTGGAAACTGACAGGTTAAATCTCTGAGACAACTTTTTGTATCCTTCCCCTGAACAACTATGTTGAACAATCTTTGTTTTCAGATCATTTGAGAGTTGTTTTGAGGAGCCCATGATGCCACTCTTCAGAGGAGAATCAAATAGGAGAACAACTTGCAATTGGCCACCTTAAATACCTTTTCTCATGATTGGATACACCTGGCTATGAAGTTCAAAGCTCAGGGAGGTTACAAAACCAATTTTGTGCTTCAGTAAGTCAGTAAAAAGTAGTTAGGAGTATTCAAATCAATAAAATGATAAGGGTACCCAAATTTTTGCACCGGTCAAATTTTGGTTTAATGCATATTGCACATTTTCTGTTAGTACAATAAACCTCATTTCAATCCTGAAATATTACTGTGTCCATCAGTTATTAGATATATCAAATTGAAATGGCTGTTGCAAACACCCAAATATTTAGAACTAAAAATGATTAAGATTAATAGGGGTGCCCAAACTTTTTCATATGACTGTAAATCTGAATGGGTGAGGAAGGTGGTGTGACTTTAGGACTTGAATGCCTGTAGCTTTAGTATGGGCTCCTAGACATCCCAGTCCGACACGGATTCTCCAAATAAAACCAAGAGACTAAGGGGAACTTACTGCATATGGGGGGATCAAAGAGGCTGCAATATGAATACCTTTCATTAGGATGTGTGACAGGAGGGCTTATTATCCACTATAGCTCTATTAAGAGATGTTTGTGGAATTTTTAGGAAGGCATGTTATTCTCAACCGGTCAGAATGAAATCACATGACTGAACTGAATAACTAAGGTAATACCAGATAAATTCTAGTTCAGGGGTTGGCAACCCCAGGCACGTGAAGCATATTTCCCTGGAACAGCGACCCGAGTCCTCACTCTGCAGTTTCGATCGGACCAAACATGGCCGAAATGAAACTGCTGTTGTTATACTTTGGGGTCTCTGGGGCCTTTTCCTGCGCTCCGCATAATGACGGGACATGACCCCTGAGAACCAATCAGCGGTCGCTTACAGGCAGAAGCGTCCGAAGAGAACACAGCGGCTGCAGAGCACAGGAAAAGGTGACTTACATTGTTTTTTTTATGTTTGTCACCTCTCTTAGCCCTCCTCTTATTATATTCTGAGGTCTGAAGAAACCCCACAGTATAATTATAACTAGTGAGTGGTGAAAATTATAAAAGAATGTTATACCGTGTGCTGGGGCCGCTATGGGAGATAATACAATGTGCAGGGGCCGCTATGGGGCATAATATGGTGTGCAGGGGCCGCTATGGGACATAATACCGTGTGCAGGGGCCGCACCATGTGAAAGCAGAATTACATCAAGCTAAAAGTTCCAGTGGCCTAAGAATATAGCTGCATCCAGATACATATTGTGTTTTCACCATAAGACTGCTGTCATACGTTGCTCCTGGACACATACATTTACCACTATTTGCGGGATGCACATGTACTTTCATTGCTTCTAATCCGAAAGTACAGCTCATCCCAGGATATAGCAGTAAACGCATGTGTCCTAAAGCATCTTGTGTCAGCATTTCTGTGTTATGGTTTGTGGTATATGAATTTAGTTTAGGGGTCATCAGACTTACAATTATTGACCGGCACTCCGAGTACCTCATCTTTGATTTTTTTAATTAAAATCGCCACGCCGAACAAAAAAGGTTGCCTACCCCTGTTCTAGTTTATATCTATTCACCCAATACATAAAGAAAAAAAATACCAGAGTGTCACTTTAACACAATCCTCCTTCCAAAAGACAACATTTGACTATGTTAGGCATTTATAATCAAGATACTTAGTGCCTCCATTGGTCTGTTTGGCTCCCCTGTCAGGTTTGTCTAAAATGGCCACTGCTTTCATCAGACCAGACCCTACAATATCCTGTACCAAAACAGTGAATGGGGTCATTTCAGTTAGTTACATACAGCTTCCATGAAGAAGTCAGTAGCCATTTTATAACAAACCCCATGGATTAGCCAAATGGATGGTAATAGGTATGTTGAATAATACAAAGTCAAAATTGAGGAGGGTCGCTTTAAGTCTGGTTAACTTGAACCATGGTGATTCCAGGTCTCGCTGTTGTAATATGTCTGAATGTGACTTAAGAATCCCATTCAAATGTATTACAACTCTATGCATGAGCTGTAAAGTTAAAGCTAAGGACGGCATCAGATGCTTTCAGAATGTGTCATTGTCTGGCTAAGACATTATTTAATTGTTTTATTGACTTGAGTTTTCTGCCTTGAGAGGCTGACTCTTTTCCTGACTCATATCTGCTATTTCACTTCTGTTTGTGTGTAAGCAACTTTCCTTCCGTCATGCATTTATTATTTATGGCACTCTGTGGTTAAGGGTTAATTGATTTAATTCTTCTAAGTCTCATGTAAGGTATGAAACCAATACCCAGTGTGCTGCCGAAAGACATTAAGGAAATAACAATTAATATTATTTACAGAATTAGTACATAAAGGTCCCTAGAGTGAGCCCAAACCACTACCCACTGCCAAACAAATCATATTGACTTAAACACTTGTAACATAGGGCCTTAAGCACTGTCCATACTGGTCACTAGGGTATCTTATTACTGCAGGCCTAACATTTCTGGTTTTCTCTAGCATCCAATACATATTATGCCTTGTTTATGTGTTGATAGCCTAGAAGTGCCATACATTTTGTAAATGGTAAGAAGTGGACTACTTAGCACAAATTTCAGTTCTTGATATAGACCCTTATGTATTTCCTTGGAATCTACCTTGCTTCACCTCCTAAGCACCCAGGTATTTCTTCAAATATGGCAGTCCTATCATATACACTTAGACCTGGTGACAGGTCCTCTAAAAAGCCCAATGACAATCAGCTGATGTCACATACATCATGCACTGTCACCAAAACACATTTTGGTGTTTTGTTTATCCAAATCTGTTCAGCCATTCCAAAGATATAAGCCTTTTAAGTCCCTCTCACTTGGTTAGTATACCATAATTTGCATCAACACTACAAGGGCTTATATCTTTGGAATGGTTGAACAAATTTGGATAAACAATACACATGTTCAAGGTTACAACTTCTATTAGATGGTGTCTTTGGGGTTTTCAGACCTGGTGACAGGTCCTCTAAGCAGGGGCGTAACTACCGGGGTAGCAGCTGCCACAGGCCCGGGACATTACGATGCTTTTTTTTTTTTTTTTTTTTAATAGGCCGTTACCTGCTAGAGTAACCCCAGCAGGTAACAGGCCCTATATACTTACCGATCCCCGGGGCCCTGCTCACGGCCGCCTGCGCTTCCCATTCTGCAGAGGCGGCTGTGCACAGTAGCGGGGATCGGTAGGTAAGACCGTGGGCCGAACACCACAATCTCTGCTATCATTATACTCCGGGGTCTTTTCAGACCCCGGAGTATAATAATCGGAGGCCCAGAGTTGGTGAGGGAACATAAAAAACAATGTACTTACCTCTCCTACGCTTCTCCAGGCTTCAGACCTGTTTGGTGACGTCCCAGACGTCAGACGACGTCATTATGCGTGGCGACGCCGGGCCGCATCACGTGATGCCGGCCTGATCCACACAAGAAGAAGTCCAAAGTAGCAGGGAGTGGACCAGAGCGAGGAACAGGTAAGCAACATTGTTTTTTTATGTTTCTATCCTCCCCTAGGTGTCTGATCATTATACTCTAGAGTCTGGAAAGACCCCAGAGTATAATAATTGTTCATAGGTGGTCCACAATGGGGCGTACTACTGTGTGCCGGGGCCACTATGGGGCGTACTACTGTGTGCCGGGGCCACTATGGGGCGTACTACTGTGTGCCGGGGCCACTATGGGGCGTAATAGTGTGCGCAGGAATGTGGTTTTTTGCGGGGGGGTTGGAGGGGGGGGTTTGGGGGGGGGAGCCCCATGTCAAATGTTCGCCTTGAGGCCCAGCCATTCCTAGTTACGCCACTGCCTCTAAGATTAATTCACAATACTCCATAATGCTTTATCTAAGACTTCTTTCCATCCCTTTTGTCTACACTCACTCACAACCTTGAATGTCCTATCAGCTTACAACTCTTTGTCCACATTATTAGGCGTTTAGTAAATGTGCAATTTTGTATCAGGATATAGATTCATGAGCACTCAATGAATTGTCAAATATGGACTATTAAGAAAATTATACAAACTACAAGAACATAGTGTAGCCAGATTCCTACCTCTTCTATAACCAACCTTTTGAGAGTCAGAAGAGGTGCTATGTCTACTTTCCAGGCCAACATATGGTGTAGGGACTTATAGACCATACATGCCTGCAAAGGATTCTCGGAAAAGAATACGCAAATAAATTCTCCTTGGTGAAAAAAAGGGGCTCTTGTTCTAGCACCACCTTGGCATGCTTTCCTTTTTCCATTAAGGAGAACTTACTTGTATTTTCCTGTTCCAACCATTTCCTCACTGTATTCAACTCTCCTGCCAACAAAATTCTCTGAATTTTCAACCCTCTCTCACCAGATATCATAATGCATACAGGGCAACACCCATCACACTTATCAGACATGTTCACAAGAAACTAATGCAGATTACTTCCATATACAGTGCCTTGCGAAAGTATTCGGCCCCCTTGAACTTTTCAACCTTTTGCCACATTTCAGGCTTCAAACAAAGATATAAAATTTTAATTTTTTGGTGAAGAATCAACAAGTGGGACACAATTGTGAAGTGGAATGAAATTTATTGGTTATTTTAAACTTTTGTAAAAAATAAAAAACTGAAAAGTGGGGCGTGCAATATTATTCGGCCCCTTTACTTTCAGTGCAGCAAACTCACTCCAGAAGTTCAGTGAGGATCTCTGAATGATCCAATGTTGTCCTAAATGACTGATGATGATAAATATAATCCACCTGTGTGTAATCAAGTCTCTGTATAAATGCACCTGCTCTGTGATAGTCTCAGGGTTCTGTTTAAAGTGCAGAGAGCATCATGAAGACCAAGGAACACACCAGGCAGGTCCGTGATACTGTTGTGGAGAAGTTTAAAGCTGGATTTGGATACAAAAAGATTTCCAAAACTTTAAACATCCCAAGGAGCACTGTGCAAGCGATCATATTGAAATGGAAGGAGTATAAGACCACTGCAAATCTACCAAGACCCGGCTGTCCCTCTAAACTTTCATCTCAAACAAGGAGAAGACTGATCAGAGATGCAGCCAAGAGGCCCATGATCACTCTGGATGAACTGCAGAGATCTACAGCTGAGGTGGGAGAGTCTGTCCATAGGACAACAATCAGTGGTACACTGCACAAATCTGGCCTTTATGGAAGAGTGGCAAGAAGAAAGCCATTTCTCAAAGATATCCATAAAAAGTCTCGTTTAAAGTTTGCCACAAGCCACCTGGGAGACACACCAAACATGTGGAAGAAGGTGCTTTGGTCAGATGAAACCAAAATCCAACTTTTTGGCCACAATGCAAAACAATATGTTTGGCGTAAAAGCAACACAGTTCATCATCCTGAACACACCATCCCCACTGTCAAACATGGTGGTGGCAGCATCATGGTTTGGGCCTGCTTTTCTTCAGCAGGGACAGGAAAGATGGTTAAAATTGATGGGAAGATGGATGGAGGCAAATACAGGACCATTCTGGAAGAAAACCTGTTGGAGTCTGCAAAAGACCTGAGAATGGGCCGGAGATTTATCTTCCAACAAGACAATAATCCCAAACAAGCAAAATCTACAATGGAATGGTTCACAAATAAACGTATCCAGGTGTTAGAATGGCCAAGTCAAAGTCCAGACCTAAATCCAATCGAGAATCTGTGGAAAGAGCTGAAAACTGCTGTTCACAAACGCTCTCCATCCAACCTCACTGAGCTCGAGCTGTTTTCCAAGGAAGAATGGGCAAGAATTTCACTCTCTCAATGTGCAAAACTGATAGAGACATACCCCAAGCGACTTGTAGCTGTAATCGCAGCAAAATGTGGCGCTACAAAGTATTAACTTAAGGGGGCCGAATAATTTGGCACGCCCCACTTTTCAGTTTATTTTTTACAAAAGTTTAAAATATCCAATAAATTTCGTTCCACTTCACGATTGTGTCCCACTTGTTGTTGATTCTTCACAAAAAATTAAAATTTTATATCCTTATGTTTGAAGCCTGAAATGTGGCAAAAGGTTGAAAAGTTCAAGGGGGCCGAATACTTTCGCAAGGCACTGTACATATATATATATATATATATATATATAGTAAAAGCCGTATTTCCAAGAGATCCATTTGTACTATTAATTAGATATCCTCCAGGTCTCCAAAATTATAAAAATATGGCACCTTTCTTCACACTGCCAGATCTGTCCACAAGTGGTGTGTGGTATTGCAGCTCTGTTTAGGTGAATGGAGCTGAGCAGCAACAGCAGGTGTAGCAGTGTATCCGGTTTAATTTTTTTTTTTTTTTAAAGCCATATCTTTTTAAAATGACAACTCCATGAACTAACTAAATATATATGTATGCTAGCTAGCATTGGTCCTCAAGAAAAATGCCCCCTCCCTATTCTTATAAACCATCAAATCTAGGATTTCCAGTATAATCCTATATGAAATATTTCATATAGTGAAGTTTGCACTGATCCATTAAAAGATTTACACATGACAGCCATGGCTTACGTAAAGGAGCATGTGTAGCTTTCAAATCTCTCTGTTATTTTTGACGTTTTGGTCATAAAAATGGCAAGTATTAACCTAGGCTTATTGCTGCTTACACCATTCACTACAACCATCTACATCAGTGTTTCTCAACCTTTTCAAGGGAAATACCCCCTAGTTAGTACCCCTAACCGAGTACCCCCAGTAGTAGCAGTGATCGCTCAAATGTCCACAAAATAAGGCTGCGTTTGGAGCCTCAGTGAACAGTTATGTAATCCCCTCTTCAGTGCCCCTGCATGTAATATATGATGCTTAAAGGGGTATTCCCATGAACATAATCATATCTATATTTGTAGGTAATTAAAAGTTAAACATTTTTGCAAATATAAGTAGTTAAAAATTCTGCAGCGTTTTAAAGATTTTCTCTAACCATCTTAGTAGTGCCTTGATCGGTTGCCAATGGATACAACCACAAATGTAGAAAATTTCTATGGTCTGGGACTTGTCAAAAACCGAGCCATGGTTTTCTTATTGTAGCTGGGTTATCAGGCAGGGGCACTACATGTATCAGAAGATATCCTGGCCACAATAAGGAAATCATTACAAATTTTCTGACCTTCTTGCAGTCATGGTCGTATCCATTGGCAACCAATCAAGACAACAAGACTGTGACCACAAGAGATTTAGAAAAAAATCTTTCAAATTGTGCAAAATGTTTAATTACTTATATTTGCAAAAATATTTAACTTTTAATTATCTACAAATCTTAAAATGATTATGTTCATGGGAATACCCCTTTAAGGAGCAAGTTATACGCTTCATTCACTACTTACCACTCTGCTCCATGCTTCCTCTGAATGCTTGTGGGAATGTCTAACTAGTGGGAGTCATGTATTACGTTGGCAAATTTTGGAGAAAAGAAATTTATTTTGCTCATACAAAAGACAAGCCACTGTTAGATGTGTCTAGCGGCAGTTTTTTTCCTCTCTACCCACTGTGTGTGATGGAGGGAAGAAAGTCTTTAGGAGAAACAGTTTATGGCTAAAAGTATTAAGGTGTATGGCCACTTTACAATGTTGGACTGGGTTGTTCAAGGCCCAACCTACAAGCTATAAAAAAAAAAAAAACAAACAAAAAAAAAACAAAAACATGACTTTCCTGCCCCCGACTTATCATGATTTACACCAGTGTTCTCGCATAAATGCCACCACAATTCTACGCCAGCAAGGAACTGGTGTGGAGTTCTGTTTAGGCGCTCAGACCCTGGGGGATGCTCCTAATTTATGATGAGGTGTCCACTTTATTATAAATTAGGAACAATCTCCAGCAACTAGAAAACATTTTTCTTGATAAACAGCCCTGATTTTCTATATTACTCAGCGGTGTCGCAGTCTGTATTGATTGTGGCATCTGAGGGGTTAAACGGCTGAGATTGTTGTCTCCACCATTATAGCAGGAACTCACTGCAGTACTACTGTCCTGAAGCACGGTGCCACCTGCTGTTTGGTCCCCCGCCTCCAGGCACTTTCATTTTGACAGTGGGCCAGAGAAACCTTCTCCCGCCAGCTATCCCTCTCCAAGCCCCGATCCCCTGCACTAGCAGCAGTAGGGATCGAAAATCCTCACAATCACGATTACCAATCCCTGCTGACGATTAGCATAAGGGATCAGGGCTTGGGGACAGTGGGTGGGAGGTGAATGTTCCTCACATCCATTGTTAATGTAAATTATGTATGTAAATTATACATTATGGAGGCACTAATGGGGAATTATACTGCGTGTGGGGGGATAGAAGCATACTGAGGAGGCACAGTAATGGGGCACTACACTGTGTGTGTGGGTCCTATTATTGTCTTCCACAGTATAATCATCCTTAATGCCCCCACCCACTGTATAATGCTCCTTAGTGCCCCTGCAGTGTAATACCACGTTAGTCGCCCCACACACACACACAGTGTAATGCCATGTTAGGGACCAAAAAAACAAAAACTGATACTGATGCAATTGATATATGTGAACCTACCCTTAGTTAACCCCGTCATGCCACAGCCAATTTTCGTTTTTGCATTTCCATTTTTCCCTCCCCACATTCCAAGAGCCATAATTTTTTAAAATTTTCAGTTCACAGAGTCACATGATGGCTTAATGTTTGCAAAACAAATTGTACTTTGTAATGGTACCATTCAATCTCCTGTACAAATTCAGAATGAGGTGGAATTGGAAAAAAACGCATTTGCGCCAATTTCATATGGGTTTAATTTTTACAGCATTCACTATGTGGTAAAAATGACATGTTACTGTATTCTGCGGGTCAGTACGATCACGGTGATACCAAAAATTAAAATGTTTGCAAAATAGAAAATTTTTGTGTCGCTATATTGTAACACCTGTAACTTTTTTATATTTTTGTGTATGGAGCTGGATAAGGAGTCTTTTTATGTGGGACATGATGGCGTTTTTATTGATACCATTTTGGGGAAGTTCTGGTGGTTTGATCTCTTTTTATTTAATTTTTTTATAGGAGGCAAAAAGTTGAAAAAACAAGCCATTTAGATTTTTTTCCCGCTACACCGTTCACCGTATGGGATAAATATAAAAATTTTTTTTTTAAACTTGTTTTATTGAATTTTGCGTTTCCAACATAATCAAAACAGGTCAATTCAGAAAACAGTTCATACACAGGAACAAACGGATACATAAACACCCAAAATGCCGCACTTCCACCCCGATCAATCCACAGCCCACCCAGAATCCCATCCACTTTGCAGGGACTGTAAAATGCCATGGTTTTTGCCATGGCGTTTATGCTATGTGGGCCCCTGGCCTAAGGGTTCAGTACTCTGTAATCCCTGTCATCATCGTCTGGGATGAGGCCTACTATTGCAGAGTCGTCAGAATACTTCTGTAGGTAGCAGCTAGATGAGTTGCACCTAAAATCTGCAGTGTACAGTGTGAAGAGGAAAGGGGCGAGAACCGTACCCTGAGGTGCCCCCGTATTACAGATCACGGTACCTGACACACAGTCTTGGGCTCTCACGTATTGAGGTCGATTTGTGAGGTAGTCTAGGATCCAGTTGGAGAGGTGGTGGTCCACTCCAGCAAGGCCCAGCTTGTCCCTCAATAACCTGGGCTGTATGGTGTTAAAAGCACTGGAGAAATCAAAGAACATTATTCTCACCGTGTTCCCTGGTTTCTCCAGGTGAGACAGAGCCCTGTGCAGAAGATGGATGATGGCATCATCTACCCCAATGCCCGGCCGATAAGCAAACTGGAGGGGGTCCATAGCGGGGCTCACTAGAGGGCGGAGATGTATGAGAACCAATCTCTCTAAGATCTTCATCAGGTGGGATGTCAGTGCTACAGGTCTGTAGTCGTTGAGGTCCATAGGGTGAGGTTTCTTTGGAACTGGTACCACACAAGAAGATTTCCATAATTTAGGGACTATTTCCTGCCTCAGGCTCATATTATACATATGTGTAATTATACCACACAGCTGGTCCCCACAAGTCTTAATTAGCCTTGCACTGATGTCTAAGACCCCTGGCAGTGTTATTTACTATGTTTTACACCAAGTGTTAACCAAGTTAAGTTGTGGTTAATAGCAGCCATTACTGGCTGGAATAATCCCTTAAGTAACGGACTATTAAAGCTGTAGGGGTTGACTGGGTCCCCTAAAAGGGTGGGGCCCACCAGGGGATATTCACCGCTACCTCACTGGGCCAGTCAGAGCCTGTCTCTTTAATAAATGCAGAGATGCAATGTTAATCATCAATGCATTTCATGAGTGAAAAATGGGATTTTTTTTGTACTCACCGTAAAATCCTTTTCTCGTTGTATTCACTGGGGGACACAGCACCATGGGTATAGACCTGGTCACTAGGAGACAAGACACTAGGGAAAAGAAAGCTGTTGGCTCAGCCTCCAGGCTACACCCTGCCACAGCCACTGTGCATGAATCAGTTTGTACCGTAGCAGTAGGAGAGAGAGACACAAAGGAACATGGAACCAACAACCACCAACAATGCCTGAACCCAAAAAGGAACCAACACAGTTCGGGCAGGAACACTGAAAAACAAGGGAGGGATCTGTGTCCCCCAGTAAATACAACGAGAAAAGGATTTTACGGTGAGTACAGAAAAATCCCATTTTCTCACTTATTTCACTGGGGGACACAGCACCATGGGATGTCCTAAAGAAGTCCCAGAGGGTGGGAACAACACGGCCATGCAAACCTGTAACACTCAACCACTTCCAGAAACTTACAACCCAAACTGGCATCGGCAGAGGCCATAGAATGGATCTGGCGAAACTTAGAGAAAGAGGATGGAGGCCCAGTGGGATACTTACAGACCTGGGAAGCAGAAGCCTGATGCCGGAGGCCCAGGGAACTCCAACAGCTCTAGAGGAAAGAGCCGTCACACGGGAAGGCAGAGCCTTACTCTTAAACCGATAGGTCTCCCTAATCTCAGACCAAAGCCATCGGAAGATGGGAGCTCTGGAAGCAGGCAGGCCCTAGCAAGGGCACTCAGGGAGAACAAGCAAAGCGTCCGAACAACATAAAGGATCCGTGAGGGACAGTATACACGTAAATTGCCCGGGCAACAACCGGCAGGGAAGAGCAAGCACTACATGGATGCCTGGGGACCGAGCAGAAAGAGGGCAAGACCAAGTCCTCGATGTGGAAGCAGGAAAAACACCCTAAGAAAAAAAAAAAAAAAAAAAAAAAAGACTGTGGCAGACGGAGGAAAACCTTATCCTTGTGGAGGACCAGAAAGGGAGGCTGCCGAAAAAAAGGGGCAGCCAATTCAGGACCCCTGCGGATGGAGGTAATGGCCACCAGAAACTCATTCTACCAGGACAGAAGGCAAAAAAAAAAAGGGATATCAAAAGTTCGAAGGGGGGAACCTGAAGCACCTTAAAGACGAAGTTAAGATCCCACGGATCCAAGGGTTCCAAAGGAGCACAGAGTGGCACTCCTGTAGGAAAGTCTTTAAAAAGGAAAGAAGACTAAGACCTTGATCCAGACCAGAATGGGGAAGATCCGATGAGAATCGTTACTCTTCCAACGATGGACGTAAGCCTTCCACGTTTGATGGCAGATCTAAGCTATCTGGAATTTCCGGGCTTTGAGTATGGTAGGATAACAAACTCTGAAAAAACCACAACGCCTCAGACCTCGGATTCAACAGCCACGCCGTGAATGCAGCTGAGTCAAGGTGGAGTGGAACAGCAGTCCTTGAGACAGAAGGTCGACCAGCAGAGGAAGAGCCCAAGGAGCATCCGTCAACAGGAACATGAGATCCATATACCAGACCCGCAAGGGCCAATCTGGTGCCACCAGGATAGCTTGAACCCCCCTTGGTCTTGAGATTCTGGAGGACCCAAGGGGGAAGAGGAAGTGAAAAACCGAACTCACAAGAGCGTCAGTGGTGATGGTTCGAGGATCCAGAGACCTGGCAATTTAGCCGAGGACCTTGTGGTTCTGGCGGAGGCAAAAAAAAAGTCAACGTTTGTCACGCCACAGCGGGAGCACAGTGGAAGGAAGATCTGCAGATAAAGCGACCCTCACCCGGAGCAATATTTTCTCGACTCAAGTAGTCTGCCACCCAGTGGTCCACGCCAGAAAAAAGGTTTACCACCGAAAGAGCTGGAACGAGGGCTCCACCCAAGGAAGAAAGTGTGAGGCTTCTACTAAGGCCGCACGGCTCCTGGTGCCCCGCTGAGGGTTCAAGTAGGCAACCATGGAGGAGAGGTCAGTCTGGACTGTAACAGATGTCCTTGGAGAAGAGAGGTCAAAGGAGAAAGGGCAAATAAGATAGCCCTGGGTTCCAGCAGGTTGAACCAGAGGGAGGAATCGGCCCTGGACCACAGGTCCTGAACAGTCAAAGCATCGAGGACCACTCCCCAGCCAGGGAGATTGGCGGCAGTGGGAATCACCTACCAACAGAGGGGAAGAAGGACTTCCCTTGAGAAATTCCTGGGGAGGAGATACACTAAAGAATCTCTCAGTGAACCAAGGTGGAAAGAGAACCAGGCAGATGAGGCTGTCCGGAGATTTGTCCCAGCAGGCCGTAATCGTCAAGTGGAGAGGACGACAGAGTAAGTGAATGAAAGGTACAGATTAGAAGGTTGAGGCGATCGTGCGCAAGAGCCACATGCCGATTCAAAGAGAGCAAGGAGAGTACCTCCGAAGGTGGGACACTCAGGATCTTGGCCTCCGGAGGGAGAATCACACCCTGGAGCGAGCAGAGGATCATGTCCCGGATTCCATGTGCTTAGAGGGCACGAGACATCCTCATTGATGAGCCAGCAGAACCGGCGAAGAAGAACCAAGGTAAGCCACAAGCTGGTCAGATGGAGGGGCTTCACCAGGAGGTCGTCCAAGTCTGGAAACACGGCAAAACCTCTGACGCGGAGGATGGCCATGAGAGACACCATCACTGAGGAAAAAAACCCCAGATGGCAGAGGCCAGCCTGAAGGGGAGAGAGGCAACTGGAAAGGTCAAGGATCCACCGCAAAACGTAGAAACCGCTGACAGCACAGCGCGATGATGTAGATGGACGAAGAATTCGCCCATCTCCAGGGATGCCACCACAGACTGCATAGACTACAGCGGAGCCTGCAGACATGGAAGAACCTGTGGAGCCCTTTAAGGTCCATGATGGGACGAAGGAAGCCATCCTTCTAGGCGAATGGAGAACAGGTAGGAATAGTAACCCAGGATACACTCTGAAGCGGGAACGGGGACGCTGACTCCCTGCCGCTGGAGATTGGAGACAGCCTGGATTGTCTGACGTAGGGAAGGCAAAGAGACTCCAGCGAAAGCTGGAGTAGCCGGACGACACCGCCTCTCAGGCCCAGGCCCCAGACGTCCCGCCATTTCAGATGCCCAGAGAGGGGAAAAAACTTCATGCCGAGGAGGCTAGGAAGAGGAAGACCTGAACGACTTGGTGTAGAACCTGGACTTGAAAGAAGCTTTCTGAAACAGGAGAACGGCTGACACATAGGATGCCTCTGAGGGAGGAAGAATCTATTCCCCCGTGGCCTCAGGGATAAGCTTCTCGACGCCCTTAACAAAAATTTGGCCCAGGTCGACCTGGAAAGGGAGAAGGGCTGCGTTCACCTTCTTGGAGGCGGACTCCGTATTCCACAACGAATCCAAACGGTATGGCGGCCGCCTTGGCAGATTTGGGAGGCATCTCCAGTTATTTGGAAGCGTTCAGGATCTCAGAGACGAGCGGCTGGAGGGAAACTGCATCAGAGACTGAAGCTGTTTGGCCCAGGAAAAGAAGGCCTTGATGACCCAAGAGGCAGCGAAGGAGAGCTGCAGGGAGAAACCAGCCACTACGAAGGTCACCCTGGCGAGGGAAGCCACCTTCTTGCAGTAATACAATAGCCAGCATTTAGGACAATGCAATGTATCAGTTCTGCATTGCAAACAGCACAACAGAAGCGATCCGATCTCACTCCGAGGGATCACTGAGGTAGGCAAAGTCCACTGAAGGCAGACTAGAAGCCTTGGAGAGCCTAGCTATCATGGGATCCACCGTGGGAGGCTCTCAGTGATAGGAAGGGACCCATGGGGCGGCTCACTGACAAGATGTCAAGACAAGCCGGCTTGCGCTCACTAGTTACTGATATATAAGTACAGTGCGCTAACCGATTGCACCACTGGAGCAACCTGCTTCCTTTACCTTGGATGTTCATCATTGCCAGCCAGGGAGAGCTAGAGACATGTGTCACAGCATAGCCTGGCAGAAGTGCCTGAGCTCACCTTCCACTTGGAGACACACAGGTCAAGGGAAGGGATGTCCGATTTCCTAGTCGAAGACAGAGGATGGTCCAGGGAGAAGTCACTGTGCCCTAAAGATATGATCAAACACCCAGTGGCAGAAGGAGATGTCCACTTGAGAGGATGAGTCCGGGTCCTCAGAGATCTGTAGGGTCTCTATCGCATAGATGACTCCTGCGTAGCAGCAGATATAGATGAGCCTAGCTGAAGCTCCGAGTCGGAGTCAGAGGCGTCCCCAGTTAAGTAGACCGAGCAGAGGGAGGGAGGTATCCGCCTGTCGGAGTGGAGCCATGAGCTAAGTCCCTATCTGGGTGACGGACCGTGAACCGTAGGAAAACTTCCTGGTCCTTTTGAGGCTCCTGGAGCTGGGACAGGAACTATGAGGGTGTTCAGGGAGATCCCTAGAAGCAGCCGACTGAGCGGCGATCTGGGAAAGCAGCCATTCCAAGTTTCCAGCACTGACTAGTTAAGTCTGGTAAGGACACCATGGCCAAGGTTAGGAAGGCCGCCCAATACGGGGATGGAAGAAGCGGAGAGGGGCCAGGAGGTTCCTGACTGGCTGAGGCGGAAGGCAGAGAGAGCACATGGGCTCAGGCTGTCCGCATGGCAACTGTTTTTGATACAGCGGGTGCACGTATAAAAACGTGACGGAACCAGAGGGGCCGGAGGGTGAGAGACAAGCAGAGGGGGCCCATGAAAATTAGGGGTAACCCAGGGGGTTAGCCTACCAGATTGCAAAAGATGGCCGCTCACAAACTGCTGCAGCAAGGGTTCCGCAGGAGCAATGTCTCCCAGGGAACTGTGAGGAGAGTAAGAATCCCTGCTGTCCCAGCAAGCCAAAAAAAAAAAAAAATAAATAAAAGAGATTATGAGGAGAGCAAAGCTCTTCCCCTGGTAAATACAGGCTCAGTATCTACTGGGCAGGCTGGATGGCTTGCCAGGAAGGCCCTAGGCGGAGTCTGGATACCAGAAAAGCCTGGGAAAGGGACGGGCCAGTTGCGGCCTAGTTCCCGGCCAGGCCTCGGACTCGCGTAGAACGCGGCTGACCGCGAGGCACCGTCGGCGGCGCGGCCTCAAACTCCGGAGGTTCCGCGGAGGCCTGGGAAAAGGTACCGGGGGGCCAGGAAAGGGGGGTCCCCACACGAGAGGGGCCGCTCGGTAGGAGCGACCAGAAAGCCCAAAAACGCCCCCAGAAAAAAGGAGCTTATTTACTAAAATTTAAGGACCAGCTCTGGGGGACCCTGTGATGCCCCCCTAAACAGGACCCATGCTATTGCTGGCACTGAGGGGCTGAGTGGGGCCTGAAGGGGAGATGGATAGGGGGATGAGGTAACTTTCATACTCACCTGCCTTCTATTCTTCTCATACTCACCTGTCTGGCGTCTTCAAGCGCCGCAGGGTCACCCCCTCGGTAGGACCTCGCACGTGGGAGTGGGGTCACCGGTACTCCGGCCGCCATTGCAGCGAGTGGTGAGTGGGGACTGGGTGACCGGCGAGGCTGCTCTTTTGCAGGAGGGTACGACTAGTGTGGTGTACACGCTGACGACCCCCTGCACCTGAAAGGTAAAAATAAAAACGATGCAAGACGGAAGACCTGAGTCAGGTCGTGTCTGCCTCCTATGACACTAGGTTTCAAACTGATTCATGCACAGTGGCTGTGGCAGGGTATAGCCTGGAGGCGGAGCCAACAGCTTTTGCTTTTCCCTAGTGTGTTGTCTCCTAGTGACCAGGTCTATACCCATGGTGCTGTGTCCCCCAGTGAAATAAGCGAGAAAAAAAATCAATTTCACTTTATTCTTAATAACTGCTATGCAAATGTGCACCTATACAAAATTGTAACAAGACCACTTTAAGCAAATACATTAAAAATTTTATTGTGTAGAAACTGAATTTACAGTCAACAGGTAGGTTTTTTTTTTGTTTTAACTGTGTTCTAAAAAGTAAAAAAATACACATTTGTAGAGCACATTTCTGAGGAAGTAACAATCAAAAATGAATAATAGCACTATCAAAATCCCACAATCTTGTGTATAATATAAGATTATCTGCTGGAACATTTACAGGGATCTGGTCTATTCTAGTAATGGTGAATAAATTATTTTTTGGGTCTGAAAAGTAAAAGGAATGATGTATTATATAATACAAAGGGAGCACAGCTACATCACATTTTATTATTAATTTTTTTTTTTTTTTTACACAAATCCAACTGAACACAACTGATAAAAATACACATATAAATTAGACTTAACATGACATAAAAATTCTGTATCTTAGTACAGTCTAGACCTTTTCACATCAGTGGATTCTCCAGAGTTTTTCCTCTTGCGTGATAGTGTAGTTTTTGCAATCTGTAGATGGGGGACAGCATCTGGAAGACAGTAATTGGTTGGAGGAGGAGGTGGCTCCTAGGAATATGAGAAAATAGAAAATAAGACCATACAGGAGAAATTCATTTTTAACCCATTAATAATTTGGTTGTTACTAATTTTTTGGCTGTGATATTTGTCAAATTAATTTATACAATTGAAAAAAAAAAAAAAAAATCATGATTCTAATTTTCTTCAGAATTGTAAATTCAATAGTGTTATCATCTATACAAGCTTTCATCTCCTGTCACAAACTATGATCAACAGTTTCTTTACGGTTGTCAGTAATTGGGTGATAGAACAAGGAGGGCTGCATGTAATATCTCTGACTCCTTCTCCCCATTTCTTTAAGCAAAAACATAAATATTGAGAAAGGCCCTATAACGTTAAAAAAATAGAATTAAAAAAAAATATATATATTTTTAAAGGCAAATCACCCAACCCTACTCTGGAGTGATGTACAAAGATACTGCTTTAAACACACGTACTTAAAAGTTGTCATAAAATCAAGCTATATTGTAGGTTAATAGCTCCTCATCCTGATATTGTATGGGGAATTATTTATTAAAACAGACATCATTTGGGAAATTGTTTCCTTGGAACTCTAAATAGTGCCATTTCTCTGTAATTTCTACCAAAAATACAGTGATACATTGACAGCTAGGCATTACACAGTCAGTTGTGATTGGACTGTGACAAACTACGTAGTTACAAGCCCACTAGCAAGGGGAGAATCCAAGGTTTTGCTATATAGCCATTACCTAAGAAATGCAGGGATTTATTAGAACAGACATGATAGGAGAGCTAATAACCACAGATCCTCATCCTACAAACCTTCATTAAGTAATCTGCAATGTACTCTGGCTTTAAACAGTTCACCCCTTGTGCTGCGGCTTCAGAAATATTGACTTTAGCATCTTCAGGTTTCAGCTTACTAAAATCTGCAAACAAGTGAGTTGCTTCCTTAAACAGAGAGGGGGAATGGCCAACGAATACCTAGGAACACATAAAAGACAGTAAGAGATTTTACAAAAGATTACTAGCATGTGAAAGCCCGGCTGCAGCAACAGTTTTAGCCACAGATGTTTTTCAACAGTGTGTATAGACACACGCAATAAAGTTTAACACAAATCTGACAATTTATTTATTTTTTTACTTGCTGCAACTATTTAAGCATCAAGTTAAACTTAGCTACGTGTGTATACATGCACACATAGTACAAAAAAACTACACATAAAGCTGTTGGTACCAATACATCAATTTTACCACAGAAATGAAATTGAAACTGGTTGTAGAAAAAAGGCACAGGAAAAGGAAGCAGCTTGGTAGTATATGTACATTACAGTACACATAACACTTTACTAATGTATTACTGTCACTAGGACCACGGAGTACATTCTACTGAACTTTCAGATGTATGACTGATGTATTTCCATTACATTCTTTGAAGGGACTATGCATAACACTGATAATCAAATCATGATAGCATCACCAAAACTAAAATGTTTTAGGGTTTACCTTAGCCTGCACAGTGGTCCCCACAGGTAACACACGTAAGCAAACTGATGTCCAAGACGCAGCTGCATCCTCTACTGTGCACACACCAAGTGTTTGGCACAGATTCACACATGCAGCAGTATTTCCTGTATTGGTGCTGAATGGTAGAAGATGCAGCTGCCTCCATCTTGGAAAGCTATGGAAACTGGTTATTTACATGCGTTACCTACAGGTCCTGAAGCATTTTAGCCTTTCTTATGCCATAACATATCAGTGTTTGTCTACTTTCTGCAGACATTTCAGAAATACCAATCTCTACTTAGCAATATGTAATAACGTGAGAACAAGACTATATTTCTGGTCTTTTACATACTGAACTAGCTTATGACAAGTCAGGGATATGTGAATATTGGGATCAATAGCCCAACAAGGCTATGACTTTGTGCAGGTGTGGGGTTTTACATATACTTCTTTGTGCTCATATCCCCCCCTTTCATTTCTCCTTTGATGCCAGTATTCTGTAAATGCAGCCTGCGTTTCTTGACAACTATTAAAATTTTACCTTGGAAAACTGTTTTTGGAGGTTAACTTATTCAACAGAAAAGCAGTAGGCAATAAAAGACAACTAACCTTTGCCCCTCCAGACTGCAGGAGGCGTTTAAAGCCAGCTTCTTTAGCTTGGTCGACATTTAATATAACTCTCCATCCACTGAAAGCTCCCTGAAAAAGTTTACAACACAATTTTTCAATACAATGACAAGTGTTTATATACCATAAGAAGTGACAACGTACAACTTAGAATAATGGAAATGCGAGTACTTCAATGGTCTGACACTAATCTGATATACACAAATTAAAGGCATTATTGTTCTGATCATCACAGGGAGAGGAAGAGATGATGGTACATTTCCAGCAGCGTAATATACATGCACCAAAGAATTTGGACATCGCAGGCTTCACTCACAGTTTCAGTTGGAATGATTTTCTGATGTAGACCTAAGATCTATACACAATGGATTTCAATGAATGGCATCTGTTACACACAGACTTTAATTTTTACTGTATGCTGTACCATTCCATTCCATAAAAAACAAAACAAAAAACTGTTGGGTAACCAGTCAGATAGATAGATAGATAGAGCCTATTCACTTCTGGCCTCTGGTGAACAGGAACCTATGCCATACAATTACCACAGTAATTTAATTTTTAAATTTTTTTTTTTTCATTAATTTCAACAAGCTAAAACCTACAAAAATATAAGTATATTATATACATACAGTACAGACCAAAAGTTTGGACACACCATCTCATTCCAAGAGTTTTCTGTATTTTCATGACTATAAAAATTGTAGATTCACACTGAAGGCATCAAAACTATGAATTAACACATGTGGAATTATATACTTAACAAAAAAGTGTGAAACAACTGAAAATATGTCTTATATTCTAGGTTCTTCAAAGTAGCCACCTTTTGCTTTGATTACTGCTTCGCACACTCTTGGCATTCTCTTGATGAGCTTCAAGAGGTAGTCACCTGAAATGGTCTTCCAACAGTCTTGAAGGAGTTCTCAGAGATGCTTAGCACTTGTTGGCCCTTTTGCCTTCACTCTGCGGTCCAGCTCACCCCAAACCATCTCAATTGGGTTCAGGTCTGGTGACTGTGGAGGCCAGGTCATCTGGCGTAGCACCCCATCACTCTCCTTCTTGGTCAAATAGCCCTTACACAGTCTGGAGGTGTGTTTGGGGTCATTGTCCTGTTGAAAAATAAATGAAGGTCCAACTAAACGCAAACCGGATGGAATAGCATGCCGCTGCAAGATGTGGTGGTAACCATGCTGGTTCAGTATTCCTTCAATTTTGAATAAATCCCCAACAGTGTCACCAGCAAAGCACCCCCACACCATCACACCTCCTCCTCCATGCTTCACGGTGGGAACCAGGCATGTAGAGTCCATTCGTTCACCTTTTCTGCGCCGCACAAAGACACGGTGGTTGGAACCAAAGATCTCAAATTTGGACTCATCAGACCAAAGCCCAGATTTCCGCAGGTCTAATGTCCAATCCTTGTGTTCTTTAGCCCAAACAAGTCTGTTCTGCTTGTTGTCTGTCCTTAGCAGTGGTTTCCTAGCAGCTATTTTACCATGAAGGCCTGCTGCACACAGTCTCCTCTTAACAGTTGTTGTAGAGATGTGTCTGCTGCTAGAACTCTGTGTGGCATTGACCTGGTCTCTAATCTGAGCTGCTGTTAACCTGCGATTTCTGAGGCTGGTGACTCGGATGAACTTATCCTCCGCAGCAGAGGTGACTCTTGGTCTTCCTTTCCTGGGGCGGTCCTCATGTGAGCCAGTTTCTTTGTAGTGCTTGATGGTTTTGGCCACTGCACTTGGGGACACTTTCAAAGTTTTCCCAATTTTTCGGACTGACTGACCTTCATTTCTTAAAGTAATGATGGCCACTCGTTTTTCTTTACTTAGCTGCTTTTTTCTTGCCATAAAACAAATTCTAACACTCCATTCAATAGGACTATCAGTTTTGTATCCATCTGACTTCTGAACAACACAACTGATGGTCCCAACCCCATTTATAACGCAAGAAATCCCACTTATTAAACCTGACAGGGCACACCTGTGAAGTGAAAACCATTTCAGGTGACTACCTCTTGAAGCTCATCAAGAGAATGCCAAGAGTGTGCAAAGCAGTAATCAAAGCAAAAGGTGGCTACTTTGAAGAACCTAGAATATAAGACATATTTTCAGTTGTTTCACACTTTTTTGTTAAGTATATAATTCCACATGTGTTAATTCATAGTTTTGATGCCTTCAGTGTGAATCTACAATTTTTAAAGTCATGAAAATACAGAAAACTATTGGAATGAGAAGGTGTGTCCAAACTTTTGGTCTGTACTGTACATATATAATAAACCCTATAAATACAACAAATATATAATATAAAAAATATATATCCCTATTTTATTTAATTCAGCTCACAAACTTATTCAATTCAGATGTGGTTTCCATGTATAAACCTTACCTCCACACTGCCAACATCTTCCTTTATTCTCTGTAGCTTCCTCCTCCATCTCATTGCTGCCTCAGCCAGCATACGTTGTTGGGGATTAATGCCACTAAGAGCATTCAATACTGAGGTGCTTCCCCATTCATAGTCATCTTCCTGGAAGAACAAACGCCAATTGATACAGCCATTGACAATGTAAGAAAAGACAGATGGCGGGGGGCGGAAGGTTTCTGTGATATGTATCTTTACCCGAGGAGGAGGAAGGAAATCACCATTAAATCACATTTTAGTAAATTGCTTGGGTGCAGCAAGCAAAAAGTGGTATAACTTCACTAGTGCTTTATACTGAATATGCCTGCCCTAGGGGGAACTACTCCCTTTTATTTTTTTAGGCTACATTGTCATTTATGTTGGAGTCTGCGTAGGAGTGTCTGCCTGTTTATTGTTCTGGTCCTCCGGCAGAGTGCCGATGATAGTGTGAACCTAGCGTTAATTATTCATTTACTGTACCTTTTATAACCTTTCAACTGGACGACATAATAGAACGACAGTTCTATACTCTGGGTATTCTAACATTCGAATGGATTCAAACACAGTAGAATGGGTTTCAGAAACTGCTGCAAATCTGTTCATTCACATGAGCACGGCTTTCATAGGTCAAGCACATGCAGAAATAACCCCATTCAAGTCAATGGAACTGATTTTCAGTTGCAGAAATGTCTGCAACAAATCTGCTGTGTGTATATCCCCAAGGAACCTTAAAAGGAAACCTGTCACCATGAAAATGCAGTGTAATCTGCAGGCAGCATGATGTAGACTAGTAGAAGCTGAGCAGATTGATATGTAGGTTTGTGGGAAAAGATTCAGAATAACTTGTCAGTTATCCATTTATTTCTCTGTTCTTTCTATACTTAGAAGGAGGCATTAAGTTCAGTGGGCGGTCCTAACCGTGATTGACAGCTGTCTGTGTGCACAGTCATAGAGGGGAGGTTGTCATTTACTGTTAGGACAGCCCACTGGACTCCACTCCTCCTAAGCATGGAAAGAACAGAGAAATAAATGAACTGCCAACTTCTACTGAATATTTTCCCACTAAACTACAGATGCATCTCAAATTAGAATATTTTTGAAACATTCATTCATTTCAGTAATTCAATTCATAATCAGCGTCTTCCATGATTGTGTGTCCTACTGAACCAGACTGAGGGACCATTTAAAGGCTTAGGAAACCTTGGCAGGTGACACACTGAATTTACAATACTGAACTTTTTTACAAAATTAAAATTTTCTTAGATTTGGGTTTTCATTACCTGTAATCCATAAGCAACATTTACATAAATAAAACACGTGAAATAGAACACTCTGTGTGTAAAGAATCCAGAAAATATAGGAGGTCACTTTTTTAATTTAATTACTGAAAGAAATAAATGTTTCAAAGATATTCTAATTTATTGAGATACACCTGTATATATCAATCTGCTTACCTCCTCCATCTCTATAACATGTTCATGTTGCAAGCTGAAGAGCTGGTCCTATGTACTATAACTGGCCATACACAACACGCCCCTCTGTTATATGTTTGTTTACTAGCCACCCATCTCTCCTGATCCCTAAACACAATGCACGCTTGATGACAATGTATGTGTTCTGAATACGTGAGGGAAAACCACTGCCAGCCAACTCAGGTGGGTTTTGTTTTTTTTTTTTATCTCCCTGAGAAAAAAAAAGCATTGGGCATATTTCCTTGGGGAAAGGGGCATTGTTCAGAGTTGGAAACACCCATACACATTAGTTGGTCTGCTGTTCCTGCCAAAAACTGGATGCTGCAGAGGTGGATTTGGAGACGGACAATGCTTATGTCGACGCAGGTAAGAAACTTGCCCTTTTCCAGCAACTCAATGGCCGCATTGAAAGCTTCTGTACAAAACTTGTGAACACAGAGTAATTTTTTCCTTTACAAAGTGGAAGCATGTTAGTAATGGAAATGACAATCTTTTACAATATCAACCTTAATAAAACGCTTTGCAGCTCGGCAGGCCTCCAAGTAAGATCGATGAAGCACCCATTTCCCTGCTGCCATTGAAGCAAGGTACTTCTCATTCCGGAGCGGATGTCCAACAATGATGTGTGTACAGCTTGGGTCAAAACACTGCTTGTCTATTACTATTCCACCTGCAGGCATACAAATCAGGTTAAAATGTATGTTTACTCAGTATCTAGCATGCTACATTTCTACAATTAGCTACGGATTGGAAAGTGAAAAGAAACAAGTGAGGGAAGTTTGCTCCATTTTGTTACTTAACCCACTCCCGGAACCACTCATCGACTATATGTGTCTGGATAGTCCACGCTTAACCACGTATATACACACACACACATATACCCACACACATACACACACGTTCTTGCAAAGTTAAACAGCTGCATGAAACCATGCAGCTGTATGAACAGGGTGCTGGCTGTTACTAGCCAGACTTCCTAGAGAGAAGGTAGGGATGGGTTTATTACTGTCTCTGCCTTCCCAATACATGTCTATGGATGTGTACGGATATCAATGTATGGAACACACTATGATGTAACTCCACTTCCTGCCTGGTGGCCACATGACGACCAGAGGCCGGGAGCTGTATGAACTGGGTCTAGCACCCAGATCAGCTCTGCAGTATAGCTTAGGAGGCTGCATTTCTCCTGTAACTGGGGATAACGTATCAGCAGAAAAAAAAAAAAGTTTAAATGCCCCCTAAAGGTCTATTATGACCATATGGGGGCACAATGTATAAAAAAAATTAAATTAAAAGGTAAATAAAAGTAAATAAAAAGGACCAAAGGAAAAAAATGATATTTCCCCTCCTTTTTGTTTACATTTTCTCAGATATTAAAATAAGAAAAAAAAAAAAAAATGCATGTGTCACGAATTTTTTTTTTTTTTTTAATAAAACAATCTGAACAAAAAAAAAAAACTCTATAGCCTTCAAAACCGCATGTACGATAAAAACTTGAAAATGTGTCTGGTCCTAAAGCAGGGAAAATAGCCAAGCATTGAAGTGGTTAAGCATTTTGCAATTGTTCACTTGAAATGAACCAGCCAATAATTCAGAGATTACAAGCTCATCTAGATTCTCTGTGAGTCAAGAAACCCCAAAAAAAAAAAAAAAAAAAAAAAAAAAAAAAACAAAAACCAAACCCCCCACCCCCCACCAACAACCACCCACCCCCCCCCCCCCCAAAAAAAAAAAAAAAAAAAAAACCACCCCCCTCCCTCCCCCCCCCCCCCCCCCCTTCTTTCTCCAAAAAAAAAAAAACCACACAAAAAAAAAAAAAAAAAAAAAAAAAAAAAAAAAACCCCCCCACACACCCCCACCCAAAAAAAAATTTTTTTTTTTAAAAAAACAAAAAAAAAAAAAAAAAAAAAATAAAAAACCCCCACAAAAAAAAACCCCGCGCCTTAAAAAATACCCCCCCCCCTCCCCCCCCCCCCAAAAAATTTTTTCCCCCCCCCCCCCCCCCCCTAATTTCTGTTTACAATGTAGCCTTGGGGGGGGGGGGGGGGGGGGAGGAGAAGGAGAGAAACATATAAGGCTGTCTACAGCATTAAATGAAATTTTTTTGGGGGTCGGAGCCTAGCTGTGGACTGAAATGGCTGCGTAGTCTCAGAGCTCCCGGTCTGAGTCCTACATAGCGACATCCTACGCGACAAGCCCGTGGCCTCTGGGCACAGATTTCAGCGGCAAAAGGTATCTTACCTTTGGGGATGCCTAGAAGAAAGAAGTCGGCGGTGAGACCGCACAAGATCTCCGACTTCTATTTCCCCCACGGGGGAGGGGAGGACCAACATGGAGACGGCCCGCGCCTGGAAACGGAGTCTAGGGCCTCGACTCCACCTCGCGATCCTCCGGAGGAGACAAGCACGCTCTCCGCTCACAAGAGAGCGCTCTCAGCCCCATCCTTACCGCAGCTGCTGGACGGTGCGGGCGCAGAGTTACCTGGGCCTTCTCCCCGGCAGGCCGGGGCCTACATTGGAAGCGGGCCTCCGCGGGATGGCGCTTTGGGGTTTACGGGCCTATCCAGCCTGGAGACACACCAGTCACCCACCGCTAGCCCGGTTAAACAGAGACCCAGGTTCCAGGACAGTGACTCCCAGGATGACGAGGTGAGCAACAATGTGCAGCCTACCCCTCCACCCACTGATTTTTTTGCGGATATCCCAGAGACGGAGAACCCACTTACTGAGGCCTCTATGAAAAATATGCTCATGGCCTTCTGCAAATCACTAAAAACAGACATGTCTCGCATGGTAAAACCGCTAGATAGAGATCTTCAGGAACTAAAAAGTCGTACCGTTCATGTTGAATCCAAAATGGCGGAATTTGCGACATCACACAATGCGCTAATAGATGCTCACTATGAGATGGAGTCGGATGTGTCGTTTTTGAAAGCTAAAGTAGCAGACTTGGAGGATCGCTCAAGAAGAAATAATCTGAAATTTAGAGGGATTCCGGAGTCAGTCTCCACGAGTAATTTAACGAAGTTCCTCCAGGATCTGATCCGATCGCTCCTGCTGAAACTTACGGAGATGGATTTAATTATTGACAGAGCTCATAGAGTCCCCAAGCCATCACATCTAGATGAAGCTATACCCAGGGATGTTCTTGCTAAAATTCACTTCTATCGCACTAAAGATCTGGTTTTGATGACTTCCCGAAAGGTAGATCACCTACCTGAACCATATCACAAAGTATCCATTTACTCGGATTTATCAGCCACGACATTGCAATTGAGGCGACAATTCATCCCTATTACCGCAGCCTTACGCCAGCACCACATTTTGTACAAATGGGGATTTCCGGTCTGCGTGATCATTACCCGAGACAACATGGTGCATGTCGTCAAAACTTTGGAAGAAGGAAAACGTCTGCTTCATAAATGGAACATTCCGATTGTCGAGATACCACCCAAACAACCACCTGGTCCTGTGTCGGATGGTTGGCATCAAGTGAGGGCCCAAAGACGTCCACGCAAAGGGCTACAAAGCTAGAGACTCACCTTTTCTTGGATTTCGTATGTCCACTGTCGTTGAACTTATCCCCCCAGGATTACGACAGCTGCTGGTCCGCTGTACCACAATCTTTTTTTTTTTCTCTTTGTTTGGTTCTGCCACGAAGGTTTATCCATTGGTTATGTAATTTGCATGGTTTGTGTTTTTCTTTTTTGGTTCTGGCACATTGGGCGTAGTGAATACGAAGGGTGGAAACAGCTTCTCTTCATACCAACATTGACACCTCCTGGTATAAATAGTTGTGGTAAGACTCTTAAAGCATTTCTAACTGTATATTATGGTACTTAAAATTGTGTCCATGAATGTCAGGGGTTTGAACTCCCCTCAAAAAAGAACCAATTTATGGCGTGAGGCCCGAGGTCATAACTGTGACATTCTTGCACTACAAGAGACGCATCTTTTAAGGGCAGACGCTTTTCGCATTAATCACCCAGCATACCCACATGTGTTTCATGCTCACTATTCCTCAAAACGTAGGGGCACAATGATTGGGATTAGAGACTCGGTGGTGTTTCAGCTGTTATCTCAATACACTGACCCGGGAGGGCGATTTGTTATATTAGTGTGTATTATTAACAATGTCACTTATACGCTGGTATCAGTTTACGCCCCGAATAGGAAGCAGGTGGCGTTCCTAGGGAGACTTGTGAGGGCGGTAGAAAAGAGGAAGCAGGGATGTTTAATATTAATGGGAGACTTTAATATGGCCCCGGACCCGCTAGTAGATACCACTTCTGGCATACTAACACGTCACCCCTCATTATCACAGGCTATATGGCGCTATGAACTATTTGATGTCTGGCGTATCCTGCATAACACTGAAAGAGATTATACGTATCATTCCACTGTACATAATAGCTATTCACGAATAGACTTGTTCCTAATCGAGCAATCTAGCATTCCCCTTGCTAAGCAGTCCGAGATATCTCAAATAACTTGGTCGGACCATGCAGCGATAACCTTGTCCATAGCTGAAAAATATGAATCTGCTAGAGCATATGTGTGGAGGTGTAGTGACTTTTTAATGTCACAGCCAAAGTTAAAAGCAACGTTAGAGAATGATTTGAAGGAATTCTTTCAGACTAATGCCCCCTCTGCTCCTGGCCCTGAGATACTGTGGAATTCTCATAAGGCCTTTATTAGAGGAACGTTTATTCGCCTAGGGCATATTGAAAAGAACAATAGGATGGCAGAAATAGATCGTCTGCTCCGTCAGATAAGAACTATAGACACCAGCAACAAACAATCTCCGTCTCCCTTACATGCAACGAAATTAATAGCATTACGCCAACAGTTGACCACTTGTTTATTGCACAAATATGAGAAAAACCTGAAAAAGGTTAGAGCTACATATTACTCTCAATCTAATAAAGCGGGCAAACTTCTAGCATCCAAGCTTAAACAAAAGCATGCAAAATCCAGGATCCCATTTATGTACAGCAAGGATGGTACATACAAAATTTATGACCCCAATGGCATCGCTAACGCCTTTAAACATTTCTATGAGGGTCTTTACAACCTAGCAGACAACTCTTCGATGGTCCCCCCGAAAACCCAGGATATTGAGCGATTCCTTAAGGCGGCTCAACTACCCGCACTCACGGAGTCACAGCTGGACTCTTTGAACGCGCCTATTACCTCAGCAGAGTTACTACCCATCATTAAATCACTGCCGTCACACAAGTCTCCGGGCCCCGACGGCCTTACTAATGAATATTATAAATGTTTCTTCCCAGCCCTGATGAGCCCACTACTGTCATTTTTGACGGCCGTGGTGGATTCTGGTATCATCCCAAAGGAAAATCAAGAAGCCCTGATAGTTACGTTGCCAAAGCCTGGCAAACCCGCCACCAGCCCCCAGAACTTTAGACCAATATCGCTATTGAACACAGATTTAAAAATCTATGCTAAATTAATAGCAAGCAGACTGGCAGTCTGTCTCCCAAGCTTGATAAATTATGATCAAGTGGGGTTTGTTAAAGGGAGACAATCATATGATAATACTAGACGTATTTTAAATATAATACACCATGTTGACTCTAGGAAAGAAAAGGCGGTGATAATTGCATTAGACGCAGAGAAGGCGTTCGACCGCATTTGCTGGTCGTATGCCTTTTCGGTGCTCAGAAATATGGGGTTTTCTGGAGCTATCTTAAGAGCGATTGAAGCGTTATACTCAGCACCTTCTGCGAGAGTGTTCACCAACGGAGTAGTATCAGATCCATTCCTCATTACAAATGGGACCAGACAGGGGTGCCCCCTATCGCCCCTGATATTTTTTCTTTCTATAGAGCCTTTAGCCCAGATACTTAGACTAGATCCGAGAGTGGGAGGCATTGACATAGGAGATAAATCTCATCTTATATCATTATATGCTGATGATATTATTCTCACTTTGTCCAGTCCGCAAATATCTATTCCTCATCTTATGGATACTATTAGTACTTTTGGGCAATTATCGTTTTACAAATTAAACATGGCCAAATCGCAGGCATTGCCCTTCAATGTCCCTCCACCTTTGCTCCAACATCTACAATCGACTTATGATTTTGATTGGAGGAAGGACAGCGTTCAATATTTGGGGATACAGGTGACAACATCACTAGGAATCCTCTACAAAAGTAACTATATCCCAATGTTAAAAATATTGCAAGAAGAGACTGAGCGAATGTCTAAAACAGATGTTTCTTGGATAGGACGGGTAGCTGCTTTTAAGATGTTGCTATTGCCTAGACTGTTGTACTTGTTCTGCACGCTCCCAATATCCATTCCTGTTTCCTTTTTTGAGACAGCACAAAGGGTGATTTCAAAATATGTGTGGAATGGTAGGAGACCTAGAATCAATAAAAGCTTTCTATTTAAGCAACGAGAAGCAGGAGGGCTGGGAGTACCAGTGGTGAGGAATTACTATATAGCATCACTGGTCACTCAGTGTGCAAGGTGGAAGTCAATGGATACATATAGAGCAGGCGTTTATATTTCCCCTAAAGCTGGAGGATGCGCTATGGTTGCCCTTTTGGAACATTCCTGCTCCGGGATCTCTCCCCCCAATCATGTGCGCCTCGTTAATGGCATGGAAGCTAATCCATGGGAAAGCAAACCCAATGAAGCATTTTCATATTGCAGAAATGCCTCTGTCATTGATGGCCTGGGTGATTGATGGCGTAGGGGTCTCGGGTTGGGAATTGAGGGGGGATCACGCAGATTTCTCAATTATATTATGACTCTAAACAACCTATACCGTTTGTAGATCTAAGACAAAAATACGGAATTCATGTAGGCGACTTCCTTAAATATTTTCAGATATGGCACTTCATATCTAAACACCCTGTGGCGACCTTGCCTCATAATAATTCACTTTTCATTTGGTTGTCAACAAATGTAGGGGATTACGATTTCTATATGATAAAATGGATGGAATCTCGACTTTTACTAGATCTACTCCGTTCCGTTGTTGGGAGAGAGACTTAGGAATGGTCATTACTTCAGATGAATGGCGACAAACGATTAAACTGATCCATCTGTCTTTAAAATGTAGCACCCATATAGAGACGGCAATGAAAATCATTTTACGGTGGTATAGAACCCCGTCTACTTTACAGTTAGCGTATCCCTCCATGTCTGGGAATTGTTGGAGGGGATGTGGAGACAGAGGAACCCTCCTTCACATTCTGGGAACCTGCCCTATAATTCGTGGTTACTGGGATAGTGTCTTTAACATGCTCTCAGAACTGTTTGATCTACATCTCCCCCCTACTGCACATATGGCAATTTTGCTACTTGGAATTCCCGGAGAGCTGAATAGGCATAAACAACTTATTTGTAAAATTTTAACGATAGCTAAATTAATGTTGGTACAGAGATGGAAGGCAGCGGCCTCCCTGCCTATGTCGGCCCTGTTACTAGCCATTAATAACACATATTCCTATGAAAGGGTAATCGCAATGGGTAATAACTCTTTTCATAGATTTGAAATAATTTGGGATGCGTGGATATACTCTAGATTTGTCACGTAGAAGGAACCAGAATGGTATATGAAACTCAATCGAGGTGGCTGTGACAGACATGGGGATGGATATGGGACTCGTCAACCCCGTTGAATGGGGAGTTGGGGAGGAGTAGTCAACGCTGCGGGTACGGGTCAAATGTCTTTTGCACAACTAAACATCTCATGAAGAAGAGAAAGCTGTTCATGGAGAAACCACCCTAGACATAGATCTCAACAGCCTAGTAAATGTGCCTAAATGTTATTACTAATGTTTACTCTATAAATAATCTTTATATTTTGTTTTAAAGATATGCGGTTCTAAGAATGTATCTTGAAACTGTATTATAATGCATATCAACTGTATATCGCAATGTCTATCCATATTGTTCTTTACTTTTGTACTTTGAAAATTTGAATAAAAAATATTGAAACTAAATGAATTATTTCAAGCTGGATAGTAATTCCTGATAATCCTGCTGTGTTGTAAAAGAACTGTCTTCTCTATAGTGCAGATGACTCTCTGCTTTGAGGAGCTTTCTTCTTGCGCTCTCCTTCCCTCTCTATAGATTTCTATTGTATATGTTTAATCCATTGGCAGAGTGCAGCAATTAAGTGAAGACACAGGCACTTATATTTTAATAAACTATATTAGAAAGCTTAATTGCACTTTAATCTATTGTACGTTAGTAAATATAAACTGAATTCTTATCAGATATTTATTGTTGCAGACAGGCTTAATATCTAGTCATCTGTAGACTGTGTTAAGATAATTAGTTAAATTGATCCTGTCAGATTTCTGTTGCTCCGTTCTGAGATCAGGATATGATAGGAGGAGAGAGGCTGAGCTCTGTAATCCTGTAAATAGGTTTATATGATTTGCAGCAGGATGTATCAGCATGTGTACACAGAAGCTTTGCACTCAGAAATCCTGCTCCAAGTCATATAAACCTGCATATCACAGAGCTCAGCTTCTCTAACTTTGCTCTCAGATAGGGCAGCAGGAATCACCTGACAGGTTCACCTGTCAAACCAAATAATGGAAGCAACTTGGTATATGGCATGCAGTATAAAAATTCATGTCAATCCTGTAACTCACGCAGAGCTATGAACTCACAATATTAGTCAAGCAGTAGTTTCATGACTTAAGCAATTCCTACCACCTGGGATGGGATGTAACTAGGAAAGCTTGGCCCCCATAGCAAACTTTTGACTGCCACCCCTTTCCTTTAATTTTTTAGCTCAGATAGGGGTGGGGGGCAGGGATGTAGGTTAATAATAAAAAGAAGCACCTCTCCCCTACACACACAGCCTACACAGTAATGCCCCCCACCCCCATATAGCCTATACAGTAATGCCCCCCAACCCGCTCGCACATACGCATATATCCTATACAGCAGTGGTGGTTCTCAAGGCGCAGTGTGCACCTATGGGGGCATGCCCAGTTATCTCCAGAGGAACATGCCGCCCTCCCCTAAACACAGCCTATGCAGTAATGCCCCCGCCCGCCCCCACACACAAACGTGTAGTGGGGGCCCCCTAACATCGCACGCTCCATAGTTGCTGCTACAGGAGTAGTTACGCTCCTGCCTACCACCCAAATGGCTGGAGTATATGGAGCCAATGATGTAAGAAAATCTGCACAAAGATCAATGGCAGCAACATGGCAGAATGGATCCAAACTAACCAACTAACCATTTCCTTGGGCTGTGGAGCCACCATTGGCTTGGCTAGTGGGAAAGCAATACTGGGAGCCTGTGGAGTAGGGATTAGCTGATCATCTTTAGATGGAGATTGGACATCTTTCCCTTTTCTTAGCGTTTCCTCATCTGCATTGTTATCCATTTTGCAGGTCTCTGAAACACAAGATTTGCATATACAAATTATTTTTCATTTTTGTGACATACAGTTGAACATTTTAATGCACCTATACCTGCCTCCTGGAGTATCTGTTTTAAAGGAGAGAACAACAAAAAAAAAAAAAAGCGCAATCTCTCTCGTGCATGATATATTCTACAGCTCATGTAGGCACGCACATTAGACATTCTTACCCATATTAGCCAAGTCTGTGTCCGTTAATGAGTCCGTTAAGTCCTTAAACTGGGTTTGATCATTTTGGGTCTTCAGATTAGGCTGAGGAGGTTCCATATACTGGGAAGGACTATTGGGCCACTGCAAGTTGCTGGCTAGTTTAGCTCTCTCCTCTCTTGCCGTGGGATCATCCCAAATAATCTGCTCATTTTGCGATGGCTCTGTATTTAGATCTGCTGTTGGCTGGCGAGAATTTCTAGAAGTACAGCACAACAACTGTATTGCAAAATCTTCATACAGCAAACGTAACACAAGCAAATAAGTAAATACGACTTGTCATTTATATGTTGTTCAGTATGGATACTTTAGATCATTATAATAGGTAAATACTAAGAAAGAAAGAAATCTCCTTTAGAAGTACCTTCTTGCTTCCAGTACCCGACTGCGGCCATTTCTAGTAGAACGAACACCTTCAGGAGTGCAAGGAGAGTTATCACATCCTGCCCTGCTTAATGACAATCTATGTCCTTGTGCCTTCACCATTGATGTTGCTGACATTAGCTCTTGGAGCTGTCGCTGGAAATTTTCCCTCATCTCCAAGGTCTGTGTAAGAGCTGGAAACAGGAGCATTCATGAATAATCACAAGAGACAATTTAAAGCTACTGAAAAGCTGGACTCCGTACCACTAAAAATAAAATGACTGACCAGCCTTCTAGAAATTGTAGCTTTATAGAAACTCATTGTGATGCCTATTTTTATACAGTTTAAAAATTCCTCCTGGACAAAACTACAATGCAAGCAATGTATGTATTACCTCCTTTTAATTCACCTTCCTCACGTTGAACATTTACAGTATTTGTTTTTTTTGGTGAAATTTCAGTTATTTCATCATCTTCATCCATTTGTGCATCTTTCTGGAGAAAAAAAAAAATTGACTGAACTTTACTCTTACAAGATTGTTTTATGGTTTGTTTTTTTTTAACAAATATAAATTGATCAATTAGTCAACCAAAAATGCCATAAGAGTGCTATAGGTTGGATCAGACCAATCTAGTAGCCAGGTCTTTGCAGAGAGAAGGTAGTAGAGGCACTGTCTGGGTTATCCTTGATACCTCCAATCGATGGTGGGATTGTCTGCATAAACTATCCCGCCATTAACATAACCAACTAAACCAGTTATGAAGTCTACAGTCAGCGCCATCACAAGTAGTTGTTCTTGGTCATTTTTTACACGATCGACAGACTTATCTGCCCAGTTTTACTTTACTTTTGCATTTCAGACCCGCTTTAAGAGAGAGCACACAAGCAGCATCCTAATGTTCACTTAAAACAATTGAAGAATATTGATGTTACATTCATCTGTATTATTCTCTGTTCAGCGCAGGGTTAGTTTGAAGTAGTGGACGATATCGTCCAGTGATGTCAGTGAAAACGGATACCTCGCAGCCCTACTCAAACTCCTGCTCCAACTCAATAGGGTGACAGCCATGGTCAGTCAGAAGCAGTAAAAATTTTTTTTTTTTAAATTAACATTGTTAATTAAAAATGTGTTGTTTTGTGAAGTAAGAGTAAATGAATCACTTGTAGAACGCCACCTTTAAGGCTAAGGCCCCATGTAGCGGGCCGCAGCAAAATAAATTGCTGCGGGAAAAACGGCAGTGGCAACGCATCGCGTTTTTTCCTGCAGTAATGTTTGTGGATGGGACTCACTATAATCCCATTTATCGTGCAGTGACTGTAAAACACTGCTTTTTTTTCCGTGGTGTTTACAGCACATGGGGCCCCGGCCTCAAAGGGAATCTGTCAGGCCCAAATGGCTTCAAAATGGATGCAGGGGTTTTTAATAGGAAAAAAAAACTTTTGTGGCCACAGACCAAAAATGTAATGGAGATAATTTTTTAAAAGTATTTCAGTGGGCTGAAAGACTTCCAACATACCTTGTCATGTTTGGAGGCAGCCGTTGTAGAAAGCTTACTACTATTTTGCGCTACATCTTGTACAGAACTGATGTCAAGGCTCATTTTTGGATTGTATGTATGAGGGTAAAGAGACTCCAGGACTCTTCTTTGTTCTTCTGCACACTTTTCAGTCAAAAGCAAAATGAGGTGGATTAATATGGCAAACACAAAAAATCTGAAGAGAAAGCTATACAATCTAGTAATAACAAAAAGGTGTGTACTCTTTTACAGGAACTAAAAGGAATTCCTACCACAAATTCATGACTAGATTAATAACTCGGTGTTACCAGTTGAAGTGGGTCCATGCACACCCACATTGTCCAGTCACTGCTTCCAGTGTCAGACTGTGTAGTGATAAGGTAATGGCAACACCCAGTGGTCAATTTACACAGAAGTTTCTAGGAGAAGTAGCAGGAACAGCACAATAAAAAATTGTAAGAAAAGATCATTCAAAATTGTTATTTTATGGGGAATGCAACTGTTTACTAAAACAGACATGTGAAGAAAGGTGAGGGGTCCCTTAGCGACATGTGATGTACTATTACATCATGGGCGCCTGGTGCTTGGCGCAAACGGACGGAATAGTACTTCACCGGCTGATGCTGCCCGCACTATCAGCTAACACCAGCTCAATTAACCCCTTGATACATTCTTTGAGGGGTGCAGTTTTCAAAATGGGGTCACTCCTTAGGAGATTCCACTTTACTGGTACCTTAGAGGCTCTGCAAAGATGACATGGCGTCTAGATACCAGACATCTAAATGTGCGCTCCTTCCCTTCTGTGCCCTGCTGTGTGCCTAAACTTCAGTTTATACCCACATGTATGACACTGGTGTACCCAGGATAATGTACTTAATGTCATATGTGGGTATAAACTGCTGCTTGGGCACAGCAGGGAAGGAGCGCTATTTGGTTTTTGGAGCACAGATTTAGACATTTTGTTTTTTGGACGCCATGACACTTTTGTAGAGCCCTGAAATGCCAGTAAAGTGGAATCCCCTGATATGTGACCCCATTTTGGAAACTATACCCCTGAAGGTATTAATCCGGGGTGCAGTGAGCATTTTTAACCCCCAAGTGTTGCAATCATTTATTTTCCAGAAATTAATACGCAGATGATGATGAAAAGAGAATGACAATTTTTCCAGGAATACGTCATTTCATATGTTGTGCCAGGCATGTATCAGAGATGAACGCTTTAAATGCTATTGTGCTCGGGATACCCGATTAATAGATTTTGGAGTGTGTGTCTCTGCTGACACAATCTGGGTACAACATATTGGGCACTGAAATGGCGTATCTATGGAAAAATTGAAATTTTCACTTTTCATTATCAGCTGCGCATTCATTTCTGGAAATTAAATTAGTGCAAAGCTCAAGGGTTAAAAATGCTCAGTACACAACTTGATGAATCCCTTGACGGGTGTAGTTTCCAAAATGGAGTCACATGTCTGCGGATTCCACTTTACTGGCAATTCAGGGGCTCTGCAAAAGTGGCATGACGTCCAAAAACCAAAATAGCGCTCCTTCCCCTCTGTGCCAAAACAACATTTTATACCCACATATACAACTTTTTTGAACCCAGGATAGCCTACTTAATAGTTTTAGGAGTGCATGTCTCTTATGACACAAAGTGGGTACAACGTATTGGGCACTGAAATGGCATATTTCTTTAAAAAAAAAGTCAATTTTCACTTTCTATATTAATTTTTGGGAAACACACTTAGGCTCAAAATGATAATGCCCCTTGAGAAACTGCTTGAGGGGTGTAGTTTCTAAAATGGGGACATGTTTGGGGGGGGGGGGGTTCCATTGTACTGGTACTTTAGGGGCTCTGCAAATGCGACATGGCATCTGAAAATTATTCCAGCAAAATTTCCAGCTTTTTCCATTCTGAGCCACGCAATGTACCCATACAGCAGTTCACAAATACATTTGGGGCATTTCTGTGTTCAGAAAAAATTGTGTAACAAACTGTGGGGTGTTTTTTCTTCTTTAACCCCTTGTAAAAATTAAAAAAAATTGGATTTTTTTGTACTCACCGTAAAATAATTTTCTCGTTGTATTCACTGGGGGACACAGCACCATGGGTATAGACCTGGTCACTAGGAGACAAGACACTAGGGAAAAGAAAGCAGTTGGCTCCGCCTCCAGGCTATACCCTGCCACAGCCACTGTGCATGAATCAGTTTGTACCGTAGCAGTAGGAGAGAGAGACACAAAGGAACATGGAACCAACAACCACCAACAATGCCTGAACCCAAAAAGGAACCAACACAGTTCAGGCAGGAACACTGAAAAACAAGGGAGGGATCTGTGTCCCCCAGTGAATACAACGAGAAACGGATTTTACGGTGAGTACAGAAAAATCCCATTTTCTCGCTTATTTCACTGGGGGACACAGCACCATGGGATGTCCTATAGCAGTCCCAGAGGGTGGGAATAACACGGCCATGCAAACCTGTAACACTCAACCACTTCCAGAAACTTACAACCCAAACTGGCATCGGCAGAGGCCACAGAATGGATCTGGCGAAACTTAGAGAAAGAGGATGGAGGCCCAGTGGGATACTTACAGACCTGGGAAGCAGAAGCCTGATGCCGGAGGCCCCGGGAACTCCAACAGCTCTAGAGGAGAGAGCCGTCACACGGAAAGGCAGAGCCTTACCCTTAAACCGATAGGTCTCCCTAATCTCAGACCAAAGCCATCGGAAGATGGGAGCTCTGGAAGCAGGCAGGCCCTGGCAAGGGCACTCAGGGAGACCGAGCAAAGCGTCTGAACAACAGAAAGGATCCGTGAGGGACAGTATACACGCAAATCGCCCGGGCAACAACCGGCAGGGAAGAGCAAGCACTATATGGATGCCTGAGGACCGAGCAGAAAGAGGGCAAGACCAAGTCCTCGATGTGGAAGCAGGAAAAACACCCTAAGAAAAAAAAAAAAGACTGTGGCAGACGGAGGAAAACCTTATCCTTGTGGAGGAGCAGAAAGGGAGGCTGCCGAAAAAAAGGGGCAGCCAATTCGGTAATGGCCACCAGAAACTCATTCTACCAGGACAGAAGGCAAAAAAAAGGGATATCAAAAGCTCGAAGGGGGGAACCTGAAGCACCTTAAAGACGAGGTTAAGATCCCACGGATCCAAGGGTTCCAAAGGAGCACAGAGTGGCACTCCTGTAGGAAAGTCTTTAAAAAGGAAAGAAGACTAAGACCTTGAACCAGACCAGAATGGGGAAGATCCGATGAGAATCGTTACTCTTCCAACGATGGACGTAAGCCTTCCACGTTTGATGGCAGATCTAAGCTATCTGGAATTTCAGGGCCTTGAGAATGTTAGGATAACAAACTCTGAAGAAACCACAACACCTCAGACCTCAGATTCAACAGCCACGCCGTGAACGCAGCTGAGTCAAGGTGGGGTGGAACAGCAGTCCTTGCGACAGAAGGTCGACCAGCAGAGGAAGAGGCCAGGAGCATCTGCCAACAGGAACATGAGATACACATACCAGACCCGGCAGGGCCAATCTTGGTGCCACAGGATAGCTTGAACCCCCTTGGACTTGAGATTCTGGAGGACCCAAGGGAGAAGAGGAAGTGAAAAACCGAACTCACAAGAGCGCCAGTGGTGATGGTTCGAGGATCCAGAGACCTGGCAATTTAGCCGAGGACCTTGTGGTTCCAGCGGAGGCAAAAAAACGTCAACGTTTGTCACGCCACAGCGGGAGCACAGTGAAAGGAAGATCTGCAGATAAAGCGACCCTCGCCCGGAGCAATATTTTCTCAACTCAAGTAGTCTGCCACCCAGTGGTCCAAGCCAGAAAAAAGATTGACCACCGAAAGAGCTGGAACGGGGGCTCCACCCAAGGAAGAAAATGTGAGGCTTCTACTAAGGCCGCACGGCTCCTGGTGCCCCGCTGAGGGTTCAAGTAGGCGACCATGGAGGAGAGGCCAGTCTGGACTGTGACAGATGTCCTTGGAGAAGAGAGAGAGGGATACCAGTAGCGGACTTGTATCTGAACCCACACCAAAGGACAAGGAACAGGAAGGCTTGTAGAAAGACACAGCGCTTCACCACAGATGGTACGTCAAAATCACACTTTAATCCAGACACGAATAAAAAACACACGACGCCGGGATTGGCGTTTCAGGGCAATACCCCTTTTTCAAGTGTATGACTAATAAAACAGAAAATACAAACACCACAAATCTCATTTAGGGAAATACACATTTAAAAATTATATACATAATATCCACATAAAAAATGTACACATGATGCCATTGTATGTATATAAGCTCATCCCAGTGTCATAAAGAATGCAGTTAGAATATATATTATTACTAAAAAGAAAGGAGGGGAGAATAGCATCTCAAAAAGTGTCTCACAGACTCTCCAAAGTGCAAGAATCAATAGAGATCATCTAATAGCAACAGTAAGAGGACATAGATACATAAGAACGCTTATTAACTTCTAGAGAATGCTAGCACAATATCAGTGTGATTTCTAGAGAACATTAGCACGGTATTGATACGACATAGGGTAAAACCATAGAATAGGGATTGCAAGAAAAGAACATAGGACATACCAGTGTTAGTAGACAGAGAGACATGTGGTTGGGTCTAATTTGCTGGGTAATAAGCCCTCTGAGTAGCGTCTAAAAATCTGCATGGACATGTGCAAAAAAAAAAAAAAAAAAAAAAAACATATACAAAGCTGCCCGTGAGGTTCAGGATGGGCGTCTAGCACGAAGGCGAAAATGAAACTGCGCACAGGGGCACTAAAGTCAACACCAAACACAGTGGAGCTCGGCTGTCTCCAGATAGCTTCGTTGGACATGCGCAGTAAGAAGCGCACAAGAATTTACGTTATACTCAATGGAACTCAGTTATTTACGGGTTATTTCTTTGAGTGTGCGCAGTAGGAGTTAATCGTATTAAAGGGATACTATGGGACAACTAAAGATAATTAAGAGATATCTGGAAGCTTTGATGCTGTGAATAGATAATGTGGAGTTTTTAAGTACTGAAAACTGGGATATTTCTAAGTATTAAGAGAGGGCACATATATTCATACCTTATCCAATTACATTGTAATTATTATACAATGATAGTAGGAAGTAAACATATATATAAAAAAAATAAAAAAAAATAGTATACATCAATGGAATTGTCCAATAAAATAAAATAAAACATATTGATAGACCATAATTACAATAACTAGGTAAGGCAGGACATGACATATGACAATATGTAGATATAGGAACATATAAATATAAATTGGACATAAAAGAAAAAACTGGTATACATATGCCAAATACTCAAAATATAAAAACGTCAAGATAGATCAAAGCCAATCAATGTAGAGATCAAAAGAACATTTATGTATGCTATCATTACGCAAAAAACGTCTGCAACATAAAATCAACAATACACCAATGTACTGGCCAATGGTGTATTGGCCAGTACACTGGTGGTACAATATTATATATATCATGCAAATGAGATCGATATATACATGAAAATAAACAAACGATACTTTATTGATGAGTTACAATTATTTGTGGATCTAAATAGATTTGTGAGGAAGCTCACTTTAACAAGGCATTTTGCCATAACCAATAAAACTAGATCTGAGACTGCTATCACTATGGATTCACAGTCAGATGCCCAAATGTCCACCCTCCAAAACAAACCCATTAATACAAATCTTAAACCTAAATCTACTTTCAATCCAACTTACCACAAAGGTCACCACATAGAAACCTTCTATGCCCTTGTTAGTTCAGATTTTAGGAAAATATCGCAACATACACAGGGTTTCACATAATCTCACGATACATGAAAAAAAGAGCCCTCCTTTCCCTAAAGGGTAATAAAGAGATAGTAATCAAAAACGCGGACAAGGGGGGGGGGGGATTGTGATTATGAATAAAACAGCATATGTCACCGAGGCTCTCAACATACTCTCGGATGACAATTACTACATTCCCCTTCATAAAGGCCCCACAACAGAACATCTTCAGGAATTCACCACTTTAATTTTGGATGCCCATCGACAGGGAATCCTTACTACTAAAGAAAAAGATTATTTATTGGTGAAGAACCCCAGTCTGGCCCTCTTCTACCACTTACCAAAAATACACAAGGACCCCCTTAACCCTCTAGGAAGGCCCATCATATCGGGTCTGAACTCAATTAGTCGGAATTTATCACATTATGTTGATATTCATTTGCAAAAATATGTGGTCACCTTACCCTCTTATCTTAAGGATTCACCTAGCTTAATTGAAATATTACTGAAATTAGAATGGCAACCAAACTATCAATGGGCCACCTTAGATGTTAAAGCTCTATATAGCAACATACAACATGATCTGGGTATAGAGGCTATATCCTCTTATCTAACTGAAGATCCCCAAATGCCCGCCAATCAGAAGATTTTTATTCTGGAAAGCATACGTTATATTCTGACTCATAATTCATTTGAATTTCAAAATCAGATTTATCTGCAGACCAAGGGAAACGCAATGGGGACTAGATTTGCCCCTAGTTTCACGAACATATTTATGGGGGGTTTTGAAAAACCATTTATAGTTGGTCCCCACCAATGGACAAAATCAATAGTTCTATACAAAAGATATATTGATACATCTGATTCGTTTTCCAACTTTACACAGTACCTTAATTCAAATACTTGGGGCCTTGATTTTACTGGCAAAATTAATCCCTCTGAACTTGAATATCTGGATCTCTTATTGATGAACATTGATAATACCATACAAATGAAAACATTTTTCAAGAAAGTTGACTGTAATAGTCTCCTGGATTTTAATAGCTTACATCACCGCAAATGGAAGGAGAATATCCCTTTCAGTCAATTTAAAAGGGTACGCAGGAACTGTACAAGAGATGAAGATTTTCTTCATCAAGGTAAAATCATATCAAAGAGATTTAATGAGAGAAATTATCCAAAACCTATAGTGAGAGCAGCACAAACAAAAGCTAACAATTTCACCCAATCAGAATGCCTCGTTCCCCGTTGTAAAAATACAACTAATATACACACTTTCAATTACAACTTTATAACAACAAATAATGGATTGCATGGACATATTAGATCTATCTTTAGAAAAAATTGGAACATTTTGCTTAATGACCAATATCTCAAAACAGAATTACCCAAGGACCCTGGGATAATTTTTAGGAGGGCTAGATCTCTAAAGAACCTGATCGCCCCAAGTCGACTTAAAACTGTCACTAGGAAAATTAAACAAGTATGTTCAACCCCAAGCAGTTTTAGGTGTGGACACAACAAATGTAAGTGTTGTGATAACATCTCCCACAGAAAGACTGAAATAATAAGTCACTCTACAAATGAAAAGTTTTACCTTAAGTCTCGACTTGATTGTTCATCATCCTACATTATATACGTTATCCAATGTCCATGCCATCTACAATATGTAGGCCGGACCATCATGAGCCTACGAGAAAGACTCAAACATCGATCAAACGTTTCAAATGGCTACGTGAAACATAGCGTTTCTCGTCACGCCCTGAGGTATCACAATAGTGACTTTAGTGATTTCGAAGTAACACCTTTAGAACAGATTCCCAGTGGCCAACCCAATAGATTTGACCTACTTAAAAAAAAAGGAGATCTATTGGATCTACAAATTGGGTACCCTAGTTCCAGATGGTCTCAATGAGGCAATGGAAGACATAACATGTCTTCAGTCAATAAAGTATCGTTTGTTTATTTTCATGTATATATCGATCCCATTTGCATGATATATATAATATTGTACCACCAATGTACTGGCCAATACACCATTGGCCAGTACATTGGTGTATTGTTGATTTTATGTTGCAGACGTTTTTTGCATAATGATAGCATACATACATGTTCTTTTGATCTCTACATTGATTGGCTTTGATCTATCTTGACGTTTTTATATTTTGAGTATCTGGCATATGTATACCAGTTTTTTCTTTTATGTCCAATTTATATTTATATATGTTCCTATATCTACATATTGTCATATGTCATGTCCTGCCTTACCTAGTTATTGTAATTATGGTCTATCAATATGTTTTATTTTATTTTATTGGACAATTCCATTGATGTATACTATTTTTTTTTTTTTTTTTTTATATATAGGTTTACTTCCTACTATCATTGTATAATAATTACAATGTAATTGGATAAGGTATGAATATATGTGCCCTCTCTTTATACTTAGAAATATCCCAGTTTTCAGTACTTAAAAACTCCACATTATCTATTCACAGCATCAAAGCTTCCAGATATCTCTTAATTATCTTTAGTTGTCCCATAGTATCCCTTTAATACGATTAACTCCTACTGCGCACAAAGACATAACCCGTAAGTAACTGAGTTCCATTGAGTATAACGTAAATTCTTGTGCGCTTCTTACTGCGCATGTCCAACGAAGCTATCCGGAGACAGCAGAGCTCCACTGTGTTTGGTGTTGACTTTAGTGCCCCTGTGCGCAGTTTCATTTTCGCCTTCGTGCTAGACGCCCATCCTGAACCTCACGGGCAGCTTTGTATATGGTTTTTTTTTTTTTTTTTGCACATGTCCAGTGCAGATTTTTAGACGCTACTCAGAGGGTTTATTACCCAGCAAATTAGACCCAACCACATGTCTCTTTGTCTACTGACACTGGTAAGTCCTATGTTCTTTTCTTGCAATCCCTATTCTATGGTTTTACCCTATGTCGTATCAATACCGTGCTAATGTTCTCTAGAAATCACACTGATATTGTGCTAGCATTCTCTAGAAGTTAATAAGCGTTCTTATGTATCTATGTCCTCTTACTGTTGCTATTAGATGATCTCTATTGATTCTTGCACTTTGGAGAGTCTGTGAGACACTTTTTGACATGCTATTCTCCCCTCCTTTCTTTTTAGTAATAATATATATTCTAACTGCATTCTTTATGACACTGGGATGAGCTTATATACATACAATGGCATCATGTGTACATTTTTTTATATGGATATTATGTATATAATTTTTAAATGTGTATTTCCCTAAATGAGATTTGTGGTGTTTGTATTTTGTGTTTTATTAGTCATACACTTGAAAAAGGGGTATTGCCCCGAAACGCCAATCCCGGCGTCGTGTGTTTTTTATTCGTGTCTGGATTAAAGTGTGATTTTGACGTATCATCTGTGGTGAAGCGCTGTGTCTTTCTACAAGCCTTCCTGTTCCTTGTTCCTTGTCCCTTGGTGTGGGTTCGGATACAGGTCCGCTACTGGTATCCCTCTATCTCATCTCGGATGTCGCCTAGGTGACGTGCGGTTGTGACTCTAGCTGCTTCTACCCTCTCCGACTTGGTTGAGAAGGTACTGAACAGATATAAGCTGTTGCCAACCACTGCACAGCCTAAAAAAGTGAGGAGGATTCCATCTATATACCTCCGGACTTTATTGGACTATACCTCAGTGTGGGCAGCTCGGTGCCACCCCCATATTCTTTCCTTGGAGAAGAGAGGTCCAAGGAGAAAGGGTAAATAAGATAGCCCTAGGTTCCAGCAGGTTGAACCAGAGGGAGGAATCGGCCCTGGACCACAGGTCCTGAACAGTCAAAGCATCGAGGACCACTCCCCAGCCAGGGAGATTGGCGGCAGTGGGAATCACCTACCAACAGAGGGGAAGAAGGACTTCCCTTGAGAAATTCCTGGGGAGGAGATACACTAAAGAATCTCTCAGTGAACCAAGGTGGAAAGAGTACCAGGCAGATGAGGCTGTCCGGAGATTTGTCCCAGCAGGCCGTAATCGTCAAGTGGAGAGGACGACAGAGTAAGTGAATGAAAGGTACAGATTAGAAGGTTGAGGCGATCGTGCGCAAGAGCCACATGCCGATTCAAAGAGAGCAAGGAGAGTACCTCCGAAGGTGGGACACTCAGGATCTTGGCCTCCGGAGGGAGAATCACACCCTGGAGCGAGCAGAGGATCATGTCCCGGATTCCATGTGCTTAGAGGGCATGAGACATCCACATTGATGAGCCAGCAGAACCGGCGAAGGAGAACCAAGGTGAGCCACAAGCTGGTCAGATTGTCTGACCTGGAGGGGCTTCACCAGGAGGTCGTCCAAGTCTGGAAACACGGCAACACCTCTGACACGGAGGATGGCCATGAGAGACACCATCACTGAGCAAAAAAAAACCCAGGTGGCAGAGGCCAGCCTGAAGGGGAGAGAGGCAACTGGAAAGGTCAAGGATCCACCGCAAAACGAAGAAACCGCTGACAGCACAGCGCGATGATGTAGATGGATGAAGAATTCGCCCATCTCCAGGGATGCCACCACAGACTTCATAGACTACAACGGAGCCTGCAGACATGGAAGAACCTGTGGAGCCCTTTAAGGTCCATGATGGGACAAAGGAAGCCGTCCTTCTAGGCGAATGGAGAACAGGTAGGAATAGTAACCCAGGATAAACTCTGAAGCGGGAACGGGGACGCTGACTCCCTGCCGCTGGAGATTGGAGACAGCCTGAATTGTCCGACGAAGGTAAGGCAAAGAGACTCCAGCGAAAGCTGGAGTAGCCGGACGACACCGCCTCTCAGGCTCAGGCCCCAGAAGTCCCGCCATTTCAGATGCCCAGAGAGGGGAAAAAACTTTATGCCGAGGAGGCTAGGAAGACCTGGACGACTTGGTGTAGAACCGCCAGGGAGGCCTGGACTTGAAAGAAGCTTTCTGGAACAGAACGGCTGACAAAGGACGCCTCTGAGGGAGGAAGAATCTATTCCCCCGTGGCCTCAGGGATAAGCTTCTCAACGCCCTTAACAAAAATTTGGCCCAGGTCGACCTGGAAAGGGAGAAGGGCTTCGTTCGCCTTCTTGGAGGCGGACTCAGTATTCCACAACGAATCCAAACGGTATGGCGGATAGTCACTGCATTGGCAGCCGCCTTGGCAGATTTGGGAGGCATCTCCAGTTATTTGGAAGCGTTCAGGATCTCAGAGACGAGCGGCTGGAGGGAAACTGCATCAGGAAAAGAAGGCCTTGATGACCCAAGAGGCAGCGAAGGAGAGCCGCAGGGAGAAACCAGCCACTACGAAGGCCACCCTGGCGAGGGAAGCCACCTTCTTGCAGTAATACAATCGCCAGCATTTAGGACAATGCAATGTATCAGTTCTGCATTGCAAACAATACAACAGAAGCGATCCGATCTCACTCCGAGGGATCACTGAGGTAGGCAAAGTCCGCTGAAGGCAGACTAGAAGCCTTGGAGAGCCTAGCTATCATGGGATCCACCGTGGGAGGCTCTCAGTGATAGGAAGGGACACATGGGGCGGCTCACTGACAAGATGTCAAGACAGGCCAGCTTGCGCTCACTAGTTACTGATATATAAGCACCGTGCGCTAACCCATTGCACCACTGGAGCAACCTGCTTCCTTTACCTCGGATGTTCATCATTGCCAGCCAGGGAGAGCTAGAGACCTGTGTCACAGCATAGCCTGGTAGAAGTGCCTGAGCTCACCTTCCACTTGGAGACACACAGGTCAAGGGAAGGGATGTCCGACTTCCTAGTCGAAGACAGAGGATGGTTCAGGGAGAAGTCACTGTGCCCTCAAGATATGATCAAACACCCAGTGGCAGAAGGAGATGTCCACTTGAGAGGAAGAGTCCGGGTCCTCAGAGATCTGTAGGGTCTCTATCGCATAGATGACTCCCGCGTAGCAGCAAATATAGATGAGACTAGCTGAAGCTCCGAGTCAGAGTCAGAGGCATCCCCAGTTAAGTAGACCAAGCAGAGGGAGGGAGGTATCTGCCTGTCGGAGTGGAGCCATGAGCTGAGTCCCTATTTGGGGAGTACCTAGAGGAAGGGGTGATGGACCGTGAACCGTAGGAAGACTTCCTGGTCCTTTTGAGGCTCCTGGAGCTGCGACGGGAACTATGAGGGTGTCCAGGGAGATCCCTAGAAGCAGCTGACTGAGCGGCGATCTGGGAAAGTAGCCATTCCAAGTTTCCAGCACTACTTGACTAGTTAAGTCTGGTAAGGACACCATGGCCAAGGTTAGGAAGGCCGCCCAATCCGGGGGATGGAAGAACCGGAGAGGGGCCAGGAGGTTCCTGACTGGCTGAGGCGGAAGGCAGAGAGAGCACATGGACTCAGGCTGTCTGCATGGCATCTGTTTTTGATACAGCGGGCGCATGTATAAAAATGTGACGGAACCAGAGGGGCCGGAGGGTGAGAGACAAGCAGAGGGGGCCCATGAAAATTAGGGGTAACCCAGGGGGTTAGCCTACCAGATTGCAAAAGATGGCCGCTCACAAACTGCTGCAGCAAGGGTTCCGCAGCAGCAATGTCTCCCAGGGAACTGTGAGGAGAGTAAGAATCCCTGCTGTCCCAGCAAGCCAAAGAAAAAAAAAGAAAAAAATAAATAAAAGAGATTATGAGGAGAGCAAAGCTCTTCCCCTGGTAAATACAGGCTCAGTAGCTACTGGGCAGGCTGGATGGCTTGCCAGGACAGCCCCCTGGCCAATGGAAGGCCCTAGGCAGGGTCTGGATACAAGAAAAGCCCAGGAAAGAGACGGGCCAGTTGCGGCCTAGTTCCCGGCCAGGCCTCGGACTCGCGTAGAACGCGGCCGACCGTGAGGCACCGTCGGCGGCGCGGCTGCGAACTCCGTTGGTTCCGCGGAGGCCTGGGAAAAGGTACCGGGGGGCCAGGAAAAGGGGGTCCCCACACGAGGGGGGGGGGGGGGGCGGGTGCCTGCCCCCCCGACCCGACGGGGGCCGCTCAGTAAGAGTGACCAGAAAGCCCAAAAACGCCCCAGAAAAAAGGGGTTTATTTACTAAAATTTAAGGCCCAGCTCTGGGGGACCCTGTGATGCCCCCCCTAAACAGGACCCATGCTATTGTTGGCACTGAGGGGCTGAGTGGGGCCTGAAGGGGAGGTGGAGAGGGCCTGAAGGGGGGGGGGAGGAGAGGGGCTGAGGTAACTTTCCTACTCACCTGCCTTCTATTCTTCTCATACTCACCTGTCTGGAGTCTTCAGGCGCCGCAGGGTCCCCCTCTCGGTACGACCTCGCACGTGGGAGTGGGGCCACCGGTACTCCGGCCGCTGGTGCGGCGAGTGGTGACTGGGTGACCGGCGAGGCTGCTCTTTTGCAGAGCGCTGTGCCCGCAGGAGGGTACGACTAGTGTGGCGTACACGCTGACGACCCCCTGCACCTGAGAGAAAGGTAAAATTAAAAACGATGCAAGACAGAAGACCTGAGTCAGGTCGTGTCTGCCTCCTATGACACTAGGTTTCAAACTGATTCATGCACAGTGGCTGTGGCAGGGTATAGCCTGGAGGTGGAGCCAACAGCTTTCTTTTTCCTAGTGTCTTGTCTCCTAGTGACCAGGTCTATACCCATGGTGCTGTGTCCCCCAGTGAAATAAGCGAGAAATATGGGGCTAAATGGACAGTTTATTTTAAAAAAAAAAAGTATTTTTAAATTTTTACATCCCAATGCTAATACAGCTGTTTCACAGATTCTAGGGTGAAAATGCTCACAATACCCCTTCAGAAATTCCTTAAGGGGTGTAGTTTCCATTGTATTGGTACTTTAGGGGCTCTGCAAATGCGACATGGCACCCGAAAACTATTCCTGCAAAATCTGCCCTCCTAAAGCCAAATAGGGCTCTTTCTATTCTGAGCCCTGCCATGTACCCACACACCAGTTTACAACCACATGGGGGGCATTGCCATGTTAAGGAGAAATTGTGTAACAAACTTTGTGGAGCTTTTTCTCCTTTATCCTATTGTGAATATGAAAAATTTGGGGCTAAACTGACAGTTTAATCATAATCAAAAAAAAAAAAAAAATGTTCACTATACCCCTTGATATGTTCTATGAGGGGTGTAGTTTCCAAAACGGGGTCACTTTTGGGGGTTTCCATTGTACTGATACTTTAGGGGTTCTGCAAAAGTGACATGGCACCTGAAAACTATTCCAGCAAAATCTGCCCTCCAAAAGCCAAATAGCGCTCTTTCCATTCTTAGCTCCACCATGTACCCAAACAGCAGATTACAACCACATGGGGGTATTGCCGCATTCATGAGAAATTGTTTAACAAACTGTGGTGCTTTTTCTCCTTTAACCCCTTGTGAAAATTAAAACTGAGGATAAAGTGAAGTTTTAGTAATTTTTAACTTGCACATCCCAATGTTAGTAAAATCTGTGAAACAGATATGGGGTCAAAATGCTCACTATACCCCTTGATAAATTCTGTCAGGGTTGTAGTTTCCAAAATGGGGTCACTTTTGGGGGGTTTCCATTGAATTGGTACTCTTGGGGCTCTGCAAATGAGACATGGCACCGAAAACTATTCCAGCAAAATCTGCTTTTTAGACGCCCAGTGTCGCTATTTCCCTTACATGCGCTGCCGTGTGCCCAAACATTAGTTTACACCCACATGTGGGGTATTTCTGTGCTCTGGAGAAATTGTATAACAAATTCTGAGAAGCATTTTCTCCTTTAACCCTTTGTGAATGTGTTAACTTTAGGGCTAAATGAATGTATTAGTGAAAAAAATGAGTGTGAAATGCATAAAGGGTTAAACTTCCAAAATGCTGTTTTGAATTATTTGAGGGGTGCAGTTCTGAAAATGGGGTGATTTATGGGGGTTTTCTAATATATAGGCCTTTATAATCCCCTTTCAGAACTGAAGTGGTCTCTAAAAAATTAGTTTGAGAAATTTTCTGGTAAATCTGGAAAAATCGCTGCTATACTTGTAAGCCGGCTAACATCCAATATAAATTAAATGACAATTAAAAGATGATGCCAATATAAAGCAGAGATATGGTAGATAATATTAATGTATTTGGGTGGTATATTTGTCTGAAAAGCAGAGCATTTCACATTTTGAAAATTGCAATTTTTTTTTTTACAAGTTTCCATCAAATTTCCTATTTTTTTTTTATAAATACATACAAAAATATTGATTAGTGTTTCCCACTAATATGAATTACAATGTGTCAAGAAAAATCTCAAAATCACTTGTGTAAGTTAAAGCGTCTAAAAGTTCTTGCCATATAAAGTGACATGTCAGTTTTGAAAAATGAGGCCTGGTCCTTAACGCACTTTTGGGCTGTGTCCTTAAGGGGTTAAAATTTGTATATTTTTTTTTTTTTTTTAAATAATAACAGAAATTACACTCACTATTTACCTACTGGAGAGTGGAGTCAGTAACTAAAATTTACTAAGTGTAACTGCTTCAGATGATTAGAGAGAAAAGAGAATCTTGATACATAAACTTGACTACATCCACGACCTCTTCACTTCTTGTGATTTTTCATTTCTCGGTATCACAGAAACATGGCTAACACCCTCAGACACCACCTCCCCTACTGCCCTCTCCTATGGAGGTCTGCAATTCTCGCACATTCCCCGCCCAAACAATAAACCTGGTGGAGGTGTAGGCATACTCCTGTCTGACAATTGCTCCATCGCCCCAATCCAACAGCTACCAGCTCTCCCCTTCCCCCTCCTTTGAAGTGCACTCTGTTCGCATTTACTCACCCTACAACTGGCCATCATATCGACCGTCAGGACCTACCGTTGCCTTCATCGACCATTTCACCACCCATCCACAGACACCCCCACCATCATCGTGGGTGATTTCAACATCCCCATTAACACAAACCACCCCTCCACTTCCAGTCTCCTGTCCCTCACTGCCTCCTTTGGTCTCTCTCAATGGTCCTCCTCTGCCACCCACACAAAGGAGTACACGCTGGACCTCATATTAACCCACCTCTGCTCTCTAGTCAACCTCTCTAACTCTCTGTCCATGCTTTCTGACCACAACCTGCTGACATTTTCTGCCCTCCCCTCTGTAACAGACCCTCCAACCCCTAAACCAACACGCCCCCGCGGGAACCTTAATCACCATGACATCCACACGCTCTCAGACTCTCTCCTACCACTCACTGACATATCCTCAATCCAGGACGCAGATGCCGCTGCAGACTTCACTTCACCACCATCACTTCAGCCCTTGACTCTGTGGCCCCCCTTCACTAACACCAGAGCCCGACCGATCAATAGGCAACCCTGGCACATGGAACGGACTAAAAAACTGAGACGTGCCTCACGGGTTGCAGAACACCTCTGGAAGAAAAGCCACTCCCAGGAGGATTTCATCAGGTATAAAGAGGCATTGAAGAACACACTCACCTTTGCAAAGCAGGTCTACTTCACCACACTAATATCTGCCCTAACCCGCAACTCCAAACAGCTATTCACTACCTTCAACTCTCTTCTCCGTCCTCCTGTGCCCCCTCCAACATCACTTATCTCAGCTGCTGACTTTGCCTCTTACTTCAATAGCAAAATTGACATCAGAGACAGTCTTACCCTACACCCCCAACAACCACTCTACCGAACTGCTCGGTGCTCTTCATCTTTAACCTGTTTCTCCACAGTCAGTGATGAAAAGCTCTCCACCCTAATCTCTAAATCCCACCTCACCTCCTGCACACTTGACCTGATCCAGTCACATCTCATCCCCAACCTCACTGAAGTCTTTACTCCTGCCCTAACCCCTCTCTTCAACCTATCCCTAGCCAGAGGATCCTTTCCTTCCGCCTTCAAACATGCTACCATCACACCTATACTTAAACTGTCCCTCGACCCGTCCTCTCCAGCCAACTATCGCCCCATCTCACTGCTCCCGTACGCCTCTAAATTGCTTGAACAACACGTCCAGTCCGAACTTACCTCCTACCTCTCGTCCAACTTACTCTTTGACAGACTACAGTCAGGCTTCAGATCGCATCACTCCACAGAAACTGCCCTAACCAAAGTCACAAACTACCTACTAACTGCCAATGTCAAGTGTCACTATTCTGTGCTCCTCCTCCTCGACCTCTCCTCTGCCTTTGACACAGTCGACCACTCCCTCCTGTTAGAAACGCTCTCATCCCTTGGCATCACAGACCTAGCCCTTACCTGGATCTCCTCATACCTCACCAACCACACATTCAGCGTCTCCCACTCGCACACCACCTCCTCGCCATGCCATCTTTCCGTGGGTGTCCCCCAAAGCTCTGTCCTAGGACCCCTCCTGTTCTCCATCTACACCTTCAGCCTTGGCTAACTCATAGAATCTCATGGTTTTCAATACCATTGCTATGCTGACGACGCTCAAATATATCTCTCTGGACCAGACATTACCTCTCTGTTGTCCAGATCCCAGAGTGTCTAGCAGTCGTAGCCTCCTTTTTCTCCTCCCGCTTTCTCAAACTCAACATGGAGAAAACAGACTTCATCATCTTCGCCCTACCTCACATGGCCCCTCTACCTGACCCATCTATCAAAGTTAATGGAACTACACTTACCCCAGTACCATGGGTCCGCTGCCTTGGGATAACCTAGGACTCTGACCTATCTTTGAAGTTGCACATCCAAACCCTCAACACCTCCTGCCGACTCAAACTCAAGAACATCTATCGAATCCGGTCCTTCCTCACCCCAGAAACTACAAAGATGCTAGTCCATGCCCTTATAATCTCCCGCTTAGATTACTGTAACACCCTTCTCCATGGCCTCCCAGCAAACACTCTCGCCCTCCTCCAGTCCACCCTAAACTGTGCTGCTCGCTTAATACACCTCTCCCCCCGTTCTTCATCGGCCGCTCTCCTCTGTCAGTCCCTTCACTGGCTACCCGTTGCCCAGCAAAGAGAGTTCAAAATGCTAACGCTGACATACAAAGCCATCCACAACCTGTCCCCTCCATATATCTCCGACCTAATCTCCCACTACCTGCCCACACGTAACCTCCGATACTCCAAAGACCTCCTACTCCGCTCTGCTCTTATCCGCTCTTCACACAACCGTCTCTCCAAGACTTCTCCCTTGCATCCCCCATACTCAATCTCATTACCAAGACACATAAGACTGACCCCACAATCACAAGCTTCAAGAAGGCCCTGAAGACTCACCTATTCAGGAAGGCCTACAACCTCCAATAGCACTACTGTCACCACATCACCATCTGTACAGCCTCTCCCCTCACCTTCTATCTCTATCCCTCTTCCCTCATAGATTGTAAGCCCTTGGGGGCAGGGCCTTCCATGCCACTGTGCCAGCTGGTCACTGTTGGTATTACATTTGTTTTGTATATTTTGTGTACTGTATGTAAACCCTCAAATGTAAAGCACCATGGACTCAATGGTGCTATATAAATAAATAAATAATAATCATACATACAGACAAAAGCCAATGTTCAGAAACTATGTGGATGCCAGTCCTTTCCTTCGCAGATCTAAATTCTCGGTTCGTGTCATTCTGCTTTCCTTGATACACAAAGTGAGTTACACTTTCATCAAAGCACCACCTAAAATAAAAATGTTGCATTTGTTAAAGCGTACCTAAACTTTTATGATAAAAATGTGTCAATCAATAGTACAGGTCTTAATAGTAAACTTTGTAACATAACTTATTAAAATAATAAAAGTTTCTTTCTGTCTTTCTTTCTCCTATTTCCCTCCTACGATCACCATTTCGGAAGTCTTTGTACTAAACAGCCCATATACAGAGAGAAAGTCCACTCAAGTTTATGGGAAAGGGTGGATGGGGGCTGGCTGAGAGAGAAAGATAACCACTGTGGCTGTAGCTTGAAAGTGAGGGTCTTATCTCCTCACAGAGCTATGGAGTACTAAATTATCCAGTTCTATGGAGAAATAAGACCCTCGCTTTCTTATCTCTGTTCACTGCACGCCATTCTCCTTCTCCCTCCATAGACTTTAATGGACTAAAGCTGTGTATGGAACTGAATAATGCATTTAAAACCAGTAGTCATTGCAGGGAAATGGGGGAGGGCAATAAAAGAAGAAAGGATTTTTCTTCTATAAAATATTGATGTGTGACATTTGGCAAATTTCAATTTTCAGAAATATTTTACTTAAAAAAAAAAAAATTGGACTGGTTACCTTTCTGTTTATTTGCATTCCCAATAAAGAGAGTTTTTTTAAACACACCATAAAATTCTTTTTTCGATGTTTTCACTGGGGGACACAGCACCATGGGTATTAGCCTGGCCGCTAGGAGACTGACACTAGGAGATGAAAAAAACCTGTTGTCTCCGCCTCCGGGCTATACCCCTCTCACAGACACTGTGCTTAATCAGTTTGTACCGCAGCAGTAGGAGAGACACACAAAAAAGGAAATAGAACATGTAACCGCCAACATGTCCTGAACCCAAAAAGAACCAAATCTGCTCAGGCAGGAACAACAGTATAAATAAAACAAGGGTGGGATCTGTGCCCCCCCAGTGAAAATGTCGAGAAAAGGATTTTACGGTGAGAACAAAAATCCCTCTCTCTCTCGTCTAATTCACTGTGGGGACAGCACCATGGGATGTCCTAAAGCAGTCCCAGAGGGTGGGAATTACACGGCCATGCAAACCACCTAGCGCACAGCCACTTGCAGAACTTTACGACCCAAACTGGCAACGGAAGAGGCCACAGAATGTATCCGGTAAAATTTTGTGAAAGTGTGGATGGAGGCCCAGGTGGCAGCCTTGCAGGCCTGGGCAGCAGAAACCTGATGCCGAACAGCTCAGGAAGCTCCAACAGCTCTCGTGGAATGAGCCATGACACGGAAGGGTAGATCCTTGCCCTTAAGCTGACAGGCTTCCTTAATCGCAGAACGGATGCATTGTGAGATGGAAGCCTTGGAAGGCGGCAAGTACTTCGAGGGCCTTCAGGAAGGACAAAAAGCATCCGAACGTCGGAAAGAGTCAGTGTGAGACAAATAGACCTGAATTTCCCGGACAACATCCAGGCAGTGAAGAAAATGTTCACGTGGATGCTTGGGGTCTGGACAGAAGGATTGTAAAAGATGTCCTCATTCATGTGGAAAAAGGATACCACCTTAGGCAGAAAGGACAGTGGTGGACAGGGAGACCATCTTATCCTTGTGGAAAACCAGAAAGGGAGGCTGCTGGTAAAGGGCAGCCAACTCGGAGACCCTGTGGATGGATGTCTTGGGCACCAGGAAAGCAACCTTCCATGACAGGAGGCGAAGTGGGATATCCTGTAAAGGCTTGAAGTGGGGGAACCTGACCCACCCACCTCGAGGACAAGGTTAAGATCCCGTAGTTCCAAGTGTGGACAGGGGAAGACAGTGTGCTACTCCCTGTAGGAAAGTCTTCACCTGAGACCAGAAGGTTAGGGTCTTCTGAAAACGAATAGAGAGAGCAGAAACTTGTCCCTTAAGGGAAGACCAACTCAGACCTTGATCAGACTGGAGGAAAGCCAGGATCCTGGGAAGAGAAAAAGACAGTGGATGAAATTTGTTATTCATATACCAGCGGACGTAAGCCTTCCACATGCAATGGTAGATCTTAGCTGACTGGGGTTTTCGGGCCTTGAGCTTGGTTTGGATAACCAGCTCCAAAAAACCACAACGCCTCAAAACCTTGGTTTCAACAGCCATGCCATTAAAACGCAGCTGAGGTAAGGTGGGGTGGAACAGCAGTCTTTGAGACAGAAGGTCAACCTGCAGAGGAAGAGGCCAGGGAGCGTCTGAGAGCAGGAACATCTTCAGGTCTTCAGGTAGAGGAGGGCTTGAAAGCGGAAGTCCCGGAAAGACTGTCTTCCAGAGCGAGAGGTGGAGCCATGAAAGGAGCAAAAACGCTGAGAACGGCTGGAAGATGATGGCTGGCACTTAGGGCGTCTCTGGGGGAGGAGATAGCTATTTCTCCCTGTAGCCTCAGAGATAAGTTTTTCTAGGCTTTTTCCAAAAAGTCGGCCCCATTAGCCTTCTTGGAGTCGGACTCAGTGCTCCACGAACTAATCCAAACTGTACAGGGAAAGCCACTGTGTTGGCAGCTGCCTTGACAGATCGGTGAATTGCTTCCACGGAGGCATCATACAAGTACTTAGAAGCGTTCAGAGCACAGAAAAAAAAAAAAAAAAATATCACTCACCCACCTTCTTTGTCTAATACTTACCCGTCTGGCGCCGCAGGGTCACCACCTCAGTGGACCTCACACATGGAAGTGAGGTCACCAGTGATCCAGCTGCAGAAGCAGCAAGTAGGGACAGGTGACCGGTGAGGTGCTCTAACCGAGCGCTGTGCCTGCAGGGGGGTACGATTAGTGTGGCGTACACGCTGAAGACCCCCCTGCACCTGAAAGAAAAACGATGCTAGACAGAAAGACCCGAGTCAGGTCGTTCTGCCTCCTATGGACACTATGTTTTAAACGGATTAAGCACAGTGTCTGTGAGAGGGGTACAGCCCAAAGGCGAAGCCAACAGGTTTTTTTTTTTTTTTTGACTGGACATTGTCAGTCTGTAGGGACATACTGTAGATTCATACACAATGCAAAACAGAGAAAGCAATTTGCTAGGTCCAGTGCAAAATTTTTAGGCAAGGGGTGGAAAAATGGTGCAAAGTATTAATATTTTATTTTCGGTAATTAAGAAAATGAAGTGAATGAACAAAAGAAAAGTCTAAATCAAACCAATATTTTGGGTGACCTCCCATTGGAGGAGGAGTCCTGTAAGTGATGATATCCCCCATAGAGCCCAGACCTCAATATTATCTTACCTGGGATTACATGAAGATAAAAGGATTTGAACAAGCCTACATTAACAGAATGTCTTTGCTTATTTGTCCAAGATGTTTGTAACAACCTTCTTGCTGAGTTCCTTCAATAACTGTTTGCAAGTGTACAGAGAAGAATTGATGCTTTTTTGGAGATAAAAGGTGGTTGCACCAAATATTGATTTAAATTCAGACTTCTCTTTTGTTCATGTATTTAATATTGTTAATTCACAAAATATAAATTAACTCTTCCATTTCTGAAAGCACTCTTACTTTGCAGCATTTTTCCATCCTTGACTAAAATATCTGAACAAAACTGTAGCAAGCCAGGAGCTTTTCCTGTTTTGCAATGTGTATGAATCTACAGTAGGTCCCTACACAAACTAACAATGTCCAGTCAGTGGTAACAAAAATAAATACGTATCATTTTGAAAGCATTCTTACTTTGCAGCATTTTTCCCTTACCTGCCTAAAACCTATGCAGAGCCCTGTATATGAAGTTAAGAATGAAGACATATACTGTATATTGGGGACAAAGGACAAGCTGAAACATCATATGAACATTGTGCTGCACATAATTCGCTATAAAACTGGAACACCAAGGAATAGGTCACATGACAGCATTCAGATTTTGCAGATGGATACTTTTTTTTTTTTTTTTTTTTTTAACTAGGGTTACTATAGAAAATCTGAGATTATGGCGATATTTGGGCAAATAAAATTCAATCTTATAAAATTCTTTTAAGGCTAAAGTGACAGAATGAAACGCAGCAATAAAGAAAGGAGGAAAAAAAAAAAAAACAACAACATGCAGCAGAAAACAATCCCAGAAAGTCTTCTATTTTTCTGCAGTGTTTTCCCCCTGCAATGTGTGGATAATATTCAAAGAAATTGCATTCACTGCTGGGACTGTAAAATGCAGTGTTTTTCTCTACACTGTCTGTTCAATTAATGGGTTTAGTGCATTTGATGTTATATAATACCTGTACTCTGCTCCAAGTGAAGCTGCTATACCGTTGAGTTCCCCTTGTCGTTTGCTGAGCTTCTTGCTCACACATATAACTACATCTTTAAGGATTTTGGGTTCCTGAACCACCTGGACACAAAATTCAAAATGATAAAATGCATATTTACTTTTTTTTTTTTTTATTAACATTCCTACATATTTCTATAATCTATCATATTCATTCTTAGTCATAATTTTATGAAAAGCCAAAGCGGAATACTATATATGTGGGTTTTTGCTGTGAAATATCCTGGCTAATCTCACTGTAGGTCAAAGTTGTCAGCATGGCACATAAAACAACATACAAAAGAGAGTACTTACCTGTTTCTGCTCAGCAGTCTTCAGCTGAGGGCTCGCAGTGATGGCAGCGGTTTGTCGATTACTGTTTGCAAGAGCCAGCTGTAAATTTCTGCCAATAACTTCTGACAAAGGAGTATTCTGGGCCCTGTTCTTCTGGTTGGCTCCACCTGGTGTTTCCAGTGCAGCAAGGGCATCCTGCAGGATCATTTTGTAACGTTAAGGGGGAATGTCTGAAGCCTCTATAACTGGGCTCTGTAGGCATTTCAGGTTTTTACTATTATCCCATATCATATCCATGACCATCATACCCAGACCAAAGAAAAACGGCACAGGTTAAAAATGAACAGATTAAAACAACCTCTAAAACCTTAGGTCTAGCGTCAACATATTTTCAGGAATAAGGCTTTTCTTTTTTCATGACATGACATAGCTGTATTTTCACACCCAGCCACAACTAGGGATATCTATTACTGATGACCTCATCTGCTTACACTGGTTTTGAGGAAGGGCAATGGTGTTGTTCACTACCGTAGTTAAAAGGCACATTCAGTTGATAACTGATCAGTTGCGGCCTGACTGCTGGGCCTACTACCGATTGCCATAACAAAAGTCTTCACTTTTCCCCCCCAGTCGCAAAGCCAGGAGGAGCTGAATGGAGGGGTGGTCAACTATGCGACTTGCTAATTCAATACAAGTTTATGGCAAAGATAGCAGACAGATACATTCTGCTAACTCTGTTAGTTCCATGAAGACTGAGTGGAGCAGCAGGGTCAATGCTTGACTGCCACCTCCACTCAACTACTCCTGGCTACTGTGAGCCCAACCATTCTAGCAGTAATCTGTCTAGTGGATACCTCTTTAACATGCTTACTAAACAGGACTTTATATACGGTACCTTAACATCAAATGAGGGCTTGAAGAGTTTGTCTTTACACAGAAATTTGGATGGTGTATCAAGATGCAAAGACGGTTCCCTTGCAGGTAGTTTAGTTTCTCCACCAGGAGTTGGGACATTTCTGTTGTGCCGGGACAATACAGACTGGAACGCCTTGCTCTGAAAGCGATTTATATCTAATGGTGTTACTGCTGCTTTTTTCAAGGCTTCTGGACAATTGACTTGACGGTCTGGTGTATCTAGTGTCGTTCTGGCTATTGTTGGTCTATAGGTCTGACTTACAAAACTTTCTTCTTTATCTACAAGAAAAGAAAATGCATATAGACAAAATAGAGGTTGACAGAATGGAAAATTCAGCTATTTTTTCCTCTCGTCTTGGTTTGTTTACAATATATGAAATGGAGGTTCTCTCTGAGAAAAGGTTTCCCACACTGCTCATCTTAGAGTGGAGACTAAGTGCTACCCCTCTAACAACACATGGAAAAGACCAGTACATGAAGTGCACCTGTTTCCATCACTCTGCAATGCTTCTGCAAAATACCTGAAGCCTGTCATATTTGCCCTCGTTTACTGGTGTTATCGAATATAGAATTAACCAACTAAGTAGTATTCTGATATTTTTAAAAAGGTTGGCAGGGCTCAAATAGTAACATAAAAATAAGGAAAAAAAAAAAAAAAAAAAAAGTTAGTTTTAACTCCTTCTAGTTCCAAAGCACTGTGAATATGGTCTCCAGGTCACATGCCATTCATGCACTTGCAACCACTGAGCCCAGACTGGCAGAGCAGTCCTGTGAAGGACAGTCATGATCTCACGCGAACCTGACCAGCAAAGCTGTAATGGAAGGAATTTAGAAGGGGAGTTAGGATTTTTCTTACTTTACAGTGGGTACGGAAAGTATTCAGACCCCTTTAAATTTTTCACTCTTTGTTTCATTGCAGCCATTTGCTAAAAGCAAAAAAAGTTCATTTTATTTCTCATTAATGTGCACTCAGCACCCCATCTTGACAGAAAAAAAAAAGAAACGTAGATATTTTTGCAAATTTATTAAAAAAAGAAACAAATATCTCATGGTCATAAGTATTCAGACCCTTTGCTCAGTATTGAGTAGAAGCCCCTTCCTTTTGAGCTAGTACAGCCATGAGTCTTCTTGGGAATGATGCAACAAGTTTTTCACATATGGATTTGGGGATCCTCTGCCATTCTTCCTTGCAGATCCTCTCCAGTTCCATCAGGTTACATGGTGAACATTGGTGGACAGCCATTTTCAGGTCTCTCCAGAGATGCTCAATTGGATTGAGGTCAGGTCTCTGGCTGGGCCAGTCAAGAATGGTCACAGAGTTGTTCTGAAGCCACTCCTTTGTTATTTTAGCTGTGTGCTTAGGTTCATTGTCTTGTTGGAAAGTGAACCTTCAGCCCAGTCTGAGGTCCAGAGCACTCTGGAAGAGGTTTTCTTCCAGGATATCTCTGTACTTGGCCGCATTCATCTTTCCTTCAATTGCAACCAGTCGTCCTGACCCTGCAGCTGAAAAACACCCCCTTGTATTGGGCAGGTGATGAGCAGTGCCTGGTTTTCTCCACACATACCGCTTAGAATTAACGCCAAAAAGTTCAATCTTTGTCTCATCAGACCAGAGAATCTTATTTCTCATAGTCTGGGAGTCCTTCATGTGTTTTTTGGCAAACTCTATGCGGCTTTCATATGTCTTGCACTGAGGAGAGGCTTCCTTCGGGCCACTCTGCCATAAAGCCCCGACTGGTGGAGGGCTGCAGTGATAGTTGACTTTGTGGATCTTTCTCCCATCTCCCTACTGCATCTCTGGAGCTCAGCCACAGTGATCTTTGGGTTCTTCTTTACCTCTCTCACCAAGGCTCTTCTTCCACGATTGCTCAGTTTGGCTGCACGGCCAGGTCTAGGAAGAGTTCTGGTCGTCCCAAACGTCTTCCATTTAAGGATTATGGAGGCCACTGTGCTCTTAGGAACCTTTAGTACTGCAGAAATTCTTTTGTAACCTTGGCCAGATCTGTGCCTTGCCACAATTCTGTCTCTGAGCTCCTTGGGCAGTTCCTTTGACCTCATGATTCTCATTTGCTCTGACATGCACTGTGAGGTCTTATATAGACAGGTGTGTGCCTTTCCTAATCAAGTCCAATCAGTTTAATTAAACACAGCTGGACTCCAATGAAGGAGTAGAACCATCTGAAGGAGGATCAGAAGGAAATGGACAGCATGTGAGTTAAATATGAGTGTCACAGCAAAGGGTCTGAATACTTATGACCATGTGATATTTCAGTTTTTCTTTTTTAATAAATTTGCAAAAATATCTACATTTCCCTCCCACAGGCCCCGCTCTAGTGGCCCGTATTAAACACATCAGGAGTTTGGAGTACCTTACTACCACACTCAATAATACAGTTGAGGTCTTTCAGTCCATCTGGTCTCCGTGGGATGCATACTGTATCCTTCATGGTCTCTGATCTCTCGCTTTCTTCCCATTCCTCCCCCCATCGCCTCCAGATGTTTTGTGTGTCACAGTTATTTGTCCCCCTGTTTTTGTCTTTTTGTCTAATCCTCTTATTGGAGGTGTTTTTGTTATTTTACTTTGCCTATCATGTTTTTTTTTCTCATTCATGTCGTCGTTGTATCATTTATAAAAACTTTAATAAAAATTATAGTTTAAAAAAAAAACAACTATTTTTAAGTGTGTAGAAAGCAAAAATAATAAAAGACCTTACCATCCTCACCAGCATTCTCAACAAGAAAACGGCTTTCATCTGCTTTTTTGCCAGTACTGGCACACTGCAGAAGCCATTCCATAGTAACTGCAGGCAAATTCCACTTCTTAGCTGCCTCATATTTAGAGCCCTCTGGTTCGCGGAGAACAAGGTGAGTACTGGCAAACATGCCTTTTCTGGGGTTTGCCTTTCTTACAAAAAATTCTTGAACCCTGCAACATTCAACGTACGAAACATTACATTACAGTGAAATACGCCTACTCAAGTAAAAAAACAAAAAAACAAAAAACGTTCAATAAAGTAGCATGCAACTAAACCTATATTTCATTAGATTTACATAAGACACAATGGCTGAATCAGCAATGGTAATTTACATTGTACAAGTCTGTGGAAGAATACGGTCGTGGGGTTGGGTGGGTCGTTCATTACCGCCCCACTATGATGCTAGGCTGTAAGTCCCGCCATTCTGACAGGGGGAGATAAACTAACAGCACCAATATCTCCACCATATACCAGGAATTCAGCGCACTGTCGGCTTTCTAGCGGTTTATAATACTGCACATCAATGAAGACATGAAAGATCCTCTTTAAGCATGGCAAAGATAATTTACAGATTCTAGTAATCTAAAACATATAGTACATGTCATAGTCATGGAAGAAATTACTAAACCCCCAAGTTGAAATATTCTTACTTCTATCCTGGTCTTTGCAAAGCATTGTGTCCTTATACCATACTTTATGAAGGCAACTAGAAATCGATATATTGGATCATTCCAAACTAACGGTATGGCAATAAGTGCTATAACGCAGCTATAAGAATTAGCATTTCATTAAAGGAACAGCAAATATTGTTCAAACATGGATCAGTCAAAACATTAAAACCAGTTAATGTGGCTAAGACAGCTCCACCTACTGTGTAGCGGCTGTATGACATCACTACAGCTCACCTAACATTTAATGCAATGGAAGCGGAGCTGCCATGGTACAACCAGTGTACAGAGCAGTCTGACTTTGGATCAGTGCACTGTGCATAAATCAGCTAACTGGTGGGGGCGCTGAGTTCTGGACCCCCACCAATCTAATTCTGATGATCTATGCTAAATTTAGACGATCAACATTTGATCTTGTACAAGCCTTTTAATGCTGGCTATCACAGAAAGTTGTGCTGTGGGTAATGTTTTGCAGAGATGCCTAGGGGCCTCATATTCATATGGATGTTGCTTTGACATTTACCACCTACCTAAACATGGGTGAAAATCAATGCAACCCTTTATGACAACAGTATTCCCTAAGAATAATGCATACTGCTACATAGCAAAATTTGTTCAGGAATGATTTGAGGAACAGAACAGAGTTCATCATGTGGATCTCACTTCAAAATTCCTCAGACGTCAATCATCTGTGGGATGGGATGTGTTGGAAAACAAGTCTGATCTATGGAAGCTCCACATTGCAACTTGTATGACAAATTATCTGCTGCTAACTTCTTGGTGCCAGACAAATATACAAAGCACCTAAAGTTGGTACGGAAAGTATTCAGACCCCTTTAAATTTTTCACTCTTTGTTTCATTGCAGCCATTTGCTAAAAGCAAAAAAGTTCATTTTATTCCTCATTAATGTACACTCAGCACCCCATCTTGGCAGAAAAAAACAGAAATGTAGATATTTTTACAAATTTATTAAAAAAGAAAAACTGAAATATCACATGGTCATAAGTATTCAGACCCTTTGCTGTGACACTCATATTTAACTCATATGCTGTCCATTTCCTTCTGATCCTCCTTGAGATGGTTCTACTCCTTCATTGGAGTCCAGCTGTGTTTATTTAAACTGATTGGACTTGATTAGGAAAGGCACACACCTGTCTATATAAGACCTCACAGCTCACAGTGCATGTCAGAGCAAATGAGAATCATGAGGTCAAAGGAACTGCCCAAGGAGCTCAGAGACAGAATTGTGGCAAGGCACAGATCTGGCCAAGGTTACAAAAGAATTTCTGCAGCACTAAAGGTTCCTAAGAGCATAGCGGCCTTCATAATCCTTAAATGGAAGAAGTTTGGGATGACCAGAACTCTTCCTAGACCTGGCCGTCCAGCCAAACTGAGCAATCGTGGGAGAAGAGCCTTGGTGAGAGAGGTAAAGAAGAACTCAAAGATCACTGTGGCTGAGCTCCAGAGATGCAGTAGGGAAATGGGAGAAACTTCCACAAAGTCAACTATCACTGCAGCCCTCCAGCAGTCCGGGCTTTATGGCAGAGTGGCCCAAAGGAAGCCTCTCCTCAGTGCAAGACATATGAAAGCCGCATAGAGTTTGCCAAAAAACACATGAAGGACTCCCAGACTATGAGAAATAAGATTCTCTGGTCTGATGAGACAAAGATTGAACTTTTTGGCGTTAATTCTAAGTGGTATGTGTGGAGAAAACCAGGCACTGCTCATCACCTGCCCAATACAATCCCAACAGTGAAACATGGTGGTGGCAGAATCATGCTATGGGGGTGTTTTTCAGCTGCAGGGACAGGACGACTGCTTGCAATTGAAGGAAAGATGAATGTGGCCAAGTACAGAGATATCCTGGAAGAAAACCTCTTCCAGAGTGCTCTGGATCTCAGACTGGGCCGAAGGTTCACCTTCCAACAAGACAATGACCCTAAGCACACAGCTAAAATAACAAGGAGTGGCTTCGGAACAACTCTGTGACCATTCTTGACTGGCCCAGCCAGAGCCCTGACCTCAACCCAATTGAGCATCTCTGGAGAGACCTGAAAATGGCTGTCCACCAACGTTCACCATCCAACCTGACGGAACTGGAGAGGATCTGCAAGGAAGAATGGCAGAGGATCCCCAAATCCAGATGTGAAAAACTTGTTGCATCATTCCCAAGAACACTCATGGCTGTACTAGCTGAAAAGGAAGGGGCTTCTATCAATACTGAGCAAAGGGTCTGAATACTTATGACCATGTGATATTTCAGTTTCTCTTTTTTAATAAATTTGCAAACATATCTACATTTCTGTTTTTTTTCTGTCAAGATGGGGTGCTAAGTGCACATTAATGATGAATAAAATGAACTTTTTTGCTTTTAGCAAATGGCTGCAATGAAACAAAGAGTGAAAAATTTAAAGGGGTCTGAATACTTTCCCTACCCACTGTACAGTCACGGCCAAAAGTTTTGAGAATGATACAAATATTAATTTTTACAAAGTCTACTGCTTCAGTTTTTCTAATGGCAATTTGCATATACTCCAGAATGTTATAAAGAGTGATCAGCTTAACAGCAATTACTTGCAAAGTCAATATTTGCCTAGAAAATGAACTTTATCCCCCAAAACACATTTCAACATCATTGCAGCCCTGCCTTAAAAGGACCACCTAACATCGTTTCAGTGATTGCTCCATTAACACAGGTGTGGGTGTTGATGAGGACAGGGCTGGAGATCAATCTGTCATGATTAAGTAAGAATGACACCACTGGACACTTTAAAAGGAGGCTGGTGCTTGCCATCATTGTTTCTCTTCTGTTAACCATGGTTATCTCTAAAGAAACACGTGCAGTCATCATTGCACTGCACAAAAATGGCCTAACTGGGAAGAGTATTGCAGCTAGAAAGATTGCACCTCAGTCAACAATCTATCGCATCATCAAGAACTTCAAGGAGAGAGGTTCCATTGGTGCCAAAAAGGCTCCAGGGCGCCCAAGAAAGACCAGCAAGCGGCAGGACCGTCTCTTAAAAGTGTTTCAGCTGCGGGATCGGGCTACCAGCAGTGCAGAGCTTGCTGAGGAATGGCAGCAGGCAGGTGTGAGTGCATCTGCACGCACTGTGAGGCGGAGACTCTTGGAGCAAGGCCTGGTCTCAAGGAGGGCAGCAAAGAAGCCACTTCTCTCCAGAAAAAACATCAGGGACAGACTGATATTCTGCAAAAGGTACAGGGAGTGGACTGCTGAGGACTGGGGTAAAGTCATTTTCTCTGATGAATCCCCTTTTCGATTGTTTGGAACATCTGGAAAACAGCTTATTCGGAGAAGAAGAGGTGAGCGCTACCACCAGTCTTGTCTCATGCCAACTGTAAAGCATCCTGAAACCATTCATGTGTGGGGTTGTTTCTCAGCCAAGGGAATCGGCTCTCTCACAGTCTTGCCTAAAAACACAGCCATGAATAAAGAATGGTACCAGAATGTCCTCCAAGAGCAACTTCTCCCAACCGTCCAAGAGCAGTTTGGCGCTCAACAATGCCTTTTCCAGCATGATGGAGCACCTTGCCATAAAGCAAAGGTGATAACTAAATGGCTCAGGGAGCAAAACATAGAGATTTTGGGTCCATGGCCTGGAAACTCCCCAGATCTTAATCCCATTGAGAACTTGTGGTCAATCATCAAGAGACGGGTGGACAAATAAAAACCAACAAATTTAGACAAAATTAAAGCATTGATTCTGCAAGAATGGACTGCTATCAGTCAGGACTTGGTCCAGAAGATGATTGAGAGCATGCCAGGGAGAATTGCAGAGGTCCTGAAGAAGAAGGGTCAACACTGCAAATATTGACTTGCTGCATTAACTCATTCTAACTGTCAATATAAGCTTCTGTTACTCATAATTTGAATGCAATTCTATTTCTGTATGTGATAAAAACATCTGACAAACACACATAAAAACCAGAGGGCAGCAGATCATGTGAAAATATAATATTTGTGTCATTCTCAAAACTTTTGGCCATGACTGTATATGTCTCCTTTAGGCTTTTTCTCCTGGCTTTGGCAAAAAAAAAAAAAAGCAGCTTTTCCACAACGTGTGGCCTCAGCCTAAGGGTTTCACTTGCTCTCCTGTTTCCTCCCCCCTCCACTTCCTGGTTTCAGTGACAAGCTGGTGAGCCTGTGTTATGTACAGTTCAGGCCAGCAGCGCTCTCCCAAGACTAAACTTCACACTTATCTCTGGACTCTCATAAAAAATAACTAAGGATCTGATGAGGGGACTATTCTAGCCCTTATCAGGGCTCAGCAGCTAAATGCACTTTGAAGATCTGACAGACTGCTCTATAAGACATCACAGAGAAAAGAATAGAGATGACTGGGAACAGGGACTGCCATCACCAGCACGAGCACTATAGCTAAAGAGCCAACATGGTCTGAAACCCAGGCAATGAGCTGTAAACACTAAGGAGACATTTTCTGCACATCTGACAAACGGAGCTTTGTCTATGTAAAACACCTCAGCTAGCTTAAGCTACAAGTTTGAATATGGTCCAGGAGATGGGAATACCCCTTTAATGTTACGGCTTACCAAGAAAAATACTATACTAGGTAGACCAGTGGCCTCAAAACTTGTTCTACAGCTAGAATATGAAGGATGCTCTCCAGGCATGCTAAGATTCGCAGTTTTACAACAGTTGTAAAAAGCTTAGGATAGAAGCCGCCATTCTACACCATAGAACCAACACAATCAGGAATATGTACATCTAGTCTACATAAATCTCACTTTGAATAGAATCATTTGCAGCTATTTAGTCAACAAACCTTTTTACTACACATAAGTTAGGCATGTCTAAAAGTAGAACGAGTATACAAAATAGCAAACATACTTGGCTCCAAGAAGCCCTGCGAGATAAACTAGTGAATCCCTCTCGGCACCCATAAACTGGCTCACAGAAAGGACACAGTGTTTTAGCGGTGTGTTGCCCTCCATATATACCACTGGTGTGAAGAGAGCATTGGAATGAGGATCCAGGAGCTTTTCCTGCTCTATGCACATTACCTAAAAAAGGAAGGGAAAAAAAAGTCAGTCAAAAAAATACAAAAGTTAATACTGGATACACAGTTAAAGTGGTTTATATAATTTGTAAATTACACAGTATGAAAATCCACAAAAGGCCCCCCCCTCAAAAAGACCCACTGTTTTAGGAGGAAATACACCCTTATGTGTGCTCCCCATAGATATTACTAAATGTATATCTTCTCTATCCTACCAGATATCTAATAATGATGATATATCAATATCAGATCGCTGGGGGTCCAACACCAAGCACTGTGCCTTATAACGTATAGCACCTACGCACTGCAGTGTTGCCGATTCACTTGAAAGTGAATAAACTGCAAACAGGTATGTGACAGAACATGACATGGAAGAGGCACTCACCTATGCACTGTGAATGCTTAAAATAGCTGATCCACAGGGGTGCTTGACACGCAGCAATCTGATACTAATGAGTTATCCTGAGGATAGGTCATCAGTACCCCAATTCTGGTAAACCCCTCTAAATTTAAGTAGTTGTCAAAGTCATATTGTGGCTGAAATTAGAGGTGGTAATTTTATTAGATTCTGGGAGCAGACTGGTTACCACTGCAATACATTGGACTCGAAGCAGCTTCTTAAAAAAAGACATGATGTTGCATATTTCAGCTACTGTACAATGAACTTGTCCTTTAGACTTTTGCCACCATAGTTTATTATTGCTCCTTTACAAATAGTGCTCCTACTATTTTGTGTTTACAGATAATATATAGCTGTCTCCATTGTTACAGACTACAATCAACGCCTGTTGTCTTATCCTGAAGTTACACCTCCTCTTGTCTGACCTCACGAACCGTAAGCATTATTTTTAAATCAAGACTATTGGTAAAGTTGCTTTATTTTTTTATTTTACTATTTTAGATGTATTTAAAGGGGTTATTCAGCTTCCAATTATTATCTGCAAATACAACCACAGCAGTGCTAAAATGGGATTTTTGTACTCAGCGCAAAATCCTTTTCACGTTGTATTCACTGGGGGACACAGCACCATGGGTATAGACCTGGCCACTAGGAGGCTGACACTAGGAGAATGAAAAGCTGTCAGCTCCGCCTCCAGGATATACCCTGCCACAGCCACTGTGCATGAATCAGTTTGTACCGCAGCAGTGGGAAAGAGACACAAAAGAACAAAAGGAGCACGGAACCAACAACCACCAACATGTCCTGAGCCCGAAAAGGAACCAACAGAGCTCGGGCAGGAACAACAGTGAAAAACAAGGGTGGGATCTGTGTTCCCCAGTGAATACAACGAGAAAAGAATTTTTACGGTGAGTACAAAAATCTCATTTTCTCCCTTATTTCAATGGGGGACACAGTACCATGGGATGTCCTGAAGCACTCCCAGAGTGTGGGAATTACACAGCCACCCGAACCACTTAGCGCACCGTCGCTTGCAAAACTTTAAGACCCACACTGGCATCGGCAAAGGCCACAGAATGGATCTGGTAAAACTTAGTGAAAGTGTGGATGGAGGCCCAGGTGGGAGCCTTACCAGACCTGGGAAGCAGAGGCCTGATGCCGAACAGCCCAGGAAGCCCCAACAGCTCTCGTGGAGCGAGTCGTCACATGGAAGGGCAGAGACCTACCCTTAAACCGATAGGCCTCCAGATCACAGGACGAAACCATCGGGATATGGAAGCAGGCACTAAGGGAGATTAAAAAAAGTGTCTTAAGGATGGAAAAGGTGAGAGGCAATAGACCCAAATCGCCCAGACAACATCCAGGCAGAGAAGAGAACGCTGACGTGGATGCTTGGGGTCTGAGCAGAAAGATGGTAAGACTAAGTCCTCGTTGATATGGAAAGAGGAAACCACCCTAGGCAGAAAAGACTATGGAAGATGGAGGACAACCTCATCCTTGTAGAGGACCAGAAAGGGAAGCTGCCGGAAAAGGGCTGCCAGCTCGGAGATACTGCGGATGGCCATTGCCTCAATGGCCACCAGGAACTCGACCTTCCAGGACAGGAGGCAGAGGGATATCCCGCAAAGGCTTGAAGGGGGGAACCTGAAGCACCTCAAGGACGAGGTTAAGATCCCACAGTTCCAAGGGTGGGGGGGGGGGGGGCAGGGGGCTTAGGCACAGTGTGCCACTCCCTGTAGGAAAATCTTTTAAGGCTAGAAAGACTAAGACCTTCATCCAGACCTGCTCCACCAGCCGTACCATTAAACACAGCTGAGGCAAGGTGGGGTGGAACAGCAGTCCTTGACACAAAAGGTTGACCTGCTGAGGAAGAGGGCCAAGAAGCGTCCGACAGCAGGAATATGAGCTCCCCGTACCAGGCTTGGCAGGGCCAGTCCGTCACCACCAGGATGCTGGAAACCCCCTCGGTCTTGAGATTCTTGAGGACCCGAGGGAGAAGAGGAAGAGGTGACGAAAGTCCAAAATCACGAGAGAGTCAGCGGGGATGGCTCGAGGATGCAGAGACTTTGTGGTTCAGGCGGGAGGCGAAGAGGTCGATGTCGGGCGTGCCCCAGTGGGAGCACAGCTGAAGGAAGATCTGCTGATGAAGCGACCACCCGCCCGGAGCGAGATTGTTGACTTAGGTAGACTGCCACCCAATTGTCCATGCCTGCAATGAGGACCGCTGAAACGAGGCACTCCGCCCAAGGAAGACATCGGGAGGCTTCCTGGTGCCCCACCAAAGGTTCAAGTATGTGACAACCGCGGTTGAGTTGTCGGTCTGGACTGTGACAGACATCCTTGGAGGAGAGAGATCCAATGAGACAGGGCTAAGAAGATAGCCCCCGGTTCCAGCAGTTTGAACTGGAGGGAGGACTCTGCCTTGGACCACAGGCCCTAAGCGGTCAAGGCACCAAAGACTGTTCCCCCAGCTGGAGAGACTAGCGTCAGTGGAAATCACCTGCTAACGGAGGGGGAAGAAGGACTTCCCCTGAAATGTTCCTGGGGAGGAGAGCCACCAAAGAAGCTCTCTGAGAACCGGAGGAGGCAGGAGAATCAGACAGTCGAGGCTGGCTGGAGATTTGTCCCAGTGGGCCAGAACTGCCAAGTGCAGAGGACGCGAGTGAAACTGAGCAAAAGGGACAGCCTCGAAAGTTAACAGTATAGTGCCCAGGACCCGCATGCAGAACCAAAGAGAGCAAGGAGAGTTGATCCGAAGGTGGCACACATTGGACCTCAGAATCTTGGCCTCCGGGAGTAGAATCATACCCCAGAATTCCATGCGCTGAGAAGGCACAAAATAAGACCTTTCCTCGTTGATGAGCCAGCCGAACCGGTGAAGAAGGTCCAAGGTGATCCGTAAGCTGGCCTTGATGACCCAAGAAGCAGCGAAGGAAGGCCGCAGGGAGAAGCCAACCGCTACGAAGGACGCCTTGATGAGGGAAACCACCTTGTGCGAAGGATTACTGAGGGAGACGGAGTCCACTGAAGGCAGAATAGTAGCCCTGGAGAGCCTAGCTATCGCAGGGTCTACTGCAGGAGGCTCTAAATGTTAGAAAGGGACACATGGGGCTGCTGGCTGACAAGATATCTCTTGTCAGGCTGGCTTGATAGTGCACAGTGTGCTTCCCTTAGCATCCCCGGCTGGCAATGATGAAGATCCGAGCTAGATACATGAGTCACAGCTTAGCTGGCAGTAATGCCCTTAAGCTCACCTTCCACTTGAAGACACACAGGTCAGGGAAAGGAAAGAGAACGTCCGACTTCCAGTAGAAGACAAAGGACAGTCCGAGTGAAGCCACTGTTCCTTCAGGATGTAGTCAAATGCCCAGTGGATAGGAAGACCAGAGCAGGGCGACAACTTTCGAGGAAGGATGTGTCCACTTGAGAGGATGGATCCGCGTCCTCAGAGATCTGTAGGGCATCTCTGACGGCAAAGATGAGCTCCCGCGTAGCAGCAGAAATAGACGAGCCTAGCTGATGGTCCGGGTCGGAGTCAGAGGCATCCCCAAAAGAAGCAGAATGAGCAAGGGAGACAGGGATCCGCCTGTCGTAGTGGAGCTGTGAGCTGAGGTCCTATCTGGGGAGTGCCAAGAGGAAGGGGTGGAGGACCGTAACCTGTAGGAATACTTAATGGTCCTTTTGTTGAGACGGCTCCTGGAGCTGGAATGGGAACTATGAGGATGCCCGGGGAGTTCCCTAGAAGCTGCCGACTGAGCGGCGATCTGGGAAAGCAGCCATTCCAAGTTTCCACCACGGACTGGTTAAGTCTGGTAAGGACACCATGGCCCAGGTGAGGGAGGCTGCCCAATCCGGGGATGGATGAACTGGAGAGGGGCCGGAAGGATCCTAAACTGACTGAGGCGGAAGGCAGAGAGAGCAGATGGGCTCAGGCTTTCTGCACAGCAGTTTCTTGTTAGAGCAGACGCACATATAAAACGTGGCGGAACCAGAGGGGCCGGAGGGTGAGTTGGCTCTTCATGAGAGGACATGGTGGAGGGGGCCCAGGGAAATTAGGGTTAACCCAGGGGGGTTAGCCTACCAGACCAAAGGAAGATGGCCTGGAAGGAATGGGTACACAGAATGAGAGCAGGCAGATGAATCATGGGAAATGTAGTTTGTTCACAGATTCACTGCATGTAAATAACAGTGATACAAGGAAACTCAAGTAAAATAAAGCCAAGTAAAGGCTGCACAAGGGAACAGTGAGTATTAAGCACTGCTGTGGATCTATTTGCAGATAATTTTTGGAAGCTGGATAACCCCTTTAACATATAAAAAAACATAACAAGGGTTGTTCAGTGTAGAAAGCAGATTGTCATTTTCCCTGTTATTTAATTCTGAGCTGGAGTTTGTAACTAGAGTGAAGAAAAGGTGGTTACAGTGAGCATCTTTGTACCTATACTGTATTAGACAGATAATCCAGGGATTACTTAATGAATCAGTTGAGCGGTCAGGAAATTGAACACTGGATGCCAGGTGTCCCGCACAGATTACGCTGTGTTCACAGCTATGCTTGCACTACTTTCAGGGATTCCGTTCCCCTCTCCGCATGAAAAATGCAGAGAGAAAAGTGCTGCAAGCAGGACTTTTCTCTCTGCATTTTTCCACCCTTTTCGGGCGGAAACCGAGCAGAAACCAAACGGACCACATTATAGTCTATGGGGGTCCACGGGTTTCCTAAGGTAACTGCTTTTTTTATGCTGATTAGGTTTCCGATCGGGGAGAAAACCCGAACGCAGATGTGAACCCAGCCTGATAGCTGATTGTCTGTGGGTTAAGGAAGGGGGGGGCTTGGGGGTGTTAACCAGCATGGGGACATTCAGTGGTCAGTTTATTGTCAAAGAACTCTTCTAAAACATAAGGATTGTCCAAAGAAAATAACTATTAAAAATATTGGAAGTCAATAAACTCTTCAGTGACTTCTACCTTTCTTATAATTTACAGTGGGGTAATAGCATATAAATAGCACATAAACAGTAATAAAGTAGCTGCAGCATAAAGTGGTGCTTAAATACCACATACTTCACATTAAAAAAAGGAAAAAGAATAGAAGAGATTTAACTAAACTAACTGCACAGGAATTCTACTTTAATTTGCACAAAAAAAAAAAAAAGTTTTGTACATTCTTTGCATTACTTTTATTATGCATTAGCAAGAAAAAGGGAGTGGCTTAATTGCACCAACATAATAAAATGTGATAAAAAGGTCCCGCTAAACAAAAGTGTTTAAAAAGATACACCAAATTTATTATCAGCCTGAACCAACTAAACTTTTACTGCCTAAATATTAAACAGGACTAGTTAATCTGCCCCAACGTGTTTAATTTTCAAATCTATATTTGACAATTCTGAAAGACATGGGAAAAAAAAAATTATTTCTTACCAGCCAGGCATTAGTAACAACCTCTTCAACTGTAGCCTCAACTTCGCAGCCCAGTAAAGGCACCACAGCATAATCCGCAATGAGTCTCTTCTGCGCAGATAATACTTTACCAGCATTCTTCTTTATTATGTCTATTATGCAAGCTTCATCCTCCTCAACAAAGCCCAACACCAAAAATCTTTTCTTACTGAATAAGCCACCTTCAATGATCGTAGAAGTTTCTCCAAAACCACTCTGGCTGTTGTAAGAAGGCATATCTCCTGCCACACTTAATAAGGATACATTATTCTGGTTTGAAGATTCATTGCCCTTTGGATCTACTGAAATATATATAATAAAAAAAAAAAAAAAAACACAGATAAGGATATTATGACTGCCAAGTAAAAATTGCCTTTCGCTGAAAGATTGTAAAAAGTACTCTTGGCTAAGGGACCTCACTTTATGGATAAGCTGATTTTTTTTTTTTGTTACAGATTTTGCTGGGGTTTTTTGAGCCAAAGCCAAACATGGCTTCAACAGAGATGGGAAATATATAGGAATCTCTTATACTTCTCCCTTGGGCTAAATTTACTCCTGGCTTTGGCTCAAAGAACTGCAGCAAAAAAGCAGCTTTTCTTATAAGTGGGGCCTTAGCCTTAAGAAATCTTACTTAGGGTAGAGTCATTTTCTGTGTACTGAGATAGCAGGTCTTCATCAGCTTGATGACTCAGAGTCTGGCCATCTGATTTTAGTGGGAATTTACTGCTTGTGGTACGAACAGAGGAACTGGCAACAGGCTGAACTGGTGCTTGGATCTCAGCAGGCTTATACGAAGAGTGAAAGTAAGTTTCCTCGGGTTGCAGGTCCCCCTTTGAAAAACTGTCTAATAACCACTTTACAGTAAGAACATAAGGTCTAAAATGAAAATCAGATAAAAACAAATATAAGTAGTGTGATAATTAATAATTTTGAATACAGAGGTTTGACCACAGCTACAAAATCATTATAGAACTTAACAGCACTATACAAATCAACCGCTTTGTGTCAAGGTGTAATAGTGGACAACCACTTGGTTTCAATTGCATCAAGATTTAGATATTTTGGGGAAGACTTGTGTAATACGGTAACTCATGCAATGCATTACTTTAAACTGATATTACTTACAAAAAACTTCTCTCGTGGTAGATCAAATGTACCACGATAGCTGAGAAAGTATAGGACGATTTGGCTTATTCATCTAATGTGAAAAGTGCTAGTCCTGTCCTGATAGTACGCAACAAACAGCAAAATTGAATGCTATTTGACAGCAACTTTGTGCAGGACTTTGCACACCAACAAATCTAGAGAAACTGTTAATCTGCCCAAATATTTCAAAAACTACTTTCATTTTCCAGCACCAATCACAACGCAGCTTCCACTTTCAAGAGCAGAACATGTAATTAAAGCTGTTCTGCAAATGGTTGCTATGAGCAACAAAGAGTTTAATAAATCTCCATGTGACTACTGCAGGGTCTGATGTGTACTGTGCACCCAACAGGAATTCTTTAGGGCAGATTAATTAAAATGCTCTGGAAAAGAAAACCGTCTCAGTTGCCCAGAGCGACCAATCACAATGCAACTTTCATTTTTCAGGAGCAGAATACAAAATGAATGCTGAGCTGTGAATGGTTGCTATGGGCAACTAAGACAGTTTACTTTTAGACTGTTAATAAATCTGCCCCTTACTCTGGTGTTCTCTGAATCATTGTCTCATGCACAGACGACTCTAGAAATTCCCTAGCGAAAATATATGCCGGATCCCACCTTAAACAGACCCTAAGGAACCACTGATTTGATAGCTGTTTTTGTTGTAAATGATAATGGCACCCCTGTACCCAAGAACGCTACAATAAACAGTGTCAGACATTTTTCTCCAGACCTGTGATCAGTCTTGTCTAAAAATTGCTTCAGTTCCTCATCATTTTCTCCTACGATAACATGAGTGACATCACCAGTCAGCTGATTAAATCGTACTCCTCCTCCATTGTTAATAAGCCTCCTCAGCTTGTCTAACTTTCTTCCTCCAAAACCACACACGTATATCTGTGGATGAACACACAGGGATTACAAACAAAACAAAAACTAACCCTAGTACAATAATGTACATGAAAACTGAAGTCTATTGTGACGTACAGATCAAACACCAGATGTTAAAAGGGGTATTCCCATCTCAAGGATCCCATATAAACTGCTAGCTTATGTAAATTCAAGGGTTTTCCTAAATACATTGCTTTAGCAATGCTGCTTCATTTGCCTGCAATGTAGATTATTCCTCCCATTGTTTACGCATGTTTCCTTGGTCCCCGGCCTGTTATCTGATCCAGGATGTATAACCTGACTCACTGCTCTTTGGAGGGGAGGGGGACTGACTTCTCGGGATCCTGCTTGCTAATTGCATTTTGCTGATAAGGGCTTGGACATTGGTGTGTTCAGTGTCTGTCATCTCACAAAGATATGCATGAACTTTTTTCTCTCTTTTCTTGTCCTTAATAGGGAGGTAGAGATTCAATTCAACATGAAACTCTCTTTGCATCCATGTGATTTCAGTATATTTCCCCATTCTGCAAACGTGTACATTTCAACTTTGTAAAATATCTCAGACAAACAAAAATGGTTGCTCTGCCTCCTTAACTGGCATTAACTTTTAAATATCTGCAAAATCCATCTTGCTAGAGTAAGACAGACTGGTGCTTACAAGGGTATTAGACAACATAGAAATCTATGAAAAGGGATAGGAAGGAGTCAGCAGGAGCAGGATACACAAGCAGAGGCTACTGAAGCTAAATAGAAAGTTTCTATCACACCCCAAGTGCTTTATTCACATCACTACAAGTCAGTATTTCTCTATAATGTCCTATAAAACCCTGCTGATCTAAATTTATGAGTGCAGATTCTCCTTTACTTCCTGTGTGCAGTGTATGACAGACATAATAGCAGTTAGTCTTCAACCACGAGCTCTGAGGCAACTGAGAAATACAGCCTGCAGAGGAGAAAACTTAAAATACAGAAGTCATATAATGGCTAGAAGTAGGGTTTTTCCCTCATGTATGCAGACTGTACTACTGATGCAACATAGGCAAAGTTTGTTGAAAGGTTAGGTATGCTTTTAAGGGGTTATGCGACATGGCAAAAAAGGGAGGTCCATTCCTACGCTGCACTTTCAGCTTGACCACAGTCAGGCACATGACTGGTGGTGGATGGTGCTCCCATTAAAGTCAATGGGAGCATCTGAGATAGCCGAGTGCTGTACTTCAGCTATCTTCAGTGCTCCCATTGATGTGAATGGGAGAAACAGAGATAGCAGAGTGCTTTACTTCAGCTGTTTCTAACTGCCCACCACCAGTCACTCCCACATTCAGCCTGGCTGTGGTCAGGATGAATACACAGCAGGAGGAAAGGACCATCATTCTTGGGATGGGTGGGGGTCTGAATGGGGTTCAGTGACATAATCCCCTTTAAGGTCCTGTCTTTCACTCATTTAGCACATATTAAAAGTAAAAATAGTGACAAACTATAAATTTACAAAGATATTGATAAACACCCACCCTGCAGCCATCAAGAAGATCTTCTGCAGCCTGTAAAGAACTAACGTCCAAGTTTTCAAGAGTATCCGGTGTAGGCTCTAATCTTGTACTCATCACAGAATTAAAGGCAGATTCATTCACACAGCTGGTGCTAATGTTTGAAATATGACTGACATCAGACAATGCCCGATCTGTAGGAAACACAAGTATGGAAACCTTACTGAAGATAGTAATTTGCTATATCACTAACAAAAAAAAAAATGGTCTGTTAGTGCTATTAACCCCTTAATGACCGTGCCATTTTTTGATTTTGCATTTTCGTTTTTCCCTCCCCACATTCCAAGAGCCATAACTTTTTCATTTCTCAGCTCACAGAGTCACATGATGGCTTATTGTTTGCGAAACAAATTGTACTTTGTAATGTCACTATTCAATATGCTGTGCAATGTACTGGGAAGCTGGAAAAAAAAATTCAGAATGAGGTGCAATTGGAGAAAAACTGCATTTGCGCCAAATTCATATGGGTTTAATTTTTACAGCATTCACTGTGTGGTAAAAATGACATGGTATCTGTATTCTGCGGGTCAGTACGAACACGGCGATACCAAATTTATATAGTATTTGTAATGTTGTGATACCTTTTAAAAACTTTGCTAAATAGAAAAAAAAATTTAGCGTCGCCATATTGTGTCACCAGTAACTTTTTCATATTTACATGTATGGAGCTGGGTAAGGCGTCTTTTTATGCGGGACAACATGGCGTTTTTATTGATACCATTTGGGGAAAGATCTGATGGTTTGATCACTTTTTATTCAATTTTTTATAGGAGTCAAAGTGTTGAAAAAAAACACTATTTCGCCATTTTGATTTTTTTTTCCCCGCTACGCCGTTCACCGTATGGGATACATATTTTAATAGTTCGGGCATTTTGGAGCGCAGGGATACCTAAAGTGTTTATGCTTACTTTTGTTTTATTTACTTTTATATCTGATCTAGGGAAAGGGGGGGTGATTTGAACTTGTGTTTTTTTTTTCAATTTTTTCACACTTTTAAAAACTTTTTTTTGATCCTTTTACTTGTATGATCAGACTCCATAGGGACCTTGAAACCTAGGGAGTCTGATCGATCATACTATTGACTGCGATACTACTGTATCGCAGTGAATAGCAAAATGCCTTCACTGCTATTAGACGATGCCTCTGGCATCGTGTAATAGCTCTAACGTAATGACAGGCCTGGGAGCCTTAAATAGGCTCCCGGCTGTCATGGAAACCAAGCGCCGCCCTCCGATGACGTTCTGGAGGGCGGCGATCAGGTAAAAGTGGGATTTTTGTGTACTCACCGTAAAATCCTTTTCTCGTTGTATTCACTGGGGGACACAGCACCATGGGTATAGACCTGGTCACTAGGAGACAAGACACTAGGAAAAAGCAAAAGCTGTTGGCTCCGCCTCCAGGCTATACCCTGCCACAGCCACTGTGCATGAATCAGTTTGTACCGTAGCAGTAGGAGAGAGAGACACAAAGGAACATGGAACCAACAACCACCAACAATGCCTGAACCCAAAAAGGAACCAACACAGTTCGGGCAGGAACACTGAAAAAAACAAGGGAGGGATCTGTGTCCCCCAGTGAATACAACGAGAAAAGGATTTTACGGTGAGTACACAAAAATCCCACTTTCTCGTCTACTTCACTGGGGGACACAGCACCATAGGATGTCCTAAAGTAGTCCCAGAGGGTGGGAATAACACGGTCATGCAAACCTGTAATACTCAACCGCTTCCAGAAACTTACAACCCAGATTGGCATCAGCAGAGGCCATAGAATGGATCTGGCGAAACTTAGAGAAAGAGGATGGAGGCCCAGTGGGATACTTACAGACCTGGGAAGCATAAGCCTGATTCCGGAGGCCCCGGGAACTCCAACAGCTCTAGAGGAGAGAGCCGTCACACGGGAAAGCAGAGCCTTACTCTTAAACCGATAGGTCTCCCTAATCTCAGACCAAAGCCATCGGAAGATGGGAGCTCTGGAAGCAGGCAAGCCCTGGCAAGGGCACTCAGGGAGAATGAGCAAAGCGTCCGAACAAGAGAAAGGATCCGTGAGGGACAGTATACACGCAAATTGCCCGGGCAACAACCGGGCAGGGAAGAGCAAGCACTCACATGGACGCCTGGGGACCGAGCAGAAAGAGGGCAAGACCAAGTCCTCGAAGTGGAAGCAGGAAAAACACCCTAAGAAAAAAAGACTGTGGCAGACAGAGGAAAACCTTATCCTTGTGGAGAACCAGAAAGGGAGGCTGCCGAAAAAAAGCCAATTCGGGACCCCTGCGGATGGAGGTAACGGCCACCAGAAACTCATTCTACCAGGACAGAAGGCAAAAAAAGGGATATCATAGGCTCGAAGGGGAGAACCTGAAGCACCTTAAAGACGAGGTTAAGATCCCACGGATCCAAGGGTTCCAAAGGAGTACAGAGTGGCACTCCTGTAGGAAAGTCTTTTAAAAAGAAAGAAGACTAAGACCTTGATCCAGACCAGACTGGAGAAGATCTGATGAGAATCGTTACTCTTCCAACAGTGGACGTAAGCCTTCCACGTTTGATGGCAGATCTAAGCTATCTGGAATTTCCGGACCTTGAGTATGTTAGAATAACAAACTCCGAAAAAACCACGACGCCTCAAACCTCGGATTCAACAGCCACGCCGTGAACGCAGCTGAGTCAAGGTGGGGTGGAACAGCAGTCCCTTAGACAGAAGGTCGACCAGCAGAGGAAGAGGCCAGGAGCATCCGCCAACAGGAACATGAGATCCACATACCAGACCCGGCAGGGCCAATCTGGTGCCACCAGGATAGCTTGAACCCCCTTGGTCTTGAGATTCTGGAGGACCCAAGGGAGAAGAGGAAGTGAAAAACCGAACTTACAAGAGCGCCAGCGGTGATGGTTCGAGGATCCAGAGACCTGGCAATTTAGCCAAGGACCTTGTGGTTCCGGCGGAGGCTAAAAAGGTTGATGTTTGTCACGCCACAGCGGGAGCACAATGGATGGAAGATCTGCAGATAAAGCGACCCTCGCCCGGAACAATATTTTCTCGACTCAAGTAGTCTGCCACCCAGTGGTCCACGCCAGATAAAAGGTTGACCACCGAAAGAGCTGGAACAAGGCGCTCCACCCAAGGAAGAAATTGTGAGGCTTCTAGTAAGGCCGCACGGCTCCTGGTGCCCCGCTGAGGGTTCAAGTAGGCGACCATGGAGGAGAGGTCAGTCTGGACTGTGACAGATGTCCTTGGAGAAGAGAGGTCCAAGGAGTAAGGGCAAATAAGATAGCACTGGGATCCAGCAGGTTGAACCAGAGGGAGGAATCGGCCCTGGACCACAGGCCCTGAACAATCAAAGCATCGAGGACCACTCCCCAGCCAGGGAAATTGACGGCAGTGGGAATCACTTACCAACAGAGGGGAAGAAGGACTTCCCCTGAGAAATTCCTGGGGAGGAGATACACTAAAGAATCTCTCAGTGAACCAAGGTGGAAAGAGAACCAAGCAGATGAGGCTGTCCGGAGATTTGTCCCAGCAGGTCGTAATCTTCAAGAGGAGAGAACGACAGAGTGAATGAAAGGTACAGCCTAAAAGGTTGAGGCGATCGTGCTCAGGACCCACATGCCGATTCAAAGAGAGCAAGGAGAGTACCTCCGAAGGTGGGACACTCAGGATCTTGGCCTCCGGAGGAAGAATCACACCCTGGAGCGAGCAGAGGATCATGTCCCGGCTTCCATGTGCTTAGAGGATACGAGACATCCTCATTGATGAGCCAGCAGAACCGACGAAGAACAACCAAGGTGAAACACAAGCTGGTCAGATTGTCTGACCTGGAGGGGCTTCACCAGGAGGTCGTCCAAGTCTGGAAACACGGCAGCACCTCTGACGCAGAGGATGGCCATGAGAGACGCCATCACTGAGGAAAAAAAAACCCCGGTGGCAGAGGCCAGCCTGAAGGGGAGAGAGACAACTGGAAAGGTCAAGGATCCACCGCAAAACGAAGAAACCGCTGACGGCACAGCGCGATGATGTAGATGGACGAAGAATTCGCCCATCTCCAGGGATGCCACCACAGACTGCATAGACTACAACGGAGCCTGCAGGCATGGAAGAACCTGTGGAGCCCTTTCAGGTCCATGATGGGACAGAGGAAGCCGTTCTTCTAGGCGAATGGAGAACAGGTAGGAATAGTAACCCAGGATACACTCTGAAACGGGAACAGGGACGCTGACTCCCTGCTGCTGGAGATTGGAGACAGCTTGGATTGTCCGACATAGGGAAGGCAAAGAGACTCCAGCGAAAACTGGAGTAGCCGGACGACACCGCCTCTCAGGCCCAGGCCCCAGACGTCCCGCCATTTGAGAGAGGGGAAAAAACTTCATGCCGAGGAGGCTAGGAAGAGGAAGACCTGGACGACCTGGTGCAGAACCGCCAGGGAGGCCTGGACTTGAAAGAAGCTTTCTGGAGCAGGAGAACGGCTCACACATAGGACGCCTCTGAGGGAGGAAGAATCTATTCCCCCGTGGCCTCAGGGATAAGCTTCTCGACGCCCTTAACAAAAATTTGGCCCAGGACGACCTGGAAAGGGAGAAGGGCTGCGTTCGCCTTCTTGGAGGCGGACCCAGTATTCCACAATGAATCCAAACGGTATGGCGGATAATCACTGCATTGGCGGCCGTCCTTAGCAGATTTGGGAGGCATCTCTAGTTATTGGGAAGCGGTCAGGATCTCAGAGACGAGCGGCTGGAGGGAAACTGCATCAGGGAGGTTTGACTGAAGCTGTTTGGCCCAGGAAAAGAAGGCCTTGATGACCCAAGAGGCAGCGAAGGAGAGCCGCAGGGAGAAACCAGCCACTACGAAGGCCACCCTGGTGAGAGAAGCCACCTTCTTGCAGCAAGACAATAGCCAGCATTTAGGACAATGCAATGTAGCAGTTCTGCAATGCAAACAATACAACAGAAGCGATCCGATCTCACTCCGAGGGATCACTGAGGTAGGCACAGTCCGCTGAAGGCAGACTAGAAGCCTTGGAGAGCCTAGCTATCATGGGATCCACCGTGGGAGGCTCTTAGTGTAGGAAGGGACACATGGGGCGGCTCGCTGACAAGATGTCAAGACAGGCCAGCTTGCGCTCACTAGTTACTGATATATAAGTACCGTGCGCTAACCCATTGCACCACTGGAGCAACCTGCTTCCTTTACCTCGGATGTTCATCATTGCCAGCCAGGGAGAGCTAGAGACATGTGTCACAGCATAGGCTGGCAGAACTGCCCGAGCTCACCTTCCACTTGGAGACACACAGGTCAAGGGAAGGGATGTCCGACTTCCTAGTCGAAGACAGAGGATGGTCCAGGGAGAAGTCACTGTGCCCTCAAGATGATATCAAACATCCAGTCCACTTGAGAGGATGAGTCCGGGTCCTCAGAGATCTGTAGGGTCTCTATCGCATAGATGACTCCCGCGTAGCAGCAGATATAGATGAGCCTAGCTGAAGCTCCGAGTCAGAGTCAGAGGCGTCCCCAGTTAAGTAGACCGAGCAGAGGGAGGGAGGTATCCGCCTGTCGGAGTGGAGCCGTGAGCTGAGTTCCTATCTGGGGAGTACCCAGAGGAAGGGGTGGCGGACCGTGAACCGTAGGAAGACTTCCTGGTCCTTTTGAGGCTCCTGGAGCTGCGACGGGAACTATGAGGGTGTCCAGGGAGATCCCTAGAAGCAGCCGACTGAGCGGCGATCTGGGAAAGCAGCCATTCCAAGTTTCCAGCACTGACTAGTTAAGTCTGGTAAGGACACCATGGCCAAGGTTAGGGAGGCCGCCCAATCCGGGGGTAGGAAGAACCGGAGAGGGGCCAGGAGGCGGAAGGCAGAGAGAGCACATGGGCTCGGGCTGTCCGCATGGCAACTGTTTTTGATACAGCGGGTGCACGTATAAAAACGTGACGCAACCAGAGGGGCCGGAGGGTGAGAGAGGGAGCCCAAGGAAATTAGGGGTAAACCCAGGGAGTTAGCCTACCAGACTGCAAAAGATGGCCGCTCACAAACTGCTGCAGTAAGGGTTCCGCAGCAGCAATGTCTCCCAGGGAACTGGGAGGAGAGTAAGAATCCCTGCTGTCCCAGCAAGCCAATAATAAATAAATAAATAATTGAGAATATGAGGAAAGCAAAGCTCTTCCCCTGGTAAATACAGGCTCAGTAGCTACTGGGCAGGCTGGATGGCTTGCCAGGACAGCCCCCTGGCCAATGGAAGGCCCTAGGCGGAGTCTGGGTACCAGAAAAGCCCGGGAAAGGGACGGGCCCGTTGCGGCCTAGTTCCCGGCCAGGCCTCGGACTCGCGTTGAACGCGGCTGACCGCGAGGCACCGTCGGCGGCAGGGCGCGACCGCGAACTCCGGAGGTTCCACGGAGGCCTGGGAAAAGGTACCGGGGGGCCAGGAAAGGGGGTCCCCACACGAGCGGGGGGGGGGGGGGGGGGTGCTCCCCCCCCCCTTGAGGGGGGCCGCTCGGTAGGAGCGACCAGAAAGCCCAAAAACGCCCCAGAAAAAAGGGGCTTATTTACTAAAATTTAAGGCCCAGTTCTGGGGAACCCTGTGATGCCCGCCCTAAACAGGACTCATGCTATTGTCCCCCTGGGAGATGGCACTAAGGGGCTGAGGGGAGGTGGAGAGGGCCTGAAAGGGAGATGGATAGGGGCTGAGGTAACTTTCATACTCACCTGCCTTCTATTCTTCTCATACTCACCAGTCTGGCGTCTTCAGGCACCGCAGGGTCACCCCCTCGGTAGGACCTCGCACGTGGGAGTGGGGTCACCGGTACTCCGGCCGCTTTCGGGGTGCGGCGAATGGTGAGTGGGGACTGGGTGACCAGCGAGGCTGCTCTTTTGCAGAGCGCTGCGCCCGCAGGAGGGTATGACTAGTGTGGCGTACACGCTGACTACCCCCTGCATCTGAAAGAAAGGTAAAAATAAAAACGATGCAAGACAGAAGACCTGAGTCAGGTTGTGTCTGCCTCCTATGACACTAGGTTTCAAACTGATTCATGCACAGTGGCTGTGGCAGGGTATAGCCTGGAGGTGGAGCCAACAGCTTTTGCTTTTTCCTAGTGTCTTGTCTCCTAGTGACCAGGTCTATACCCATGGTGCTGTGTCTCCCAGTGAAGTAGACGACAAAATGGCGGCGCCCTGGGTCGTTAAGGGGTTAATGGCTTAATACAGTGCCTTGCGAAAGTATTTGGCCCCCTTGAACTTTTCAACCTTTTGCCACATTTCAGGCTTCAAACATAAGGATATAAAATTTTAATTTTTTGGTGAAGAATCAACAAGTGGGACACAATTGTGAAGTGGAACGAAATTTATTGGTTATTTTAAACTTATGTAAAAAATAAAAAACTGAAAAGTGGGGCGTGCAATATGATTCGACCCCTTTACTTTCAGTGCAGCAAACTCACTCCAGAAGTTCAGTGAGGATCTCTGAATGATCCAATGTTGTCCTAAATGACTGATGATGATAAATATAATCCACCTGTGTGTAATCAAGTCTCCGTATAAATGCACCTGCTCTGTGATAGTCTCGGGGTTCTGTTTAAAGCGCAGAGAGCATCATGAAGACCAAGGAACACACCAGGCACGTCCGTGATCCTGTTGTGGAGAAGTTTAAAGCCGGATTTGGATACAAAAAGATTTCCCAAACTTTAAACATTCCAAGGAGCACTGTGCAAGCGATCATATTGAAATGGGAGGAGTATCAGACCACTGCAAATCTACCAAGACCCGGCCGTCCCTCTAAACTTTCATCTCAAACAAGGAGAAGACTGATCAGAGATGCAGCCAAGAGGCCCATGATCACTCTGGATGAACTGCAGAGATCTACAGCTGAGGTGGGAGAGTCTGTCCATTGGACAACAATCAGTCATATACTGCACAAATCTGGCCTTTATGGAAAAGTGGCAAGAAGAAAGCCATTTCTCAAAGATATCCATAAAAAGTCTCATTTAAAATTTGCCACAAGCCACCTGGGAGACACACCAAACATGTGGAAGAAGGTGCTCTGGTCAGATGAAACCAAAATCGAACTTTTTGGTCACAATGCAAAACGATATGTTTGGCGTAAAAGCAACACAGCTCATCACCCTGAACACACCATCCCCACAGTCAAACATGTGGTGGCAGCATCATGGTTTGGGCCTGCTTTTCTTCAGCAGGGACAGGGAAGATGGTTGGAGCCAAATACAGTACAGGACCATTCTGGAAGAAAACCTGTTGGAGTCTGCAAAAGACCTGAGACTGGGACGGAGATTTATCTTCCAACAAGACAATGATCCCAAACAAAGCAAAATCTACAATGGAATGGTTCACAAATAAACGTATCCAGGTGTTAGAATGGCCAAGTCAAAGTCCAGACCTGAATCCAATTGAGAATCTGTGGAAAGAGCTGAAAACTGCTGTTCACAAACGCTCTCCATCCAACCTCACTGAGCTCGAGCTGTTTTCCAAGGAAGAATGGGCAAGAATTTCAGTCTCTTGATGTGCAAAACTGATAGAGACATACCCCAAGCGACTTGCAGCTGTAATTGCAGCAAAAGGTGGCGCTACAAAGTATTAACTTAAGGGGGCCGAATAATTTGGCACGCCCCACTTTTCAGTTTTTTTATTTTTTACAAAAGTTTAAAATATCCAATAAATTTCGTTCCACTTCACGATTGTGTCCCACTTGTTGTTGATTCTTCACCAAAAAAATTTAAATTTTATATCTTTATCTTTGAAGCCTGAAATGTGGCAAAAGGTTGAAAAGTTCAAGGGGGCCCGAATACTTTTGCAAGGCACTGTAAGTGCACCCAAATACCTTTAGCAGTGTTTTGAGTGATTTCTCGGAGCTCCTGGCATCCTCTGCATTTGTTTACATGGTGTAGCTTCCTGCTGCCTTAGCTAATGCAATGCATCATGGTAGGTGTAGGCCGACTCACACTACCTCCCTCTCACTCCCCCCCTTCCTCTCTAACTACCTCATACCCCCTCCGTCTCCCTAGCTATCCTGCCCACTACTAGCCCTTGCCAACTAACTCAGCCCACCCCTCCACCCCATCATACTTACATGTCTTCCTCTCTAGATTTCCCTTCTGGAATGGCTCCTCCTTTACTTTGACTATCCTGGCTTGTGTGCAGGCCAGAGGTACCTCCGACGCCTGCGCAGTAGAGATGGCACCTCTGCTGATACATGCACTGGCCGAAGATGCCTCTGATGCCTGAGCAGTAAAGATGGAGTGACTTCTCTACTGCGCATATGTGGGAGGCACCTCTAGCCTGCGCACGCGCTGGCAGAGTCAAAGAAAAGGAGGAGCCGTCCCAGAGAGGAAGACACACGTAAGTATGATGGGGTGGTGGGAGTATTGGTGACGTTCCGTTTTCGGAAATGAAACATCAGAAGATTATCAGAAAGTGTACCTGGGGCAGTCACATCACCGCCCTGGTGATCTAGGTAAATTATAAATTTTTTTTTTTAAACTAAGTAAATTAGAAGTTGGGTGGGGGGGGGGGGGGGGGTCATTTTTATTTTATCCAGGACAACCTCTAAGTTGTGTGTGATTTTCATCACTTTTTCCAGATGTTTGCTCTAAGTGAATAGTTATTCCACTTCACAAATATATAGTTCCTCAAAGACTTAGACGTTTCAAAGTGCAACTATGTAAAGAAGACTCTACCCAATTTACTTACTATCTAGTTTGTTGCTACTGCTTGTTGGAGTTGACGTCTCTGGAACAGTCTTAGTTGATAATACAGGCTCCATCTTGTACATGCTCTCATCCTGGCAAAAGCCTCTCTCAATACTGTCAAAGAACCACTGGATTGAGACACAATGCACATTCCATTTTCGAGCACACTCATACTTTTGACCTATCAAAATGTAAATATTAAATACTGTATTGAAGCTTTGACACCAATTACACATCTAGTATAAACTGAAAATAGATTTATTGACCTTTTTCCAAGTTTAGTTTGAAACTACATACTAAAAAATTAAAGGGGTTTTCTGGGATTTTAATACCAACTATTCATCCTTAGGATAGGCTATTAATAATTAGGTCCGTAGGAGGAAGACTCCCAACAGCACTACCAATCAATTGGCTTAAGGGGCCATGGTCCACTTCCCTTTCACCATTTACCAGGCACAGCTCTCTATTGCTTAAGCTCTATTCAGACAAATCATGATAACAGTTTCAAATTTGTGTAATACCCCTTTAAGTTACATATATTATGCCATGTGTAACTTACTGTAAAAGTTATTCTACCAAGAAGGGTAAATACCAGCTGGTGTAAAGTAAATGTTATTCAAGTAACATTCATTAAGGTTTCACAGTGAAAAACTATACATACTGTAGCTCATAGCAGAAAAAGCTGATTACATAACCAAATGAGTATTATAAAAATATTCCAAACTATAAATTTAAAGCACTTTAAAATAAGAATGTCAAGAATAACCAAACACATTTTCTAATACGCCATAATCATAATAAGATATAAAAGATTTGGGTTTTGTGACTAGCACTCATAGGCTTGTCAGCAGAATACAGGCAACAAACGTACACGGTTGTGAAAAAACCCTCATCATCCAACGAGGTAGCAAAGTGAGCACAGAATGTCACTTTAAGTTACACTAAGTTCACATTGGCGTCGGCTATCCGCAGTCCTAGTCCGCTGGAGGATAGGCGGACCGCTAAAATAGTGGTTACAAATGGAGCCCGACGAAACCCATTGACTATACCTACGTCCATCAGGTGTCTGTAGTCTTAAAACAAAGTGGTGGATGAAAAAGACATGCGTGCAGGTCTTTTCCATCCACCAATTTCAGACAGACATTGCAATGGAGTCTCCGGCGCAAATGTGAATGTAGCCTTAGAGAAATTTGTTTGTGAGATCAGTACTTTAGAGGAAATTGTGTAATACTTATACAGCATGTACATTATACTTACAGAAAACTATTCATGTTTAGTAGCAAAAGCTTGTACCTTTAGCCTCATGCACAATAAGATGTGTGGACTCATTCATCTTCAGCTGACCAGTATATTGACCCCCATGAAGAGAAGAAAGCCTCTGAACTTCCTTTCTATCTAGACTACTTAATCCAGTCACACAGATGGTACAGCCGAGGAAGATGGGACATAAATATTTTTCCATGTCAACATCTGTGTGGCTTATAATCCTTTCAGAAAAACAAATGTGAAAAGTGAAAACAGACAGGAAAAAAAAAACAAAACAAAAAAAAACACAACATCATCATGGCGTATGTAACAGCCATGTCTTGATATTTACCTTTGTTGTGACTCCTCCCATAGAACTTTTACCCATAAAGGCAGTAGAATAGGTTTCTTGAGGCTGGCTGCCACAAGATATTTTTTGCTGCCAACCTCACCAGCAATTAGGTGGGTGACTGAGACATTAAGATCCCTGTAGACACAACCACCCATCAATTGCACATACTGATGAACTTCATCCTATAAACAGAGCATTATTATTATTAATTATTATTATTATGATAACAAAAAAAAATATCTTTAATGATACATAAAACGAGCCAGAAAACAAAACACATTAAGGCTATGGCCCTATGCTGTGGAAACGCAGCTTTTTTTGTTGCAGATTTTGTTGCGGTTTTTTGAGCCAAAGTCAACAATGGCTACAAAAGGAATGGGAAATATATAGGAAGTTCTTATAATTCTACCTTCTGCTCAATCCACTCCTGGCTTTGGCCCAAAAAACCGCAACAAAAAAAGCTGCGTTTTTGCAAAGTGGGGCCGTAGCCTTAAAGGAGTTTTCCGGTACGTAAAGGGGACCATTCACTACCTCTGCTAATTGCAACTCTTTGCATCTTTCAACAGGTGCAGTTGGAATTTTTTTTCCCTAGCCCCCACTATTACCAAGCAATCAGTGCTGTTAGTTTCAGGGCAATTATGCTTTCTACTGTCAAATAGTGGGTCCCTGTCATTCTGCTCCAGTCCAGGACCTGACAGTAGCGAACATAACTGTGCTGAAGATAACAGCACTAATTGCTCAGGAATGGTGGGGTAGAGAAAAAAATTCCAACCAGGCCAGAATCAGTGGAGCTGCGCTTATTGAGAATGCAATGGAGTTGAAGTTGGTGGAAGAGGTGAAAGGTTCTTTTTCAATAACTTATGACCTCTCCTTAGCAGAGGTCATCAATTGAAGATCAGCAGGAATCCAACAACAGGGACCCTTGCAGATTAGCTGTTTGAAGCACAGCTGCTATACATATGTATGGTGCTGCTTTTGGTAAGCAGTAAAGAGGCTGCAGTGCTCACGTTGTGACCTCTTCAGACAGCTGATCATCAAGGGTACAGGACGCCTATTGATTTCAACTAATGACCTATCCTAAAGATTAAGTCTGGAAAAACCCTTTAAGGCTTAGGCCCCACATTGCAGAAATGCAACTTTTTTTGTTGCCAATTTTGCTGAGTTTTTTGAGCCAAAGCCAAGAATGGCTACAAAAGGAGTGGGAAATATTTAGGAAGCTCTTATACTTCTACCTTCTGATCAATCCACTCCTGGCTTTGGCTCAAAAAACCACAGCAAAATCTGCAACAAAAACAGCTGCATTACCGCAACGTGGTGCTTCAGCCTAACTGAGAAAGGTTTAACACAACTGCTTAATATGACACTTACCCTGGTTTCTTTGTCAAGACTTGTGCACGAAATCGTGATATCAGCCATGGCCATGTTGAAGACTGGGTATTCAGCTCGAGGAACACATCTTTGGTGTTTCATGCAGAATATAACAACCTGGGGTCCAACTATTCTACAACCAAGCTGAAACAACAATTGTAACTAGAACCACAGTAGTTTTGAACTCTAAAAATACATATTAAACGGGATTTCCACCCAAACCAAATTATAATTAAAAAGTCTCAGCCTGCTATATAAAAATTAAAAAGCCACACTTACCACATAGCATCTCAGCCACTCCAACTCCACCACTGCCTGGTACCAACAATGGTAGCGACATCCCATGTTGATGTTAACATTGGCAGTCAGAGCACCTGTGAACCAGGTAGTCGGTGATCCCTCAGGGGAGTATGGCCGTTTTACTTTTATAAGCAGGCTAACGCTAGATTCACACTCGCGTTTGTCTCTCCATTGTTTAAGTCCACATTGGGATCTAAAAGATGGTGTGCCTGTCCGCTTAAAAAGTGGTTACCCTTGGACCCCATAGACTATAATGGGGTCTGACGGTTTTCCTCCATTTTATACTGAAACTGGCAGAGAGAAAAGTCCTCCTTGCAGCAGATCCAACATAGATGTGAACCTAGCTTGAGACTTTTTTCAAATTAGCTTGTTCTGAGCAGAAAACCCCTTTAAGAACATATCAGCACCAGTACTAAAGAAATACATAACAGACAAGATGTTACAGGTTAACAAACCTTTTTCAGATGGTTAAAAGCAGGACCACTGAATGGGTCACATATGTAAAGAGACTTGTCTTTCTGTTTTACGCTGAGTGCTTCTTTTTCATCAATTAAGTGGAGATATTCATCAGACTGAAATGCTTTTATTTCCTATAACAATAAAGAAAATGTGGTAACATGGATTAGAGAGCATGAGTACAATGGTGCAGTACAACACATTATATGGCTCTGTGCCTGGTATTTAATGAGGAAGCCACAGAGCTCAACACAGTGCTGCAACCCATTCAACAGCTAACTGCTAAAGTTGTCAGGAGTCACGCCCCCATCAGGTCATCAATACTTATGTCCCAGGAAACCCCTTTAAAAGAGAGAGTGAGTCACCTAGAGTAGCCAATATTTCAGTATACAAAGCAGGAAGCACAGGGTGGCTTATGTTGGTATTTGCCAACAAAATAATACATACTAGACTAATGGATGGCAATTAACCTAGAAGATTGCACCCATGAGCACTTTACAAAGCTTCATGCTGTAAGGTATCAAAATCAAGTTGTACCATCATGTAGATTTACATGTTGGTCTTTAGGTGCACCCAGTTTTTAACTTTCTTACCTCATGCGCTTCACAGAAGAAATCTGTATTGTCTGGTGTCTTTACAAATTTCACAAAGAACGGGTCATTGTCACCTTTTGCCATTATAAACTAGGAAAAAAAATATATATGTGTTGAAAAACGAAAAATACATTTATTTCTACAAAAGCCTACTGTTTTGTTATATTATGTTATAACAGGAGTTAAACCAAAATAAAATTTACTGGAGAATGCCGATATTCCGGCCTTTTTGTGTTCACCTAAAAATCTCTGTAATCTCATACATACTGTAGCAGCCATACAGCAAACTCAACAGACTAAGGATACATGCACATGAATGCAGCAAAAGAGATTTGTATTCAAGAAAAAAAAAAAAAAAATCATGTCCGCATTGCATCTGTGATCATGGATCCTCGAAAAGACTCATAAGATCCCATACACTTTTAGGGGTGAGTCCGTACTGCAAATATGGACAGGAATAGGGTCTGCTTCATATTTTGTGGATGGTTTCCATGGCCCATGACACAAACAAAAATACTGACCTGTGCAGATCCCCAACAATCAGAAAGTTATCCTCTATAATGTGGATAGGATATGGGGGGGAAGGCTGAAATAATCAGAACACCCCTTTAAGGAAGCTGCCATAGCCAATGCATCCACAGTCAATATCACAACATCAAACGTATAAATGTACCTTTTTCTATTATGGACATCACATATTATGGTCACGTGTCCTCTAAACTTCACGTATGATCGGTCATAAAGAGAGAAGCAGCCAAGAAATGTAATTCCTGCAGCTGCTCTTTTACGACAGTCGGCCAAACCCAAGCAGCCTGTACTCCGAAAAATAAAGGGTCTGCGTAAACAGGATCAGGACGCCACAGCCGGACCCCAGACACTACTGCCTACTCTGGGGAGCAGCGGAATGGACAGGAGTGGTTGTTCTCTTATACTGTTCCATTCATAAAGCCATTGTCCCACTTATAGTGTGCCTTGGACAGCTGCTCAGACTACAATTCCATAATAAGGTTACCACACAGATGAACAGTTCCTTTTATTAAAGTGAATCCTGGAGCAGCACTTGTACAGAATGCACAGGGGTGAGATGCCATATAACATTTAGCCATATTACTTCAGAAGTACAGGGCACCCTCAGAGAAATGAGCACAGCCGTATATAGGAGGAGGACTGTCAGCACTGGAACACCAGGAGCCCACAACACCGGCTACCACCTACTAATCCCGTCCACTCATGTGTCATGTAGTGAGGAGCTCTCATACCTGGTCAGCGCCCTGTACAATGCCGGCACACGGCCGTACTAGGAAACAAGGGAAGGGACAGCAAACGCAGCAGCACCCCGCACTACACTACTAAGCTACAGTCTGACCCGCCAAGCGCCACACACCTGACCAATGGGCAAAGCGCTCGTATCCACCAATGACAGCGCCGCTCACAAACGCTTCCTGTACGTAGTCTATGCGAAAGGTATTGTGATTGGTAGCTAGGGAGAAAGTGGTAGTGTGTCCTTGTGAGCATGCGCGGCCAGGCAGCGCGGGAGATGTGAATGGAGTAGTGAGGAAGATGGGAAGGGGTGCTAGCTGTTCTGTTACGTTATTGGCATTCTCTGCAGGCCGCCTCATGGAGGGCTCGAGATAGAGGCATTATTGCCTGAAAGGGTTAACGGAGACAAATTGTAGTGACAGCTGTAATAATATTCGTTGTGTAGCGTTGTTGGTAACTGTCAGGTAGGTCTGTATACTGCTGACTTACCGGTTTTCTAGCATTGGACCATGTCATGCTAGTAATTTGCAATATCTTGAATACATTGCACACTACACTGCAATGCCGCACTAGTGTGCTGTCCAGTGTGAACAGAACCAAAGTTCTCTTGCAAGGATTGTGTGCAGCAGTGCATAGAGTTCACATGCATCCTTATTCTGTCCCTGTAGACCAGGGGTCAGTAACCTTTTTTTGGATGGTGTCCCGATTTTGAAAAAAAAAAAAAAAAAATCAAAGATGACGTAGTGAGTGTGCCATGTAATTAATTGAAAGGACGTCGACCCCTACATGAAAGTCATATAACACAAACCATAACAGCAACTGATTTGGTAGTCGATTAATCCTACATTTCAGTGGGATCCCTGACTTTTTTTTTTTTTTTTTCTTCACAAAGATGATCCTTATCTGGTGGATAAGACTGGGCTAAGAGTAGACTGCAGTAAGCCTGGTTTGTGGGGGGCGGAGGATGCCCCTCACACAGCCTAGTTTTTTTTATTGAAGTCCAAACCAATCTTTCCATCCTTGTTGAAATGATCAAAGGCAATTTTAGCTGCCATATTAGATTTTGCACATGCAGTTGCTGTCCTCTGACTAGGCTACCCCATGGCCCAGACACTAGTACATCATGCCTGATGCTCTCCACCCCAGTGTATCCTCTCCTTCAACTGAGAGAGTTTGCCACCTGGAGCAGCACTGCCATGTGTTAAGACAGCAGAGAGCACTGTGCCACTTAGATAAGCCTGGGGGTGCCAGGGGTTGCTGACTCCTGCTGCAGACACTTGTGTGTGTCACTGTTTGGTCCTACTCTAGGCACTGTGACAGGAGCTAAATTATTAAAACTAGCCCGCAATACATCAGTCTTAAAGGGGGTTGTTCAGGATTACAGACATTTTTTCAAGGAGGCAAGGGAAGGTAAAAAAAAAAGTCAACCCATACTCCCTTCGCAGACTGGTCCTGCTGATCCGGGGTCTTGTTTTAGCGGAAGTCCATGCTCCACTTGTGCATGACGAATGAAGCCAAACAGCAGCCTAAGGAAAGGACACGGGACGTTACAGCTGACGTATGCGAGTAACATCCTGGTTCCTTTCCTTAGGCCACTGATTCTCTCAGCAGTCACGTGTGGCGGGGACTTCTACCAAAGCGAGACCTCAGAGCAGCAGGAGCCCCGACCGCGGTGGGAGACACCACAGCATTGGGGACAGGTGAGTATGGATTGTTTTTTGGCTTTTTTTTTTTATCACCTTCTCTGGCCTCCTTGCAAAAAAACGGTTATGCTGGGCAACCCCTTTAATAATTGGCTGTGCTGGCATGAGATGTAGCAAAATTAAGAGGCATGGCTCTTTTGGGGCATCCTGGGTGGGCCATGCACCAAAATCTGAAACTAGAATTCATAATATGGCAATGAGCATGAGTCTTATAATATTAATGTGACTAGAATATCTGCGTTTGGTTGTAAGCAGGAATTTGTCTATTCACTGGCTGCAGAGATCTTTAAAAAAATATGGAATTGAAGTATGAAATATTAGGAAGTTATATAACATACAGACTCCAGCACTAGAAATTGCACTTTACTGACTGCTCTGAGCAGAATCACCTGGTCACAAACTCAGGTCATGTAAGTGTAATAATAATAATAATAATAGTCCTTTAATAGTCCCACAGTGGGGAAATTCAGTAACTGCAAGTCATAAATCCCCGCTGACCATGGTTCTGATCACCAGAGTATCACACAGTATCATAGGTCTGTATAAGGATAGGTCATCAATATCTGATCGACAGGGGTCCGACCCCTGGGACTCCCGCTGATCAGTGTTCTCAGCAATCACTATTGTAAGCCAGTGATGGGGAAGATATATTTCCCCCAGGTTTCTTTAATATGTGCCCTACTGATCTCTTGGAAAAGCAGAAAAGGGTTTTTTGGTATTTGGATTGGTGAGAGTTGGCTGGATCTCCAATCCCTAATCCATCTCTGTTATTAGGACCAAGTTGCTGGTTAATCTGTTGCACCTGCATAAAAAAGGTGCATACACAGGGGTTGGCGGTCTCGGTGTTGGACAAGATTCTGGTGGAGTTTAGTCTGAGGCTCTGTGTCGTGCCTGTAAGTGAATTAAAACTTACTGATTATTGTGGTGTGTCCAGTGCCTGGTAGAACGTCACTTGGTATAGACAGGAAGGTCTATGTTAGATCTCAACCAAGCAGGTTTTCTTTATTGCTGATGAAGGCTGTTCTTTTCTGTTGGTTTTGGACTATAAAAATAAACACAACACCCCCTGTTTGCACCCTACCAAATGTGTCACTGTATCTGTTGTGGACACGTTTTGCCTATCACTACTGAAGCTAATCTCCACACTAACAGAAACACATACAGATTCAGAGCGATTTGCTGTTAAAAATGCTGTTGGTAATTGGCGCTGTGACCCAGATGTTTACCATCGTCAAGGTCGCAGCGCCGAAAGAGTTGCACCAAACACACAACACATACACAAAGTCATCAATAAAATTTACATTTGACCCTGTCCCTTGTCCTGTCCATACCTTATCTTTATAGATTAAAATATGTCAATGGTCTCTCTAGTGATATCCGTTACACTAACCGTTAAAATAACAGCAATAACAATTATCACTAGAGATGAATGTATAAAACACCTGTTACAGGCGGAAATTTCCATCAGTCAGCTTTTCACCCATTTAAAGTCACAATATACAATCCCTGTTTTTGGCAGTTTTCAGATGGTATAATAGCAGGTGTTTTGGGGTTTTTTTGAGCCCACAGTACAAACTAATCACCTGGATTTCCAGCAGTTTGGGGTTAAAACATTTTAACGGAAAAAAATGTCATCTTCCATTTTCATGGCCCAATTCTGAGAAACATCTGTAGGATCAAAATACTCACTATACCCCTTGATAAATTCCTTGAGGGGTCTAGTTTCCAAAATGAGGCCACATTTCAGGGGTTTTCACTGTTCTGGAACCTCAAGGGCTCTGCAGATGTGACATGGTACCTGAAAACAATTCCATCAAAATCTGCCCTCCAACAGCCAAATAGCGCTCTCTCTGTTCCAAGCTCTGCCATTTACCCATACAGCAGTTTACGACCACATATGGGGTACTGCTACGTTCAGGAGAAATTGTGTAATGAACTGTGGGGTGCTTTTTCTCTCTTAACCCCTTGTGAAAATTAGAAATTTGGGGATAAAGAGACATTTTACTGGAAGTGAGTAATTTTTCCTTTTCTTGTCTCAATGGTAGTAAATACTGTGAAACCGCTGTGGCGTCAAAGTGCTCATTATACCCCTTGATAAATTCCTTCAAGGCTGTATTCTCTTAAATGGGGAAATTTAATGGGGTTTTTATTGTTCTGGTATCTCATGTGCTCTGCAAATTCAACATGGCACTTGAAAACAATTCAAGTAAAATCTGCCCTCCGAAACCTCAATGTTGCTCCTTCCCTCTATGTGCCCTTTTGTGTCCCCAAAGAGCAGATTACATTAACACATGTGGTATTTTTGTGCTTGAGAGAAAACAAACTATGGGATGCATTTTCTCCTTTAACCCCTTGTGAATGTGCAAATTTTAGGGTTCAATGAACATGGTATTGAAAAAAATTGAAATGTATATTTCTCACTTCTCAAATGCTGTCTTGAATTGTTTTGGTGGCGCAGTTTTGAAAACGGGGTGATTTATGGTGGTTTCTAATTCAAAGACCTTTCAAAGCCCCTTTGGAACTGAATTAGTATCTTGAGAAATTTATTTTGTAAATTCTTTTGAAAACTCCTTTTAGACTGTGAGCCTTATAACTAGAGATGAGCGAATCGATTCTGCAGAAGTGGAATTCGATCCGAATTTCAGGAAATCTTCGATTCTCTACGATTCCGGATTTCCTGATGCTTCGCGGTAACGAATATTTAGTAAGGACGTTTGTGACATCAGACGGTCACAAGATATTCTCTAGTGATGTGATTGGGTAGGCGTGTCTTTGCTTGTTAGCAGTTCCTTCCACATGAATAAAAGTCCGTGCTGAAGAAAGAGAGAAACATGACCACGGCATCCAAGGGCTTCTGGCATTTTGCCACCCACCCCGGCTTTCTGTAGCCCGGAAATAGCTGTTTATTCGCCACAAAGTAATTCGGATCGAAGTGAATTTTTTGGAACTTCAAATCGAACTGCCGAATCGAACTTTTGAGAAATTCGCTCATCTCTATTTATAAAGTCCAAAAAAAATTAAAGGAACGTTTAAAATGTGATGTCAACATAAAGCAGAGATATGTTAAATTGTGTTTTTTAACTAATTTAAGTGGTTTGACTCTATATGAAAAGCAGATAATTTCAAATTTAGAAAATTGCATATTTTTCTAAATTTTCACCAAATTTCCTATTTTTTCATAAATAAACATAAACAAAACATATTGACCCAAATTTAGAACAAACATGAAGTACAATGTGTTGTGAAAAATTATTCTTAAAATCATCTGGAAAAGTTAAAGCGTTCTAAAGTTATCACCACATAAAGTGACTCATGTCATATTTGAAAAATGGGGCTGTGTCATAAAGTTCAAAACTGACTATGACGCCAAGAGGTTAAAGGGGTTATCTAGGAAGATACAGTGGGGAAAAAAGTATCTAGTCAGCCACCAATTGTGCAAGTTCTTCCACTTAAAAAGATGAGGCCGACCTGTAATTGTCATCATAGGTAGACCTCAACTATGAGAGACAAAATGAGAAAACATATCTAGAAAATCACATTGTCTGATTGTTTTAAAGAATTTATTTGCAAATTATGGTGGAAAATAAGTATTTGGTCAATAACAAAAGTTCATCTCAATACTTTGTTATATATCCCTCTGTAAATCATCCATCCCCCTCTATTCTTCCATCTCTTATTTATCCTCATATATGTTTCCTTTCTTTCCAGAAAACTTTATAAGTAGCTGCCTGCTGCCCGGGAAACTCTTTGAATGAGCACTCCACCTACTGTAGCTTATTACTGTCCTGTATGTAGCTACTGAGTAATTATTGGGTTGAAATTAAAGAATTTCTTTCAACCACACTTGCTCCTGTCCATCTACATGTCATCTAGAAATTGATGGCAAGGACAAACACTAACAGATGTTGACCAATTGAAGGAAACAATTACAGCTTCCATTTACTGGATATGGACTGCCAGAAGGAAGCACCTTGCTGCTTCACCTTCCAACAATGGACTGCCTGAAGGAAGCATCTTACTATTTCACCTACCGACCCTGGCCTGCCTTAAGGAAGGAGGCCTTAGAAAGTCTCCTTCACCTGGTGGCCATAGACCTCATAAAGGAAGCGTCTTTACATGAGAATAAAGCTGCCCTTGCTGGAAGAAAAGATCCTGCTAAACTCTGATACAATACAATAGCATTATTACTTTTTTGTGTCAGACGAATATTTAGGAATACAAAATAATTTGCCTGTCCAGCTAATGACTTGTTCTTCTGTCGATACAGAGTGACCCAGCTAAGGAAGGAAAAGGTTTTGTTTTACATGCGCTTGGAGTCTTTTGTTCTCCATGTAAGGCTAACCCTTCTACGTAATTTGTAGAAAGACCAGAAGATTCAGCCTCTATTATGTAAGGAGATGTAAGCAGATTTCCTTTTACATGCAACCAAATGTGGAAATCAGAATTGACCTTAGAGCAGGACAATTATTTGATTCTCCGTAAATAAAGCAGCTTCTGATTCCTTTCTACTTGTTTATGTAGTAAAATGAGGCTAAAATTGTCCATATGAACAAGGACATAGTGATTGTGCAGGAGAGGACAAAAATGAGCAAGGATCAGGTTGGTGGCTGTCAGTTCACTCACATTAGAAGAAAACACCATTTCTTGTGGGGTCCAGCTTTGTTGGCACTATTAACTCTACATGTGATGAGAGAGAAATCAGTCTATTTAGGAAGCTTGATATCTCCTCCATACAGACAAGACGTTAGCTTGAAGGGTGTGAATGTCAGCTTTGATCCAAGGGATGGTACTAATGGCTGTTCATAGGTGACCATCTAGACAGTTTGGATGAACTGAGGCACCCTATTATCCATGTCCTCTGTGGATAACTTGAGACACATCTGAAAGAGAATTGAAAATGGATTCTGCATGCCTGGAATTTTAATTTTTAAACCTGAAATAGTTGAGATTTACCCTAGATAAAGAAACAGAAACTTCTGAAGAATCAACTGCAGGTAAAAGCAAGAAGCAATTGTGTGACAGAAGCCAAAATCAAACAATCCTCGAGGTAGGGGATGATAGTGACACCCAGTGCAGACAAAGTCTGAGTGTCAGAACCACAACACTTATTAAAGACACTTGGAGTAAAAGCGATGCAGGACACAAGATATTAGGCAGGAAAGTTGCCGCTAAATTCCAGTGACAGACGCCACAGAAAATACTGGCATTTTCAGATGGCCTTGACTCCTGAGATGAAATCCACTTGGCTGTCTGCAAAGAGGGAGTATGAGATGGCTAGCTAGGAGGCAGCAGACTTAACGTACATGACAAGAGGCTAGACTATTTAGGTTCGGCATTAAGGCGGGCAGATAACTAGCCTGTTTTGCTGAAGGGCCTTACTCTGCATCCCCCATTTCTCTCCTGAAAGGTGTGGCAGGACATCCTCACAACTTGCCAGGCAAGATCAATAAAATCATGTGACTTCTGTCCTCCCGCTGCGACCTCCCTGATGCATGGCTTTTGATTGTCCTTTTCCAGTCTTAATAGAGGAGCAATCCACACTTAACTCCCCCATTACGGAGGAGGAACTGACCAAAGCAATTTAATGGTTGATGACTCATAAAGTCTCTGGCCCAGACGGCCTGACTTTGGAATATTATAAAATACTGAAAACCCTGGTGACACCTATCCAAACCAAACTCTACAACTGATACAGGAAGGGACAGGGAATACTGGTGGACTCCAACACTGCTTATATCAAAGTACTCCCCAAACTGGGGAAAAACCTAACCCAGACAGCCTGATATAGACCAATTTAAATAACATAGATTTGAAGATGAAACCCCTTCCCAACATTCGCCGTAATAGTATAGGATCTGAGCAGCCGCCATAGCTACCGGGTCTCTGCTGTATTATACTAATTCCCGTGATCAGTGCCCACACTGGCACATTCGGTCAGCTTTGATCAAGCCGCCATTTTGCCGGGGATCGCCAGCCCCGGATCTCGGTCATGACAGCCGGGAGCTTATTGAAGGTTTCCAGGCTTGTCTCCTATTCATTTGTATGGCAGGCTGCTTTATGCCGATATATTGCATTGCATAAGTTATCAGACTCCCTAGTAAATGCAATTTAAAAAAATATATATACAGTATAGAAAAAAAAAAAAAATCAAAAGTATTAAAAGTTCAAATCACCCTCCCTAGAATGTCTGAAAATCGGTGTATAAATTCTATAAAAATATTTTTGCCATACAGAGAACGCCGTAGCGGAAAAAAAAATCAAAAGTGCCGAATCGCTGTTTTTTCACTATTTCACCTCTGATAAAAATTTTAATAAAAAGTGATCAAAGACATTTCTCAAAATGTTATAACTAAAAAGTACACCTGGCCCCACAAAAAAAGGACACCCTGTACATCCCTGTACACAGAAACATTTATTGTCAATATAAATATCAATTCTTATTATTTATTATCAAATATAATTAATATCAAATGTAAATATAAAGTTTCAGAATGTGGTGACTTTTAGAAAAAAAAATTTTTTTTGCTAAATTTTAGATTTCTGTGAAGGGGTTAAATGTAATTACAACTATATAAATTTGGTATCCCCGGAATCGCACCAAAACATAGAATACAGTTAATGTGTCATTTGAGTGAATGCAGTAAAAACTAATTCCAACCCATTCTGAATTTTTTTCCAGCTTCCCAGTACATTGTATAGAATAATACATGGTACCATGATGAAGAACAATGTGTCCTGCAAACATTAACCCCTCATATGGCTCTGTGAATGGAAAAATAACAAGGTTATGGGGTTTGGAAGGCGGAAAGGCAAAAACGAAAATCAAAAAATTCCTCCAGCTGGAAGGGGTTAATTAATATATCTAAGACTCATCCCCAGTTATATTGATGATAGATGCTGAAAAAGATTTTGATTGTGTTGCTGGAGGTGGTTGGGCACTGTACTACACACTATGGATTTCTCCCCGAGGGTGCAGGTGTTTACACAGGGCTATATCTCACAGACCTTTATTCTTGGGGGCTAGATGGGGCTGCCCCCGTCCCTGCTCCTGTTTAACTTTGTGGTTGAATCCTTGTCCATTTATCTCTCAGCTGTCTCTTCCCTTCACCCTTATTTCTTACATATCTATCTCTTTATCTCTCATCTCTTTTTTCATCTCTCTCATCTTTCTCTTTTTCATATCTTTTATTTTTATAATTAAAGGAAAAACAAAAAAAAGTTTTCATCTGTCTTATATTTTTCTCATCTGTCTCTCTCTGGTGTCTAATATCTGCTTCATCTCTCTCTCTTCTCTGTCAATCTATCTTTCATCTGTCGTTTAACTTCTCTCCCTTTCATCAGTCTCTCCTCTAGCTGTCTCTATCTTTTTTTTCTGTCTCTCTCGTTTATCTTTCTCTCATATCTCAGTTGTTTCCTTCATATCTTTCTCGTTTCTAGCTGTTTCTCTTCCCTCATCTTTATCTCTATATATTTCTTTCTCTCAGTTCTCACATCTTTCTCTAGTTCTCATATTTTCTAGCTTTTATCTGTCTCTCTCATGTGCCTCTCTCTTTCCTCTCTCATATCACTATTTTTATATCTGACTCTTTCAAGTGTCTCTTTCATTTTTCTCAGCTCTCTTCCATCTTTATCTCTCACATGTGTTTCTCATTTGTCTCTATCTTTTTCCCTTGTCTGACTTATTTTTCATTTGTCTTTCTGTCGTTCTTATCTCTATGATTATCAGTCTATCTCTTTTATAATCTCTTTCTTTCCTCTGCCTTTCTTCTCATTCCCTCCCTCCTATCTCATATTACTATTTTATATCTGTATCTCTGTCATGTCTGTCTCCTATCTATCTTACTATTGTCTTGTTTTGTCTTTATCATCTGTTTTTTTCATCTTTGTCTCTCACGTATGTCTCTCTCTCTCTCTTTTCTCTCTTTGTCATCAGACTCTTTTAATTTCAACACTGAAATAATTTTTTTCATCTCTTTTCTGTCTCTCTAATAGCTGCCTCCTCTCTCTCTTTTATCAGTCTTTCTATTTCAGGGTTCTTTCATATCTTTCTCTCCTTCATAGCTCTTTATCTTCCCTATCTTTCTCTCTTTCTCATATATGTGTTTCTCTCTTTCAGCTGTAGAAATAGATACTAAAAAGAAGGGAAGCGAAACGGGGCGCAAAATGTGTAGTATTGTTAACGGGGTGAAGAACCTGTACCTGTGTTGAATGCTGCTCACCTTTGGAGGTTGTGCATGTATCTGAACCTTTGATGGGCCGCCTGAACCCTGCAGGTAGCCAATGGTCAGGCTCACTGAATCTGACGGAAGCTGATAACACAAAGCAGGCGCTAATCCGTTTTCTCAGAAAGATGGGTGAATGTCAGTACCTAGATATAGGTTGCCAGTCAGATGTATACTTCAGACTACATCCAAACATTTTGTGTCCTTTTAAAATACACAGAGTAAACGCGGCATTAAAAGGTCAATGCGGGCATCCAATGTTGCCCTACCAACATACACAAATCTCCAGCTATTTGCATAGCTTAATTAGTGAATACATAGAATATGACTTATCTTTTATCATAGAAACCACTTCATAAATTACTAAATAAATAATGAATTGATATATGAATTAGGAAATAAACTAATAAATAAATATATAAACATTAATTGCAAGTTTTAAAATGAATTATAAAATCTTGTATATATAAAATAGATATTATTGTTAATATTGTGCAATTTATAATATAAAACCAATTTTCAGCAGTTCATATATAATAATCATTAGAAACATAAGGGATTGGGCCTGAATAATTGTGGGTGCATAGACTTATGACGAATTGCTATGATACATCTTAGCTGACAGTTACAGATTCTAATGTATTACCACCCCTTATTTACTAGATGGCAGCAGAGTCTCGCTTTGAGCTGTATGGGGTTCTAAAGGGACGTGAGATGTCGATCATTGCTCACTGTACATCAGTGTTAGGAATATTCAAGTACATGTGTGTATGTATATACAGTACAGACCAAAAGTTTGGACTCACCTTCTCATTCCAAGAGTTTTCTGTATTTTCATGTCTATAAAAATTGTAGATTCACACTGAAGGCATCAAAACTATGAATTAACACATGTGGAATTATATACTTAACAAAAAAGTGTGAAACAACTGAAAATATGTCTTATATTCTAGGTTCTTCAAAGTAGCCACCTTTTGCTTGGATTACTGCTTTTCACACTCTTGGCATTCTCTTGATGAGCTTCAAGAGGTAGTCACCTGAAATGATCTTCCAACAGTCTTGAAGGAGTTCCCAGAGATGCTTAGCACTTGTTGGCCCTTTCGTCTTCACTCTGCGGTCCAGCTCACCCCAAACCATCTCGATTGGGTTCAGGTCTGGTGACTGTGGAGGCCAGGTCATCTGGCGTAGCACCCCATCACTCTCCTTCTTGGTCAAATAGCCCTTACACAGTCTGGAGGTGTGTTTGGGGTCATTGTCCTGTTGAAAAATAAATGATGGTAAAACTAAACGCAAACCGGATGGAATAGCATGCCGCTGCAAGATGCTGTGGTAACCATGCTGGTTCAGTATTCCTTCAGTTTTGAATAAATCCCCAACAGTGTCACCAGCAAAGCACCCCCACAACATCACACCTCCTCCTCCATGCTTCACGGTGGGAACCAGGCATGTAGAGTCCATTCGTTCACCTTTTCTGCGTCGCACAAAGACACGGTGGTTGGAACCAAAGATCCCAAATTTGGACTCATCAGACCAAAGCACAGATTTCCACAGGTCTAATGTCCATTCCTTGTGTTCTTTAGCCCAAACAAGTCTCTTGTGCTTGTTGCCTGTCCTTAGCAGTGGTTTCCTAGCAGCTATTTTACCATGAAGGCCTGCTGTACACAGTCTCCTCTTAACAGTTGTTGTAGAGATGTGTCTGCTGCTAGAACTCTGTGTGGCATTGACCTGGTCTCTAATCTGAGCTGCTGTTAACCTGCGATTTCTGAGGCTGGTGACTCGGATGAACTTATCCTCCGCAGCAGAGGTGACTCTTGGTCTTCCTTTCCTGGGGCGGTCCTCATGTGAGCCAGTTTCTTTGTAGCGCTTGATGGTTTTGGCCACTGCACTTGGGGACACTTTCAAAGTTTTCCCAATTTTTCGGACTGACTGACCTTCATTTCTTAAAGTAATTATGGCCACTCGTTTTTCTTTACTTAGCTGCTTTTTTCTTGCCATAATACAAATTCTAACACTCCATTCAGTAGGACTATCAGCTGTGTATCCACCTGACTTCTGAACAACACAACTGATGGTCCCAACCCCATTTATAAAGAAATCCCACTTATTAAACCTGACAGGGCACACCTGTGAAGTGAAAACCATTTCAGGTGACTTCCTCTTGAAGCTCATCAAGAGAATGCCAAGATTGTGCAAAACAGTAATCAAAGCAAAAGGTGGCTACTTTGAAGAACCTAGAATATAAGACATATTTTCAGTTGTTTCACACTTTTTTGTTAAGTATATAATTCCACATGTGTTAATTCATAGTTTTGATGCCTTCAGTGTGAATCTACAATTTTTATAGTCATGAAAATACAGAAAACTCTTGGAATGAGAAGGTGTGTCCAAACTTTTGGTCTGTACTGTATACAGTATATATAATTTTTTTTTTAACTGATTTTAGATGAATCTTTCCATTACTTAGTCAGTTAATGTAAGTACTTTGTTAATAATTTCAACAATTATTAAAGGTATTGGAGTTTAATTCAGATGCTTATCTCCTAAATTCAGTTTGTTTTCCCTAGGATGGAATAATGGAGTCCTGCATAATGAGGCAGAGTCCCTACTGAATGGTAGTATATCAAATCTTCTTTATATACATTACTTGGACTATGGTTTTCTATGACGCCTAAACATCAATGGTTCATTTCTTTCAATCATCTCAAACAAGAAAGTGTGTTGGAGCTGAACTTCAATAGCTATGTCCAAAGAATACGCTACCAGGATTGTTACTGGATGTTAGGTGTATCCAGTCTTCTTTGTGTACATCTTGGGTGGTTCTTTAGTGTGGTCCCGATGTTAGTGAGCACTGGCCTTAGTTTCATTATTGAATTTACTCACTTTACGTACACTGGCCTTAAAGTTGTAGTGGTCGAACTTTGTAGATCCAAAACATCTTTTTCTTTCATGCAAAGCAATTTGTAATGTAATCTGTAATGGTTTCTATTGGAGTAATGTGTATGGGTTTTATTCCCCAGACTGATGCAGTATACAGTGTCACAAAAGCCCAAGTTTTAAAAAACCTTTATTGATATGGTTTCTATACCCATTAAGTCTACAATGTGTTGTCCTTCCGCCATACTGCAATTTGCCACTACATTCCGTTAGATACAGTGCCTTGCGAAAGTATTCGGCCCCCTTTGAACTTTTCAACCTTTTGCCACATTTCAGGCTTCAAACATAAGGATATAAAATTTAAATTTTTTGGTGAAAAATCAACAACAAGTGGGACACAATTGCGAAGTGGAACGAAATTTATTGGATATTTTAAAATTTTGTAAAAAATTAAAAACTGAAAAGTGGGGCGTGCAATATTATTCGGCCCCCTTAAGTTACTACTTTATAGTGCCACCTTTTGCTGCGATTACAGCTGCAAGTCGCTTGGGGGTATGTCTCTATCAGTTTTGCACATTGAGAGACTGAAATTCTTGCCCATTCTTCCTTGGAAAACCGCTCGAGCTCAGTGAGGTTGGATGGAGAGCGTTTGTGAACAGCAGTTTTCTGCTCTTTCCACAGATTCTCGATTGGATTCAGGTCTGGACTTTGACTTGGCCATTCTAACACCTGGATACGTTTATTTTTGAACCATTCCATTGTAGATTTTGCTTTATGTTTGGGATCATTGTCTTGTTGGAAGATAAATCTCCGTCCCAGTCTCAGGTCTTTCGCAGACTCCAACAAGTTTTCTTCCAGAATGGTCCTGTATTTGGCTCCATCCATCTTCCCATCAATTTTAACCATCTTCCCTGTCCCTGCTGAAGAAAAGCAGGCCCAAACCATGATGCTGCCACCACCATGTTTGACAGTGGGGATGGTGTGTTTATGGTGATGAGCTGTGTTGCTTTTACGCCAAACCTATCGTTTTTGGTTTCATCTGACCAGAGCACCTTCTTCCACATGTTTGGTGTGTTTCCCAGGTGGCTTGTGGCAAACTTTAAATGAGACTTTTCATGGATATCGTTGAGAAATGGCTTTCTTCTTGCCACTCTTCCATAAAGGCCAGATTTGTGCAGTGTACGACTGATTGTTGTCCTATGGACAGACTCTCCCACCTCAGCTGTAGATCTCTGCAGTTCATCCAGAGTGATCATGGGCCTTTTGGCTGTATCTCTGATCAGTCTTCTCCTTGTTTGAGATGAAAGTTTAGAGGGATGGGCGGGTCTTGGTAGATTTGCAGTGGTCTGATACTCCTTCCATTTCAATATGATCGCTTGCACAGTGCTCCTTGGGATGTTTAAAGTTTGGGAAATCTTTTTGTATCCAAATCCGGCTTTAAACTTCTCCACAACAGTATAACGGACCTGCCTGGTGTGTTCCTTGGTCTTCATGATGCTCTCTGCGCTTTAAACAGAACCCTGAGAGTATCACAGAGCAGGTGCATTTATACGGAGACTTGATTACACACAGGTGGATTATATTTACCATCATCAGTCATTTAGGACAACATTGGATCATTCAGAGATCCTCACTGAACTTCTGGAGTGAGTTTGCTGCACTGAAAGTAAAGGGGCCGAATAATATTGCACGCCCCACTTTTCAGTTTTTTATTTTTTACAAAAGTTTAAAATAACCAATAAATTTCGTTCCACTTCACAATTGTGTCCCACTTGTTGATTCTTCTCCAAAAAATTAAAATTTTATATCTTTATATTTGAAGCCTGAAATGTGGCAAAAGGTTGAAAAGTTCAAGGGGGCCGAATACTTTCGCAAGGCACTGTACATATATATATATATATATATATATATATATATATATATATAACACACAGTGGGGAAAAAAGTATTTAGTCAGCCACCAATTGTGCAAGTTCTCCCACTTAAAAAGATGAGAGAGGCCTGTAATTGACATCATAGGTAGACCACAACTATGAGAGACAAAATGAGAAAACAAATCCAGAAAATCGCATTGTCTGATTTTGTAAGAATTTATTTTCAAATTATGGAGGAAAATAAGTATTTGGTCACTTACAAACAAGCAAGATTTCTGGCTCTCACAGACCTGTAACTTCTTCTTTAAGAGGCTCCTCTGTCCTCCACTCATTACCTGTAGTAATGGCTCCTGTTTGACATTGTTATCAGTATAAAAGACACCTGTCCACAACCTCAAACAGTCACTCTCCAAACTCCACTATGGTGAAGACCAAAGAGCTGTGGAAGGACAACAGAAACAAAATTGTACACCTGCACTAGGCTGGGAAGACTGAATCTGCAATAGGCAAGCAGCTTGGTGTGAAGAAATCAACTGTGGGAGCAATAATTAGAAAATGGAAGACATACAAGACCACTGATAATCTCCCTCGATCAGGGGCTCCACGCAAGATCTCACCCCGTGGGGTCAAAATGATCACAAGAACGGTGAGTAAAACTCCCAGAACCACACGGGGGACCTAGTAAATGACTTGCAGAAAGCTGGGACTAACGTAACAAAGGCTACCGTCAGTAACACACTACGCCGCCAGGGACTCAGATCCTGCAGTGCCAGACGTGTCTCCCTGCTTAAGCCAGTACATATCCGGAGCTGTCTGAAGTTTGCTAGAGAGCATTTGGATGTTCCAGAAGAGTATTGGGAGAATGTCATATGGTCAGATGAAACCAAAGTAGAATTGTTTGGTAGAAACACAACTCGTCGTGTTTGGAGGAGAATGAATGCTGAGTTGCATCCAAAGAACACCATACCTACTGTGAAGCATGGGGGTGGCAACATCATGCTTTGGGGCTGTTTCTCTGCAAAGGGACCAGGACGACAAATCCGTGTACATGAAAGAATGAATGGGGCTATGTATCGTGAGATTTTGAGTGTAAACCTCCTTCCATCAGCAAGGGCATTGAAGATGAAACGTGGCTGGGTCTTTCAGCATGACAATGATCCCAAGCACACTACCAGGGCAACGAAGGAGTGGCTTCGTAAGAAGCATTTCAAGGTCCTGGAGTGGCCTAGCCAGTCTCCAGATCTCAACCCCATAGAAAACCTTTGGAGGGAGTTGAAAGTCCGTGTTGCCCAGCGACAGCCCCAAAACATCCCTGCTCTAGAGGAGATCTGCATGGAGGAATGGGCCAACATACCAGCAACAGTGTGTACAAACCTTGTGAAGACTTACAGAAAACGTTTGACCTCTGTCATTGCCAACAAAGGATATATAACAAAGTATTGAGATGAACTTTTGTTATTGACCAAATACTTATTTCCCACCATAATTTGCAAATAAATTCTTTAAAACAATCAATGTGATTTACTAGATGTTTTCTCATTTTGTCTCTCATAGTTGAGGTCTACCTATGATGACAATTACAGGCCTCTCATCTTTTTAAGTGGGAGAACTTGCACAATTGGTGACTGACTAAATACTTTTTTCCCCACTGTATATATATAATCTCCTCTGTGTCTCTCTTTCTCTTATCTGTCAATCTCTCACTTTTTCATGTGTTGCTCTCTCATCTGTTTCTTTCTTATAACAGTCTTTTGCATTTTTTGCTCTGTCTCATATGTCTTCCTCTCCTGTCTCTTTCTCATATCCTTTTCTCTCTTATCTCTCATATTTTACTCACACTCGTATATCTCATATCGTTTTCACTCTCATGTTTTTTATTTATTTATTTTTTACATATCGGTCTCATATTTGTATTTCTCATATCTCTCACTTATCTGTCTGTATCCCTTTCTATTAGCTTTGTCTTTCCCATATCTTTTTTTTTTTCTCTATCACCCAACCCGTGCTCTCCGTTCACTCAATGACCTAAGACTCACATCCTCTATTTTCAGAACCTCCCACGCTCGTATACAAGACTTCTCCCGAGTTGCACCACTTCTCTGGAATGCTCTATCCCAGACTATCAGATTAACCCCCAATTTCCACAGCTTCAAGCGTAAACTAAAGACATATCTTTTCAGACAGGCCTATCACAACTCCTAATGTAAACCTTTCCGTAGTTAGAATCCCTAAAACGTACCCTCCTCTGTTCACGCTCCCTCATTACTTCACAGGATATGATGCCATATCAGACTAACTTTATATGTCGAGGCACCATCTGCACGTTAAAGGACACGACTGATGACGGCTCATACAGCTTTATATATGTGTAATGACAGTAACCTATATTACAGAATTGTCTGACCATTGTACAAGCAATGCTACGTCTGTTGCCGCCCCTGCTACCTCCTGTGTCACCCCTCTACCTCATAGATTGTAAGCTCTTGCGAGCAGGGCCCTCAGTTCCAGTGTGTGAATTGACTATTTCTTTGTATCTTTTTTGTCAGTACTTGAACCCTACAAATTGTACAGTGCTGCGGAATATGTTGGCGCTATATAAATAACATGTATTATCTTTTTTTTTTCTGTCTCTCATGTCTTGCTTTGTCATATCTGTATTTCTCTCATTTATGTCTCTCCCCCTCAAATCTGTCTGCCATTTGTCCTGTTTCACCCTCATGTCTCTATTTCTCACAACTTTCTCCTATATCTTCCATCTGTCTTTTACCAATCTATTTAATCTATCTTCCTGTGTCTGTCTCCATCTTATACCTCCCTCATCTCTCTCGTCTGTTATTCTCTCTTTGTTTAGAAAGAAATGGAAAAAACAGCGCAGAGCGCTAATAGTGTAAAACTAAAGAATGATAGATATCAGAACACTGATACAAATTGCTCACCTTGGTGGGTTGTGATCAGCTCACAACAACTTAGTAGGCATGTAAATTGAAATCATCTTCATTGGGACCTTTATTTTTTATTTTTTTTTTCCAATTAATTTTTTTATATTTATTAATTCTATATACTTCATTCCTCGCATTACCTCTCCTAGTTTCTTCTCCTTTCCCCATGGACCATTTGATCCAATTACCCACAGTCCTTGATCTTTGTTATTTTATTATTTTTCATATTTTATCATTTGTACCTATATTATTGTTTGCTTAGTCATTAACATATTTTACATATTTATGAATTATTCATATAATGTACTTTTTCTATTGCTTCTGTGTTTTCAAACCAATTTTTCAGTTTTTTTTTTCACATACAATCCATCTATATATTTATTATATATTATTAGTACTTAATCATACACTTCAATTACGACTGAAGCATGTTTTTTGTACAATTAGCGCTATATACATATTTATATCTATACAGCACAAGTTCTACTCTCTATTCCTTAGCCCACAATGCTAGCCATTCCTTTTTATCACTTGTTAGAATCAGCGCATTATGAATACGCAGTTTATCTGTTTCAACAGCTGATCACTGTCGTAGCACAGAGCCTGGTGCTGCGAAGCGATCCTTCTCCTTTTCTTTCATTGTAGGCACACATCACACATGTGCTCTATATTTCCTTCTCAACAGCTGATCGCTATCACGGCAAGTCGCTCCGTGCTGTGAAGCGATCCTTTGACAGTAATATTGAAATACACTATTATTGCCATGTTGGATCCTTCTCTCTTTTCCTTTTCTACCCACAACATACAATAGTTTATTTTTATTTATATATTTGTATTTATTTATTTTATTTAATCTATTTTATTTAGTTTTGACCCATTACCCACGCCCCCACACGTAAGGGGCGTGGCTACCGCCCATTTTTGTCCCATTTTTTAAATTTTGTAAAGTATATATATGTCATGCTACCCATTCTATGTTTTTATGCACACTTGAAAAAGGGGCTTGTCCCGAAACGCGGCGTTTGTTTTATTCAATTGGATTAAAGACTACATTTATTCTGGACCAGAGCTCATCTGCCTCCTCTTTTCTACCTGCATCTGGATTCTCACTTTGTTGTCACTCTCACATCTTTATTTTATATTTGTCTCTCTTGCTCTCATTTGTCTTTCATATCTGTGTCACTTCTATTTCTCATATGCACCTACTCTATTCCAGCCTTTACTTCTACCTTCCTGTGCAGTATGTTAGCCTTTCAGAACGGTGGCAGAAAGTCAATGCAACACCTGTAGCTGGATGTTTGGCCCGTAGCCCAATGTCATGTGTAGGCCTTCTCATGGCTTATGTCAACATTGTTTGCCCCAACCCCCCTAAACTTGGAACGAGATGTCCAATTTCACTTGAAGTACAAAATGGATCGCTGCCCTCCTAGCCTTTCTACTGCTTGAGGCAAAAATGGTGCCCCCAACATAACACACACAAGGCCAATGCAAACAGGCGATTGGCAGGGATCCTGGACCTCAGATCACCACAGATCTTCATCTGATGACCTAAGGATAAATCAAACTGGAAAAAAAAAGACTGGAGAGTTTGTGTTGCTTTTTGATGCAGATTTCCTGCAGTTTGTGAGCCAAAGCCAGGAGTTGAGTCAACAGAGAGGAACAGTATAGTAAGAAAAAACTGCAGGAAAATCTGCAGCAAAAAAGCAACACCAACTTTGTCTCTCAAGCCTTTAGCTGTGCTGTTAATTGCGCTGCAGTTTGAAAATGATCCGGCATGAATCAATGTTCTGTCACAACTTTTGTTATGTTTTGTATATCTAGCAGAAGCCAGAGCAGAGTGACAAAAACAGCAGCACAACTACTGTGTACTGTGTGAATATACTCCAAGAGGAAGATGCCACTCAGTATTATCAGACAAAGAGAAATGATCAGCATTTCAGTAAGAAAAAGTGGGTATAAGTAGTGCAGCTAGGAAGAAAAAAAAAATTGCATAGTTTTTTTTGCATGTGCCACAGGAAGATAATTCACAAAAAGAATGAGCATGTTCACTGAAATCCCACTGAATGGAGCACAACCATGGCAGAAATCCTGTAACATACATTGGACTTTTCTTGTATAAAATGTAGAGAAAGTAACAGACCCAACCTAACCACATAAATTAGGCAATGTTCACATTTAAATAACAGGCTCAGCCACAGATTTTTGTTATATTTGATGGGAAAAAAAAAATTAGCACTGCATGCAAAGGGACAGACACCATGACAATCTAACCAATTATAAGCCAATGGGATCTACTTGTGCTTGTCATGTGACAGATCTGAAACTATTTCATGCCTTCTTTTTTAATGGAAACCATGATGCAAATGTGAACAGAGCCTTAACAACAAAGTTCAGTCATTTGTTTTTACACACAAAGAGGAATGCACGCAGGTGAACACTGGCTCAGTTTTAAAACAAAAATTCACACGCTCAGACATTTTACTGAGGCACATATTATACATACAATATATACATATACACACATACTGTAACATATTCTGTTCATACATACTCAGAGGCATGCTCTAACACATACATACATATATACACAAATGCTATAAACACACACAAACTTATACACACCACAAAAATGTCTTCCCATACCTACAATATATGGGGGCATACAACTAAATCTCTCTCCTCATTGTTTACAGCTGCTTTCCTGTTACAGGCCTCTCCGCAGGTCAGATTGACCACTTTGTCCCTGCTCCCAGGCAGACAGGTTCTCTTCTTTCTGCATACCATTTTCATTTTTGAGCCCAGATAAAAGTCTAGATAAGTTTTGTAAGCAGTGCTTTGGTTACCTGAGTATGTGAATTCAGAGATAACTGTGCCCTTTGCAACTGGGTTGGAATTAGCTGAAAGCTAGGAAGTGTAGGGAAGAGGAGACAGGAAGGCAGCTGAAATCCTGGGATGAGAAAACCCATTTAAAACAGTCAGTGTGTAGTGGATAGGATTCTAGTGAATCCCATCCCCACACTGTGGTAAAATACACGCAGCAGAATACGCTGTGATTTCCAAAACTGTTGCGGTTTTGGAAATATCAGCATGTCAATTATACCTACAGAAACGCCGGCGGTTTCCCTATAAGTATAATTGAAGCAGAAAGTCCGCAGAGGAAATCTGTGAAAATCGCTGCGGGAAAAACCAAGATGCGTTGCCATCGCAGTTTTTCCCGCAACGCTTTTGCTGCGGGATGCTACGTGGGGCCTTAGCCTAAGTCCTTGAATCAATCTCTACAATGCTATCTGATAAACGTCTGTGACACCTGCTGGATGTTTGCGTCTTGCAGGAAGGTACTGTCTGATACAAGGGTTTGAAATCACAGTGACTGCAAAACGTGCACAGTCACTTACTGTATCAACTTCTAGAAAGTTCTATACATTGTAGGGATTTAAAAGAAGATTCAGTGTATAATATACTAGCCATCCTAATTTATTTATCATCTTCGAAGTGCCTGTATATCTTGTGAGAGCACACATGATATATGAGGTTTCCCCAGTAGACTATGATTTTTTTGCTTATCTTTTCTTTTATTAAAATCATCTAACGTATTTACATGGGGCATTCTTTATTCTCTCTCCTTAGAACCTGCTGTAAACCACCATCTCAAGAACCCCGTACCTCTGTAAAACTCACCAGAGAACAGATCTTGAGGTGAGTGACTAGACGCAGCTGCATGAGGGATGAAGGCAGGGGCATTGCTATAAAACCAGACCCCTGGTGGGCAACTCAGATGCTGCTAACTGCAGCCATTAGATGAGTCGATATGTAAAAGGCGCAGAATATACAAGGGAGCAGTATTAATCTGGTACCAGCTCCCTTGTGTAAACCCTCTCATTATTCTATGAATCACTTTCATACTAGAGGTCCAGAAATACTTTTAAATAGCTGTTATAACAGTTTGAAGTGTTTCTAGCATTCTTCCATATTCTCCCCTCGGTGTTGCTGCTCCCCTGTGCTACTGGGGGTGTGCACTGGATAGGATCAGTCTCCTTTACCTTCCCTATCAGCTTTACTGCCATGCTCCTGTCAAGGCTCTGGTCCTTCCCTGACTAGCAGGACAGAAAGCTATTTTTATTGGCTGTTTTGCAGTGAACAAAGGATCACTATGCAGAGATCTGGATGAGCATCTACCAGCCCTCAATTAGGTGTCTGTGCACATTGGTATACACTTTGAACTAGGTTGCATCAAGCTAAGTATGCTGAAGTCCTAACCCTATTAGATCATGTTTTATTTTTTTTCTCCAATGGCATATTTAATAGCATGCCCACCCCTCTAAAGTAATAAGTCACCAGTAGGAACAAGATTGAGATTGGACACCCACCTTGATGTTCTTTTGAGCTGCAAATGTAACTACCAATAATACGTATAAAGCGTCACACAACATTATGTACCAAACCCTCATGTGGTAAAGGATTTTTATATGTGGCAATAAATACTATATACAATGGAATCATAGTTTTAATATAAAAATTTGTAGGCAATATGGCAGCATCTGACAGACGTTCCATTAAGGTCATTACTTCCCTTTATTTTTTTAAAATTTTCTGTACAGGGATGAATGATTTGTATAATGTACATTCATAGAAAGCTGTATATACTGGGGAATAATGGAGGAATCATGTCACTATTACACTAGGTTCTTACATAACAAGCTGACATTTTTGATATTCACTTTTATTTATTATTTGGTAAAGCTATGCTGTACATGGGAATATCATCTTCTCTTCAATCTTGAGAGGATAGAGTTTATGTAAAGGACACAGTTCACGGACTGAACACTTATGGAATTCCATAGTTCTCAGTGAGCCCAACCACTCCCAACATGGCAGAGAACGGCAACATGAATGCCCCTTCATTTTTAGACCACGGCTTTGCCTATTCTTGGAGTATAAAACTGGAGATCTGGGATATTATTATTAATCTGATTCACAGTCTTGTAAACAAATACAAAAGGAACAGAATGTGCTTAGATACAAAAGGAAAGACAACAGAACAGGTTGTGTAACCAGACAGCTGATTCACAGAGTGCTTTTGTGTGTATGTTACATAGAGATGTTTCATCGGGATTACATCTCCAATGTATTTTTTTTTTATCCCTAAATAAAAATAGATTTATTACAAAAACGAATAACACTTTGTCTTAAAACAAGGAAGGCAGAAAATAAAGTCCTTTGAATCAACCCTGGGGGGTGGGGGAAGGAAAAGGTTTAGAACTCTTTTCCTCGTGCAACAAGAAGCAGTTCCTCCTTTTGAGACTTCATTAGTGTAACCTCTGCATTGACTAGCCAAGATCTCCTACTTCATGGTCCACTGGTGGTGGCACATTGGGCATAACTGTAGATGAAGACCCTGCAGTAAGGTAGCCAGCAACGCCAGGTCCTGAACAAATTAGAAAGTTAGGTTAGTCTTATGTGTCAATGGTTATTAAAAAAACATCCTATAAAAATATTCATCTAATTTGCTGAGGTGAGATTTAAAGGGGTTGTCCCACGAACCCCACTGGGGGCTGCATCACTAGAGCCCCCATCAATCACAAAAATAGGGTCCAGTGCCCCCACTGGTCAAGCATGTCCACTGCTGAACCATTCAACTCCATGGGACTGCTGAATATAGCAAACAATAATCTATGGGTGTCACCCCTATTCTTGTGATCGGTGCAAGTCCCACCAGCAATCAGGCACTTATCCTCTATCTTGTGAATAGGGAACAAGTGTTTATGGGACAACCACATTAAGGCTAGGGCTCTATAGCGACTAATATTAATTTCACTGTGTCTCTATAGGAAAAAAAATTGAAAAATCTAACTGACCAAAAGTCTAACTCCACTCAAAACCTGAAAATTTAGGTCAAACCAGAAAGCTCTTACCATGTCACACTCAGAGGGAGTAAGAAGATACAATGTGGAAAGATGTATGGTGGAGTCCTCGTGCTGCTATTGCAGAAAAACATGTCAACTGCACAGTGAAATTTTGCTGCAGAAAAGGGATGAGATTTGCAGCAAGAATCCTTTACGGATATGATCTAGATGTTAATCTCCTGCTTAAATTAATAATACTGTGTTTTTGAGCAGTCCATGTACCTACCTGAGACACTAAGGGAGCACTGTGAACGTAGATGGGTTTCTTTCCCTAACCCTATAGAGCCACTATTTGTTCATCAGTAAATAAAAACAGCGGAGACAACTCCATGTCTCAAAGCAGCTCTTTATCACTAGTATAGGTCATAAATATAAGATCAGGTGGGACTGACTGCGGGTATTCCCGCCAATCGGCTGTTTGAATGGGCTACTGTGCTCCAGAATATGACACAGCACAGCCCTGTATGTGTAATATCTGTACTGCAGCACTGTTCCCAGCAGAACTATTCATGGCCATCACCACATGTCTGAAAATGCTCTGGTGCCTGTTCCAAAGTGCAGGCATTACACTTGGTGGGCAGATGAATCTGTGCTCCCATTCACTTCGATGAGAACACTGGAGATAGCCGAAGTACAGCACATGGTGATTTCCAGCACCCCCATTGAAGAGAATTGAAGCACTGTCTAATAGATATGGATCCTCTATGGATAGAGGATCAATCTTCTTGGTGGCATAAACCCTCTAAGGGCTTACATACTAGATAGTTAAAACATAATATATCATGTCTGAAATGCAATGATGATGGATGACAGATCAGCAGGATGATGAGAAGCCTTCATTAGGACAGAGGAAACAGTACATAATATATAAGGCATGTATAGGGATTTGGAAAAACTAATTTAATCATATGTAAAGGTGCCGATATTACTTTGATAGCCAAACACTGCTTTAGCAAAATGCTATTCCTTTTGGCTCCCCCATAAGCATGCATTCTCAGTTGAGTATGCTCATGTTTTCAATGGGTAGAGGGGAGTAGATAGCCTCCAGACAACTCGGGCAGTGGCTTATCTTGCAGGTAAACAAAGGATCGAACATGATAAAATTCAACATCCCCAACTCCCAACATCATCTGCCGCAGGAGAGTTGGAGGCCTATACACACAAGATAGTCAGCTGGTTCGGCTAACTGTTTCTTATGCGCATTTGGGGACTTGAAGGAGAAAAAATGGAAAACATGTCAGAGTACTTGCCCTGATAGTTGCTTCATATACTTAGTAAGATGCAGGAGCTCATTGTACCTATAGAGCATTGATGGCCGCCAGTGCTGTCCTAAGAGCAAACTCCGCTCTAGATGTGGCTGCAGTGTCAGTAGATGATGGTGGAGTAGTAAGTACATCTTCTCTTCTCAGGCACTCCCCACAATCGGCTGCTGATCCTGCAGCCAATCTCAGTATTTCAGAAACCTTGAACACAAATTAACTGCTACTAACCCCTGCCCTGACTCCAGCCATGCTTCCAATTCTCCCTGCCCCTTTCCAGCATCAGGAAACCAGTCCTACTTACATTTTAGGATGGGTTTTTACACAGAGGACAGTACTGGCGGCCTTTTAGTGTTTCACAACCACACCCCTATAGGCAAAACAAACTCCTACATCTAAGGGTATGTGGACAGCTATCCCAACACGTACCATGACATGTTGTGCTCAATTTCTGGAAAAATCGCTATATCAGTATCTGTCTCCAGTGTTCCTTGAGAGCTTGGTAAGAAACATTGTATTAGACAAGTAATACTGTAAATGACCTCAACTCAACACAAACCAATAGGGTGGGGGTAATGTATATACAGTCATGTCTGGAGCACAAGATGCATGAACGCTGCAGGTGCAACAAGCATTGTACCTGTGTTACAGAGCTACACAGCAGTTAGCAAGCTGCCTGGAAGAGAGCATCTAAAGCCCACTTCTGAGATGAAGGGGGCTGCTACCAGTAAGAAGGGAAGGAGAGACACCTGAAGGAAGAAAAGTAAAAAGCAAGGGAAGAAGAGATTAGGAAGGAAGCAGACAGCAACAAGCATAAGGGAGTACAAGTTCACCATCTTAATGGACACTCACACTCAAAAATATTCTGTCAGTTGCTCCTCAGCAATAATCATGTTGGTTAAGGCAGCCCTGTAGTTCGATACAGCCAAAGATATGAATGTCACTTGTTAAAATGGTGACACCCAGGAGAATGTTATAGCAATCTTTCAGTAAGCTATCCACTAACTGTAAACTTTCCATTGAGACATGCCATACTGCTGCAGTGAATAACTAGTTATAGCAGTGCCCTATACACCAGTATCACAACATGGCATGTCATCACTACCACAATGAAATCAGAGACTGGTGGGGAATTTAACAAGTGGATATGGGCTGTTTTATGATGCTGCCAAGGGTCTGCCTGTTTTGCCAGCCAATTCTATTTTCTATACAGTAAAGGTTGATATGTCCTGAAAATGTTAGAAATGTTGTGAGTGCCCAGTTAAGAAGGAAATACAGGGTTTGTACAGGTAAATATAGGTAAAGTTGCTAAAAGTGGTTTTCCCATTTTTTTAACAACCTATTGGTTGTCATAGCAGTGACTAATATTTTAAAGGGAATCTGTCAGGTCAATCTGGGACACTAAACCACCCACAGGTCCTCATAGACCTGGGGTTTAGTGTCCCAGATCGCCCTGTTGTAATGCAATCCACAGGCGCTTTAAAAATAAAAAACCTTTATACTAACCTAGATAACGGCCAATCAACGCTGTTTGGTGAAAACTGCCCGACTTATTCATGAGGCACGCCTCCCGGCGCCTGCGCTGTTCTTCAGTGCAGCCAAAGATGGACACCCCGGCTTCACTGCGCAATTGCCGGAGGTACGGGACATGCGCACTGAAGCAGAGGAGTACTCCTCTGGCTTCATTGAATAACTGCACAAGCGCGGGGAGTACAGCAGCAGGGTGAGTATATACTTTTTTATTTTTAATGTAGCCATGGATTGCGTTATAACAGGGTGATTTGGGACACTAAACCCCAGGTCCATATGGACGTGTGGGAGGTTTAGTGTCTCGAATTGCCCTGACAGATTCCCTTTAACATGCCAAGAACCAGACCCCCACAGATCTTATATTCAGGATAGACTATCAATATTAATGTTCCAATGTTGTAATGTCCACTAGAGTCATAAGAAAACTTTCAAAAGATGCCCAGGAATGGCAAGTATGAACTCTATCAATGCAACCATTCAAGTCATGATTTCTAAAGTACTGACACTGCATGGGTGACCTCTGAAAACTAGTGCAAGGGAAAAAGTGAAGCTGTTATGTATTACTGTGAAGTTAGAGAGCTTGTATAGGATTGGCTGGGTATAGCCAATGGCTGCCATTTGCTCTTGCACTAGTTTTATACTGTACTGCATATCCTTTCTACAATGGGCTAACCAGGAAAACCACTTTATAGAAGCAAGCTCTTGTGATGTAACTTTTCACAAATTCTTTAACATTAAATTCTGACCAATTCCAAAACATTCCACATAGAGGGTTATATCAGCATGCCGTGCAGCAGTTCTGAATACATTCACGTAGACAAATCCCATCTTCTTTATAGACATATACTTGGCGGTGTCCTTTATTTGGGGGACTACCATGTCTTGTGCTTTCCGATATAATGCCATATCTTCTGACAAAAAGCTTTAGCAAGCTAGCTCATGTAAATGCAAATTAATGAGTGCCGGTCAACTTGTGATGTCATTAGGCGCTCATTACAGGCAGAAGAGCTATGTGTGTAAAAGGTCCATGCTCAGCTAAGTGAGTAGAAAGACACGCACATGCGCAGCCTCTCTCCATTTACTAGGAATAGACAGAGCCCCATTCTTTAGATAAATGTGTGTCCCAGAGGTGGGAATAACTCTTAATTTATCAAACTGTCTAGGGTAAAATATGCCTTGTCACTCATAGTACCCTGTTGGAATTCAACTTTTAACTCAGAAGCAACTCTAGAAAAAATGAAGGTTATACTCTTCATTGGTTGCCATAGGCAATATGCCAGTGTTATATTAGACCATATTTATCGAGATTTTAAGTTAATTCACGCCATTTAAGTCACACACTTGGAACAATCTCATATCACTTGAAACACCCACTTTTTGCCCGTTTGGGCTGGGATAAATTTGCTGGGATTGTTTCTAAAAATACAGGACAATCCAACCAAATTTGGGACAGTTTGCTAGTTAGACAATCATGGTAATATGAGATCCATTGGGTCATTTTTATTAGTGGCCACATATATCCAGTTTGACTTTATAGTGCATATGGATGAAAAGAACACAATTCATAAGTGGCATGAGGTACCCTTATTTCCACACATTTAACAACAAAAGTTTGGAACCATCCCCTTATATGCTATCTGAATTATGTTCCTCATCTTCTTCAAAATTCCTTTTTAAACAGAACCCCTGACGAGCGACCCAATGATGACGGTCATCAGTAAGGTGCCCTAATAAGCTATACTAGTGGACACAATTACTTCCACTAAAACAGCTCCACAAATTGCCAAACAGGGGGTCCGAAATCATGACACAACACTTTCATGCATTGTACTTGTATCCTAGAATGCATGATAAAGTACTGTACATAGAAGTAGATCCATGCATTTTATGGTTGTGTAACAGATAGTAGCAGTCAAACAAGCAACACGTGAGGTGTAATCCAGTCCATAGTTTGGACCGATGATGGATTGCTCACATACCTATATCCTAAATATTTCATTTTCATATTTGTTCCAAAAACCAGAGCAGATCTCCATAATAAAAATAGTTTTTTAGGGTTTCCTTACTTTCTTTCTAAAGAAATCGTTTCACAAAAGAGACGTGAAACATGAACCAAAAGTGTGGATTTTCTGTTGGAATTAACTACTATCAGCAGTCTGTACTTACCAGTCAATGTATTTAATACAAACTGTTAATACCTAAAATGTGAAGACATTAAAGGGGTTGTCCAGATATAGTAGCAAGAAGCTACTATTATAAGATGCTGTGGTCTGCAACACTCGCCACTGCAGGTGAAATGTGATATTACATGGCACATATTCCGCACAGGTTAGGCACTGCTCTGGTTAACAGAAGAGGTCCTAAGTGTTGGACAGACCTCCTAGTGCTGCATATATACATTGGCTGTCAGGTTGTGAAATCATTTTAACAAGGGGAGGCCACCAGCAGAATTCTGAAGGTAGCTTTGGAGTCTAGTACAGACAAAACATCAGGAAGTACAAGTGACAATATATTTAGAAAGCATGTTGATTCTTTATGTAGATTTAACTTATATATATATATATATATATATAAAGAAAATGAATTTCCTAGGGACTGAAATGGAAAATTGTAACACGAATGCTTACCAGTGAGGTATCCTGCTGTTTGTGATTCAGAAATGAACAAGTCATGTTTCTGATCTTTAAAGGCACTCCATACAGAGGATCGAGACAGGATTTCATTCACCTAGAAAATACACATATCCATTTACATTCACTACAACTATAGGAAGGTGCCTACCATTACATTGCTGGGATCACTACTCACCTGTTCTCCATACTGTAGGCTACGAGTCATGGACTTCAAAGCTTTAACTATCTGAGCCTTTGTGGCTGCAGGACTTTCTAGGTTCTCAAGGCCTTGACCTTCAAGCAACCTTAGTAAATATGGAACTAGATCTGCCTTTAATGCCTAGAAAATATAGAAATATTATATTACATTCTGACCAGTGACAGTCATTTGTTAAAAGGCTTTTCCAGGAGAGAGTTTTTTATTTTTTTTAATTCACCCAAACAATGAGAAAGTCTATATATTATCCCCTTGTGAAAGTAGTTCTGTTTACTGCCTCTCCAATGGCACATCTGGCATAAAACTCTATGAAGAGTGATCTTCTATTATTGAGACACGGCCTTCTTGTCATGCACTTTACAGCAGTAATTTTCATTTCATTTTGTGGTTTTTTAAAAATTTTATTTTACTGCAAATTGACCCCTCACTCTCTCTTGGATAGCCCCGTTTCCGTTTATTTTACACTTTATATAAGAAGTCAGTTTCAATACATGAGGCTCATTATGAAATCCTATTATTGTTAAAGGCAACCTGTCACCAGAATTTTCACCACTAAAACCACAGCAGGTATGAAATATCCTTTTGTAGCTTTACCTCATATACTAAAAATCACCTTAGAAGTCTGTATGCATAATATCTGAGAAAAGTTGAATTGGCCTATTTACTGAGGAGAGGAGTCTGGATTGGTGATCACTTCTGGTGCCAATATGTTGGGCTCTGTAACACATAGAATCATGGTTCTGGTGTTACTTTAAAGCAGAGAATATTAGCTTTAAAACAACAGTTCTATATGATACAGAAGCGGAGATGAAGGCAGTTAAAAGACACAGGAATGGTAGCTGTATCTGCAACTGAGATTCTGAGCTTTAAAGAGGACCTTTTACCACCTCTGCTATGCCTAGCTCTTTGCATTATTTAATAGGCGCTATTCCTCTGATTCCAGGATAATTGGAATTTTTTCTCTAGCTCCCACCGTTTCTGAGCAATCAATGTTGTTAGTTTTGGTGCCTAACATAATATTAAGTCTCTGTAATGTCAGGAGGGCGGTGTCAGGCTGGAGCAGGCAAGGGGGTGTGATTCTGAGTTCTGACACTGGCTGCCTCTGATTGGAGCTTTGAGTCACGCCCCTTGCTTGCTCTTGCCCACCAGACATTAGAGAGCCTAAATAGCATATTAGGCGTAAAAACTAACTGCATTTTTTGCTCGAGAACGATGGGGGCTAGAGAAAAAATTCTAACATACTGGCACCTGAGGTGACTGTCCTCTCCAGTCTCTCAGAGTAACTCATCTCTTCAGTAAACAGACCAGTGTGACTCTTCTCAACTAATCTGCATACAGACTTCTGATGTGACTTTTATAGGCTAGTGTGATTTTTAACATAAAAGAGGTAAAGCTAAAACAATATTTCATAATCTGATTTAGTGGCGAAAATCCTGGTTAAAGATTCCCTGTAAGTCTCCTTCATATTTCTTAAATGGGTTATCTGGGAGTAAAAAACAACATGGTTGTCTTTTTCTTCTGAGGAAGTGACATCACAGATATTACTGTCTATGTGTATTAGGCCAAGGCCATGGCATCCCCTCAGCACCAAATGATCTCATTGCTAGGGAAGGGGAGTGTCAAGTGGCTAAACAATGCAGGAGCTGTGTGCTAGGGAAACAACTGATCTAGAGGGTCCTGACAGTTGGACCTCCACCAATCTAAAAATGATGTTAGTAGTTTCTCTGTTTCTGTCTTTTTCCATTTACAAGTATGTAGTGTTCCCAGCATCAACAAGCACCAGGTGGATCAAGCCAAGTTTCTTAAGTATGGTGAGCTGGATGTCGGTGGAAAGACTCAAAATTTTCTATCTATCTGAATCATATATTTTATATCAATAGGGCAGTACGAGCTGCTCAGTATACTGAAAACTCCATATTACCAGGAAGCATCAAGACAAATAGTTTGGACTTCAAACATCCAGAATATATTTTTATGGAATATTTTACTAAATGTAAAACAAATTTATCACAAGTTGCTGTAACAAAACTTTTCTCACTTGTGCCACCAACTCTGTTTGCTCCTTCTGGAACATCCTATTAAGTGCTTCACAGGCTATTCCAATCATGTCGGAGCGTTTTTTCATCCCACACATGAAGGGTCCAATTGTTTCCAGTGAAGCCATTGCCCGAACACATAACTAAGATAAAAAACAAAGATTTAATTTAGTAAGGGTCACGTGACAAAATGGGGAATTCCATCACAAGTAATACCGTACCTCATTATCAGTCATAGTGTGGATGACCCGTATTGCACACTTTGGAATGGCATTGTTCTTGTGGGACAATGCCTGGAGGATCTTCGGTAGGTGACCCAAAGGTGGAACTTGATCCAATAACTGAGGCTGAGCATTGAACAGACAGACTGTTGCAGTGGTTACGGTTTCTAGGGTTTCACCCTATAGGACAAACACCAGATTTTATTACTTTTGCTTGATTTATTTAAACTTTAACCTAACATTATTTACTATCCTATACAATACTATTTGATACAATACTAACTCTACATTTAAATTAAGGTCTATTTTGGCCCATCAGGGACAGACTTTTTCCCATTTTGTCATCAACACATTCTGTCACCCATAACTTTTTCATTTTCCCATTGAAAAAGCTGTGCGAGGGTTTGTTTTTTGCTGGATGAGTTGGAGGTTTTTTTTTTTTTATACAAGTGGAATGGAAAACAACCATTCTGCTACTGTTATATGAATATTTCCCCACACCATTCACTATATAATTTTTTTTAAATATATATATTTTTTTTTATGAAAAATTGGTTTATTTGCTATTTCTTTATTTTGATAAACTATTTTTCAGTCCTACTAGTGGACTAAAAACAGCAATAGTCAGATACAGTAGCTTATATAATACTTTGGAATGCTTTGTATGCTAATTCACTATTAGGGGTCAATGTAATGCTGGCAGACCTGGGGACCTTTACTATTTTGTTGTGGAGTTGTTGCATCTAAATCCTATCCTCTTTAACTGTAGTTTGTGTTGAAGGTATATGTATAGGTTTATGCAATGATTGTCTGGTCCTTGAGGTCAGATAGATTAAAAAGCTCACTGATGTCTGCAGCCAAGAAATATTTGACACTGCAACACCCAAAGCACTAAATGTCAATACCTAGAAACCTGTGACCCTCCAGCATTATTATATATATGTATTAATAATCATTCTCCAAAAATCTTACATGAACATTATTTTTTTCCAGAAGTTCAGTAAACTTTTCCAGTAAAGCAACAAGGAACTCTCTTGGCTTCCGTAAAACCCAAGCAGGCTGAGCGATAAATATCCTTAAGAATACGCCACCAACTGATAATTCTCCATGTGCCTCTCCAAACGCGATGCTAAAATCATCTAGCAACTGGAACATACCAAAATTATTTACTACTGCTTTTAAAAAGCAAATAGTTGGAAACAATGACAATATGTTAATATGTATACATGATTATATATATATATATATATATATATATATATATATACATACACACAAACAAACAACTTACCCTCCAATTTGCATCAGGATTTTCTACCTGCTGCCTAAAGTGCCTAAGGGGTAAAAAAAAAGCACATTACAGTAGGTCCATATCAATGCAGATGAGCATAGAGATTGAACTAGTACTAACAACTCTAAAGTAGCTATTCTCCTCATTTACATACTAGCGTACTTGTAGTTAAAGGGGTTGTCTGGGCAAAAATTTTATTTTTCTAAATAGGCCGTGTGTAAGAATGATGAAAAGGTGTGCTAGATCCCATTGATAACATACAGTATATGAAATTAGGATTCAGGCAGAACCTAAAATATGCATAATGGGGCTGGTGGAGGATGATATGGAAAATATTCCTGTATTAATTAGTACGTCCCAAATATTATACCAGGCCAGTAAAGTAATAGTGGCACATTCGATCCAGCAGGCTCCTCCTACTCTGAAAGAGCTGTTTAAATGCACTTGTCAGGATGGAGAAGAGAAGGTTTATCTATATCTCTATGTTGGTGCCAGAGGCACTTATAATTGATTTTATCAATACTGTATGCATTTTGGTCTGTATGGGCCGCCGCCTCGGCATGGTGCTATTGTTTTCAGTGATGTTCAAAGGTGGACCTACTCTCAGTGGTCTGTCTGGTTAAAGGAGAAGTCAACTGCACATCACTTATTTCTACATAATACCTCCGTTAATATCATATTTAAAATTAACCTGTTTGCACTTACTCTAACATCATTTCACGGACTGTTGTCGACACTTTTTCTCTGGAGTTATCGTTCCAAATTAGTTCTGGATTTTCATGGGTTCCTTCAAATATATGAACAGCAGCCTCAGCGTTGTCCCTCATTGCATCCATGAATACCCCTGGCAAAAACTTCATAAGTGCAATTCTGACCTGAGGGTGTACAAAAAGATTTGCATTACCCATAATTATATTGAATTTTCAATGAAAGTATCTGTTTGCATCACTAGCAATACTACATTCAATAGTCAATTCAACAAATTATGAATTTCCTATAAATGTATCTATATCTAACATACTGAGAGAACAAGCTTACCTTAGGGCCAACAAGCTTGTCAGTTGTCATCTTGGCAAATAGCTCTGCTGTTTGTGTTCGGACTTGAGGGTGAGTTGAGTTACAAAACATATCCAGTAGGTAGATTAAAGCTCCTGAAAAAACACAATAAAACTAACTGATCTGGAGGCTCCAAATAGTCCCCAAACTTTTCTAACTCACAAACTGCTTACACTTATGATAAGTGGCGTTGAGCCACACTGCACATTACAAGTCTATGGTCTGATCCTGCAGTGATATGGTTTGGACCCAGTGGCAAGCTTCAATAACACAATCATGTTGCTGGTGCCACTGGGGTAGAATAGTATCTACAGCTGCTGCCATCTGGGAAACCACATGAAAATTGGCTGGGGGAACAAGGTAATAGGTTATTTGGCCATCAATAAACAGTGACTTCCACATACCTTTGGCCATGGCCTCCTTTATAATTTTTGTATTGGATGTTAAGGCATACAGGGTTGCAAGCACAAGCTGCCGACCTGAAAATAAAACACAAGTCAAATTGTCTTGAAGATTGGTAGTGCACCTACCCTTTTTTCAACCTAAAAGCCTATATCATATACTTTGCAAGCACATTTCACATTACTATTCTATGACTGTCTCATTATACAAAACATTTGCCATCTCTGCACCTATTACGTCCTACTTATGCTGTATCATGGGTATTTACTTATGTTTGTGTGTCGATCTATGTGAAGTATAATGTAGTAACCATGAGCTTAACATATCTTCCAAATATTATGAATAGGGAAGGCAAACTTACTTGTTGGCAAAGAGTGTAATAGAGATAACAGGCTGGAGAGAACCATAGACTCGGCAATGTTATTAACACATTCCTGATTACTGGTGACTATATTCACTACCTGAAGAGTGAAACAGAAAGGAAAGATAGAGGAATATTATATTTGTATATGTAAAAAAAAAGAAAAAAAAATATCGAATAAACATAGCAGAAAAAAGTGTAACGGATAAACAACCACCACCATTCATAGAGATGTGATCATCCTTCTTCCTTTTTATGTACGTAAATAACATTATCATGAAGACTTCTGCTGCAATACTTTCTGTATTAAAAGGGGTCTTCCAACAATATCAATAATATTTCATATAAATGTACTTTACTGAATATCATCACTCATTGAAAATTATTAGGCAAATGTAGTTTTCACTAATAAACAGATAGCACATGCTCTATAGTACTGGGAACCCACTCTGGCCATTGTATTGCAGGGTGAATAGGTAAAGGGGTAGCATGGTGGCTCAGTGGTTAGCACTGCTGCCTGGGATCGACTCCTGCTAAGGATAACATATACGTGGAGTTAGTATATTCTCCCAGTGTTTGTGTGGGTTTCCTCCAGGTACTGTGGTTTCCTTCCACTCTCCAAAGATATACTAATATGGAATTAAGAATGTAAGTCCTACTTGAGATGATGAATGACGACAATATCTGTAAAGCGCTGAAGAATATGTTGGTGCTATACAAGTAAAATGAATAAAAATATGTAAGTGTAGATCTTGGAAGAAGCAGCACATAGGAGTGAGGTGAAGTCACAGTTACTGTGTACATGGTTGCTCAAGTTTGTTAAAATTTTATATGTATTAGGAAAACGCCTTTAAGTAAAAAAAAAAAAAAACACACAAAAGGTTATGGATAACAGAATAGATCCCCTGAAACACATTTATATCAGGTTTAGCCATTTTTTCCTCCTTGTCAGACAAGGAGATACGGCTTTGTGAGAATGGAGGTCGCCTTTCAGAAATGGAATATGGAACAATATACTAAAATTCTGGTTCAGCCACTTTCATATATCTGGGGCAGTGTTAGACTGCCTAGTCTGAAGTTTGCCGAACACATTACATGTGTATTGGCTGAACCCAGCTTTCTCCTTCTCTCAGTTCAGTAAACATGCACAGCTCAGTCATATGTGTATGGGGGAGTTAGAGAGCTGTCAGCCAAAGGAGTTCTCTGGGTTTAAATTATTGATGACCTATCCTAAAGACAGGTCATCAATATCAAATTACTTGACGGTCTGATATCCAGTACCCTCACAGATAAGATGTTCTCAGCTGCTGATACACAAAGAATAGAACAGGAAGCTGTATCTCTGTTCTCTGAATAGTGGCCAGACCAGGTATGGCAGATCAGTTCCCACTCATTTGAATGGAAGCTAAGCTGTAGTGACTCAGTTCTGCCACAACACAGAGAACGCTGCTGTCTGCTTAAAACAGACAGCTTGAGGGCGGAATTTGGTGCTGATTTTGAGGTGGAATCCATCTCAAAATCAGTGCGAAAATCTGCCGTGTGAACATTCCCTTAGACAGCAAATCTGCCTCACCATTTCTATAAAAAAATATCTATCTATCTATCTATCTATCTATCAATCAGAAACTATTTCAGTGTGAAAAGCAATAGTTTAAAATCTTTATGACTTCCATGTAAACTTCCAGCTTAAATGCATGCTACAAATAAGTTGCAGAGTTTTTCCGTATCTCCATACTTGGAGAACTTCTCACTATGACAGAGTTCTGTAAAAATGTATGTATCTAGGCAATATCCTACTAAACTGATGCATTTAGTTTCAATAGTTTTTATTCAAGTTTTCAAAGAATAAAGGTAAAATACAGTATTGACTTATGTCGCGATGTACATTGGTATGCATTATAACATAGTATACAAAATACCATATTACTCTCCTTTCCAAAATACATCTGTAAGTCATACATCAATAAGACAGATATGCAACGTACTAACAAAGTAAACCTTAACTATAACAATAACTTTTAGGCACATTCAGCGGGCTATCTTGAGTCATTCCTAGGACATGTTCCTCAGTATCAACCCTCTCTTGGTTGTAAGGCCTCTGTTAGTGTGTAGACACCAAAGCTCCGTTTCGTCATTTCTGAATTCCCCCCCTCTCCTGCCCCATCTACCCCGAGGTTGGAAGGTTTGACAGATTTGACTGGTTTGACCCCCCCCCCCGCCCATTTATTGCAGTCATTACATCAGTGCATCCCCCCTCCCGGACGTCCTGCGACCCCCCGGTTCTCTCTCAGAATGAATCTAGAGTAAATCCACGCTTCCCAGATTTTCTCAAAGCTGTGGAAAGAGTTACTTCCCAGGGCGATTATTCTTTCGTAAGTGTATGTGCTATTTATGGCTGTTAACAGATCCGACAGGAGCGGAGGAGCTACTGTCCTCCATCTTTGCACCAACATCAATTTGGCTATAGTCAGAATTTTGCAGATAAGTTTTTTGTATGCCTTTAGTGCACTGGGAATTCCGATTGTCAGGATAGCCATGCTGGCGGTGTATGGGAGTTGGAAATCGACTATCTCCTATAGCATCCCAAAGACCCCGTCCCAGTATCCTTGAATTATGGGGCAATTCCCCAAAATATGGAGAAGGGATCCTCTACCTCCACATCCCCTCCAACAGTTTCCTGATTCGGAGGGATAGGCTAACTGTAGCATAGTCGGGGTCCTATACCATCGTAATACTATTTTCATGGCCGTCTCAATGTGCGTACTACACTTTAAGGATAGATGGATCAGCATAATTGCTTGTTGCCATTCCTCAAGGGTGATGACTATCCCCAAATCTCTCTCCCAATAACGGAATGGGGTAGATCTAGTGAAGGTCGATATTTCGTCCATTTTGTCATACAGAAAACGCAATCCTCTCACCTTGGTAGAAAGCCAAGTGAAAAGGGCGCCACTATGGGGCAAAAGCGTCACGGGATGCTTAGACACGAAGTGCCATATTTGAAAATATTTAAGGAAGTCGCCTATAGGGAACCCGTATTTCTGTCTAAGGTCCGCAAACAATATAGGTTGTTTAGTGTCAGAATATAATTGAGAAATCTGTGTGATCCCCCTCGACTCCCAATCCAAAATTCTCAAGTCATCGATTACCCATGACATTAGTGACAAAGGCATCTCAGAAATATGAAAGTGTTTCATAGGGTTAGCTTTCCCGTGCATTATTTTCCATGCCGCCAATGAGGCAACCACGACCGGGGAGAAGGATCCAGGATCTAAAATGTTCCAAAAGGGTACCCACAGCGCATCTTCCAATTTTAAAGGAGTGATAAACGCCTGTTCTATGTGCAACCATGGAACCAAGGTGTCCGTTGACTTCCACCTAGCGCAATGAGTGACCAGCGAGGCTATATAGTAGTTTCTTATCAACGGAACTCCCAGCCCTCCCGCCCCCTTTTGTTTAAATAGGAAGCTTTTGTTGATTCTGGGTCTCTTCCCATTCCATATAAATTTTGAGATCACCCTTTGTGCTGTTTCAAAAAAGGAAACGGGAATGGGTATTGGGAGCGTGCGAAACAAATATAAAAGTCTAGGTAGTAGTAACATTTTAAAGGCCGCTACTCGGCCTGTCCAGGAGGTATCTGTTTTTGACATTCGCTCCGTCTCCTCTTGCAGTAGTTTTAACATTGGTATGTAGTTACTTCTATAAAGGGTTCCTGGGGACGTTGTCATCTGTGTCCCCAGATATTGGACATTGTCCTCCCTCCAGTCAAAGTCATAATTCGACTTCATTTGATGAAGCAAAGAAGGAGGGACATTCAAAGGTAGCGCCTGTGATTTGGCCATATTCAATTTGTAAAACGATAATTGCCCAAACTTAGTAATAATATCCATTAGGCGGGGGACAGATGTTTGTGGCTTAGACAGGGTGAGAATAATATCATCAGCGTAGAGCGATATAAGGTGAGTTTTATTCCCTATATCAATGCCCCCTATGTTGGTATCTAGTCTGAGTGTTTGGGTTAATGGTTCCATGGAAAGAACAAATATCAGGGGCGACAGGGGGCATCCCTGTCTGGTCCCATTTGTTATCAGAAAAGGGTCCGATACTACTCCATTAGTGAACACTCTCGCAGAGGGTGCGGAGTATAGTGCCTCTATCGCCCTCAAAATAGTTCCAGAGAATCCCATATTTCTGAGCACCGAGAGGGCATACGACCAGCAGATGCGATCGAACGCCTTCTCAGCATCCAACGCAAGCATCACCGCCTCTACTTTCTTACCATCAATGTAATGCATGAGGTTTAAAATGCGTCTGGTATTGTCATAAGATTGCCTCCCCTTGACAAATCCCACCTGATCATTATTTATTAAGCTCGGGAGACAGGCTGCTAATCTGCTTGCTAGTAATTTGGCATAGATTTTCAGGTCGGAATTTACCAAAGAGATAGGTCGGAAGTTTTGGGGCTCAGTGGCCGGTTTTCCCGGCTTTGGTAGCGTAACCACCAAAGCCTCTTGGTTCTCTTTTGGGATGGTACCAGAGTCCATCGCGGCCGCCAAAAAGGACAGCAGCGGGTCTTTCAGGATTGGGAAAAATTGTTTGTAGTATTCATTGGTAAGGCCATCAAGGCCCGGAGACTTGTGAGATGGCAGCGATTTGATAACTGACAACAATTCCTCTGAAGTAGTGGGTGTGTTAAAAGAGTCCAGTTGGGACTCGGTGAGCTTGGGTAATTGTGCAGCTACAAGAAAGCGTTCAATGTCACAGCTCGTTGGGGGAGCAACTGCTGTGTCTTCCACGATATTGTAGAGGCCTTCGTAAAATGACCTAAAGGCATCAGCTATGCCTCTAGGGTCATATATTTTATAAGTGCCATCTTTACTGTGAAGGAATTGAATTCTGGATTTCGCATGTTTTTGTTTGAGTTTGGAGGCTAGGAGTTTGCTTGCTTTATTGGACTGAGAATAATATGTAGCTTTGGTCCTTTTTAGATTTTTCTCATATTTATGCAATAAACAAGCTGTCAGTTGGTGGCGCAATGTCGTCAATTTTGCTGCATTGGATGGAGAGGGAGACCTTTTATTGCTATTGTCGATGGATTTAATTTGATGGAGCAATCTATCTATCTCTGCCAGTCTATTTTTCTTTTCTATATGCCCCAAGCGAATGAACGTTCCTCTAATAAAGGCCTTAGGAGAATTCCACAGGATATCAGGGCCATGGGCAGAGGGGGCATTAATCATAAAGAATTCCTTCAGATCATTCTCTAAAGTTGCTTTTAATTTCGGTTGTGACATTAAGAATTCGTTGCACCGCCATACAAACGCTCTTGGGCATTCTTATTTTTCCGCTAGGGTCAAGGTTATTGCTGCATGATCTGACCAGGTGATTACTGAGATATCAGATTGCAAAACCATAGGGAGGCTGGATTGCTCAAGTAAAAATAAATCTATCCGTGAATAACTATTATGTGCAGAAGAAAAAGAAGTATAATCTCTCTCAGTATTGTGGAGGATACGCCAGGCGTCAAATAATTCATGGCGCCATAGCGCTTGCGAGAGAGAAGGGCGGCGTGTTGATATACCAGAAGTTGTGTCCACCATCGGGTCCGGAGCCACATTAAAGTCTCCCATCAATACTACACATCCCTGCTTCCTCTTTGCTACCGCTTTTACCAGTCTACCTAAGAATGCCACTTGTTTCCTGTTGGGGGCGTAGGCTGATACCAGCGTATAGGTAATATTATTGAGAATGCAAATCAGTATTATAAATCGCCCCCCCGGGTCTGCGTATTGTGACAGTAGTTGGAACGCCACCGAGTCCCTAACTCCAATCAATACCCCTCTACGTTTTGAGGAATAGTGAGCATGGAATACATTTGGGTATGCTGGGTGTTGAAAGCGAAAAGGCGTCTACCCTCAAAAGGTGGGTCTCCTGCACTGCAAGAATGTCGCAGCCTTGATCCCATCCCTCACGCCATAAATTGGCCCTTTTTTGAGGAGAGTTCAACCCTCTGATATTCATAGACATAATTTTAAGCACCATAGTACATAGTCAGAAATGCATTGAGAGTCTTACCACACTTGCCCACACCAAAGGATGTCCCTGTTTGCATGAGGCGGGAATGTCTCCACCATTTGTATTCATTTCGCCCAGTGTGCCAGAACCAGAAAGGAAGCAAACCATATAAACTACAGAACCGATGGGCAACCCATCTTAGCTGCAACAAGAGAAAAAAAAAAGAGAAGAAAGACAAACAAAGTACAGCGGACCAGCAGCTGTCGTGATCTTGGGGGGATAAGTTCAGCAACCGTGAACATATGGAATCCAAGATAGGCGAGTCTCTAGCCTTGTAGCCCTCTTTGTGGACGTCTTTGGGTTTTCGCTTGGCGCCACCCATCCGATATTGGACCGGGTGGGTTGTGGAGTGGAGGATCAGCCATCGGAATATTCCATGCGCTTAACAATTTTTTCCCTTCCTCCAGAGTCTTGATAACATGTACCAAATTATTGCGGGAAACGATCACACGGACCGGGAATCCCCATTTGTATAAAATGTGATGCTGACGTAATGCTGCAGTAAGAGTGATGAATTGTCGCCGGATTTGTAATGTCGTGGCTGAGAGATCTGAATAAATAGAAATCTTGTGATATGGATCAGGTAGGCGGTCCATCTTCCGTGAGGTCATCAAAACCAGCTCTTTAGTACGGTCAAAATGGATTTTTGCCAGAACATCCCTGGGTACTGTTTCATCTAAATGCGAGGGTCTCGGAACTCTGTGAACTATGTCAATAGTTAAGTCCATTTTCGTGAGATTCGGTAGTAGCGATCTTATCATATCTTGGAGGAAAACAGTTAAGTCCTTTGGAGGTACTGATTCTGAGATCCCTCTAAATTTTAAGTTATTTCTCCTGGAACGGTCTTCTAGGTCGGCTATCTTAGCTTTAAGAAAGGTCACATCCCTTTCCACGTCGTAGTGCGCATCTATAAGCACATTATGTGATGCAGCAAATTCCGCCATTTTAGCTTCAACATGTACCGTACGGCTTTTTAACTCTTGAAGATCTCTATCTAGCGGTTTCACCATTAGGGACATGTCAGTCTTTAAAGACTTACAAAAGGCCATAAGCATATTTTTCATAGAAGCCTCAGTTAACAAACTCTCTGTCGCCGGAATATCTGCAAAGAAATCAATAGCTGGAGGTGTATGTGATATAGTGTCGCTCACCTCCTCTCCTTGCAGACCAGTGCTCTGAAACTTGGGCTTTTGCCTTACCGGACTCGCGGTGGGAGACTGCTGCGTTTCCAGGCTTGCTGCAGTTGTAGGCCCCGCGGCGCCATTTTGCGTAGGCCCGGGGCCTGCACCCATCCCGGCCCGCCGGGAGGGGAGACCCGTGTGATCAGGAGTCTGCCCGCTCCATGAGCTGAGGCAGAGATGGGGCCGACAGCGCTCTCCTCCGCGCGGATAGTGAGAGTGAAAGCGCATCCTCCGGAGGATCCCCAGAAGGAGTCGAGGCTCCGGAGGTCGCTTCAGTGCGCGGGCCGTCGCCATCTTGCTCCTCTCCTCCTCCGTGAGAGAAGAAGAAGTCTAGGAGCTTCTGCGGCTTCACCACCGATTTTCGTTTCCTGGGCATCTCCACAGGTAAGTTCCTGTTCCTGGGGTAACTTTAGGTATTCACTCCACGGGCTGGTCGCTATTTAAATGTCGCTTGCTGAGACTCAGGCTGGGAGCTCAGATACTATGCGACCATGTCGTACCGCGGCTAGGCTCCGCCCCTAAACTGATGCATTTAAATAGCCCTACCAAAATGTAAAACCAAAAAGAGGAAATGGGGAAAAGTTGGAGCTGAAAGAAAAGCACTACCTACTTATGTAGAGTTACACACTATATCACTTGAACTCTCTCAGCCAGTTTGCACTATGATCATGTGACATACATCCTATGACTCTTCAAAAATGGGGCTTACACATTGCACCACAAGATATGGTTGAGAGCTGCTACCTGGTTGACATCATATTATTCAATTCCTAGTCGCTCAATTTGCAACTTTGAAAGGTGTTCTTTAGGGAGAATAATTGGGAGGGATTGTATTTACTAATGTAACTCTTAAGGAATCACAATGATGTCTTCGTAATAATTCTACTATAGTGAGAGGTCCCCTTTAACCCCTAGACGTAGCTAATCTGGCTATTTATGTAGTTCTATCTGATGCCCAGTCTTGCAGTCAAACACCTGTGATTTACAACTGCTCCTGTAAGAGTGATAAGAGCCACATCTCTATGCTGAAGTTATTGTCCTGGAGTTGCACTGTGATAAGGAAAGCTTTTAGGACTTTTATCTACAAAATTTAACTCTTTATAGTGATCATAGAATTTGCTCCCCTGCCAGCCTCTCCCATCACATTCTTCCTGGATGTTTGCTCTGTCTCAGCAATCTAGAGAACACCAGCAGTTTACAGCCCTCTACTATACTAAACTACTGGTTAATTTACACATGGACTAGAGGTCCAAAAAAAAGCTATGCTAGATATAAAACCTAATTTTTAGTTGAAAAACTATATACATGTGTAGCCTCTCTAATCAGAAGAACTAGAAAATCTAATTTTAATATGTTTACATGCAATAGTATATATAAAAACTATTTTGTTTTAGGTAAAAAGCAAAATTTCCTTTTTTTCCACATTTTATAACATTCTTCTACTTCTAGTGCAAAAAATATTCAATTTATTTAACAAATAAGGCTACTTATTTCAAGCCTTATGTGTCCTGAAAAAACATGGTAAAAATTGTTGAGATATGCAAAGCCATTAAAAATATATTGCTGTTCAAAGCAATGCGCTAAAAGTGCTAAATTTGGCCTGAGCATTGGGGCATCAGTGATGCTTGGTTCTGAAAGGGTTAAGTGTAAAGGTCTCAATGATTACAGTGATAGATCTGCATTAGTAAATTCAGATTTAGTAAGGCCAGTTGTGAATAGCGACTATTTACCTCTAAAGCAAGTTGTTGAACTTTTCCAGCTCCATGGACTCGCAGCAATGAAAAGATCAACTTGAAATGTCCAATACATTCTGTCTCTGATCCTAGTATGGATAAAAAAAAGACTACATTATTCACTAGACACATGTGATGCATGTATATTTTACTTGCTAATAATTAAAGTGATAATATGAAAATTTCACATTACATTTAACAAAATATGTGGGGAAAAAAATAGAAAAATTCAGTGTACGCTACATTCACATCTGCGTTGGAGTCTTTGTTTGAAGACTCAGTTGGAGTATGTGTCAAGTGTGTGGACAAAAAAAGTCCAAATTTTTCATCCAGCATTTTCAATTTGACCCTGTAACAGTCACATTAAAATAGTAAAAACCCTCCTGAAAATGTTACTTTTTTATTGTAGAGTTTTAATTCATGCATCAAGTAAATATACTTGGCATATAACTCAGGTTCCTTAAAGGGGTTGTCCGGTTACGGTACATAAATGTTGAGATGGGAAACACCTTTGATGCTCAGTATTGTACACATGTTCAGTTATATCAGTGCCATCACCCCTGGGAGAGAGAGCAATGACTGACAGCTGAGAAGCAAAAAAACAAAAATACCAGGGTTGTGCTTGATTACATTCCTCAAAGCTTCCAGGGCCATCTCAACCTTCTGCAACCTTTCTACATGCTGTTCAGACTCCACTTTCCCAGTCTGGGTCATGGCCATGAGTGTATGAAGGTACTGTGCTTGGGATCCAATGTAATCCAGCAGACTAGCAGCAAAGGCTTTTGGTACCTGTGCATAAATAAATAAAGCAACAAAAAACTATATTATCAAATAATAGATGCAAAGCCCATTTCCAAATTTATTTCAATAATGGTCATCATATAATCAATATGAACAGGGTGCAGAGGAGGGTGACCAAAATTATTAAGAGAATCGATTGCACTACTAATACAGTCTATCAAACTTGGGGTTTTTCAGTTTGGAAAGAAATGGCTTAGGGTGGGTTCACTCTACCGTTGTTAACGTTCGTTGTTGTCATCCGCCATAGGAAGACAGGAATGGACATTAACTGTAGCAGAGTAGCTGACGCAGACTGAATCTGTGTCCGTTCCCATTGACACTAATGTTAACGACATGACGGATGCTGTTTACTTTTATAACAGAAGAAAAGAAAAGTCCTCTACTACAGTAGGTGAGCTTCCTAACCGTCTAGTTGGGCTGTGAGGAACGCCCTCCCTGACTGTACTCGTCCTTAGACTTGTACTGGTGTTCCTCACAGCTCAGCGTCATCACTGGGTTGTAAGGAACGCCCCCCTCTGACAGTACAGGGCTATGGGACGAGTACAGAGAGAGGGGGCGTTCCTTACTGCCCAGTGATGACACGCCCCCCTAGTACAGGGCTATGGATGAGTAATGTTAGGGAGGGCGTTCCTCACAGCCTAGCTAGACTGTCAGGAGCGCCCTTCTGACGGTGAACAGTGGAACTAAGACCACCAATATCTCCAGCCCCGGGGCATATAACGGGAAAGCCGACAGTGTGCTGAATTCAGCACGTTGTCTGCTTTCTAGGGGTATGTAAAACCGCATATACATGAGGACGTGAAAGGTCCTCTTTAAATGTTTCAGATCACCAAACAAATTAAAGTATTAGACAAACAGAACACAAATAAACACAAAATACAGTTTTTAAATGAAGGTCTTTATTATTAAGGGAAAAAGTAATCAAAACCTACAAGGCCCTGTGTGAAAAAGTAATTGTCCCCTAAACCTAAAAACTGGTTGGGCCACCCTTAGCAGTAACAACTTCAATCAAGCCTTTGCGATAACTGGCAATGAGTCTTTCACAACGCTCTGGAGGAATTTTGGCCCACTCAACTTTGCAGAATTGTTCTAATTCACCCACATTGCAGGGTTTCCGAGGATGAACAGCTTTTTTAAAAGTTATGCCACAGCATCTTAATCGGATTAAGGTCAGGACTTTGACTAGGCCACTCCAAAGTCTTCAGATTGTTTCTCTTACGCCATTCAGAGGTGGACTTGCTGGTGTGTTTTGGATCATTGTCCTGCTGTATAACCCAAGGGCACTTCAGCTTGGATTCACAAACAGATGGCCTGACATTCTCCTTCAGGATTTATTGGTAGACAGCAGAACTCATGGTTCCATTTATCACAGCATGTCCTCCCGGTCCTGAAGCAGCAAAACATCCCCAGACCATTACAATACCACCACCATGTTTTACTGTTGGTATGATGTTCCTTTTCTGAAATGCTGTGTTTCTTCTACACCAGATGTAATGGGCTTACACCTTCCAAAAATTTTAACTTTTGTCTTGTCAGTTCACAGAATCTTCTCCCATAAGTCTTGGGGATCATCAAGATGTTTTCTGGCAAAATTGAGACAAGCCTTTATGTTCTTTTTGCTCAGCAGTGGTTTTTATCTTGGAACTCTGCCATGAAGGCCATTTTTGCATAGTCTCTTTCTTATGGTGAAGTCATGAACACTGAGGCAAGTGAGGCCTGCAGTTCTTTGGATGTTGCTGTGGTGTGTTTTGTGACCTCTCGGATAAGTCGTCGCTGCGCTCTTGGGGTAATTTTGGACGGATGGCTACTCCTCCCACCACAGTCCCATGTTTTCTCCATTTGTGGATAATGGATCTCAGTGTGGTTTTCTTGAGTCCCAAAGCTTTAGAGATGGCTTTATAACCTTTTCCAGACTGATAGATCTCAATTATTTTGTTTCTCATTTGTTCCTGAATTTCTTTGGATCTCCCCATTATGTCTAGCGTCTGATGATCTTTTGGTCTACTTCACTCTGTCAGGCAGGTCCTATTTAAGTACTTCTTTGCTCGAGAACAGGTGTGACTGTAATCAGGCCTGGGTGAGGCTAGGGAAATTGAACTCAGCTTCCCAAAGATGTGAGAAAACAGTTAATGCAGTTGTGTTCTGCTTGTCTAATATTTAAATTTGTTTGGTGATATGAAACATTTAAGTGTGACAAACAGCTAAAAGATTAAGAAATCAGGAAGGGGGCAAATACTTTTTCACACCACTGTAATATTTTAGGGACCACTTCAGTTCTTAAGGGGTTTATAAAAGCCTATGTATTAGAAACTCCCCATAATTCACCCATTTTCAAAACTGCACCCCTCAAATAATTCAAAGCAGCATTTGGGATGTTAACCCTTTAAGCATTTCACGAGAATTAAAACAATATAGAGGTGAAATTTAGACATTTCAGTTTTTTTTCAATAATACATTCATTTAGCCTTAAAATTAAAATATTCACAGGGGATTAAAGGAGAAAATGCACCTCACAGTTTGTTATGCAATTCCTCCCGAGCACAGAAATACACAACCCACGTGTGGGTGTAAACTTATGTTTGGGCACACGGCAGTGCACGCAAGAGAAGGAGTGTCACTGGTTGTTTGAAAAGCAGATATTCCTGGAATAGTTTTCAGGTACCATGTCTCATTTGCAGAGCCTCTAGACTACCAAAACAATGGAAGCCCTCCAAAAGTGACTCTATTTTGGAAACTACACCCCTGACACATTTTATCAAGTGGTATAGTGAGCATTTTGACCCCACAGCGGTTTCATAGATTTTATTAACATTGGGATGTGTAAATTAAAAATTACTAAAACATCACTTTATCCCCAAAGTTTTAATTTTCAAAAGGGGTTAAAGAAAAAGCACCCGACAACTGCTCACGAACACAGCAATACCCCATATGTGGTCATAATCTGCTGTAGAAGTACACGGCGGGACTAGGAATGGAAAGAGCGCTGTTTGGCTTTTGGAGAGCAGATTTTGCAGGAATATTTCTCAGGTGCTATGCTGCATTTGCAGAGCCCATAAAGTACCAGTACAATGGAAACCCCCCGAAAGTTACCCAGTTTTGGAAATGACACCCCTCACAAAACTTATCAAGGAGTATAGTGAGCATATTGACCGCACAGCTGTTTCACAGATTTTATTAGCATTGGGAAGTAAAAATTAAAAATGACTATTTTTCCAATAAAACCGTCCATTTAGCCTCAAATTTTTCATTTTTACAAGGGGTTAAATTTGTTACACAATTTCTCCAGAATACGAGAACACCCCATTTTAGAAACTACAACCCTCAAGGAATTTCTCAAGGGATATTATCATTTTGAGCCTAAGAGTGCTTCCCAAAAATTAACGTACAAAGTGAAAATTGAAGTTTTTAAAGAAATATGCCATTTCACTGCCCAATACGTTGTGCCCACTTGGTATCATCAGAAACATGCACTCCTAAAACTTTTAAGTGGGCTATCCAGGGTACAAAAAAGTTGTATATGTGTGTAAACTGCTGCTTGGGCACACAGCAGGGCTCAGAAGGAAAGGAGCACTTTGCCTTTTAGCATTAGGAGTACTGATTTAGAGGGACTTTCTGGACGCCATGTTGTTTTTTTCAGAGCCCTTGAGGTGCCAAAAAATTGGAATTCCCCAAGAAGTGACCCCATTTTGTAAACGCAATTTTAGGGTCTCTGCAAACGTGGCATGGCGTCCAAAAACCCAAAATTTAAATTTGCGATCCAAAAGCACATCACGCTCTTTCATATCTGCACCCTGCTGTGTGCCCAAACAGCAGTTTATTCCCACATGTATGACACTGTTGTACCCAGAATAACATACTTAGCAATGCCATATCTGGGTATAAATTGCTGCTTGGCCACAGCCAGGCACAGAAGGTAAGGAGCGCTATTTTGATTTTTGGAGCACAATTTGGATTTTGGACGTCATGCCACTTTTGCAGATGCAATGAATTGGCAGTAAAGTGGAATCCGCAGACATGTGACCCTATTTTGGACACTACACCACCGAAGGGATTAAGTGATGTAGCGAGCATTTTTAACCCTTGAGCTTTACATTAATTTAATTTCCAGAAATGAATGCACAGCTGATAAGGAAAAGTGAAAATTGCAATTTTTCACTTTCAGCTGTACATACATTTCTGGAAAATAAACGAATGCAACACTTGGGGAGTAAAAATATCCGAAACCTAACTAAATGTTGCACTTCTAAATGATCAGTGAAGACTTACCTCAAGCTGGAATGTGGGCTGTTCATTATACACCCGTACAAAAATTTCCCCCACAATGAGTTCCTTGGCATGATCACTGAACACAAAATCAGCCCCATAACTTTTATCGCATTCCCCCTGGAAAAGAAAAAGTATAAATCTAAGCATTTTCTAAATCATATTGTATATAACACACGGCATTGGGTTTCCCCCACTAACTTTTAGAACAAATGATTTCTTAACTACAAAAGCTATAAACACGAAGGTCCCTTCCTAATCATACTAAAGATAATTAATAAATAAATCTTAATGTTTATTAAATTAAGATTTCTTACCCGCCGTGTCATGCTTTCCTGCTCAGACTCAAGAAATTCCAAAAGCTCAGCTCTGGTACCATTGTTCCATATCAGGTAGGGGCTTTCTGTGTTACAGTTCAGCATTTTGAGAATCTGAGGTGTGAAACATGATAAATCTAGTAGTGACCATAACGTCACAGTCATTTGTATACTCTTATGGTAAATATGCTACATTGTTTGCCTAAGATGATATGGCCAAGTATAGAATAAATGAGGACAATTTTACAATTCTACATACTAGTACACAAACAGGTCTCCCAATAAAGTACTAATGACTGTGTCTGCGAAATGTACAATCTCTAAATTGTATACTCTAAAAGAAAAAAATCTATTTAGTCAAAAGTTAAAAGATAAGAATTGTCATGATATAATTCAAGTCTATGTCAGTCTCTCCCGAATGAGAGACATTACCCCTTGTGACCCACATCTAGACCTCTTAGACAGCCAGCCAGTACCCTGCTCTGCACTGATGACAGGCACAAACCTTGAAACAGCTGTCCGCAGATGGAAACCTCTTCCTTCTGGAGGACTTTTATTGGCCTGGCTATTATTCCCAGATTATGCCCTTAGGTTTCTTTGAAAAAAAAAAGGTATTAATCTATAGGAAGCTACCTTCCAATAGGTGGTGCTAAGAGCAAATTCCTCTTTTTCACCAATGAGATCTTATTTGCATATTCCATGCTACAAATTATTAAAATTAATCTTTGAAATGTAAAGCCAATTACTATGGCAGTAATAGCCAGATCATAGTTAGTGTGATAGAGGATACTTCTGTGGATCCATTGTACTATACCTCTTCAGGAGTTGATACAGAGAGTTTCCTAGCAACATAAGGAGTAAGCATCCCTGCTAAACTTTTCCTTATAGCAGGATTTTCAGGGGTTGCTTGTTCGCCTGCTAAGTATCCCCCTAATCGGCTCAGTGCAAGAAGGCTAAGCTTCGCAAGACTGTTGGCAACTTCCTGTTGAACAATGAGAAAGAAGCAGTAAATCAACATGGGGTGTAATGTGGGTTTTTGACAGAACTTATTTCTCAATATCTTTCCAACCTAGGACTGCAGGACTTCTGTTAGGACAATGTTAGATAAAGCCAGCTATACAAGAATTACAGGAATTTTCTTTTGCCAGGCTCAAATACTGATTAGATAAAATTAATTTAGAAATAATTTCATCGATATGACATATTTTAGACATGTAAAAAACCCATTGTGTATTTTTCACATTATCACAGAATTTTCTCCGAATGAAAACTTCATTCTAAACATTTCTGCAGAATGTGCATAGATTTCTGCAAGCTCTAGTAAGGTTAACGGATTAGCGACTAATCTTTGCAGCAAATCTGCTGTGAGTATAAGAGTCTCTCAGCAGAACCCATTCCTGCAGATAGATAGGTTACTTTTCCCCTTGCAAATCGCTGCCTTTGTTGTTGAGATATTGCCATTTTTGTCAATATGCAAATTAACTCTTTGGAGCAATGGCAATACCCTTGTTGCTTCGAAGAGCTCATCTTCATTGTTTATGTTGGGGTGGAGGGGGAAGATAAGTATCTGTAGCCTCTTCATTCTAGGCAATGGTAGTGGCCCCAGTAACTGGGCTCCCAAGTGTCACACTATAGTCTTTCTATATTTATGCTAAATCCTTTCAAAAATAAAGTTACAGAGATGTTGTAGGCAGTGAAACGCTAAAATCTAATACTACAACCGAACTCAAATGTAGCTTCATTCTGTAGTTCTGGGGAAGCATTGGAGTCAAGCACATACCTGCTGATTTGTGTCTTCATTCTTCTGAATACCACTTTCTTCCAATGTAAAGTCATAGTTGAAAGGATAAATAAGCAGGTGCCACAAAATACCTGCATGGAACAAATGTGTTTGCAGAAAGAAATCAATTGCAAACGAGCTGACGCATTCCACGGCCAATGAAGCCAGTCTCTGGACTTTCTGTGAATACAGAAGGTTTGATAAGTTTTAATAGGCCATTTCTAATGTCTGGTAACTTTTGCCACAAGAGGCATAATCACGTTAAATACTGTACAATAAACATTCAATAAACAATACAGCTCTCTAGGTCTACATATACATCTGCGTTAAAGGGGTTATACAGCTTCCAAAAATTATCTGCAAATACATTCACAGCAGTGCTAAATACTCATTTGTTTCCTTGTGCAGTCTTTTCTTGGCTTTACATGCAGTGAATCTGTGAACAAACTACATTTCCCATAATTCTCCTGCCTGCTGTGACTTTCTGTGTTTGTTGCTTTGGAAGCTGGATAACCCCTTAAAGCTATAAGTTTTTTGTTCAGTAAAAAGAAGACCAAAAGTGATAAAATTATCTGTTTAAACACCCATTGATTTAAACTGCTGAGGTGTTGTATGCTTACATCGTAAGCCCAGGTCATCATCAAATATTTGTTTGGACTGAATGTAAGTGAAAAAATTGTGGATCTACACATTGCACAATACTGCAATACTGTGTAGTCAGCATTCACTAGTTCATGAATCATGGCATTAGTGAAGAGGAAAGAGCAATGTAAAAAAAAACAAAAAAAAAAACAACCACACAACATAAAAAACAATGGTTCCCATACTCTTAAATGGTCACTCACTTTTCAGACAACTTAGTGTCATTTAATAGAGCATGTGATTCTAGATAAAATGTAATGCACTTTAATTAAAAATGTTGCTGTTTTCTGCCTGAAAACCTCTCTAAAGTTCATGCCAAAAGGTGTCTCCCATATAGCTAATTTTCTGTTCACTCATTGTTACTAGGGAACTTCCGTCCTTTGTCATCAATGTGAATGAAGACAGGTTCACGGTGAATGGAGAAAAGGTCTGTTCTCTTTTCATGCTGTGAATGTAGAAGGTGAGTTAGTTTGCCTCATAGCCTCCACACACGCCTGCAACAGCTTTGCCTACCCTCACACTGGATTAAGAGTACCTCACATCTTACAAATGTAAGAAAAGTCTACTTATGGACTTATATCTACTTCTGGCTGTTTGTGTTATTGCTGATGGGATGTTAGTCATAGACAGCAGATTTCCTGTCTCTTATCATAGATTTCTTTTTCTATGTCAGGGATCTGTTTAGAGGCATCATGCTCTGTATTTACAGTTCATTGTCCCTGGACCTCCTATATTATGGTTGTTTGGGCTTTTCTCAACTATTTGTTTGCTATTTTACAGTTACTCTCAGCACAATTGCATGTAAAACCAATAGCAATAGTAATGGATAGGGGAGGAGACAGACTGCTCCTCACTGTACACACCCCCAATCTGAGACAGAAATGTAAGATGTGCTGCAACCGTAATGGGAATATTAGCAGCAGGAAAACCTATAGGACACCATATACGAAGACTTATACAAGCACAGAGCAGACTGCCCTGTAAATATTTAAATTTTTCATGAAAACTCAGGTACCTTTTAATAGAATGTCTAAAACCTTGTACATATGCCCCATTAGGGCACATGGATGTCACTGCTCAGGGCCCATTTTTCGAACCAGAACATAGATCAGTTGGTTAGAAAAAGATGAACCAATATAGCTGCATACAACCCACACTTTTTGCTAGAATGAAGAAATAAACACTTGCTCAAGTATTGGGAATCCTCATCTCTACTGGCTTCTACGAGCTTCGCACAGGTCTAATAATGGACTAGCTGCTATTCAGAAGACACCCACCATTTTCTATTATCACCAATGCTATGGCAGTGTTCCTTTTAGGCACAAAATAATCTAGTTCACAAAGTGAACTTGCTGTTAGTATTAGAAACTTTATTTCTCTTTCTTGGTGACAACAATCTACGGCTTCCAATTACAGTCAAGACCCTAAGGATGGCCAAATAGCCAGGAACATAAAATTATATATACAGGGTGATTTAATGAAAATACGTTAGTATTTATTCTTCTGTTATCAGAGTTCATTTAGGGCCTCCCCTACAAGAGTTGTGTTTTGGTACAGTTCAGGAATTATGCACAGTTTCACTGAATCCTGAATGTTTGCTTGCCATAGCATTGGGAAGTCAGATTCTGGATAAGAGACACATAAACTGCATGATTTTTAAAGGTCAAGTCTATAAGAAAAGCTACAGTAAACTAAAAAGCCAACTGTTATATTCTTTAATCTGTAGAAAAAAAAAAAAAAAAATCTCCAATGAATAGGTTTTATCCGGCTTCCATACTACTACACACAGTATAGGTAACATAGCATAACAGAACTTACCTTGCCATAATACAATACTCTACAGATATCTTTAATGATGTTTGGCATCTCTATAATCTTCTCTCTGCACTCCTCAAACTGAGCTGCCACACTGTAACACTTGCATATATGTCCACACACCTAAAAAAATAAAAAAAATCATGGAAGTTACCATTAAAGGGGAAGAGGAGAGGTGGAAGCTTTTCTTGAAACCAATGGCCCAATAAAATCATCTGATCTGTTGTCAAAAGGACTTTACATCTTTGTGGGGAATATATAATCTATATTTTTATGAAATAAACCACATACTGATACTTCTAAAAAAAAAAAAAAAAAAAAAAAAAAAAGTTACGCTATGTTCACATCTATGACTAGTATCTGCCCATTGTGAATCCATATTAAAAAGCAAACAAACAAACAAACAAACAATGGATTTGTAAAAAAAAAACAACACAAAATGCTCCCGAAGCACATTTGCGGATGGTTTTAAAAACCCATTGAAATCATTTGGTTTTTGTAAATGACACGTTGTAATAAGTTTTTATGATCTTTAGATGGATCACAGAAATGGATTCCATGTGGATACAACAACACTGATGTGAACCTAGCCTTAGCTGGTTTAATTTTCTGATGGTATAGTTTTTATTCTATTTTCTTAACAAGACTAAAAGGGCGTCTATACTGCCTGAGCTGTTCTGGTCTGAACAGGAGGATACAGATTTGCTTTACAGCATCCACATGGACAAATTAAACCTATAGTATGGATGTGGTTCTGACTTCTGCTAAAGGCTGAGGGCATGCTCTGTGACCTGTGCAAAAGTGACTGTGCAGCAAAAGGTAGAGGATGTAAGTTGTGACCATATAAATGTTACCTTTTGTTGTAATCTTGCCTATGATTATAATACATTACTGACAAATGATCTCTAAAGAACAGGAAGCATCAGCCTGTTATGAGGCTCTTTGGTGAAAACTGCTAGATCTGACATTGGGCAGGGAAGACATGACTGCACACTTGGTGAGACAGTTACTGTTCCAGGCATAGCCAGTATTGTGTGTGCACAGGTGCCATTTATTAAAGGGAGTCTGTCAGGAGTAAATTGGTTATAAAAATAATCACACTACCATGTAGATTTGGATCCCCATTTTCATGGAAATCGGCAATTTATTCATATGCAAATGAGGGAAACGCGGTATGGGTGTGCCTTAAATTGTCTGGGTTTGATCTCAAGCTCTAGATTCCTGGGCAAAACACTTTCTCCTCATTTGCATATGACAAGTTACATGAAAACTGGGTTCTGCACTCTAGACCACTGAATCTGCAGTCCGAGTGAGTAAGAGATGTGGGGCCCATTATAGAGGAAGTCTGGACTGATGTCCTTGAGGCACTGCCACGAGTCTCTCTTAGATGCACCATATTTTTCAGCTATTCCTGATACACAGGGTATATAGACCACCACACTTGCAGATAATGGGTTATAGAGCAGATGCTTGTTGCTACAGATACAATGAGGCTGTGGCTGACCTTATTCACGTTATATGAAGTTGCCTGAGACTTAGATTTTTCTATAGAGAAGAGTGTCCAACTTTGTGGAGAGAGTATATGACTTATACAACTAGACCTCTCTGTATGCTAATTAGGACACATTGCTGATTTACCTGTGATGGAGGAGCCATCCTACAACTCCAGGAGCCATCTGGCCATCCTACAACTCCTTTATCTGGCTTGTAAAATTGATAGCAGCCCATTGGAGAGATGCTGATCCCGACAAATTATATGAAACTAAAGTGAATACTGCCCTCAGGATAGAGAGATGTGTGTACTCAAAAAGAGGCACATAAAAGAAATTCAAGGACTTTGGACCCCGTGGTTAGATACCCCTGGCTTGGCACATAGGACTCTATGGCAGACCGGAGTGGGACAGAGGGAGAAGGCATTGGAGGATTAGGAACTGGTTTTCCTTTCTGTATGTGAAAATCTCAAAAACTATCTGATCAAAAAACAATTAAGGTGTCAATACAGAAACAGGAACAGAAACAGAAGTATTTAGGTTGATATTAAGGGATTAGACATTAGTCCCTCTAAGGACTGATCTGCCCTATTACAAGATTATGTACCTGCACAGGCATATCTTCTGGCTTACTTGACCCAGTTAACACTGAGACACAGCGAGAGAAAGCTTCTTGTAGCACCTAAAACAAATTAGAGACTTGGTTTATGCAAAAATGTAACCTACAAGAACAAAAAAGTTTAACAAGCAGTAACCCATGTAAAAATGTCATTAACATGCTTAAGATGAGGGCTTACAGGGCTGTAAGAGGATTAGGCAGGTGGATTTAGGCAGACTGCCAGATAGTACTTGTGTTACAAATCTGTAAGGCCATTTTATGGTGAAGTAGAAGTGATATGTGAAGTTTCTCATACAGAAGGTAAATGAGAAATTGGTACCTCTATGCCGTTCTCTCTCCTGAGCTCCTCTGCGTTAAGTGCTGAGCAATTCACGGTATGAAATGCCAATTCAGTGGCAGCAGGAAGCAGGGAAAGCTTGGAGAAAAGATGATCATCGGAGGTCTCCATGGTGATAGTTCTGATAAGCATAGGATAGCCAGCATACTTGTAAGGCTGAAGATCTATAAAAAAAAAAATAATTAATTAAATTTACATTTTACACTACTTTTCTGTGCAAATTGTCAAGACAGAACAATGGGGCAGATTTGCTAATATGGTATACATTTTTACACAGTGCAAACTTAGACTAAACTGTTTTAGGGTGTGTTTAGACATTGGAATATGGTAATGATTTAGAGTGTCAGATTCCACCCATTGTTTTCAATGGGAGGCAGAGATCGGAGCAGTACGCTGAAAAGATAAGCGTCCTGCGGCTCATCAGCTCTGCTTCGGCTTTCTGCTGTGGAAAACAGTAGAGCCAGAAAATGAAGAGAAATCTCCGGCAGAAGCACCAGATTGATCATAGTGTCTAAAGCTGTTTGACAAATCCTGCATATCTTTAGACTATCTGGTCTAACTTTGCACCACTTATTATTTGGCTTGCAGCAACAAAAAATGAGCCCAAATTTTAAGAAATGGTGTTGCAATTTAGGTCATACCCACTTTTCACACCCACACTGCTTGTAAGTGTGTCTAAAAAGTTACGTAACGCATGTTGCAAAAACAATTTTCCGCAACTTATGCCAGAATTCTGGAGCATTTTGCTTAGTAAATCTCCCCCACTTGATATTTTTCTGCATATAATTCACACTGAGTTACTGTAAATAGGCCTATATTTACAGTGAAATCAGCTCTTTGAGAAGACCACCCCCTTACTCAGACCACATATTCTGTGACAGATCTTTGGTTTTCCATATTAACCTACTTTAAAAAGACCACCTCCTAGAAGACCATTTTTTAAATGCAATTTTGGGTCGTCTCAAAGAGGTTCACTGAACACTGATAAAAAAACCTTGATAATTTTGTTCAATCAAAAAGAGAGATAAGGCCCGGTTCACATCTGCGTTCAGGTTTCCGTTCGGGAAGTCCGCTTGGGGCCCCCCCCCTCGAACGGAAACCTATACGCATAAAAAAGCGGTTTACCTGGGAAACCCGCGGACCCCATAGACTAAAATGGGGTCCATGTGGTTTCCGCTCGGTTTCCGCACGAAGCAAGCAGCACTTTCCTCTCAGCATGTTTCCGCATGGTTCGTGCGGAAACCGAGCGTAAACCACACGGACCCCATTATAGTCTATGGGGTCCGTGGGTTTCCCAGGTAAACCGCTTTTTTATGCATATAGGTTTCCATTCGAGGGGTCCCCAAGTGAACTCCCCGAACGGAAACCCAATGCAGATGTGAACCGGGCCTAAGCCAGCATTATAAAGGGATTGTTAAAGATTTAGATACTGATGGCTTATCCTTTGCATAGGTCATTACTATTAGATAGGTGCAGGTCTGACACCCAGCACTTCCATTGATCAGTGGTTCAGAGCAGTGTGTGGAGCTGGAAGCAGATGGCGCTGACCACTACACTGTGTATGGAACTGCCTGCCTCCAGGTCTGTACACTGTATAGGTCCAGTGGTCACCGATTGGTGGGGATGCAGTATGTCAGATCCCACCGATCTGATCTTGATGACCTATCCAAAGAATAAGCCATCAATATCTAACTATTGGACAGCCCCTTTACTCCCTGAAGGTGTCTTCATTAAAAATACTTCATAAGATGTATCTAGTTCAGTCTAGACTCAACAGAATATACCCTTCTATTGCCCTTCTGTTTTAGAGGATGTCAAACCATAGGAGATATGCTCCATACCTTGTGGACCTGCCCAAAGCTAATGTATTTAATGCTAAAATGTCAGAAACCATCTTCTTATTAGGAGATAAACCTCCAATATTTACCCACACCGCCTATCCTCATGGCTGCTAGAATACATGTAACAGACCGGAGATCCTTAAATCTCTGGGGTAATTAATAGGGTCAATAAAAAATACCACCATCCTTTCTGGTGCCAGGGACTACTTTGACAAGGTCTGGACTCTGATCCACTAGTAAAAGTTTTTAAATCACAAATACTATTTGCACCTATAAGCCTGGGATCTAACACTCCATTCTGCATTCTTCTTGAGTTGATCTAATACTTGGTCACAAAATTTCTATCCCTGTCCTACATCCATATTCAAGATTATTTCATAGATATTGTTACTGTATCTATATTATTTTAACCTGTTTATATACTCAACACGTGAAGTATATATGCTAAAGAAAACTGCTGTGTGTTGTAATCTTTGCACATTTTCTCCAACAAAATGCTTTAGATCTGTGTATCTTTTATATGATGACAATCTAACTGTACCATTGTGTCTACACTTTGTACTCCTGTTCTCTTTTGTCACTATAAGTTGGTATACAATTCAATTAATATCTATTGAAACTATAAGACATGGGTGTATGGCTTGTTCTCTGCCGCTGCAAGCTCACATACCCAGTGCTACAGTCCTGATAAATCGTTACTAGTACAATGGATAGGAGCATTATAGTAAACGTTGCTATACAGAATACATGTTCAGTCTTCATCTATGCCGTATCCTTCAAGTCACATCAAGGACCCTCTGTCACAACACACCACATACTTCTGTTACACAAAAGCTCTTTAGAAATCCTTATGTGCCTGGATTTTATGATAATAAACTAATTCTCATGTTTGAACAGAAATAAAAAAAACATTTTATATGAAAACACAATGTATAAAAAAACAAAAACAAACTCTGTAAATACATAGCATTTCTTATATTATATATATCTAGTGTTACAATCTGTATTATAGTCTGAAGCTGCAGCTTCACCATACTGTAGACTTGCATGCTGAAATCTCCCAATATTCTTAGCTGTTTCAAAATCTGCTCTGGTGACATTCATTCTAGAAAGTGCACGCTTCACATCTGCTTACATACAGTAATATACTGGTATAACTACCCAATGCATGAAAAGACTTCAGCTAAGCTACTTATGACTTCAAGCCGGTCTACTGTTTCCAGTGGTGACCAAGACACAATGTATAGGCCTTTGAATTTCTTGATCAATACAAGATAAATAGCGCAATGTACTTACCAAGTGACTCAACTTTTAAACAGATAATACTAAAATATATTTCCCGAAAGATGATTTTCAAAGATGGACATATTAAAAAAAAATAATAAAAAAATAAAACCTCAGTCTTCTAAATGAGTGGAATAAGAGAAAAGCAAAAGTGAAGCTAAAGAGAGAATGAGGAGCACAGAGTAGTAAACAGATACTGTACATATAAAAAAACAAAACAAAAATGAAATATACATTTACCTTCCTTGTGCCGATTAAACAGAATGCTCTGAGTTTTAAGAATCAAAATGATATTTTCTGGATCTGGCCCATCTACAACCTTAGTAGACTTTGTACATAGGAACTCATAGGCTTTGTTTACTTTTTCAAACATATCCTGGAAAAGGAGGTAAGGAAAGCAACAACTCAGAATTAACCACTTGAATACGGTACTACATTATAGTTTTCCATATAACATCAGCCTATGTACTGAAAGAGATCAGCGACATCTGCTACATTAGCGACATTAGCTCCTTCTTTGTATGCCCATCAGTGCCAATCCTATAGACTGCCAATGAGATTTTTAGCTGCTCAATTAACATGGGAATGGTTGGGCTTGCAGGTTCCAAACACTTATGTAGAGTGCACCTTTTAACTGCTAGAAGCACCTGTACACTGCACGCCTGGGAATTCCTATATAAAATACCACAGATCAGGGGAGGACAGCTCCACACTTAGGGCAGGTTATGTGATCCAGGTTAGCTAGAACGGGGGATTACTGAGGCCATAGAATGTCAAATGTTTAGGTTTTAAAGCATTTTTGTTGCAGATATTGCTGCTTCTTTGAGCCAAAGCCAGGAGTGGATTTAGCAAAAGGAAGTAATAGTCCTTCCTTTATATTTCCCATTGCTTTTGAAGCCACTCTTGGTTCTGCCTTTACAAAAAAAAAGGAAAAAAAAAAAAAAAACACACATCTGCAAGAGAAAACACAGGTTTTCCATAACATATAGCCTCAGCCTACTTGCAGACGACCGTGTGTGTTTTGTGGTCCGCAAGCTAGGAATCAGTGTTCCTTTCTTGCAGACCGTGTGTCATCAGTGTGCTGTTCGTGGTTTTTAGTCTCCAATAGGCTTCTATGGGCGAGTCCATTCCACAAACACTGAACAGAATAGGACCTGCTCTATATTTTGCAGCGCGGACTCATGGTTCGCACACTAATCCGTGGATATCACAGTTGTGTGAATGAGCCCATAGAAATTAATGGGTCAGTATGCTATCCGGGAAAAACACAGCTAGCACACTGATCTCGACCACGGATGTCTGCAAGGGGCTTTAGACAACTATGCCTTCTAAAATCAATCATTTATTAATACAGACCCTACAGTCCCATAGAGACATAGTTTTCTATGTGTATACTGTACATTAATCTGTCATATATAAAAAAACAAAAAAAAACAGAATGATCCCGATTATTCTCAACCAATATACACAAATTTAGATATATTCATATGTCTGATGTAAAGTGACACCAAGGGTGAACACTGAAGTGTTTGTATCAACTTCTTTTAGATGGTACTAATATGCAATGAATACAAACCCTTCCATCCGGATTCTTGTCTGGATGGTATTTCTGAGCAAGTCTGAAGTATGCTTTCCTTATCTTACTCTCTTCTTGCCTTGGATAAAAAGAAAAAAAAAAATCTGATGTATGCAGAACAAAATCCCACAAAGGGCATGGCGTGCTAGAGATTGAAGCTGCTTAACAGCCTAAAAAATATATTTCATTGAAGTTTTGATATGTAAATTCCTTTCGCTTTCTTTAGTTTACAAAGTGTAAATCTGCACACAACATCAGAGCTAATTCTTCAGGATAGTGTTTGAGGCAACAAAAGCTCATAAATTCAATGCATAGCAGGAAGAAAGTAGAGCGACTGCTGAAAAACACAATTTAGTCAATGTCAAATGAATGTCAAAAGGAATGACGTTATCACTCCTTTACTTTGCGTTAAAAGGTACACAACATTTAAAAGGGGGTGGCTAGGTTTCTAAAATGACTCTGTGATAATAGATAATTAAAAGTTTAGGCAAGCCTCCGAGGCCCCCCTTACATGACCCTACTACTGGGCCAATTATTGGGAATAAGTATTCCTAGGAACATTTGTTCCAAAAAAAAAAAAAAAAAAACACGGCCAAATGGCCATAAATATGCAAAAGATCCCCCAACAAATGAGCTAATGTGTCAGATGATCACATCTTTTACACAACGTAATAGATAGTAGACTGTTGACAGCACATCACCCCATGTAAATAGGCCGATGTACAGCCGACAAATGCAAACTGTATGGGGATAAATGATCTGTTCATTCCCACACAGCAATGATGATCTTTTAAATGTTCTTTACTTCACAGTCTTACTTTGACATTGGGATATAACAGGATGCACACAGACCACAATATACTTTTTTCTTCAATAAGATTTGTTTAGTCAATAGATTAGATCAGTATTATTTAACTTACTGGCCCTGTCCTTTAGGAAGACCAAGAACTTCATATGCATCATCAATAGACATACTTGGAGGTTTTTTCTCGACTTCCCTTTTCCATGCATCCAAAGTGTCCTTCAAAAGTTTTACCTAACAAGAAAAAAACGCCACGACTAATATTCTATAGATACATTATTAATGCAGACAAACATCAAAACAACATGAAACTATAAAAAAAAATAAAAATAATAAGTTTGCGACTTACAGGATCCTTAATAGGCCAATCTGGGAATTTTAATGTGTCGCAGAAGTGTTTCAGGTAGTAGATGTTACAGAACAGCTCATTCTCCAGTTGAGGATAATTGATGGATGGGATGGGACAGTACTGGTAAAGTGCTCTGGTGTTACTTTGGAGTCGGGGGCTGAAATCGGCTAAGTGGGCTGCAATCTTTTCGATCATGAGGCGCCTAAAATGTGTCAACAATTAAAAAAGCAACAAGATATAGATCTAAACCTATAAACACAAATATAATATGCTAGAAATGTAAAGTTAAGCAAGTATGTAATATTCCAAAATGAAAGCATCTACAGCTAATGAAATGGATTAACCGAAATATCCACAATTCCATATGTCCAACCCATTGGTCTGACTACTTTTTGCTTAAATTATGAGCACAATTACTATACAATTGTGTACTATGTAATTGAAATTTCACTGTAGAAGAATGGATATGAATATGGTTGTAGAGCATTTAAAGTGATCCATACCTCATTTCACTGCTCCAAATAGCTTCTGGAGTATCAAACTCTCCAAGAAATATCTCGGAAAATTTCTCTGGCTCATAGTTTTCCAGATAGCATACCATCGCTTCAGGAAGAATGTGACCAAGGATGCTCCGCTGAAAGATGTCAGTTCCTTTGTTCTGAAAAAAAAAAAAGAATTAACACACTACAGGTTAAATACTTATTATTTTATAGATATGCAAATCAGTCTGTAAGTGTATTGGAAGTCACGTTTGATACTGACGCACCTTACGGCTGATTTGCATATCCATAGAGATGATTATCTGTATAGTGATTCAGTGGTTTGTGGTCATAAAGTTATGTATCTGTGCCGTATTAAGGACTCTACATGACAGTATTAGGGTGGGTTCACACTTGCGGTGGCACTCCGTCCGCCGCGAATCCGACCTAAATGTCAGAAAACTGGATAGGGAAAGGTTTGCGAAGCTTTGCTTAAAAACCTATTCACTTATAAAAGCCATAGAAGTGAATGGTTTTAAGCAAAGTGTCGCAAACCTTTCCCTATCCAGTATTCCGGCATTTAGGTCGGATTCTAGGCGGACGAAGAGCCGGCGCAAGTGTGAACCCGTCCTTATTGGTATGGTAGTCATTCAGAACCTGAGAAACACAAAACTCATACTAAACAAAGCTAAAAATATTAAACCTATAAGTGTATCAGAAATCAGGAGCTGCTTATTTAGTTTACTAGAGGTGGCGCTTAGAAAATTTTCAATGGAAAGTTACGGAATGATAGCGCATTGAGATAAGAAGACTAGAGTTTCAAATCTATAAAAGTTCTATTGGCTTGTTTCTCATCTGGATAGTATAAATTGTGAAAAAAAAAAACAGATTAACCTTTATGTTCTCCCTGGCCATTTATTTTGCTCGTTTCAGATGGTTATCGGCTCACTGTGGAAATCCAGATTCCCACACCGTTTTTGGTTTTAGCCTTCATTCACAAATGGCAACAAACCAGAACACAATAGTGGGTATCAGGTTAACAGACTCATATCACATGGTAAAGGCACAATGTATACCAGTGTATATGTCATATAGTGGCATACATTGGCAATAGCTTTTTTTTTCTTGCAGCTGCCACTGCATAGGACAAAGCAGCAGACTGCTCTTTCCTACAAAGTAGACCAACAAAGACCAAAAGGACACTCTTGTAGTCAATGACAGGTAAATGCGGGTCATGGGTTAAGTTTGAAGCATGTGCCAGGAGTTTTCCTTGTACATATTCCAAATGTGCTAGGGAAATGTAGTGTGAACCGAGCCTTACTAAAGGAAAATCTTGTTAAAACATCTATTTGCCACTAAACCCCTGTAGATAATAAGAGGTTCAGTAGTAAACACTACTATGAGAATAGCAAATTCTTTAGCAAATCTTGCGTGTATTTAACTACAGATGTTAGTATTACCAAAGAGTGTGCATACCTCTTCTGATCTGAAAGCCTGTTTAGTATGAGTATACTTGAGAAATCTAGAAAACAAATAGAAGAAAATTAAATTTACATTTCACAACCTTAAAGGGGTTTTCCGGGCAAAAAATGTTTTTGTAAAAAAGGTCTAGTAGTGCTATTAATGGGTTAATAAATGCACCCATAGACCTTTAGCAGTGTTGTGAGTGATTTCTGGGTGTCTCTGGGAGCTCCTGGTATCTTCTGCATTTGTTTACATGGTTCAGCTTCCTGCTATGTAACTTCCACACTAACTCCCTCTCACCACCTCACTCCCCCCTTCCTCTCTCCATCCCATACACCGCCTGCCTGTCTCTCTAGCTATCCTGCCCACTACTAGCTCTTCCCAACCTACTCAGCCTAACCTCCGACCCCATTATATATTTACCTCTCTTCCTTCCTTCCAAGCTTCTTCCTGCGGGATGGCCTATCCTTTTCTGACTGCCGGTGCCAGCTCTTGTCCCAGCGCTGCTCTGTGCTCTGCAACGACGATCCACCTCTACTGCGCAGGTGTGGGAGCTGTGCAGTAGAGGTGGCTTATTGGCAGCAGTACGCAGAGCAGCTCTGGGACAAGAGCACACGTTGGCAGTAAGAAAAGGATAGGCCATCCCGCAGGAAGAAGCCTGGAAGGTAAGTATGATGGAGTGGATGGGGGGGGTGTTTAGATTAGTGTAGGGATTACCATTTATCCCGGAGATCCCCTTTATTTATTTTTTTTTACTCTGCATACTGTGATTTTACATACATAAAAGGTCATGTAGTAGAACTATATGCTAGTTGCAAATTCTGTAAATCATAATTACTTGCCGGGATCATCTGGTGTTAATTTAATGTGTGTGACCACTTTAAGAAAACAGACCAATGATATGTGTTTTTAGAATCCATAAAAATTCCATATGTCTTTGCCCTGAAATAACAACTAATGTATACCAAAATGTACTCTGCCACAGAAAGAAAATCCACATACAACCACATTGATCACATGCTACACTCCAATATAAGCCCTGCACATCCCAGAAAAGGATGATCATGTGTATGAAAACTTAGGATATCTCCATCTAAAGAGGTGAAATTTAGCGGTCTATTCAGTGTACTAATTCTAAAACACGACACATCATCTTACGAGTAAAACAAGGAAGTTATAGCACAATTCCATGTAAGTTTTATGGGAAGACAAGCAATAAGTGCTGTAGTTGGTGTAGTAGCTGTTCATTGACTCCTTACCTGGCTATAGGAAGCACGTTGGAACCAGTGTACATCATTATAAAGAAGAACACTCCAGTGAGATAGAAACGAGGCAGCTGTGGGTTGTCTTGCATGATGTGATAGAGCAATATGGAAACCTTCTCTACCAGGATGGGGTCAAACGTCAGCAAAAGCTGAGGAATGAAATGGAAACACAACTGCATTCAGCCAAAGCAAATAGACCACCAGCAGTGGCTTGAAGGGAAAATTTCAATGGACCGTGAAAAAAATGTTTAGAGCCAGTGAATATTTCTAAACCTTTTTTTCCTTGTTTAGCATTTCATGTATTGATAAATGAAGAAATTAAAATGTAGATGGGGAGAATACAGCCCAAAAAGAAACCAAAACAACTGGTCATCAAAATAGGTAATGTAACTGACCTGTGTGATGTGAGGGAGGCAAGTGTTATCTGACAGCAATCTCTTTATTTTAGGCAGTGGTCTAATAATGGCATTGTCTTGGTCCCTGGAAAAAAAAAACAGCAACTTTAGTTATCAACCACCTAAAACTACTACTATTTTATTTACCAAGCACATACATACTCTACAATAACCAAGCATACAATATCTGTACTGATGAAGGACAACAATCCTGAAACAGCGCTGTATGCAGATAAGTGAAATTGGCTTGGCTAAAATCCCTTTTGCTGTCTCAAGACTCGGCGAGTCAAAAGCAAATTGAGGATCTGTTACATCCAACAGAGGGCGTATGAGCTTCCCAGCTCCTTTCCCATAATGCCTTGTGATATGTAGATGCTAAGTAGAGGGCAAAAGGCAATTCAATCTCTACACACCTTCACTGGTGCTCTCCTCAATGTGAGAGATTCTTGTCCCTAACCCACTCATTGCCTCCCACAAAGCCAGCCAGTTCACTTTGCTCTGTACTGATGAAGGACAACAATCCTGAAACAGCGCTGTATGCAGATAAGTGAAATTGGCTTGGCTAAAATCCCTTTTGCTGTCTCAAGACTCGGTGAGTCAAAAGCAAATTGAGGATCTGTTACATCCAACAGAGGGCGTATGAGCTCCCCAGCTCCTTTCCCATAATGCCTTGTGACAAGCATACAATGGCATACACTGACACCAGAGAGAAATATTAAAAAGGTGAGAAGGTCCAGCGTACAAGTGTATGATCTACAAGGGTTGGGAAAATTATACCAGAAGAACAGTGGTAGAATGGAGGCAGACAAACTAATACATTATGTTAAAGAGTATGTTCTAAAAGTGCACACCCTTACACTTTCTTTATATGCTGGGCAACTGCTTGTTTAACCATCAGCTATTTATTCTGACTTCCCTTATGCACACAAGTTTGGTTCAGCCAAATGTGCATATGTTTTCAATGGGGAAAGAGGGGTTAACCCATGTCAGACATCTCTATTGGCAATTTTCCAAGTAATAAAGGATCAGCCATAATAAGAGTCATCATGCTTCATTCTTTCTTCCCCCAGCATATGCCAAGCATGAGTCTTGAGCAACCACATCATACGCTGTCTTAAGTAACGTGTATGGCTCCCTTTTGTGAATCATATAGAAGGAAAAAAGTGTCAAGTATTCTTAAGATAAAGATTATGTAATTATACAGTTAAATAAATAAATAAATAAATAAGCAGAGAAAGTTCACAATGGAAAACTGTTAGGTGAAAAGTTGACTGTGGATTTTACCATGTAATCCTCCTTAGCCACTCAAGCACACTGCTAAACTGGCTGCATTAACAACATCTAGTCTAAGTAATGTGATGCTTTGACCAAATTTGTGATACCTCAGTTTTTAATAAGCTGCAAGCAACACATCTGTGGGAACAAACTAGGGGAAAAACATGACTTCCTCCCAAAGAAAAAGGGTTAAAAAAAGACCATATACTATAGGTCGGTAACATTACATTTTACTTCAGTAACGATTAAGGGGCAGGATCCTACTACTATATGTTGTATTTTAGAGGAATCGTGAATTAAAGGCTTAGAAAATGACTTACCTGCTAGGAAAGTATCCGCACATGGTTATAAGCATATTTAAGATAAGGGTGGCCAAATCAGTTTCATTCAGGACAGCTTGTCCACTTGCAAGCAAACACCATTTTAGTTGAGGAATGACTTGCAGTGGGCGCCAACCATCCATGCCTTGGGCCCAGCAGCGAGTTTTGGGACTTAACATTCCTTTGGCCCAAAATTCTTGCATCTGCCAAAGAAAAAAAAAAAAATTAACCACAATGAAAATTAGATTTATTCAAGTACAAATGTGTATTCAGATTACAGTAAAAGGGAGACTGGACATGTCTCTTCAATATTCTGCACACATGATTACTGAGGGTTTGTACAGTCTAAAAAATAAGAATTATGTACATAAAATGTGAAATTGTGACCCAAAATAAGAAATTCTACCTCCAGAAAGCTGTATGGACCACTCCGTTCCTTGTCAGCATTGCCAAAATACCATTCCTTCTCACTCTCCCTCTTCATATCAGGAGAGGCTTCAATGACATTGCTCTAGTAAAGGAATCAGATACAATTTGCAGTTTTTTATTTTACATGATGCTGCTTTGCACTTTTTCACTACGGCTACAAATAAGTGATTTAGAGCAGGGGTCAGCAACCTTTTTAGTCTGGGGTTCCGATTTGGAAAAAAAATATCAAAAGATGAAGTACTCAGTGTGCCATGTAATAATTGTAATGGTGTCGCCCTCCTACATCGGTGATTACCAACAGGGGGCCTCAACACTCTAGAAGTATGTAGAAGGATGATCCCATGCCTTTTTGCAATGTTATCTGCGTCCTTAGGATGTTTTTTGACTTTTGGTAGAAATTATTTGGTAGGGGTGCTCCAAGGAATTTTTTTTTCAAGGGGACATTGAGTCTGAAAAGGTTAGTAAACACTGTCCTACATGAAAGTCATATAACACAAACCATAACTGCAACTAGCTAGTTAGTCGATTGAGCCTACATTTCAATGTGATCTTTTAGCAAACCGATTCATATTTGGACTGGACATGGGGCTAAGCGTAATCTGCAGTAAGCCTGCTTTGTGGTGGCAGAGGGTTACCATAACAAAGACTAGTCTTTTTGTTGAAGAAATCCAAACAAATATTATTATTTAATTCAATATTGAAATGAATTAAGGCAAATTTAGCTGCCATATTATACTTTGCACAGAAAATTGCTGACCTTTGATTAGGCTACTGGCCTGGACACTTAGACATTGTGCCTCATGTTCCCACCACCTCCCAGTGCATCCTCCAGTCCGACTGCATTTACAAGTGCATCTCAATAAATTAGAATATCGTCAAAAACTGAATTTTTTTTTTTTTAGTAATTTAATTGAAAAAGTGAAAGACATGTTATATTGAGTCATTACAAACAGAGTGAACTTTTTCAAGTGTTTATTTATGTTAATGTTGATGATTATGGCTTACAGCCAAGGAAAACCCAAAAGTCATTATCTCAGAAAATTAGATTATTATATAAGACCAACTGTAAAAAAAAATATTTAACATAGAAATGTTGGACAAATGAAAAGTATGCACAGTAAATTCACGCAATACTTGGTAGGGGCTCCTTTTGCATGAATGACTGCATCAATGCAGCCTTCAGCTCGTCTGCATTGTTGGGTCTGGTGTCTCATCTTCCTCTTGACAATACCCCATATATTCTCTATGGGGATAAGGTCAGGCGAGTTTGCTGGCCAATCAAGCACAGTGATACTGTGGTTATTAAACCAGGTATTGGTACTTTTGGCAGTGTGAACAGGTGCCAAGTCCTGTTGGAAAATGAAAATTCCATCTCCAAAAAGCTTGTCGGCAGAGGGAAGCATGAAGTTCTCTAGAATTTCCTGGTAGACGGCTGCATTGACTTTGGTCTTGATAAAACACAGTGGACCTACACCAGCTGATGACATGGCACCCCAAACCATCACTGATTGTGGAAACTTCACACTAGACCTCAAGCAGCTTGGATCGTGCGCCTCTCCACTCTTCCTCCAGACTCTGGGACCTTGATTTTCAAATGAAATGCAAAATTTACTTTCATCTGAAAACAACACCTTTGACCACTGAGCAACAGTCCAGTTCTTTCTCTCCTTGGCCCAGGTAAGACGCTTCTGGCATTGTCTACTGGTCATAAGTGGCTTGACACATGGAATGCGACACTTGTAGCCCATGTCCTGGATACGTCGGTGTGTGGTGGCTCTTGAAGCACTGACTCCTGCAGCAGTCCACTCCATGTGAATCTCCCCCAAATTTTTCAATGGCCTTTTCTTAACAATCCTATCAAGGCTGTGGTTATCCCGGTTGCTTGTGCACCTTTTTACACCACACTTTTTCCTTCCACTCAACTTTCCATTAATATGCTTTGATACAGCGCTCTGTGAACAGCCAGCTTCTTTAGCAATGACCTTTTGTGGCTTACCCTCCTTGTGGAGTGCGCCAATGACTGCCTTCTGGACATCTGTCAAGTCAGCAGTCTTCCCCATGATTGTGTCGCCTACCGAACCAGAATAAAGGATCTTTTTAAATGCTTAGGAAACCTTTGCAGCTGTTTTGGGTTAATTATTCTAATTTTCTGAGATAATGACTTTTGGGTTTTCCTTGGCTGTAAGTTATAATCATCAACATTAACATAAATAAACACTTGAAAAAGCTCACTCTGTTTGTCATGACTCAATATAATATATGTGTGTCACTTTTTCAATTGAATTACTAAAAAAAAAAAATAACTCTTTGATGATATTCTAATTTATTGAGATGAACGTGTACATAGACGATTAGAGAGACATTGCCACCCGGAGCAGCATTGCCATTTGTTTAAAATAGCAGACAGAGTCCTGTGCCAGGTAGATATGCCTTGGGTGCCGACTCCGGAACCAGTGTCGGGAGTTGCTGACCCTGATCTAGAGTATATATTTCCTATGTATAGATATAAAAAACTACAAGGTTATGTACTATATCAATACTGGTAATCTAATGCTATGGGGAAAGAGTGAATAGTCCGATAAACAATAAGACAGGCGGTTATAATTTTTAGTCACCAAGTTTAAACACAAAACACATAAAAATATCCCAGTACTTCCTCCATTAATCTCTTCAATTCAATTGAGCTTATTTTGTCTCATATTACAATCAGAATTTAAGAGATATATAAAGGAACTGTCTCTATGTGCCTCAGGTGGTCAGTCTCCTTCTCCTACTGTTCTGTCTGTCTGTAAGACAACTGGCTATGACCGACCCTATTACAGCTGGTAATTCACTTAATATGGAGAAGCTGGATATTAACCCCTAACTGAAAAAAACAAAACAAAAAACAAAAAACACAGTGCCACCCTTATACTTGGGCCATGTATAGTATTACAGTTCAACCTCATTCAATTGAGTGTGGTAGAGCTGCAAGATTGAATAAAGCCAATGGAGTAAAGAAGCACATGATGTTGGGGGGGGGGGGTAAGAGATGATTGTACGTGTTCATCTAAGGTTGGAAATAACAGCTGTCAGCAGACTGAGTGTTTGCTCGCTCGTTACGGTATAACTATAGTAAAGCTCTATAGCGTAACTCACCTGAAGTGGAACTGTGGCTCTGCTGGTGTGAAGATGTGCTAAGGTAAGAAAATCAACCAGGATCCTTACTCCATTGGAGTCCATGACATCTTTCACATTTTTCTAGAATATTTTAGAAAACATTTTTGTTTTATATTTTACTTCCAAAACATACATTCCTCTTTGTATTCACTCTGGAGTGAAGAAATAAATGATGAAACTGTGGAGGTCATTGAGAGCAGAGGATGACTTCCGCGCTACCTACCTTATTAAGAATCAGCTTGTTTAAAAATAAGATGAGCCTGTCCCTTTCCAGTCTGTCAGTGCACTGAAAGAAAGAAAAGAAGGACAAGCCATTGAAAAGATAGTTACAGAGGATCTGCATTCTTTAATAGTCAGGTGCTCACTCTACATGATTCGGAAGTTATTCCTGACATGGGAAAGTACTGGGCTTAAAAGAGTTAAACCTCCAGACTTTATCCAAGATATATTCATATAGGCTTTAGAGAAGTTGTTCTCCTGGGCCTGTGCACAGACCTTTATCTACTTTTGTGTTTCTGCGTTTTATAGATCTATATTTGTGTATATAATACACATACATCTTACCCATAACTTATCACCTATCCAAAAGGCGACTGGTGTAGGATCTCTGGGGGTCCCTTCACAAGAATAAGGGTCTTCTGTCCCCAGTTTGAATGGAGGAAAGGTTGTGCATATGTGCTATAGCACTGAGCTATCTTCATCAGTCCTGAAGACTTTAAATGGAGCAGCAGAGTGCATGTGGGGTACACAGGACCCTTATTGTCATTATTGGTAGGGGTCTCGGCAGTCAGATATTTAGCATGTACAGGGGGGAGAAAAGTATTTAGTCAGCCACCAATTGTGCAAGTTCTCCCACTTAAAAAGATGAGGCCGGCCTGTAATTGTCATCATAGGTAGACCTCAACTATGAGAGACAAAATGAGAAAACATATCTAGAAAATCACATTGTCTGATTTTTTAAGAATTTATTTGCAAATTATGGTCGAAAATAAGTATTTGGTCACCTACAAACAAGCAAGATTTCTGGCTCTCACAGACCTGTAACTTCTTCTTTAAGAGGCTCCTCTGTCCCCCACTCATTACCTGTAGTAATGGCACCTGTTTGACATTGTTATCAGTATAAAAGACACCTGTCCACAACCTCAAACAGTCACACTCCAAACTCCACTATGGTGAAGACCAAAGAGCTGTGGAAGGACACCAGAAACAAAATTGTAGACCTGCACCAAGCTGAGAAGACTGAATCTGCAATAGGCAAGCAGCTTGGTGTGAAGAAATCAATTGTAGGAGCAATAATTAGAAAATGGAAGACATACAAGACCACTGATAATCTCCTTCGATCAAGGGCTCCACGGAAGATCTCACCACGTGGGGTCAAAATGATCACAAGAACGGTGAGCAAAAATCCCAGAACCACACGGGGGACCTAGTGAATGACCTACACAAAGCTGGGACTAACGTAACAAAGGCTACCGTCAGTAACACACTACGCCGCCAGGGACTCAGATCCTGCAGTGCCAGACGTGTCCCCCTGCTTAAGCCAGTACATATCCGGGCCCGTCTGAAGTTCGCTAGAGAGCATTTCGATGTTCCAGAAGAGTATTGGGAGAATGTCATATGGTCAGATGAAACCAAAGTAGAACTGTTTGGAAGAAACACAACTCGTCGTGTTTGGAGGAGAGTGAATGCTGAGTTGTATCCAAAGAACACCATACCTACTATGAAGCATGGGGGGTGGCGACATCATGCTTAGGGGCTGTTTCTCTGCAAAGGGACCAGGACGACTGATCCGTGTACATGAAAGAATGAATGAGGCCATGTATCGTGAGATTTTGAGTGCAAACCTCCTTTCGTCAGCAAGGGCATTGAAGATGAAACGTGGCTGGGTCTTTTAGCATGACAATGATCCCAAGCACACCGCCAGGGCAACGAAGGAGCGGCTTCGTAAGAAGCATTTCAAGGTCCTAGAGTGGCCTAGCCAGTCTCCAGATCTCAACCCTGTAGAAAACCTTTGGAGGGAGTTGAAAGTCCGTGTTGCCCAGCAACAGCCCCAAAATATCACTGCTCTAGAGGAGATCTGCATGGAGGAATGGGCCAACATACCAGCAACAGTGTGTGCCAACCTTGTGAAGACTTACAGAAAACGTTTGACCTCTGTCATTGCCAACAAAGGATATATAACAAAGTATTGAGATGAACTTTTGTTATTGACCAAATACTTATTTTCCACCATAATTTGCAAATAAATTCTATAAAAATCAGACAATGTGATTTTCTGGATTTGTTTTTTCATTTTGTCTCTCATAGTTGAGGTCTACCTATGATGTCAATTACAGGCCGGCCTCATCTTTTTAAGTGGGAGAACTTGCACAATTGGTGGCTGACTAAATCCTTTTTTACCCACTGTATGCTGTGGATAGGTAAAAAGTTACCATTCTGGGACAACCCTTTAAACTCTAATCTACCAGCAGGCAAATTACTAAAAACACTGCTACATTAAGGTGACAACCATAGAAATACTGATGGATGCTGTAGTAGTGTTTCACTTTTTCCTATAAGATCTATAGCATATAGTAATAAGAAACATGATACCCTCTCAAGCATTCCAACAATGTACTTGGTATCTGTGAATGGCCCTATTTCTTCATGGCACCTGCCATACACAATTGCCAGGGCTTGTAAACATAAACACTTCATGTTCACTTTTGGAGTGAGGAGGAATCGATGGTAAAGTTCATTGAAGAAGTCATACCTACAGACAATAAAAAAAAAAAAAAAAAAGTATATGACTTTGAACTGATGCAACCTAGATCTGAATACAACGTCATTAGAAATGGTTCCTTACGATTGCTTTATAACACTGTTTTCCTCATTCTCATCTTCCTCCAACAGCAATCTTAGGTAGTAATCTCCTATTTTTATCTCATCAGCCAGACATTCATATTTCACCTTGAACAAAAGACAGAACACATGTGAGATGAATATGAGAAGGCGACAGAATACATAAACTTCTGATTCTTCTACAAGCAATACAAGATAAACTTATCCTCTATAAAAGTGTGAGTTATGGAAACAATTTGTATATAAAATTTAGTCCACAAGACCTCTGTTCACAACCATAAAGCGCCCAAAGAACCCCAAAAAGAAGTGTTAAAATGATCAAATATTAAAAATCATATGATCTAACAGAGGTACTTATATTTTCATTACAAAACAACATATTGCCATTTTTCAAAGTAGCAACAGAAAGTGAACTTATATCGCTTATCACTTTTAAATTAGATTCTAAGCGACAGATTATATATATATATATATATATATATATATATATATATATATATATACAGTACAGACCAAAAGTTTGGACACACCTTCTCATCCCAAGAGTTTTCTGTATTTTCATGACTATAAAAATTGTAGATTCACACTGAAGGCATCAAAACTATGAATTAACACATGTGGAATTATATACTTAACAAAAAAGTGTGAAACAACTGAAAATATGTCTTATATTCTAGGTTCTTCAAAGTAGCCACCTTTTGCTTTGATTACTGCTTTGCACACTCTTGGCATTCTCTTGATGAGCTTCAAGAGGTAGTCACATGAAATGGTTTTCACTTCACAGGTGTGCCCTGTCAGGTTTAATAAGTGGGATTTCTTGCCTTATAAATGGGGTTGGGACCATCAGTTGTGTTGTTCAGAAGTCAGGTGGATACACAGCTGATAGTCCTACTGAATGGAGTGTTAGAATTTGTATTATGGCAAGAAAAAAGCAGCTAAGTAAAGAAAAACGAGTGGCCATCATTACTTTAAGAAATGAAGGTCAGTCAGTCCGAAAAATTGGGAAAACTTTGAAAGTGTCCCCAAGTGCAGTGGCCAAAACCATCAAGCGCTACAAAGAAACTGGCTCACATGAGGACCGCCCCAGGAAAGGAAGACCAAGAGTCACCTCTGCTGCGGAGGATAAGTTCATCCGAGTCACCAGCCTCAGAAATCGCAGGTTAACAGCAGCTCAGATTAGAGACCAGGTCAATGCCACACAGAGTTCTAGCAGCAGACACATCTCTACAACAACTGTTAAGAGGAGACTGTGTGCAGCAGGCCTTCATGGTAAAATAGCTGCTAGGAAACCACTGCTAAGGACAAGCAACAGGCAGAAGAGACTTGTTTGGGCTAAAGAACACAAGGAATGGACATTAGACCTGTGGAAATCTGTGCTTTGGTCTGATGAGTCCAAATTTGAGATCTTTGGTTCCAACCACCGTGTCTTTGTGTGATGCAGAAAAGGTGAACGAATGGACTCTACATGCCTGGTTCCCACCGTGAAGCATGGAGGAGGAGGTGTGATGGTGTGGGGGTGCTTTGCTGGTGACACTGTTGGGGATTTATTCAAAATTGAAGGATTACTGAACCAGCATGGTTACCACAGCATCTTGCAGCGGCATGCTATTCCATCCGGTTTGCGTTTAGTTGGACCATCATTAATTTTTCAACAGGACAATGACCCCAAACACACCTCCAGACTGTGTAAGGGCTATTTGACCGAGAAGGAGAGTGATGGGGTGCTACGCCAGATGACCTGGCCTCCACAGACACCAGACCTGAACCCAATCCAGATGGTTTGGGGTGAGCTGGACCGCAGAGTGAAGGCAAAAGGGCCAACAAGTGCTAAGCATCTCTGGGAACTCCTTCAAGACTGTTGGAAGACCATTTCAGGTGACTACCTCTTGAAGCTCATCAAGAGAATGCCAAGAGTGTGCAAAGCAGTAATCAAAGCAAAAGGTGGCTACTTTGAAGAACCTAGAATATAAGACATATTTTCAGTTGTTTCACACTTTTTTGTTAAGTATATAATTCCACATGTGTTAATTCATAGTTTTGATGCCTTCAGTGTGAATCTGCAATTTTTATAGTCATGAAAATACAGAAAACTCTTGGAATGAGAAGGTGTGTCCAAACTTTTGGTCTGTACTGTATATATATATATATATATATATATATGTGTGCATGTGTGTGTGTGTGTGTGTGTATAGCTATCTATCTATCTATCATATTGCTTTCTACACAAAGTCAGACAAAATCAAAGCTGATAGACTCAAAAACCTAAAAACAAAAAAATCAAATATCTGTGTATGCAAAATAAAATAACCATGGCCACAGCTTCTAACATCTGATTTACTAATATATGCCAATTTTATGTTTCTGGCAGAAATCAACTTCAACAATTGTTTACAGCCCATCTCTACTTAGAAAGCTTACGTTCAGATAACCACAATTAACACTAGCATCCCATGTCGAGTTCACAGAGTTTCAGGATGCTAAGATTTGATGGGATATTTGCCAAAGATCAACATTGGTCACCGATCGTATTCTTTCCCTGGCTTGAAAATAATTATTTAAAAAATACCTGTCATTTTTCCCAAAACTGGAAGAACACGGGCTTGTAGCACTGATGCCATACCACCCAACTTTCAAAGGACAGAAAGAGGGATGGAATGTGTGGAAATTTAACCCCCCCACTTATAATTTGACACCCATTCCCATTCATTTCTCTTTGTGCCCCCACAAAGAATAATGCCCCTACAGTCACCCTAACATGATATGCCCTCACACTATAATGTCCCCCTCCAATTGCCCCCATAGTATAATGTCCCCCTCCAGATACCCACAGTTTAGTGTCCCCCTCCAGTTACCCACAGTATAGCGTCTCTTTCCAGTTGCCCCCAGTTTAGTGCCGCCCTCCATCTGCCCCCAGTTTAGTGACCCCCTCCATTTGCCCCCAGTTTAGTATCCCCCCTCCATCTGCCTCCACAGTTTAATGTCCTTCTCCAGTTGCCCCCACAGCTTAATATCCTCCCCCCGGTTGCCCCCACAGCTTAATAACCTCCCTCCAGCTGCCCCCACAGTTTAATACCTCCCTCCAGTTGCCCCCACAGCTTAATATCCTCCCCCCGGTTGCCCCCACAGCTTAATAACCTCCCTCCAACTGCCCCCACAGTTTAATACCTCCCTCCAGTTGCCCCCAAAGCTTAATATCCTCCCCCCGGTTGCCCCCACAGCTTAATAACCTCCCCCTGGTTGCCCCCACAGCTTAATAACCTTCCTCCAGCTGCCCCCTCAGTTTCAAGTCCTCCTGCAGTTGCCCTCAAAGTATTATGTCCCTCTCCTGCAGTCTGTCTCAGCTGTTTTAGAGAAATTTGTTTTGACAACAAGCAGCGAATAGCAAGTTAGACAGAAATACTAGTGAATGTCACTTTGGAGCAATTTTTTGGGGGTGAAATATGTCATTTTTATAAAAAAAATAAATAAAAATATTAGCCATTTTGTTATACAGTTTTGATTGAATGCGTCACTGCATTCGCCATTGTAGGAGGAGTTTGATTAAATTACTATTTGAGAGGTCAAAAGTGGAGAAGGAAAAAAATCCCAGTGACCATCAGATGTGTTATATATCCTATACAACAACTCCCTATAGATCTGTTTTTTGACCCTTTTAAGAAAGTGGGGTATTGATATTAACTGAAGCTAGGTATTGCGAGTCAGATGACTTCCAATAGTATACAAGAAAGGTTTCAAAAGAAAAGGTTTCAAAGATGATCAAAGCACTTCTGGAGGCATCACTGGTATTATGCTATTGTTTACGCTAAAAATCTAAACTTAAAGTTACATTAATGGAAGTCAACAGCAAACATGATAAATATATGACTATAAAGGTTATATGCATCCCTTGCAGCATAACTTTTTTAAAGAAAATAAAATAAAGAGAGATACATTTCAAAGCAGACCAAAGCACAACTCCATCGCCTTTATAAATGGCTGACTGCCATGGTCAGACAGAAGAAGTAAAGCTCCTCTAATTCATGAAAAAGCTAGTAACTGATATCCTATGAAAGTAAATATGCAACAAACTATGTATCTAATTAATTATACAATATCAATAATGGTATAATATGTTGGATAATATAATTAATAATGTTTATTTTGAAGCCAAAGTCCGTCAGTAACTTTTTTTTTCTGACTCCAAGTCCACAGGCCTGTTGTAATGTTTATGTGAATTTTCCCTTCACTAGCACTTGAAACATGAAACGTTCATACATTTATGGAAACAAGTTTATATAGAATGCAAGTAAAAGATGGTGTCCTCCAGCCATACCTCAAACTCCTGATAATTCCATGATATCACCGTTGAGCTGCCAAGTTCTCTGTCAACATTAAATGCTCTCATCTCTGCTTCTAGCGTGTCTCTTAACTCCTCCCTGGTTTTAAAGTTCCAGATCAAATTTGATCGAGCGTGATCCTGGTGAAATCTTCAAAAATACAAGCAATTCAGATAAAAATTGTTACCAAAAGGTAAAATCTGTAGTCAGCTATGATGGTATTAAATGTAGATGAACATTTCTGGCTAATGTAATCTGGTTAGAGTAGTCTTAAGATCCATTGTGCTATTGAGTGAGATAGCAAATGGGAGTGGATGGTAGTTATTGTTACTTTTCTTCAGTAAGATCTTATATGGTATATATTCTGGTATACAGGCAGACCAGATGGACCATGTAACCTCTTTTTGCCATACATTTTCCATGATTTTGCTATGTTATAGGTGAAGAAAATTTTAATGAAAATTACAAATCAAGAATAAATGTAAAAAATATGGACATGGAGATTTCAAAAGTTTGTAGAGAAAGTCAAAATTCAAACATTTGTTCTTCACCTGTAGTAAAACAGATCCCAGTTGGCCTCTATTTTTATCCTTTGTCGCCTTTTACGAAGGATGACAGGTTTTTGGTTTAGATTCTGAAATCATAAAATAAAGACTGTGTCACAAGTAATTTAGTACATGGCCACTATCCATAGATCCCACTCCCCAAGTAGGTCCCAGAGGTCTTTTATAGAATAATCTGCACATGAGTTACAGCCCAAATGAAAGCTACCAACATACCTAAAATATATCTATCTAAAAGATGGCTGATGCCATGCGGGATACACTACATTTACAGTATTAATACATGGCTACAAAGCTCATAAAGGAGCCGGCAGGTCTATTCAATCAGTAAAATATATGTAAAACTTTGGTAAACTGAAATATATGGTAGACTAAGATACTGTAGGTCTGCTTTATATACAGTACTAGCTAGATTTTATGACAGTGTAGTTTGCACTTCATACAGACATGGTATTTTTTACGACTATTACAGCAATGAGGGTTGTATACCAAAACATCCTTCTCAATATAACAAATGTGAAATAGAAGACAATGAAAATAAATAAATAAATAAAAATAGGGATCTTCACATGTTTGCTACGGACAGGAGTGGCTGCCATATTTGAAGACCCAACATCTGCTGTATATCTCAGCCAGTGTCCTTGCCTTAGGACCCTCACCATGTACTGCTGGCCTTGAACTTTCCAAGTTACTAAACTTTTAGCATTCAGTTTTTATATAGAAACTGTATATTTATATATATATCTTTCTGTAAAATTATGTCCAGTACAAGATATTCATTTCATTCAGTTTCAGACAAAAAGTAACAAAAAGAACAAGCACAGAGACAACTCCAAATAAACCTGGGATGCAAGCAATACATGCATATACTGCATTTTAGAGAAATAAATGAAAAATAACATTCCTTGGACAAACTGCATGCATAATAAGTCACCAGGCTACATTCAGGCTTTGCTGGTAGGAAATGTGAAACCCTTGCACCACTTTATACCCTTCACCACTTACAGTAAAACACAGATTACATCTGCTCATATTTCCCATCAGAAAAACAGAGTCATAAAGGGACAAGCAGTGCAAACAGGGAAGACAAAGACAAACTCACCATATTATTTCTGTCCTGATAAGGGATGTAGGGAAAATAGAAACAAGGGAAATAGAGATTTAGAAAGAAACCTGATATATAGACTGTACATGGCTTTTCAGACGCTGTCAATAAGTCACAGAAGTCACAACATACAAGTTTTAAATATGATTTAAGGGGAAGGTTCACCTTTAAATATCTTCTGAAATGTCTCGGAGATATGTAAGAACATGTAACCAGAGTCTTCACACTGTACTCCAATATCTATGTATGTCTGGTTGGAACATTCACTGCACATGACTGTAAAGCGCACGCTCCTACATTTTATTTTATAGTGATCGAGAGAGATCCCATGACATCATCTGAGAAGTCTCAGTAATACGATAGAAGATTTTAAAATGAGAAATGTCCCTTTAAATGTACTAGTGAAGCAACATAAGGTCAGTACACAAACAAAACAGCGAATGTGACTGGACAAGTTTACAAACCAGAAATGTTTCTAGATTCATTTCAATGATAAGAGATACAGACGTAGGTAGACAATGAAAAGGAGGACGCTACACTATTATAAAAAATTTTTGTCTACTATGCATAAATCTATACAGTCTCCCACCAGACTGGAATTATTACAGGCATCCTAATAAAAAAAGCACATTAAAAAAATCTGACTCTTCTAAAAGAAAAAAAAAAAGGATTTAGAGCATCCAATAAAATGTCTCGAACTTTTAGGTCGTAATTGCACTGATAAATGTGCCCAGATATCTCACTATGTAAAAATACCAGTAAATCAATAAAAAAAGGTATACTTTCTGGATATCGTAATATCTCAATCATTTTAGAGCCGTCTCCACATGCAATAAAGTCTAGTATAATGTTATTTTGTTATTATTCACTCTTAACTTGAAGCCTGCCAGCCCATACAGAGGCTAGCTATGAGATGTATATGTACAAATGGTGCACGCTCTGTCTGCACAGATGTCAAGCTATCACACATCACAGTGGGTTACGATCTGTGCAATAGCAAAGCATACCATCTGTGCAGACAGTACATGCCACATCTGTATTTACACAGCAGAATTATTTCAGAAATTTTGGTGACTGTCCTATTGATCTCAATGAGGATTGCACACGAATACCTCCTAAAGACTTGCTTCAGGCTAAGGCCCCACGCAGCAAATCACCACCAAAAACATGTCGGAAAAGACCACGGCGGCAACGCATTGCGTTTTTTCCGCAGTGTTTTTCACAGAAAGACATTCTGCCTCTATTATACCTATACAAAAAATGCCAGTGTTTCCATAGGTATAATTGACATGCCGCGATTTACATAAACATGCTTGTGTTTTTGAAGTCGCAGCATCTCCGCTGTACATTTTTTTTTTCACCAACGAGTGGGTGGGATTCACCAGGTAATGTAAAACACAGCTTTTGGCTTTTAATGCTTGATAAAAATGGCATAAAACACCAAAAAGTCATGCACTTATAGTCCTACAGAAAAAACACCAGAAAAACATCAATGCAATATCTTAAACATGCAGTATTTTGAAAAAGAACCTAAAAACTAAAAAAAAGGCAGTGAAAGAACGCTGGAAAAAAATGGTTTTGTTTTTGAGATTTTAATCCAGCTATGAGTAAGTGGTTTAGTCCTAAATAAATCAGAGTATGTTATTATTATTCCATGATGTGCACACATTATTTTTAAATGGATCTTCAATAAAGCCTTGGATTTTACAAGCTTGGACTGGTTGCTGGAACTCCACAGCAATATTTATGAAAGATTTTAAAGCATACCTAATATTTCATCAAACTTTACATGCATCTATATTACAGTGTGTGTACATGAGTAGTAACACTATTTCTGGCCATTATATGACTTAAAGTGGTTGGCCGGGATAAAATTTCTACATTATGCTAAACACCCTCCGGCCGCCTAATTTCTAACTTACTCACCAAAAATGTATATTTACCCAGATAGCCAGGGCGGACATGTGACTGTCCCAGGCACACGTTCAGATTTTCCAGTGACATTCCGTTTCCGGAAATGAAACGTCACCAATGCTAACCCCCACCCCCCACACTTACCTGTCTAGATCTTCTGGGCACGGAACATCACTTCCTTTTGGGGAAGGTGGGCTGGCTCCTCCTCCTTTTGACATCTGCCGGCCTCCCATACCTGCGCAATAGAGCCGGAGTGCCAGCTGCCAGCACTCCGGCTCTATTGCGCAGACGGCAAGAGGAGGAGGAGTCGGTCCTGCAGAAGGATGTGATTTCCTGTGCCCAGAAGATCCGGACAGGAAGACAGGCAAGTATGATGGGGTGGGGTAGGGATCTGAGTTAGTTAGGAAGGACTAGTAGTTGGCAGGATAGTTAGGGAAATAGGGAGGGTGTGTGATAGAGGGAGGGGCAGGGAGTGAGAGGGGGAGATAGTGTAAGTCAGTTCTGAGTGAAGGGCAATGCATCATGGTAGTTGTAAGAAAAAAGAACAGAAAGCTACACCATGTAAACAAATGTAGAAGATGCCAGAAGCTACCAGAGAAACCCAGAAATCACTCAAAACACTGCTAAAGGTATTTGCGTGTACTTATTAACCCATTAATAACCCTTACTGACCTCTTTCAAAGAAAAAATTTTGCAGGGAAAACCCCTTTAAATTCTGCGTATTTAGCAATTTTCCCAAGTGTCGTCTCCAATTTTTAGTTGTCTGAACATACCATGTACACAAAGTAGAGGAGGAATCTGCTCATGTAAAGCTGCCTATACATATTATTTACTGCTGAAATGACCGATTTAGACTGTGAAGCAAGTTTGTCTAAAATAGAATCTTGTTGGATTTTTCACCCATTGGTAGGATGTGTATGTGACAGTCTGGCAATATGTACTAGGGGATAGTAACAAAACTGTGTGTGGCAGTTGTTTGTTTGTTTTCTTTAATTCTAATTTATGTGCTCACAGTGTGTATTTGTAATGACCACAAAGTTACCTTTAAAATATCCAACTTTCATCTAGAATCACTGCACATTTATGGGGTCCTTAGACAACAGTCTTTAAAGTGTAACTAATTTTATTTTTTTCCCATAAATACATAGTGCATGTGAAGATAATAAACCATGCAATATGCTTTATTAAAAGAAAAGTGCCTGTGTCTCCGCTAATATGCTTCCTTCTACCACTGATCAAGTCTGTAGATAGAAGTATATCTGCAAATGGAAGTCTAAGGAGAGGGGAGGAGCGATTAGAGAGAGCTCCTTAAAGCAGGGCTGTGGAGTTGGGATCAATTTTGGTTGGAGCTGAGAAAAAGGTTACCGAATCCAGCTAAAAAAAGTGAATAATTTTTACTTATAATATACCATGTTTAATATTGTATAATTGTCTAGATGCACAGTTTGTTGCATATTTACTTTTATAGGAATTCAATCACTAGCTTTTTAATCAATTAGGATTTTTACTGCTTCTGACTGACCATGGAGTTGGAGCATGAGATAGTCAGAGTCAGTGGTTTGGCCTATCGATTCCACAGCACTGTCTCAAAGCAGAGAGACATCTGCACTGTAGAGAGAGAACTGCTCTTTCGAACGATCCAACAAATGACTATGTGGCCGACCATTACCTGACAAAAATCTTAAGTGTATGGACAGCTTAAGTCTCTCTCTTTTATTCAGAAGCATCAGCTTCCATCACTGCCAGTATTGAAATGTGATATAAAGTTTATGATTACCTGTGGCAGTCTCTGTCTGTCCCTGTCTCGTCTCTTCTCTTTCCCACTGTGCTCCTACTCAATCGTCCCTACCCCTCCACATAAACTTCTATTGTGAGCTGTAGTTTGATAACTCTGAGGTATAGTTCCACCTTGCTCAGGGTAACAGTTTAAGAGGGGACAGGAATAGAGCCCGATAGGTGTCGAAATAAGCATTGTTCTCTGATAAGACATGTGTTCCTCATATCCAATTGTATTAATTCGTTAATGCATTTGATGAAATGTTTGTGACCATTTAAAGTAACATTGGCTGCATAAAGAATGCTGTAAAAAACTGGGTGAAAGACTGCAAAACAGAAAAAAAAAAGTTGTGCCATTAGAAAACTGAGTGAAGGTTCTCTTAGGGTAAGGAGAGAACAAATGGTGACATATTGTACTTCTCTTTTTTTTCAATTGTTAGAGTAATTCTATAGTTAATCTTATATATCCTACATTATAACCTCATATAACCAAACATATATACTCATGCATTATGAACCAATGTTTCAAAAGACTTTGTATTTCATATCACATGATCCCTTTTCTTGTTTTTACCATTTTTGTACATATTCTCATTTTTATACACATTTTTATACACAGTAAACAACTGTGTATAAACTTTGTACATAACTGTGTACAACTTTTTGTGTAGACAGTCTGACCAGATATGTCGCAAGATATGGGTGAAGGATGCGAAGAAGTCAAGATTACTTCATCCATCATTGTTAGGTAGCATGAGAACTATTGTGTATCATGGGTTAAATATAATTTCAGATGAATTCCCGGAAATTGTGTAAAATCCCATATTTGTATGCCAATAACCCATCCCCAATTTACGTAATATGATTGATTTCTACTCTTGGTTTATACTCTATAAAATAAACGACCAGTGGTCCTCCCACAGGAGATCTCTGGCAGTTACTGACAAATCTGTGTCGTCTCTGTCTTATTACTGGTACCGGGTTGGGTTACACCTGACTTATTTACCTAATCTACCTAGGGTTATTTTTAACTCTGACATGATGGGGGCTCGTCCGGGATGCTAAGGTTCCACCTTTTCTGGACTGAACGGTGGTAGAGGTGCCTTTTTGGTTGAAGGAATGCAAATCCTAAGTAAGTGGGCCCTTGTCTCACTCTGCCTTCCTTGAGCTGAGGGGGGGGGGGACTCTTTTGTCAGTCCATAGTTATGGCTTTCAAAACTGTAAAAACCCTGAAATTGCGTCCTTACCCTTCGAGGAGAAAGAAAATAATTGTTAATTATCAAAACAGATTGTCCACCACCATTGTCCAAAACTAGGTGGAGTCCAATGAAAATATATTAGTGTCGTCTTCTACTACAGAATTTTCTGCACAAGTGACATGCAGGTAGCGTAACTATTATAATTACTATTATTGTTTATTTATGTAGCACCATTAATTTCATGGTGCTTTTACATTTGAGTTACATACGGTACACAAAATATACAAAAACAAACATAATACTGACAGTGACCAACTGGCACAGTGGGATACAGGGCCCTGCCCGCAAGGGCTTACAGTCTATGAGTAACTGAAAATTGCTGTAAATGCTACAGAATATGTTGGCCCTGTACAAATAACAGAAAATAAATAAAATAAAATTTTTTACAAAAATAGCATATTTCCAAGAAACATTTTTTCACAAGGGGAAAACAGTTTGGTTCAGGTAGAGCAGGGTTGATATACTGGGTACAAGTGACAGGCTTCCTTTAAGTAAGCAATGAAATGAGTAACTTCAGTTTCAGATGGGCATATGTAGTCTGTGAAAGGCAGACGGTATAGCAGCTGTGCTTCTCAGACTGAATGCTGTCCAGGGACCCAATTTCACAGCATCATAGTCACTGCCTCACCGTGAGACTACTGTCACGTGTGGAAGGCAGGATTACAGAATGGGACAGTAGGTCCACAGTGAAGAAGTGACGCAGCATCATAGATAACTTATGATAATGTGAGACTGGGTCACTAACTGGCCTAAAAGGGAGCGATGAAAGAGAGGTATACAATCAAAAGGTCAATGAGGGAAGAAGCAAAGAAGAGGAGAGAAGCCATGTGACTATGGAATAAAACTATAATATATTGTTAATCATGGAAAGACACTGAAAAATGAAAATTCAAGACAGTCTCACAAATACTTCTCCGTACCTCTTTCTGTGCAATTCCCATCCTATCCCTCCAGTGCAACAAAACCAAGTCAACTTTTTCCTTGGCAAATTTTTCAACTTCTTTAGCAGCTTTACCAGCTAACCTTTGCCATTCTGGAACTTTGTTAAATTTCCCGTACTGGTCCTGTTCAAGAAGAATCATTAATACTATTAACATATTAGCTAAAAAAAAACAAAAAACAACAAGGTAAGCCATAAAACAGAACTACCAGTAACCAATTTTGGGTGTTTGCAGCTTGCAGTTAAAGTACCATTCCAAGAAAAACAGGTATACGATGTTATGCTGAGTGATAAAACCTGAAAGGGTGGTGCATGGCACAAATGATAAAAGTCATGCACCAGCCCCTTCTGGCCCTACATCAGGCATAATACAGTACATCAGTTTTTCCTGGAGTGTTTCTTAAATAGTCAAGTGAAGTGGCAATAGCTCTTAAATGAGACAAGGTCATGTAAATTACAGAGGACACACATCACAGCAGTTATGCAGCTGCTCACAGATACAGGATCAGGATGATGGCTGCTGTAGGGCAATGAAGTATGTAACCACTTGCACACCAGTGCTGCCACTCTTCCCCTACAATAGCCAGTGTGCAGCCCCATCATTCATGTAATTCTCTTTTACTAGGATATGTTCACCTTGCTGCTGCCAGTCAGCCTGGACAGAGAATAACCATTATGACATTACATTGTTCACAGAGAATCCCTTTGAGGATTTTTAGATGAAAAAAAAAAACAATGAATACTGGATGAGTGTGTTACAAGTGTGATACAGTGTCAGCTATAAACTGTATTACTTAAGTGGATGATTTTGCACACTTCAACATCAAAAAAAGATGGTCACTAAACTAAGGGAAACATGTTGAAAAAATCTGACATGTATTGATGTCCTGGAGCCTGCATCAGAAGAAACTGAGCCTCAGGTTTCTGCTGCGGTTACCAGTTTTGAACTGTTCCAGATTAACAGTCTAATGAGCCCCATCAATGCAGCTGATCAGCGTGTGGCCAGTCCTCGTGTATTATATTCATCAACAGCAGACTCAATGGGACAGTGTGGGCATTATTGACATGGATTTTGTCCAGAATCCTCATCAAAGAACTCTATGTGAACATTAACTCCATTAGCACACAGGTTACTTGATTTCATGGAATGCTGTATTCCCTCACTATGCTTAGACACATACAGTCGTGAATGGCTGCCTTCCATGGCTTTGCATCAGCTGTGCTTGAAATGCACAGAGAGAAATAAAGAAACTCGCAAATACTTACAGAAGCAATTTTCAGATTATCCCTGATGTGCATTCGATCTATATCTTTTTCTGGAACAGGATCCTTACTATCCAGGTATGCCAGCAAACCTGGGGGCTGGGAAAAAAAAAACGTAAGCTCTGTAGTTCAACTTTAACACAATGAATCATGATTTTACTAGTCAGTTTAATTCACTTTAGACAAAATAGTCTAAGGATGGGTTCACACTACCGTCATAGTCCATTGCGCTTGTCCATCATAAGATGAGAGCAATGGATTTAAAACAGTGATAGTGACTGATAGAGATGGAGCACACTCCATCTGCATTCACTCTAATGTAAAAAACACAATGGAAGCATTCTTCTGTCATATTTATTTACTTTTGGAATGGAAGAAAAAGTTGTACCTGCAGGACTTTTCCTTCTGTTTCAAAGGTGAACAAACATAATGGAAGGAAGTTTCCATCAGGTTTTCTACATTAAAATGAATAAGAACGGACAGGGATGGAGGGGGCTCCGTTGGCATCAGTCCTTTTTTAATCATTTAAGTCCGTTGCTCGTATGCTATGATGGATAGGAGCAATGGACTATAATGACGGTAGTGTGAAACCACTTTACCATCATTTTATATGTTCCAACCATACTTAAAACATTTACAAAGCTTTAAAGTGTAACTAAACTTTTATATTCTTTTCCTAAGTCCACAGTTCAGTTGAAGGTAAACTTTGCAATATACTTTAAGAAGTGTGTCTATTTTTAGGTATCAATGGAGGCCTCCTTTAGCCCAACCCCCTCACAGCAGCTGCATGGCTTGTACGCTTCCATGGTCAATATAGGCACTGGCACTCTGGAGGCATTAAGAACCTCCCTTCTTGAAATTGTGGTTTCAGAAAGTTGAGGAAATACAGTACGTGTTAGTGTAGACCTGACTGCCCAACTGAAAAATCATGCTAAGGCCTTTCATAGGTCCTGGCATTACTTACTGGCTTGTTTACCAGGACTCAAGTGAATACAAATCCATAATGGCCCAAACCTGGGTGGAGATGCTTAAAGTAGAAGGTGGCTCCCTGGTTCCTTGTCTTTTTTTTCTTTCACCCCTCTTTCCCCCTTTCATTGTATTTCCTGCCACTACTGGCACTCTGGTTGTATCGAATATTCCTTTTTCTCTTTTTTGTAAATTGCTGTGTTATCATCTTGGCCCCATGTAATGTCCATGTTAATTCTGCAGTTTCTTATAAAAGATTGTAAAATTTAAATAAAGAAAAAACAGGAAAGTGCCTGTTTTTCACTTATTTGCTGCCTCCTGCCACTACTCTGTACAATAAGTATAGTGTAGTGTATGGTGAGGGAAGGGCAAGGAAAAGGAGAACATCGCAAACAGGGAGACCTCAGCAATAGAGAGAGACAGTTCTTTTTTTACAACACAGCTGGTTTATCAGGAAATAGTATGCAGCTGTCTCCTGACAGAAATTACTCATTTAATGCTGTATATGGTCTCATATTTCTGTCTTTCTCCTTCTCCACTTAGGAGAAATACTCAAAGACACAAGCACTTTTCTTTATTGAAGTATACTGCAAAGTTTGTTCCCTTCACCTGCAATGCTGATTTGAGGTTTTCCGAGACTTAAATGTTTTGCTGACCTGTTTGCACCTCAGCCTTATCCAGGTGAATGGATTTGCAATGCCAAGAACAGCCCCCCGCACAATGTACAGCTGTGTTTGGTAAACCATAAAGGCCGGAAAACTCATCTGAATATCTGGCTGACAGGAGTGCCAAGTCAAAGACCCCCACCAACCTCATATTGATTCCCAATCCTAAGGGCAGGTCTTCAATATTCAAGCCCCAGAAACCGCATTATAGTGATTGTTCTTATATAAACCTCATATGGGACAATGTCTAAAATTATATGTGCCTCTTTATGATGATTAGTGCTCCAATCAATGCTGACAGTGTCAAACAACGTAGGCACACACATGGGGAATGGTAACACCCAGCTGTCAATTTATTCATATATATGTAGGAGGAATAACATAGAAAACTGTCCATATAAGTCCACTGGAGTCAAATACTTATTTGTGGATGACCTGAACTGTCTTGTATATGCACATAATCCTTAACTAAGATAAAAATGCATCAAATGTCTCAACATTTTGGTTTCCACACTGCAAACTGTCATAAATTTAAAACCATTTCTGGTTCACACTCCAAAATTGTATCAAGACATAAATATGTGACAGCACCCTTAGGCCACATGTTGTAAAGAATAAATACAAGCCATAGGTAACCTTTCTTTCAGTCTCATGAAACAAATAGGGGGGGTAGATAGAATATGTGGCCTGTGCTCATGGTCACAGGAACTTTTGATAAACAAGGTAAATTTAAAAAAAACAAAAAAAAAAAAACAAAACACATTACCACTGAAATAAGAAAGTAACAAAAATGGTTATGAACACTATCCCACACCTAAAAATCCTTCCAATTTATAACTTACCAAAACACGCTTCAACAAATGTAAAGATGTTGTGTTATCAGCAGTCCAAAGGCCAACTAAATGTCTGCTCAGCTGTCTGGAATAAAATTAAATCAAAATTTTCAATTAAATTGAAATACATTTTAATCGCTTAGTTTTAAACAGGTCGCACACTGTAGACGTCAAATGTAGTTGACGTTTGGTCATTTTAATTTACATTGAAAACAAGGATATTGACCCATTAGTGACCAACCAACAGACTTTTTATGATGGTCACTAATGGGCTTTAGAAATATCCTTTTATGTCACATGCATCCAAATACAGCAGTCACAGCTAGGCACCCACTCCTAACGTCCAGGATCGGAAAACCTTCATTGCTGGACGTTTAATTGCTGTGGTTACTATAGGCTACTACATTGAAACGGTTAAGGGGCTTCAGACGGAGGGGGCTTCCTCTATCAGGCATTGGCAACATATTATGAAATACAACAAAAATTCGTAAGTTCAAAATTATTGTATAAAATAAACAAAATTAACAGTCTTATTAAAAAAAAACAATAAAAAATAATCCATCATTCCAAAATGTTTTGTAAATTAAAATCAAAACATAACACATAAAGAGAGTATTGTCTTGACCGTAATGTTATTTCCTCCACAAAGTAATGGGTCTGTATTTATTAAAAAAAAAAAAATAAAACAATTTCAGAAAGTGTTATTTTTCCCAAAATCAAAATGGCATCAATAAAAACATATTGCCCTCTGGCAGAAAAAAGCACCCCTACACAACTCTATTGACTTTGTTCATTAAGGCCCAAAACAGGCTCGTCACTAAAGGGTTATTACAGCTGTCCGCATTCCACAATAAAGCAAATATTAAAAAAACAGCTTTCACCCTAGTGAAACCAGAAATCAGCTCATTATTTTCTAATGCCATGCTTTATGTGATGCCATGAAAATATCCTCCTCCCATTAATGCTTTAAATGGGCTATCCACTTTCTAATATTGATGGCCTATTCTTAAGAGGCCATCAATATTAGATCTGTGAGGGATGACACTTGGGACCCCCGCAGACCAGCTGCTATAAGACAGCAGGCTTACAGTAATGTGTACATGCACTACTCACTTGCTGTACATATAGTAACAGTGCTTTTAGATACTGCAGCACTGTCCTATTGAAGGCTAATAGATATGCACACATAATAAGTTGTGGGGAAATCCATTGTTTTAAAGTTATACTTTAAAAATAATGGGGCAGGTAATATCTACAGTAGAAGGAGAAAAATGATCCTGTTCACATACAGTAGTTGACAGATTTGTGTGTGTGTGTGTGTGTGTGTGTACACATCAATCAAGGTGTGGGCGGAGTAAGCAGGACTCTCACCATCTCTCCTAAGAGTCCTGTCAAGATTTACTCTGCCTTTAATCAAAAATCCAAATCATATATACTTACAAACCACTCAGCTACTCTCTCTCTCTATATCATACCCGGCTCTCTTATAGATTAGGGGAGATCACTAGACAGGTACACATAAATCATGATGGACACACAAGCAGAAAACACGGACATAGTCTCACCTGTTTGTGAGCATTCGTTGATCAACACTTATTGTAAACATTGCAGAGTGCAAGTGTCGAGGTAAGGCACCTTCACTGAGAGCAAGCTCCTGCATTTTTGTTGCAATTTCTTTGTCTGCTTCCTAAACAATAACAAGGATGTAATTTCATATCATTCCACATTCTTGGCGATAAGCATTATCTTGGCACCAATAGAAAAGAGAATATATTTGCTCCAAGTAACAACACAGAATTGCCCAAATCTAAACTGAGCTTCTCTACAGGGGAAATGTAGCATTAGCTGCATCAATTCAAGTATATGACCATCCATATAAAGGTTCTTTCACACATGCTGTTTTTCATGTAATTTTTAAAAGGCAAGACTAGGAAAGGACTGGGTGTAAGCAAAATTCCCTCTCTTCACAACGCACTCCGGGTATTGGCTTTAAAAACAGAATTAAAGTGGCAACAGTAAAGCACTTTAAGGCCACACACTGGATGAAGTGCAGTTAAAAACTGCTGTGGGAAAAAAAAGCGTATAGAAAACACAGCAGAACCTGCTCATTGCGTTTTGCTATTCTCCACAATAAAACGATGAACTGGGTTCACGCTGTGTTTTTTTCTCACCCTATAGAAGTCAATAGGGAAAAAATTTAGAAGTTCTAATGATAAAATTAACATTCTGCACAACGCTGCTTTATTCTGCTGTTATTCCACAATGGCTAAAAGTGTAAAGGGGTTTTCCTCTCTCAGACATGTTTTAATAGTTGTTGGTCCCCACCAATGGGACCTGCACCCGCCTATTGAGAACTTGGATCCCCCTAGGTTCGTTTCACTGGTCACTCTAAGAGGAAGCTGCATGCATGCTAGATGATAGAAGCAGAGTCTAGTGTAGGACCTGAGCCAGCGATGCATGAGATAGAGATGCTCTACTTGCTGTAACGCCCTGTGTCATACACTGGGGCAATTAAGTATTCCCTCTACGTCAGAACTAGTATAGATCGAAGTAGTTGTGGTGCAACTTCGGCACATTTCTTGCTCCAAAAATGCACTTTGATCTTTCTGTGCCCCACTCTGCTCACTTGCGCCCTGACAAATTTAGGAAACGTCAGTCTTAATCAATTTCCTCCCACTGTTTCTTAAGCCCTGGCATGGGGCATAGTTCACTATCAGTTTTGTTCACAATACAAGCCTACATATTAGATTAGGCAACAATAATTTTTCTGATATATTATTCAAACTCAAGTATTTAATTTCAAGGATTAAAGGGGTTGACTGGGACTATGATATTGATTGTTGTGGCTTCTTCACATTGTACCAAGCACAGCGTCATACATTGTATAGTGGCTGTACTTGGTATTGCAGCATAGTCTCATTCATTTGAATGGAACTGAGCCTGAGAGGAGGAAGTGGATCTCAAAATCAGTGTTTCGGACAAACCTTTAATTGTAACTACACGGATATACTTACTTCTATGATAGCCTTCATTACCAGGCCAGCTCCTTTTACAATAGCCATGGAAGGGTGCTAAAATAAAGATACAAGAGGTCAATTTAGAAGTATTCAAAATTTACAGCCAAAAAAATTTAAAGGATGGAAAAAGAGAATGTGTTAAGTAGGAAACATAGCATTCTTCACTGTAATCTACAGTGTATTTTCATAATGAAAATATAAAAGGATTACCAACCAAAGCTGGCCACACATATATTAGATGAAAATCAGCCAAACCTTCCTCGGCCAACTGAATAGTGTAGTGTATTAAAGGGGTGTTATACAAACTCTCTTTAATAATAGTTGTTTTAAGTCTTGCTAAACTCGCTTGTCTGTTCAGTCAGGGATCCAGCAGATAGAGATTGGGCATCCAAATGGAGACTGTTTACCTTCTACCTGTGCAAAAGCGCATCAATGTTAAGCCACTGATTGGCTGACGTGCTCCTGCGTGGGCCAAAGGTCAGGGAATCCTGAGAACTGAATGGATACGGTCTGCTGAATCCCTGGCTGAATGGGCTGGTGACCATATAGTCATGCTAGGGAGTGAAAAAAGGAAGTGAACCAAACCTTTAAATTTGCCTGAAGTGTTACTTTAAATGGAACACATACTTTTCACACAACTTGGTCTCATTTAATAGAGAATGTGATTTTGGACCTAAAAGTAATGCACTGTATTTAAAAATGTTGCTGTTTTCTGCCTGGAAAACCTCTCTAAGGTTGTTGCCACTAGGTATCTCCCTTCAAGCTAATTTGCTGTTGGCTCCCTGTAACTAAGGAAGGTCCATCCATAGATACGATCAGGCTCAAGAAGGAAGCGCAGTGAGCACACCACGTATGAAGTCTTGTACAAAGAACAGACTGCCTAGCACGAACCTGTAGCTATTTCAACTTTTGAAGAAAACTCATGTACCATTTAAACATTTCCTGACATCTGCTGTAATAGTTGTAATAGTTTTCCATAATGGTTTTTAAAAATTGTGGCCACTCAGAAGCTGAGCAGAGGCCATAGCTGCCAGGTCTCTGCTGTATTATACAGCAGTGATAATAGCAAGCATTAACCCAGTTAGAGTGCAATTTTCCCAGTGCTGCTTTTTTGGGGTGAACAGCTGGCCCGGAGTGAGATTTAAGGGCAGCAATCTGTTACTCTGACAGCTGGGAGCCTATTGAAGGTTCCCAGGCTTGTCTTCTATATACTTCTATTACAGGTTGCACTAGGCATCCAGTAATAGAAATACATGGATTTCTCAATACATTACAGTGCATTAGCACTGCAGTGTATTGAATTAGTGATCGTAGTTCAAGACCCCTTGGGAAATATTAAAAAGTTCAAGTCTTTCCCTAGATTAGATATAAAAATAGATAGATAACCTAAAACATATACACATTAGGTATCCCTGTGTCTGAAAATGCCCAATCTATAAACTTATAAACTTATGCATTGCAAAATACCGGCATTTGTATGACAGGCTGCATAAAGCAGCCTGTCATACAAACGAATGCCATGCAAGCCTGGGAGCCTTTCCAGCTGTCATGGCAACGAAACTCTGGCACCAGATCTCATCGTCGGTGATCCTACCCAAAATTGTGGTGCCCATGCACCTCCAGGAAAATGGTGCCTTGGTCAGCTTTGACCGAGGTCAGGGGCCTTAATGACCACGATCAGTGCATAATAATACAGCAAAGTACCGGTGGTTATGGCGGCCGCTCAGCTCCTGAGCGCCCGCCAAATTTAAATAACCGACATCCACTGTACAGCGGAGTGAGCTTCTGTTGGGAGGTCTCCATACACATTTAATAGTTGGCTGGTCAAGCCAATATATGTTCTAATGCATAGGTGTCAAACTTTGGCCCATGAGCCAAACTTGGCCCGCAGTGTAATTATATCTGGCCCGCGAAAACGTACCAAATATCTATTATTGTCTAGTACAGTAGATCACAGTGCAGCAAACTGTATCAAGCTTTGCTTGTTCCAGATTTTATGTTTAAGTAAAACTTAAGTTTGTTTCCATATGAAAATGTTTATCGTTGATGAGAAGGAAAAACTTCCTCCATTGTAGCCATTTTTTCAATAATTATCAAGCTCGACACCCCTGCCCTAATGCATAATAAAGGCCTTAAAATGCAAACAAACCAAATCAAAACAATAAAATAAGAATACCTGAAAGAGTTTGAAAAGCGTTCTACCATTTGATGCTACCATCTCAAGCAGCATATCAAATTGCTGCCCTTCTGTTGTCTCGCTGTATGGTGCACATAGAGCAAAAGTGAGAAAGTCCAAGAGTGAGCTGATAACCAAAGCTCCAGTCCCATAATTCTAAAACAAGAGAAAAGATGAACAAGAGATGTTCAGTCACAAATCTCAGCATTAAATAAATAAGTTGACCAAAGAACAGAGGCTCAGTACTTAAAACAAGGGACAATAAATACAGCCCATGCCTATGCTTTGTAGGTAGCTGATAGCCAGCTGACAGCTAATCCTCCCGACCCCTCCCCACAATTCATACCCATACACATTCCCCTTGTGAATCAGTGCCTCTATTGCAAAGATATCACTGCTGACAATATGCAAATGAGCTTTGGAGCAATGAGGACATTGTAAATGGAAACACCCTCTTTGCTCTATATAGCTCATTTGAATATTGACAAAACCGGCAATGGAGGCAGCAAGGGGAAAATACTGTTTGATTCAGGTGCCCCTAACCTACCTATCTGTGTGGCTGGGTTAATATGTTGGGTTCAGCTGAGCTGACAGATTCCCTTTAAATAGTTTGTCATTGCCCAAATCAGTACTTAATAAGAGTATAATGCCATGCAGCTTAGTTACACACAACCACAATCATACCTTTAGTTTTCAATTTCAATCTCAGAATACTTAAAAATAAATATTATTATTTGTGGAAATTAGATTTCTGAAGTACTGAGGGCACGGATTCCCGAGTCTGAGTGCCACCTCTCACTCTGCCTCAACGACCCACTCACACTTGGTGAAGAGCTTACAATACCCCCCAGGTCAGAACTATGGTGACCAGATCCTGGTCATCAAACACGAGGGGCTGGACAAGACAGAGTGCGAGATCAGGCCAGGCAATCCATGCCCTCGGTGCTCCATAAAACACAGTGTAACTAATATAGGATACATTACTAAGGATTATGGCCATGAAACAGAAAACTAAAGGTTTTTTGATTAAGCATAATAAAGCTAAAAGGCATTATGATTGGTGACTGACAGAATAAGGACTTTATTCACACATATGTTTTGTATGGACATGTGATGTCTGTGCTAATCAGACACTGTATGGTAAATGTCCGTGAAAAAACCACTTATCAGTGAGAAACAGCCATCATGTGGACATTTTATCACCCATGAAAGTCTCTGAATGTATTCACATATCCATTTTTTTTTTAACAGTTAAAACAGACATAGGTCTGATGTCTAGTTTTTCTGACAGACAGTTTTCACTGTCCATAACAATGTCACATGGCTGTGTTTAACTGCAGTGTGAATAAGCCCTTAATCAGGTGGACAAAGATGTTAAATGCACTCAGTGGTGTAGATAACAATCACCTTCCTATAGCAAATGTCAGAGGATTGCTTAGAATACATGCATGTCTGATCAATTATTAGTAAGGTATGTTTTATATATAGGACTAGTGATATTTTAACAGAGCCAACTTACCACATGGGAGTTAAATTTTTCTAGTAAGTTTTCCAGAAACTTTTTGGAAGAAAGAAGGGATGCTTTGTTCAGTTGCTCTTGCCTTAAGTCATAGTCATCATGCATTGGCTGGAAAAAAAAAAAGAGAAAAAGAAACACTGGATGGAGTATATAATGAACATTTAAAAACAGGAAAACATTCAAGTCAACTATGGAAAGCCTACACCTAAAGTAAAACTCTATACAGGGGCTAGTCAGCAAATCTAACAATGTATAATAGTTGTAATATATCTTAGTATTGTCTTAGTACTTTGTGCAGTGTAGTAAAATGTATTGTATACAGAAACAAGCAGGGGTAGTCACTGCTGGCCGATCTTATGGCATGACTTTTGTACCTTAAGGTTAAGGCCCCACGTAGCAAACCCCAGACGAAAGACGCTGCGGAAAAGACCGCGGAGGAAACCCATCCCATTTTTTTTTCCTGCAGCTTTTTTTTTTTTTTTTTTTTTTTACAGAAAGTCAGCAGAGTTTTCCTCTGTGGATTTTCTGTCTCTATTGTACATATACGGAATACGCCAACATTTCTGTAGGTATAATTGACATGCTGTGATTTCCAAAAACGCAACGGTTTTTGAAATCACAGCATATCCACTGCAGATTTTTTTTTGCAATGTGTGGATGGGATTAGCCAGAATCCCATCCACTGTGCAGGTACTGAACTAAAGTCAAACACTAGCTTATACAAAAAGACGTTTGTTGGCTAAAATCTGTTTTTAGACAGATTTTACACTTGGTTAATATTGACTATGTATTCAGCAAGAATAGTGCGGCAAAAGAACCACAAAGAACACTAGTTTCAGCTGCAAAGGGATAATTTAGTAATAAAAAAAAACAACAAAAAAAAAAAACACAACACACGGACAAAATGTTTCATATGGTAAAATATAATCTATATATCACAAGTTACAATGACCGCCAACATTTTTCATGAGAATCAGACAAAAGGGTACAACTAATTTCTACACAGGGAAGCCAGTTAGAAACGCTCCATCACATGTCTTTACACATCACACAAGCATAAACACATGTACTAGTATTAATAAAAGTTCCAACTGCAAGCTCTGTTCACAGTGATATTATGGAGCCACGACTGATAAGATGGATCCAGTTAAACTTATCACAGAATCGGTCAAGGTTGTCTCAGGCAAAGACTCATTTTTTGTTTAGGATTTTATTATTCTACACTGCTTAACAAAGGCAACTGAGACCTATAAAAACAGTATAATAGTCCTGGAAGACAAGACAAAAGAAGAAGATACCTTAAAGGGGTTGTCCAGGCAAATCTTTAAATCGAACGGGGGCAGTAAAAAAAAAATTCATACCCACCTTTCCACGATGGTCTGGTGCCTTCCAGCACAGTTTGGTCTTCTCGTTCCTGTGGACGTCTGCCACACGTGATCGCTGAGGACAATCACCGGCCTCAGCGAAGGCTATGCGATGTCACTACCTGTGACATCATGGGTCTCTTCCTGAGGCCACTGATTGGCCTCAGTGGTCACGTGACCGCTGAGGGCAATCAGCAGCTTCAGTGGAACTCAGGAAGAGACTCGTGAAAAGCCACCAGAGCAGAAGTAGTGGACCGCACTGGGAGGACACCAGAGCACCAGGCACAGGTGAGTATAATTGTTTTCTTCACCTGCCCCGACATTTAAAAAAAAAAAAATGCCTGGACAAACCCCAAATTTCAAAATTTAAATGTAATATAGCGATTATAGCCATGAACTGTTTACATTATACCACAAGCAAAAATTTAGAATTTGAATTTAGAATCAAAATTATTACATCAGGTAACCTTTTGCCATTTTCACAAAACCATCATGAGGTAGCCTGTGTTAAAGGAGTTTTCTTAGACATATAAAAGAGGACCTTTAAAAAATGCCACCAACTCCATCTCTTCACAATTTTCACAGATTCGGACACAGGTAGAATTTGAATTAGAGCAGGCAACGTGGAGTGATTCTGATTAAATAGCATAACAGGCACACAGACTAATTGCAGTGAGTTCTCAGGAATGGTTGGGGACAGAGAAAAAATTTGGACTGTGCCAAAGGTGGGTTAATTGTAGTCTTTTTAAAGTCTTTTTAAAGAGGATCTTTCGTCACTTCCACCAGCTCCAACTCTTTGCGTCCTTCAATAGGCACCTGGCGCAGTTGGAATCTTTTCTATAGACCCACCGTTCCCAAATCATTTCTGTTACTTTCAGCACAATCATGTTCTCTACAGTCTGGTTGGCGGACCTAGGCTGGAACAGACAGACACGGACCACCCATCTGCTTAAAGTAACTGCTCTGATTTCTCAGGAATGGTGGAGATGATTAGGGTACAACAGACCTTTGATAATAACGAAGACTGGGGTGTTCTTCAATACCTGCTATCAAAAGTGCAAAAAGCAAAAGCAACTGTTGTTTTAGCATCAATAATGAGTTAATGCTTATTCTGCTCTAGAACATGGTATCAGAGAAACCCTTTATCACTATTTCTGTTTTAAGTGAACCTCTAACATCTCAGCACTACAAACCGTATTTTAGCTCACCACAAGGCTGCACATTTCAACACTTACACACATAAGCGCACATAGCATGTCAATAGCAGCATGGGTCACACCATCATTATTCCTCTTTAGCGCCTTCACTACTTTTACTCCCAGACGTTCCCGAAACCTTTAAATCAAAGGAAATAAGCATTAACAGCAAGAAAATACATACAAGAAAATACATACATTAAACTTCAAGGTAAGGCCATCAGTTCTCCACTAAGGCACAAAACCGAAAGCCTTCAATAAATCTTCTGCAAGTGTATGGATATATTTTAGGTTGTGATAGGTTTTCCTGACCTTACTAACATTCAAAGCAGATGGTTGGAAATCAAATGAAACCAGATGCTTTACTGTAAAATCACATGATAAATCACAATGGATGTTAAGCATTATTATCAGCAGTATTTCACTATGGATTCCAAAATTAGAGTAAAAGTTTCTAAAAATATGTAAAAAAAAAAAAAAAAAAAAAGTGAAAAGTCAAAATACATATAAAAAGTAAACACAAATAAATGAACACATATTAAACATCCCTGTCTGGACTAGAAGAATAAAAACTAAATTACCATATACACTGACTACTGTGGTAGTGTTGGGGGGGGAGGAGGGGGAGCAGGAAGCCTGAAATGGAGTTTATTGCACAATTTCACCTCAAAAAAAAAAAAAAAAAAAAAAAGGGGGAAAAACATGGCTGGGGCAGTAAGGGACTAAACTGGTGAACTAGATGATGCAGCATTACCATTTAAGCCCCTCCGTGCACCCTCCATCATAACAGTAGACTACAGTCCATTAAGCCAGTGATATATTCCATGCAGGCTTTCTCAGCTATAACTGAAAATTATTTCACTGTGGATAGAAGGACAAGGAAGCTGCATCAGAAATCAAAGATTTTTTTTTTCAAATCTAGGGCCTAGAATTCTGGCTTTGATCCACCATTTGCTCACTTTAATCTCAAAATCTTTGCACTTCATGAGTTTCTCTTCTTCTTTCAGCGTGATGTTCTAGTCATCTGGAGCAAGGTTTCACTCGAAGTAACAACAGTGTCAGACATATGCTCATACTATTTTTGTCAGCTCACTTGACCTCCACATTCATTGCAGATAGACCAGTGAAAAGATCTGGCTATACTTCACTGATGCCTGCTGGTCCTGTTTCATCGCTTACTTAGTCCCCAGCGGTCTCTACATACTGGTCTCATCTAGACCCAGGGGAAGTGCTAGGCCAATTCCTGCCAGTGACTGGGCTAGCAAGTATTTTCTGGGTGATAAGAATGGTCCAGGAAATAGAGATCAACAGTGAAGAGGTAAGTGTCGAATGGGAAGAGGTAGACATGGGTGAGCTAAGTTTTTTTTTTACATTAACTCCTTCAACAATGATTTTTCCTTACTAAACGACTCTACTAATGATTTTTACATTCTGTCTTTGAAAAACAAACAATGTCTCTGGTATTCCAGTCTGAAGAATCTGTCAAGTACCCACTAGATAGGTAGTAAATGCTAGATCAGTGTGGGGCCAATACTTCATGTGCTTTCCCAAGTGCTGGATCCACAGTTACAGAAACAGTGTAGCAAAATGTGCTATGCCATTTATGTAGTAACCTCTATAGGAGCTACGGATACAGTGTAGAGCAGCACTACTCGGCTGTTCCTAGGATTCCAACCCTGGTGGATGAAACTTAGAAGCAGTTATTCGAGCAACCCTTCAAGGATGTGAAAGGTGGAAATCCTCTTCAGGCTAAGGCCCCACGCGGTGTCCCGCAGCAAAAAAAGCACTGTGGGAAAAACCATGGTGCAACGCGTCGTGGTTCTTCCCGAAGCTCTGCACAGAAAGTTCACAGAGGTTTCCTCTGCGGACTTTCTGCTTCAATTATACCTATATGGAAACCAGCGTTTCTGTAGGTATAATTGACATGCTGCGATTTCCAAAAACGCATAGGTTTTGGAAATCGCAGTGTGTCAGCTGCGCATATTTTACTGCAAAGTGTGGTTGGGATTCACTAGAATTCCATCCACTTTGCAGTGACTGTAAAACGCCGCTTTTTTCTCTGCGAAGTTTACACCACGTGGGGCCCTGGCCTTAAATAGTTTTACCATATAATTTACACCCATGTTATATGACCAAATCAAGTGACCACTCTGTCCATGACCCTGCAAACACTAAATGCTGTTCATAGTAGTATAATGTTGTAATGTTTGTAATGTATCTTTTTTGTCAGTACTTGAACCCTACAAATTGTACAGTGCTGCGGAATATGTTGGCGCTATATAAATAAAAATTATTATTATTATTATTATTAATATTGTACCGTGTTAGCACAATAGGGATATCTCTGAATAGGAAAAGATGGATAAGCCCTTGTAAAATATTAATCAGTGTAAAAGTCCAAGTAACACATCTACTGCTTGTGAGGCCTCAGGCACAGCAGCAGAGGACAGATTTTCACTGTGATATGCGGCTTACTTTGGTAGCTGAGTGAAGGCCAGGAATCCGGCTTTTGAAGCCACTAATCTCCTGACTGCCTGGAATTGGCTTTCCAGCTCTGCATTAGATGCGGTCAGGTCTCCTTCTTGGGACAGTAAGGATGTTATGGCATTATTAATTAACTTCTCCTTGTTTTCAGAGAACAGACCCTGTACAGGAATATACAACATGTCAGCTACATGCAAATGGACATTTTTCTCTTAGCATTCCACTACTTAGGAGAAAGAAAAAGCAAACTCAAGTGCAAATATCATACTACTCTATATTACAGCACTGGTATGGGACAGATGTACTTTAAACGAGAGCGTCTATAGCGTGCCATACATACAGAATGCTGCATAGTTTAAAAATGCCATGGACCCAAACAAAATGAATACAAATATCTACAGTAGAACAGTCAACAGCTTGGCTTTTTATTTTTTGCCAGTTTAAAAAATAATTAAAAAAAAAAGGAAATGCAGCTCCCCCCCTAAAAACAGTGTGTGTAAAACCACCTTTCCATTTGATTTGAGGCACTGTATCTGGAAGTTTTATAATGAGAGATCTTAGTGCCCATAAAATCTAACCCCTTATGGTCATCTCATCTCCCTTTCAAGATAAAAATAAACTATAGTTTAGAAGAAAATCTAACAGAACTCCATACAACTATGTGCTGGGCATAGATCGAAACATAAAATATTTAGATCTGCTGAAACAACAATCTGAAGTTGGAGATGGAAAAGCAGTAGTATCATATGTACAAGAACCAGAAACACCAGGAGTATATATGAATAATAAAATGACAATTAATGACTGTCATTGTCATGGTGTTGTTGTTTTTTGTACTGTATTTATGCAGAGAGGTTTTTGGTATGTTTTGTCGGGGTATCTGTAGGTTGTAGTGGTATCATATGTTTCAGAATTTATGATTATGTTGAAAAATGATTATTCACCCACAAGCATGCAGTTTCAGAGTTTACTTGATTAATATTAATGCTGTATATATTGGAAATCTCTACAGGAGTTTGAAAAGCTTGCAAAAGATTAGAAAAAGGGATTCAGTTTTATTTACCGAGACAGCGCCACTCTTGTCTATGAGTTATCTGTATTACCAAAGCCCAGTCCCAGCTCAGTACTTAAATAGAGTGGTAAAGTTTCCAGGGAAAAATGAAGATCCTTTACTCTAACTTTAGATGACCCCTTTAAGAAAAGAACCACTTGATTTTTACCACAAAGAGTGCCTAAGTAGTCACTAACTGTTCAGACAACTTAGTCTCATTTGATAGAACATGTGATTCTGGGCCAAAATGTAATGCACTTTATTTATAAATGTTGCAGTTTTCTGCCTGAAACACCCTTCTAAGGGTATGTTCACACGGCGGAAAATGAAGAGGAATTCTCTTAATTTTCCATGCCGGCATTTTCGCTGTGGTCTAGCCGCAACGGGATGCCGATGCAGTGCATCAGCATTCTGTCGCGGCATCCCTCTCCTGATTAGGCCCAGATGAATGGGCCTAATCATGAGGGAGTCTCGAAACCGCGGAATCCGCGGCAAGATCGAGCAGGACCTTCTTTTTCCCTGTCCTGCTGCGATCTCTACATCCCATTGAAAACAATGGGAGGCGGATTCCAGGAGGAATCTGCTCCGTTTTCGGGGGCGAAATCCGCAGAAAATTCCTCCGTGTGAACACACCCTAAAAGTTCCTGCCACAAGGTGTCTCCCTCCTTCCTAATCTGTTCACTCCAGGGCAAGTCGGTCTTTAGAAAATAACATGCTTAAGAGAGGAACCTGGAAGTGGAGAGGGCTGTCTCTTCACAGCCTCTTCATGTTTCCACACAGCTTTTCCTGCCTGTATACTGCACGGAGAGGAGTTTGCAGCTTCTCACAGCTCTCTGTGGGTGTGAAGTGTCTTATTTACTACTGGCTACCTGTTTGTATTATTGATGATAACATGCTAATCATAGATGGCAGGCAGCTTTCCTGAATGTGCTCTCTTTCTGAGTCAGGCATTTGTAGCTGCACTAGAACCTGGATTTGCAGTATGTCATGTTCTCTTGGGCTTTTCTCAGCTATTTGTCTTCATTTTACAGTTTCTCCTGGCAGAAGTACAAGTAAAGAAACCAGCTGTAATAATAATGGATGGGGAAGGGGCTGACTGCTCTGTACTGTACTAGCCCCCTGCCTCAGAGAGAAATGGAAATTTGCTGCAGCCATAATGGAGCTATTACCAGCAGAAAAACTGATGAGACACCATAAATGAAGGCTTATACAGCCAAAGAACAGACTAACCAAGCAAAACAATGCAAATATTTCACCTTTTCATGAAAACTCGGGTACCCTTTAACTGGGTCATTTTCCCTGGTGCAGGATCAAACACAGTTTTTTTGCAAATATGATTTTGAGGACCATAACAATTTTTTTCCCCCAGTTTGGATTATTCAAATAATTTGTGTGTCTTTTTTCAGTGATAAATAGGACTTTATTTTACTGTTGCATGTTGTTTTTTTTTTTTTTTGGTTTTTTTTAATAGCACTAAACTGCTACTAAAAATATTTATAAATAGTTTTCTTTCCCCCATTATGGTAATTTTTATGTAGGTGACATATAGTTGTGTTTCTGGGGGCGGTGTTTGAATGTGTGATGTGGGGGTGATAGAGGAGTTATTTATGTTTTTTACTTTATTTTTTTGTCTTTTATTTTTTATTCATTTATTTTTAATACATTGTGCCATCTCCCTTTCCCCATAAGGTCACAATAGATCTGGTAGGGAGGGGGGGGGGCATGTTTCTATTAATTTTTTTTTTGTTTTTGGCCGATTTCTCCTGTAACTGGGGCTGATATATTGGCCGGAGTTGCCTATTCACTTGAATGTGAACAAAGCTGCAGTACAGAAGCACAACTGCTATATGGGAGAGCATCCTTCTGCTTTTGGTTCCAGCCCCTGTATAGGTTTTGGCGCTGGAGGATGCCAAGAACAGCTGATCAGTAAAGGGTTCGTGCACTGGACCCTCACCAATCTGGCACTGATGACCTATAATGAGAAGAACTCTTTAATTGATTTTTTTTTTTTTTTTTTCAAAAAAAGGCCACACTCAATAAATACTTTCTATGAATAATGCACCTTGTAGGACCATGCTTAAATTATTAGGCATTAGATGATTTCTTCGTATATCAATGGAGGAGTTTAGTTTACTATACCTACAGCATGATTTGTATGTTACTTTTTTATGGTACCAGATGTTTGACATTCAGGTTAACACTGCCTTCATAAAAGATTTTTTTTTTTAATTTCATGATTTAAATACAGCACATCTGTAATATCACTATTGTGCATAAGACTAGAAGCAAATCAGGACATCAGATGGTCATGTTTCTAATAAAAAAAAAAAAAAAAAAAAGAGTCTGATAAAACATTAATATAAATTCACATGACGGCTTGCTCAACTCAATGAAAGATTGATCATGCCAATCAACGCAATATGTCCTGCTGCTAAATAATGCAGATCACAAGGAGTACTTTACCAGCAGTCCACTCCAGAGTTGTCAAATATCTAGAATATTTTTATCGACACAATATTACACCATAGCAATACACAGAACATTACGTATGTGTACTAAGAACACTTTTTGTCTACTTATCATAGGTAAAAACAAAGACCATACTGTTCCCTGTAGCTTCCTTGTCACCCTACATTAAATAACATCTCGCCCCACACACACACACATAGGGTTTAAAGCTTTGTTCCTCTTGAAGTAACAAAATCCTTTATCAACTGTAGCTCCTTATCTTAGAGTCTCACTCTGTATACCCTTAGTTTATTTCCCTGAACTATACCTTTCCCTATACTCTGGTGATCACTAGTTATTCCCTAATACTTTCCTTGCCTAACCTTATTCTCCCCCTACTTATAGTATGATAGGTAGGGATGGGCAATTAATCGAAAAAAATAATCGCAGTGAACTTGCTCACATCAATTATTTTGCATCAATGCCATAATGTCTTGCGACATTGGCTAAAGGATATGTCACTAACCTGTACGCTACCCAGTCAAGCTTGCTAATATGTAAATACCAAAACAAAATCCAGTGGCATGGCGTGCCATGTAAAAAGGGGAGGGTCCTAAAATAATCGTTCATGAATCACAATCAAGGAAAAATGTTCAATTAATTGTCCAGCCCTAATGATAAGCTGTTAAGGTTTGCTTTGTAAGACCTGACCCAATTATACTCATTTTATGACTGCTTAATTTACTTATCTATTCCAGGTACGAGACATCAAAAGTGGAATAAGCGGACCTAAAATCTAAAAAGTCACTATTCAAACCCAAAAAGTTGCTAAACCTTACTTTGTGACTTTGACAACAAAAAAAATCTGGAGTGTAGGGCTTGACAACTTTCCCCCATTTCTGTTAACTTAAAAACCTGCCTATTATTACTGCAGCTCAACAGGGTTTTCCATCCAAGCAATACACACTGAATAAGGCCATATAAAAACATAGAGAAAACTATATAACAAACTATATCTCATATTACAATACACGTACATCTTGTGTTACTGCATGCAGAACTCCACTGTAAGAGATGTTAGAATTGAACCTAAAGACGGCATCTGCAAACACTCCATCTGTAAAAGAGTAAAGAAAACCATTTGTTATGCCAAATGATAGATTCACTAAAAATATCAACATGTTCCTGTACATATGTAGATATATCAGAAGTAGAGCAGACACAAATTTCCATCCCTCAGCCAGCTTTTCTAAAATACATTCCCTTGCCATGCTTACTGACTTGGGCTCTTCCTGGAGTGATATAAGAGCTTTGCTTAGCACTCTTATTCAATCTCCCCTCTGACAAGTCATGCCAGGTCATTATGTTGTGATTTTTTTTTCTTTTTTTGGAAGGTTGAGGCTTCTTCTGCAGACAGGGTAAGGCCTCATATACATGACCAAGTGTGGAGGTTGAGGGGGTCCTGGGTGCCTTCTGTATTACATTTGTTTCAATGAGTGGTTCTGTTCAGTTCAGAGTTGTTTTCACAGGGCTGGACAGAACTTGTTTAATAATCGTCGGAACGGAACAGAGCACCGGAACCCCCCTCGGACTACACTCTCTGTCTTGTGAATAAGGCCTAAGGGGAACAGCAGGCTGATCATAAAATGTATTACAAAGTTTATTAATTTATTCACATGTAGTCCTAGTGTAAGAAAAAACACAGTACGCACACAAATTGAAATAATACTCATTAAAACAATTCATACTTCACTTACATAAGCAAATAAATAATACTATAATATATACTACAATGTATTCATTACATAGAGATTATTATGTGTACTTACTTGGAGGTGTAGTAAGAAATCTCAAGTGAAGACTTTCCACCTCTTCATCCACAGGTACACTCATGAGACCCCATCGTTGGCCTCTTTGTGTGGGAGTCATTTTGACACAGACATCCCTATTTCCGGAAGCTCTGACCCCATCTAATAGGCTCGCCAACAAGGAATCTCTGAAATTCATTGTAAAGATATTTATTCTGAAACCTTTTTAAGTTCTTTAGCTTCATTCTGTATTATTCATTTCAAGAACTATGCCAGTTATAATACCTTCTTAGAAAGTGATTCATACACTGAGGTGCTATTACTTGGTAACATTACAAAGGATAGCTCCAATCTATACCAATAGATACTTAAAGTCACTTCTATAATTTAGAAGAGCTCAATGTTTAACCAAAGAATCTACATTTTCATTACTTACAACCTAAAAATAAAAAGGAGGATACCTTTCAGTTGAGGAGTATTTCCGAATTTGGCCTTTAATAAACTCAATGGTAAAAATTTGAGGATTTTCTGGGTCGTACACAAGAGCAAAAATCTAGACAAAAAATAAAAACAATTATATAAGCTATTATTATAAATATATAATAACCTTCAAACATCGATTAGACCATTTTATATCTTTTTTTTTTTTTTTTTTACGTTTGACTGGTCTGACCTTTGGAAACCCCTCTGATGTCAAGAACAGGGGGCGCCACATAGTAGAAAATCTGGCGCCGATTTTGAGGTGGAATCCACCTCAAAATCAGCACCAAGTTCCACCATGTGAACGGGACATGAAGAGGTATTCTCATCTCCAGTATCATATTCAAAATGTAATTGGTGAAACTGCAGTGTAAAATCTTATTAAGACAAAAAAAAAAAAAAAAAAAAAAAAAAAAAGAAATTGTCATTGGAAAAACATTTTAGTTTTCTTCTGTGATAATATTTCGCACTGCGGCAATAATTCTAATTATATATATATATATATATATATATATATATATATTATACATACATACACACACACACACACACACACATACATACATACACACACACACACACACATATATATATATATATATATATATATATATAGCATAACTATAAAAATTAAAAATCATCAATTAATAACATACTTTGAGATCATGCCTGTGACATCTGATTTGAAGGCTGAATGCCACCAGATTGCTCAGTCACACCCTAAGCTTCTTGTAGAATGAACAGATATTTTATTGTGCTCATATACACTTCCAAGCATTTCCCAGAGCTATGAGCTAAGGTTTATGGCAGATGACCAAAACTGCATCACTTGCATGAAGGAACATAAGCTAGTCTCATACAGAATGTGTAAAATCCTCAAACTCCCATCTAGACTCACCTCTCCGAGTGGTTTCAGTGTTACAATGTTGTAGGTCGCCGGGTCGCGTTCCACCAGACAAGTTTCAGTAAGTGCTAATAATCTTTTCACTGGCTCCTACAACATAACACATAATTAAATGATGGCATTTCCACAACTTCCTCCTAATGAAATTCTAGAAGACAGGATATTTCTGGAATATTACAACTCAATTATTGCTCTAACAATTCTGGTAAGTTTCCAAAGTACGAGCAGTGTTTAAAGGGAGACGCCGTGGATTTTTCTCTTAAATTATGATATTGTCTCAAAGACTATCCTTCTAATGGTTGTCTCTCCTCACAACATGATTATGCCCTTCTTTTGAGCATGAATTGCTGTGCAAACAGTCTCTCTCTGCTGCCTGCAGATACTATTGAGAACTACCATGTGACCTCAGATACATCAGAGCCCTGCATCCCTCTCACATACTGCCCATAGTTCCCCCCTTGCTCACATTCAGATCACCATGCCCCTATTACTGTATCTTCTCTAGTGTAGGAGTTTGTGCAGCTTTTAGAATCTGTGGTCATATTATCCTAATACTCTAAGGTCCTGACAGGTATATAAACAGAAACATGTACTAGACGTGTGTGACAACATCAACAATAACAGATGCGTAGTCTACATTTATTCCTTAAAAATACAGCTTAAGTGAAGTGAGAAAGGTGCACTCCAATATCTACAGTAGACATGAAAGGACACCTTTCTGTCTCTGTCCCTCTTCCCTCATAGATTGTAAGCCCATGTGGGTAGGGCCCACTATCCCACTGTGCCAGTTGGTCATTGTTAGTATTATATTTGTCTTGTATATTTTGTGTACCATATGTAAACCCTCAAATGTAAAGCACCATGGAATTAATGGTGCTATATGAACAAACAATAATAATAATAATAATTTTCTTTGGACAAAGTGTTGGATGCTTTGTCCCTTTACGAAAAGACTTTGCATATACACATGTGGACAAAATTGTTGGTACCCCTCGTATGGTCACAGAAATAACTTGAATCTGACAGACTGGAATTTGCCAAACTACATGTTGACAAGCCACAAAGCTTCTCGGAGAATGTCCTATGGACAGATGAGACAAAAATCTAAATTTTTGGCAAGGCACATCAGCTCTTTGTTCAGAGACGGAAAAATGAAGCATATCTTGAAAAGAACAATGTCCCTACTCTGAAACATTGAGGAGGTTCTGTTATGTTCTGGGGCTGCTTTGCTGCATCTGGCACAGGGTGTCTTGTATCTGTGCAGGGTACAATGAAATCTCAAGACTATCAAAAGATTCTAGAGAGAAATGTGCTGCCCAGTTTCAGAAAGCTTGGTCTCAGTCGCAGGTCATGGGTCATGCAACAGGATAATGGCCCAAAACACATAGCTAAAAACACCCAAGAATGGCTAAGAGGAAAACATTGGACTATTCTGAAGTGGCCTTCTATGAGCCCTGACCTAAATCCTATTGATCATCTTTGGAAGGAGCTGAAACATGTCATCTGGAAAAGGCACCCTTCAAACCCGAGACAACTAGAGCAGTTTGCTCATGAGGAGTGGCCAAAATACCTGCTGAGAGGTGCAGAAGTCTCATTGACAGTTACAGGAATCGTTTGATTGCAGTGATTGCCAGAAAAGGTTGTGCAACAAAATATTAAGTTAAGGGTACCATCATTTCTGTCCAGGCCTGTTTCATGAGTTTTCTTTTTTTAAAAATACTGTTGAAGCATGGTTGAAAAGCAATGTCTGACTTTCATTTGTTCATTTTCATAGAATCTTTATATATTATTACTTTTGTCAGATTCAAGTTATTTCTGTGACCATTGTGGGTTTTTCTTTCATTAAACGAGGGGTACCAACAATTGTGTACGTGTGTATAGCTACAATGTGACACAGAGAGAGAGATTCTTGCTCATGGCAAGCTAAGTTTGCAAAACCAATGTCAACCGCTCTAGAGGACTAATTTAGCCTTATTTACAATGGACCGAATCTGTAAGGCCTGGTGCCACATTATCATGGTAACTGAACACCCGAAATCATGGCACGAACAAGCAGAAGCTTGGAGACTGAAAAAATGAAGCTTCACTCACTGCCTCTCATTGAAAACAATGGGAGGCAAATTTCAGGAGGTATCCACCTCAGAATCATCTTGAAATTGCTCAATGTACAAATACCTTTATAGCACATGGACATCATAGTAGATGCTCAGGACTTCCCTTAAGCAGCTAAAATGCAGAGTAGGAACCCTTTAGTGTACATTGCTACATGTTCGCATACTACTACATGGCCATCCCCTTACTTGCAGTAACTACTGCTGCAATGCTCATCATCCACACATCACCCCATGGTGATATCAGACAATAATTGATATTTCAGAACCCTGAGCTGATGAATGGGATGGCCATATTCTGAAAAGGGATTGCTCAGCTTAAACCAACATGCACATGAGTTTACCGTATGCCTTGATGTGATCTTCTGAACAATGAACTCTGCTAGTGAGGTGATGGATTCATCATTGCTATATTTCCCCAAACGAAGGTTCAGAAAGTGCTCAAACTCTATGGGATCTTTTCTTGTCCTCAGGGAAATTCCTATGTAGCTGCCAGCATGCTCTATGGCACTTTTAATTATTTCGTCTCTTTGTTCTGTAGCAAATAAATGCTAAAAAATAAACATAATAAATATCATGAACTTATGCAATAAAAATGTTGCTTTATGTTGTCTAAATATGATCTATATAATATCTATCCAGATCAAGGGAGTCCAGCTGACTGAAGACTCTGTAGTACCCCTTCATTGTTTACCAAGCACAGTGCTGTACATTTTATAGTTACTGTGCCTCATACTGTAGCTCACTGTGTTACAGTAGAATCCCTACTCATTGTCTGTGAGCGTTCAATTCTTTAAAATGACCTTTCATGTCCTCATCAATGTGTGGTATTATATACCACCGCCAGGGCTTTGCCGGTATGTGCCCCGGTGGTGGAGATGTCGGTGCCTTTAATTTCAGCACCAGTATCTCCAGCCCTGGGGCACATACCGGGAAAGCTGACAGTGTTCTGAATTCAGCGCACTGTCGGCTTTCTAGCAGTATATAATACCACACATTGATCAGGACAGAAAAAGTTCTCCTTAAGTACACCCCTGAGAAAGGTACAGTTCAGCAGAATAAAAGATGGACATACATTATGAATGGCATGTATGTGAAATCTCTAGAGCAACCCCACAGTGACATGTTTATTTATAGTGTCAGGCCTTACAGTTCTAACTAGGTGACATCATATTCAATCAGAATTGTGATACCATATCAGACATACATACATACATTAACCATATAGAATATCCCTGACTTACACAAAACACTGACTCACATTTCACTATGAACAGAAATAGCTTATCAGTGACTGTTTTTTACATATGAAGAGTAAAGTTAGAGATGGTCAGAATGGTAAGATTAAGGTTTAATCCTTTTATGCTTTATGCTCTTCAAACTACCATGTCAGCTGCTTCAAGCGAATGGGAAGGAGCTGCAATGGTTTACTGGAGTAGATTGTGAGGGCACCAGGAGTAGGCACTAAATATATACATTATGCTATATTGTAAGAAAAGTGTAGTTCTAAAGTTTAGTTGCACTTTATAATTGGGTTCATGGCATTGGGGGATGATGTTAAAGAGAACCTGCCACCAGGTACGAAATGCTAAATAACAATCATCATCCAATTGCCACTGTGCCCCTGATCATTTAATCACTTTTTCCTAAATTCGTCCACAAAGTCAAATATGTACCCTGGAAGTTAATATGTGAGTCAGCTGTTCTTCTCCAGGTAGGCAGCAATCTTTTTATTTTCTGAGAGAAAATAACAGGTTAACACCCACTTGATGAATAAGAGTTAATTTACATATAACCTTCCGGGGAAGGGTGGGGGGCACGGATTTAGAAGAAACTAATTCCAAACTGTTCAGGGGAACAGTGACAATCAAATAAGGTAAAGGATTTAGCATTTTATACTTGGAGACAGATCCTCTTTAAATAAAAAAAATATTTATATATTCTCTGGATGTCTTTTATTCTTTAATTCAGAAATGTGTCATGCGCAATTTGCCAGGACACATCTGTACTCTCTCATCTGAAGTAATAGCAACAGTACAGGTGCAGACCGGCAATGCACATACAGCTGTCAACTAGCGGCCACATGTGCCTACCACTAATTGGAGAGTACAGCATTCCTCATGGTTGATGTGGCTGGGACACACCATCTAAGGGAACCCTTAGTGGTGGATGGTTTTCAGACAAGCTCCATTAGAACACAGATATGATCAGGACTAAACTATGTATAGGGTGAATGATATAGTTTTAAATCAACCTCATATCTGAGCATTGGCTAAGGCTGAAGCTTTGTTCCTGCCCACACTTAGTACTGCGGACGCTTCCTTTTCAGGCTGTCTGCAAGCACAAGCCCTTCACATATTTACTACAAAGGAAAAAAAAATTATCATAATATATACCATTATACTCATGTGGCCCCTGAATCTATTTGCTATCAACATTATTGCCGAGTATCTCATTGAAGTGATTTTTGAGCACATTCTAATTGACAAAACCCCTTTAAATTTACATTTTCAATGAAAAGGACAGAAATACTTACCAATCGACTAAAACCTCCATACAAGATGCAGAACCCTCCTTGGTAATCCGATAGTTCTGCAAAGCCTTCAATATTCCGATAGTCATAGGAGCATAGGACACGATTGTTCGTTGGATCGATTTGGTCTATTCCTCCAGGCGTCACTTCCAGAGTGACTAATTTTCTGCTATCACTCCAGTGATGCTTGTAGCAGTTGTACCTCTGAAACAAGGCAAGAAACTTATCAAACCAAGGGTTCACGTCTACACCTTTAAAAGCAATTCAGAGCAATTCAACACTGTCATGCACATTAAACATTGTGCATGAGACAAAAGGAACAGCGTTTTCTCTTCAATAGTCATGTATCCACAGAATAAGTGATAAACATCAGATCAGTGAGTTTGCCACAGATAGACCCCACTAGTCACAAGAATGGGATCCCACAAAGGAGGGTTTGAATGGAGCAGAAGTCAAGCATGTGCACCTTCACTCATTTAATGTCTATGGAATCAATAGTGACCCCCAGAGTACAGTGCTTTATATATAGTTTAAAGCATTACTGATGTATTACGGCCACAAGACATGCTTAATGCTATTAGCTTTTACATGTGTTGATATTTTAGGATACTTGCCCTTCCAGTAATCTTCCCTTCAGCAAAGTCTGTCCTGAAACGCTATTGGAAAAACAAAAAAGTACATACAAATAAGCAGTGTTTACAAGGAAGTACAAAAGCAAAGTAAGCCTCAAAGCATACATACAGATGCGTAAAGCAAAAAAACTACTAAAAATACACATATGCAAACATAAACACATATTCACAAATGTGTATGGAAATCACTGCCTTTCAAGCAAAGCTGATCTGTGCAATAAATTCAGAAACATCTTACCAGGGCCTCTGTCAGAAGTTCCGTTCTGTGTTCTGTAGAAAACTTTAATGTTTCTGATTTCTTGCCACTGCCCTTCCGAAATGTGAGGGCAAATTCTGATCCTTGCCCTTTACCCACAGGACTGATGCTGCAAATATCTCCATAAGGCCACTGAGAAAAAGCAAGGCATGAGACAAAACTAAATATCAGAAGGGATTTCTTTTACTCATATTGTTTGCTTTAAAATTAAAAAAAATATATATTTTTTTTGTACTGCCACAAAAAAAAAATGTTTTAAAGGATCCTTTCTTGTTGTTCATGAAGTCCACTCTGCAGCCAACATGTTATAAAGCAGATTAATACATAGTTATTATTATTGTGTATTTATATAGCACCATTAATTCCATGGTGCTTTACATTTGAGGGTTTACATACAGTACACAAAATATTCAAGACAAGTATAATACTACAGTGTTTCTCCGAAAATAAGACAGGGTCTTATATTATTTTTTTCTCCGAAAAAAGGCCGAGGGCTTGTTTTCGGGGTAGGTCTTAATTTTTTTCCATGAACAACAATCACACATTTGATCGCTTTTTATTTCAACTTTTATCAGAGGTCAAACAGCGAAAAATATTCATTCACTATAGAGGTAAAATATTTTTATAAGTTTGTAGAGCGGGCGTTTTCGGACACAGGGATACCTAATGTGTGTTTCACAGTAATATTTTATTTTTATATGTATTCTAGTGAAAGTGGGAGGGGGCTTGAACTTTTATTTTGTTTTTGTTATATTTTTTAAACTTTTTTTTTTTTTTATTAACCCCCTCATAGGGGGCTTGAACCAGCAATCATCCCATAGACTGCAATATAACCAATTGAAGTCTATGGGAGATTATCTACATTACTGCCTCAATGGTAATATTTCTATGACAGGCCTGGGAGCCTTCATAATGCTCCCGGCTGTCAAAGGAACAGGTCGGCTCCTGCGATCTTGCCGCACGGGAGCCAACCTGCAACGTGAAAGGTACGGGGCCAGTGAGGACAGGCCCTGGGGATAGTTACTCTGCTTCGGGGGGTCGATTTGGAGGGGGGGAGGTCACGGACTGGCACACTCAGCAATGCCTGGGATCAGAGTGGACTCTGATCGCGGGCTTTAACTGCGGGTCTCCAGTACAACGGAGACCCAGTATAGTAGCTATAGGAGGTGGGGACTGGCGCCCTAGGGACTGTGGGGGGAGGAAGCTCAGAGGTCACACTTAGCAATGCCCGTGGTCAGAGTCCATTCTGATCACGGGCATTAACTCCGGCGGTTCTGCTGCTATGGTGGGAAGGGGGGGGGGGGTCACGCTGAACAATGCCCACGATCAGGGTAGAAACTCATCGCGAGCATTAACTCCAGGTCTCCGCCGCGGTACTGCAGCTATGGTAGCCACTCTGCAGCAGAGCGGCTGCCATCTTTAAGGACCCGGCATCCACTGTAATCACCTGGCAGATGTCGAGAAGGGGTTAAATTAGCTAGGGCTTATTTTTGGAGTAGGGCTTATATTTCAAGCCTACTCCAAAAAACCTGGAAAATGTATCTAGGGCTTATTTTCGGGGTAGGTCTTATTTTTGGAGAAACACAGTAACAGTGACCAACTGGCACAGTGGGATAGAGGGCCCTGCCCGCAAGGGCTTACAATCTATGAGGGAAGAGAGATAGAGACAGAAGGTGGAGGTAGAGGCTGTTCAGGTGGTGGTGTGGTGACAGTAGCGTTATTGGAGGTTGTAGGCCTTCTTGAAGCTTGTGATTGTGGGGGACAGTCTTATGTGTCTTGGTAATGAGTTCCAGAGTATGGGGGATGCACGGGAGAAGTCTTGGAGACGATTGTGTGAAGAGCGGATAAGAGCAGAGCGGAGTAGGAGTTTCATGATGAAAATATGTAACTTGTCATTTATTCATTTAACCCTCGCTTGTTCTAAGATTAGGGAGTCCAGTGGGCAGTCCTATTTGATAATCCAAACAGTCAGCTATCTCTGTACACAAACACATATAGGACCACCCCTGGATGTATTGTTTTTTTTGTAGAATCACATAAGTGTTTTACACAGCTATACAGGTGCTACAAGGATTGCACTTTAGTGCTCCAAATAGATATAGATTTAAAATACAAAGGTATATTTGTCTTAACCTGTCACTAACGAAAGCTAATCTTATTGCATACCGCTTTATTTAGTACATGCCAAAAGTTCTGCTAAGGACAGTAGCTTGTAGGGCGACTTCTACACTTTACAAAGATGTTTCATTTCCATTTTCATGAAAATCAGGATTTTATATTTACACAAATTAGATGAAAAGGGTTTTAGGGGCATTCTCTCTCCTGCTGGGGCTTCACTCTCTACTCTAGTTAATCGCCCCTAAATACCGCCCAGCTCCACCTCCCACTTCTAGAGTAACATCTTCCACTTTGTCTGCAGTTAGGAGTGGTTATCTAGAGGGGAGAGCGAAGTCCCAGCAAGAGAAGAAACGCCCCTAAAACCATTTTCATCTAATATGTATAAGAATAAAATCCTGATTGGCATTAGTTTGATAGCGATTTTCCTGATTTTCCTACAACAATCCTATTTTGGAACTTACTTTATAATTAATTTCAATTTCACCTATTGAAAGCAATTAGCAAAAGTGTACATGTCACAAGAAAAAGCACAATGAAATCCCCCTATCCCTAACACTCTTAGGGGCACTGTTGGCAATGGAAAAGACCTGTAGTCCATCTGTATTCAGGAAGAGCGTGCCCGGTTTGTTTCTTTTACTTTCCTATAGCTGTTTATTAGATCAGGGCTACATAACAGTGAATGTGTGATTTCTCTTAGCAGGAATGGCCAGTGCTGCAGTTAGAAAGCACACAGAGCAAGGTGCACCTGGGAAATGTAGTTTTCACTGGTATGCAGGCAGTCACATGCTCCATAGTAAGGACCACCCACTCTGGCCATTGCAACCTGAAAATGTAATGGTGCTATTGGGATGCAGAACTTGAAAGAGAGGGCACATAGGAGGTGAATTAGGTCACAGGTACAGAGCAGATACTTTATCTGTATGGTTGTTCAAGTTTACAAAAAATAAAGGTTGCATTGTTGGGAAAATCCATTTAAAAGATGTATTCCTACCATGAGAACAGAGGTCGTCTGACCCCTGACTCACACTGCAGAGTGTGGATAGTTGGCCACAGACACACTGACTTCTGTGGGGCTGCCAGTGAATAGCCAAATATCTCTGCTCCACTATTCTGAGGCATTATGGGAAAGGAGCTGGGGAGCTCATGCGCCCTCTATTGGATGTAACAGATCCTCAATTTGCTTTTGACTCACCGAGCCTTGTACACACCTTCACTGGTGCTCTCCTCAATGTGAGAGATTCTTGTCCCTAACCCACTATTCTGAGAAATTCCAAAGTAGTTAATGGAGGGGGCTGAGCTTACACAGCTATGTCTCTACTCACTACAGCTACATGTTCATGAGACAGATTCAGGGCGAAATCAACACTTTGCATGAAAAACAAAGAAAACATCTGTGTGTGCCCTGACTACATGTAATGTTTACACCCGACTGTGGAATTACTAAAAGTGGCCATACACATTCAAGAGCAGTGTTCTTATGTTCTGAATGGGGAGAGGGATATAGCTTCAGCTGTGGCTTCTCCCCCTATGCTGAAACCAACCATGCCCAGCCCTTTTATTCCCCAACATAAAAGGGCATGTTCATGCAGTATATTTAACCATCACAGAAATAAACAACAAGATCCGCAGCAGAAATACAAGGCCCAGTCCTAGGTGTTCAGGTAGATACTGCAGAGGGGAAACAGAGGCCAAGCTTTTTTTTTTTTTTTTTTAATCTCACCAACACGGTTATAGCGGGGCCATATAGATTGCTGCTTTAACAATAGACATACAATTCATGTTTTAATACCTGATTCGTAACTTCAAGGGTGTTGGGGTTGTATGTTGTTATGGCGTGGGTTCCCACTGAAAATACTCTTTTATATCTAGATAAAAGAACAATAAAAGCTCATTAAAAAGATATACATATATAACTGGAAGAGCCCCATAAAAAAGCAACAATAAAATAATAAAACACATAATAATCTGTCTCATTCATGCAGTACTAAACTGTGAACTCTGAAATTTATTATTTATTTACTTACTATTAGTTAATATGCTTACTTATATTAGAGCCATCATATTCCGCAGCGCTTTACAGACATTGTCAGTCGCTGTCCCATATAGGGCTCACAATCTACATTCCCTATCAGTATGTCTTTGGAGCATGGGAGGAAACCCACGCAAACAGGGGGTGAACATACAAACTCCTTGCAGATGTTGTCCTTGACAGGATTCGAACCCAGGACTCCAGTGCTGCAAGGCTACAGTGCTAACTACTGAGCCACCGTGCTGCCCACTGAGCCAATTTAGTAACCGCAAACACAGTTAAAGGTGAGGCCCTGACATTTTTTTCTGAAAATCACAGACAAAAACACACTACAACCCTATGGTGGCCTAACCCTATGGTTCAACTGAGTCTTGGCTTATTGGTATCTATCACTTGCTCTCAGGAAAGAAATCAGAACTGTGAAAGCCTAATAAAAAGGGCTGCATCAGCTAAAGTTACTATATAGAGAGACAATTAGGGGTGCCTTCCTTGGTCAGCAATAAAGGTCATCATTTATTTTGCTTTCCTTGAAAAATATGCTTACATCAGAGATAAGCTGACAAAGCATATAGCTGAAAAATGAACACTGTACACAACAGGAAAGAATAGAAGGTTTTGTTACAGACTTATCTTCTGCAGCAAAGCCAAGCGGATGAGGGATTTGTGCAACCGAAAAAACAAGCAAACATAAAATGTTGTCATTGAAGTTACAAAAACTGGAAGTGGGAAAATGTGTAACTATTAACATAATAAAGCACTAAAATAATCCAGAGCTAACAATATATAACATTATATAATTAGGGATTGAATCATTTATTTTCACTCAAGAAAAATACATAAAATGAATGTTCATAGAATTGCAAACTGCAAGCGGATTTGATGTGAATTTCAATGTCTGATCTGCACAGATATCGTCCTCGAATCCACAGCATCCTACAATAATGCAATAACACAATTATGGAAATGTCAACTGGATGTTTATCCTGGAACCTCGGACCCAGCACTCACTTACAGACAGAAAGAAGGAAGTGTTTCACGTACTTCAACATATGCTCAGTCACCAATGACTGTGGTATATACCCTCCAAAATGGATGACAGCGTTTAACACTTGATCTTCCAGGTTAAAGTGAGAAGTCCTGGAGAGCAAACTACTACTCACGCAAGTGAGGTGCTGAGCAGAAGACAAGCAACTTTTAATGTCTAGACAGAAACAAGCTGCAAAACAAGGATACTTAAACGCTGTGTTCACCTTTGCAACCACTTGTTTAATATTGCCAGTTTATAAAAACTGAAACTTTGTGTTTCTTTTGCAAATAGTCTTCATTTATAATATCCTAAAATACGACCCCCAGAATCAGACTACAGAGGGTTTGTTAGTAGACTGTTACCATAAGGAATCAAAGCCAAAGACTATTGTTTTTTTTTAATAAAGTGTAAAGACTATGTGTAAAGTTGCTTCATTTTTCACCCTAAATGCAGTAGACGATTAGAAAATCTGGCTGTGGATGTGAGCATAGACTAAAACATTTGAGCAGATACACAATTACACAGAGAATGAAATTAAAGTGATGCATTGGAAGCAGGAATTAATAATAATAATAATAATAATAATAAGTTTTATTTATATAGCGCCAACATATTCCGCAGCACTGTACAACTTGTAGGGTTCAAGTACTGACAAAAAAGATACATTACAAAGAAATAGTCAATTCACACACTGGGACTGAGGGCCCTGCTCGCAAGAGCTTACAATCTATGAAATTGCTTGTCTCTGACCTTCAAACACTGGAGGCTTTCATTACGATGTGTATATCATGCTTTCACCAGACTGTCAGTGTCAGGGCACTCCCTCCATATACAGAGATATTAGCTTAGTGTTGGTAAAGTAAATAAATGCCAGCTAGAACATGTAAAATATAGAAATCTACCTCTCTGTTACTCTTCATGCATCAAGACACATCTTACCCATTCTCCTGTGCAGCCAAAAATCCGGTTCAAAATATACTAGAAGAAATACTGTACTTACCCAAATGACAGGAGTTTATTAGTTACTTGGAGCTATTGCGGCCACTACAAGAAAAATACATGGCTGACCCACCATCATCTTTTAAAAGAAATTTTTTTTGGCTGTGAGACAACATTACAACTCCAAGTCTAACTTCTATACCCCTATCAATACCTACGAGACTACTATTGATATCAGCAAGATGAAGGTGACCAGGTGAACATTGGTTCATTGCCTCTTCTCCTAGTCCTACACATGCCCACAATGCTGAGCAGCAACTCGAGGTATGCAGAGATAAACAGCAAACCTTCCAGGAATGTTCTGGGTTATCAGTTTGACTTTTTCTTTTCAAGTGGATGGAGTTCAGAGCAGAAGTAACAGCGCTCCGTGCACAGATTTCATGAATCTATTTAATCTATACATTTCAACCCATAAAAAAAAAGAAAACCCCAATACATTCACTATCGTCAGCCCCTATATTTTTAACGTTAGCATTGTATTTATATATAATAATAAAAAAAAAAACAAAAAAAAAACACAAGACAACAAACACTCCTGCCTTATTTTATGAATCAAGATATGAAAAAATATGGAGTTAAGTCACTAGACAGATTTGTCATTCAAGAATCAGAGAAAGCTGTATTCCAGCCAGCTTTCACAAAAACAGATTTAGGGCTCTTTTACAAAGGCCTATGCATGGCCACAATCCGCACTGACTGACATGATATAGTAAGTCATCTGGCGAGCATTTATTGGGTCTTTTACACTGCACAGTAACAAAGGATTACTAATATGATCATTCGTCCCCATACTCTTTGTATTCTCTGTTTACACGATGATGTGCTGCCAACAACAATCTTTAGGCCTGCATAAAAGATACGAACAGTCGACAAATGAGTATTTACTGTATGTGTACAAGCTGATCATGTCCATGTTTACACTGGTTAAGATCAAGAGCGTTCATAAGGCTTTGTTCACATCTATTAAGAGCCTTGAAACAGTGGGATACATTGTTTATAGGCTCCCACTATAATCACAGCTAAGAAAAGATATGTTAACAAATGATAAACCAGTGTTTATACATTGATTCCCCATTTATTTCTAGGGGACCCCCTAACATAGACAACATACAGCGCTCGGCCATCTCTGGTAGTCCTATAGAATTGAGTGGAGCTGTGCCCACCATACAAAGAACTCCTAATCTCATGATAGGTGGGGGGGTCCAAAAACAAAACACAATACTACACTAAACCCTACACTAGATAAGACACTTTACTATGAGAGCAGCAAGTAATTCAGTTTAATTGTAGAAAAAAAAAATTTCTTTCCCTATTGTGAAATATTAAAAGAAATGTTAGTCAATTCTGGAGAGAAAGAAAAAACAATTCTTCCTTTTCTGCTACACTTTCCACATTGCGCTTCCTCATTTCTTCAATAAATCTAAAAGGCTGCTGCAGTGCTAAAGCAGGAAAATGAAAGCCCATGTGCTACAAATCTGTAACCAGAAATTAACAGAAAATATACGGGAACTTCTGTGTAAAGACAATGTGTTTAAAGAGGTTTCACCACTCCTGACATCTATTTTGGCAAATACGTGTACTCCTTAAACAGGAAGTCTTCTCGCAAAATATCTTCTTTTTCAAATCAAGTTTTTAAGTAAAATATATTTTTAACAATTTTTGTTCACTTTTTTCTTCTTCTTTTACACTTTCTATGACATGTTTAAAAATCCTGCAGTTTTCACACTGTTTATTTCATGATTTGGTCTCTTTTTAGCCTCCTATTGTGGGATAAGCCATATAGGCATTTCCACTACTCCTCTAATAAAAACTTTGTACTATAGTTCTGGGCAAGAACCACCAAAACCACCATCATGTGGTGTACCCATTATAGTAAAAAACAAATGTCCCATACAGTAAGCATTTCTCAACCTTCTTTCTGTTTTGCAACAGCTTCAAAATGCACAAACTCATTAGAAGGAGATGAAAGTACAGTCCAACATGTGATGGTAACACCATAGGGCAATGCACAGATAAAAGGCTCCAAAACAATAAAAAGTTTATTTTTAACTCCATGTTCCATATATAGAGCATCACTAGAGTACAGACAAAATGCTGGATATAACAGCACCGTCTATGAGTGGCAATGTATCCAAAACCAAATAAGACTCTGACAAAATATCAGCATAAAATTCATATTTATTCATTTAAAAGCAGTATAGACAAAAAATATAGAAAACGAGGATATATAGAACAGAGACCACAATGTTGTGCATCTTAAAAAGACGGTATAAGCAACATAGGTAGAACAACGCTTATCCCACTGCAGGCAGTATAATAATGTGTACTTGGCCTAATAACAGCCTAAAAAAACCTCACATAAGACAAGCATCCTTTGGGGTATAGTAACCAGGCCGCTAAGGAGACAGGTTATGAATAAATGCCGCAGTGAAAAAGCATGGCACAGGGTTCACTTTGTGATGCATTGTCTATAGTTGCTTTTTCATTGAGGCATTTATTCATAACTTGTCTCCTTGGTGGCCTTGTTACTATACTCCAAAGGCTGCTTGCCTTATGTGAGGTTTTTTAGCCAAGTACACATTATTATACTGCTTGCAGAGGGATTACCTATATTGCTTCTAATCCAAGTATTACAACGTGTTTATATTGGTCCCTATACCGTCTTTTTGAGATGCACAACATTGTAGTCTCTGTAATATATAGATATATATATATTATATATATATATATATATATATATATATATATATATATATATATACATATATAGATATATATATAGATATATATATATCTATATCTATAGATATATATATCTATATCTATATATCTATATAATATATATATATATATATAGACATATATCCATCCATATTTTCTATATACAGTACAGACCAAAAGTTTGGACACACCTTCTCATTCCAAGAGTTTTCTGTATTTTCATGACTATAAAAATTGTAGATTCACACTGAAGGCATCAAAACTATGAATTAACACATGTGGAATTATATACTTAACAAAAAAGTGTGAAACAACTGAAAATATGTCTTATATTCTAGGTTCTTCAAAGTAGCCAACTTTTTCTTTGATTACTGCTTTGCACACTCTTGGCATTCTCTTGATGAGCTTCAAGAGGTAGTCACCTGAAATGGTTTTCACTTCACAGGTGTGCCCTGTCAGGTTTAATAAGTGGGATTTCTTGCCTTATAAATGGGGTTGGGACCATCAGTTGTGTTGTTCAGAAGTCAGGTGGATACACAGCTGATAGTCCTACTGAATGGAGTGTTAGAATTTGTATTATGGCAAGAAAAAAGCAGCTAAGTAAAGAAAAACGAGTGGCCATCATTACTTTAAGAAATGAAGGTCAGTCAGTCCGAAATATTGGGAAAACTTTGAAAGTGTCCCCAAGTGCAGTGGCCAAAACCATCAAGCGTTACAAAGAAACTGGCTCACATGAGGACCGCCCCAGGAAAGGAAGACCAAGAGTCACCTCTGCTGTGGAGGATAAGTTCATCCGAGTCACCAGATTCAGAAATCGCAGGTTAACAGCAGCTCAGATTAGAGACCAGGTCAATGCCACACAGAGTTCTAGCAGCAGACGCATCTCTACAACAACTGTTAAGAGGAGACTGTGTGCAGCAGGCCTTCATGATAAAATAGCTGCTAGGAAACCACTGCTAAGGACAGGCAACAAGCAGAAGAGACTTGTTTGGGCTAGAGAACACAAGGAATGGACATTAGACCTGTGGAAATCTGTTCTTTGGTCTGATGAGTCCAAATTTGAGATCTTTGGTTCCAACCACCGTGTCTTTGTGCGATGCAGAAAAGGTGAACGAATGGACTCTACATGCCTGGTTCCCACCGTGAAGCATGGAGGAGGAGGTGTGATGGTGTGGGGGTGCTTTGCTGGTGACACTGTTGCGGATTTATTCAAAATTGAAGGAATACTGAACCAGCATGAACCACAGCATCTTGCAGCGGCATGCTATGCCATCCGGTTTGCGTTTAGTTGGACCATCATTTATTTTTCAACAGGACAATGACCCCAAACACACCTCCAGACTGTGTAAGGGCTATTTGACCAAGAAGGAGAGTGATGGGGTGCTACGCCAGATGACCTGGCCTCCACAGTCACCAGACCTGAACCCAATTGAAAAGGTTTGGGGTGAGCTGGACCACAGAGTGAAGGCAAAAGGGCCAACAAAGTGCTAAGCATCTCTGGGAACTCCTTCAAGACTGTTGGAAGACCATTTCAGGTGACTACCTCTTGAAGCTCATCAAGAGAATGCCAAGAGTGTGCAAAGTAGTAATCAAAGCAAAAGGTGGCTACTTTGAAGAACCTAGAATATAAGACATATTTTCAGTTGTTTATCACTTTTTTTGTTAAGTATATAATTCCACATGTGTTAATTCATAGTTTTGATGCCTTCAGTGTGAATCTATAATTTTTATAGTCATGAAAATACAGAAAGCTCTTGGAATGAGAAGGTGTGTCCAAACTTTTGGTCTGTAATGTATATTGTATGTATATACTACATTTAAATTAATACATATGAATTTTATGATGATATTTTGTCTGATGAGTCATATGGTTTTGGATCCATGTACTGTATGTAAAACAGTGATCCACATTGAACCACCACTTCACCAGTGTAAAAACAGAATTACAAATCCCTTCATATTGCATTAAAAGAACCTAATAAATGCCATCCTAACAAATATTCTAGATTACTGGGCATTAAAAGGGATGATTTTGTGACGACAACCTTGGTGCATATGGACCCCTTTCTATGAACCAGAATGGGGAGTTGCTGTGTATGAGAGGCTCCCATTCCACACCTGATCCATCCTTATATTGCATTGTATTGTATTTACGGAATGGACCCTGTGTAAAATAATATATCCTATGCAGTAGCTGTTGCATATTTAGTACCTTCTGGCAGCTTCTTACCCTGGTAAAATTAGCGGCTTGTTAAGGGTGCAGGACCCAGAGAATTTAACAAAATATGGTGTTACTGAATCTCTCAATATTAGGGAAAAACAAATCACTTACTTCCCCCTCCAGGAATGTTTTGTTGTATAGAAACAGGCTAGGTCCTTGTTCTCTCGAATTATATTCATTTTGCATGGAGGCCTGAAAAATAAAGAAACATATAGGACGTAAAAAAAAATTGTCAGAAAGACAAGATAAGAGCAAAACAATTTAGTACAAAATTAAAATGTGTTATTTACATAGAGTACAGCCTGTCATTCATTGTTTTCCAAGGACAGATCTGTACCCTTTGTAGTAGCTGTGCCTGGTTGGGCACCTAAATGCTATTCCATCTGACTCAAGTCAGTGGGACTGCAGTACCAAACACAGCCACGAGAAAACATGGAGATATGCCTGCTTGGTAAATAATGAAGAGACATGGCAGCTCAATCAGCTGATCAGTGAAGATGAGAAAATTGGGTCATCACCATTTTGATATTAAAGGGGTTTTCCTAAAGATAGGCCATTAACATCAGATCAGCGGGGATCTGACACACGGCACCTTCATCGATTAGCCTTTCTTAGCAAAGAATGGAGAAGGACGTAGACAGCTCTGGTGGTGAAACTGAATGATTGCAACCTAGGTCCAAATGAATGGGAGTTAAAGGGGTTGTCCAGGCAAAAATGGACAACTCTTTTAAAGTTTAAATCGGTTGGGGGCATTGAAAAAAAAATGTAAAAAATGCACACTCACCTGTCCCAGTTGCTCCAGTGTCTTCCCACGCCTCCCGTTTCTTCTGCTCCCGCGGATCTCTTCCAAAGTTGTGCTGAAGCCGCTGATTGGCCTCAGAGGTCACGAGACCGCTGAGGCCAATCAGCGAAGGGCCTGAATGTCACCACCTGTGACATCATGGGTCCTCTTCCTGAGGCCTGCTGAGGCCGCTGATTGGCCTCAGCGGTCAGATGACCGCTGAAGCCAATCAGCTACTTCAGCACTACTCCAGAAGAGACCCGCCGGAGCAGAAGAACCGGGAGAACACCGGAGCAACGGGGACAGGTGAGTATGCATTTTTTTTTTTTTTTTTCACTGCCCCAGCTGATTTAAACTTTAAAAGTGTTGTCCATTTTTGCCTGGACAACCCCTTTAATGTACAGTACCCGGTCTGTATATCACTGCTCAGACCCCTACCATATGCTGCCTGCCAGTGAGAGTTGATTCCCCCCACTGCTATGATATCACCCATCCTACTTGAGCAGCAAGAGTAGTGCTCTCAGGGCTGAAGGCCCAGCCCCCCACTTCTCCAAAGCTACAAAAGTGACATACATAACAGAGGTATGTTTTTTATTACTGTAATGTGCTTTGTAATATGATGCTTGAATATTCTTTGGGGAGGTGGTAAACTTCCTTTAATATTATCTCCTATGTATAAGGCATCAATATTCTAGTCCTGGAAAACCCCTTTAAAACTTCTTGTCAGAGTAGTATCGTTGGTTTTGGTAACTGATATCAAAACTTCTCTCCTCTTCGTATTCTTTCTCCCTTTTTCCTTTTCTTTCCTATTTTTTTTAATATTTCTTCTTGCTTTGTTCTTAGAATTTATTCAAATATGTAAATTTAATTCTTTAAACAAATAAATGTTCTTATCCTCAGTTCTAAGAGGAAGCTCAATGCTACAAGCAAAGCTAACTTCATATGGCACATTTCAGCAGAAAATTCCATTTATTAAAGCCACCCTGTCCTCATTTAACTCTAATCCATTATTTAAAAATGAGGTTTCTAAACTAGACCAATTTAGGTCCCCCACACAAAGGAATCAGAACCAGAAACTCCAGTCTGTACATCGGCCAAATTTCCCGGCCTGAACTTAGTCCAGAGACTAGTCCAGACTTCCTACATCATAGTGATCTATGATACCAGGAGCCTCTCCCTCATGGGACTCCACTGTCCCATACTGTACATAGCATAGGAGAGTAGAGGTGCAGTGAGGTAGAGACTCCTAGTTATATCAATCACTATGATGCAGGGAGTACGGACCTATGGACTGAGTTTTGGCCAGGAATTCCAGCCAATGTACAGACTAGATTCTCCAGTTAATTCTCCATTGCAGAATATTCCAATTCTTGGCCTTACAAACTCCTGGGATGCTTTCACAGTATGTTTTAGTCATTGTCCACCCGTACTGTGAAGTGCCATCCAATCGACCTTGCTGCATTTTGTTGAATCTGAGCAGAACATATATCCCTGTATACTTCAGAATTCATCCAGCTGCTTCATTCCTCTGTGAGCATGGACATTAATCCTTAATGTTTGTGTGGTGTGAACTATAATATCAACCATTACTGTTTAGCACAGTCTACAGCAGGCATGTCCGAAGTGTGGCCCGTGTTCAAATTTTCACCGGCCTGCCAGCAATGTTGCATTTAGGGGGCCCTATCAGATCTCCACTGCTTTTTTTAAATAGGCACTTAATACTACACTGCCTTGGCTCCTATTCACATACCTATCACGCTCCTGCTTGCAGCCTATTCCCTCAACAGCCACCGGGGGTCCCATGCGCCACATATCACGTCATCGCAACCTGATGTGCGGCACACAGAGCCCATTGGTTCTCCCAATCCAAATAGTTAAAACTGGATAGGCAGAATCGCGGAGAAGTGGCGTAGCCGACGCAGTTCTACTACAGGTAGAGCTTGTAGGCCACAGGCCGCATTGAGCCTTTGGCCTACAAGCGAAGTACCAATATGCACCTGTCTGCTATCCAGCACCTCCCGCTTCCTGCTCTGGGCACACATGACATCACAACAGCACAACTCGGGCAGGGAGACAGAGTGGGACCAGGGAGCAGACAGATAAGTAATGATCCAATACTGCTATAGGGGAGAGACCAGTGAAGGGGCCACTGTATGGTCCATACAGTGGCCTCTTAACTATTCCCCCCCCCCATACAGTGGCTTCTTCACTGGTTCCCCATACCGTATGCATGGGGACCAGTGATGGGGCCATTATATTGTGTGGGGGCATTGATGGGGTCTAATTTTTTAGCTCTGTGTGAAGAAATTAAAAGTATGTCATTTGCAATAAAAATTTAATAAAATAGTTCATTTGCATTTAATGTTAAAGAGGACCTTTTATGTCCTCATAGATGTGCGGTATTATATACCGCTATAAAGCCGACAGGGCGTTGAATTCAGATCTATGAAGATGTGAAAGGTCCTCTTTAATTGTTAAAAGAATATCAGGCTAAATGACCGGCCCCCACACATTTTCACCTCACCAAATCTGGCCCTCTTGGCAAAATGTTTGGACACCCCTTGTCCAGAGGAAATTCATATAAAATCCTCTATAACTAAACCTGACATCTTATACTTCTCCCTTCTGTGCAATCCACTCCTGGCTTTGGCTTCAAAAAATTCTGCAAAATCTGCAACAACAACAAAAAAACAAAAAAAAACAGCTTTTCTGCAATGTGGGGCCTCCATGATCAAAGGGAACTACACCCTAGACTTCCACCCATTATATTTAAGACAAAGGGACATTGTACTAAAACCAGACAACCCAAATGTCCCAACAAACCATAAACATTAACTGCATATAATCTTAAAGAACAACCATACTGTCTATGGTCACTCAGTTAATAAGTGTACACAAAATTACTAATTGATAATGTTCTGGATAGTGGCTCAAAGTCATGGAGACAGAAGACACAAGAAGATCGCACATGACTATTTTCACAATTACAAAAAAGATGAATTCAGAATGTGGAGAAGGAGTCTTTTCACTGCATTTTCTCGACTGTAAAAGATACAGAAGTCATGTGACTAACAAATTACTAGGTTGGGTTTTGGAAAATTAAAAGGGCTTTGTGGGATCAGACTACAGATGGTCTACTGTTGGGACGGGCCATCATTATCAAAGAGGTGAGAATCCCACTTCTGGCAGCCATGCTGGTCAGCTGTTGCTCAGTCGAAGGCCTTGTCCTCTCCAGTATTTATATCAGTCCATCTACCTACATACCCTTTTACCTGGCAGTGGCATAACAGGGTATTGCAGCATTAGCCCATTCATTTGCAAGCCAAGGTAAACAAGGAGCAGATGCGGCATCTTCAAACAGCTGATCGACAAGGGTGTCAAGAGCCCGTCTCCCACCAATCTGATATTACTGATCAACAAACCTTAAAAATTCTCTTCCGAGAAAGCTCATTTATGTGAGGGGGAATCTGGTTTGATATCATGTTTCCATGTGACAGTCAGTGCACATTAGTCTGAGCACCATAATACCAACGCACCATTTTCTTGAAAACGCATATTTTAGAAATATGCAAATGAGGTTTAGGTTCAATAGGCCATGCCAGAGCCTCCAAGAACCCCAGTCAGGAAACATCACGTGCATGTGCAGGAATGTCATAGGTGTACAATAGGAAGAAGCTGGAATCAAATGTACATGGTCAATGAACCAAATGTACATGGGTGATGAGCTGAAACTGTACACAGAGCCCTTGGAGGTTCTAACACACTGCCAACGGCAGCACGGTGGCTCAGTGGTTAGCATTATTGCCTTGTAGCACTGGAGTCCTAGGTTCCAATCCAGCCAAGGACAACATCTGCAAGGAGTTTGTATGGTCTCCCTGTGTTTTGTGTGGATTTCTTCTGGGTACTTTGGTTTCCTCCCACACTCCAAAGACATACGGATAGGGAACTTAGATTGTGAACCCTATTAAGAACAGTGTTGCCAATATCTGTAAAGTGCTGCAGAATATGATGATACTATATAAGTAAGCTAAACAAATAAATCACACAAAATGGTATGACATTTTAGTGGATTATTAGCAAAGTAGTGTCAATTTTTATTTGAGATGCATTGGAACAATGAAAGAAATTCAGCTGTAATGTGGTCGCAGTATTTAGAGTTATTCAGGTTCTGAAAAAAATAAAAATATAGCCACAAATAATACAAAATAAAAAAAGCAACAATACTATTCTCTTTATATCCCAGTTGAACGAGTACAGATGCTCTGGAGGGTTCCCTGGTTTCTGTTACAAGCAGGTGGCACTTGACCATTCAGAAGCCTTATTGGCCATGTGCCGGCCATTTGTAAACAAAAACAGGGAGGATCGCTGGAGTCATTGTGCTGTATTGGCAGGGAACTGAAGTGGTGAGTATGGTTTCTGATTTTATGGCATTCGTAGCTTATTTAATTTGTTTCATAAAAGATTCCCTCCTATGTTATAAAAAGTGTAACTTTAAGTACAGCAAATAGGCTCAAGGCATAATACTTCCTAACCTGGAGCAGATCTTATGCATGTCAGTGGTATGAAGGTGGCACAAAACGGAGCCTATTGCTTATTTTTTCGTAATAATCTGTATTTACCAAGGATTATTACCTGGAATTACTATTTATGTTGGCGCTTGCTGCTATAGGCAACTGATCTACTAGTTTAGAGCCTATGGGGAGATTCATCAATTGAAAACCTAGAAGTACCCACCGGACAGCGCAGCAGGTGGTACCTCATTTGGAGGGTATGGGATAAAAAGACATTTCAGTACCAGATTGGCTAATGACAGCTGTCTACACATAAGCACTGCTCGTATCTTTAGTATTACATATGATGTACAATGAATAACGCTTCACACAATTTATTATTTCATTTATTTTATTTTTTTTATTTATTAAGGAAGTGGACAAATGCATCCCTCAAACCCCTGGAAAGTATGTGTCACTTGGAAAGACTTAATCCTGACACAGTAATCTCTTAGATGGAAGTAAATCAGATGGAAAATCCACTTATAAGATTCCATAGCACCTGCTGTCTGTGAGAACATGAGTGAGGGTGTCACACATACATCCGAAGCCAAGACAAAGCAACCAGAAAAGTTCTAACCTTGTGCAGAAACACAACCAAAGATTTAATTGAGAAACGTAATGTAAAAGATAAAAGAATCTGTTCATGCAAAGAAATTGCAAAATTGTTTAAAATAACAGATAATGTGTTACATATAAGAGGATAGAAGTGATAGATGGGTCACATCTACTGGAACCATGGTGACCATATACTATAACTGGAATACATTCACTGTAAAGCAGTGTAGCCCCATTCAAAGAACTCGATGTACCCCTAGGTTATGGCCATACACTGTGCTGCATGAGGTCACTTATGTCCTATGGGACTTGGTGCCCTCTGATTACAGGGGCTAATCCAACACAAACATTTCTGGCCTATCCAAAGGAAAAGCGATACACGTATTATTGTAGGGACCTCTACAACCACCAAAACAGGAGTCCCAAATCCCGTGCTCGAGAAATGTGAATGGAGAAGTTGGACACAAATGTGCTGAGCTGGTCGTTGAAATATCACGGGAATGACAGCTCAGCCCGGTTGTGATGAACCGACCCTCAGTTTTATATCTTTCTTGGAAGTGTGTTTTACTTGCTTAGGTCAGTCCTTCCCCCACTTGGAATGCGGTGCTTTAGTTGAGTTCACATTGCTGGACGATAGGCTTCACTGGTTTTATGTGTGTTCATTGGAGATGGCTTGCTATAGCCAGGCACTTTTATTATCCCTGGCCAGATGGGATGGGGGATAGTAAGCCTTAACTTCACCCATCTCTCCGAGGGTTCTGCAAAGGTGGGAGAAGGGGGGCTGCCTGGGTGCAAGGGGTGGGTGGAGCACTAGCCATATGCTGTGGGCAGACCTGGATTCTGGGGTCATTCAGCAAAGAGGCAGTAAGGAGCTCTGATCTGGGAGAAGAAGATGAGAGGGCCTGCCCTACTGAGGAATGCTTTGAGGGCCTAGTTCTGGACAGCATGTAGAAGGATTGTTTTATGCAACTTGCTTAAGCTTGAGCCCTAGGCCCAAAACTCTGCTGTGGCCTAGAGAAACGGACTAAGAGTCTATTGTGTTGAGCATGGAAGAGAGACAGCTAGGACAAAGCTGTGTGCTCAGGTATTTTTTTCTAATCTTTATTTCCTTTTATTTTGGTGTATTGTATCATGGCCCTTTTGCTTGTATGTTTATGCTTGATCATATTAATATTGTATATTTCTGTATATGCTATTAATTTATACCGACCCACTTGGGTTATTAAACATATAAAATTTATATCGCTCGCTTCGTTTTATCCTATGACCCGGTCTACTCACGGTGTGTGAGTGGGAGGTTAAGAAAGAAGTTTGATCGCAGGTGTGCCAGGCGGCTGGGCGAGGCGATATTCTTCACAGTGGTGGCAGCGTGGTGGGATATTAGGGTAACAGTGTGTGGGTGTGGTATCACGCAGACACTGGGGATTGCGGCAATCCTATGGAACGAGCGTGGTATGAGATCAAGCTTAAAATACGGTGAAAGTTTGGTACAGTACTGTTCCCTCCCTTCTTCTTTTTTCTGTCCTATCTTTTATTTGGCAACGGCTTCCAGTGGATGGCTGGTGGGACCAGAAGCATAACCAAACGTCTGCAGGACTTGGTTGCTGCTGAACTCCAGGAGATGGCGGATATGGAAGCTACCATAGCCATGCAGGAGGCGGAGCAAGGTCCTGAGAGGCTGGCACCAGACAACATCACCATGCCAGACGGTTCCGCAGGTGCCCGGACCCCAAAGGTAATTGTGCCTGGAGGGACCAGTAGCCCCAGTTCTGTGGGGGTAACGGACTTATACTTGCAAATGGCCTTACAGCAGATAGACGCTAGTGACTCTAGCACCCGTCTGCAGGTGATTCTCCAGTACCGAGAAGCTGCAGAGCGCCGGGTGGAGAGAGAGGCCGCTGCTGCAGAGCGCCGGGCGGAAAGAGAGGCCGCTGCTGCAGAGCTTCGGGCGGAGTTGGAGCATCAGCTTGAGCTAAAAAAGCTGGAACTTTGCCAGCAGGCGCAACCTTCCCCTGCACCAACTCCAGGAGCCCGAGCACTAAAGATCCGATCCGAGGACTTTCCAATCTTGGAAGATAACGGGGACTTAGACTCGTTTTTGCGGGGATTTGAGCGGGTGTGTAAGCAGCATCATATTCCCCAGGCAGAATGAGCCCGTTACCAGTCTCCCCGGCTGAAGGGAAAAGGCCTGGATGTTTCCACGAGCTTACCAGTGGACGCGGACTATGAGACCATCAAAGCGGCGCTGATCCGGAGATACCGGCTCACGCCGGAGGTGTACCGCAAAAAGTTCTGGAATATCCAGCGGGGGTCCCACAGAGAGCTATGCGGATGTTCTGCACCACTTACAGGTTACATTCTGGCAGTGGATCAAAGGACTTACTGTCACCACGTTTGAGGGAATTGGGGATCTTATGATAAAGGAACAATTTCTCCAGGTGTGCCCTCTGGAGGTCCGCCAGTTCGTGTGTGATCGGAAATCCACAACAGCAGACAATGCTGCAGAGATTGCTGACGACTATGTGTCCACCAGGGAGCAAGGGATCAAGAGAGGAGCCACACTGCAGAGACCCCCCAAGCGGGAAGGAGGGGCAAAGTTGGAGTTCACCACAGCCTGCGGTCTCCAAGTGGGGTAAGACAAACTCTGTTCCGGGTGCCCCCTCTACTTCCCCTGTCCCAAGAACTCTGGGCGCCCCAGGGACCACCTCTAAATCCCAAGGAGAGGTCCGGCGGTGTCATGCTTGTAACCAGCCAGGACATTTCAAGGCGGAGTGCCCCAACCGCTCTAAGAACCCCCCTGTTTCCCCAGCCACAGCAGCTGGCTCATCTGTATACTTGGTGGGGAGGGAGGGGTTGCAATCCGATGCCAACAGTCAACAGGTCATTTTGGGGGGTAAAGTGGTCATGGGATTTCGGGACACTGCGGCGCAGATTACACTGGTGCAACCTGACTTGGTCCCTGCGGACAGTATTATCCCTGGAAAAACTCTGACCCTGAAGGGTATTGGACAAGAACGCGTAACTGTGCCCATGGCTTGCGTCCATTTGGACTGGGGTGCGGGAAAAGGGATGCGTGATGTGGGGCTAGTGTCTGATCTGCCTGCCAATGTACTATTGGGAAGAGATTTGGGGCCCTTGGTGTCCCAATATGGGGTGGGAGCAGCCCCACCTCGCTGTGACAAAATGTCTGTACTGAAGGATGATTTTAATGAGGTGTTGAAGCCTGTCACACAGGCAGAGGGAGGGATTAGCCTTTTGTCTCCCCTTGCTGTGTGTCCAGCTAAAGTAATCAGTGAACATGTGAATGAGACATTGTGGAATGCTGACCTGGCTGTAGCCCCGCCCACATCTGCGGGTGATGAGAGCCCCCTCAGTGTGACCCTGGCTCAGCCATTCACCCATGCAGTTCACTGTGAATCAATGAATGAATGCAATATTAATGTAATTGCTAATTCTTGCCTTGCAGGTTTACAGGGTAGCTCTTCTGAGATGCTGGGGGCAACCCCAACTGAGGACAAGGTGCCAGGTGGTCAGGTGGGTCACGGGGATCTCAGGGCCGATCCGGATGAGGAACGGACTGCTGGTGTTGCAGTGGTAACCCGCAGCCAGAGTGCTAGAGGGGTGGAAGGCGCTCCGACCCCTGAGCCGTTCCCTCTGTCACCCGGAGATGGCACTGAGGCCACCGTGACTAACCTCCCCACACTGGAGCCGGAGGAGCCCAGCGGGTATGTGACATGCACATCTCTTCTGTCTGGTTCCAGTCAGGAGTTCAGGGACGCTGTCCAAGCTGACCGCAGTCTGGATGCATTGAAGGAGCGTGCTGATCAACCTCCCTTGGAGTCGGACAAGGACCGCGTGTACTGGGAGCAAGGGAGGTTGTACCGGGAAACGATCCCCACAAAGGGAAAAGAAAGTCGGCTCAGGGAGAAACATTTAGTGGTGCCCCAACCCTATCGGGTGGAGTTGTTGCAGATTGCTCATGATATTCCACTGGCAGGCCACCTGGGGATCGCTAAGACCAAGGCTCGCCTCAGCCACTTATTCTACTGGCCTAAGATGGGGACAGATGTAGCTAAATACTGCCATTCATGTGACACTTGTCAGAGGATGGGCAAGGCGGGGCAAGGCTCCAAAGCACCAATGATACCTATGCCCATCATAACCGAACCTTTCCAGCGGGTGGCTGTGGATCTCATTGGACCCCTGTCCATTCCCAGTCGCACCGGGAAATGTTTCATATTAACAGTAGTAGACTACGCTACTAGGTACCCGGAAGCTGTCGCGCTGTCTTCCACCCGGGCTGATGTAGTGGCCAAGGCTCTGGTAGGCATCTTCTCCCGTGTTGGATTTCCCAGAGAGATGCTCACAGACCAAGGTACCCAGTTCATGTCTGCCTTGATGCAAGGCCTGTGTAAGGTAACAGAGGTGCAACATCTGGTGTCCAGCCCGTATCACCCACAGACCAATGGCCTGTGTGAACGGTTCAATGGCACCCTGGAGCAGATGCTCAGGATGTTAGTCGAGTCCCACGGGCGCGACTGGGAGCCTTATCTCCCGCACCTGCTGTTCGCTTACCGGGAGGTGCCGCAAGCCTCAACGGGGTTCTCCCCCTTTGAGCCTTTGTACGGGAGACGTGTACGTGGGCCCCTAACTCTTGTGAAAGAGTCCTGGGAAGGAGAAACAGCCAACCAAAGTGTGCCAGTCGTGCCCATGGCCCAAGTGCAGACGGCATGGGGTGCTGGAGGTGGGACCCAAGAAGGGGGTGTATCAAATGTATTACCTGTCAATGTATTGTGGAGGGATGGTTTGGGGAAGCATAATCTCAGTCATTTGCCCAAGGTATCACCATCACCCACCCAAGCACAGGAGGAACAGGGTGTAGGCCCAAAGGGGCAAGGCGTCTGGGAGGGAGGACAGGGTCCAAACATACCTGTGCCAGAACCAGAGGTGCCCCTAGGTTTGGAAGCAAAGGGGGAGGTGCAGAATCCCCTAGAACTCTCCCAACTAGCGGCTAGTGTGGGAGAGACCCTGAGAGACTGCCGGGAAGGGGTCTCTAAACTGGTATCACAAGGGCCTGGGGTTGCGAGTGTGGATCTGCGGGATGCCAGCACTCAGCACGAGGTCCCAGTGCAGGCCGGGGGTAGCCAGGTGGGCGGAGACTGCCGGGATGGGGTCTCAGCACCGGTACCACAAGGGCCTGGGGTTGCGAGTGTGGATCTGCGGGATGCCAGCACTCACAACGAGGACCCAGTGCAGGCCGGGGGGTAGCCAGGTGGGCGGAGACTGCCGGGATGGGGTCTCAGCACCGGTACCACAAGGGCCTGGGGTTGTGAGTGTGGGTCTGAGGGACGCCAGCACTCGGGGGAGGGACCCAGAGCAAGCAGGAGGTAGCCAGGTCTACTTAATTCAGAGCCTGAACCTTAGAAGAGTCTCCATTCAGACAGGAGAGGAAGAGGGTATCAGTACGCCAGGAATATGGTCAGGGACCAGCGCAGGTCCCGGCGGGGTGAGGCCGCCAAGGTGTCCGCGGAAGGCGATCTTAGGATCGTCCTTCCTCCCGACACGCTCTAAAAGGGGGAGGTGTGATGAACCGACCCTCAGTTTTATATCTTTCTTGGAAGTGTGTTTTACTTGCTTAGGTCAGTCCTTCCCCCACTTGGAATGCGGTGCTTTAGTTGAGTTCACATTGCTGGACGATAGGCTTCACTGGTTTTATGTGTGTTTATTGGAGATGGCTTGCTATAGCCAGGCACTTTTATTATCCCTGGCCAGATGGGATGGGGGATAGCAAGCCTTAACTTCACCCATCTCTCCGAGGGTTCTGCAAAGGTGGGAGAAGGGGGGCTGCCTGGGTGCAAGGGGTGGGTGGAGCACTAGCCATATGCTGTGGGCAGACCTGGATTCTGGGGTCATTCAGCAAAGAGGCAGTAAGGAGCTCTGATCTGGGAGAAGATGAGAGGGCCTGCCCTACTGAGGAATGCTTTGAGGGCGTAGTTCTGGACAGCATGTAGAAGGATTGTTTTATGCAACTTGCTTAAGCTTGAGCCCTAGGCCCAAAACTCTGCTGTGGCCTAGAGAAACGGACTAAGAGTCTATTGTGTTGAGCATGGAAGAGAGACAGCTAGGACAAAGCTGTATGCTCAGGTATTTTTTCTAATCTTTATTTCCTTTTATTTTGGTGTATTGTATCATGGCCCTTTTGCTTGTATGTTTATGCTTGATCATATTAATATTGTATATTTCTGTATATGCTATTAATTCATACCGACCCACTTGGGTTATTAGACATATAAAATTTATATCGCTCGCTTCGTTTTATCCTATGACCCGGTCTACTCATGGTGTGTGAGTGGGAGGTTAAGAAAGAAGTTTGATCGCAGGTGTGCCAGGCGGCTGGGCGAGGCGATATTCTTCACACCGGTACTCATCTCGGACAGTCCCACAGACTTTGAACCTAGCAGCAGGGAACATGCATGACCTCGGCTCCATTGAAACTCCTCTAGAATGAGGGGTACAGGACCCCCAATTTAATGATCAGCGGGTGCTTCAGTAGTCAAACTAGAATAACTAGTATAAACCCACACTCAGGAAGAACACAAACTCCATGCAGACATTAATGTATAAACTCCAGGACCTCAGTACTGCCAGGGACAATGCTAACCACTGAGCCGTCTTGTAGAAATCTTTTCACGATCAGGATTACTAGATTACTAGTGCTTTTATTCTGTACTGCAATGTGCTAGTGTTACATCATTTATTCTATGACAATATCATTAAGCAGCTTACTAAACAGTCTTCATAATATCCTACCATTTTGTGTATACAGCTCCTACTCAGACCTATGTGTCTCCATCGTTCATTCATTTTCTCTTCCAAATTTATAGTGGGTGGTCTTAACAAAATTCCTAAATTAATAAACCATTTCTACCAGATAAGATTTTTTTAAATCAATGTTTTGGGCCCCAATAGCGTTTATAGTTATATTAAAGCCACATGAATATTGTATTGCTATGCATGAGAAAGCACAAGTCAACAGAAAATGTGCTGACTGTTCACACTAGCACATGTGCCAGGTACCAAGTTGTCATTTTCCATACTGGTACTATTGTTGTCTCCACTATCATTGAAGAAAAGCATTACTCATTAACACAGTGACACACAAAGGTCAGGATGTGCAACACGCCTGTGCGAAGATCACGAGAAGGAAAAACAAGAAGAGCGGACTTTAGCACTTTACTTTAAGGTGGGGACGAGATACTTTCTCTGTGGCCACTGCAATAATGGTTATTGTTCTAACATGTTCAACAGCAACATAAAAGACATCAATTGCCTATACTCGTTCTATTGCCTATTCCAAATGCAACGGTCTTTATTTATTCTTATGTGATTCTTCTGGCAGTCACACAAAGCTATTAGATAAATCATATAGACAAGTAGGCCCGGGAGAAGCTGAACAGTGGATACCCCGATGTCCCATGTCATAACATTTCCTAGACTATAAAGATAAAATAATTCATGCTTACAGAATAAATGGATGCACCACTTCCATGCCACAGATTAAACACCATCTCCTATCTGCATTATGTAAAAACATCATTTTCTTTGGTTATAATTGGTGGGGGGTCCACCTGCTGCAATCGGCAAAAATCACGAAAATGTGGATTCCATTTCCCCTGTATAAATGGAGCAACGATTGAGAGATGCTGCTCCATTCATCTCTATGGACTTCCAATGAGAAGATAAGTACACCACCACAGTCTCATAGAAGTTAATGGAGTGGCAGCACACATGCTTGACCATTGCTCCATTCATAAGGGGGTAATGGAACACCCAATGGTGGTCCCCGTGACACTTATCAGATTAGACACTTATCAGATATCCAATAAATAGATGATACATGAAAAACATGCCTGAATACCCATTAAAGAGGTTGTCCCCCACAATAGACACTTATCCCAAGCACTCAGCTATCACCAGCAGTCCAATATAGATGAATGGAAGACAAGGAGACGCGCATCTGTCGCTCCATTCATAAAAAGAGACTCTGGAGTGCCATAGTCGAGATCAGTAGCAGTTTTAGCAACGTGACCCCAATCGATTAGATACTGATCACCTTTAAAGGTCTAAAAAGTCCAATGACATACATCATCCAATTGGGGATGTCACTCTGAGCAATCCTGTGTTTTGTTTATCCAAATCCTTTAATTATAAGATATAAGCCCTTTTAGCATTGATGCAAATAAAGGTATAATAACCAAGTGGGCGGGGTCTGTGTGCACTGTATGTCATGCAGTGTTACCAGCCAGCTAGTATCATAAGACTTTTTAGATCTGCTGACTGGTCCTCTTTAGGCCAGCCAGCAACCATTCACAGTTCCCATAGTGCAGATGCAGTGAAACCTCTCCAAATGACCATCTCTTTGGGAACACCAATCCCTTATTCAGACCAGATCTGTAGTGAGAGATTTTTAAGTTCCGCCATACATTATGTCATCCAGCCATGTTCTTAGGATTGATCACCACCCTAGAAAACAACCTTTCAATGCAATTTTGGGTAGTTCTCTCAAGATTTAATAGTGTTTACTTTACATTTACAACAGATATCTAGTTTATTAGAGGCTAGAGCAGAAACATGATAAAGGAGGCATACAAAAAAGTAGAATGATACAGGTCAAAAGATCAGTATACATAAGCCCACATGTGATGCCTTCTTCCAAGCGTGCCACAACCCAGTAATAAATGGATACTAGTCAGTCACTTAGAAAAGGGTCTTGAAAATAGTGCATGTACAAAGGTCTACAATAAAGAAATCTCCATAGACCCTGGAACAATAATCTTTAAGTATATTGCATAAAATATTCCTAACTTCTCAACTTTAAAGTGTAAGTATAGCCTCTGAATGGAAAGATAAATGTGTGTCAAGTACTCGTGTTTGCTTGGTTGTACGGTGTGAATGGAACATTCCAATACATATTTTTATTTAAATGAGGAAAAAAATAATTCTGTACAGAGGAAAAGAAAAATTCTTGAAAACTCCTAACTGCAAAAGTACCTACTAGGCCTAGTGTAAACTGTCTGCGCACTCAGCCTAAAGTAGTGCTGGGCGACCATTACTGAGATCTAAATAACAGTAAATTGAACATTTTACCCTGCTTACGATTAACGAACAATTATTTTAGGACACTCCCCTTTTTGGTTATTCACATATCAGCAATCCTGACTAGATAGTATACAGCGAATGACGTATCCTTTAGCCAATGTAAGACAGGATGGCGTGGATGCAAAATAATTGAAATAATCGATGTGAGCAAGTTCATAATGATTAATTGCAATGACTTTCAATTTTGGCTATTATTTGATTAATTGCACAGCCCTAGCCTAACGTATAAGCCAGCAAAAGGCCACCCTTCACCGGACATAATGCCATCTTGGATCAGCATATCATTTCTTCACTTGTATGACATCGATGCTAGAATACTTGTACATGTGGTATAATTGCTGCAGGTTCACAGACCTATCCCACAGCAAAAGATCTTCTGAATGTGAACAGAGCCCAAAGGTAATGAACCTATATAAAAATATAAGGTAAAGGTCTCTCGGCCATGACAGCTGAACCATGCTCCATTGGGTGCCATATGTACTGATCTATTCATCTCTAGAAGAATGATTTCTAGGAGAGGATAGTGCTGTACATGACTTACAAAACCTTGCATTATTTACCACATGCCCTGAAAGACTATAGTAAATTGGCAGTCAGATGTCTGAGAGCCTGCTAATAACAATCACTGTAATCCTCAATCATACAGCTCTGCCAATGCCCGCCACGAAACGCAGGCTCCTTCCCAGGATGTTCATGAAATAACATGCACAGCTCCAATTAGCTCGGCAGTGAACCTGATGTTTTACAGTGTGGCGGTTTGTTTTCTAGTATGTATCAATGCTTCGATTCTCCATAAATTGAAGAAACCTGTACAACAGCACGTCTTAATGTCCACAGATGGATAACACATGGACGGCTCCTTTTCCAAGCCAACTACAAGAATTCTAAATGAAAAGATGATTTCATCATCCTTAGTCAGGAAGAGGATTCAATGATTCATCTTTCTCGGTCAGGATTAATTGCAATACCAGGCACGGCTCATGGACAAGAGTGGCGCACTTCCTACAAAACAGATCTTTTTTCTAATACATCAGATTAAAACGGGTTGTCCATTCATGACAAGTTACCCTCTATCCACAGGATAGTTGGGGATCTAACTGCCGGGACCACCGCTGATCAAAAGAACTGGGATGTTATGTTTGAATTCAGCAGGTGGTTAATTCATTTCAAAGGGACCACCAGAGATAAAGAACGGTGCTCGACTATCTCCTATGGTCCCCACTGAAATGGACGGAGTAGCAGTGCACATTTATTTAGAAGTTAGCGCTGAATTCCTTGGTTCAGTCCCAGCAGTCGGACCCCCACTAACCAGTAAGTTAACCGCTATCTTGTGGATAGAGGATAACTTGTTATGAGTGTACAAGATCAGCAAGTTATTTTCTATCCTGTTTATGGTAGGTAACTTTTTGTGTGAGCAGACAACCCCTTTATAAGAGAGAATGATATTGATAGCACAATGATACTGGCAAACTGCTGCCATAAACATTTAGGACCATGACCTTACAATAGACCTTGCTCAACTCCAGTACAACTAATGACCTGAATCCAGATTATTATCGTATGTGTTACAATAGTGTATGTTGTAAATGTACAGTCACTTCCTTTCTGCTTGCAACCTGACTCAGCAGTTCTTAGTCTTATGTCGCCGCTACAAGCATGTTACCAGACAAAGACAAGTTGGAAAGACTTACTACACATCCTTTCCCACAGCTTCAGAGTGGAACGTTTCAATAAGCTCTATGGCCGACCCATCACCATTATTTTTCAGAGTTTCAGTGGAATAAGAAGTATTCCAGCTTTTTCTACATATAATGCTAAAATACTAGTTATATTTTTCTAGAGTGTAAATTGCTTCATAACTATACAGGTCCATCCATATAATATGAAACCTTTCATCATGGGCAGCTGGGTCATGTGATCACCAGTAAAGAACCCGCTCTCGTGTATGGGCAGGAGTTAGGCCTCTACCATGTGGAGCTGATTTTCTGTCAACTACATGATTATGTTATCACCTACCAAATCCCTCCAGGCAACACTCACATACACATCCCTTTCCTACCAAGCGCCACCCTCCATGATCCACATGCAGGAGATGCTGTTGAAGATAGACCTTAGGAGAACAGTGATGACGTAGGAGAGTCCCTACAATGATTTGCCTCCCCTGTCCATCTCTGCTATCTGTATGTGCAGAATCTCCAGTGTATATGTATGTGTGGCGCAGCTTCTCACTGCTTGCCAAGCCTTCTGCTTGTAAGAGAGGACAGAGAGAAGTTATCACAAGCAGAAGGCAGGGGAGACAGGCTAAAAATGCATCACATAGAAATTCACAGAGACTGCAGTGACAGTTCGGGGACAGAAGTTCTAGGTCACTGATCCATCATTTACCGGCCATAGGTAAGGCTCAGAGGAGAGCATACACAGTGTGTGCCCTCTTACACTGCAAAGCCAGAAGCATAAAGAGAAATGGAGAGCACCCCAGGACAACTGTATCAGAGAGGAAGAAGGAACAACAATAGCGGATGAACCATAAAAAGCACATCACCTAAAACGAGGAGACTCTTCATTACTCTTTAATGAAAAAAAACAAAAAAAACAATGGGGAATATTATGAACACTGGAGTAGATATCCTATATAAAACTCACATCACTTTTCTGGTGTGAGTAATAGTAAAATTGTTGGGACAAGGCGTCCCTGGTCTGCCTTTCTTTCTACCCCGCTCCACCCATTCACAGAAAAAGGGGCAAGCAGGGAGCAGAAAGAAGGAAGTGGCCCATCTTTGGTACCAAAAAAGCTGTCCACCAAAGAGGAGTCACAACTATTCCCATCCACGCCAGAAAACTGACATAGAGGGAATAGTAAATTGCACCCATTATATAGAGCAGCATAAAAAAAAAAAAATAACATGGTGTAACATTAGTTATATATATATGGCTAACAGTCAGCTCTCAGCACTCACAGGTTAGCTTGGGTTGGACTGTGAGTACACAGCAATGACATAGAATATCTACCAAGTTAGGTGACATGATGGGTAACAGATAGATCAGTCACATTCTGTTCCTCATTTGTTTCCCCCTCCAACATTTCACTCTTCACCATTTCCCTGATCAGGAAGTATTTATTTCTGAGGAATAAAGGCGGCCGAATAAAAATCAGGTTTCATTATCAAACACCAGTCAAAATGGATATATATGGAAGAAGGGATCAGATCTGCGACAGACCAAAGCCTAGCTTAGCCTAGAACCAATTCAAGCAGACACAAGCACACAGGCTCTATTCACATCTGTGTTGAGGTCTCAGTCAGCAGAAGGTAGTGCTTTTCTTGTCACTTTAAGGGGTTTTCTGGGCGAAAACATGTTTTTTTTTTTTGTTTTTTTTTATAAAAGGTCTGTTAGTGCTATTAATGGGTTAATAAATGCACCCATATACCTTTAGCAGTGTTTTGAGTGATTTCTGGGTGTCTCTGGGAGCTTCTGGTATCTTCTGCATTTGTTTACATGGTTCAGCTTCCTGCTACGTAACTTCCTCTCACCTCACTACCCCCTTCCTCTCTCCATCCCTCCCATACACCCCTTCCCCCTCTCTCTACCTATCTGCCCACTACTAGCTCTTCCCCAACCTACTCAGCATAACCCCCGACCCCATTATATACTTACCTCTCTTCCTTCCAGGCTTCTTCCTGCGGGATGGCCCATCCTTTTTTTCTGACTGCCAGCACGCGCTACAATCCCAGCGCTGCTCTGTAGCGACGATTCACCTGTACTGCGCAGCTGCTGTCTATAAAACTATTTACAGGATCATCTAAAAGACTGTACTGAACTGTTTGGGTTTTTTTTTTTGTTTTTCTTTTTTTAAATTGACATTTTGCCTTAAAGCAGCTCCAAGGGTGGAGCTGCAGAAGAAGAAAGAAGTGTCTTACACTGGCACTGTAATAGGACCAACTGCATCTGGAAATGAGATTCAATGAAAACCGATTATTTTTAGAACCAAATTGCAATTCAAAGCCGTGTACTAGAGAGGATGAAACGGATATTTCCTGTGATTCATGATCAGAAGCTACAACGATAAGCAAGATCAACCCGTGTATTAGGAAGACAGCTCTACAACAGAAAATTCTTAGGGACAACATTACCACTAAATGATTTCTTCATCTTCACTTAAGTGATTTGTGCTGAAGGTTCTTTATATGAAACTAATGGATTGGTAGGAGAATCTCCCAAAAAATGAGGTGTGGGCAAGCACAACTTGAAAAGGTGAGAACCCACCTATACAAACATCCATAATATCTAACTATCCTGGTTGTGAGATCACCAATTGAAGGGGTACTGTTTACCATCAGACCCAGCCAGTTGAACACTCACTATAATACAGACCAGTGCTTTTGTGTTACTTCGTGGCTTTCTGCCATACTTTCAGTGGATGATCCTTGTTGTTTCTCCAATCATTTGACTACCTCCTGTTCTCAACACAATTATCTATGTACAACCTATTTTTCAAGCAATATTACGCTATGTGCCGCTCGGTGGCAAAGGGACCAGAACGACTGATCCGTGTACATGAAAGAATGAATGGGGCCATGTATCGTGAGATTTTGAGTGCAAACCTCCTTCCATCAGCAAGGCCATTGAAGATGAAACGTGGCTGGGTCTTTCAGCATGACAATAACTCCAAGCACATCGCCAGGGCAACGAAGGAGTGGCTTCGTAAGAAGCATTTCAAGGTCCTGGAGTGGCCTAGCCAGTCTCCAGATCTCAACCCCATAGAAAACCTTTGGAGGGAGTTGAAAGTCCGTGTTGCCCAGTGACAGCCCCAAAACATCACTGCTCTAGAGGAGATCTGCATGGAGGAATGGGCCAACATACCAGCAACAGTGTGTGCCAACCTTGTGAAGACTTACAGAAAACGTTTGACCTCTGTCATTGCCAACAAAGGATATATAACAAAGTATTGAGATGAACTTTTGTTATTGACCAAATACTTATTTTCCATCATAATTTGCAAATAAATTCTTTAAAAATCAGACAATGTGATTTTCTGGATTTGTTTTCTCATTTTGTCTCTCATAGTTGAGGTCTACCTATGATGTCAATTACAGGCCGGCCTCATCTTTTTAAGTGGGAGAACTTGTACAATTGGTGGCTAACTAAATACTTTTTTTCCCATACATACATATACACACACACAAAGTATATATTAGTATTTTTTTTTTTTTTTTTTTGCAGCATGTCAACAGGATTTACTACTGTAAACCCGATTTCAGAGGGCATCAATGTGTTTCCTGCTCTCTATTTTCATCCCAAAATTAAACATCATATTCTATTCCATGGAGTACTTTATAATTGTTTAATAACCCCTTGCGTCAGGCAGTAGAATAATAGCCCCTCTACCATAATAGTTACACAAATGCAGTCACAGCACTGCCCTTTGCTTTTCCTACCAGTGCTCACTACAGAACCTGTGGCCTTTCCACCAGCAGTAACAATTACCCCATTCACTAGTAGTCAAGCAGGCACCCCTTTGCCCCTGTGGCTATAACATTGCTGCCCTCCTTTCCACTAATAGCAGCAGCATGAACAGTCCAAAAGGTATTGTCCAGTCCTGTTCTACAGTACTTTATCCAGAAATGGCCATTTATATTGCAACATAACATTGCCTTGTAAGTGTCATCTATCTCTATAGATCTTTTTCTTAACAATCCGTGACATAACTCAGATGGGGTTATCTGCAGATCTTCAGAAAAGCCCAGATAACACGTCATGGCGTCACAAGCTGTGTCAAATTACAAGCTTGGCTACATCTGTATACATAATACTAACTGCTTAGGCTATGTTCACATCTGCACGAGCTTCCATCTCATGAGTCTGTCTAAAATTACAGGAGAAAAAGTCCTGCATGCAGGACTTCTAAACTAGCAAAACAAACACACACCATGACGGATACCCAATAGACCACATTATGGGATCAAATGAGGTCCAGTTTTTATCAAGCTTTTCATTTTTCAGTTCCTATGACAGCTCAGAACTAAGGCAGATGTGACCTTACCCTGACAGAAGAGTATATTACTACAGTGCCTTGCGAAACTATTCGGCCCCCTTGGACTTTTCAACCTTTTGCCACATTTCAGGCTTCAAACATAAAGATATAAAATTTTAATTTTTTTGGTGAAGAATCAACAAGTGGGACACAATTGTGAAGTGGAACGAAATTTATTGGTTATTTTAAACTTTTGTAAAAAATAAAAAACTGAAAAGTGGGGCGTGCAATATTATTCAGCCCCCTTAGTTAATACTTTGTAGCGCCACCTTTTGCTGCGATTACAGCTGCAAGTCGCTTGGGGTATGTCTCTATCAGTTTTGCACATCGAGAGGCTGAAATTCTTGCCCATTCTTCCTTGAAAAACAGCTCGAGCTCAGTGAGGTTGGATGGAGAGCGTTTGTGAACAGCAGTTTTCAGCTCTTTCCACAGATTCTGGATTGGATTCAGGTCTGGACTTTGACTTGGCCATTCTAACACCTGGATACGTTTATTTGTGAACCATTCCATTGTAGATTTTGCTTTATGTTTGGGATCATTGTCTTGTTGGAAGATAAATCTCCGTCCCAGTCTCAGGTCTTTTGCAGACTCCAACAGGTTTTCTTCCAGAATGGTCCTGTATTTGTCTCCATCCATCTTCCCATCAATTTTAACCATCTTCCCTGCCCCTGCTGAAGAAAAGCAGGCCCAAACTATGATGCTGCCACCACCATGTTTGACAGTGGGGATGGTGTGTTCAGGATGATGAGCTGTGTTGCTTTTACGCCAAACATATCGTTTTGCATTGTGGCCAAAAAGTTTGATTTTGGTTTCATCTGACCAGAGCACCTTCTTCCACATGTTTGGTGTGTCTCCCAGGTGGCTTGTGGCAAACTTTAAACAAGACTTTTTATGGATATCTTTGAGAAATGGCTTTCTTCTTGCCACTCTTCCATAAAGGCCAGATTTGTGCAGTGTACGACTGATTGTTGTCCTATGGACAGACTCTCCCACCTCAGCTGTAGATCTCTGCAGTTCATCCAGAGTGATCATGGGCCTCTTGGCTGCATCTCTGATCAGTCTTCTCCTTGTTTGAGATGAAAGTTTAGAGGGACGGCCGGGTCTTGGTAGATTTGCTTTGGTCTGATACTCCTTCCATTTCAATATGATCGCTTGCACAGTGCTCCTTGGGATGTTTAAAGTTTTGGAAATCTTTTTGTATCCAAATCCGGCTTTAAACTTCTCCACAACAGTATCACGGACCTGCCTGGTGTGTTCCTTGGTCTTCATGATGCTCTCTGCGCTTTAGACAGAACCCTGAGACTATAACAGCAGGCGCATTTATACGGATACTTGATTACACACAGATGGATTATATTTATCATCATCAGTCATTTAGGACAACATTGGATCATTCAGAGATCCTCACTGAACTTCTGGAGCGAGTTTGCTGCACTGAAAGTAAAGGGGCCGAATAATATTGCACGCCCCACTTTTCAGTTTTTTATTTTTTACTAAAGTTTAAAATAACCAATAAATTTCGTTCCACTTCACAATTGTGTCCCACTTGTTGTTGATTCTTCACCAAAAAAATTTAAATTTTATATCTTTATGTTTGAAGCCTGAAATGTGGCAAAAGGTTGAAAAGTTCAAGGGGGCCGAATACTTTCGCAAGGCACTGTATGTATCACACCTGACTTACTAGTAGAACATGAAAAGTGTAGCAGAGGTGTAAATGAGAAAACACTAAGCTCTGACATTCCCAGAATTATCCAACTCCTAGCTGATTTACGTTCACTTATTTCTTCTGCCAACAAATACTTGTATGTAGTAACTGGGGAATAGGAACAACCCAGAAAGAAGCACAGGGGTAGAGAAGCCTAGATGTATTGGCTACCTGAATCTAAATGTTATCACACCCCAACTCAAAACCTACCAAGTGGGGATGCAATATATTGTTTCCTATACTGTATAATAAACAGAATATGAGGCTATATATTACATATATACATTACATGTTTCATTTAAAGATTCATGCATAGTTTAAGGCTACATCCACACAGGGCGTACAGCGGAATAGCCTCCTTGGACTTGCCGGTGACTAATCTGCTGTGACGTAAAAGTAGCAGAAAAGTGAATAATTAGTTATGGGATTAAAATGATAACTGTATAAATACCTGTATGATACCTATGGATATTATATTATATTTTTAATCTCTAGCTTTTTTTTTTTGTTTGTTTTTTTTTAGCTCTTTGCCACTGGTAAACCAAAACTAGACTGTGTGCCAATGGCCGTAAGTGTAGAGCTATGTTTATTCCCTAATCCCAACTTCATGCCATTCCCACATAAGCATAATATGGGTATATTGGGGCAGATTTATTATGCATGGTAAGCCAGTCTTCTGTTGTGTAAGGCTTAACAAATCAGAAGTATTTTGAGCACAAAAAAAAAAAAAAAATTGCGACTTTTCTGATCCACCCTCACCACTTTTTTTTTGAAATGGAGGCAGGGAAGGGCACGGAGGGGGTCATGATTTATTATCATTTACAACAGAAATCTGGCGTAAATGAAGCTGCCATAGATTTACAGCAATGAGCTGGCGTAGATTATCCTCCAGGTGCACATTTGTAAGATACACCCTCCGACGGCTCAGGGGTTGTAAAACGTGCTATTGAAAAGTGTCCTTACAGTTCAGCTCTGGTTGTTGTGACTGACTGCTGAACATAAGCCCACTACATGTTCAGAAGAACGACAGTGGACAAAGACTAGGGCTGGGCGATTATGACCAAAATAAAAATCGCCATTAATTTGGCATTTTACCTCTACAATTAATGACGATTATTTAGGTCGCGCCCCCTTTACAGTATGATCACATGTTGGACAAACCCCGTGAGATTCTTTTTGCAGTGTTCGCCCGCCAGTTTCGTTCGGACCGAACACGGCCAAATCGAAACTGTCATTACTTTAATGTCTTCGGCGCTTCTGGCTGACGTTACGCTATGTCTATAGAGGTATTAGATTCTATTGTCATGCTACCTGTCTTGTCTGTGACGTAAATAAGGTGACTGCAGCAATGGAAACCCCCATATGTGTATGGAAATTTGATTTATTTTTTCATTAAATACAGATAGTGATATGAAAATTCTTAATAAAAAAAATTCTTAAAAATAGGTTTAACTTGGTTTAAAAAAATAAGTCATTTTCTGGTGAAACATTTCCCTTAAAGAGATTGTCCAAGTTAAAATATTTTTGAATTAGGCTGGGGGAGGTGAAAAAATATACTCACCTGTCCCCAAAGCTCGGTGCCTCCCAACACGCTCCAATCCTGCAGCTCCGTTGTAGTCTTTGGCGGAAGTCCCTGCCGCACATGAAGGGACCTGGGATGTCACAGTCAGGGAGGAATTCCACTGCAAGTAGACAGCGGACCAGCAGGACCGGACCGCGCTAGGAGGACCATGGAGCACTGGGGACAGGTGAATATTTTTTTTTTTTTTTTTTTTTTGGAGGGGGGGTTATTTTTTTTTTCACGGCCTAATTAAAAAGTAATATTTTAGCCCAGACAACCTCTTTAAGGGTAAGTTCACACAAGGGTAAGTTTTTTGCAGGTGGATTTTGAGGCAGAATCTATATCAGGAAACATATCCCAACTGTCCCATTCATTTCAATGAGATTCAGGAGCAGATTTTTTCCTCTAGCTGATTTTTCTGCTAGAGGAAAAAAAAAACGTCATGACCAATCTTCAGGCAGATTCCACTTCGCACACCCCATTTTTGCAGCGGATTTTGCAAAAACCCGCCTCAAAAAACCCCTAACATTTTTCTTCTGCCTCCCATACATTTCAATGGGCTTTGCAAAGCAGAAATTGTCTGAAGATAAATCCTAAAGATTCTTTTTTTTCTCTATTCCAATTCTCTATTGACTCCAACTGAAATGAATTGGAAAGTTGGAAGGCGTACTTCGAGACAGATTCTGCCTCAAAAATCCGCCTGAAAAAAACTGCATGTGTATTTTCCTTAATAAGTACAAAGTATACAATGGTTAACACGAGTGTCAACTGCAAAAAAGGACTTCTACGAAAGAGAACTAAATATGGGTCAGGAGTCAGCAAATAACATACATACCAGTTTTAACACGGACAATATTTCATTGGGACAGTTGTCAGTAAGAGACCGGACAACAAATTTATATTTGTTGAGCGTATAAACAAATTATTTATTTTATTTTATTTTTTGATAAAAAGGGTTCAAACCTGGAGCACAGTATCCAAAGAGAATTGAAAGTTCAATACATTCTGTACCCCTATTTAAGGCTAAGAGTCCACATTGCGGAAACGTAGCGTTTTTGGCTACTGCCCGACGGACCCCATTGACTACAATGGGATCTGTTGGGTGTCCACTCTTTTAACCCCTTCCCGACATCTGCCATACTATTAGAGCAGATGTCATGTATTTAAATATGGCGGGTCTCTGCTGTATTATACTGCAGAGACCAGGTGCTAATGCCCGCACTGATCGTGGGCATCAAGGCTTCCAGCACCTCGGTCAAAGCTGACCGCCATCATATAAGTAACCCTTATGTAAAGCACACAGAGGTTAATGTGATGGACATGATAGGGTTAACTGGTATTATTATGAGGCACATGGAGTTGCTAAACTGTAATGCACATGACCATACTTTTTATCCACAACTGTGGATAAAAGTACGGACCTATACATTTCAATTGGCCCATACACACAGCCATTCTATTTGTGGCTGTGTGTCCAGGCCAAATTGAAGAGCTGCAAATTATGGAGCAAGTCCTATCGCTGTCCTATACATACCCTATATATGTCTGCATTTGAAGCCCTGTCAATTCATTTTTAATGTATAGGTCAGTGAAAACCACATCCGTGCCATTTGTGTGCAGGAGGCCTAAGGCTGAGGACCCATGCTGCGGAAACGCAGCATTTTTGTCGCAGATTTTGTTGCGGTTTTTTGAGCCAAAGCCAAGAATGGCTACAAAAGGAATAGAAAATATCAAGGAAGTTCTTATATGTCTCCCTTCTGCTCAATCCACTCCTGGCTTAGGCTCAGAAAAACACAACAAAATCTGCAAAAAAAAAAAAGCTGCATTTCTGCAATGTGGGGCCTTAGCGTGTTTTTTTTTTTGGGTGGTGACACACTGTGCGGCTATAGCCAAATCCAGTTCCCGGGCACCAGTGCTGTCACTTTGGGGTAAGTGTGACTCTCATTAATTCCTGGCTGGGGTTTTGCTGTTACCGCACAGCCAGGAATTAAAAGTGGCTGAAATTAATCCACGTTTCTCTTATAGAAAAGTGAAAGTACTGGCGGCCGAGGATGCAGCATCCAGGTACATAGTGTGTCACCATCCTATAGGTGTTACCTCACTCTGCTCCTAGTCATATACATTTACCACTAATTGTGGGTTACACATGTACTTACGTTGCTTCTAATGGAAAAGTACAGGTGTATCCAGGCAAATAGCGGTAAACGCACGTGACTGGGAGCACAGTATGACAGCACCCCTATGTTACGGTTTGTGCTAATTCACTTTAGTATAGGGGTCGTCAGCCTTACAATTATTGCACGGCACTCTGAGGACCTCATCTTTGATTTTCTTTTTTTTTTTATTTAAATCGTCACGCCAAACATAAAAGGTTGCCTACCCCTGTTTTAGAGAGTTAAAACTATTTAAATTTGGTATCCTCGGAATCGTACCAACCATAGAACACAGGTGACATGTTACTTTGACTGCACAGTGAATGCTGTGAAAACAAAGTGACACAAACCCAGTGTTTCTCTAACTAGCCCCATTCCAGCTTCCCAGTACATCATAAAGAGTATGAAATGGTATCATCAGATGGCGGGGGCGACATCTGCATCATTCACTCTACTGCCGTTTAAGTCCATTGCTCTCATCCTATGAGAGCAACAGACTGTAATGACAGTAGCATGAACTTTGCTAAATCTGTCATTCATGAATTCTATCTTCACACAAAGCGACACTGAACAGATCTGGCCGACTAAACATAATTAAAACTGGTGAGTGACTGAGAATACAGCAAGGAACTGAGCGCCCATCTCCAGCCCTGCAGCAGTGAAATGTAATCCCGTCCTGAGGCAAGGAGGATAAATCCCATATCAGTAGCCTACAAACAGATGCACATTTTATGAAGAGGAAGTGGCAAAACACAATATAATCCAGAAAGAGAAATGACAAGTATGTAACATTGCTGGGAATTGTTTCCTGCATCAGTCAGGGTAGGTGCTGATATCAGCAAGAGTCAGCTGAGGGCAGGAAATAGTGCTGGACATGTTTGGTGAAGCAGCCGCACAATACCTGGTGTAAGATGAAGCCTATTCCTGAGATTACATCAAACAAACCCTGCATGGTATAGGAACAGGATATATAAGCGTAGAGATTCACAGCTATTATAGAGAATCTCTGCAAAGCGTCATCTACACAATCTATGCAGCAATGTCTGCTTAGAGGCACAGGAAACATGGCAAGAGATCAGGTCTGGCAACATCATCATGACAGAGTGGAGAAAAGCAACTCATTCACTTTAGAGCCTTCTTATGTCTGTGGGGACTGCTTTATTGTCACCCAGCAGGATTAGACAGACTCATAGCTGTTACTTCTCCACAGAGGGAGTCTGGAGAAGAAGAGCATTAGATGAATATATAACGTTAGAACACGGCCTTTTACAGTGTGTCTCCACTCTTCAGACCACTGTGATAAGCTGACATATCCCAAATAGTCATTATTGGCACAGCTCTATAGTGCAGCAGAAATAAAGCATTAGATGGCGTCTACTTCAATCAATGGACCGCCTGTGTAAGATACAGACAAGCTGGTCTCCAGAGGGCGAGATGCTCTTCAGAGAATATATACCAAATGGCCACTTTATTGAAGACACCCACATTTTACCTCTGTTGGCTTTCAGAAGCAGCGTAGTCATGGTATACACTGGTATCATCCACGGGTGCGAGACGACCCAAAGTGAAGCCATTTCACCAAACACCATTACTCCACCAGCCTCAACTGTTGACACCTGACAGTAAGGATTCATAGATTCCCATCAAATTCTGACCCTCCCATTATCATGGTAACACAGAAATCTGGATTCATCTGACCAGGCAATCTTTTTCCACCCCTCAGTTATCCAATTTTTGCTTTCTTTTGCCTTTATGTTTCTCTTAGACAACAATTGCACTCAAAGTGGCCGACTTCTGTTACAGCACATTTGTAGTAAGGAGCATGTTGTGCGTTGCTTTAGCCATTTTTCTGTTCCATCGTAGGTACATAAGGATGGATTACACAATAAAGATGGATCTGTCTAATGGGGGACAACAATGGATCCTAAGGGAGCCCATTGACTATAATAGGCTTCATTAGGTGTCCATTGCAGTGAGAAAAAGCTGTACTTGCTGGACTTTTAATATCAGACGGACTCAGCGTTTTAGGCTCTCAGCAGAGCCTCCAATGCAGATGTGAATACAACCTTAGTTGTAGCATCAGCGGTATATTCAGTTGCAATTTACATGACTGTGCAATGTCTGTTAGAAAAATTCTAGACATCTGACCCTTTTTGTCGACTAGATGTTTACAACCACAGGATCCCTTCTGCAGGATGCGTTTTCCTCAATCACACTATTCTCAGTATACTCTTGACACAGTTGTGTAAGAAAATACCACAAGACTGGGAGGTGAAATACTGACTGCAACTAGTCTAGTACCTACAGCCATCCTTTGTTCAATAAATACTTGTTCAATAATGCACAAGACTGCAGATTTTCCAGATCTAATGTGGATTCACAATCAATCTGATCCATGGAAACTTGCTTGCTTGATTTTATGCTGTACTCCAGGATCATATGCCCAATTTCCATACATGAAAGATCCAATCATGAAAAGGCCAGTGTCTGTAATAAAGCGGCCATTTGGTGTATAAAGAATTCCCAAGTGAGCAACTATTACATCCACAAGCCCTAAATGAAAATATAGTACAGGACTGTCTGAACCCCTTAAAATGGGTTGTTTGGCGCTATATAAGTAATATAAACTAAATACCACAAAATAAACTCATAGGATAGATGATATGTCTGATCAGTGGGAAATCAACTGTTGGGAACCCCTTCTATAAAGAGAACCTGGGTGCCTAAGTCCCTTAGTCAAGTGTACATGCTGATGCTCAATTTATCTCTATGGGACAGACCAAAAAAGAGAAGTATAGTGCTCTCCACTCTCTGGCAGTCTCATACAGCTTGAAGAGAGCTGACTACTGCTCAATTCAAATAGGGGGACTCGGGACCGTCATTCTCATGATCATTGGGAATCCCAAGAGTCTGACCCTCTACCAATCAAGTAGGAACCTGGTAATATACCATGACTACCTATCATGTCCTTAGGCAAGTCCCTACTCATTCTGACACGGTCAGCACTGACTTAAGAGCGCCAAGGTAGGGTCCCAGATAGCGGCCGCCTCGTAGCTGAGCCACTCTGGCACATTTTGCAAATGAATGATTATTAACAGATTATTGGTCCTACCTAAAATGGTGTGGCCATCAACAATCAGTTCTCCCTTGTCTGCAAGTAACGCCCACTTGTGGCTTTTAGCCACATCACAGCTGAGGCTTGCCCACTTTGAAGGAGCCCAACCTCAAAGAACACACCCAGCTGCCAATTTATTCACACAATTCCAGGGGCAATTGAAGGAATAACACAATGTATAGCTCTAAGAAAAGATGCTTCAAAAATATTCCTGTCAATCTCCTTACCCCTTCCTTGTCCTCTATAGAGTTGAAATATGGATGCTATCAGTAACTTGGACAGAATGGCTCCTACAGAAGTCCTACCTGCGAACCTAATGAAAAAATCTGAGGTTGTCATGCAGTATACCCCAAACAACCAGGCATGACTAAAGTCATAATCTCAAAGCTGGTCTGGTTCTGCAGACCCCCAAAGTCATTGCCTATGCATAGTTCCGATAATAATCAGAGTACTCTAAAAATCTAACGCTTTAAGTATATCCTATTAAAGGAGTCCGGGAGTCCGTCACCAGAAAACGTAACATCAAACCAGTCACAGTGCATTGTAGGGGACATTATACTAACCACCATCATACCTTTACATGCACCATTTCCTTTAAAAGCCGTTTTCAGAAATATTCAAATGAGGTTCAAGCCAGCCCCTCTGTATGTTAAGTCTAAATACAAAGCCCTTACAGGTCATGGTACACTCATTGCACTTGAGCCTCATTTGTATATTACTAAACATGGTGTTTTCAAGGAAATGGTGCGTGTATTGGACTGTCTCAAGGAATGGTGGTGCTCAGCATAATGTCCCCTACAATGCACTGTGGCTGGTTGGATACAGAGTTTCCTGGTGACAGATTTCCTTAGTAATATGGAAGATATGACATAATAGGGCATCTGAATTACTGTGCAGAATAATACCCTGTACACATGAATGGATGTGCTCGGTCACATATAATATGATGTATCACATACCTGTACAACAACACAAAACATATAAACAGTCGCAGCTTCTGCACATCCAACAAGATGGTTTAGGACTACTACTTATACTAAGTCACACATTACACAGTGTGATAGATGTAACCAATATGGCAATGCCCAAATCTGATCACTATGACTACTAGTTGTACCCGGACAATCTACAGGATCACTACATGGTATACATGGCACCTGATAACCAAATGGTGTACACATGAGTAATTCACCAATCACTTTCTATTTTTGCTCTTGGTCTTACAGTTCATACAATAGTAGGTACTGGCTACATGAACATATTGGGGGTAGTAGTGCTTAGTAAGGCTGAGCTCCAATACTCTGCAGACAGTGATGCAGCATCATGATCTATAGACAGTAGCCCCATCAGCACAGAAGAGCGGCCTGTCACGTGACCACAGCCACATCTACAGCATCTATATACCTGCACTTATAGTAGTCAGCGGCACGTTACCAGCAGGCAGCCGCGATGTACCCAGGACTCCAGTCCCGCCCCTTCCCGGCTCTAGGGGCGCACAGTCCCTCCTCCTTCTTCCCAGACTGCGCGGTTATCACTGTCCAGGAATGGCAACTCTTTCCTTCTCTCCGGTTTCTATTACTACACCGTTTTCTCTACCTGACTCAAAGACTGGCACTGGACGCCGCCATGTTTACTCCCCTCCCCGGTGCTCCAGTCTACAGCCCAATAGTGGCAGCGCGCATGCGTATTCAGCGCACTCATTCTCCCCACTCCCTAGTACCTGTCAGGCGACTGTCAGCTGACTGCTGTGTCTGACGTGATGACAACAGGAAGTTATTGGCGTTTCAGCGCGGCCATGTTTGTTATGGGCAAACGTACTTTTCATTCTGTGTTAGGTGATGGTTTAGCGAAATGTTAGTGAGACTATACAAGAGCGTAACAGAGCTATTTAGAAGAAAAAGTATTTAAACGGCAACTTTGGAAAGGGGAAAAGAGACGCACAGTGTGTCTTATCATCCACAAAGGCCTCAGGGTGGGAGGGAGCAAGTTAAAAGTATATCTTTAAGGTCCAGGTCGCACAGAGGGAAGATTAAAAGGGACACGAAGATCAAAGTGAAGTAGTTGTAACCAAGCAGGGTACTGCTTCCATTTTCTAAAGGAAATTCGAAAAATGAGAGGAGGAATATGATTGGTTGCAACTGACAAATGCTGTTTTTCTATTTGTATTTTTTGCTTTACATGAGGTTTTCATGTAAGAGTAAACATTCATTTATAAAATCCGGGTAAAAGAAGAAATGTCTTTGTTGCCCATAGCAACCAAAAAACGCAGCTTTCATGTTTCAGGAGCACTAAAAGAAATGAAAGCTGTGATTGGATGCTATGAACTTCCATTATACCTCCGCCAGTGTTTCCATAAGTATAACTGACATGCTGCGATTTCCAAAACCGCAACGGTTTTGGAAATCGCAGTGTGTCCACTGTGTGTTTATTTGTGCAGGAACTGTAAAACGCTGCGTTTTTTCCGCGGCGTTTACACCGTGGCCACACCTCGTCATTTACGCCATGTGCAGCCCTGGCCTTAAAGATGTTGCATAGAATAAAGTAAGAATTAGCCCCTAAACTAAACCCCCTCCCCCCACCTAACTTCTAATTTACTTATATTAAAAATATGTATAATTACCCATATCCCTGTGGCGGTCCCCAGGGATATTTTCTGATAATCCGGTGATGTTCCGTTTCCCCGCTTCCAAAACGGAACGTCACCAGTATTCTCCTGCCCACCCAAACCCCATCAATGCTTAAGTGTCTTCCTGTTCGGGAACGGCTCCCCCCATCCTTTCTCTCTGCAAGCACTTGCGCAGTCTGGTGGTGCCTGCGACACATGCTCAGTAGAGGTTGCACTCCATCTCTACTGCACAGGCGTCACAGGTACTTCCGATCTGTGCTCGCGCTAGGAGAGTGGAAGAGAAGTGTCTCCAGCCTGCATACAGTGAAGGAGAAAGGAGGAGCCGTCCCAGAGAGGAAGATAGGTAAGTATGATGCAGTGGGGGGGGGGGGGTGAGTTATTTAGTTGGGAAGGGCTAGTAGTGGGCAGGATAGCTTAGCTAGAGAGACAGGGAGGGGGGTGTAAAGGAGTGAGAGAGGAAGGGGGCAGTGAGAGGGAGGTAGTATGGAAGTTACATAGAAGAAAGCTAAACCATGTAAACAAATGCAGAAGATACCAGGAACTCCCAGAGAAACCCAGAAATCACTAAAAACACTGCTAAAGGGATATGGGTGTACTTATTAACCCATTAATAGCACTAACAGACCTTTTTAAAAAAAATAATTTTTGCCCGAAAAACACCTTTAGGCTGAGGCCCCACGTGAAATGCCGCGTTTTTTGTTGCAGATTTTGCTGTGTTTTTTTGAGCCAGAGTCAGGAGTGGCTTGAAAAGGAGTGGAAGATTATAAAGGAAACACCTATACATTTCCCTTTTGTTAAATCCACTCCTGACTTTGGCTCAAAAAAACACAGCAAAATCTGCAACAAAAAACGCTGCATTTCCACAACATGGAGCCTGAGCCTAAAGGTGTTTTCCAGCTCATTTTTATTGATGATCTATCCTCAGAATAGATCATCAGTAAGAGATAAGTGAATCCCCACTGACCAGCTGTATGAAGGGGCTATGGCACCTGTTTATATCACTCGCTGTCTGTTTATAGTGTCCATGTGATGTCATTCCAGCCTTGTCACATAGACGTGTATAGGACGAGGCTGTAGTTACATGACGTGGCTGCTATGAAATGTATAGTATTATATAAACAGAAAAAGGGGTCACAGCGCTTACACAGGTACCGTGGTCCATTCAAACAGCTGATCCTGGGGTTCCGGGTATTGGAACCCCACTACTTTGTTTTTTACTTTTTTTTTACCTTTTAATTAAGAAACACCTGGGGCATTATTAATAAGGGGCACATTATTTAAAGGGGGTACACAAGGAAGTTATTCATTTAAAGATGCACTTGGGGTATTATTCAATATGGGGGGTTATATTATATATTTCATAATTGGGGGTAGTAGCAGGATGGATGTGCAGGTGAGGACAATGTGGGTTGGTGCCTGGAAAAGTAAAGAGCCAAAGTTTTCTGTGCTGCAAACTTTACAGAGATTGAAAGAAGTGGTCATGGCGGGCCAGATGGAAGAGAAATGGAATGGAAATGTGAACGATTAGTCAGAGACGTCACTGGTAAGTCACTAAATGATACTGCACTGTATTCACCTAAATCGTTTGCAGAGCCCTGTGTAGAGCCGATATATACCACTATACGCTCACCATATAGTGATAATATCGGTATACCTAAGTTGGGGCCCCTTTGGACATGTTTGCCCCCCTTTGCACCACCCCTAGCTGTGTCTCTACTACCACTATATGGTCACTGTATGGTGGTAATATTGGGGGCCCCACTCAAATATGTTTGCTCCCCCCCCCCTCCATGCTGAGCCCCTAGCTTCGCCCCTGGGTATCGCATGTACGTATTGCTCAGGGGCACACTTTGTCTAAATCTGGCCTTTGTCCTGTAGTATGATAAAAAGTATAGAGCTAGTAATCCCATTCTCCACTAGTGTGAAATGTGCCAGAATTATTAAGAGGCTCTAGACACTTAATGATTCTGGCACATCTTGAGTCCCATGTGCCAGATTCAAATTATATACCAGCCAGGGATTGGTATAGATTGTAGCTATAACTGCAGTAGTTCTCTAATGCAAAGTATAGCAAATCTGTCGAGGTGAGGGGTCCCCAAACCAAACTGCCTTGGTCCTTGCTCAGCTCTGCCCAATTTATACAAAAGCAGGAAGTGTGCAAAAATGCCAAAAAGTAGCAGTTTTTTTGCACAAAAAATAGTGTGTTCCAAAGACTGTGTCTTTTGTCATGCCTTTGAGTAGGTACAAAAGTGTGATAAATTGGTCTCTATGAATTTAATTAAATCCTTTGGGATATACATTGCTCCAATTACTATAATAGTTTTAGCTGATGAACAGAAATAATTTTTGAAGTTATCTCTTCATACCAGTCAACAGTCTTATTTTTCAGTTTGCAATAGGGGTGGTGTTTAAGAACATTTCCATTCAGAGAAATGCTTATATGTTATTTTGGGTGCTCCTGTGTGAGGCAGAAGCAGGGCTAACATGTCTTGTAATTTGGGATTGAACTGCTTACAGATATCTTATTATTCTGTAATATTGGGATACTACAGTGCTGTGAGAAAATATTTGCTCCATTTCTGATTTTTTCTATATTTACTAATTTGTCACATTTAAATGTTTAAGATAATCCAACTCATTTTAATGTAAAATAGAGACGACAATAAAGACAAAATGCAGCTTTTAAATAATCATTTCATGTATTGAGGAAGAAGATTTCTTGAATACCTATGTTTACCATGCCTAGTAATAACTGGTTGTGTTACACTTGGAGGTAACATCTGCAGTCAAATATTTGTGATAACTTGAGAAGTTTTTTTACTATGTAGGAATCTTGGCCCACTCTTTGCAGAATTGTTTTAATTTTGCTACATTGGAGAGATTCCAATCATGAATTACCTGTGTAAGGCCTAGGTGCACCATCTCAATGGGATTCAGTTCAGAACTTTGACACGTCCACTCTAAAGCCAGATTTGTTTTTTTAACTCAGTATTATACAATTTTTGTCTGCTGTTGTTTTTTTTGTTTTTTTAGTATAATGCAATTAAAAATTAAAGTGTATCTGTCATTGACTTTTATATAATCTACCATGTGTGTACATGAGAAGTAACACTATTTCTGGTCATTATGTGACATATTCTGCAGTTTTTAGCATTTTTTTCTTTTGCATTCCATATATATAGTTTTAATCCTCTCTGAGATGGTGTCTGGAGACTAGCTGCCATACACTGCTCATAGTAAGCACAGGAGAATCTGCTCTATAACTGACTCTGGACACATACAGAAATGTTCTGACCTGTACTTATGTGAGGAAAATGCTTTGGTTGTTATAAAGTTTCTAAAGTATCAGCTCCTAAAGGGGTTGTCCGGGATGAAATAAAAATTAACCCCTAAACTAACTTCTAATTTACTTACATTAAAAAAAAAATCTATAATTACCCATATCCCTGGGGCAGTAATGTGACCACCCCAGGCACACTTTCTGATAATCCAGTGACGTTCTGTTTCCCCGTTTCCTTAATGGAACGTCACCATTACCCCCCTCCACCCCAAAATACTTATGTGTCTTTTTCTGTGGGAATGGCTCCTCCTCTCTACCTGTCTGCTAGTGCTTGCGCAGCCTGGAGGTGCCTCCGACACAGAGGCACTTCCGATCTGTGCACCCGCCGTCAGAGGTACGTCTCTAATGCGCAGGTGTCTCCAGCCTGCACACAACCAGGACAGTGAAATAAAAGGAGGAGCTGTTCCAGAAGGGAAGTCTAAAGAGGAATACAGGTAAGTATGATGTGATGGAGAGGTGGGCTGAGTTAGTTAGTTGGGAAGGGCTAGTAGAGGGCGGGATAGCTAGGGAGACAGGGAGGGGGTGTAAGGGAGTGAGAGAGGAAGGGGGGGAGTGAGAGGGAGGTAGTGTGGAAGCTACACAGCAGGAAACTACACCATGTAAACAAATGCAGAGGATGCCAGAAATCACTCAAAACACTGCTAAAGGTATTTGGGTGTACTTATTAACCCATTAATAGCACTAACAGACCTTTTTTAAAATACATTTTTTTGCCCATAAAACCCCTTTAAGACGAAGCCTATATTTCTTCTCTTTATCTCCTGCACTTCTTGATTACTCCTGCCCCCTCTGTTTTTCATGGACTAGAGATGAGCGAATCAGTTTGTAACGAGCCAGATTCATCCTGAATATTCCAAATTTTTCAGTTTTTAATGAAAATTCACTTTGGACAAACAAAAATGGCCATGCCATGAGAAAATGGCTGACGTCACATGTTGGACATGCAAACACATCTGTGTTCCATCTCACTGCATCTAATAGCTATTACCTAGGCTGTAGGCAGCACAAGTCAGAAAATTGAACAATAGTTACAAGAGTACTTACAGTAGGAAATGAAGCAATAATACACAGGCAGATTAGTAGTGCTAGAATAGAATTGAATATACAGACTTAGATAGGACAGGTTCAGTGAGTGTCAGTGAGGGTCAGACAGTTAACCCTTTCATTGCCAGGCAATAATCTACATTGTCTGGCAGTACTTGCAATAGAACAACTTCATCACTACAGTCATGGCCAAAAGTTTTGAGAATGATACAAATATTAATTTTTACAAAGTCTACTGCTTCAGTTTTTCTAATGGCAATTTGCATATACTCCAGAATGTTATAAAGAGTGATCAGCTTAACAGCAATTACTTGCAAAGTCAATATTTGCCTAGAAAATGAACTTTATCCCCCAAAACACATTTCAACATCATTGCAGCTCTGCCTTAAAAGGACCACCTAACATCGTTTCAGTGATTGCTCCATTAACACAGGTGTGGGTGTTGATGAGGACAGGGCTGGAGATCAATCTGTCATGATTAAGTAAGAATGACACCACTGGACACTTTAAAAGGAGGCTGGTGCTTGCCATCATTGTTTCTCTTCTGTTAACCATGGTTATCTCTAAAGAAACACGTGCAGTCATCATTGCACTGCACAAAAATGGCCTAACTGGGAAGAGTATTGCAGCTAGAAAGATTGCACCTCAGTCAACAATCTATCGCATCATCAAGAACTTCAAGGAGAGAGGTTCCATTGGTGCCAAAAAGGCTCCAGGGCGCCCAAGAAAGACCAGCAAGCGGCAGGACCGTCTCTTAAAAGTGTTTCAGCTGCGGGATCGGGCTACCAGCAGTGCAGAGCTTGCTGAGGAATGGCAGCAGGCAGGTGTGAGTGCATCTGCACGCACTGTGAGGCGGAGACTCTTGGAGCAAGGCCTGGTCTCAAGGAGGGCAGCAAAGAAGCCACTTCTCTCCAGAAAAAACATCAGGGACAGACTGATATTCTGCAAAAGGTACAGGGAGTGGACTGCTGAGGACTGGGGTAAAGTCATTTTCTCTGATGAATCCCCTTTTCGATTGTTTGGAACATCTGGAAAACAGCTTATTCGGAGAAGAAGAGGTGAGCGCTACCACCAGTCTTGTCTCATGCCAACTGTAAAGCATCCTGAAACCATTCATGTGTGGGGTTGCTTCTCAGCCAAGGGAATCGGCTCTCTCACAGTCTTGCCTAAAAACACAGCCGTGAATAAAGAATGGTACCAGAATGTCCTCCAAGAGCAACTTCTCCCAACCGTCCAAGAGCAGTTTGGCGCTCAACAATGCCTTTTCCAGCATGATGGAGCACCTTGCCATAAAGCAAAGGTGATAACTAAATGGCTCAGGGAACAAAACATAGAGATTTTGGGTCCATGGCCTGGAAACTCCCCAGATCTTAATCCCATTGAGAACTTGTGGTCAATCATCAAGAGACGGGTGGACAAACAAAAACCAACAAATTCAGACAAAATTAAAGCATTGATTCTGCAAGAATGGACTGCTATCAGTCAGGATTTGGTCCAGAAGTTGATTGAGAGCATGCCAGGGAGAATTGCAGAGGTCCTGAAGAAGAAGGGTCAACACGGCAAATATTGACTTGCTGCATTAACTCATTCTAACTGTCAATATAAGCTTCTGTTACTCATAATATGAATGCAATTATATTTCTGTATGTGATAAAAACATCTGACAAACACACATAAAAACCAGAGGGCAGCAGATCATGTGAAAATATAATATTTGTGTCATTCTCAAAACTTTTGGCCATGACTGTATACACATTCTTTAGTAGTATAATGTTGTACCGTGTTAGCCATTGAAAGTAGTGGAAGAGTGAAGAAATCAGGCGATACCTTTTAGAGGCTAACTGAGTATATTTATAAGTAAGCTTTCAGGAGTGCTCGCTCCCTTCATCAGACATGGTGTGATACAAGAACTGAAAATTAACAGATTTTTATACACATGGTTTTCAAAGCATTTTAGAGTCCTTAAAAAAAATTGCAATCTAAGTAGAGAAGTTATTTACAACAGGTCAAAAAAACAGTCTGGAAACTTGTGGTGCGTGACGGAGGGATCAGTAATTCTTGCTGTTATCTGTTTGCTATCAGGAGGTGATTTGTGTCCCTCACAGGTCATACATAGTGTGATTTGAAGCTGGCATGAATATTGAGTTCAGTTCATGGTTCAAACATAGTGTGACATGAAGCTGGCATGAATATTAAGTCCAAATTGCAGAGTTTGAAATTTTTGCATAAATTTGTACTCCATTTCTTTCCTTTTCTCCTGTGTCTTAAAATGTCCCATTAAAACCACAACCCGCAAATCTTCAATAGAGTGGTTTTCTCCGGAGAAATGTGCGGCCACTGGGAGATCTGTTCTGCTGTTATTAATATTGGATCTGTGTGAGTTCATTCGTTGACTGAGTCTCTGCCCTGTTTCCCCCACATAGAGGCCTGTGGTGGGACATTGCACACACATTATGAGGTACACCACATTGGAAGACCTGCAGGAAAATGTCCCCCTAATTCTGTGCACCTGTTGTGACTGTGGGATAGGTACACTGTCAGCGGTGTGGATGTGCTTGCAGGTCATGCACCTTTTATGTAGGCAAGGTGAGGTGCCATTTTCAGTTGGGGCCTTCAGGGCACTCCGGACGATAATGCGCCTCAGGTTTGGTGGTTGTCGAAAGGAGAGGAGAGGGGGGACTGGAAATATGTCCTTGAGTCTGTTGTCCCTATGTAGCACAGGTTGGAGCTCCTTGGCAATCCTTCGTAGGATCTCCAACTGTGGGTTGTAGGTGACAACTAGGGGCACTCGGGCATCTTTCTGGGTCTCTCTATATGTGAGCAGACTGTCTCTGTTAATGGCTGCTGCTTTGTTTAATTGGTTGTCTGTTACTTTTGGTTTGTATCCCAATCTTAGAAATTTCATCCTCAGATCCAGGAGGTGCTTGTCCAGGTCTGTTTTGTCGGAGCAAATACGATTGTATCGTATAGCCTGGCTGTAGATTATAGATTGTCTTGTGTGCTTGGGGTGGTGCTCCCTCCGTCACGCACCACAAGTTTCCAGACTGTTTTTTTGACCTGTTGTAAATAACTTCTCTACTTAGATTGCAATTTTTTTTTAAGGACTCTAAAATGCTTTGAAAACCATGTGTATAAAAATCTGTTAATTTTCAGTTCTTGTATCACACCATGTCTGATGAAGGGAGCGAGCACTCCTGAAAGCTTACTTATAAATATACTCAGTTAGCCTCTAAAAGGTATCGCCTGATTTCTTCACTCTTCCACTACACATTCTTTAAACATACTTTTGTTCTGAAGAAAATTCTGTTAGTGAAAAATGTTTTGTTTAGGACTTTTTTGGGAAAGAGTTAACATTTTTTTTATTAAGGAGTATTGTTGTTATTCTGAACACAATATTTTAAACATTTCCCTGTATGCACAAGTGCACTGGCTTATGTAATTCTAGACATACATCACACACAGTAGTACACTAGTAGTGGTGGCCGTGGTACTACTAGTAGTGCATCCTTTGCTAATATAAAGAATTTCCGTTATTTCAGCATTTTATTGATGTGTTCACCCAATACAGTCTAGCCTGTTGTAATCTTAAATAAAAAAAAAAAAAAAACATTTAGGACTTTTATGTGTTTTTTTTTTTTTCTGCTCCGGTCTGGTCTGACCCACCCAATGTCAGTAATCCATAAGGGAATGTGTGACGAGGAGACAGCAATAGGCTGTTGTGCAATTTAACTCGCACCTGGTCAAGCTTCCAGAGGTGCAGTCACCGTCATACCACTTAGTGTATTCCACTGCATTTTGACAACTGTTAGCATGCACTCAACCTCTATGGAGGATACCTAGCCACCAGTATTTCTCTAGGAAAGCTGTCCCTGCTTTATATCACCATTTATCGGAGAACATGGGCCTTTCCTTGGATATCTCAGTCTGGGGAAAGGTGCACGCCACTGTCGACATGTGGAGCAGCAATTATAGACAAGGACAATACTTGGCTTCCATGGCCCAGTGGGTCAATGTTTTGAGCGGCAGTGGCCACAATCCAAAAATGCAGCAAGGCCAGGTACTAGTTTGTGCAGGCTCAGTTCCAACACCATGCAGGGTCCATCCGCCTCTTCTGGATTCTCCTCACTGGACTGTTTCCACCATCTTCACCAGGGCAAACCATTGCTTCCACTCCTCTTCCTCCACCCTTGTTTCATGGGTGGAAGGCGAAGTGCTGCCATGTGGTTTGGCAATTTATTAGGCTGGATCAGAGGAGCTACACAGTGGAGGAAATGCTTCCCTGTATACTGGAAGAAGTCTCCCGCTGGATGGTTCCTCGCCAATTCTGACTGGACAGCGTTGCCAGCAACACCATGTATGATGCATGTCCTTAATCTGGTGGTTCACCGCTTTATTAATCTGTATAGCAGTTTAAAAGAGGTACTCCTCATGGCCAGAAAAATCTCTGCACGTTTCAGCCATTCTTATGTCACAAAAAATACCCTGCTTGATTTTCAGCAACAAAACGGTCTGCCTTTGTACCATCTTATATGCCACATTCCAACTCAGTGGAACTCCACCTTAAACATGCTAGAGCATCTGTGTGAGCAGCAGAAGACAGCGAACTATTATTGTATGTAGCAGACCACAGGGACAATGTTTTACTTCAAGATCATTGGAGGCTCAGGAGAGAAGTGTGTCGGCTTCTCAAGCCCTTTGCAGCATCAGCAATGTGATTCCTCTATTGCATATCTTCCAGTAAACCCTTACACTTATGCAACGAGGGATGGAAGAGGAGGAACAGTTTCCACTGTCAACGTCATCGCCCTGTATTGATGGAGGAGGATGAGGATCTGGGTCAGGGTCATTATGGTAGAGGAACAAGGAATCTTAGACTGGAAGAGGAGATGCAGAAGGAGCCCTTGATATATCAAAGGCACAGCCAGAGGAGGAGGCTGACCCTTATCTGTTTCAGCAACAAGGTCAGGAACCACTTCGTGAGGTGAAGTAAGAAATCCGCGCTCAGCCCAGGAATTGCTTAGTAGAATTAATACCACAGAACACAATGTTTTTCAGAGTTTCTCTTACTCCTTTCTCAAGTGTATAAAATGGCAAGTGTCATAAGAACAGTGCTGACCCTTCAATCTTATATAGGGAATGAGTGATAGAGGTACACACCTCCAGGGGGTGTTAACCTCATTTGTAAACAAACCCTTATTACAATGATATAAACAATAAAATTCAATTAAAAACAAAACTATAGATAATACAGTACAGACCAAAAGTTTGGACACACCTTCTCATTCCAAGAGTTTTCTGTATTTTCATGACTATAAAAATTGTAGATTCACACTGAAGGAATCAAAACTATGAATTAACACATGTGGAATTATATACTTAACAAAAAAGTGTGAAACAACTAAAAATATGTCTTATATTCTAGGTTCTTCAAAGTAGCCAACTTTTGCTTTGATTTCTGCTTTGCACACTCTTGGCATTCTCTTGATGAGCTTCAAGAGGTAGCCACCTGAAATGGTTTTCACTTCACAGGTGTGCCCTGTCAGGTTTAATAAGTGGGATTTCTTGCCTTATAAATGGGGTTGGGACCATCAGTTGTGTTGTTCAGAAGTCAGGTGGATACACAGCTGATAGTCCTACTGAATGGAGTGTTAGAATTTGAATTATGGCAAGAAAAAAGCAGCTAAGAAAAGAAAAACGAGTGGCCATCATTACTTTAAGAAATGAAGGTCAGTCAGTCCGAAAAATTGGGAAAACTTTGAAAGTGTCCCAAAGTGCAGTGGCCAAAACCATCAAGCGCTACAAAGAAAATGGCTCACATGAGGACCGCCCCAAGAAAGGAAGACCAAGAGTCACCTCTGCTGCGTAGGATAAGTTCATTCGAGTCACCAGCCTCAGAAATCGCAGGTTAACAGCAGCTCAGATTAGAGACCAGGTCAATGCCACACAGAGTTCTAGCAGCAGACACATCTCTAGAACAACTGTTAAGAGGAGACTGTGTGCAGCAGGCCTTCATGGAAAATAGCTGCTAGGAAACCACTGCTAAGGACAGGCAACAAGTAGAAGAGACTTGTTTGGGCTAAAGAACACAAGGAATGGACATTAGACCTGTGGAAATCTGTGCTTTGGTCTGAGGAGTCCAAATTTGAGATCTTTAGTTCCAACCACCGTGTCTTTGTGCGACGCAGAAAAGGTGAACGAATGGACTCTACATGCCTGGTTCCCACCGTGAAGCATGGAGGAGGAGGAGTGATGGTGTGGGGGTGCTTTGCTGGTGACACTGTTGGGGATTTATTCAAAATTGAAGGAATACTGAACCAGCATGGTTACCACAGCATCTTCCATCCGGTTTGCGTTTAGTTGGACCATCATTTATTTTTCAACAGGACAATGACCCCAAACACACCTCCAGACTGTGTGAGGGCTATTTGACCAAGAAGGAGAGTGATGGGGTGCTATGCCAGATGACCTGGCCTCCACAGTCACCAGACCTGAACCCAATCGAGATGGTTTGGGGTGAGCTGGACTGCAGAGTGAAGGCAAAAGGGCCAACAAGTGCTAAGCATCTCTGGGAACTCCTTCAAGACTGTTGGAAGACCACACTACCTCTTGAAGCTCATCAAGAGAATGCCAAGAGTGTGCAAAGCAGTAATCAAAGCAAAAGTTGGCTACTTTGAAGAACCTAGAATATAAGACATATTTTCAGTTGTTTCACACTTTTTTGTTAAGTATATAATTCCACATGTGTTAATTCATAGTTTTGATGCCTTCAGTGTGAATCTACAATTTTTATAGTTATGAAAATACAGAAAACTCTTGGAATGAGAAGGTGTGTCCAAACTTTTGGTCTGTACTGTATAAACAGAGATGAACTAACTTAGACAAAAAACAGAGTTTCTGATGGGTATATATAGCATTAAAACCTTCTTCTACGCTGCTTAGCATTGGCCAGTAACTACTGCGCCTGTGCAGGAGGGTTATACCTCTCTGTGACGCAATAGAACAGCTGAGGGGGCGTGTGGTACAGCTCCCCCAGCGTTCCAGCGATGTCTGTGTATATCTAGTGTGCATGCGCGAAACTGGCTGTGCCCGCGCATACGCACTAGACATTCTATTGAGAAATGACACTGAGAGTGCGCAGGCTTGCTTATAACTGCGTCAGTATAGACGAGCTTGAAGATAGGAAATACTAGCACACGAACAGGCTTGGAGGCTGATTTCATAGTTTATGTATTCCCAACTCTGCACAGGTGTCTATGCCAGGAGACAGGAAGTTAAAAAAGCAGTGGTTTTTTTTTGTTGCAGATTTTGCTGTGTTTTTTCAGCCAAAGTCAGGAGTGTATTTAACAGAAGGGAAATGTCTAAGAGCATACTTTATATTTTCAATTCCTTTTCAAGCCACTCCTGACTTTGGCTCCAAAAAACGCAGCAACATCTGCAACAAAAAGCACTGCTTTTCTGCAACGTGGGGCCTCAGGCTTACTGGCAAGAGTTGTAGTAGCAAGATTTTTAGGATTTTTTGTAAAAAATATAGATAATAACATGTAAAATTAAAAACAGCATCAACAAAAATTCTTTAAAAACATATTTAATATAAAAACATGATTTAAACAAAAGGTCATTTCCTGGCGACACTTTCCCTTTAAGCGATGTAGAATGACATGAATCCATGAGGCACATTTATCTGTTCTGTGTGTCAAAGGTTGTCCTGCATTTGTAATCCCAGACCCTTGTGTCGCTCTGAGATACAGTGCCTTGCGAAAGTATTCGGCCCCCTTGAAATTTTCAACTTTTTGCCACATTTCAGGCTTCAAACATAAGGATATAAAATTTTAATTTTTTGTTGAAGAATCAACAACAAGTTTGACACAATTGTGAAGTGGAATGAAATTTATTGGTTATTTTAAACTTTTGTAAAAAATAAAAAACTGAAAAGTGGGGCGTGCAATATTATTCGGCCCCTTTACTTTCAGTGCAGCAAACTCACTCCAGAAGTTCAGTGAGGATCTCTGAATGATCCAATGTTGTCCTAAATGACTGATGATGATAAATATAATCCACCTGTGTGTAATCAAGTCTCCGTATAAATGCACCTGCTCTGTGATAGTCTCAGGGTTCTGTTTAAAGCGCAGAGAGCATCATGAAGACCAAGGAACACACCAGGAAGGTCCGTGATACTGTTGTGGAGAAGTTTAAAGCAGGATTTGGATACAAAAAGATTTCCCAAACTTTAAACATCCCAAGGAGCACTGTGCAAGCGATCATATTGAAATGGAAGGAGTATCAGACCACTGCAAATCTACCAAGACATGGCCGTCCCTCTAAACTTTCATCTCAAACAAGGAGAAGACTGGTTAGAGATGCAGCCAAAAGGCCCATGATCACTCTGGATGAACTGCAGAGATCTACAACTGAGGTGGGAGAGTCTGTCCATAGGACAATAATCAGTCGTACACTGCACAAATCTGACCTTTATGGAAGAGTGGCAAGAAGAAAGCCATTTCTCAAAGATATCCATAAAAAGTCTTGTTTAAAGTTTGCCACAAGCCACCTGGGAGACACACCAAACATGTGGAAGAAGGTGCTCTGGTCAGATGAAACCAAAATCAAACTTTTTGGCCACAATGCAAAACGATATGTTTGGCGTAAAAGCAACACAGCTCATCACCCTAAACACACCATCCCCACTGTCAAACATGGTGGTGGCAGCATCATGGTTTGGACCTGCTTTTCTTCAACAAGGACAGTGAAGATGGTTAAAATTGATGGGAAGATGGATGGAGCCAAATACAGGACCATTCTGGAAGAAATTTTTACAAAAGTTTAAAATATCCAATATCCAATTCGTTCCACTTCACGATTGTGTCCCACTTGTTGATTCTTCACCAAAAAATTAAAATTTTATATCTTTATGTTTGAAGCCTGAAATGTGGCAAAAGGTTGAAAAGTTCAAGGGGGCTGAATACTTTCGCAAGGCACTGTATGTAAGTACCTTTTGTTTTGATACCAATGTTTTCATGTTGTGATCAGTGCTACAGACATGTTTTAGCATAGGTAGATCAGTCCTCTTCTTTTTAATGTATTACGATAAGGGTTCATCCTCAGTCTAAGTTTCTTCCCTGTCCCCTAGCAGGACATTTGGCACACATAAATAAGTAGACCACATTTGGTGGTGCATGTGAAGGCACCTGAGATTTTGTAATCCTAATTTGAGTTAGGAATATTTCTCTTATTCTGAGCATTATGTATGGGCAGATTTGGGCATGGGCATTATGTATGGATGATGTATGATGTAATATTGGATGTAGTTTTCATGCAAAGCCTCTTAGTATTTCCAGGTGTTGGTTGTAGGAGACAACTGGAGGCATCCAATTGTTTTCCTATTTGTTTTGTATTGTAATAGTTTACATCTTGGTATTTTGGTGACTCTGTAAGTTTGGTTTTCAGTTGTTCATGAATGGTAGCCCTGGATTTGATTTTCTAGCAGATGAAGGGCAGGAGATGCACAAAATTCATTAAGAGGTGTATACTTCTTAATTAGTTAATAAATAATTTTTCCAGCACAAGGATCATGACTGGTGTGTGTAACATCAGTCTTGATGAATTCCCTTGGTATATTAGGGCAGATTTTCTAATACTGTGTAAGTGCAAAGACTTGACAGTGGCTGATGCTGGATGATAAATCTAGTGTATTTTTAGTCTGTCTAGTCTAACTTTATATCACCAATTTGTTGCCTTACATGTTGAGCCAACATCTTAAGCCATGTCTTCTTTCCTGATAGGCCATGCCCCCTTTTCAGTAAGTCATAAAAATTGTCTAAAATTATATAGTGCAAGGCATGTATGACAGTTTTTGGTGCATATAAAAATATATATACATGTTACATCTGACTGCAAAGGGCCCCTGTGCAAGAAGTTTGTCTGGGCCCTCCCTTTATCAACAACAAAGCTACTTAAATATATAATATATTCCATATTGGACACATGATGCCCCATGATGCCACTGACACATTACAAGCATGATGTATAAACAATAACGCATAATACACATCCCACATACAGATCACTCACATGTTTCACACATAATGCACAGACTCACTGCACTGTGTGGGGGTAATTACTATACAATATGTATGCAAAGGAACTGGCTCAGAAATAATGCAGTTTAATGTAAAGAGGCATCACTCTCTCCTGTTTCTGCCTCACTCGCCACTTTCTATGATGGTTAGTGGAGCAGGTTGGGGATCAAGGTCAGGACAGGGCCATAGGCCATCATATTTCCTATTACTGATGGAACAAAACTGTCATGAGTTGTAGCAGAAATTTATGCCAATCCCTGGTTGGTGAATTGTCAATTATGATGCATGGGATTTCCCAAGATGCACCAGAATTAAGAGGCTCTTAATAACTCTGGCACATCTTGTGTCACTCAGATATATATATATATATATATATAGATAGATAGATATATATATATATATATATATATATATATATATAGCATGCTGCACACATCAGTCACATATTAGTTGCATATGTCACTCATATATAACATGCATATTGGGCACGTCACTCACATAATAGATGCATACTGCACATGTCACTCATATACTACATGCATGCAACATAAGTCACTCATATTACATGCTTCCAACGTCACTCATTTATTACATACATACAGCACACATCATTCATATTACATGCATACTGCATATGTCACTCATATGTTAAATCATACCGCACTCTTATCACTCATATACTAGATGCATTAGCACAAGTCATTCATATTACATGCGTACAACATGCTAAGCCCCACCGCTCCTGCAGTAAGTAGCAAATTGATTAAGTTAATGTCCTCCTCTTTTGTTTCCCAGTTGTGCCTGTGAGCTGCTGCTCTCCAGCTCGGTCGGGCCCCCTCCACTACCGGGACCCCTTTGCAGCTGAATCGACTCCACAGGCAATATGATAGTCATCCGGTCCCTCCAAAATTATCTAATGTGTTAAGAACCCTCAACCCTCATCCCAACTGCAGATGCACAGGAGAGAAGATTCAGAGCCATTCAAATCACATATTTTAACATCCATTCTAACAAATGCAAGGACAGATGCTAACGGATGGTCATGTGTTTATGGCCATTTTCATCCTTTTTTAACATCTGTTTTTGCATCTGTTAAATGGATCTGCTAATAAAATGTTAAAAATGCAGGGCCACGCACAGTCTTTCCTCCCCACTGCGGTCAGGCTGTACAACCAACACTGACCTAAGCGGAGATTAGTCCATACAGAAAATTGAAATATCTTTCTGTTGGGATATCCCCCCCCCCCTGCTACTTCTTTACCTGTACCTTCCTGTCTGTCTACTATCAATGAAATACCTCTACCTTGGAACGTTCTTGTATATTTTGTATTTGTATTGCTTATCATTGCATTGCATATCCTTGCTGCTGTAACACACTGAATTTCCCCACGGTGGGACTATTAAAGGATTATTATTATTATTATTATTATTATTATTAATTGTTATTATTATTATTATATATTGCAGAATTTTCATCAGCGTGTTCTTCTACAAACCACCACAGCACTGTAAATGCAAATATCCTCTCTCCTATTACGATGTGCACAGTACTAACAAAAAGTGAGTCCAAAAAATAAGTAAAATTGCAAAGTCTTTATTGAACCTGCAATTTATTGAAGAGGGAGTCAACCTAACAAGAACATAGCTTCACAATAACATGTTATATCAAAGTTAGGCCCTATTCACATCATGTTAGACTCCTATACTTGCTGTATGCATCAGGAAGGTCCAGTTGTAGATGGCAAACATAATCATAGGATCCAATTCACCAAAAAGAGTACATTGTGGTGTACATCTTTTTTACATTAAAGATGGGAGCCAGTGGGTTCCATATACCTATAAAATAGCATAAGAAGCAGCCTTCCATCACAGATGTATGTCAAGAAATCATCACTGATAGTAGGCTCAAATGTGATGTGAGCAGAGCTTAATACAAATAACAATAAGCATAAGAAGATTTATAAAATACATTATATAATAGAAAAGCATAACATTACCAATGAAGAATAACGTTGTCAGTAGCTTTATGCATATGGAGCACAGTCTTTGTAAATACAGTGTCTTGTAATGCATAATGTGTCTTTGTAAATGTAACATATCTGTAGTACAGTACATTCATTTCCCTAGATATATTGCACATTTATATTATATTCTGGCATTTGGTCTTCATGTAGTAATAATATTAATCTTTATTAGGCTACGTTCACATGTGTGCCAGACGTCCTGCCACAGATCATCATAAATTGCCAGGCAAAAAATTTGCTGAAAGTTCGACTTTTTCATCATGAATTCAGTGTAAAAAACGGACACCCGATGGACCATGGGGGTCCCTCGGGTTTTGTTTCTGTCAAAGAACCAGTCCATTACAGTCCGTTTTTCCATTCTTCTGTTCTTCTGACAGAGGAAGAACAGACAAATGTGAATGTAGCCTTAATACAGTGCCGATATATTACACAGCACTTTATGTATAAGTTACAATTGCAACTGAGGTTTGAATATTTCCATTTTATCAGTGCATGTTAACATTCTTAACCCTCGTCCGGCTGAGTAGGTACAATTGTACCTATTCCTATGCAGCCTGTAATGTTGTAAAATTATGCAGCCTGACGAGGGTTAAATGTGTCCACTGTCACAAATATTAGTTACCTGAGTCACACAGGACTTGGACTTTGATTTCTAACACTGCATCGCACTTCTTGGTTCCACAGAAAACATATTTTTCTGGTCCATCATTACATGTCTGGTCCAACACTACACTGTGTCATAGTTTAATGATTTTTTTCTATAGCAACAACATAAGGCCAGTAGAAAAAGGACTGTGATACTCAGGAAGACCACAGCAATAATCAGTCCAACAACACGACCTGAAGAACACAAAATTGCTTATTAAGACAAATGTACATATACTGTAACTCATCACTATAGAATACTCCTCTAGCAAAGTTTAACTTGACATATTTTCATAGTGTTAACTTGACTCTTTCAATGGCTTTTAATTAGCTTTTGTGATAAAATATCATGGTGCAGACGTTTACCACGCTACAGACAGATACATTAAAGGGGCGTTCCAAGACATTTTTTTTAATTATTTTATACTGCTACTAGTGGGCCAATAAACATAACAAAAAAAGTACTCACCTCTCTCTGGGCCTCTGTCTCCATTGGCAGTAGGTCCAACCGTTTGCATACAAGTCCTGTACTCAGCAGTCACCTCTTTACAAACAATACGTCATAGCACTCGTGCCATGTGTGAAGCGGTCACTGCTGAGGCCTTTGATTGGCTGCAGTGGTCCTTCTGCACAAACAGGAAGTCAATGGTGATGTCAAGTAGATGCATACAGAAGAACAGAGCTATCGCCACTTGACACAGAGGCTCAGGGAGCGGTAAGTACTGTTTATTATGTATGTTGGCCCAATAGCAGCAGTTTTAAATAATAAAGACAAAGTCTCAGAACACTCCTTTTAACTTTGAACATTTATATGACATAAACTACCTGATGGATTGTTTAGAATGGCTTACCACTTACTCAAGAAATTGAAATACTCAAACGGGCAGTATTTTTCTGCCTCCCATTCACTTTGATCGAGCATGAAGTACGTAGCTGGAAAAAAAATCACTGTCTGCCTCCCATTATAATGAATGGGAGGCAGATTTCAGGCAGAATTTGGAGCTAATATTAAGGCAGAATCCATTTCAAATTCAGCTACAAATTGCACCGTGTGAACATACTCTAATACTGCTTTTATCTTATCAAGTTTCCTCTAGAATGCTGGTGCAGGTCTATTCTCACAAGGCATTTTTAATATCTTATTAGACATCAGATAAAAGATGATTATTAAGTAACTGCCTCATATAGATGTAGCATTCATTAACATGACTTTTAACGTTTGCTGCCACGATATTTTGCACCAGCAACGTGTTAAGAGTCTTAGTAGGAGCTTCCCATCAATTCAAATGAATTAGTGGGCAGCCCTTCCTCATGCCTCCTCTCACAGTGTCACAACACAAGGATAGATCATAATGGTTCTTGTGTGAGTCAGCCATTTGAATTTAGTGCCAAAGCACTAAATTCAAATAGCCAAAGGGCCAGCAACTGTGGCAGTACCTCTGCGGCACAGCACATGAATGGATCATATTAGGACAACTGCTGTTATTACCGGTGGTGGTCCCACTATCATGGACGGTAGCTCCCTATAGATCAATGGTGGCTTTCAAAAAAACCTTATGGCATAATCTGGAATAGTAATCAAGACAGAATAACTCCAAAAGGAAGAGTGACTCATCTGCACACAGCTATCTCGAGGTTGTTGTGTTCATCAGTGGAGAGAAGGGTACTGACTGGCTTTGTGAGAGGTCTAGATGTGGATCTTATTTGACAGAGAGGGTACAGGGTCTTGTTAGACTACAAAAGCCCTGCTAAAAATTCTGGGTAAGGGATATTCAAATAAGACCTCCTTGGTAGAAAGAAGAACTTGCTCTAATGCCACCTTTTGAAATGTAGCTCTCTGTAGATCAATGCATGGTTTTGAGAAAACCTAATATTGAAACCCATGCCTAGACCTTACACAGCCAGCCAATACACTGCTCTGTACTGATGAGAGGAAATAACCTCAAAACAGCTATCTGCAGATGCGTCCCTCTTCCTTTTGGAGGAATAATTCTGGCTTGGCTATTATTCCCAGATTATGCTATTAGTTGTTTTGAAAATCATGCATTAATCCATAGGGCGCTAACTTCCAAAGTAGGGTAGAGCAAGTTCCTCTTTTCCACAAAGGAGGTCTGATTTGGGAATTCAGGGTACCGTTATCTATGATGGCATAATCCTTTAGGTTGCATTGAATACAGATGACATTCTAATACTTTTCCAAATGACCTGGTTTACATGGTAATAAAAATATCACTATCATACCTGATCTTTTATTTCTGTCTACATCAGCTCCACACTCTTTTTCCCAGTCTTCTACAATTATTGATGATGTCAGATCAGTAAACTTTGTTAGAGGGCATGATGGAGAACAGCCTGGCAGAGTGACCAAGTATGGCTTTACTGAGGAGTCATTTCGGTAGTACATTTCAATAGTGTATTCCCTGGAGGATTGAAACAATAGCATTTTATTAATTATGTGACGCTAGGTTCACACCTGCGTTCAGGTTTCCCCAAAAGGAAACCTAATCTGCTTAGAGGTTACCTTCGGAAATCCGCGGACCCCATAGACTATAATGGGGTCCACAGGTTTCTGCCCGAAAAGGGCAAAAATGCCTCGGAGAGAAAAGTGCTGCTTGCAGCACTTTTCTCGCCGCATTGTTAAAGCGGAATAGGGAACAGAATTTCGAGGTGGAGACCAGGCGCAGGTGTGAACCTAACCTTACACCTATTAAGTTACAATGTAACGATATCCATTTTTATCTTATAATATATGATTTTCTAAATGCTGTGAACCAGTATTGTAGGTAACAGAGATTGAACATATTAGAAAGTGACTTTAGGATAAGCTCAATGTTACATTTTTTTTTTTCAATCCGCACTTGCCTATAGATCAAAAAAATTTCAGTAAAATCTGCAAAAAAAAGTGCTGCTTTTCTGCAACATAATGTAAAACAGTGTTTTTTGCCACAGCGTTTCTGCTGCGGCCAAAATGCTGCATTTTCGCAACATGGGGCCATGGCCTAATAATGTGACTTTTACTTATGTTAATTTTTTTCCCCTTGTCCCCTTTCCTTTGTTAGGCTGGGGCCCCACGTGGTGTACAAAGCACGGCGTTTTATAGTCACTGTGTAGTGGATGGGATTCTAGCGAATCCCATCCCCACAATGCAGTAAAATATGCATAGTGGACACACTGTCATGGTTTTGGAAATCGCAGCATGTCAATTATACCTACGGAAATGCCGGCGGTTTCCCTATAAGTATAATTGGAGAAGAAAGTCTGCAGAGGAAATCTCTGTGAACTTTCTGTGAAAAGTACTGCAGAAAAAACCGCGATGCATTGCCGCCATGGTTTTTCCCACAGTGCTTTTCTTGCTGTAGGCTGCTATGTGGGGCTTTAGCCTTAATATTGGCATGCATTCCATTGCTTAGAGACTCACTGCCATATCAGCTATTACCAGCAGGTGGCACTACCAGAAGGCATAATTTGTGGTCCTTGAATAATGTGTGTACACACGGCTGCAAAAATACTGTCTGGCCCATAGAAATCAATGGGACCGTACTTTTATCTGTAATAGCAGATAAAAACTACGGTTGTGTGCACGAGGCCTAAAAAGAGTGGAGGCTGGAGAATAAGGATTTCCTGCCGAGACAATATTCAAGCCAGTTGGCTTGAAGTGATCATGAGTAGTGCCACTGGAGCCTGCTCAGGGGACAGCCAGGTCAAAGTTTAGCCACTTTGGAGTGCATCAGTGGACTGCAGAGTGGCAGGGAGCCGGAGTGGATCGGAGTAGCTGAAAAGCTGGCCATATACACTACATTGTCTTTGGCCAAAATGGCCAATTTTGGCTATTTCAGTCAAGAAATGTAACTGTTGGAAACATTCAGTCATGGCCTTTAGTCTGCCAAAAGAAGATTGGCCATGCTGGATATTTTTGCAGTCAGTCAAAAATATGAGTCTGTAGCAGGATCGTCTGCTTTTGGTCGATCATAAGCCAACTTGTGTAGACTCGTCGGGGGATTCAACAAGCTTGGAGTGATAAAAGAAGCCCATTTTTGTATGTATTATTACTGAATCATTATTCATATGTATATCCTTAGTGAATATATTGTTTATGCATGTGTTATTAGTCTACCTCTGTGGTATGTACAGTATGTATACAAAGGTGGATGTGTCAGAAGTGAAATGCGCTTTACTGCCATGCAGGGCAAGATATTTTATAGCTTTACAACCTCTTGGTCAGGGAGGCATAGGAAGGGGGTTGTATCAGGAATTTCATCTTAAGGTCTGTAAGGGAAACAGTTCTACAAGGCAAAGGCAGAACATTCATCTTTTCCAGATGAAGATCAGTTGTTCATTCCCCAACTCAGGGAGTAAGAGGAGAATGGGGCATCCTGGCAGGAGGTGTGGCTAAGCACAAGCCATAACAGACAGTTTTTTCTTCACCACTATGTCATATCATTTGGGGCAGCAACAAAGCTGGATGTGTCCAATGCCATCAGAAGAGATCCTCCAAACTCCATGGAATAATCAGGACTTTAAGTATAAGATTATTATTGTCTTTTTCTCCTTTTATTTTTAAAAAACTGTTTGCTTGTCGTGTCACCTGATTGTCTTTTCTTTTAATGTATAGCACTGAACCCTTTGGGTATTAAATTGTTAAATTTAAGGTTACTTTGTGTTGCTCTGTGAAACCATTACCTCTTTGAATTGTGTTTGCGCCTGACTGTTGGAGAGATGCATGTATATGTGAGTGAGGTTTCTGCTGAGTCTATCAAGTCAGTGGTGATGGTGGCATGTATTTGGAGTGTTGGGATGCCATTTAAGCTTAATTTGCAGTCTGCGTAAAGGTGGAGTGCAAGATTCAGTGAGTGGAGTGTGTCAACCCCTGACAACCATGCTAGGATGGTCCATATGTGTCCCCTGTGTCAGGTGCGGATGTAGTTAATTAATGATGAGACTTCATATTATCATGAGTTAGAGGTATTCTACCAACAGTCTTACACCTGAATGAAAATCTACAACAGCTCCAGCACAGAAAAGGGCATAGATGAGAAAAATGACTCAGCCTGCACAAAAAAAATGGATATTTGTACTCGCTGTAAAATTATTTTCTTGTTGTATTCATTGGGGGACACAGCACCATGGGTATAGACCTGGCCACTAGGAGGCTGACATTAGTAATAGCAAAACTTGTCGGTTCCACCTCTGGGCTATACCCTCTCCACAGACACTGTGCAAGCTATTTTTTACCGCAGCAGTAGAAGAGAGACACAGAAACAAAAAATAATGTAGAACACAGAACAAACAGCCATCAACATGTCCTGAACCCAAAAACAAGCGTGGGATCTGTGTCCCCCAATGAATACAACGAGAAAAGGATTATACGGTGAGTGCAAATATCAATTTTTCTCACTTATTTCATTGGGGGACACAGCACAATGGGATGTTCTAAAGCAGTCCCAGAGGGTGGGAATTACATGGCCATGCGAGCAACCTAGCGCACAGCTGATTGCAGAACCTTACGACCCATGCTGGCTTTGGCAGAGGACACAGAATGGATCTGGTAGAACTTGGTGAAAGTGTGGACAGAGGCCCAGGTGGCAGCCTTGCAGCCTCGGTGGCGGAAGTCTGATGCTGAACATCCCAGGAAGCTCTGACAACTCTCACGGAATGAACCGTCACACGGAGAGGCTGATCCTCGATGGGCTGCCCTGATAACAGATCAAATCCATTTAGAGATGGAAGCCTTGGAAGCAGCCAAACCCTTGCGAGGGCCCTCAGGGAGAATGAACAAGGCGTTTGAACGACAAAAGGAGTCAGTGAGGAACAAATGAACCCGGATTGTCCTGGACCACATCCAAGAAGTGAAGAGAACGCTAATGCAGGAGCTTGGAGTCCGGCCAGAAACCACGAAGTCCAACTAGGAAATCACAAGAACTTTGGCGTTGATGGCTAGAGGGTCCTCGTTGATGGCTAGAGGGCCATGTACCAGGGGAGCTTGTGGTTCAGAGGGGAGGCGAAGAGGTCAATGTCCGGTGTTCCCCACCAAGAGCACAACTGGAGAAAGATCTGATGGTAAAGCAACCACTCGCCTGGATCAAGCTTTTCTCGGCTTAAGTAGTTTGCCGACCAAGGTTCCGTCCGTCAGAATGCCCAGAGGAAGGGGAGGAGGACATTGACCTGTAGGAAGATTTCCTAGTTCTTTGGCAAGGATGGCTCCTAGAGCTGGAACGGAAGTGGGAGAGGCCTAGAAGAAGTGGACTGAGCTGCAATCTGGGAAGGCACAGACTGTTTAAGTCTGGTAAGGTCGCCTATAGCCTGGGTAAGAGAAGCTGATGGGCTCAGGTTGACCACGTGGTAACTTGTTATTACAATGAGCACACGTGTAAAACGTGACGGCACTGGGAGGGGCCAAGGGACGAGTTGGCTCATCGTGGGAGGACATGGTGGAAGGGGCCCTAAGGAGTAAATCAAGGAGGATAGCCTACCAGACCACCAGAGGAAGTGCGATCGCCGCCTGCTGTAGGAGGCTGCACAGAGAGTATTTCCAGGTGCAGTTTCCTGCAAGGAGCTGAAGAAAAGGTCCTGAGGAGCTGCATTAGCCAGAAGGGCTGCTGGGAAACCAGCTAGCGCAGAGAAAACAGCCTCAGAAGAAGAAAACACTTCTGAGAAGCTCCAGTGAGATCTTTTGCTATTCCTAGTGTCAACCTCCTAGTGGTTAGGTTTATACCCATGATGCTGTGTCCCCCAATGAAATAAGCGAGAAAGCACCATTTTAGTTGATTAGTGACTATTTTACACCAAAATATACTGATTTCCATGATTGTGTTAGGGATAGATCAGAGGTCCCTGAGTGTTGTTGCTGGGCAGAGTAGATTGTGAGCAGTGAGAGATTACCCAAACAGAGAGCTATTGCTGAGTGACTATGTGAAGCAAAAGTACCAGTGCAGAGGTTAGTAATAGCGAATGGCAAAAAGTGTAAGACTGGCTGTCCTGAGCTCTAGGGAGAGACTGTTGAATTCAATGAAATAAGTGGGCTGGTGGTTTTGACGGACAATAGTTTTTTTTGACAGCTGGGAGAAATAGGCCGTCAAAAAAATGTCCATGTGAATATACACATTGAATTCAATGTGCTGTCAAAACGACCACATGATGACCGTTTTTCGCAGTCGTGCGAATAAACCCTAAGTGTCCATGTGAATGGAGTCGTGGTGTGCAAGCATGGTCACCAATCCACTCACTTCTATGGGACTTTCATTACAACCGGCAGTCTCATAGCACTGAATAGAATGGTGGTCTTGAATGCACCCCATGGCTCCATTTAAATGGAGCACTTTGAAGAAGTTGCAGGTCCCTACAGATAGGGAATAAGTGTATACAGTGGAAAAACAACTTCAAAGAGATGGTATGTGGACTGTGTTGGTCACTCTGTAATTTGGGATCTTGCTCCCTTTTAGTATTGTGAAATGCACAATGCACTGACACAGCCATGTGTGGTCAAGCATCATGTTAAAGGTAGTGGCACAGACACAGAGCAAGAACTATAATAAACAATTGATGCAACCCTGCAAGTGCCATCTAGCTGGGGCAGGTTGTGGCAAGGAATGGTCTCCCAGAGACCCACAACAGATAGTAGGATGGATGAAAAACTGACCCTAGTGGACTAAATGAGGGCCCTGTCCTGATCAAGGTCTGCTCAGCAAATTATCAAACCACTGCTCGGAACAAGATAAAAGTTATCTGTTATATATTCAAAAAGCTCTGTGTCATTCCAAAGAGGAGACACCCCCTTCCCCACATCTTCGCTGTACATCACTGTATCTTCAACATCTATGTGGCATTTTCGTAATGTGTGAATTTTTTGAAGTATGTGGTTAAAAAAATAAAATAAATAAAAACAATACATTTTTCTAATTTTATGTAATTAAAGGTGTTGTCTAGGCTTAAGGTTTTTATGGCCCCTCACCAATCCGGTATTTATGACCTATCCTAAGTTATATGGAAGTTGTGCATCTTTCACATTATGTTTAGAGGATCCATACTGTTGTAACCCTTAAAGGAGTTATCCTGTAAAGTGAAATAAAAACAAAACTCTGGTGTGATGCACACCATTATATTAACACTATACAATACAAAATGCTTTGTAGTCTCTTTACTCACCCCTGTACAGTCCTGATCCTTTTATTTTCAGTTGGCAGACACACACTTGCACCATGTGACTTTAAGGCCTCATGCACATGACCGGATTAAAGTACTGACCCATACATTTCAATGGGCCCATACACAAAGCTGAAGTTTTTGCAGCTGTGTGTGCGGGCTGCATTTAAGAATCGCAAATTATGGAGTAGGTCCTATATCTGTCTGCATTTGCAACTTGGCCCATTCAATAGAATGGATCGAGCTGCGAAAACCACTAATGACACCTGGATACCAATCCAGGGATCATCCATACCGCTCGTGTGCATGAGGCCTCAAGCAACTGCATCTTTCAGACTGTATTGCTGTCTGGCTCTTGTTAGCCCCGCCCCCTAATGCAAGTGAAACCAGGCAGCACTTTGCAGGGATAGGACAAGCAAGTAGAGGAGTGCACAAAGTGTGTCCACCATCTCAGAGCTGCCAGTGGACATTATTATGGCAACCAGATAAAGGAAGTACTTCACATCATAGGGAAATAGGTGAACAAAGATCTTGATTCTGCTTTATTTTTAATACTGAAGATCTACGTGGACTGCACATAGTAATAACTTTAACATTTTTGACTGTATGGTTTGAGGCATGTTTCTTTCCATGGGAATAAACTCTGCCTTTAAACTCTCTAAGGAGAACTTTTAGCAATTGTTTCCCACAAACATGTAACCTAGTCTCATTGTTTGCCACTTACCCATCATCACCTTTGTAAAGTTCAAAAATGTGGCAAGCAGCATAAGGGGCGTTTTTTCCATTGGAGACATTCAGAGCCATCTGTAGAGCAGCTATTGTGGTGTCATGCTAGGGAGGAAAGTCATATAAATCAAAGACTTGCAAAAAAGGAACATGAAAAACTGCTTCTTTAATATTAGAAAGGTGGATAAAAAAGTTGTCCAGGAATTGGAGCAGCCCATGTGGCAGGTGGGGAGGTGTAACATTTTTTTTTAAAAAAAGCATAATCATCTGTCCCTGGTGCTCTGTTGTCTGCTGCCAGTGTCCATTCAGTCTCGTGGCGGTGCTGGTGCCAGGAGGTACGGGATTTCCAGAAATGAGGTGTCGCCATGAGACTGAACAGACACTGGCGGGAGACAACGAGGTGCTGAGTACAGGTGAATGATTTTTTTATTTTACATATCCTGAGGATATGCCATGATTACATAATTGGTAGGGGGCAACACATGTATGGAGCCGCTTTCAGCACCCGTCCTGTACACAATATGGGGCTGGAAGCAGGAAGCTCTGTCTGCTGTATAGCAGCCCGGCACTGTCACTGCAGCTTTGCTTGAACTGGCTTCAATAAGTGCTGAGATGCAGTGAAGGTGCCGCTATACAGTGGACTGTGTTTTCTGCTTTCGGCTCCTGTACAGAGCAGGCACCAGAAGCGGCTCTGTACAGCTGATTGGTCCTGGGGCCATGTGTTGGCCCCCTAAGGATCAGGTATTTATGTCCTGAAGATAGGCCATAAAAAAATTAAGCCTGGATAACACCTTTAATATTTCCCCCTAATGATCCGCACTTTAATGTCCCCCTCCACAGCCCCCATCACTGCCCTCACACAATAAAATAGCCCCATCACTAGTCCCCATACAGTATGGGGGGCTAGTGAAAGGGCCACTGTATGGGGGACCAGTGAAGTGGCCACTATATGGGGAGGGAGCAGTGAAGTGGGCCACTGTATGGGCCATACAGTGACCCCTTCACTGGTCCCCCCTTATAGCAGTATTAGGTCATTACTTACCTGTCTACTCCCTAGTCCCGCTCCTACTTGCTCTGGGCACACTGTTGTGACATCATGTGCGCCTGCAACAGGAAGGAGAAGGAGGGGCTGGAGACAAGACAGGTACTGATACTTAGCTTATAGGCCTCAGACCACTGTAAGGGAGGGGTAGAACAGGAAGCTCTATTCGATATTATATAAGTATTTTATAGGTATTTTTAATAACTGGATCACAGAACCGGGAAGAACTGGCTGCATTCACTTACCAATCCCCGCTCCTGCTTATGGCCTCCTCTTCCTTTTTCAGCCTTCAATGGTCCCTGTGCACCACACATCATGTTGTGATGATGTAATGTGCTGCGCATGGGGGCCCCTTGGAGGCTGAAGAGGAAGAGTACAGTGATCAGGAGCAGGGATAGGTAAGTTATTAAAAAAACAGTGGAAATCCGGTAGTGCCCCTAAAATGCACAGGGCCCTCCAGTACCCCGGTGGACCAGTCTGATCCTGATTGTAAGTCTCACCACTTTATTATGATAGAAAAGCAATAAAGGCTCTAACGAGTGGGCATCCGATGCCCTGTTCTGTTCTGATGATTATAGAACAGGTCTTATGCTACTTCGTGTCATCGGAACAGAACAGATCGGAAGACCCCATAAAGGTGAGTGTATCACAGAAGGCACTCAGATGTCATCTGAGTGCATTCTGCTGTAAAATTGCCCCCCCGCTCAGATGGCACACTCGGTCGTGTGGAAAGCCTGGTACTAATTATTGATGTAAACAAACACACGCACATAGGCATTTTAACATACCCCAGAATACATGATTAGCTTTAGATTGCTGGATGGGTTGGTTGCAGCATATGTTAAATTTTTTAAAATGGAACCCACAAGGACTCCTGCAAATGACAAGGAAGAATGTTAATAATAATACATAAAATTATAGTAAAAATTAGAACAATAGTAATATTGGAGCAAAAGGGGGTCATTATACTATGTATGGGGGCAAAAAGGAGCCATTATGTTCTGTGTGGAGGCAAAAGCAGGTCATTATGTGTGAGTGGGGACAAAAGGGGATCATTATACTGCGTATGGGGGCAAATATTATCCATTATCCAGTATGTGGGGGAAAAGAAGGCACTTTACTATTTGTGGTGGCAAAGGGGGCTATTAAACTGTGTATAAGGCATAAAAGGACATTATTCTCTGTGTGGGGCAAAAGAGGACCGTTATACTGTGTGGTGGGCATAAGTGGGTCATTATATTGTGTATGGGGCAAAAGGGGGACTTTCTACTGTGTGTGGGCAAAAGGGGGCCATTATATGGTATGTTTTGTAGCAAAAGGACCATTATACTGTGTGAGGGGGGATAGGGGGGCATTATTCTTTGTGTGGGAACAGAAGGGGCCATTACACTGTGTGGGGTATAAGGGTCATTTTACTGTGTGTGGGGGAATAAGGGGGTCATTATATTGTGTGGGGGCAAGAGGGGGACATTATACTGTGTGTGGGCAAAAGGGCACCAATATATGGTGTGTGGGGTAGCAAAAAGGGACCATGATACTGTGAGGAGGATAGGGGGCCATTATTTTGTGTGTTGAACATTAAGGGGGCCATTATATTGTTATGCTATAGACTCGCCATCAGCTAACCCACTGCATCTACAGTAGCAGCACTTTAGATGAGATTTCTATCAATCTTATTTACATGTGGAAACTAAAAGCACAGCAGTTTTAACCCCTTAATGACGCAGGATAATTTGTATGTTAATGCTCAGTGACTTTTTTCATATTTTCCCTCCCCATCTTCCAAAATTCATAACTTTTTTATTTTTCTGTCCACATAGCTATGTGAGGACTTATTCTTTGCATTATGAGTTGTACTTTCATTTTCCACCATTTTGGGGTACAGATAATGTTTTCATTAATTTTTATTTATGTTTTTTGGGGGTCCATGTGAAATAACACTCAATTCTATCATAATTTTTTACATTTTGTTTTTACGGCGTTCACTCTGCATTAAAAATGACATGGCAGCTTTGTCCGGCGGGTCAGTACGATTACGGCGATACCATGTTTATATTGGTTTTTATTATGTTTTACTGCTTTTACAAATAAAACATCATTTTTTGAAAATAAAGGATTTTGTTGGGGTCACCGTATTCTGACGCCTATAACTTTTTTACTATACTGCTGACGGAGATATGTCAGGGTACTTTATTTGCGGGACAAGTTGTACTTTTTATTTGTACCAATGTTTGGTATGTATGACTTTTTGATCACTTTTTATTGTTATTTTTTGGGGAAAGCAAAGTGACCAAAATACGTAATTTGCGCATTGCGGTATATATTTTTTTTACGGCGTTCACCATATGGGATAAATAATGCTATATTTGGATAGTGGGGACTTATACTCACGTGGGGATACCTAACATGTTTGTTTATATTATTATTTTTTTAATATAAAGGTGGGGTTTTTTAACGTTTTATTATTTGTATATTTATTTTTGTGTGTCTTTACTATGCGTTTCTGTGTTTTTTCACTTTTTATCTATCCTACAAGGGGACTGGAAGCTGGGATCTCAGATCCCCTGTGCAATGTCCTGCAATACATAGTACTGCAGAACATCGCACAGTAGTTCCTATGGGAACTGTGCATAGGAAGTCAGGAGGCATTATAGCGCCGTAACAGTACTGAACTGAGCGTAAACTATATACATGCGACGTAATAGTACATTGCGGAGCGGAAAGGGATTAAACCCACAACATGTCAATTATTGCTGTGGTATTGCTGCTTACCCAATGCAAAGGCTGAAAACTACAGATGTACAGCAAGTTCAGCAGGGGTTGTTGCAGCAAAACCATCCAATTTCAGGTGTCTTTGCTGCAGCAGCTTTTAGAGGAACACATTGTTGGCACATGAGTTGGCCCCACAAAGCGGCCCACTGAGGCTCTATGAAACCTGGATCTGCCCATGCATAGGTTTTGGTGTCAAGGGCTGTCTGGAACAGCTGATCTGTGTGGGGTAAAATTGTCAGAACCCCATCAATCTGATACTGATGACCTATGCTGAGAATAGGTGATCAGGATAAACAATGCCCCCCATTCCTGAAAACCCCTTTAAATTCAACATATGGTTGTGCCCTAATACTTTATTCTTTATTACTATTTAATACTCAGTTAGGTATGACATGCAGGATAACCACAGTGATTGTATGTGATAAAATAGCCAGCACAATATGTGTTACAGAAGTGATCAGGAGAATAGTTCCAAATATAAGGTATGCTGATACATCCTCTCTCTTTTGTATTCACTTCTGTGCCAACAATCTGCATGGAAACTGCTACAAAAACAGCATGTATGACTTGAGCCTCAGAGGATTCAAAGAACTACAAAATAAACATGCAATCCTTAAGATATACTATCAGTTTTATAGCGCCAAGTAACCCCTCTAAGGGCATGTTCACACTGCTGATTTCCAGTGTAGAATTCAGTTTGTATTTTTTGTTAAAATCTGCATAAAAAGGCATGTATACCTTATCCCACTTTTTTAATGGACATCCTTAGTTCACATAACACAGAATTTTTCATGTGCTGATTTGAAATTATCACTGGGGGAAAAAAAAATCCAAAGTTCAGCCTTGGATATCTGTCAATGGCATACCTACCATGGAACCAGGGGTAGGTGGTGTAAAATCAAAAAACTGATTTTACAGCACAATAAAATAAGCCATGGCCTAAGGAGAGAAAGAATTGTTTTACTGTCCTTTACTGCAGAACATCACAGTGACTTGCAGAGAACTGGCTTCTGGTGTATGTAGATCTTTGTATATAGGACCCTCAAGACCAGTTTGTCTACTGCCTCTGAACACATTCTAGCTGGTATTGAAGCATTTCAGTAAATGTTATTTTGTCTCTGGTTTCTAGGTACAACTAAGGCCGATTCCCAAAGTTGCATTTTTGTACATTGCAGCATGTCAATTATACCTATGGATATGCTGCCATTTTCCATATAGGTATAATAAAAGCAGAAAGTCTGCAGAGGAAAACTCTGATGACTTTCTGTGAAAAACACTGAAAAAAAAAACGCTATGCGTTTCCGCCGATGTCTTTTCTGCAGCGTTAGTGGGTCCTTAGTCTAAAACAGTTTTACTTTTAGTCAGTTTAATAAACCTGCCACAGTGTTTCCTTTATGAACAGGAAGTTAAACTATCAATACAGGTCTATGGGAATCAGGACAAATCTCTAAAAGACATACAGGTGCATCTCAATAAATTAGAATATCTTTGAAACGATTATTTCTTTCAGTAATTAAATTAAAAAAGTGACCTCCTATATTTTCTGGATTCTTTACACACAGAGTGTTCTATTTCAAGTGTTTTATTTCTGTAAATGTTGATTATGGATTACAGGTAATGAAAACCAAAATCTAAGAAAATTAGAATATTGTAAAAAAGTTCAGTATTGTAAATTCAGTGTGTCACCTGCCAAGGTTTCCTAAGCCTTTAAATAGTCCCTCAGTCTGGTTCAGTAGGACACACATTATGGAAGACGCTGATTATGAATTGAATTACTGAAATGAACGAACGTTTCAAAAATATTCTAATTTATTGAGATGGACCTGTACATTGTGAATCTCACCCCCTGGTGATGCTGAAAAAAATAAAGTGCATCAGAGGAGCAGAGAGGTCAGTGCTCCAGAGGGGAATACATAAATGCACAATAAAGTTGTCAGTAAGTTATTCAGAAACATTATACTACGCTTCAAAATATTTTTTACTGAAGTGCTTCTTTAACCAGTTCCAGACCGTCCATTGACTATATATGTCCAGGTGGTCCACTTTTAACCCTGCAAGGACATACTGAAGTGCTACTTTAAAGCCGGTTGTTGACATATATATGTCCAGGTGCATAAATAAGCTCTGACCCTTGTGCTTTAGGCCGTGGCCCCACGTGGCATAAATGCCATGATTTGCCACGGCAGAAACGGCGTGGAAAAAAATTGCGGCGTTTTACAGTCAGAGCAAAGTGGAAAACCACGCTGCAGACACGTGATTTCCAAAAAATTGCAGCATGTCAGTTATACCTACAGAAATGCCCCCATAGGTATAATTGAAACAAAAATTCCACAGAGGAAACCTCTGCGAACTTTCTGTCTAAAGTGCTGCAGGAAGAACCGTGATGCGTTGCCAATGTGGTTTTTCCCGTAGCGCTTTTTTACTGTGGGACGCCACGTGGGGCCTTAGCCTTAAGCTTCACAATCTACTGTTTTTATTTGGGAAACCAAAATGTTAAAACCATTGGCATCAATGAACATGTTGAAAACTTGGACATGATTGTAGAGATTTCTTGAGATGTGAGATTCCATTTAGATCTTAAATGTAACTGAACAGTCCACATCAGAAGCATACAGCCCCTCGATCCTTTCTCTTCATACTACATATACCAACTTACAAATAGTAGAAGTATTTTCAGTTGCATTGATGTTGAGGTCTAGTGAAACCAGAAAACTTAAATATAGAGCTATAAAAATTTAATGGAAGAATATCAGTCTAGCTTACCTCCTTGTAACCTGGATTTCTCATGTTGTTTGTATACGTCAAAAAAAGTTGAAATGCCCATGTCAGATAGCTGAGACAGTGTCTCCATAAGATCTTTGGTTGCCCAGTTTGGCAGTGTATAATTGTGCATTTGCTATAACAAATCAAACCAACAATTTATATACAGTTTATTTTAGCTAGGCCTCATTCGCACTTCTCTTTGTAACTACACCTAACATTGTTCTGCATTGGGGCCTTTCAGCTTTCGTAGAATGACATTGGTTCCATATTCTGCATGTCGTCCTTGTGGATGGAATATGATTGTAACATATTCAAGTCTGAATGAAGCCACAGACAGCAATCAGCTGTGATTACTATAAGCCCCAGTCCTCTGTTTCTCCAACTCATACTCTGAAGATTCAAACAGCTTAAATATGGGGAACATTATAGTGGGGTCTAATTTTCTTGACTGACATAATTGTCCTTTAGGTTTCTTTAGCTGGAAAATAAAATCACTGGTGACCAATGACCCCCTTAGTTCTTTCCTAGACACCCAGGGATAGCTAAGGCAGCTTTTTAGTTTAAAGAGGACTTTTCACGTCCTCATGTATATGCTGTTTTACAGCACACGGCTATGGACGAATACAGAGAGAGGGGGCGTTCCTAACCGCCCAGTAATGACGCTGAGCTGTGAGGAACACCCCCCAGTACATTGCTATGGACGCGTAGTGTCAGGGGGGGCATTCCTCACAGCGCAGCTAAACAGTCAGGAACGCCCTTCTGACAGTGAACAGTCCCGGATATCTCCAGCCCCGGGGCACATACCGACAAAGCCGGCAGTGCGCTGAATTCAGCACGCTGTCGTCTTTCTAGCAGTATGTAAAACAGCATATATATGAGGACGTATAAGGTCCTCTTTAAGGAACCTATAAACAGCACGGAAGATAGAGAGACCTCAGGACATGAAAGGTGCATGTGTTGTCTTCATTATGGTAAACTTTGCGGTAGAGAGTAATACTGCCATATTGTTCCCGGGTAGTGCCAACATTAATTGCCTGCAAGCAATAACAGTAAAACTAACAGTGCTAGACAATGAATAGGACTACTGCCGGATCTGTAACCGGTTAATCCAGTATTAGAAAAAATAAACTTTTTTCCAGAAACAATGACACATTTATCCATGGGTTGTGAATGACATAGGAGTTCAACCCCATTCAATTAAAGTACAGGGCACAACCCAAGTTTAAGATAATATATAACAAGGAAGGAGAAAGCAGATGGGCATAAGAAGAGAGGAAAACATATATTATATATCAATGTAAAATTCCAGTGCCAAACAGCTGTGCTAAATGGTCAAGGAATTGTATTTTAGTGACCAAAATAATGCCTTAGTGCAGGGCTGTTATAACATATAAATCCTTGGATGACAAATACCTAGCAAATGTCATTGCTGGAATGCACAGCGCTATGCACTCACAGCCATTAATAGTGATAAATACTAGGGCGTTCCATATGGGAAAACATCACAGCACCCGGGATAATCCCTGCTCTGTCTCAAAGTCGCTTTATGTATCGCGGCTGATAAATAAATAAAATACGGCTGTTCATATGTTGGTCACAACTAGTACTGGAGTGTAGTGAATGTGTCCGGCACAAGCAGGGAGTCACCAGCGATGCTGGAGCTAGAAAACATCTCCAGCATTTAAAAATCCCCGCTGTCTCTAGGCTACTATGTGATGCAAGGCTGAGAAAAAGATAGGCGAGTATATGGAGGCGGGTGGTGTCATAGCCTCTGTATTAGAATGCCATTACAGCATCAATCTCAGCCGTTGCTTTCTCCACAATATTCACTGTGCGGTGAATGTCCACACAAAATGCATCTAGCTTCTATAAGGAAGGCACTTGGAAGATTGCTAAGTATGGAGTGGTGGGATAAATTCTATCTATCCCTCAGTATTCTATCCCTAAAGCTACACCAACCCCTAGAAGAAGCCAAGTACTCGGTGAAACATGCATTGGGTGGTGGGAGGGACAGAGAGAATTTATCCCACCACTCCATATTTAGCAATCTCCCAAGTGCCTTCCTTATAGCAGCTAGTTGCATTATGGTCACTAACATACAATTATAGTGGGGGAAAAAAGTATTTAGTCAGCCACCAATTGTGCAAGTTCTCCCACTTAAAAAGATGAGGCCGGCCTGTAATTGACATCATAGGTAGACCTCAACTATGAGAGACAAAATGAGAAAACAAATCCAGAAAATCACATTGTCTGATTGTTTTAAAGAATTTATTTGCAAATTATGGTGGAAAATAAGTATTTGGTCAATAACAAAAGTTCATCTCAATACTTTGTTATATATCCTTTGTTGGCAATGACAGAGGTCAAACGTTTTCTGTGAGTCTTCACAAGGTTGGCACACACTGTTGCTGGTATGTTGGCCCATTCCTGCATGCAGATCTCCTCTAGAGCAGTGATGTTTTGGGGCTGTCGCTGGGAAACACGGACTTTCAACTCCCTCCAAAGGTTTTCTATGGGGTTGAGATCTGGAGACTGGCTAGGCCACTCCAGGACCTTGAAATGCTTCTTATGAAGCCACTCCTTCGTTGCCCTGGCGGTGTGCTTGGAATCATTGTCATGCTGAAAGACCCAGCCACATTTCATCTTCAATGCCCTTGCTCATGGAAGGAGGTTTGCACTCAAAATCTCAGGATACATGGCCCCATTCATTCTTTCATGTACACGAATCAGTCGTCCTGGTCCCTTTTCAGAGAAACAGCCCCAAAGCATGATGTTGCCACCCCCATGCTTCACAGTAGGTATGGTGTTCTTTGGATGCAACTCAGCATTCACTGTCCTCCAAACACGACGAGTTGTGTTTCTACCAAACAGTTCTACTTTGGTTTCATCTGACCATATGACATTCTCCCAATACTCTTCTGGAACATCCAAATGCTCTCTAGCACACTTCAGACGGGCCCGGATATGTACTGGCTTAAGCAGGGGGACACGTCTGGCACTGCAGGATCTGAGTCCCTGGCGGCGTAGTGTGTTACTGACGGTAGCCTTTGTTACGTTAGTCCCAGATTTCTTCAGGTCAGGTCATTCACTAGGTACCCACGTGTGGTTCTGGGATTTTTGCTCACCGTTCTTGTGATCATTTTGACCCCATGGGATGAGATCTTGCGTGGAGCCCCTGGTCGAGGGAAATTATCAGTGGTCTTGTATGTCTTCCATTTTCTAATTATTGCTCCCACAGTTGATTTCTTCATACCAAGCTGCTTGCCTATTGCAGATTCAGTCTTCCCAGCCTGGTTGCAGGTCTACAATTTTGTTTCTGATGTCCTTCCACAGCTCTTTGGTCTTCACCATAGTGGAGTTTGGAGTGTGACTGTTTGAGGTTGTGGACAGGTGTCTTTTATACTGATAACAATGTCAAACAGGTGCCATTACTACAGGTAATGAGTGGAGGACAGAGGAGCCTCTTAAAGAAGAAGTTACAGGTCTGTGAGAGCCAGAAATCTTGCTTGTTTGTAGGTGACCAAATACTTATTTTCCTCCATAATTTGAAAATAAATTATTAAAAAATCAGACAATGTGATTTTCTGGATTTGATTTCTCATTTTGTCTCTCATACTTGAGGTCTACCTATGATGACAATTACAGGCCTCTCTCATCTTTTTAAGTGGGAGAACTTGCACAATTGGTGACTGACTAAATACTTTTTGTCCCCACTGTACATGACCATTTAGTACAGCTGTTTGGCACTGGGATATTTCATTAATATAAAGTGAGGAAATACACAATTATTTAATACTATATTATTGTATCTTTTTGAACAGAAGTATAAGTTTAATGCTTTGGGGCCACAGTGCAAAATTTGTAATGGGGCCCCATTTCTACATCATTCCATTTAAAATAGTGATAGATTTCATGTGGAAGAGGGACCTTTGGGGTCTCCAAGGGTTCAGGGCCAGTAGCAACAGCTACCTGTACATGCCCTGGAAATGAGAAAAAAGAGGGGAATAAAAGTACAGAGCTGGTCAAACAAGTGCAGCTAGTGGACGATTCAATTATTAGGGGAACAGATACGGCTGTCACAAAGACCAGGATCGCCAAACAATGTTTGGCTCATCATTGATCGAGTTAATAGATTACTAGGAGGGGCAGGTGAGGTTCTACCAGTGATGTTGCACACTGGCACAAATGTCAAAGCTAGAGGTAGGTGAAAGGTTCTTAAAAAGTATTTCAGGGATTTAGACTGTAAGCTGAAGAACCACACAGGAGAGGCAGCAGGAAATTTTCGGTTTCTGTTCTTGGAGAACTGGGCAGACTTTGCTGGGGGCTACAGCTTTTAAGATCAGGATGGACTGGATGGACTACACCTCAATTGGGAGGGTGTAGGTGTTTTGGGGGAGAAAATAGCTAGAAGGTTGGAGTCTTTAAACCAAAATGTTCCAAAATGTCTGGGCGACTCCTGCAAAGAGAGGTGACCACCCCCTTTCCAGGAAGAGTAAGAGATTCTACCAGACCGGACAGAATGCTCCTGCATTTGCTGGGCTCCTGGTCATATTATACTTGACAAGTGTACTTTATGTGCCAGTCACGTAAAAGAAAGTGGCATGACCAACACATTTTCTGCCCATGTCACAAAAGGGACATGTACTTTGGAAGGGGTGGGATTGTAAAAAGGGAGTGTGGTCATATAAAAAATATGTCCCTCAAAAAGTTGGCTAGTATGGTTTAAACTAGAGACTGGGGGAGCACCATAATATATGTAGAATGTGGTAGAATGTGAAGATTTGTGGACAGGAAACCATGGCTAAGTAATGCAACTGGGGGTGGAGTAGGGGGCGGGTTGAAAGGAGGAGAAGGGATAAGGAAAACAGATGAAGTGCATATATGCTCATGCCAGACTAACAAAATGGAGGAATTAGAACTGATATTGTTGGAAGAGAAATATAGAAATATGACAACGTAGACAAACGACAGTACAAATAGGAAAGGGGGAAGAGTTTGCTTGTAAGTAAAATCTTGCCTTAAGCCTGTTCTTCGTTATGACATCTGTGAGGAAAATGTAGAAGTGGAGTCCGTAAATAAAGAATAGTAAAATACTGATGGGGTTTGGTACAAGTTCCCAGGTATAATGGGGGAAGTAGAAAATGTACTAAGAAGACAAATTGATGAGGACGCAAACATAATGAAGTAGTTATTAGAGGGGACTTCCTTCCATTACGTGAATAGAAATTGGGAGGCAGAAACCTGCAGGTCCAAAAAGGTAACAGGTTTTAATAGGAAATAAAAGACAATTACCTGTCACAACTAGTGCAGGACCCAACAATGGGGGAGGCTCTGTTAGACCTAATTTTGACAAACATACCTGACAGATTTTCAAAAGTGGAGGTCGGGGGTCATCTAGGTAACAGATAATTCGTTTTCATTTATATTTTAATTGAGGGTCTGCAAAAACACAAAATTGCAGGAAGACCAATCTTGTCCACCTTATTGGCATAAACTGGGACAATGTCTTCAAAAGGAAGGGAACACAAACTAAATGGGACATTTTCAAATACATCCTACTAGGGCATGTGAAAGATACCTTATGGGAATAAAGATATTAGAAACAGTAGAAAACCAATGTTGCTAACTAAAACGGTAAAGGGTACAATGAATGATAAAAAAAAGCATTTAAAATACTTAAACAAGAATGAAGTGATGTGGCATAAAAATAAAAACATAAAAATATTGTGTAAAAGACATAGAAAAGCAACAAAGATTGGACAGAGAGAGAATATCTTCCAAGGAAAATAAAAGTAATCCATAAATTATTATTTTTCAACTACATAAATAAGAAAAGAAAAACTGAAAATGGTGGGCCCTCTCAAAAATAATCTGGGTGTAATGGTGGAGGAAGATAGGGAAAAGGCAGATCTATTAAATGCCTTCTTCTCTGCATAGGAATATCCAATGTCATGATTAGGGATAATGTACATTCTCCATTACATGTTCAGGAACAAATGCGATACCCCCTTCAAAATACTAAAATAGACAAATCACCAGGACAGATGGCGTACACCCCCGAGTTCTGAGGGAATTATGTACTGTGATAAACAGAACCTTATATCTATTATTTAAGGATTCGGTAATGACTGAGACTGCTCAACAGGACTAGTGCACAGCAAATGTGATGCCAATTTTCAAAAAGGGGTGTATATGCGAGCCTGGAAAATGTAGGCTGGTAAACTTGACCTCCGTTGTGGGAAAATTATTTGAAGGGTTTCTAAGAGATGCTATCCTAGAGTATGTCAATGATATGCATCAGGGGTCAGCAACCTTCGGCACTCCAGCTGCTGTGAAACTACAACTCCCAACATGCTCCATTCACTTCCATGGTAGTTCCAAGAACAGCAGAGCAAGTATGCATGCTGGGAGTTGTAGTTTTACAACAGCTGGAGTGCCAAAAGTTGCCTACCCCTGATATACATGAAATCTCAATGGTATAGACCTATAACAGTATCAGCATGGGCTTATGATAGATCAGTTCTGTCAGACTAATCCTATGAGGAGGTAAGTTCTAGATTCAACCTGGGTAATGCTGTAGATGTATATATGGACTTTTCAATACTGTACCACACCAAAAGTTGGTATACAAAATAAGAATACTGAGACTAGGGATAGATGTGTAATTGGTTTATCAATTGACTTACAGATAGGAAAGGATGGTGGCTATTAATAGTACATAGTCTGATTAGGTTACAGGCACCTGTATGGTGCCACAGAGGTCAGTGTTAGGTCCTCTTCTTCTTTTTTAATATATTTATTCATGATCTGGTAGAAGGTTTACACAGTACAAACTCAATATTTACTGATGATACTAAGCTTTGTAAAGTAGCCAGCACTGAGGAGGAAAATGTAATATTACAGAGGGATCTAGGAAAGCTGGAAGCATGGACTGGGAAATGGAAAATGAGTTTTAGGCCCCTTGCAGACGACTATGGGCGAGTTCAGTGTGCAATCCGGGTTTTCCCCAGATAGCATACTGACCCATTAATTTCTATTGTCCCACGCATTTGACCGTGTATTACACAGTTCCATGTGTGGGCCAACAGTCCAGGTCGCAAAACTCAGGACAGGTTCTATACCACAGCCGTCTGCAAGGGGCCTTAATGTAGATAAATGGGCCATGGAAACAACTTTTACAATTATGCAATAAATAATAAAACATTGGCTAAAACTACTACTGAAAAAGGAAAGGATGGTTATGACAAGAACATAGATTTTCCTCTATACAATTCACTGGACAGACCACATATGGAATAATTGTGCAATTTTTCGCAGCTTTATATAGGAAAGGTATAGTTGAACGAGAATGGGTATAGAGGAGGGTGAATAAGGGGATAGGGGATTATAGTAAAAAGACTGGTTATCAAACTTGGTGGTGTTCAGTTTGGAAAAAAAGATGGTTTAGGGGTGACCTAGTTAAAATGTACAACTATATGAATGGACAGTACAGAGACTGTTCCCATGATCTCTTAACACCTAGGCCTATGACAAGGGGCATCCACTACATCTAGAGGATAAAAGGATTTACCATATTTATAGTCAGGGATTCTTTACAGTAAGAATGGTGAGACCAATGGCTGATAACTTCTACAAATTCAAGAGGGGCCTGGATGACTTTCTTGAAAGTAAAAATATCATAGTTATGGGAACTAGAATTTTTGGGATAGAATGTTGATCCAGGGAATTAGTTCAAATGCATATTGGACTTGGGAATATTTTTTTTCCTCTGGTTGGAAGATTGCTGTTCGCCTTATGGGTTTTTTTTTTTGAGCTTCTGACTCAACATGGTAGGTTTATAGGTTGGACTTGTGTCTTTATGCAACCTTATCAACTACAGTATGTTAATATGCTACATATGCTGTTCTATACTGTATATATTCTCCATTCTTGGAACCCTGCTTTCTTATTGGTTAGTTGGAGTCCTAAGATACTGGGACCAAGTTGCATTTACTCAACTCACACACACACACACACACACACACACACACACACTATATATATATATATATATTTATATGTATGTGTCATTTGTATAAATATAGTTGATTTTTTTTTCACTTTGATAACTATATAAAACATTATATGGCTAAAGTCAGACATTACTGTTTCAAAGTATAAAAATATGGGGGTGAAATGAATAATATACAGTTGAAAACAGAAGTTTACATACACTATATAAAAAGACACATATGCATGTTTTTATCACTATCTGACATGAAATCAGAATAAACCTTTTCTGTTTTATGTCAATTAGGATTACCAAAATTATTTATATTTGCCAAATGACAAAATAATGAGAGAGAGAGAATTTTTAAGGCATTTTTATTACTTTTTGCAAACTCAAAATTTTACATACATTTCATTAGTATTTGGTACCATTGCTCTTAAACTGTATCACTTGGGTCAAACATTTTCGATATCCTTCCACAAGCTTCTCACAATAGTTGGTAGGAATTTGGGTCCATTCTTCCTGACAGAACTGGTATAACCGACCCATGTTTGTAGGCCGCCTTGCTCGCACTTGTCTTTTCAGCTTTACCCATAAATTGTCAATGGGATTGAGATTAGGGCTTTGTGATGGCCACTCCAAAACATTTACTTTATCCTTAAGCCACTTTGTAACCAGTTTGGCAGTATGCTTCGGGTCATTGTCCATTTGGAAGACCCATTTGCTCCCAAGCTTTAACTTCCTGGCTGATGTCTTGAGATGTTGCTTCAGTATTGCCACATAATGTTCTTTCCTTATGATGCCATCTATTTTGTGAAGTTCACCAGTCCCTCCTGCAGCAAAACAATCCCACAACATGGTGCTGCCAACCCCATGTTTCACAGTTGGGATGGTATTCTCATTATTCTGACATTTGGCAAATATAAATAATTTTGGTAATCCTAACTAACCTAAAACAGGAAAGGTTTATTCTGATTTCATGTCAGATAGTGAGAAAAACATGCATATGTGTATTTTTATATAGTGTATGTAAACTTCTGATTTCAACTGTATGTATATATAGCTAAATTATAATATCCTTTAAATGTATATTGATATACAATGCAAATACATTTACCTCACAGAGAAAAGCGTCATATACTATCCACCACTTGTGATCTTCATTCAAGTCCTTAGCTGAGTAACCAGTGTCATTTTGTAAACTATTTATAAACTCCTGTAAGAAACAAGTGAGTAAGATGTCAGGATAATATTGTCCTCTATGTATTAGGCATTATACTCAGACTTTGTACTGTAGATGTCTTCTCTGTTATCTCTGATCAATCCAAAACATAATGGGTTATATTTATTGTTCTCTTATGACCGTTTTCTGGGGTCAAAACCGGGGTTTTGTGACTTTTTGTTAAATAGTATTATTCTACAATATTCAAGACCTTTAAGGGTTAATTGTATTCTGCTGACATAACTCTTGTAACTTATGGTGCATGGGTGTGGATAGAGTATGACTATTTTGGTATTGTCCAAATACAGTAGTAGAAAGTATAAGGATGTTGGGAAACACCCCCTTTCATGAATATAAATGACTGACAGACACACGTCTGGGGCTCACTCTCGGTGGGGGTCTCCCTCTCCCTGTGGGGATCTGTCCCTGTCTCTCACTTTGGGTGTCTCTATCTCACAACCTGGTTATTTCCTCTAAGACCTTGGGAAGGATGGCAGAATCGTCCTGCAGAAGACCAACACACATTGATGAATAAGCATGAGCCAAGATGATGCAAGAGAACCACCTTGAAGAAACCTAACGCTACACTTCTCCTAAGAAATGTAAGACATTGACTGATATTTCTGTTATGCTGGAAGATTTCCATGTATCTGTTTTTCCATGAAGACTTCAATAAATCTCCATGTTTTATATGAAGCCGAGTCCTCCAATAATGTTACCTTAGGGGTCAACACGTGAGTAAGGATTTCATTCAATTGTAGACTATTTTACAGTTTACGGACATTATTTTACACTTTTTAAATGTGACTTGTAACAAAAATGGTCACAAATGGCATTTTTACACTGCCTTCACCACATTCTGAAAAGAGCATGGGTCAGTGGCCATCCATCCAACCAAATTAATCATCATGTAAGCCAGCTTACTGGTTTAATTGATGATTGAAATCTATGCCAGCAATGAACTGGTGCAGATTTCAGTCTAGGCACATGGACACCTAGAGGAGGCACCTAATTTATGATGAGACATGTGCATCCAATGCTGGTGCAGGCGATATCAAGGCAGGCATGGAAAACATTACACTTACTACACTACTTTAAATGTGGCTAGGTGGTTATCTGGCCGAGTTATGGGATGGGCACATGAATTCTACAGCACCTTGGGGCCTATGCCCTCCCTACCCAGGCTGGTTCAGGAGAATTGATTGTCCAGCATGGGCAAGAGAGGAGGTTTCAGCTCTCTGTTGTGCCATCCACTTTGTAAATTGTAGGCTAATCCTAGCTTGTGGAATATTTGGTGTCCTGTTTCCAAGCAGGTCACACATTCAGGTCTGATAGTCATTCTTATATGGGTACTGTATGCACTGCTCATCTAAGTGCCCCCAGTTGTTCACGAAAATCCATGGGGGTCCACTGCTGGCCATTATTTAATCCTATCAAGAGGAGGTAGATAGGCATCCAGGTACATATAACCCTCTTTATTCATTTCTAAGTGAGTTGTTGGATTAGCTGTAACTTCCATAAACTTTAGTGGAGATGGCCATGTGCGTGCATGACCCTCTCTTCTACAGTATATGTGACTGCTGTAGGGTATCAAGTGGCATCCAGGTCTGAAAAGTGAGATAGGGGCCCTTAACATTCTTTCTGGTCCTAATAGATAACATACAGATATAGTATAAAGAATAGCTATGGAACAATAGCTCAAAGAGGTTTCACATTTCTCAAAGAGAAATTTCAAACAGTATCTCAGTAATACTGCAACAACTGTTCTGCAAGTTATATGGGACTGCATTTTTTACATGTGGTTTTCCTCCAATACTGTGCAGCTTAAATGTGTGGGACATATTTAATAATACTTGTTTACTGCGTTATTATGTTTACATGCAACACACCAGCATAATTCAGCGCCTGGTGTAGCTCGATTCCACTTTCCCGCACAGAAAACCTTAATAAACAAGTTATAGTGTGTGCAACTTACAATCTAGACTTCCTTTATCTGACACTGAGAAAAAGTGTTAGGGGTTACATAAATGAGGCACTACATCTGGGCACCATTCTTTTTAATGCAATTGTACTGTACGGTAAATACTGGATGCCCCAGTACTTTCTTGAAAATGGAGCTCTAAATGCTGAACTGTATGACTGTGATGATCCCTAACATATTATACATTTGGTATAATATGACAGTTTCAAAAATGCAGTGTAGCTATGTGACTGTATCCTATAGTATATGAGGATTGGAGATGACCCCACAGTACCTATAGTGATAAGGTTCCCTCCAAAGGCTAGTTTCATGCTAGAATTGTACTGTCTGGCAGAAGATATTTTTTCAGTTAAAACAAAACAAAACAAAACGCCAAAGGAAGGACCTTAACATTACACTCAATGATGACGGATACAAACGTAAAGTATTGTGTTTGTATCCACCATTATGGCGATTTTAATGGCCATTGTTCTTATTCTCTAACAGATCAGACTAAAAGATATTACAAAGCTAATGTGAAACTAGCCAGACAGAGAAACATACATTTGATGGCCTAATCTAACATTTCTAAAATGCAATGGTGGAAGCAAAAACATAGTTTTCCATGAAGTGTAGATATTATTCAACTTACCTTATATGGATATATAAGATTGTAAAATTCCTTTGATCTATATGTTTCATTTTGTAGTTTGTTGTACTGAGGGCAATTTTTTAGAGGAAAGTAAAGCAACTAGAATAAAACAAAATCACATACATTACAGCTATCTGCTTACTATTTATGGCATGATTTTCTGATGTCTGAATATGGAGGTCATTAGGTTAAAAGGCATTTATATCTTAAAGGGAACCTATCACATGGTAACTGCAGTGCAATTTGCAGGCAGCATGTCAGAGTAGAAGGACCTGAGCAGACTGATACATAGTTTAATGCAAAATATTCAGTTAAAGGTCTTTTTTTTTTTTTTTTCATGGACAGTGTGTCCGTCAAAAAAACAAAAACACAACCATGTCCTTTTTTTCCACTGATTATGGATGCATCATGGATGCAACAATGGAAGTCTATGGGTCTGTGGAAAGAAATGGATGTTTCACAATCCAGAGACATAGAAAACATAGGAACTATTAAAGAAAATTGTTCATGGTTCTGAAAAACAGATCAACCACGGACTGCACACCACCTGCAAATAAGAAAGGATGAGTGCTGTCCATAATTATCACAGAAATCATTTGTCTAGAAAATGTACATGTGTGAATATGGCTTAACTTGTATTTTATTTGTTTTTGTACTTGCTCATTTTGGGCTTAGTAGTCGTGTGACTGCCCTTTCGGTGATTTACAAAACTCTTCAAAGGAATTCTTAAAACTCACTTTGTCCTCATTGAGTGGCACTGTATGCACTGGAATTGGTTTCCATGCGATATTTTTATTCCAGATTTGCCTGCCAACAGGTGGATATAAGCCAGCGAGGTTTGCCTGGGCACTCATTAAGGTACGATCCATATCTGTACTTCTCACGTAAACCTAAAAGCAGAATATGTCACGTCAGAATACCTTACCACTGTGCTCTACATACATGAAGATGGTGGACTGCCAGAGCTGGCGCAGCCTGAAGCATTGATCGCAGTCAGCAAGGCTATGAATTTACTGCGACATAAAAATACTTTTGGTAGGTTTATGCTATTTCTAGATTTACTCTATAGCCAGAGTCATTAATCCCAGTGAGAAAACAGTGATACTGTATGCTACCATAAAGGTACAATAATTTTATCAGATAATAGCATTACAGTCTTTATGACCCTTTGAAATGTCAAATGGTGTACATAGGAGGTCAGTAAATGGGAGCAAGAGGTATTAATGGGGTATCAATTGATTGCCCATAAGGATGCATGTCTCTTGCCTGTCCTGGTCATTTATTAGAATGGCCTACATTTAAAATTGTATTCCAGTTTTAGCAAATAAAGGTAATTCTTTTGATCAAAAAAGTTCTACATTTTCCAATATACTTTCTGTTTCAGTTCTTCACAGTTTTAAAGATCTTTGTTTGCTGTCATTCAACATGACCTTTATTGTTAACTTCTGGCAGGTAAAAATCATCCCTGGCCATATGATGATCACACTGGTACAAGGCTAGGGACACAGCTCTGACACCCATACTGTAACTGAAATGACTTGTGCACCTACAGTACAGACCAAAAGTTTGGACACACCTTCTCATTCCAAGAGTTTTCTGTATTTTCATGACTATAAAAATTGTAGATTCACACTGAAGGCATCAAAACTATGAATTCACACATGTGGAATTATATACTTAACAAAAAAGTGTGAAACAACTGAAAATATGTCTTCTATTCTGGGTTCTTCAAAGTAGCCACCTTTTGCTTTGATTACTGCTTTGCACACTCTTGGCATTCTCTTGATGAGCTTCAAGAGGTAGTCACCTGAAATGGTCTTCCTACAGTCTTGAAGGAGTTCCCAGAGAGGCTTAGCACTTGTTGGCCCTTTTGCCTTCACTCTGCGGTCCAGCTCACCCCAAACCATCTTGATTGGGTTCAGGTCTGGTGACTGTGGAGGTCAGGTCATCTGGCGTAGCACCCCATCACTCTCCTTCTTGGTCAAATAGCCCTTACACAGTCTGGAGGTGTGTTTGGGGTCATTGTCCTGTTGAAAAATAAATGATGGTCCAACTAAACGCAAACCGGATGGAATAGCATGCCGCTGCAAGATGCTATGGTAACCATGCTGGTTCAGTATTCCTTCAATTTTGAATAAATCCCCAACAGTGTCACCAGCAAAGCACCCCCACACCATCACACCTCCTCCTCCATGCTTCACGGTGGGAACCAGGCATGTAGAGTCCATTCGTTCACCTTTTCTGCGTCGCACAAAGATACGGTGGTTGGAACCAAAGATCTCAAATTTGGACTCATCAGACCAAAGCACAGATTTCCACAGGTCTAATGTCCATTCCTTGTGTTCTTTAGCCCAAACAAGTCTCTTCTGCTTGTTGCCTATCCTTAGCAGTGGTTTCCTAGCAGCTATTTTACCATGAAGGCCTGCTGCACACAGTCTCCTCATAACAGTTGTTGTAGAGATGTGTCTGCTGTTAGAACTGGGTGTGGCATTGACCTGGTCTCTAATCTGAGCTGCTGTTAACCTGCGATTTCTGAGGCTGGTGACTCGGATGAACTTATCCTCCGCAGCAGAGGTGATTCTTGGTCTTCCTTTCCTGGGGCGGACCTCATGTGAGCCAGTTTCTTTGTAGCGCTTGATGGTTTTGGCCACTGCACTTGGGGACACTTTCAAAGTTTTCCCAATTTTTCGGACTGACTGACCTTCATTTCTTAAAGTAATGATGGCCACTCATTTTTCTTTTCTTAGCTGCTTTTTTCTTGCTATAATACAAATTCTAACACTCCATTCAGTAGGACTATCAGCTGTGTATCCACCTGACTTCTGAACAACACAACTGATGGTCCAAACCCCATTTATAAGGCAAGATATCCCACTTATTAAACCTGACAGGGCACACCTGTGAAGTGAAAACCATTTCAGGTGACTACCTCTTGAAGCTCATCAGGAGAATGCCAAGAGTGTGCAAAGCAGTAATCAAAGCAAAAGGTGGCTACTTTGAAGAACCTAGAATAGAAGACATATTTTCAGTTGTTTCACACTTTTTTGTTAAGTATATAATTCCACATGTGTTAATTCCTAGTTTTGATGCCTTCACTGTGAATCTACAATTTTTATAGTCATGAAAATACAGAAAACTCTTGGAATGAGAAGGTGTGTCCAAACTTTTGGTCTGTACTGTATGTGTCTATCACATGACCAGGACTGGATTTTTTTTTCCCACTGAAAGTTAATTAAGGTCCCCGATCAAGCCCTCTTACAAGTGTAATGATGGATTAATAAAAGCTATAAAAAGCAAATGAAGTCCAACATAGACCGCATCCTGAAGGGGTTAAAAAAAGGTGCCAACATAAAATAGACATATGGTAATTAGCAATTATTAACAAATTTGTGTTGTGTTACTATCTGTCATACAAACAGAATAACCGGAGTTTTGAAAATTCAGAGTTTTTAAAAGCTTCAGTAAAATGTTTCAAAAATCAAGACAAAATGCAACAACCAAAATTTACAGCCAACATAAAGCATTTTGGATAGATTTATGAAGAAAGGCATTATTAACGCCAGTCTTCAGAAACTCATCACCGGTAGAGGGAGCACCTCATATATGGCAAGTTCCACGCCTCCCTATAAATAAGGTGCACCAACTGTGGCTGGCAGGGAATCCTATGCTCGCTCATAGCTGTCATAGATTTCCAGCATCATTTGTGTCATATTTCTAATGTAAATGATAATAAATTTGCTGGAGCCAATGGCCCTGTCCTTTGTACACCCTCACCACACACCCTTTTCAGAAGTGGTGAGGCCAGAAAAAAGGAAAAGTGGCACAGTTTTGGTGCTAAAACCTGATTTGTGCAGAAAAAAAAAATTGTGACTTTTTATGCTTTGTACACCAGAAAACCAGCATACAAGGCATAATAAATCAGACCCATTGTGTCACAAGAAAACAACCTTAAAGTGACTTAAATAAGTAAATGCTTTATAAAGTTATTCCAAACTAGGCTGTGTAATACTACAATACTCTATGTATGGCTAGCTGCAGCTTCCCCTGTTGATCAACATCAACAAACTGATTTCAATTTAAGACGCATTTGTCTTCATAAGACATCTTCTGTTGACCTTTATCACTGATGTTTAAAATTTTTGTATTTGAGCACAAATGTAAAAAAAATTCTGAGGAATTATTGCATCAGTATTATATAAATATTTGCACTCGTAGGGGTAGAATTATCATGCCTTGTATGTCTGTTTTTTGGAATACAGGGTATAAAAAGTCAAAGATTTTTGTGCAAAAATTTGCTAAATTTCTCACTTTTGCAACACCATCACCACTTTCCTAGAAGGGGACGAGGGGCGGGGCGTGGTTTAAATTTATGATAATTTAAACTAGTTCACTGGTGCAAATGATCCCTGAGCTGGCGTAGATTTCAGTGGAGGTGCATAGCCCAGCACAGAGTGCACCTGATTTGTGAGGAGGAGTGCAGGGGATATGAAGGCTGATATTGAAAGCGTCACTATTCATAAATCTATCCCAAAGAGATAAAAAAAAACACATGGTTATTTAGGAAATTCTGGGAAAAACTGATATATTTACCTCATTCCAGCTATAAGTGTCATTCAGAAATCCAAAATATCTCTTCCTCAAATACTTTCCCAGCTCATACTGTTGCTCCATGCCAAGCTGAGAGAGACATAGGATTCATATAAATGCTTGAACCTCATAGTTGTTGTTATGGATGAATGGTGAAAATAGAACCATGAATAACACAGATAAATGTTTTATTACAATGTAATAACTACTTAAGATAGTCATATTTTGTAAATGTTGAGTTTGAAGGGTACCTATGGTTTAAAAAAAACATTTTGATCTGTCATAGTGACATAAAAAAAGCTTGATCAGTAGGAGTTCAGGTGCTGAGACCCCAGAAATCTCCAATGCAAAGGGGCAGAAGCACTCAGCTTTCTGATAAGATCTTCTCATCTCTGTGGAAAGCCGAGAGAGTGGTGTAAAGATTTGTATGCTCTTTATGGATCTGTATACCTTTCACTGCACTGTCCAGGGAGTTCTGAGAAGAACTGATAAGAATGTAAAGGGCTGAGTGTTTCTGCTCCTACAACAATGACCTCAATGACCAAAAATAATGAGGTCACTATGACATATGAAATGATTTTAAAGTGATAGGTGGTCCAGCATTGTAAGCACTCTGGCCTTACAATGGTATGTCATAGTCATTCCCACAAACCATCATACTATTATGACACAGTGATGTTGCTGTCACAGAAGATGGAGTGGAATCTGAGATCTTGGTTTCATTCCTTGGATGGAGCACTTACTAGCAACCACAAAAAGAGGAAGGGGGCCGATGGATTACCATAGTATCTGGAGGCCTCATAAGGGCCCTCAGACCTGGCATAAGTACATAACTATTAGAGTATTATAAACAGGCAATGCTTTGGAATCATTTTTTAAATGTACCTCAGTGAGTTGTCCAAACCCATCAGGCCAAGAGGCTTCTTGATATTTGTCCTTGGGAAATGTTATAGTTGGACTTCTATCACCATGACGAAATATCTGTGAATAGTGTATTAATAAGTGATGTTTACCCAACAGAATGCACAAAACTATAATTATAATATCATTACCTGCCAAAAAATATTCTAGGCAGGATTAGCAAACAATCAATCCAACCTTGCTATTTGCTAATGGCCACTACTGAATGCCATTTTGGTGTACAGCATGTCTGTCTTAAACACTAATCTCATGTAACAACTAGGACCTCCATCAAGTTTGACAAAACTGGGGTACTGTCTTTGTTATGCCATGCCTGGTTCCTCTCCTGAGAAATTAGGGACCAGGACTCTGTTGTACTTGAGACTGGATTTGACACTTTCATTACTAAAGAACATGGTTACTAAAGAAATGGTTGCCTAAGACTAAGAATCTTTTTCCTCAAAACAGCTACTTTTTGTTCATGGCCTGTGTCTGGTATTGCGACTTAGCCTGGGCACAGTCATGGATAAGAGTGTTGCTGTTTCTGATTAAAAAAAGACCCTTTTTGATAAAACAAAACCTATAATCACTTCTATCTTGATCTCTAGCTAAAGGCTCTCTCTTAACTTTGTGAACCATTATTTTTTTCCGAGTGTAACTAAACTTTCAAACAATTTTGGATTTTCCGGCAGAATTTGTGTCATTAATAAATTTTGCAAAATACTTTATTAACAAATTTTGGCTCCTTTCTGTGAAATCCTGCATTTTTATTTATTTTTTCCCTTGCTTTTCTTTGGTACCCTGCTCCTCACTGTGTACTATGTATGGACTTGTGTGTGTAATGAAGAGAATATTAGGGTGGGGTCAGGGTCACTTCAGAGAGTTATATCTCTGACATCAGAATCACGTTTCAACATTTTATAATGACATATAACAGTTTTATCTGTATTAGGCCTCTTTCAGACGTCTGTGGAGTGGTTCAGTGTGGTATCCGGGTTTTTCCTGGATAGCACACTGACCCATTCATTTCTCTTGGGACACGCACACAACCTCAAAATTCAGGACAGGTCCTTTAATCAGGCCAGCGGTGACCCCCATGGTCATCTGCAAGAGGCCTTATTTCCAGAGATCATCAGTTGAAAACACAGTTGTTTGGATTGGGAGCAGCTGATGAGAATATCCTCTTTCATACAACATCAGAATCAGGTTTCTACATTTTATAATGCCCATCCTCATTTTCTCTTCCTTACACACAAGCCCCTACACACTACACAGTGAGAAGCAGGGAACAGATCTCAGTAGAGAAGCAAGGAAAAGAATAAAAAGAAAAATGAGGATTTCACAGAAAGGAGACAAAATGTGTTAATAAAGTATATTACAACATTTATTATTGATACAAATACTGCCAGAAAATCAAAAGTACTTGAAGAGTTATGTTACACTTTACATTAAGTCCTTTTTTTTGGACACACAAGACTACATATTAAATACAATTCTCCATTTCCTTTATAAAATAGTACAATTGTCTATTGAAAAATGTAACAGCAGCTGGTTGACAGAATTGCATAACAAAAACTCTGACAATGTCCAGTTTGTTTCCATGAAGAGATTAGTGGTTGACATACAAGTTTCAGTATTTGTTGTGTAAACTCTGAACACAATATAAAGCAGCCTCACAGTTAGGCAAATAAAAATGAAGGAGCAGTATGTTTTTGGGTGGAGACATTTTAGGCAAGACAGTACAGGACCTAACATATTTTTGTTTGCAATTTCATTAAGTAGTCATTACACAGCTATAACAATAGTTTGCCGTACTTAGTGACAGCTTTCTTACAAATCCAATGTTTTATAAATACCTTTTGTTAAGTTAAAAGAGAACCTGTCATGTTGTTAAAGAGCAGAGGTGAGAGAGCTGAGCAGATTAATACACAGTTTTGTGTAATAGGATGCATCATAAATTGCTTCTTCTGTGTTTTTTTAGTCCAGTATATGATCCTCTACTCAGTGGCATAACTAGACCCTTTGAGACCTGTGATTGGGCTTTAGCAGTCACGTGTGGAACATTGACTCATGACACTTATGTGAAAGCGTCCTGATGTTGGTGCACCCAACATGACTGTTGAGGCTCATGATTTGGGGCCCATAACTTTACAGAAGAGGCTGGAAAAGGTCTGAAGACACCAGGGAACCCACACTGGATGCCGCGAGGGAGCCCAGAAGAGGTGGAGAAAGGTGAGTTTCACTGGGCCTCTACTTATTATTACTCTGAAGAGACCCCAGAGTATATATAATAGCACTTCCAGTTCAGACAGAACAAGTTCGGCCCAAACCAAAATTGGTGGGAGAACCTTTTAAATGTTTGCAAAAGGAATCTTGCAAGGTTTGCCCAGCTGTAGCCTCAACCTTGTTTCCAGATTTTGCTCATGTCTCACCCTTTAGATTTGTGCCTGGTTCATGTGGTTCCACTTCTGGTATTGACTACTTGCTTACTTGATTCCATCTCACCTTCTGCTGCGTCATGACTGATATTTGGTTAAATGGTCACTAACTTGTTAAACAACTTAGTCTCATTTCATTGAGCATGTCATTCTGCACCAACATGCACTTTAATTAAAAATATTGCAGCTTTTTGCATGAAAAACCTCTCTAAAGTTCCTGCCACTTGGTGTCTCCCTGCTAGTAAATTTACAGTTGACTCTTTTGTTAATAGGGAAATATGTCCCTGGATACATTAGATGAGCAAGATGGAAAGACAATGAGGTGATGGGATTTCTCTCTTTACATAGTGAATGCAGATGGGAAGGGCTGATTCTACTCACAGCCTCACCCATGCCTGCAAAGTACAAGGACTGAAGATTCTGCAGCATCTCACAGCTTATAATGTAAGAAAAAAGTTTTCTATGTATGTGTATGCACTTCTGGCTGCTTGTGTGATTAGAGTTGGAATACTATGAATATATGAAGGCTTATACAGTCATAAATCAGGGTAGATGCTAGAATGGAGTGGGTAAAATCAGGTGCTGTCTGGTATGCCATGGATCCAGTAGGTGGCACTGCCTCCTTTGACTGTTTCTATGAGGCACCACCTGCTGTTTCCATGTCAAACCAGGTGGGTTAGAGTTGCATGTAGGGAAAGCATAGTTAGCCTCTACTTCAACAATTCAACACCCAAAAAATCCAAGGTTCTGAGAGTGTTAGCCTGCCAGACCATACAACATTCACAGAGCCTAGGCCTACTGGATCCACGACAAACCTGATTTAAACCACTTTTCATGAAAATTCAGGTACCCTTTAACAACCACTTGCTACAGTGACGTGTGCATAGCCACTGCACTTGTAAATAGTGGCTGCAGGGGATTTCTGGTTTTATAATAATATCAGCCAGCAAAGTAAATAAAGTCATTTTTACTGAATATTTCATCTATCACTGTGCAAAGGTGCCATGCAGTAGAACACTCTTATTAAAACAACTGTGAAAGCAGATGGTAATGTTTTTGGGCCACAAGAATAGATCATTTTCGGTTTAATTTTATTGATAAAAAAGAAGAAACAATTGTATGATTACACAATAGAAAATAATTTAAGACAGGTGCAGGAAATAAAACCTTTGCTGTTAGCTATCACATTGCTAATCTCTGACAGTACAAGTCTATGGAAGAGTACTGTAAGGGTGGGTGTTCCTCACAGCCCAGTGATGACGGTGAGCTTTAAGGCCCACCTGTAAGGCCCTTTCTGACAGTGGGGAGATATCGTTGCCAAAATTAACAGCACTGATATCTCCAGCACCGGGGAGCATACCGGGAAAGCCGAGGGTGCGCTGAATTCAGTGCCAGCACACTGTTGAGTTTCTAGCGGTATATAATATCTACCTTCCAAACCCCATAACTTTTTTTATTTTTCCATTCACAGACCCATATGAGGGCTTAATGTTTGCGGGACAAATTGTACTTTGTAGTGGTACTATTTAATCTGTACGATATACTGGGAAGCTGGAAAAAAAAATTCAGAATGTTATTCAGTATTTACGTTTTAACCCCTTAAAAAAATCCAAAACTTAAAAAAAAACAAAAAAAAAAACCATAAAAATCTTCGCCATATTCTGACACCAGTAAATTTTTTAAATTTCCATGTACAGGGATGCATGTACTTTTTAATTATACTATTTTGGGGATTGTATACTGCTTTTGATCGCTTTTTATTACTACTTTGATCGTTACAATTTTTTTTTTCCACTACAATGTTACCATATGGGAATTTTTTTTTTTTTTTTTTTTAAGTATTTTTATTTTTTATTTTTACTGTAATTATTAGCCACCCGGGGGGTCTGGTCACTAATACAATGCATTTACAATGCTAATGCATTGCAAATTGACGGCATTTGTATTACAGGCTGCATAGAGCCTGCATCCAAATTCAGTATCCCTGGATCTCCTATATTATGTTCTCTTGGGCTTTTCTCAGCTATTTGTTTGCTATTTTACAGTTATTCCTGGCATAATTACATGTAAAAAAAACAGTTACTACCAGTAGTAGTAATAATGGATAGGGGAGGGGACAGACTGCTCCTTATTGTACATGCCCACTACCCAGAGAAAAATGCAAAATGTGCTGCAGCCATAATGGGACTATTAGCATCATAAAACCTGATAGGAAACTATGTATGAAGGGTTATACAGCCAGGGAACAGACTGCCCAACAAGACCCTTCAGATATTACAAGTTTTGAGGAAAACTCAGGTACTCTTTAGGAAAGTAGCTATTTTATTTTGGTTTTTCATCACTGCATTCCTAAAGTCAATCCATTTTTTTATTTTTTTCTTGACATTTGTGTGCATGGTAGCTTATAGTTTCTGTGATGAGTTATATTATTTAATTGACAACAATTTTGTGGTAAAATGATGTATTCAATAGTGTCAATTCATTATTTTGAAGTATATGGCAAAAATGGCTATTGCCATTTGTTTTTACAGCATTCACCTTGTGGTATTAAAAACATGTCAACATGTCAATACCAAATTTGTACAGTTTTTTTTTGGAAGAGTATAAATAAATACCACAGAAACATTTAAGGCCCTGATTCATTCTCGACTACTGTAACTCCTTACTAATCGGTCTTCCCCTTACTAAATTCTCCCCTCTACAATCTATTCTGAATGCGGCGGCCAGGCTCATCTATCAGTCTAGACCAGTGATGGCGAAACTTTTAGAGACCGAGTGCCCGAACTGCAACCCAAAACCCACTAATTTATCACAAAGTGCCAACACGGCAATTTAACCTTAAATTAACCAGGATCTGTTTTATAGTGACCGTGCAATGTTATTACAGCCTGTAATAATATCACACGTCTGCTACAAAACAGATACTGTGTGATATAAATAGTGAAGGGCCCCCAGACAGTACAATGCGCTCCACAGTGGCCCCCAGACAGTACACTTCGCTCCAAAGTGGCCCCCAGACAGTATTAAATGCTCCAGAATAGCCCCAGGCAGTATTATATGCTCCAGAGTGGCCGCCATACAGTATTATATGCTCACAGTGGCTCCCACACAGTATTATATGCTTCAAAGTGGGCCCCCACACAGTAGTATATGCTTCACAGTGGGGCCCCACGCAGTAGTATATGCTTCACAGTGGGGCCCCCACACAGTAGTATTTGCTTCACAGTGGGCCCCAAACACTATAGTATTTTATTCACAGTGGGGCCCCACACAGACACAGTAGTATTTGCTTCACAGTGGGGCCCCACACAGTAGTATTTGCTTCACTGTAGACTCCCACACAGTACTATATGCTTCACAGTGGGGCCCCACACAGTAGTATTTGCTTCACAGTGGGCCCCCACACAGTAGTTTATGCTACTTACCTAGTCCCACGAAGAGCTGCAGTCCCACGAAGAGCGTCCTCCTTCTTCTGATCGCGCGTGCTGATGACTTACATCATCACGCCTGCGTCGGGGCAGAGGTTACACTCTGCAATCAGTGTAGGCCGCGGTCCAGACCGCGGCCTACGCTGACAGCTCAGCCGAAAGAAGCGATCGCTCACTAACAGGGAATCCTGTACTGGATTCCCCGTTAGTGAACGATCATGGCGATGGCTCGTGTGCCAACTGAGAGGGCTCTGCGTGACCTCTCTGGCACACGTGCCATAGGTTCGCCATCACGGGTCTAGACGCTACTGCGATGCCTCCGGTCTGTGTCAGTCACTACATTGGCTGCCTATTCAATACAGAATAGAATATAATTCTTTCAATAATGCTGCACCTCCCTACATTTCCTCCCTCATCTCTGCCTATCATCCAACCCGTGTTCTCTGTTCAATGACTTAAGACTAACATCCTCTATTATCAGAACCTCCCACTCCCGTATCCAAGATTTCTCCCAAGTTGCACCACTTCTCTGGAATGCTCTACCCCGGACAATCAGATTAACTCCCAATTTCTACATCTGTAAGCTCATCGTAAAGACACATCTTTTCAGACAGACCTGTCGCAATTCCTAATGTAAACCCTTCCGCAGTTAGAACCCCTAAAACTAACCCTCCTCTGTTCATGCTACCACATTATACCACAGGATATGATGCCATATCATACTGTAACTTTATATGTCCAGGCACCATCTGCACATAAAAGGACACTGACTGGTGACGGCTCATACAGCTTTATTTATATGTTTAATGAAACCATTCTTTATCACAAAAAAACAGCTGGACCACTGTATAAGAAATGCTACCTCCTATACTGTCCCTGCTATCTCTTGTGCGAGCAGGGCCCTCAATCCTATTGTGTGAATTGACTTATTACTCTGTAATGTCTCATTTTGTCTGTACTTGAACCAGAGGCGTAGCTAGGGGTTTAGCACAGGGGGGCGAACATGTCCAAGTGGGCCCCCTACTTGGACATGTTTGTATACCGATACTATCAGTATACGGTGAGCGTATAGTGGTATATAGCGGGCTCTGCAGACGATTTAGGTGAATACAGGGCAGTAGCATTTAGTGACTTACCGGTGACGTCTCTGACTAATCGTTCACATTCCGCATCTCTTTCATCTGGACGGCCATAACCACTTCTTCCAGTCTCTGTAAAGTTTGCAACACAGACATCTTTGGCTCCTCACTTTTCCAGGCACCTGACCCACATTGTCCTCACCTACACAAAGCCCCCATCCTGCTGCTACCCCCAATTATAAAATATATAATATAACCCCCCATAATGAATAATACCCCCAAGTGCATCTTTAAACTAATAACTTCCCTTTGCACCCCTTTAAGAGGACGTTTCATGTCCTCATATATATGCGGTTTTACATACCGCTAAAAAGCCGACATTGCGCTGAATTCAACACACTGCTGGCTTTCCCGTTATATGCCCCGGGGCTGGAGATATCAGGGGTCTAAATTTCACCGTTCACTGTCAGAAGGGCATTCCTGACTGTCTAGTTGCGCTGTGAGGAACGTCCTCCCTTACAGTACCCGTCCATAGAACTGTACTGGGGTGTACTCAGCCCAGTGATGACGCTGAGCTGTGAGGAACGCCCCCCTAGTACAAGTCTATGGACGAGCACAGTCAGGGAGGGCATTCCTTACAGCGCAGCTAGACAGTCAGGAACGCCCTTCTGACAGTGAACGGTGAAATTTAGGCCCCCGATATCTCCAGCCCCGGGGCATATACCGGGAAAGCCGGCAGTGTGCTGAATTCAGTGCGCTGTCGACTTTCTAGCGGTATGTAAAACCGCATATACATGAGGATGTGAAAGGTCCTCTTTAAATAATTTGCCCCTTATTAATAATGCCCCAGGTGTTTCCTAATTAAAAAGGAAAAAAAAAGGGAAAGAAAATTTTGGGGGTCCAATACCCGGGACCCCCAAGGAACAACTGTTTGAATGACCCGTGGTACCTGTGTAAGCGCCATGACCCCTTCTCTGTTTACACAGTGTCATTCATCTCATAGCGGCCATGTAATGTAACTACAGCCTCATCCTATACATGTCTATGTGACAAGACTGGAATTACATCACACGGTCACTATAAACAGACAGTGTATGATATAAACAGGCGCCATAGCCCCTTCATACAGCTGATCAGTGGGGAATCACTTATCTCTTATTGATGTTTTATTCTGAGGATAGATAATCAATAAAAATGAGCTAAGGCCCCACGTGGCGTACCGCAGCAAAAAAGAGCTGCGGGAAAAACCGCGGCGGCGATGCATCGCGGTTCTTCCAGCAGCACTTTGCACAGAAAGTTTGCAGAGGTTTCCTCTGCAGACTTTCTGCTTCAATTATATCTATAGGGAAACCGCCCGCATTTCTGTAGGTATAATTGACATGCTGCGATTTCCAAAACACCGACTGTTTTGGAAATTGCAGATTATCCACTGTGCATATTATACTGCAAAGTAGAGTTGGGGGCTCCATGTGGCGAAAACCCACTGAAAAAAACCGCAACATTCTAGCAAATCCCATCCACACACTGCGTAAAAATACGTGCAGCAGACACATTGCGATTTCCAAAACCGTTGCGGTTTTGGAAATTGCAGCATGTCACTTATACCTACAGAAACACTGGCGGTTTCCATATATGTGTATTGAAAACAAAGTCCACAGGGGAAACCTCTGCGGACCTTCTGTGAAAAGCGCTGCGGGAAAAAATACGTTACCGCCGCGGTTTTTCCTGCAGCGCTTTTTTTGCTGCAGCCCGCTACGTGGGGCCTTAGTCTTAATAAGGTGCAAGTGCAACGTTAATTAAATTAATTGACCCTCATATTATGCCCCTGATTCCCCCTGACATACATACTGCACCTCTAATGACCCCTTATATTAATGACCACCCCCTTATGTTCATAATGCCTCCTAATATAAATGATGCCCCCTAATGGCCCCTTATATAAATAACCTCCCCCCTTGTATTCATAATACCCCCTAATAACCCTTATATAAATGACCCCCCCATCATCATAATGCCCCCTAATTAAACCTCCCTTTATAGTTATATTCCCCCCTCCTAACCATCCCTTATTCTATTAATATACCCACAAAAAAAAGTCACTCACCTGCGATGCTGATGAATGGAGCCGACGCTTCCTCCCAGTCCACGCGCATGACGTCTGTGTCTGAGCGCGGGCGGCGCGATGTTGTGACGTCATCGTGCCGCCCGTGCTGAGAAGCAGACATCGGTCTGTAGTCTCGACGTCTTGTAAACCGCAGGCCTGAAGTGGCTTGCAGTTTACAAGACAGTTAAGCACCAGGAAGCATTGTAACTAGATCGGTGTCTGCAGACACCGATCTAGTTAGAAATAAAGGATGTATTAATGGCGGCCCCGGGGTGGGCCCCAAAAATTCAGTGGGCCCGCGGCAGCCGCCCCCTCTGCCCCCCCCCGCTAGCTACGCCTCTGACTTGAACCCTACAATTTGTAAAGTGCTGTGGAATATGTTGGCGCTATATAAATAAAATGTATTATTATTATTATTACAGACAATTCTGGCATCCTATGAGATAAACTAACTTGTTAATTATAGTATGCTTATCACAGGTGTATTCATATCAATTATGTCTAATTTTGTAAGGAGAAAAATTGTTTTTTTTTCCCATTGGGACTTTTTTTTTATCATTCTGTAAGCTTTTGTTTTCTAATTACTTGCATAAAATATTGAAACGTATCTTTAAGGTAACCTCTATGAGCAGATCCGTCCCCATAAAGACCAGACTTCTCTGTGGCTGGTTTGCAAATAAAGTCTATGCACAATGGCCCTTTTTAAAAAGACCACCTCTCATTCCGACGAATGATCACCCTTTTTGAACATTTTTTTGCTAAGACCCCCTTTTGTTAATAATACATAATCACTTAACTAACCAATTGACCCTTCTACATGTAGCTGAGTCTCATAAAATGAAATGCAGTTTAGGAAACTAAGGCCTAGCAGAGAACAAAAGAGAAGAGAAGCGAGTTACCTAGCATTACATTTTTTCTCTTGCTTCCTTCATCCCAGTACTGATGCATCCTGGGATGTTAAATGTCCCTCTTGATAAGTATACAGCATACTTCATGTGAAAAAAAAATCCAGCCAGCCCAATAAACTTTAGTACATTCTATACCTTGTACAGTTATGTTAGATAGTTTTAGATGCGTATTCAGCAGACAGCTATTCTTCCGACTTCTTTATACACATGCACACTTAAATCGGCCAAGCATACATACAATGGGGAAAACAAGTATTTAGTCAGCCATCAATTGTGCAAGTTCTCCCACTTAAAAAGATGAGGCCGGCCTGTAATTGCATCATAGATAGACCTCAACTATGAGAGACAAAATGAGAAAACATATCTAGAAAATCACATTGTCTGATTTTTAAGAATTTCTTTGCAAATTATGGTGGAAAATAAGTATTTGGTCACCTACAAACAAGCAAGATTTCTGGCTCTCACAGACCTGTAACTTCTTCTTTAAGAGGCTCCTCTGTCCTCCACTCGTTACCTGTAGTAATGGCACCTGTTTGACATTGTTATCAGTATAAAAGACACCTGTCCACAACCCCAAACAGTCACACTCCAAACTCCACTATGGTGAAGACCAAAGAGCTGTGGAAGGACACCAGAAACAAAATTGTAGACCTGCACCAGGTTGGGAAGACTGAATCTGCAATAGGCAAGCAGCTTGGTGTGAAGAAATCAACTGTGGGAGCAATAATTAGAAAATGGAAGACACACAAGACCACTGATAATCTCCCTCGATCAGGGGCTCCACGCAAGATCTCACCCCATGGGGTCAAAATGATCGCAAGAACGGTGAGCAAAAATCCCAGAACCTAGTAAATTACCTGCAGAAAGCTGGGACTAATGTAAAAAAGGCTAATGTCAGTAACACACTACGCTGCCAGGGACTAAGATCCTGCAGTGCTAGACGTGTCCCCCTGCTTAAGCCAGTACATATCCGGGCCCGTCTGAAGTTTGCTAGAGAGCATATGGATGTTCCAGAAAAGTATTGGGAGAATGTCATATGGTCAGATGAAACCAAAGTAGAACTGTTTGGTAGGGACACAACTCGTCGTGTTTGGAGGAGAGTGAATGCTGAGTTGCATCCAAAGAACACCATACCTACTGTGAAGCATGGGGGGTGGCAACATCATGCTTTGGGGCTATTTCTCTGCAACGGGACCAGGACGACTGATCCGTGTACATGAAAGAATGAATGGGGCCATGTATTGTGAGATTCTGAGTGCAAACCTCCTTCCATCAGCAAGGGCATTGAAGATGAAACGTGGCTGGGTCTTTCAGCATGAGAATGATTCCAAGCACACCGCCAGGGCAACGAAGGAGTGGCTTTGTATGAAGCATTTCAAGGTCCTGGAGTGGCCTAGCCAGTCTTCAGATCTCAACCCCATAGAAAACCTTTGGAGGGAGTTGAAAGTCCGTGTTGCCCAGCGACAGCCCCAAAACATCACTGCTCTAGAGGAAATCTGCATGGAGGAATGGGCCAACATACCAGCAACAGTGTATGCCAACCTTGTGAAGACTTACAGATAATGTTTGACCTCTGTCATTGGCAACAAAGGATATATAACAAAGTATTGAGATGAACTTTTGTTATTGACCAAATACTTATTTTCCACCATAATTTGCAAATAAATTCTTTAAAAATCAGACAATGTGATTTTCTGGATTTGTTTTCTCATTTTGTCTCTCATAGTTGAGGTCTACCTATGATGACAATTACAGGCCGACCTCATACTTTTTTTCCCCACTGTATGTATTTATATACACCTCTGGCAATGGTTTATCACCATTCAAAATCAAAGGATCGAGCATGTTGAAATCCAGCAGACTGAAAGTCATCTTCACCAAAATCTGCTGTTGAGGAAGATTCAAGAGTCCCTCTACATATTAAATGATTCATTCAACATTAGTCTAATATTTATTAGCCGCAGAGCAGATTAGCTCAAGATTAGCCACAGAGCAGGACAATACTTTAGGGTGTTTTATCATTTTGTATTTAATTGTATACTATACATATTTACTGACTGCATTAACACTTTAACCAGCATTCTGTATAAATTGTACTTTGAGAGGACCTCCCTATAAAAGACCAACTTATGTGCAACATTTAGGCTGCCCTTTTAATTTTTCTGTTAACAGAGCAACATGGAGCTTAATTTTTGTGGAATAAACTATACTTTGTAATGGTACCATGGTACAATGTACTGGATACCTGGAAAAAAAATCTTAAATTTTTATTTGAGATCTAGGGAAAGGGGAGGGGGTTGATTTTAATTTTTAGTTTTTACTTTTAAATAGTTTTTAATATTTTAATTACTGCTGCTGCTTTACCCCAGAATTGAATTGATACCATATTTTTAGACCTGACATCTGCTGTACTATTACAGTGGATGTTGGGAAGGGGTTAAACTTAGGTCAACTCCTTTAAGGTTGCCTACAACTTTTTGCCTAGTTCCTTGGTTACTAGGATACATTAGTGAATCAATTCGCCAGTTTTTGAGTTCAGCTTTTGAATGACTAGTGACATGAGTAACATTGTAATATATATTATCTGAGGAAAACGCTTCTATCTCCTGTTATTAGCTTCTCTCCTGTCTGCCAAACAGCTCAATTCTTTTATATTCTATGCACCACCAAATTGGCAAATTGTGTGCATTGATTCACTCACCAACCTATATCTCCTATGTTTGTAATATTTCAATACAGGTACAATAGAGGTCATAGGAAGTCCCATCTGCAATACCAATACTTTGTAAAGCAATGTACAGCAGGTTTTGCCACACAGCCATCTTTTAGGTGCTTACCATATGTTCTACTTATAGGTGACAGAATGAGAAAACCAAAGAAGTAACCATACATCTTCAGGATAAAAACAAAACAAAAACAAGAGGAAAAAGTGCAATAATGTGTAGCTAGTTTAGCAGATGTTTGTATTGAATAAGCTTTGTTATTGAATACATGAATATGGGTGTGGAGCTATGTTAGCATAAGGCTAAGGCCCCACGTAGCGGAATGCAGCAACGTGAAAAAAAAACCCAGTGGAAACACAGCACTGTTTTTTCCAGATTGTTTTTCATTGCGTTTTCGCTGAGTTTTTCTCTGCAGAATTTCTGCCCTTATTATACCTATAGGGAAAACACCAGCGTTTCCGCAGGTATAATTGACATGCTACGATTTTCAAAAACGCATGTTTTCTGCTGCAGATTAATTTTTTTGCAATGTGTGGATGGGATTAGCCAGAATTTCATTCACTTTGCAGGTACTGTAAAACGCTGCATTTTCGCAACATGGGGCTTCAGCCTCAAAGTTATGGTCCTTAGGTAACTACAAACCAATATCATCATGGGCACTTAAAGGGGTTGCCCAGGCTAATTTTTTTTTTTTTTTTAGCTGGGGAGGTGAAAAAAGTAAAAAAAAAAAAACAAAAACATACTCACCTGTCCCGGTGTTCCGGTGTTTCCCAGCGCAGTCCGGTCCTGCAGCTCCGTTGTAGGACCAGACCATGCTGGGAGGACACTGGAGCACCGGGGACAGGTGAGTATGGTTTTTTTGTTTTGTTTTTTTTTCACCTTCCCGGCCAAATAAAAAAAAAAAAATAAAAACATTTTAGCCTGGACAATCTCTTTAAGGCAATACAATTTATTGAGTTATATACTTGCTTCCCTATTAGGCCAGCTTCACACTGCGTTTCCAGAGTACACTCAGCATATGCACTAGAAAAGCTTCTGAAGACAGAACTAAAAATTTCCATGGTGCTCCACCAATCTGACAGATGCCAGTACCTCGATATATATTTGTAAAGTGCTGCTGTTGCATTTTGCTACGGATGGAGAAAATGTTATCTTGACATGTTGAATATTAATTTGGCATTTAATGCGTTCTATACTATAGGTCAAGTTTGTCACAGAAGTATGCAGTTGTAGAGCCACTGGGGAGAATTTATTAAGACTGGCATTTTCTTTGCTGGTCTTAATAGAGTCCCTGACTGGCACATGGTGCTGCTGATTTTTTTTTCTATATTTCTTCTTGCTGTCATTCTTTGTTAACTTCCAATGGATAATAATCAGTTTTCTGGCATGAGTTCCAATAAATTTTTTGGGCCATGGCATCCCTGGACACCTTGCTCTCCAAAGGAAGGGCACTAAAGATGTCGCACAATAACACCCAGAGGACTGGGGAAGATTCAGGCTGAGGACCCACGTTACGGAAATGCAGCTTTTTTTGTTGCAGATTTTGCTGGGGGGGGGTTTTAAGCCAAAGCCAAGAATGGCTACAAAAGGAATGGGAAATATAAAGGAAGTACTTATACTTCTACCTTCTGCTCAATCTATTCCTAGTTTTGGTTAAAAAAAATGCAACATAAAAAGCAGCCTTTCTGCAATGTGCAGCCTTAGCCTAATACATTTCTCTCACTGTTTTTCAACAGATTTGAATTGGGGTTAAACCTGGGAGAGGAGTCAAGGAGTATCATGGTATTCATGCTTTAACCCAGCATTTGAAGTGACTCTAGTTAGTCACTGCAATATGTGGTACAAAAACAGAAGTCAAAGTCAAGTGGGCAGAGGTCAAGACTGGAGCATTCAGGCAGGAGAGAAGGCAGCAGAAGGTCAGGACAGACAACAGGGAGAAGGTATCAGAAACAGAAGAACACCCTTGTATAATAAAGGGACCTTATTGCTTAGGCACTGGAGGGTGGGGAGGGTCCAGAGAAAGTATTTGATTATTGGTCATTGGTTGGTCAAATGTGCATGTGCACACTGTGCACGCATGCACTTGGGAGACAGCAGGAGATTTTAGGCAGAGAAGCGAGTACAGCCGCAAACCAGATGGTGGTACTGTAGGTGGTATTCTGGGTTTGGGAGCCACAAATAAGGGGAAAGCAGTGAAGGGCAAAACAATGGGCATGATTACTCGGCAATGAGTACATGAACATGACAAAATTAACATTACAAAGTTAAAAGTACTGAACTGAACACCTCTGCATGTAGACATGTGAGTGACACCTGAGTCTGTACAGGTATCTTGTATGCTGTATAGTCTAAGAGTGAGTGGGGCCCTATATGAATTTGAGTGCTGCTGTAATGTTGGCAGGCTACTGATATTTCCCACAATATGATATGTATTGTAATATGGGAGATATGATTGAATGCTGTCAGATTTTTCACACACATTAGTAAACATTATTTTCTAAGTGAAATAAAAAAAAAAAAATAAATAATAGTACTAATGCTGCATTTATACATCTACATTATGGTCACCACACTGAGGTTTTACTGACCTGCACGTATGTCCCCATAGACAACTATCATAATAATAGTTCACCTACATGTCAAAGTCACATTCACAAACACTCTCTATTTTGTACTATTGCAGACTTAGACAATAGGCAGACTGTACCCCAGCTGTAACTTTGTATTTCAACTTTACTTTTAGCAGGAGGCCCAAGTTTACAGTACAAGCTTCAGTCTCTCAGTGCAGGAAACAATTTGATGGTTGTAGTCTCTCATATGTTTATAAAAGTAGCCTATGCAGTCACCCCATACATGAAGGCATTTTACCCAATGCATCCTTTTACATGACTGCTTATGTGTTGGTCATGTCCTCTGCCAATTTAACTTACCTATAATATAAGGTCACTTTTAGTTTTTTTTCCAGGTCTTTCTAAGTTTTCAATCCGCCCCTGTTGGCAACTAGTGATGTACTGTATATACTAAAGCTGAACTAAACAGATATGAAAGTAAAGTATGGAAGCACGGGATAGTAAATGAAACCCAAGTCAAATGACGAAACACAGTTGGCATAACTCAAGTGCTATCTGTAGTTTTAGATGGGTCTGCAGAAAAACCTACTGCATTATTTTAGCATAGTTATATCAATGCACAAACCATTCAACTCCAAAAAGTGAAGTGACTGATACAGCAATGTATACGTGTAATATTATAGATTGTATATATGCTCTAGAACAATCACAATTTCTATACTCACCACAACAACAAATTTCAGTTCTTTCTCTGCATTTGTTTGGCACAATACCAGAAAACAAATAGTGAGAAAAAAATAATGTAATAAAAAGCATCTTGTGTGGCTCACATGTTCTCCAGGAGACATAGTGCTGCTTTAACCTTGCTGAACAGGTAGATCTAGCAGTGTGCTCAAACAATACGACATAAACTTAAAGGAAGCTGGGAGGAGCCGGGTCTTTTGAATGCCGAGGGGAAAGAAATTCCCGAAGAATGGTTTCACTTAAGTCTTTCCGGCATAATAGTGAGAGATTGTGATCTATTCCATAACACACTCCATGTATTGCATAATGAGCGAAGTCTACAAACTTACAGGAAAAGGACTGTTGTTATGTCAGAGCATTATACAGCTGTGTTATGAATGCAATGCTACAGTACATGATCTATATTACTAAGTTAAAAGGGTATTCCAGTATTTCTAGATGATGCAGGCTGCAGTTCTGTTGTGACTGAAAAATGTAACATACAGCTGACACCCAGCTGTATAACCCGAAAGATAACTCCAATAGAGGGTGTTAACTCTGCCATGTTCAGTCATTATAGCATTATACACTGTGATACGCAAGTATAATAGTGAACAAGTGATCAGATGATTGCTTGTTCAAGTCCCATAGTGGGACTGAAAAAGTAAGATTTTTTTTAATATCCCTCCCACCAGAAAGGGTTAATAACATTGAGTCAACAAGTTGTAGGCCACACAAAGTAGCGTTATTAAAAATGCATCTCGATTCAACCTTTTTGGCGTCAGGTTCAGATTCTGATTGAGCGGATATTGGATTTGAGTCTTCCCCTTGTTCCCTGCACTTATCTTCTTAATTTTTCCGAGGTGAAGCTTCGGAAGAAGCACATCCAATTACTCCTGTATGTCCTCACAGCAGCACGTTGCCTCATTGCCAAACATTGGGTCAGACCCCCCCCCCCCATCCTTGGAGAAGTTGTACACTAGAATGAGAGAACCTAGGACCCTGGAACATTTAGCTGCTCTTTCGAATGATAAGGAGGTCCGAAGCCAGGTTATACAGGATCACTGGGATACCTTTTGGGCGCATAACCTCTAATAGTCTACGATTTGCCTCTCTTGCCTCAATTACTTTTATCGCGACTCACTCATTCCCCTTACCCTGACCCTACCTTTTCTCTTTCCTCCTAGTTCTTGTGTCTCCCCCCCAGCTCTGGGCTTCTTTTTTGTACTGTTTGTATATCCTGCCACTAAGAGTACATTTTGCTTCCTGTGATGGTTTGATATGTATGCACGTTGTCTCTATATTGCTCAGCAATATACTGATTTTGTTGTTTTGTTTGCTCTTTTTCTTATTTTTATAAAATTCAATAAGGATTACAATTAAAAAAAAAAGCATCTTGTTCTGCAAAAAAAAAAGCTCTCAAATGGCTATATCAACTGAAAAATAAAAAAATTATGGCTTGTACCATGCAACATCAAAACCCCCCAAAATCGCCAGAACCAAAACTGACTTTGACAGAAAGGGTAATCTATGAGGAATGTATAAGTTGTGCAAAAGTACATCAGGGAACACACCAGGCTTCGAGTTTTTGAGGGAAAGTCACCAGAATTGAGCTCTCAGAATGCCCACCCATCTTAGGAGTTAATAGGAAAGTAGTGTGGGATTTTGTGCATCCAATGTACTCCACACAGCTTACATATTCACTCTTCATCACTTACTACACATTCATTTTTGGAAAACTGATTCAATACCAGTGGGGTTAAAATGCTCACTACATCCTTTAATAAATTTCTTGAGTGGTGTGGTTTCCAAAATGGGGTCACTTTACTGGAAAGACCTCTGCAAATGTGATATGGCATCTAAAAACAAAACACTTGCTCTCTAAAAAACAAACAGTGATTCTTCCCTTCTGAGCCCTGCTGTGTGTCAGTTATATATACAGCAGTTATATATGCAGGGCTATTTGGCATTTGGAGCACAGATTTAGGCTAAGGCCCCACATAGAAGGCCGCCGCAAAAAGCGCTGCAGGAAAAACCGCAGTGGCAACGCATCACGATTTTTTCCGCAGCGCTTTTCACAGAAAGTCTGCAGAGGTTTCCTCTGTGGACTTTCTGCTTACATTATACCTATAGGGAAACCGCCGTCGTTTCCGCAGATATAATTGACATGCTACGATTTCCAAAACCGTGATGTTTTTGGAAATTGCAGCATGTCTGCTGCGGGCATTTTTCTGCAATGTGTGGATAGGATTCACTAGAATCCCATCCATTTTGCAGGGACTGTAAAACTCTGTGGTTTTTTTCCGCTGGTGTTTACGCCATGTGGGGCCCTGGCCTTCGACTGGTTTTTGAATGGCATGTAGCTTTTGCAAAGCCTTTGAAACGTCAGCAAGGCTAAGGCCTCACATTGCAAAAATGCAGCATTTTTTGTTGCTGTGGTTTTTGGAGCCAAAGTCAAGAGTGTATTTAACGGAAGGGAAATGTCTAAGTGCTTCTTGTATATTTCCCATTCCTTTTCAAGCTACTCCTGACTTTGGCTCAAGAAAACGCAGCAAAATCTGCAACAAAAAACACTGTGTTTCCACAAATCCTAAAACGGAGTCGTCCCCGCACTGATTGTAGCATTAATCCCGTCCTCCGACAGCTTTGACCGAGGCACCATTTTCCCATTGGTCCATGGGTCGCTGGCCCCCAGAACAAGATCCAGGGCCAATAATCCATTGTCATGACAGCCAGTAGCCTGGCCTTAAACAGTGTTTGTTTTTAAGGGTGCCTTTACATGCTGCAGATTTTGTTGCAGAAATGTCAACTGAAAGAGGCTTACAAAAATCCATTTGTTTGGTACTGAAACAACCTCTTTGAGATGAATGGAACTGATTTTCAGTTGCAGAAATTTCTGCAACAAAATACGGCTTTTGTGAAGGTCCCTTAGTGAATGAGATCACAGAACAGGTTTAGTAACTTACTGTGGCAAACACCCTGTTATGCAAATGTCTGTTTACTGCCTCAGATCTATTGTAATGAGCACCTGAGAATTCTGTTCTTCAGCATTCTTGCACTTTGACACCAGGCACCAGCACTGTGTAAACTCAGTAACTTTAGAGGGAGTAAAAAAAGAGAAAAGAAAACCAGATACGGTATACAGAAGACAATAGCAAATATCATTACCCTACCTTTATCATATGTGCAAATAAAAAGCATACATTTGTTAAGTTTACAGCATAGTCCAAGATGCATCTGTCATCTGTCAGAGCTATCTGAGAACTATAAATACGCAGCCAATTTGATACAGCTTTTCGGAAGTGTTTATATGTTCAGGTTTTTAGACTCTTCACAAAATAGTTTTTTTTTTTTTTTTGACTCGGTTTAAAGGAGTTGTCTGCCCACTTAACAGTATGGCCCCACGTAGTGAATCTCAGCAAAAAACGTTGCATAAACGCAGTGTGTTTTTTTTCTGCAGCATTTTTTAGCTCCCGAATAGCCCGATTGCTAAAGTAATGAACTGATAGCACTATGTCAGTTCATTCATGTTCGTATTGGGTTGTTCAAGACTCCTATGCACGCGGACCATTTTCTATGGACGGGACAAGGTCGTGTGCAAGGGCCCTAATGTTGGCTAAACACATAACATATGTCGGACCCCCAGCAATCAGATATTAAAGACCAATCCTGTGGATTGGTCATCAGTTTCCAATACCTTTGGGTTTTGCATAGGCCATCAATTGTATCTCAAATAGACAGAAAAAAAGGGTAAGAAAACACTCAAAGTAATAAAAATAGCAAAATTTATTATAGACATAATTAAAAAGTAATAACATACAACATATACAAATATGTTGTATGTTATTGTTTTTTAATTATGTCTATGATAAATTTTGCTATTTTTATTACTTTGAGTGTTTTCTTACCCTTTTTTTCTGTCTCTTTGCTATACGTGTATGGTAACGAACATGTTATATAGGGCCTTATCTATATATGTGGAGACAACACGAGTTGTTCAAGAACTCTTTTGAGTCTTTTCTCCTTATATGTACTATGTATTTTCTTTTGTTGCTACATCAATTGTATCTGGCTAGAAAGCCTGTTAAGGCCTCATCTATCAAACCGCAGCTAAAAAATGCACCAGAAATGCATTGCGTTTTTTTTTTTTTTTTTGCAACATTTTTCATTGCATTTTTGCTTTTTTTTTTCTGTGTGGTTTTTCTTCCCTTATGAAATCTATAGGAAAAAAACTCTCACGTTTCTCTAGGTAAAACTGACATGCTATGTTTTTCAAAACCACATGCATTTTTTAAAAAACTGCTTTTCTAGTGCTTTTTTTTTTTCGCAGGGTGTGGAAGGGTTTAGCTAGAATCTCATTCACTATGCTGGTACTGTAAAATGCAGGGTTTTTTCTGCTGCATTTCATAATGTGGGACCTTTGCCTTAAACAATACAGTAGACCAGATGAATAGCGCAAAATAACACAAGTCCATACAGAAAAGAAGGCTTCTCAGCCAGCTCTGTATAATCCAAACAATGCACAGCACCAGGGCCGGCTCCAGGTTTGTGTGGGCCCTTGAGCGACAGATCCCCAGTGGACCCCTTTTGGAGTAACTCATGCACAATGCAGCAAAAAAAACTATCGAAATTGGGTGTTTTTTGATGAGGTAGACCTACTGGAGTGGACACTTTTTTTTTCCAGCTTCCTGCTCCAATTAGTTTCAATAGGAGGCAGAATGAGGGAGGAATCTGCTGCAAAATCAGTGCCAGATTCCACCGTGTGAACAGGGCCTGATACTGTTAATAGCGCCACTCCACAGTGGCCCCCACACAGTATCATATGCTCCACAGTGACCCCCACACAGTATTATATGATCCACAGTGGCCCCCACACAGTATTATATGCTCCACAGTGGCCCCCACACAGTATTATATGATTCACAGTGGCCCCCTCACAGTATTATATGAGTCACAGTGGCCCCCTCACAGTATTATATGATTCACAGTGGCCCCCTCACAGTATTATATGCCCAGCAGTGTCCCCCACACAGTATTATATGCTCTGAAGGGGCCCCCACACTGTATTATATGCTCCCAGCAGCCGCCCCCCGCTCTGGTGCTACTATTATTCTCTGGGGTCTCCTCAGACCCCAGAGTATAATAATCGGAGGCCCAGGGAAGGTGAATAAAAATAACAAACACTGATACTCACCTTGCAGTCATGCAAGCAGGCACAACATTAACTATATGCTCAGTGCAATGTAATAGTACAGTGCAGAGCAGGAAGGGGTTAAGATCCATATCACAGATCTGTTTCCGCTGCATTCATTCACTTTGCTGGTACTGTAATCAGGGGCGCACCGCTAATGAGGCGAATTGAGGCGGCCGCCTCAGGCGGCACTGTCCGGGGGGCGGCATTTTTACTATTTAATGTAAACCAGCCCAGGACAGGCCGCTTTAAAAAAAAAAAAAAAAACAGAGCTGAGCGGGGCCTGTCCTGGGCTGGTTTACAAGACGTCGCATCTCAGCTCAGGCGGCGATACAATGACGTCATCACGCCGCCTACACTGAGACACAGACGTCGCGGACAAGAAGAGGAGGCGGCGGCGGCTGCATCAAGGCATCGCAGGTGAGTATAGCTTTTTTTATATATATAAATAGGCCGTAACCTGTTGGAGTATCCACAGCAGGTCAGGGCCTATTTATTTACCTACCCCGCGTCTGTTCGTGGCCGCCCCCGCTTCCCCTTCTGCTATGGGACGCAGAAAGGGAAGTGGATGCCGCTGTGAGCGGCCGCGGGTATCGGTAAGTTAGGCCGCAAATACTACTATTATTATACTCCGGGGCCTATTCATACCCCGGAGTATAATAATCGGAGGCCTAGGGTTGGTGAGGGAACATAAAAACCAATGTTATTCACCTCCTGCGATCCGATGTAACTCCGAGCAGGCTTGAGGCCTCTGGTGACGTCATCAGGTCGCGTCGCCGACCTGATCACGTGACGTGTGTGCGTAATTAAACAGGGCCGAAAGCTGCAAAGAGTGCACCGGTGTCCAGGATAGGTAAGTAACTCTGGTTTTTATGTTTGTATTCTCCCCTGGGTCTCCAATCATTATACTCTGGGGTCTGAAAAGACCCCAGAGTATAATAATAGTTCATGGGTGGTCCACTGTGGGGCATAATACCCTGTGCAGGGACCACTGTAGAGCATAATACCCTGTTCAGGGGCCACTCTGGAGTATAATACAAGTGCAGGGGCCACTATAGAGCATAATACCGGGTGCAGGGGTCACTATGGAGCATAATACAAGTGCAGGGGCCACTATGGAGCATAATACCAGTGCAAGGGCCACTATGGAGGATAATACCATTGCAGGGGCCACTATGGAGCATAATACCAGTGCAAGGGCCACTATAATAATAATAATAATAATAATAGTCCTTTAATAGTCCCACAATGGGGAAATTCAGTGTGTTACAGCAGCAAAGATAAGCAGATACAAATACAAATACAACATGTACAGGAATGTTCCAAGGTAAGAGGCATTACTTTGATAGCAGACAGACAGACAGATAGGAAGTAGCAGAGGAGGTGGGGGGGGGGGGGATTTAACAGGCAGAAAGATATTTCAGTTCTCTGTGTGTAATGATCTCCGCTTAGGTCGGTGTTGGTTGTACAGCCTAACCGCGGTGGGGAGGAAAGACTTCTGATAGCGCTCCTTCTCACACCTAGGGTGGAGCAGTCGGTCACTGACAGTACTGCCCAGCGCGATCACAGTCTCATGCATGGGATGGGACTTCTTCTTCTGCATGGAGCTCACCACGGACAGTATCCTTTTGTCACCCACCACCTGCACTGGGTCCAGTGGGCCCCCCAGGACAGAGCTGGCCTTTCTAATCAGCTTGTCAAGTTTATTTCTGTCCCTGGTTGATATACTGCTCCCCCAGCAGGCCACTCCAAAGAAGATGGCTGATGCCACTACCGAGTTGAAGAAAGTTCTAAGAAGTGCCCCCGGATTCCAAAGGCTCTCAGCTTCCTAAGCAGGTAGAGCCTGCTGTGGCCCTTCCTGTACAGGGCCTCCATATGATCTGCCCAGTCCAGCTTATTATTAAGGAGCAAACCCAGGTACTTATAGGTGTTCACAATCTCGATGCCCGTCCCCAGGATGTCCACTGGTTTAGGAGGGCTTCTGCCTTTACGGAAGTCCACCACCATCTCCTTGGTCTTCCCCGCGTTAATCTTCAGGTGGTTCCGGTGGCACCAGTCCACAAAATCCTGGTTCAGTATAGAGCATAATACCAGTGCAGGGGCCACTATGGAGCATAATACTGTGTGCTGGGGCCACTGTGGAGCATAATACCATGTGCAGGGGCCAATATGGAGCATAAAACTGTGTGCTGGAGTTGCTGTGGAACATAATACCGTGTGCAGTGGCCAATGCGGGGCATAATACCGTGAGCAGGGGCCACTATGGAGCATAATACCGTGTGCAGGGGCCGCTGCGAGGCATAATCCAGTGTGCAGGGGCCGCTGCGGGCCATAAGACTGTGTAATACTGTGTGCAGGGGCTGCTGTGGAACATTATAGTGTGTGTAAATGGGGCGCTATAAACATGGGCTATGGCACCTGTTTATATTATACGCTGTCTGTTTATAGTGACCGTGTGATGTAATTGTAGCCTTGTCACATACTGTAGACATGTACAGGACGAGGCTGTAGTTACATTACATGGCCGCTATGAGATGAATTACACTATGTAAACAGAGAAGCGGTCACGGCGCTTACACAGGTACCATTCAAACAGCTGATCAGTGGGGGTCCTGGGTTTTTGAACCCCACTGATTAGTTTATTAATGACCTGGAAAACCTTTTAATTAGTTAACACCTGGGGTATTATTAATAAGGGGCACTATTTATACAGGGTACACACGGACATTATTAATATAAAGATGCACTTGGGGGTATTATTCATTATGGGGGGTTATATCACATATTTTATAATTGGGGGTAGCAGCAGAATGGGGGCTTTGTGTAGGTGAGGACAATGTGGGTTGGATGCCTGGAAAAGTGAGGAGCCAAAGATGTCTGTGTTGCAAACTTTACAGAGACAAGTCACAGCTGGAAGAAGTGGTCATGGCGGTCCAGAGGGAAGAGAAGGGAAATGTGAAGGATTAGTCAGAGACGTCACCGGTAAGTCACAAAATGTTACTGCCCTGTATTCACCTAAATGATAGAAGATAAATACCTGATTGATGGGGGTCTGTCTGCTGAGACCCCCACTGAGCCTGAGAATTGGGTTTTTTCTCCCCACTAGGTGGGAATCCAGCCTGGCTGCAGCCATATATATAGGTGTGTCACTTGGTGGATGGACGAACCCGCGTGGCTCTCATTCACTTTAATGGGAGTGCCAAAGATAGCCGAAGTCCAGTACTCAGCTATCTGCAGCGCTCCTATTATAGAGAATGGGGGACACGTGGGCTCGTCCATCCACCAAGCAGAAGATGTGTGAAGTTACTTTCATAGTTAATGCCGTGTTGTTGATCTGATACTGAAGTAATACAGTAAGAAGAATTCTTAAAAACTGTTTTATAACTTTGTGTATTGTGTATATTGTGTGACGATAACTGTGTTAAACTAGTAGCATGGAAACTCAGTTTTTTTTTTTTTTTTTTTTTTTTTGGGGGGGGGCGTCTTTCTATAGTCCGCCTCAGGCAGCAAAGAGGCTAGGTTCACCACTGACTGTAATATACTGCGGAATTTCGGCACGCAGCGCCACAACAGAAAACGTGAACTGCAATTTTTCATTGTATATAAATTACAATGAAACCAGACAAAATCCGTTATAACCAAGTACATTTGGCACATGAATCCAAATAGTAATGTCTGAACCTGAATAGAGACACTGCTGGAAGTGTGCATGCCTGTGATGTTTCGGGATCCTTCTGTTGTGTACACGTCTGTTCTGAATTCTGGTGTAATTTGTGCCAAAAAGTGGCATATATGCTTTACACCTTGATGTATGTGTTTAGACACTTTCTAATATTTCTGCGCCTTGGTTGGAAGGTGGGTTTTCTGAAAAGGGGGTGGAGCTTAATATTCAGCACTGTGCACCAAAAAATGGGCCAAATTTTTATAAAATGTGTCAACATTTTGTCACATTTTTTTTGCTGGAAACAAAGCTAACTAATAAGCATTGTAAAGTGAGACTAGACAGTCTAAAAGTATGTAAGATTTTCAAATAGCATCGGACACTTTAGAAAATCTGATGCAGTTTAATACTGTCTAGTGAAGTCTAACTTTGTGCTGCCTAAATGTTATCCATATAGGGCAGATTTAAGAAAATTGTCTTCAAGAAAAACTCTTTGTTACCCATAGCAACCAATCACAACACAGCTTTCATTTCTTATATTACTTTTGAAAAATGAAAGCTGTGTTATGATTGGTTACTATGGGCAGCTGTGACAGCTTTTCTTTAAAGGCGTTGTACAATTTGAGCAAATAAATGTTAATGTTTGTGTAGTGAAAAGTTCTACAATTTTCCAATATATTTTCTGTATCAATTCCTGATGGTTTTCTAGATCTCTGCTTTCTGTCGTTCATTCTGCTTACTTCCAGTGGATAAAAATCAGTCTACGGTCATGTGATATCCAGTCCATGGTCCATGTGATATACAGTCCATGGTCATGTGATATACAGTCCATGGTCACACAGGTGCATAGGCTTGTTACCAGACAGATTTCTGATTACTGTGCTGTGACTGTAATGAGTTGTTGGAAAGTCTTTTTGCCGACCATGTGATGTCTGAGGACCAAAACAAAGTAGATAACTCACAATTACACTTACACTCACAATTACTCACTGGTTAAAAATATAACTTTACTACAATTTGCATCATGTTTGCATCAGAATGCTGGTCAAATGTATACTGTGTGCATGAGATAGAAGTAAGGTATAAAACAGATATATTTCATATGGTCGGCCTCCATCAATTATCTTTGGCTTCAGTCTTGAAAGAAAATAATAATAAATAATCATGAATGTATAATTTTTGTGAAATAATGTTGAAGTGAGTATTGAAATGAGACTTGACCCTGATGATATGTATATTAGGGATATAACATAAAATTATTTACTTAAAGGGCTTGTCCAGGATATACAGTTTTCTGCATGGAAGCCAGGGAAGGTGAAACCCCCCCCCAAAAAAAACCCCATACTCACCTGCTCCAGTGTCCTCTGCTGCTGTCCAGTCCAGCGGCGCCCTGATGCTTCTTTAGGCAGAGGTCCTCGCCTCACGTGAGCCTAAGGAAAAGAACCTGGACATCACTCACCTACGTCACCTGTAACGTCCTGTGTCCTTTCCTTTAGGCAGCTGATAGGGCTCAGCGGTCAGGTGCGGTGAGGACTTCTACCAGAATAAGACCCCAGGAGCAGCAGAACTGAATTCGTTGGGAAACACCGGAGCACTGGGGACAGGTGAGTATGTTTTTCCTTTTTTTGTTTTTTTAAACCTTCCCCCCCCCCCCCCCCCCTCTCCCCCCCCCCCCCCCCACCAATTTTTTTTTTTTTTTTTTTTAACCCCCCCCCCCCCCCCCCCCCCCCCCCCCCCCCCCCCCCCCCTCCCCCCCCCCCCCCCCCCCCCCCCCCCCCCCTCTCTCTTTTTTTTTTTTTTTTTTTTTTTTTTTTTTTTCCCCCCCCCCCCCCCCCCCCCCCCCCCCCCCCCCCCCTTTTTTTGTTTTGGGATGTTGTTGGCGGCTGTTTTTTTTTTTTTTTTTTTTCCCCCCCCCCCCCCCCCCCCCCCCTTTTTCCCCCCCTTTTTTTTTTTCCCCCCCCCCCCCCCCCCGCCCCCCCCCCCCCCCTTGTTGGAAAGTTTGGGTAAAAAAATACCGGGGGGTTCTCCTCCCCCCTTTTCCCCCCAAGGAATCTTTTAACCCCCAATTTTTTGTGTTATTTGTGGCAGACGTAGGGCCATTTTGTGTTTTGTGCATGACGGTAACGTCTAGTCCCTCCACTTTACCGATGCTCCTTTACCTGCATAAAATGAAAACTTGACACAAGAGAAGTGGAGTTGAATTGGCCACAGCAGCCTTTTATTAACATACAGTAAATTAATAAAACAAAACATCAATATCAAAACCAACGACCCGTATTTCCCTTTAAAGCCACAGGAGGTCCTCGGAGCCCAACACACTGGCCTTCTAAAAAACCCCCCTTTTTGTGAATTACCTCCAGCCGTACCGCCCAGCTCGAAGGCACCAAATCACCAATCCCCCAGGTGATAAAAGGATCCGTCTTTAAAGATCCTGAATGTCCTAAGGCCAGCCCAAAATTGTTTCCCAGCCATGCCATTTTCTCCAGGGGGGTCCAGAGCCTCCAAGCTCCCCCCCCACCGATACCACCAGGCATTTCCTTCCCAACTCCGAGGACCCCCCGCCTGGCCGCCGTGACGGAAATCTACCTTCCCCTCACTGCTTCCCCCCCCCCCCCCATATCCTCCTCAACATACAATGCCACAGCCCAAATGCTAATAAACAGGGAGGGTGGGCGGGAGCTTCTTCCTCTGTGTCTTCTTCACGGCAACTGCCGTTACTTTTCGCGGGCTTTCCCTTAAAAACCTCTCCCCCTGCAGCCACGCTTGCATTAACCCCACCTTACCCCCAACTTGACCAATAGCTGCTGTCCAGCCGTACTTGTCATGTGGGCCCTCCCCTCAGCCTTCGTCCCCGGTCCGGCCCCTTCTTGACGTAGTAACGTCTAGTCCCTCCACTTGACCGATGCTCCTTTACCTGCATAAAATGAAAACTCGACACAAGAGAAGTGGAGTTGAATTGGCCACAGCAGCCTTTTATTAACATACAGTAAATTAATAAAACAAAACATCAATATCAAAACCAACGACCCGTATTTCCCTTTAAAGCCACAGGAGGTCCTCGGAGCCCAACACACTGGCCTTCTAAAAAACCCCCCTTTTTGTGAATTACCTCCAGCCGTACCGCCCAGCTCGAAGGCACCAAATCACCAATCCCCCAGGTGATAAAAGGATCCGTCTTTAAAGATCCTGCATGTCCTAAGGCCAGCCCAAAATTGTTTCCCAGCCATGCCATTTTCTCCAGGGGGGTCCAGAGCCTCCAAGCTCCCCCCCCCACCGATACCACCAGGCATTTCCTTCCCAACTCCGAGGACCCCCCGCCACCAACGCAAAGGCTTGACACCTTAAGACTTTGCGTCCCTCCACACCCCCAGCGCCACTTCGATTCCTTCCTGAATCGATAGAGCCCAAATGTCCGTACCCACAGCGTTGAGGTGTACTCCATCTCGCCGCCAAAAGTTCCCTTCCCCTGCCTCAAACTCCCTGTGACGGACCGCCACAAAACCGTTCCTTTGGAAAAACCGGGCCACCGCCCTATTGACCTTCACCCTGGCCCGATTAAGGCTGTCCACACAGCGGGCCCCCCGCCACACATGACGATGAACTATATCTGACCACACCGTCACGAAACCTGGCGACATAGCCCACAACCTGAGCATATCAAATTTGATATCCCGAATTAGCTCGCGAAAAGGCCTGACCCCCAGATCATTCCCTCCCACATGGAGAACTAGAACATCCGGGGACCTGTCCAACCTAACAAACCTGTTAAACTCTGGAAGTACCCTGGACCAGCACATCCCCCTAAGACCAAGCCATCTTACCGTAACCCTTTCCCGGGGAAAACCCAACTGCCGACCGTCCGGCCGCACCGCCGCCCTCAAGGCCCCCCAGAACACAAACGAATGGCCCAGGATCCAGACCAATTCCAGTTCATCCCCCCCTGCAAAAGAAAGAAAAACAATACACAATATAACCAAGCCGCCTCTGCCGCCCTAGACTAGCCAGGCAGGACGAACGTATGACCGAAAACGAACCGACTCCCATCTGCCTATCCGCCTTACCACCTCATCACCCAAACCCCTGCGCGCCGCCTCCGTCGCCGCCCTGATACGAAATGAATGACCCCCGTAATCCCCCGGGCACCACCCACACTCCACCAAACACTTCCGAAATATAGCCACAAACTGGTATCTAGACAGAAAAGATCCGTCTGCATGAATTAGCAGGGGATCCTCCAGAAAACGCACTAATGGCCTGTACTCTTTGAAACACCTGACTGGACACATAAGGAATTCAGGAACCTGAAATAATACCACCCTGGACCCTCTGCCCTCCTGGTCCGTCTTAGATCTACGCACAATAAATTCCACCCTATCCGCCATACCTTCCACGTCCTTCATCAGTAACCCGCCTGGCCTGCTGGTAGACGGGCTAACCAATTCCCCCAAGCGTAGCGCTCCAAAAAAGGCCAAGGAGAACGCTAACCTAAAAAGTTTAATCTCAAACTCAGACCTGCAAAGACTCCCTAGTGCCACCCCCATCTCCTGAAGCAGATGAAAAGATACCAGCCGTCGCTGATCTACTGAAGCCCGACCCCGTCTCCAACCTCTCAAGGCCTGGCGTACCACAAATGCCTTGGTGACATCCGTAACCACGTGCCCTGAAACCAAATGCCAATCCCGCCATAAGCTTATTCATCCTCGATATGGACCACCCATCCTCCTTACATTGGCCTATCAACAGGAACAGCAACCCTTCATCATCCGTAACCTGTCTACCAAAATCCGCCCGCCATTCTTCCCATTGGCCCCATGCTACCTCATATGCAGCCCAGGTTCCCACTGCCAAGGACCCTCGGATCAATCTCTGTGCCGCCCGAAAGGCAGGTTCCAAAGGTCTACCGACCACGCCTCTCCCTCCTCCTCCGCCTCTGGTGCCAACTGCCGGAACCTGGCCCACTGCAAACGAGAGAGTGCGTCAGCAATACAGTTGTCAACCCCTGGGACATGTACCGCCTTCACCCACGCGTTCAGTGACAAGCACAAACACACCAGCCTCCGCAACACACAAACCACCGGGGGGGGATGACGCCGTCATGTTATTAATAGCCTGAACGACCCCGAGGTTATCACAGTTGAACCGCACCTTCTTGTTCCTGAACTCCTGCCCCCATACCTCTAAAGCCACCACAATGGGAAACAGTTCCAATAAGGCAAGATTCCGCACCCAACCTTCCGCCTTCCAACTATCTGGCCACGAACCCACGCACCAACGTCCCTTGTAGAAGGCCCCAAAACCAACACTCCCTTCCGCGTCCGTAAATAGTTCTAATACATCCGCATCCACCCACTGATCTAATATAAATGACCGCCCATTGTAACAACCCAAAAACTCGTCCCAAATTTCCAAGTCCTCCCTTAATTCCTTTCCCAGGCGCACATAATGACGGGGATGCTTGACCCCCGCCGTTGCTGCCGCCAGCCTCCTGCAAAACACCCTCCCCATGGGCAGTATCCGACATGCAAAATTTAATTTTCCTAATAGGGATTGAAGTTCTCTAAGCATTAACTTTTTTCGCCTACAGGCACCCCTAACCTCGTTGCGCAGCTGAACCAGTTTGTCCTCCGGCAAACGACATTCCATCCGCAACGAGTCAATACAAATCCCTAAAAACGTCAGCTCCGAACTCGGCCCCTCCGTCTTTTCCCCAGCCAACAGGATGCCAAATCGCCCCGCCACCCCCCTCCAATGTACGTAACAACAATGAACAAATCCCAGAGCCCGCCGGACCAATGCACAAATAGTCGTCGAGATAGTGAATGACCGACGACCACCCCGCCTCCCTTTTCACTACCCATTCCACAAACGTACTAAAACACTCGAAGTATGCACAGGAGATAGAACATCCCATGGGCAAACAGCGATCCACGTAGTAACCCCCGTCCCAATAACACCCCAACAGATGCAAACTATCCTCATGTACCGATAACAACCGAAAAGCCGATTCAACGTCGGCCTTTGCCAACAGTGCCCCAACCCTGTATTCCCTAACCCAACCTACCGCCGCATCAAACGAAGTATAAACCACCGAACAACATGCAGGGTCAATACCATCGTTGACCGACTCCCCCTTCGGAAAGGACAAATGATGAATGAGCCGAAACTTATTCGGCTCCTTCTTGGGTACCACCCCCAGCGGGGACACCCTTAAATGCCCCAACGGGAGACACTCAAAAGGCCCCGCCATCCGCCCTAACGCCACCTCCTTCGCCAGTTTTTCACTTACCACCCCCGGATGCTGTAATGCCGATCTCAAGTTCCGCCGAACCACTGGGAACTCCCCTTTAACATAAGGAATCTTAAAACCAAACTGAAAACCGTCCGCCAACAACCCCGCCGCAGCTCTATCCGGGTACTCATTTAGATACGGCCGCATCACGTCCACTACCACCGGACTCCGCCCCTTTTCCAGTGCTCTCCCCCCCTTTGGACTTAACCCCTTTAAAACACCGAGATGCCCCATGTGATCCTCCACAGTTAGAACAGTCATGCTTGAACTTGCACTTCGCACCGAACTTGCATGAGCCTTCGTTAAAGGAGAAGCACAATCCCTTCTGTGCAGCCGCCGAGCGCCCCGAAACCTCGGACCCCCCGGCTCCTGCCTGAAAGGGCTGCCCAGCCCGAGCCGGCGCTGTAACCCGTAACCACAGCCCAATATCCTTGTGATCCCACCGGATACTGGGCCGTACCGCTTTCCGTTGACGAAATTGTTCGTCATACCTCAACCACCCTTGACCCCTGTAAACTCTATAGGCTTCCCCTATGGCGTCCATGTAGCAAAACAGGGGGGAGCAATTCTCCGGCGCCTTTTCGCCAATAACGCTAGCCAAGATAGCGAACGCCTGTAACCAATTGGAGAAAGTGCGAGGTATAAGCCTATACCGCCGCTTCTCCTCTTCCTCTTTCTTAGACTCGTCCTTCTTCCCCCTATCCAAATTAAAGCGTTCTAACGGGAGTAACGAAAATATCTCTACATACTCCCCTTTCCATATTTTTTCCCTAACCTCCTGCTTCAAATGGGCCCCCAGCGGCCCCTCGAAGCAAACGTACACCTCCCCCTTTGCGGAATCATCCAACTTCGGCGCCCCCTCCTCCTTGTCCTTTTCCCCGCTTTTTTCCTGAGTCCTATCCGCACCCCCACTTACCGTCGCGTCCCCCCGAAGTCCCACCAACCGAAGCCCCTCCTGACCCGCTAACTAACGACCCCGGCCCGCCCGCCGGCAACCCCCAAAGCCCCGATCCCTGGGACGCTCATGCCCACCCACGCGGGTACCGAAGACGGAACCGCGGCCTGGGCCTGCGCCTGCAACAACTGCCCAAACAAACTAAAAAAATTCAAACATACCCCTGCCCGCCTCTCCCGGGTGCCCACCCCCACCCTGGACCGGCAACAGGGGAATAGAAGGAGACAGCAAAGATACACACTCACCTGACTGCCTGGATGCTGTGTGCCCACCAGTCGATACTCCAGAATCCAGACGCTGCCCGGCCATTCTATCTAGCGCAGGAAACAGCTGATCTCCCGAGGACATTGCCGGCGAGGAAACCAGCCCCCCCCCCTCCCAGCGAGGAGGGGGCCGCAAGCAGAGAGGAGTGTGCATCCGCGCACACGTGGAGAGCCGACCCAGGCAGCGCCTGATCGCTGGATGAAGCAGGCTGAAGACCCGAGGTCCGCATCCCAGATCCTGACTCACCGCGCAGGGAAGGCACCAGGTAAGGTGATCCATGGCCCTCCGCACCGGCTCCCGCTCCATCGTCGCACTCTGGTAATGGCGGAGGTGCGGCCTGCCGCCTCCGCCGCGAGTCCCGCCCGCTAACCGGATTCCTCCCGGCCCTGGACTGCCGGGAGGCAGCAGACCTGCCGGCATCCTGAACCGGAGGGTCCCTTGAGGGGCTCCGTCTTCGGCGCTGGGCTCGGGGGGGCTTCATCCGGACTCAGGCGCGCCGGAGGCCTAGTCCTCCATGGCCGTCTGGGAGTTGTAGGGGGAACCTCAGCAGCAGGTGTCCCCGGCCCCTGAAGCAGGCCCGAAAGCTGTGCCTGCACCCATTCCTCTCCGTGTGTAGCTGCCGACTCGCGCAGCTGCACAATCAAGTCTTCAAGGGATGCCATGAAAATTAATGGAGACACTCGTAATGTAGCTTCTTCCTCTGTGTCTTCTTCACGGCAACTGCCGTTACTTTTCGCGGGCTTTCCCTTAAAAACCTCTCCCCCTGCAGCCACGCTTGCATTAACCCCACCTTACCCCCAACTTGACCAATAGCTGCTGTCCAGCCGTACTCGTCATGTGGGCCCTCCCCTCAGCCTTCGTCCCCGGTCCGGCCCCTTCTTTCTTGCCCCCCCTCTTTTTTTTCTTTAACAAAATTTTTTAAAAAAAAGAAAAAAAAACACAAACACAAAAAAAATAAAGTTGGAAAAAAAAATACAAGAAAAAAAATTTTTTTTTTTTTTTTTAATAATTTTTTTTTTTTTTTTTTTTTTAGAAAAAATTTTTTTATTTTTTTTTGGGCCATTTTTTTTAGTTTTTTTTTTTTTTTTTTTTTTTTAGGAAAGGGTTTTTTTTTTTTTTTTGTTTTTTGTTTTTTTATTCCTTTTGTTTGGCCCCGGGGGTGATTTTAGTTTTACTGCTTTACTTCCTCCACCAGTTGAATGTAGAAAGAGGGATTTTTTGACTATTAGGGGGGGGGGGGCCCAGGGGGGGGAAAGGGGGATTTTTTTTTTTTTTTTTTTGGCGATTTTTGTGGTGTTTTTTGAGCCAAACACAGGAGGTGGCTTGAAAAGGAATGGAAAATATAAAGGAAGCTCTTCCGCCCCCCCCCCCCCCCCCCCCCCCCACAAAAAAAAAAAACAGAAAAACGCAAAATCCGCAACAAAAAAATTATGCATTTCCACAACATGGGACCTTAGACTTAGACACACTTTCTTCTTAAACCATGCAGCAATTGGCGTCTAATAGTCCGAATGCTTACAGCAGGAGTAGGGAGAATTCCTGGCAGGGCAATGCACAGAAACAGAATGTAGTGGATTGTGTTGTCTGAACAGTTCAGTCTTAAACAAAAACATCTGTAAAAATCTGACTGTTTAGTGACCAAATAACAGAGATTCCAACACACAATAAATTTGCAGTGCATAGTGAAGGGCCACTGTGGCTAGCATAGTGAGGAAATATTCTGACTCTCATACCAAAACAAAGGTGCTATAGGGTCTAAACTAGAAACAAGGAGTGTCAAGTGTGCTGCCTCATTGTCAGCCATATTTACAAAAAGCAATAAAGGGGGAAGGAGCTCTGGGAGCATGGGATCACCCACCATGCCAAGCATGCAGCTAATCAGCAGCCAGCAGAACCTGTGATGTCACTGCCCTATAAAAACCCTCAGCCATTTTAGGTACAGTCATTCCACATTGCTCTTACTGTAGGGAAAGATGTCGGCAGGAGCTGGGAAAGACTTAGAAAACAGGTAAAAGTTCAGGGAAAGAGGCTGAGCCTTAGAACTGTAGGGAGAGCATAGGGAGGAATTGAGAGAAGAATTTGGGGTGGTTGCAGGCTCATTTACAGCAAGAATTTTCAGAATAATTCACATTGCAGCACTCACTGCCGTTATACTGCTGCTCATTACTCATAACTGTGTCATCAAGGTGGAACACAACAAGCCTTTTGCAGTTCAGTACAGCAAAAAAAAGTGAAATATCATGCACTAATATCTGCACGCATCTGTAAAAGAAACCTTTTTAAAGGCCTTTATTATAAGGGGCTTATTCACTGTTCTTACAAGGCATAACATTATTCAGTACTATTGTGCCAAAGAAAACTGAATTATCAACTAATAATATCTGCACTTGTCTGTAATAAAGGCCTTTAACGTGGGGAAAGACATAATGACCATATTCGCCATATTGTTACCAGTATAAAGGCCATTTTTCAATACAGTACTGTCAATATTAATTCAATAATTCAAAGCAGTTATCATTTATTTAAAGATGTTTATTAGTGTCAAAACACATAAAAAGGACCATATTCGCCATTTTGTTACCAGTATAAAGTTGCAGCCATTTTTCAATGCAGTACTGTATTGTCAATATTAATTCAATTATTTTTAGCGGTTATCATTTATTTAAAGATGTTTATTAGTGTCAAAACACATAAAAAGGACCATATTCACCATTTTATATCAGTATAAAGTTGCAGGCCATTTTTCAATGCAGTTTTGTCAATGTTAATTCAATAATTCTTAACGGTTATCACTTATTTAAAGGTGTTTATTAATGTCAAAACACATAAAAAGGACCATATTTACCATTTTGTTACCAGTATAAAGTTGCAGGCCATTTATAAATAGTATTGTCAATAATTAAATAATTCTGAACTACAAATCTCTGCCTTTATCACGCTTTTTTTTATTGGTGTTCATTAGTGGGTGAAGAAATAAGGGGCATATTTGCCATTCTCTTCAAAGTGGAAAAAAACAGGCCTTTTTGCCCTTTACAATTAAGTTTTTTTCATTGAACAGTATGTCAGACAGAGAAGCGAGAGGCCATGCACAGGGGAGGGCCACAGGCCTAAATTTTTCTGGCACAGGTCGCAGCAGAGTAAGGGGGCATGGCAGCAGGGATCAGTTACAGAGGCCTGAGCTCCCAGTGTCAAGTAGTGGTCGTAGGACTACGGGATGAACAACGTCATTCCACTGATTCACATCCTGGAAAAGATGCTTTTCAATCTGGCTGGTCAGGGGACTGGAGATATGGCGTCTACATCTCAAGGCCACATTAGCCCTGTGGGGGATGAACTGGAGGAGGATAAGGAGGACATTGGTGCACAAACAATGTGTAGTCAAATGGGTGGAGAGGAGGAACAGGAGCAACCAAAACAGCCAGAGGGAAATGAGGAGGATGAGGCAGGTGACCCAGACACACCGTGGCAGTATGCAGTGGAGATGGATGCAGGGAGTCCCTCGGAGTCATTTGCGCAAATGGCCCACTGCATGCTGACTTCCTTGCGCAGTGACAGCCGAATTGTCACCATTCAGCAGAGAGATGACTACTGGCTCTCCACTATGTTAGACCTTTGCTACTGGGGAAAAATGGGGGCCTTTTTTTACACCCGCTGAGAGGGAAGACAAACTGAACTGCTCTAGAGATATGCTATGTAGCAAGTTGGCCGCTGCCTACCTGTGCCATCATCCATCCTCTCGCATGTCCGACCGGGGGGGGGCCCTGAGCGCTCAACTTGCACTGGCATGGCAGCTGAGGGAGGGAGTGGGGGTGGCAGGAGCAGTATCGGCTCCATCAGCAGAAGCCTAAGCCTAGAGTCGCTGATGAGCAGCTTTCTTCAGCCGCATAGTGAAGAAGCTGCTTATCAGCAGCTAGACACAGAGCAGAAGTTGAACCAGCAGGTGGTGGCATACTTAGAGTGGACCCTGCCACCCGTCATCGAAGATCCGCTGGACTACCGGGAAGCCAAACTGGATTTGTGGCCGCAACTGGCCGAGTTTGCCCTGGAAAAGCTGTCCTGCCTGGCCAGTAGTGTGGCATCAGAGCGGGTGTTTAGTGTGGCGGGGGCCATAGTTACCCCAAGGAGAACTCACCTGTCCACCCAAATTTTGGAGAGACTGACCTTTGTGGATATGAATCAGGCATGGATCAGCCAGGACTTTCACCCACCAATGCCTGATGCAGCAGATTAAATGATCCATGCTACCTTACCACACTATGCCATTGTTTCACTGTATGGCCTTCTAAGGCTGTTGCTACGTCACACTGTTCTACACCTCGTTTGCCTGGGCGAACAAAGTCACACAGGGGAGGAACTAGGTCACTGTATGTCCTCCTCATGCCACAGCCACTGGATCACTGTATGGCCTCCTCATGTTGCTGCCACTTGGTTACTGTATGCCCTCCTCATGCCGCTGCCATGGGGTCACTGTATGCCCTCCTCGTGTTGCTGCCACTGGGTCACTGTATGCCCTCCTCATGTTGCTGCCACTGGGTCAATGTATCGCCTCCTCATGTTGCTGCCACTTGGTCACTATATGGCCTCCTCATACTGCTGCCACTGGGCACCGTATGCCCTCCTCAAGCCATTTCCACTGGGTCACTGTATGCCCTCCTCATGCTGCTGCCACTTGGTCACTGTATGGCCTCCTCATGCTGCTGCCACCTCCACATTATGTCATCTTGCCACTCTGTAGACATATATGTGGAATCGATAGACGACGGTGTAAAAGAAGTGTGCTCTTTCACTCTACAGTAGGATGTTGGGCCTCTGTACGGTTCTTTCTATCTGGCACTAACAGGGACCTGTAAGGCTGGGTTCACACTTGAGTTAGTAGGTCAGTTTTGGCCCCATAACTGTCCAAATAAGTGAAGTGTGCATCGATTCTAAGAGCGACGCCTGTCATGTGCGTGTCATGCAGACTCACAGTATTGTTTGACTACCACAGTAGGCTCCCTATGCGTGTTACTGCAAGGCACAGTGTTCTACACCACTATACGGGCTCTCTGAAGCTAGGAAATAGGTGTTTTTTAGCAACATTCGCCGTGAAGTAATTCGGATCGAAGCAAATTTTTTTGGAACTTCGAATAGAAGTGCCAAATTGAACTTTTGAGAAATTCGCTCATCTCTAATATATATATTAAGAAATTACTAGAACTTTAGGTAAATTACAGAGGGGTTTCTCCATCTATTTAACCCCTTAATGACCCGGCCATTTTTTGTTTTTGCATTTTCGTTTTTCCCTCCCCACATTCCAAGAGCCATAACTTTTTCATTTTTCAGTTCACAGAGTCACATGATGGCTTATTGTTTGCGAAACAAATTGTACTTTGTAATGTCACTATTCAATATGTTGTGCAAAGTACTGGGAAGCTGGCAAAAAATTCAGAATGAGGTGCAATTGGAGAAAAACTGCATTTGCGCCAAATTCATATGGGTTTAATTTTTACACCATTCACTGTGTGGTAAAAATGACATGTTACCTGTATTCTGCGAGTCAGTATGAACACGGCGATACCAAATTTATATAGTATTTGTAATGTTTTGATACCTTTTAAAAAATTGAAAACTTTGCTAAATAGAAAAAAAAATTTTGCGTCGCCATATTGTGTCACCTGTAACTTTTTCATATTTACATGTATGGAGCTGGGTAAGGCGTCTTTTTTATGCGGGACAGCATGACGTTTTTATTGATACCATTTTGGGAAAGATCTGATGGTTTGATCACTTTTTATTCAATTTTTTATAGGAGACAAAGTGTTGAAAAAAACGCTATTTGGCCATTTTGATTTTTTTTTCCCGCTACGCCGTTCACCGTATGGGATAAATATTTTAATATTTTAATAGTTCGGGCATTTTGGAGCGCGGGGATACCTAAAGTGTTTATGCTTACTTTTGTTTATTTACTTTTATATCTGATCTAGGGAAAGTGGGGTGATTTGAACTTTTGTGTTTTTTTTTAATTTTTTCATACTTTTAAAAACTTTTTTTTTCTACTTTTACTTGTATGATCAGACTCCCTAGGGACCTTGAAACCTGTATCGCAGTGAATAGCAAAATGCCGTCACTGCTATTAGACGATGCCTCTGGCGTCTAATAGCTATAGTGTAATGACAGGCCTGGGAGCCTTCAATAGGCTCCTGGCTGTCATGGCAACCAAGCGCCGCCCTCCGATGACGTTCTGGAGGGCGGCGATGAGGTAAAAATGGCGGCGCCCTTGGCGGCTACGCAATTTAGACGCCGCGGTCGTGTTTGACCGCGGCATCTAAAGGGTTAACAGCCGCGATCGGTGCAGGCACCGATCGCTGCTGTTAGCTGCGGGTCCTGGCTGTATTATACAGCCGGCACCCGCGGTGTATGGAGAGCGCTCAGCTCCTGAGCGCTCTCCATACATCGTCATGCGACTCAGGACGTACTATTACGCCCTGGGTCGTTAAGGGGTTAAAGCTTAAATGGGTATTCCCATGAACATAATCAGATCTATATTTGTAGATAATTAATAGTTAAACATTTTTCCAAATATAAGTAGTTAAAAATTCTTCAGAGTTTTAAAGATTTTCTCTAACTATCTTTGTGGTGGAAGTCTGTTGTCTTGATCTGTTGCCAATGGATACGACCACAAATGCAGAAACTTTCTATTTTCTGGGACTTGTCAAAAACCCAGCCATGATTTTCTTATTGTGGAGAGGTTATCAGGCAGGCACACTACATGTATGAGAAGGTAACCCGACCACAGTAAGGACATCATTGCTGATTTTCTGACCTTAGAAAGGTCCTGCCTTTATGGTCGTATCCACTGACAACCGATCAAGACAACAAGACTGTGAGCACAAGATATTAGAGAAAATTAAAACTGCAAAATGTTTAATTATTTGTATTTGCAAAAATGTTTAACTTTTAATTATCTACAAATTAAAAAAAGGTTATGTTCGTGGGAATACCCCTTTAAAGAGGTTGAATCTTAACAAGACCTTACGCGCACTCCACATTTAACCTGACCGTAGCCTGGGTGAATGTAGGCAGGACTAGTGATGGTCAGCACTCCCATTCACTTCAATGGGAGAGCCAGAGATAGCCAAAGTACAGCACTCCGCTATCTCCAGCACTCCCATTGAATTGAGTGGGAGCACCAGCCATCACCAGTCCTGCCCACATTGATCCTGGCTACAGTCAGGTTGAATGTGGAGCACACAAAAGGTTCTGGTCAGTTTACTTCATGGGACAACCCTAATAACTGAGCCACAGCCTTAATCATAGGCCATGGTAAAATCTCCTCTGACCAGAAGTCTCAAAGGTATAATTAAGGGCCGGTTCACATCTGTGTTCGATTTCCGTTCGGGGAGTCCGCTTGGGGACCCCCCGAAACGGAAACGTATACTCATAGAAAAGCGGTTTACCTAAGGAAACCTGTGGACCCCATAGACTATAATGGGGTCCGTGTGGTTTCCGCACGAAACATGCAGAAACAAGCGGAGAGGAAAGTGCTGCTCTCAGCACTTTTCTCTCCACTTGCTTCGTGCGGAAACCGAGCGGAAACCACACAGAAACCAATATAGTCTATGGGGTCTGCAGGTTTCCTTAGGTAAACCGCTTTTCTATGCGTATAGGTTTCCATTCGGGGTGTCCCCAAGCGGACTCCCCCGAACGGAAACCGAAAGCAGATGTGAATCGGCCCTTAGTTTTACATGCATAATGTATGCTTTAAAAAAAACATATATATTTTTTTAAACATAATGTAATGTAATATATTGGCAAGTACAGATATATCTCTTTATACCAATACATATAAAGAAAAATACTATTATGTATATCTGTATACACCAATACATTATGCAGGGGCATAGCTGGGGGAGTGGGGGGAGGCAACAGGGTCATGTGCCCCAGGTGCTGAAAGACAGATGGGGCAGCAACAGGTCATTTTGCCTTGTTCAGACTTTTTGAATACATGGTTATTCAAAATTATTCTTTTGCCCTGGGTACAATGATTAGTGTTCCTGTCTCTCATAAATAAGGTCCTGGGTTTGAGACACTGAACAGCCCTAATGAAAATATAAACAGGATGGCAAAATTTACTGTCATGCCAGTATCTAAAACTTCACACAATGGGGCTTCTCATCTTCTGTGCCCTACTTGACACTTTTTAAGACATTGGACTGAGAGGGCAGGCATCTAGGTGGGCCAAGGCAGGGACACCTCAGCTCATCAGATTTACTATAAGGCTAAAACTACATGGTGACTTTGTCAATGTCAATGCCCGTTCCTTTAAAACAGACCTTGGGGCACAACTAGAATGTAAGCAAAACCAGACACTCAATGTGTACTGATGAAGGGAAATCACCGTAATAACTAATAGAAGAGATAAGGGATGATGTACAGAGCAGATGGAAATATGGAACTCCATAGTAAAACTTAAAATGGGTCTTCACAAAAAATTGTAACCACTTTTAAAAGCATTTTTCTTGTAGCTTCACATCGTACCACTCCTCTGTTATTCCTCCAAAGAAATTTATTACCATTCTCCTTTTCAATCGGATGTGTCACTACACAATCTGATGTCACCAGCACTGACTTGAAAGTGTTAGCCCGATTGCACACAACCGTCATCCATGTGCCGCCTGTGCACCGGACGCAAAATCGGACCGGAATATGACCTGTTCCATATTTTGCGGCTCAGACTGTCGGCCCGCACACGGAACCGTGTAGTTCATGTTCATGGGCCCATAGAAATAAATGGGTCAGTGTGCTATCCGGGAAAAACCCGAATAACACACTGACCTTTCACACGGTCGTCTGCAAGGGGCTTTAGAGTGTACAGAGACACACCCCGTTGGCAAGGGGAATGGTGAATTCCACCTTTTAAATGTAGTCATAACTTTTCAGGAGGAATAACAAAGGCATGACACAAAGAAGAAAAAATGTAAGAAAAAAATGCTCCAGAATTATTAGTTTATTGGTCATTAAATAATTAGCCAAACCAGATATGTTAAGAGAGGAGACAGGCCAGAAACCATACTGAAGTTAGGATATAAAATGTGTTTTTATATATTTTCCATTAAAATTCCCAATGCTGCTTCTGGCTGCCGCGTCTTATCTTTTCTAATTACTTAATATGCCAGTGACAACCATGGATATGTAAGTACTGGAAATTTTGTAAAAGAATTTGGCTATGATAGGCGCATTGTGTGCACACTAGTTGTAGAAGAGTGACACCTTGTGGACATGGGAATGAACTGTTTAGAAAATACATTCAAATATTAACTTACTTATTTTGTATTGATAAAATGTGCATCAATATTTTATTTATTTTTTTTATTATGTATTTATTTATTTATTTTGGTGGGTCTGAAGTCTGTATAAAGGACATTCTGCATTTCTTCAGGGGGTCCGGTCTGGACTATGTCTATAGGGGGTCTAATATTCATTTTGGTTGTCTGATCTGGAGTCTACATTTATTCTGGGAGTCTGGTTTGGGTGCCAAAATTTATTTTGATACTATTTGTGAGTCCAAATCTGTACTTATAGGGACATGAAGAAAAAAAAAAAACATTTGCAGTGCACTGCTTTGTGGGACACTTCTGATTCTCCATAAAGTTAGTACGTACAGTCATATGAAAAAGTCTGGGCACCCCTATTAATCTTAATCATTTTTAGTTCTAAATATTTGGGTGTTTGCAACAGCCATTTCAATTTGATATATCTAATAACTGATGGACACAGTAATATTTCAGGATTGAAATGAGGTTTATTGTACTAACAGAAAATGTGCAATATGCTTTAAACCAAAATTTGACCGGTGCAAAAATTTGGGTACCCTTATCATTTTATTGATTTGAATACTCCTAACTACTTTTTACTGACTTACTGAAGCACAAAATTGGTTTTGTAACCTCACTGAGCTTTGAACTTCATAGCCAGGTGTATCCAATCATGAGAAAAGGTATTTAAGGTGGCCAATTGCAAGTTGTTCTCCTATTTGAATCTCCTCTGAAGAGTGGCATCATGGGCTCCTCAAAACAACTCTCAAATGATCTGAAAACAAAGATTGTTCAACATAGTTGTTCAGGGGAAGGATACAAAAAGTTGTCTCAGAGATTTAACCTGTCAGTTTCCACTGTGAGGAACATAGTAAGGAAATGGAAGACCACAGGGACAGTTCTTGTTAAGCCCAGAAGTGACAGGCCAAGAAAAATATCAGAAAGGCAGAGAAGAAGAATGGTGAGAACAGTCAAGGACAATCCACAGACCACCTCCAAAGAGCTGCAGCATCATCTTGCTGCAGATGGTGTCACTGTGCATCGGTCAACAATACAGCACACTTTGCACAAGGAGAAGCTGTATGGGAGAGTGATGCGAAAGAAGCCGTTTCTGAAAGCACGCCACAAACAGAGTCGCCTGAGGTATGCAAAAGCACATTTGGACAAGCCAGCTTCATTTTGGAAGAAGGTCCTGTGGACTGATGAAACAAAGATTGAGTTGTTTGGTCATACAAAAAGGCGTTATGCATGGTGTCCAAAAAACACAGCATTCCAAGAAAAACACTTGCTACCCACTGTAAAATTTGGTGGAGGTTCCATCATGCTTTGGGGCTGTGTGGCCAATGCCGGCACCGGGAATCTTGTTAAAGTTGAGGGTCGCATGGATTCAACTCAGTATCAGCAGATTCTTGAGAATAATGTACAAGAATCAGTGACGAATTTGAAGTTACGCCGGGGATGGATATTTCAGCAAGACAATGATCCAAATCTACTCAGGCATTCATGCAGAGGAACAATTACAATGTTCTGGAATGGCCATCCCAGTCCCCAGACCTGAATATCATTGAACATCTGTGGGATAATTTGAAGCGGGCTGTCCATGCTCGGCGACCATCAAACTTAACTGAACTGGAATTGTTTTGTAAAGAGAAATGGTCAAAAATACCTTCATCCAGGATCCAGGAACTGATTAAAAGCTACAGGAAGCGACTAGAGGCTGTTATTTTTGCAAAAGGAGGATCTACTAAATATTAATGTCACTTTTCTGTTGAGGTGCCCATACTTTTGCACCGGTCAAATTTTGGTTTAATGCATATTGCACATTTTCTGTTAGTACAATAAACCTCATTTCAATCCTGAAATATTACTGTGTCCATCAGTTATTAGATATATCAAATTCAAATATTTAGAACTAAAAATGATTAAGATTAATAGGGGTGCCCAAACTTTTTCATATGACTGTATGTGATATAGCATGTGTGGCAAGAGAATTTTTTGATCACCAATTAACCCCTTCCCAGATCCGCCATTTTTTTATTTTCAATTTTCGTTTTTTACTTCCTGCCTTCCAAAAGCTATAACTTTTTTTTATTTTTCTGTTCACAGAGCCATATGAGGTCTTACTTTTTGAGGAACAAACTCATATTGGTACTGTTTAACCCCTTCCCGCTCTGCGCTGTACTATTACATTACCCTGAGCGTTTAGCAAATGCCCAGTGCCATCATAGTACGGTGCTGTAATCCCGTGAGCACAGGAGCTGTGCCTGTGGCATTACTTCTGGAGTTCAGCTATGTTCCACAGCCAAGACCCAGGACTAGCTACTAGAGTCGGAAGATACTCCGATTCTGGTGGTTTAGCCCCCTGGATGCCCTGATCAATAGTGATTACAGCATCCAGGGGGTCCAAGGGCAAGAATGCTCCCCATCACCCCTCAGATTCCCATTGATAAGATTGCGGGGTCCGAGGGTTTGCCACGGCAGCCAGAAGGCTGAGCAACAGCCTCCTGACTGCTTATGCACATTCCACATTGTGAGCCTGTGTGCGACGTGCAACAATACTATGTATTGCAGTAAATTGAACTGGGGAGCAGAGATCCCAAGCTCAAGTCGTCAGGTAGGACAGGGAAAAATAAAAAAAAATAAAAAACATATATATCATATAATAAATAAAAAAAAAGTAAAAAAAAACACCTTTACTTTTAAAAAACAGCGTTTAAAAAAAAAAAAAAAAAATGAAACAAACATGTTAGGTATCACCATTTGCTTATAAACCCCCACTGTCCAAAAATAGTTAAGAGTTAATTATCCCGTACGGTGAACACCGTAAAAAAAAAAACAAAAAAAAACCTCAATGTGCAAAATAATGTATTTTGGTCACCATGCTTTCCCCAAAAAATAGCAATAAAAGGTCATCAAAAAGTCATATGCACAAAACAATGAAACACAGAAAATCGTTCATTTTTAAAAAGTGGCATTTTATATGTAAAAGCGGTAAAACATAATAAAACCAATATAAATATGGTATTGCCATAATCGTAATGACCCGCTGGACAAAGTTGCCATATTGTTTTTAATGCAGAGTAAACGCTGTAAAAACAAAATGCAAAAAATTATGAGACTAGGTTTTTTTCACATGGCCCCCAAAATAACATTAACAAAAGCTAATCAAAACATTATATAGACTCCAACTCATCACGCAAAGAATAAGCCCTCACATAGCTATGTCCAGTGGCGTAAATACCTATTAATATTTTTTAATAGGCCGCTACCCAGCAGGTAATGGGCCCTATTTACTTACCAATCCCCTTCTGCGGAAGCGGAGGCGGTTGTGAGCAGGAGCAGGGATTGGTATGGAAGGCAGTAGGCCCGTGAACCCCACAAACACTGCTATCATTATACTCTGTGGTCTTTTCATACTATGGGGCATAATAGTGTATGCAGGGGCCACTATGGCACATAATAGTGTGTGTAGGGGCCACTATGGGGCATAATAGTGTGCGCAGGAATGCGGTTTGTGGGCAGCTGGGGGGGGCAGTCGTTGGGGCGGGGGGCATTTGTTTACTTGGATAGCTTCCTGCTCTCTTTATCCTACAACTATCATGATGCATTACTCTTCACTCAGATCCCCCTCTCCCTCGCTCTCTCACACCCCCTCCCTGTTTCACTAGCTAGCCTACCTAACTAACTAACTCAGGCCACCCCCTCACCACATCACACTTACCTGTCTTCCTGTCTGAATCTTCTGCGCATGGGAGATCCTTCTGTCCTTCTCCTCTTCTCATCTGCCGGCACCTGCGCAATAGAGCCGCCTGCAGGCGCTGGCAGAAGTGAAGGAAATGACGATTCATGCCCAGAAGATCAGGACATGAAGACAGGTATTGGTGGTGTTCTGTTTACGGAAACAGGGAAACGGAACGCCACCGGGAAATCAGAAAATGTGCCTGGGGCGGTCACATGACCGCCTTGGCGATCTGGGCAAATATACATTTTTGATAAAGTAAGTTAGTTAGAAGTTAGGCAGGGGGAGGGTTTTTAGTTTAGTATTAAATTATTTTATCCCAGACAACCCCTTTAACGTACAAACTACCCTGTGTCCTTAAGGGGTTAATATTCCGTACATCTTGGAGTCACAGTATTCTGACACCCATAACTTTTTTATATTTCTGTATATGGGGCTGCATAAGGGCCAGATGTACTATATATTTATACTATTTTTGGGAATGTCTGATGTTTTTATCGCTTTTTATTCAAATTTTTTATGGGAGGCAAAAAAGCAAAAAAATGTCCGTTTTTTTTTTTTTTTTTTTTTACTGCTACAGCCTTCACCAGATGGGAAAATATTTTAATAAGTTTGTAAATCATCAATTTTTCAGATGCAGGGATACCTAATGTGTATGTGTTTTCAATGGCGTAAGTACTGCCATAGCAGCCATAGCAGCTGCCACGGGTTCCATGACCTTAGGGGGCCCGGCGGGCCCCTGCTACTTTTTTTTTTTTTTACTAGGGGTTACTTCAGCAGGTAACAGGCTGTATTTACTTACTGATCACCACTCCTGCTCACGACCAGCCTCGCTTCCCCTTCTGCCCTTCAAGGCGCCCTCTGCATCTCATATCATATCGGTGGGGCGCCCTGTAGGTAAGAAGGGAAGCAGACACAGCCTTGAGCAGGATCGGGGATCGGTAAGTAAGGCTGGGGGCCACGGTAAGAGTATATTTTGGGCAAACCCCAACAAATTCTGCTATTATTATACTTGGGGGTCTCTTCAGACCCTCGAGTATAATGATCGGAGGCCTATGTGACATTACACTGTGTGCAGGGGCTGCTATGGGACATTATACTGTGTGGAGGGGCCGCTATAGGACATTATACTGTGTGGAGGGGCTGATATGGGACATTATACTTTGAGGAGGGGCCGCTATCGGATATTATACTGTCTGGAGGCAACTTTGAGACATTATAGTGTGTGTAAATGGGGCATTATACTGTGTGGAGGCCAGGAAAGGGCTGCTATGCCGTGAGGGGGTGCTGTGCCGTGAGGGGTGGTGGGTGGACTGAGGTCAAAACTTTGCTATGGGGACCAGTCTTTGCTAGTTACACCCCTGTGTGTTTTTATTTATTTTGATATCTGATCTAGGGAAAGGGGTGATTTGAACTTTTAATATTTTTTTTTTTTTTTTTAGACCTCATATGGGGTCTGATAACTAATACAATGAAGTAGCCTAGTTATGTTGTGATTTGATTGTGAACTTTATAAATATGTATGCAGTAAATGTGGAGGCTGCTGGAATTTCAGCACTTAAAGGGGATGTCCAGTTGCAGATAACAATTGGCCATGTGCGGGCAACTTCACATAAAATCACGTAAATAGGGGGTGTGGCCTGAACCTTGCTATGTGCTAGACGCATCTCTCCCGGACCTCGAGTGCTTCTAACTTATCTCTGGTGGTCAGAATCAGTCCACTTACCTCCCTCAGTTATGGTCAGGCGTGTGGGGAAGAAAGCGGTGTCCTCCGTGATTTCTGAGTCGCAGATATCAAGATTTCTGCTCGCTGCGGCCCCTGCTTCACTGCCGGAGAGCAACTCCAAAATGGCGCTGACACGAGTCCAGGTCTCTTGCCCATTACCGCCGGACCTCTCTCAGCCTACTTCAGAGCTTTTTTTGTTCCCACCTCAGGTGCCCACAACGCAACTCCTGTCCTCCCTCCCCACACAGTCTTCCTCGGAGCCTGCCTCGGCAGAACTACCAGCTTCTGGCTCCCATCTGCTGGTGGCCTTTACGTGTGGGCGCGTACAAGATGGCTGCCCTGTACCCATGGACACCTCGGTTCCTCCTCCTGATGCTCAGAGGTCTGTGGTAAGGGGGCACACTCTGCCTGGCTCACTTTCTCCCGTGGGGGATGTTGCCCCTCTCCGTGGACCCTCTGCCCATAGCTCTGGTCGTTCACAGCAGCCTCTCCAGCCTGTTACAGAGGCTCAGGACTGTTCTGCATACTACCCTCCTGCTGGTTCACAGGGCTCACAGGTCCATACAGCTCTCTCCCAGGCCTCTACTGTCAAGCTCCAAGATGCCACTGCTCTTCTCGGCCCCTGGCGACTGACTGCTCCCTCAACCTCCGACCTGTCTACTGACTTCACGGCTGCAGCAGCAACCCATGTGTGGGCTGCCGTTTCACAACCTGGGAGCCAGGCTGCTCGCCTACAGGAGATTGCCGCCAATCTAGACTCCTCTGCCTGTGGCATGCTCTCAACTCCAGCCGCCATACGCACACCACTATCTTCAGATTCTTCAGACTCTTCTGTACCAGACTCGGCCTCGTTTGTCCGTAAGGTGAAATGACCCAAGCTGGCGAATATCTGGAATCTTCTAACTTCCCTACCCACTAAAGCTGACTTGCAGACTATTGTACGCAGAGTTGAAGCCAAACAAGAGCGCATCATATCTGAATTCAAATCTGAGATTAACTCCCTGTCGCCACAGCTCACTACTCAACAACAACAGTCTGCATTACTTGACCAGTGGCTCACTTCAGTGGAGCAATTTGTGACTACTCAACAGGAGCTCAACAGATCCCTCCTTCTGCAAGTCGACGACCAGGAAAATAGAGGCCGGCGGAATAATGTCAAACTGCGGGGAATCCCTGACAGCATCCCCCCTGCTGAGCTGTGCTCTGCGGTGACATCTCTCTTCAATACCGTCCTCTCCCACCCAGTGAACACCGCTATAAATATCAACAGAGTGCACCAAGTTCTGGGTCCCCGGTGCATTGACTCCACTGAACCACGAGATGTTCTCTGCCGGGTCCACTTCTTCCAGGAGAAAGAGGATATCCTTCAAGACCTCAAGCCAGTCTTACAGATCATCTTGGACTCCAGGGCGACCAACAGATGGGGCCATCCCTTCCACCTTCAGGTTCGTCGCAACGGAGCGATGTTTGCTCTCCACTCACCCGATCAGGCGGCCTCCCTTGCCAGATTCCTTGACCTGCCTGACTTGTCTCTCCTGGACTGGTTGCAGTTTCCCCTTGTGTCCTCATCATCTGACGGACGTCCGGACTCCTTCTCCTTGCCTCGTCGACAGCGCCTGGGGGGAGATGCCATACCACAACCGTCTTGATGAACTGTATCCTTTGCCAACCGCTGATCTTCCGAACTTTCTCCATTCGGTGGCCTGTTATGCTGAGGCCCTAGCCTACCTCTGCGTTCTTGGACTGCCCCTGTATACTAACTATTGTTTTGGGCCCTAGACCGCTCTGTTGGTTGTAACTGTTTGGTTTGCATTCTATGCAGTGCCCCTAAGCCATGTGCCCCATTGTGGCCCCCTGCGGACATTTGTCTGTGTGGGTCCCACCGGTGCGACCCCTTCCCGCTCCTGATTAATATTATAGCCCTCCCAAGGCCTCCCTGGCTCTTCTACTGCCTGGCCTTAGCTTTCTTGATAAGCTCTATACATCCCCTGCCGTCTTTGATTATATATCAGCCCTCCGACACCCTGGCCATCTTCTTCCCACCAGCACTGACTTGGCGGGTACTCCAGCTCTGAGTTAGTGCTCTTCCCTGTTCTGCCCCGATGCCCTGCTTGTAGCACCTTTTTGATGCACTCAGGGAATGGGTGGCACCCTTTTGTGGTTCTACCTCTTCCCCAGTAGATGTTTTGCAGCTCTCTGAGAGTGCACCATGGTGTACTCCGGAGCCCTGCTTTAGTGAGTTGACTCACTGTTAGTGTTACTCTGTTCCTGACCTAGCTTTGATCAGGATTTTGTGTGTTTATTTGTAATTTTTTATTGCTGGTTGTTGTTCTTTGTTTATTCCTTCCCTTTCATTCCCACTCACTCTTCCCCCTCTTATCTTCCTCTCCTTCCTAGTACCTCCACTCCCTCTCCCACCTCCTCCCCTCTTTTCTTTTTTTCTCCCCCCCCTCCTTTTCTTTTCTTTTCTTTTCTTCTCCTCTCCTTCCTTTCTTTGCAGAGTTCCGGCCCCCCCCGTCATGGACGCTCTAGTGTTCTCTTCCATCAATGCCAATAGCCTCAATACTCCTGAGAAACGGTCCTCCTTGACCCGCTTACTCTGGAGCAAGAAAACACAGGTAGCCTTTGTCCAGGAGACACATTTCCGATAGGGAGCGACCACGTCTTTATCCTCACCCAGGTACTAAGATGTCTATTACAGTTGCTATTCTGAGTCCAAGTCCAGGGGGGTAAGCATCCTCATTGCACGTTCTGTTCCCTGGAGGTTTAAGGCTGCTTCCATGGACAAGTTGGGAAGATTCTTGTTTGTAAAGGGGGAGTTGGCGGGCGTTCTCTTCACTCTTGCAAATGTCTATCTCCCCAACACTAATCAGCTAGGGACTAGAAAGTATCCTTTCCAAACTAGAAGACTTCACTGAGGGAACCCTGATTCTGGGTGGGGATTTTAATCTGGCCTTGGACCGAATCCACCGTTTATTGTCCTCCCATCAGTTGATAGATCTCTGGCGCACAGCTCACCCTGACAGCCGAGACTATACGTTTTACTCACACCCCTGAGATGTGTACGTCCGCATAGACTACTTCTTCATTAGACACGCTGACATTCCCCTCATTAGAGGGGCTGCGATAGACCCCATCACTTTTGCTGATCATGCGGAGACCCATGCTGTACTGGAGTCTCCCTCCACACAATCCCGCACCTGGCAGTGGTGTCTCAATGAGTCTTTACTGCAGGATGTCCCAACCTCTCAAGCCGTCACTTCCACGCTTGATCATTATTTTAAAGAGAATGACACGGCGGATATGTCCCCATTGCCGTTGTGGGCCGCTCATAAGTGTGTGGTTCGGGGGGAAGTTTGTGCAGCATGGCTCTCGCATTAAGAAAGACAGATCTTGTGAAATTGCGGACGTAGTTGCTCTGGAACAGGCTCATAAACTTACCCACGCGATAGCTACCCATGCCGCTTTAACCCAAGCACGCAAGCGTCTTCGTGAACGCTTAGATGTACTCACGTGATGCCTCTTAGCTAGGGGACGCCGCCACTTTTAAGAATTTGGGAATAAGTGCAGCCGGTTGCTGGCTCGTTCCCTTAGAGAAAAGAAAACACGTAACTATGTCCCCTCTATTACCACGGCGGCGGGCCGATGGATCGCTGACCCTCTCCTTATAGCTGAAGAATTTGCCCGATTTTACCATAGCCTATATAACTTACCTCGCCTTCCCCCTGCGTTGCCCTCGCCCTCATTGACCTCCGTGTTGCAGCGCTATCTCACTGTCTCGGTCTACCGTCATTCTCCATCGAGACTCGGTCCTCCCTTTGTGGCATCCCAGATCTGGCTATGGCTGGGCTGAGGGTGATCTCTGTGCATTGTATTATTTCCTGTTGCTTCATAGCCTGTGTGACATAGCAGGGGGTCCTGAGTCTCATACAACACGGCGCCACCTAGTGAGCCTCACACATGCATTACACCTCCCATAGGATTGAATAGTAACCAAATGTCCAATGGGAGGACATCGCCTGGGAAAGGGGAGGAGTCAGCTGATCACTGGGTCCCCATGGTAACACCCCTGCAGGAAGGTCCTGCGTGTGAGGAGTTAGAAGTGTGGAGTGTTAGGAGGAGGAGGTGAGGAGATAAGTGTGATGTCCTGTGAAGAAAGCAGTGAGTTTAGTGCAGGAATCTCAAGTCCTAGACAGGCCCAGGAAGGTTGGAGAGCTGACATACTCCAGCTATTCAGAAGATCCTGTCCCCTGTCTGCCTAGCCATCGCCCTGAAGGAAGTCAAGCATCATTATCTTGTCAGCCTGAGACTGTGGAGAGAACATTCTGGAACACGTGCTCCATAGCAAGTATCACAGGATCTAGGGGCCAAGGCCAGACCTGTGGAATATCCTGCCACCCTGACTATTGCACCCCGAAACTCTGAGCTATCAGGACCACATAACGTGAGTGGGGAATATTATGTACTAGTATCATGGTAGGCATCCTCCTATGAGCCAAATAGGAGCCCAGACGCACCTCAGGGCTGTAACACTGAAGTATAAGGGGCTAGGAACACCTTTCATCAAGTCTACCCTGCACCCCAGGACTTTGCTGTGTCACCAGGCGTACCCCGTTGTTTTGTATTGAAGAAACTGTTTAAGCATTTGTGCCTCCACACCCATGGAAGTAAAAGTTCAACTTTACAACCGTTTCTGTGTCTGACTCTGCACCGACAACATCAGGGCGCCCCAAACACCACCAGTCGGCACAGTATAGGGGAAGCGCCCCGGGGGAACAATCACCACCATTTATGCAGCCCCCTCATCACTGGTACCAGTGGTGGTAACGTGGGACAGCACCAGCGCTGCGCCCCCGTGCCCAGAGACCGTGACAAGTCTGCGCTGTTGCACCCCGCAATCCCAAATGCAGCGTTACCTTCCATCTGGTCACCGCAAGAAAAACTGGCGTCACGAACAGGATACGGGTGTGTGCCATTTTGAGAAAGTCGCCACGAAAAGTGCGCCAAATTGTCTCCAGAGCATCGGTCTTTATTGTGGACTTTGCTAAGATCAAGTTTATTCCCTGAGAGTGCTTGCCACAAAGAGGGGGAGCCCTATACACCTGAAGTAAGCCCTAAAGACTGTCCTCTCAGTGTGTTATAGCCCTGGAAGAGTTAAAACGCCCAGGACTTGTTTGCTGCGCCACATCGCTGTGTAAGAACGCCCACAAAGGGTTAACTGTACCTTGCAAAAGTGCGAGAGATTTTTAGCACTGCCCATGAGGCCAGGAGACCCATCTGCCGCCATCTTAGGAGAGCCCAGAATGCTGAGCGCAATGCTCCAGCGCACCCATACAAGAAAGTGAAAGGCGAACGTGCCGACACCATTTCTGACTCTCCGGTGCCGCATCACCGTCCCTGCTGTGCACCGCTGATCTCTGGTCCACGCTGCAGTTGCTGTCAGTGAGTACTGTGCCTCCCTGTCCTTGTCTTCAGTCCTCCCACGGCCCCAGCGAGTGTTTACCGTGTCCGTGGGGAGTGCCACCATTAAAGAGGGGGAGCACACCGTCAGCCTGCATCACAGTGAATCTGTTAATAGCTACAGCATTCTTAAAGGGACAGCATTCCAAGTTGTAGTCTCCATTCCCTGCCAGCAAGCAGTTAAGTTTCTTAAAGAGACGGCGACCTAATTTCAGTCATACCTGCAAACAACATGACTGAGCAAAGTGACATTGTGCCATCTGTTTCTAGTGATCCAGCAGTGCCCATGGCGAGCAACCTACCATTCTCCATGCCATTTTACCCTGGCGCACCATGACTGCCGCGCTACAAAGGGGAGGCGCATACCCTCAGGGACTTTCGTGAGAAGATGCTGTCTCTCTTCCAGTTCTATCCTCTGAATACAGAACAGCAGATACAGATCCTGCTGGGCCAGCTTGAGGGTGCTGCAGATAGGGAGGTCAAATCCTGGCCTGCCTCTGACAAAAGAACCCCTGGGCAAATTCTGGACAAACTCCAGGTGAACTTTGACGTGCGATCTGTCTCCGAGGTAAAGATGCGCTTCTTTTCCAGACGACAACTACCTGGTGAGACCCTGCGGGACTATGCTTTATCCCTCCAAGAGGCGTTCAGAGCTGTGGTGCAAGTGGATCCAAGTGAAAATGTGGACTCTGATAAAATCTTGCTTGACCGCTTCATAGAAGGGGCAGGTACCACATTGCTCCAGAGTCAGTTGCGAATGCTTGCTGCACAACATCCCAGCATCACGTTTGCTGACTTCAAGGCCCTTGCCATCCAGGTTTTGGGACAGGAGCAGCCCCAGCCGAGCCCAGTCATCTGTGCTCCCTCACCTGGTCCCTCAACAAGCATCGCTCCAGTTGTCCTGTCACTACCTCTGGGTACCTCACCTGCTGCCCAAACTGCGCAGACTACACCAGCAGACTCCAGAGATGACCTTCTGGCCCGAGTGGATCATCTGACCCGTGCCATGGAACAGATCACCATCCGTCTAGATCGTCTGACCCAGCCGTCTTCATCGTCCAGTGATCCTTTGCGAAGTCTCAACATCTCACCTGAGTCGCCACCCAGACGTCCGTCTTCAGTGAAACCTCCGCAGAGTGAGAGGCCATACTGTACCTATTGCCATAGATATGGACACACCAGGCCTCAGTGTTTTCAGTTAAATGGGCCACCCCCGAGGCAGCGGGCCGCCCCTCGGGAGGAAAGAAGAAGGGCCCAGGTGAATCTTCAGTGCCATTGTCACGCTTCGTCTCAGCCTGCCCACACATCACAATCCGGGTGAACGGCGTCCCTCTGACAGCGTTGGTGGACACTGGATCTCAGGTAACAACCCTGCGCAAGCAGGTGTTCCTTGAACATTGGGACTTAGGTGTGTTGAATAGAACACCTGACACATGGATAAATCTGTGTGCCAGCAATGGACAGCCCATACCACAGCAGGGTTATTGGGAACCCACTATCCAGATTGGGGACTTGAAACTGCCTAGACAGGGTGTAATTGTCACTGATGTAGAGGATGATAGGTTTGCAGTTGTAATATTAGGCATGAATGTTTTACGCCATTGCTTTGCAGAAGTGTTGGATGCCTTGCATGCCTCTCTCCTTACAGCTTCTCCCAGTGACCAGCAGACCATTCAGCGGGCCATTCGTGTACTCAATGCCCAGCACAAGTTCGCCAACAAACAAGGTGAAATTGGTCGAGTCCGGATCCAAGATACCCGTCCAGTAACCCTACAGCCTGGAACAGAAACTATGGTGTGGTGCCGTGCCCGTCCGGGCATAGAAAATCAGGACTACGAGGCCTTGCTACAACCCATACAGGTAGATGGCCAACCACTTGTCATGGCTGCCCGCAGCCTTGTCACAGTTTCCAATGGACGTGTTCCTGTCCGCTTAGTCAACTTGGGCGATGCTCCCGTGAACCTCCACAAGTTCCACTCTGTGGCCCTGCTACACCGGTTAGCACCAGAAGACATTCTCTCTGGTGATTCTACCGCCACACAGCGTTCCACCCAAGCTGCTGAGAACGTTCAGAATGGAGCCACGAAGTCCTGGTGGGATGAATTGAACGTGGGAGACGCCAATACCCCTATAGAGCACATCAATGGGGTTCGCAATGTGGCCAAGCGTTACCAACAGGCATTCAGCAAACACCCATTGGACTTTGGTAAGACCACGACCATACAACATCGCATTCTGACTGGCGACCACCATCCAATCAAGGAGCGTCACCGTCCAATACCACCAGCGATGTACCAACCGGTGAAAAAGTTGATCCAAGAGATGCGAGATGCTGATATCATCCGGGAGAGTAACAGCCCCTGGGCAGCCCCGCTAGTCCTTGTCAAGAAGAAAGACGGAACCCTACGATTTTGTGTGGACTATCGTAAACTCAACAACGTCACGCACAAAGACGCATACCCATTGCCGTGGATTGAGGAATCTCTAACGGCTTTGGGATCAGCTACCTGTTTCTCGACCCTGGACTTAACCAGTGGGTACTGGCAAGTCCCTATGGCACCTGAAGATCGTGAAAAGACTGCGTTTACGACCCCGATGGGACTCTTTGAATTCAATAGTATGCCATTTGGGCTATGTAATGCCCCAGCCACATTCCAACGGCTTATGGAGAGGTGCCTCGGCCATGAGAATTTCCAGAGTGTGCTACTGTACCTGGACGATGTTATTGTATTCTCCCGGACATACCAAGAACACCTTCGTCACCTGTCCGAGGTATTCAAGGTACTTATACAGCACGGCCTAAAGTTGAAGCCCTCCAAGTGCTACCTGTTGAAACCCCAAGTTCACTACCTTGGGCATGTCGTGAGCGCACAAGGCATCCAACCTGATCCTGAAAAGATCACTGCAGTCCAGAACTGGCGAAGACCAACTACCGTCAAAGAAGTCCGAAGCTTCCTTGGATTCGCAGGTTACTACCGGCATTTCATACCACACTTCGCCCACGTAGCCGAGCCTCTGAACGAGTTGTTGCGCAGTTGTCCCAGAGAAAACTACAACCGAAAGCTTCCGGTAGACTGGACAGCGCGTCAAGAGGAAGCCTTTCAAGCGCTTAAAGCACTTCTGACGCAACCACCAATTCTAGCCTATCCCGACTACAGTCAGCCATTCCGCTTGTACACAGATGCAAGTCACCAAGGTTTGGGTGCAGTGTTGTCCCAGGTTCAGGACAACAAAGAGCGAGTCATCGCCTACGCCAGCAGGAGTCTGAGAGGCGCGGAGAAGAACGACCAGAACTATAGTTCTTTCAAACTCGAACTTCTGGCGCTTGTCTGGGCCATGACAGAGAAGTTTAAAGACTACCTGGCTGCCACACCCTTTACCGTGTACACAGATAACAATCCGTTGGCGCATCTGGACACTGCTCGACTGGGAGCCCTTGAACAACGGTGGGCCTCAAGACTCGCGAATTACAAGTTCTCTGTCAAGTATCGCAGTGGCAAGTCCAACGCTAACGCTGATGCACTCTCAAGGTTGCCTGTGGGAGAAGAACCACCCCGAGAAGACATCTGGGAAGAGGTGGAGATGCCACCATTCTACAACAAGTTTGCCCAACAGGTTGCTATTGGTGTCCCTGTAGAAGGAGAATCTCTGGCGAAAACAGCTGCCGAATCCCTCCAGGAGCCATCTCTGTGGAAAACGTTCCAAGAAGAGAGCAGAGTTTTAGGAGAATTGTCAGATTTCCTGCTTACAGGAAGAATACCAACCCGTGTAAAGAGAGGTCTTCATGACGTGGAATTAAAACGCCTTTGGCGACAGAGGAAGCGCCTGTTTGTCCAACGAGGCCTTCTACTTAGAAACACTCTTGATCCTTTCACAGGTGAAAGGCTTCATCAGATCCTCGTACCAAGAAGAGACGCACAGATGATACTTGAGGCGTATCATGACAGATCCGGTCACTTCGGGGTACAAAAGACCGAAGCTACCATCCGTCGTCGCTTCTATTGGGTTGGGATGAGGAGTGACATTGAGAGTTGGTGCCGAGAGTGTCCCGCCTGTAGTATCACCAAGGAAGGTCAAAGAGATCAGAAGGCCCCTCTACATCCAATTAAGACTCAAAAGCCGTGTGAAATTGTTGCTCTGGACCATGTGAAGTTGGGTCCCACACGTTCCGGCTACAGCTACGCTCTGACAATGGTGGATCATTACTCCAAGTTCCTTGTCATCGTGCCTGTCAGAGATCTTACAGCAAGAACTACGGCTGAGACCTTCTACGCAGAGTTTGTCCGCCATTACGGTTGTCCTGAGCATATCCTCACCGACCGTGGATCGGCGTTTGAATCACAATTGTTCCGTGAGCTGTGTCAGTTCCAAGACTGCAAGAAGTTGCGAACCACAGCGTATCACCCTCAAGGGAATGGTATGTGCGAGAAGGCAAATCAAGTGATCATCGGCATGCTAAGAACAGCCGCAGTTACACCTGGTGTTGAGTGGCCTGAGCGTATCAAGGACTTGGCCTATATTTACAACAACACACCCCAAACATCTACGGGATACGCACCATTTTATCTAATGTTTGGAAGACAAGGTCAACTTCCTTCAGACTTAACCCTTGGTGTGAAGGTCCCTGACACCATCAATCCACTATCCATAACAGACTGGGTTGTTGAACACCGCCGACGTATGGAGGAAGCTAAAGAGATAGTTGAAACGCGTATGGATGAGGTTCGTAGGAGACAACAGGAGGATTACAACCATCACGCCCATACAGCGCCCCTGAAAGTTGGCGACCGTGTATGGTTAAGGAATAACCATCGGAATGGGAAATTGGATCCATTCTGGGAGAAAGAACCATACAGTGTCATCTCCATACCATATCCTGAATCCGACGTGTATGAGATCTCTAAACCTGGGAGACAGCCCCAAGTAGTACACCGAAACCGTCTGAAGCTGTGCCTTAAAGAAGGACTACCCACAGAGGTGCCCCCAGCTGAGACAACGAGTACAGAGATCTTGTCACCTTCTGAAGCGAAAGAGAGACCCCCAACGTTAACTGAGCTTATGTGGGCGCCTAAACTACTACCATTTAGCTGTTATCCACCAATTGCTCTAGTGCAAGAGAACCCTTCGACAGATGATTTAATTGATTTCAGTGACTCTGTTCCTGATCCAAATCTCGTTCCACTTAGGCGTTCTGAGCGTACCACAAAAGGCATACCTCCAACACGCTATAGTGATGCCATGGCTGTCCTTGGGTAAAAGAGGTTAACTGTCTCTGCTTCTGTATATATGTTATTCCTGCTCTGATTACATTAATGTTTTTCCTGTGTGTATATACAGTATATATATAATATCTTGCCATGTAATATAGTATTTACATTTATATGCAACAATCCAAGCCATAGTGCCTGGCTCACCGAGCCAAGGAAGTTCTGTTACCCCATTGCGGTATGGACATTGGTGCTAGAGTGCCTACTCTTCCTTACAGAAAGGACTGTTTATTGTTTCTCAGAGAGACTCTCATGATAATGGACACTCACAAAATTTGTGCCAGAGAGCCTCTGGACCCATTTGCACTACTGTTGTTTCTATATGGACTGTCTGATGGTACCGCCAAAAGGTTCCATAAGTCTGAGTTTAATTATCTCTCCGTTACCCTTCAGACTTCTCATGGACATTCCAGGACTATGCCGGGAGGTCTTACCTCAAGTTTCTAAGTATTATATTTTTCTAAACTGTTAGTGACATTTGCACTTTATTCGTATTTATTAACGTTATGTTACATTTCTCACCTTCACCCCAGCCCGTCGCCGAAGTCGGCTCAGTGAAAGAGGGGGGAGTATGTGGCATCCCAGAGCTGGCTATGGCTGGGCTGAGGGTGATCTCTGTGCATTGTATTATTTCCTGTTGCTTCATAGCCTGTGTGACATAGCAGGGGGTCCTGAGTCTCACACAACACAGCGCCGCCTAGTGAGCCTCACACATGCATTACACCTCCCATAGGATTGAATAGTAACCAAATGTCCAATGGGAGGACATCGCCTGGGAAAAGGGGAGGAGTCAGCTGATCACTGGGTCCCCATGGTAACACCCCTGCAGGAAGGTCCTGCGTGTGAGGAGTTAGAAGTGTGGAGTGTTAGGAGGAGGTGAGGAGATAAGTGTGATGTCCTGTGAAGAAAGCAGTGAGTTTAGTGCAGGAATCTCAAGTCCTAGACAGGCCCAGGAAGGTTGGAGAGCTGACATACTCCAGCTATTCAGAAGATCCTGTCCCCTGTCTGCCTAGCCATCGCCCTGAAGGAAGTCAAGCATCATTATCTTGTCAGCATGAGACTGTGGAGAGAACATTCTGGAACACGTGCTCCATAGCAAGTATCACAGGATCCAGGGGCCAAGGCCAGACCTGTGGAATATCCTGCCACCCTGACTATTGCACCCCGAAACTCTGAGCTATCAGGACCACATAATGTGAGTGGGGAATATTATGCACTAGTATCATGGTGGGCATCCTCCTATGAGCCAAATAGGAACCCAGATGCACCTGAGGGCTGTAACACTGAAGTATAAGGGGCTAGGAACACCTTTCATCAAGTCTACCCTGCACCCCAGGACTTTGCTGTGTCACCAGGCGTACCCCATTGTTTTGTATTGAAGAAACTGTTTAAGCATTTGTGCCTCCACACCCATGGAAGTAAAAGTTCAACTTTACAACCGTTTCTGTGTCTGACTCTGCACCGACAACATCAGGGCGCCCCAAACACCACCAGTCGGCACAGTATAGGGGAAGCGCCCCGGGGGAACAATCACCACCAACATTTATGCAGCCCCCTCATCACCGGTACCAGTGGTGGTAACGTGGGACAGCACCAGCGCTGCGCCCTCGTGCCCAGAGACCGTGACAAGTCTGCGCTGTTGCACCCCGCAATCCCAAATGCAGCGTTACCTTCCATCTGGTCACCGCACCTTGATCTCCCATTCCTGTGGAGGAAGTCGCGCTGGTGCTTCGGACTATGCAGCCCAGAAGGCCCCCCCCCCCCCCCCCCCCCCCCCCCCCCGGACAAAAAAAAAAAAATTCTTTTTTTTTGGGGGGGGGGCCGTGGGGGGCGCCCAAAACCCCCCCGGGGGGGGCCCCCCCCCCCCCCAAAAAGCCCCGCGCCCCCGTTGCCATTATTCATAAAGTGGGTGACGACCCGGCACTGTTTGCAAGTTACCGGCCCATATCTCTTCTGAATGTCGATCTCAAGATCTTTGCAAAAGTGCTCGCTATGCGATTGGCCCCCTCTTCCCTGGTCTGATACACTCTGATCAAGTTGGCTTTGTCCCTACTCGTGAAGCGAGAGATAACACTGTAAAGGTGGTGAATACTGTTCATTATGCCCAGACTCAGAATCTGCTGCTGTGCCTACTCTCCACCGATGCAGAGAAGGCTTTTGACAGAGTGGGGTGGCCTTGGTTATTTGTGGTACTAGATCATATTGGCCTGGGCCCGGTGATAAAATCTTGGATCTCTGGTCTTTACTCCAATCCTTCAGCCTCGACGAGGGTTAACAGCATCCTATCCTCCCCCTTTCCGATTGGGAACAGCACACGCCAGGGATGCCCCCTCTCTCCTCTAATCTTTGTCCTGACCTTAGAGCCCTTGCTCCACAGTATTAGAGCCAACGCTGATATCTGTGGTCTACGAGTAGGAGGCAGTCACGTCCGAATTGCAGCGTTCGCGGACGATCTTTTATTTTTCTTATCTGATCCCTCCAAATTGCTGCCACTTCTGATGACTGAATTTCAAAAGTTCTGTGATATAGCCAATTTCCAAATTAACTTCCAGAAGTCTGAGGCCCTTAATGTTTCGCTCCCCTTGTGTCCTCCTTCCCCTTCATATGGTCTAGTGATGCCATCAAATATTTGGGGGTATGGATTTCTCAAGACCTGGGAGCATTGTACACAAAGAACCACCTACCTCTCCTTCGTGTTATCAGATCAGACCTGAAAAGATGGTCCAAGGGCACTTAAACCTGGTTTGGGCGCTGTGCCATTTATAAAATAAATGTCTTACCCCGGCTGGCTTTTTTAAACTACTTTACACTGATTTGACTAACTTCATCTGGCAGGGTAAACCGGCTAGATTGCCTCGTTTGACCCTTATTCTTCCAAAGCAATCGGGCGTCTTGGGTCACCCTGACCCTCGCAGGTACTACGAGGCTTTGATGCTACAGCGGGTGGTGGATTGGTGCTGTCATCTCCCCTTCAAGCAGTGGGTCTCCATGGAACGTGCCTTCTCGGGAACTCTCCTCCACTTACTCCCCTGGCTGGACTCACGCCCGAACGGGACCCTGAGATCTCATCCCACTATTGGGCCTATGCTTCAGGCCTGTAAGACCCTATTTCCTAGAACACCGATCTCTCCTTCCCCATCCCCGATGTCTCCAATACTGGGCAATCCAGACTTTCCTGCTGGCTCCTATCCCGGGCCCTTCCGACAGTGGCGTGAAGCAGGCAGACACAGAGCAATGCATTTCCAATCTGTTGGACACTGGTAGTCTCAGAGAGACTTGCTTAACACACCGGACCTCCCTCCTCTGGTTTCATGGAGGATCCTTCAGCTCACTCACTTCCTCTCTTCGCTTCCTGACTCTCCGGGATTTGACCGATCCCTCACACGATTTGAGAGAGCATGCTCTGGCCCAGTCAGGCACTCCTTATCAGCCTTCTACCTGCTGCTGGTTTCCCCTCCTCCGGATCACAGACCGACCTTCTTTACAAAGTGGGAGTCTGATCTGCAAACTGTGTTTTCAGACTCTCAATGCTCCAGGATTCTTGAATTTGCCCACAGGATTTCCGTAGCAAGCAGATACCAGAAGGCAGGTTACAAACTCTTGACTAGATGGTACCATGTCCCATCTAAGTTGCATGGAATTTTCCCATCTGCCTCCCCGAGGTGCTGGCCCTGTGGCACGGAGGAGGGGACATTGATACACATATTCTGGGAGTGTGCAGAGCTGAGGGACTTCTGGAATGGGGTACACCGGACTATCTGTAAGGTCTATCAGGTTGTCCCCCCCAAATCACCTGCCTTCTACCTGCTTCACCTCTCTTGACTTCTCCCTCCGGACTTACCGTAGGTCCTCTTTGAGGCATCTGGTCAATGCGGCTCGGGCTTGCATTCCAGCACTATGGAAGTCCACTCCACCATCTCTCTTATACTGGATCCGTAAAGTGGAGGACATTCAGGGTATGGAGGACCTCACTGCGCACCTCAGGGACACACACAAGTCCTTCATTAAGGCCTGGACGCCTTGGATCATCTTCCAGGGCACGCAGGATTACAGGGATCTGGTGCGTTGAACTGGACTCAGCGAGCGGTGCTTCCTGTGGCGGGGGTTGCTGGACCTCCTGGTCTGATCTTCTTTTCTCCCCCCCCCCTTTTTTTCCCTCTCTATTCCCTTCCCCCTTTCTGATCTCTTCCTCCTCTCTTTACTCCCTCCCACCCTCTCCTTCATTTCTCCCTTTCTCTCTTCTGCTCTCCTCTCTCTGCTCTTCTGTCCTTCCCTTCTCCCCTCCTTCTGTATCGGGGAGTTGCTCTCTTTGTGACGTGATATACCTTGTTATGCGGATTGTCTGTGGTCTTTTTTGTTTGTGTAGGGAACTGCCATTTCTACTAGTATATAATGTATCTGGTTTCTTTGCCCCTGCAGTTTGGCTTCAGAGACCCCAGGCATTCAGTGCAAGTTTTGTTTTGTAAATACAGTGAGTCAGACACATGTGAGGCAGAGCTGCTGGGGGGAGAGATGTGAGCAGAGCTGCTGAGACAGACATATTATGTCTGGGGGAGTCTAAGAGCCACTTGTTCCTCTTTACTTCACAGTATATAGTTAGGTATGTGTTACCCCCTATATACTCACAGGACCTAGCTAGTAACCGTAGTTAGGGATCAATATATATATAGTTCAGGGCAGTGATAGGTTAGGCTTCCGAAGGCCAACTAGCTAGTTAGAGGCCCGGTGGCACTAGTAGTTTAGCTGGCAGGTTAAGGACTCAGTGTTAGGGTAGTCAGGCCTGCATCTACTGCCGTCACCGTCGCCCTGTTTGCTGCCTGTGAAGAATCTCACCATCATCATCATCTCCTGATCGGCTGTCTGTCATCTCCTGGAAGAATCCGAGGATCCACAGTCATCCACAGGGGCCCCTGCATCTCTTCTGTCGCCTGGAGGTATTGTGCACTGGACTCTTGCTATATATCTATATATATATACCCGGGTATATAACCTAAGACGGTTGAGGACTTGCTGGTTGTTGTAGTATTGCTGTGTTCTGAGTATATTTTATGTATGTATTATTACCCTGTTGATTCTTATAAAGCTACTGTTATAACCTTATGTGGTATCTGTATGTATTTTTCAGACTGTGAGATTAGTACAGTGATCCTTGTTAAGGCTACTAACTGTACCTCATGGGTAAGTCCCAGGAAGAGATCCTCCCTGTAATACAGAGGCTCTATCCTGGGTGGAGGCACTGATATATTTCATATATGTTCCCACTCTTCCCTTCAGCGAAGGCTTCAGGTCCCATTATACACACAGGTCAGCGCCAGAGTCTGTTGCGGGAGGGATAATACTCATACCCCCCCCCCCCAAATAGGGCTACTTTTTTTTTTTTTTTTCTTTTCTCTCTTTTTCTTTGTTTGTAGTCTGTTCCCGGCCCCAATTTGTGTAGAGGCCACTTTTACATGGTTTGATGTTTGTGTTTATATTTCTAATATAAATAAAAACAATTGGCCATGTGCAGGGTATGTTTTAAAAAAAATGTACTTGCCTTTAGAATCCCCTGCAGCTCTAGTACTAAGTCCCTAGTGCTCCCTGCTGGTGTTTGTTGACTGGGCTGCAGTGGTGATGTTGGTTCAGGTAACTGCAGGCCTTAGTGATCACTTGCTGTTAGACAACGTGGCCTCACTGCTGCTGCCAGTGCTTGGTCGTAGTGGTCACTGCTGCAATCTATGCAGGGAGCAGTGGAGCACTAGAGCAGCAGGGAATTCTGGAGGTGAGAAATGGCGGGAGATTCAGGAGATTCACACATTATGCAAGCCTTTGTTTAAATATGCCATGTAGGCTTCAATATTTCATGGGTCAATTTATGCTAGTGTAGCCCTATTTGGGGGGGGGGGTATGAGTATTATCCCTCCCGCAACAGACTCTGGCGCTGACCTGTGTGTATAATGGGACCTGAAGCCTTCGCTGAAGGGAAGAGTGGGAACATATATGAAATATATCAGTGCCTCCACCCAGGATAGAGCCTCTGTATTACAGGGAGGATCTCTTCCTGGGACTTACCCATGAAGTACAGTTAGTAGCCTTAACAAGGATCACTGTACTAATCTCACAGTCTGAAGAATACATACAGATACCACATAAGGTTATAACAGTAGCTTTATAAGAATCAACAGGGTAATAATACATACATAAAATATACTCAGAACACAGCAATACTACAACAACCAGCAAGTCCTCAACCGTCTTAGGTTATATACCCGGGTATATATATAGATATATAGCAAGAGTCCAGTGCACAATACCTCCAGGCAACAGAAGAGATGCAGGGGCCCCTGTGGATGACTGTGGATCCTCGGATTCTTCCAGGAGATGACAGACAGCCGATCAGGAGATGATGATGATGGTGAGATTCTTCACAGGCAGCAAACAGGGCGACGGTGACGGAAGTAGATGCAGGCCTGACTACCCTAACACTGAGTCCTTAACCTGCCAGCTAAACTACTAGTGCCACCGGGCCTCTAACTAGCTAGTTGGCCTTCGGAAGCCTAACCTATCACTGCCCTGAACTATATATATATATGGATCCCTAACTACGGTTACTAGCTAGGTCCTGTGAGTATATAGGGGGTAACACATACCTAACTATATACTGTGAAGTAAAGAGGAACAAGTGGCTCTTAGACTCCCCCAGACATAACATGTCTGTCTCAGCAGCTCTGCTCACATCTCTCCCCCCAGCAGCTCTGCCTCACATGTGTCTGACTCACTGTATTTACAAAACAAAACTTGCACTAAATGCCTGGGGTCTCTGAAGCCAAACTGCAGGGGTAAAGAAGCCAGATACATTATATACTAGTAGAAATGGCAGTTCCCTACACTAGCTTAAAGCAATTTATTCAGCGTCTAGTTATACTGTCAGCATCTTTACAACGGGATGTCACAGTATATAGGAGAATATAAATTATGTCTGCATACAGTGAATGTAATAACATTTGTATGACACAAGCATTTATACAGACCTTGCTGTGAGTCCATGATTTCTTAACACGTTAATACATATATATCAGAGCAGGACATTATACACATGCAGAGTTTATGCACCATTAGTCTGCCTCCTGCACGCTCAAAACATTTTGCTTACGTAAATGGAAATAGCTGTAAGAACTAAGAATATATAGCCAAATGAATATTCTGTTTTCACTTTATGTGCATTACCATCTATGATGAAGATCTGAACCTATAGAGGTCCAGAAGTTGAGAGAACAAAATTTAGTATATTGTTCACTAAGGACAACGGTCTGTATCAGCCAGACTGGAGTAAGCAAGGGCAGGACATAACAAGAGATAAACAAACCTCTCAAGATTTGTTTTGAATTCAGGGGGCTCAGGTTCCTGATTTGTTTAAAGTCAAACAAGCTTGGTATGAACTACACCTTAAATTGACTTAAAACATAGTGTATAACACTGTCAGGACTCTGAAGAACCTATCTACCCAATTTCTCACTCTCTAAGGCAAACACAACCGAAGTTATGTCAAAGTTAAAGTGACATATGTGATATATGTCTATGGAAAAATGGATGGTAAGCAGAGGATACAAAGTCAGAGTTTAACCATACACTGCACGGAGACTTCTTTTACACATTTTAACATTTAAAATGCTCCAAAAATTTCTCTTTTATTAGGGAAAAGTGCTTGCCTGTGGTTTAGGCAGGGCATAATATGAAGGACCAAGCTGCAGGACATGTGGCAGTGGTGGCTGTGGTCTAGCTGTTTAGGATTAGCAGGCAGCATCAGCAGTACAGCAAATGGAGCATGATAATAAAGGAAGACAGTAACACCACTATTTGCAGGTATCAACTGGAGGAAGGGCTGAGCTATTATGACCTCAAAGAAAATTAATTGGGCATTTTACCTCAGTTACGATTAATGGTGATTATTTAGGCAACACCCCTTAAACACGCCCCTTTTCAGATATGAGTATATGCTGGGCGAACCTCACAAGATTCCTCTCACGAGGTTCACCCGGTGTTTTTTGTTCGGACCGAACACATTGGAACCAAAATTGCAATTATACTCTAGAGTCTCTTCAGACCCCAGAGCATAATTAGTAGATGCCCATGGGAGGTGAGCAAACATAAAAACCAATGTTACTTACCTCCCCTGGGCTCTGGTGCTGCTCCTGGTCTTCTTCAGGCCTGCTGAATGACATCATGGAAAACTGAGGCCTGTAGTCATGATTGCTTCTTTGTGTCACAATGCCACACCTGCTGAAACTCAATCACAGGCCTCAGCAGTCCCTGACATTCTTCAGGAAGAAGACGAAGACTAGGAGAGGTAAGTAACACTGTTTTTTATGTTTACTCACCTCCCCTGGGTCTCTGCTAATTATACTCTGGGGTCTGAGGAAACCTCAGAGTATAATAATAGCAGTTTTGGTTCAGTCGGAACGAAACTGCAGGCAAAGATTTTGAAATAATGTAATAGCCAAACCCAAATAACTGATGTGCGCAAAATCACTTCAGTTATCAAGGCTGATCTTTTTCGATTAATTTCCTAGCCCTTGTCGGAGGTGTATGAAGATCCTCAATAAATTTGAATATTTTTGAAACGTTCATTCATTTCAGTAATTCAATCAGCAGTCTTCCATGAGTGTGTGTCCTACTGAACCAGACTGAGGGACCATTTAAAAGCTTAGGAAACCTTGGCAGGTGACACACTGAATTTACAATACTGAACTTTTTTTTACAATATTCAGATTTTCTTAGATTTGGGTTTTCATTACCTGTAATCCATAATCAACATTTACAGAAATAAAACACTTGAAATAGAACACTCTGTGTATAAAGAATCTAGAAAATATAGGAGGTCACTATTTTAACTCAATTACTGAAAGAAATAAACGGTTCAAAGATATTCTAATTTATTGAGATGCACCTGTATAATTTTGTCCTTTTAGATGTTACAGCGCCACTACGCTTGAGGCTGGACAAGATAAAACTTTCATGCCAAATTGGGCTAGTTCCTTTAACTGCTTTAACCTTATTGAACCAGAATTCCATGGGGTCACAGTTATCTGCTGGAATATAGGTGCACTCTAGGTACGGTTGCAGATGCATAGGCTGACTTCCTCAGTCTCGGCAGGATCAACCAGGTACTGGGGGCTACCTGAAGCTTGGGATCACTGGCCAAACCCTGGGCTACAGAAGATGCATATTGGCACCCCCCCCATCTCGCCGCGGGGGGTGATGAGGGGGACATTTAGCATGGCAGAACCCCTTGGATGCTGCAATCATGTTTGTCCACGACATCCACGGGGTTAAAACCCCCGATTGGAGGTCAGCTCCAATTGGGGGTTAACGATCAGGGTGTTAGCTGTCAGTTACAGCTAACACCCGCTCCCGATGCTGCCTGCGGCATTCAATTCCCTGACAAACACCTAAGATGTCACGGTCGCTATTGACCGTGGCATCTTAAGGGTTAAACAGTGGGGATCGGTGTGATCACTGTCCCTGCTGTTGCAGCGGGAGCCTGGTTGTCAGATACAACTGGGCTCCCACAGTGATTCCACAGGGGGTTAAAGCTAGTTGATTGGCTGATCAGCAGTCAATCAACCAGCTTTAGGGATGAGCTGAACCTGGACCCGAACTTCAGTGCTGACTTTCGGGGTCGGGTACTCGAACGCACAAAGTTCGGCACGGACCCGAACTGTGCAGTTGGATTCTGACATTCAAACTTCACATATTATACCCATGCATTATAGCTAGTTACACATTTCTCTGTTTATTTCTATTTGTACTCAGTGTACTATATGGATTACAACTTTGTTAGAATTAGTGATTTTATTAAGCTTTATCTTGTGGGCGAAAAATATATAATACTAGAGGAAGGACCCGGCTTCGCACGGGTATATTTCATTTTTTGTTTGTGTAGTGACCCCATAAGAATTGGCCAGTTTTGCACTTGACATCCAGTATGGCAGTCCAGTATAGGTATAGTCTATTTATGGCTGTGTTGCTATGGAAACCTGCTAAATGAAATGTGATCTTACATTGGCTAATACACGTCATATGACTGAATATTTAAGGTCCTGCGAACTGCTATTGACTCATACAGGACATAAATAGCTTGGTTGCTATGGAAACCTGGTGTAAAGCTGTGTGTATGTCAAGACTGAACCTGCGATTTTCCATTGGTCCATAAGTGTCATGTGATCATGTGCATCTCAGTTTGGATATCAGTGAAAAACCTGCGATCGGTTGTTATGGAAAACCTGGAGTAAAGCTGTGTGTATGTGACCTTGTGTAACAGTGTCATCCACAGCGCCCTGCCCCTTTAAAGCTGACCTACAGCAGTGAAGAAAAATGGCTGGGTTGTTATTGAAACCTGGAGTATAGCTGGGTGCATGTGGCTGACAATGCTTTGTCAGATTGGAGATGGGCTTGGGTCTGCTGGGGAGTTTCAGCAGCTCGCTGTTGTCTGTAACATACCTTATCAGATTGGAGACAGGCTTGGGTCTGCTGAGAGTTTTCATTAGCTTGAGCAGCAGCCATGCGTTTTGCTGCAGGGGACATGAGTAGTTTAAAAAACATTTCAATTTATAAGAATGCTGAAATCCAGTATGGCAGTCCAGTCAGTGGCGTAAATACCGGTTTAGCAGTGGTAGCAGCTGCCACAGGGCCCGGGACATTAGGGGACCCGGCGGGCCTCTGATGTTTTTTTTTTTTTTTTAACACCAGCAGGTAACGGGCCCTATTTACTTAACGATCCCCACTCCTGCTCACAGCCGCCTCTGCAGAAGGTGAAGTGCAGGCGGCCGTGAGCAGGAGCGGGGATTGGTAAGTAAGGCCTGTGGGCCGTGAACCGCACAAACACTGCTATCATTATACTCTGGGGTCTTTTCAGCAGACTTCGGGCCTCCTTGGTGGCGTCCCAGATCTTGGTGGGCCAGTCCGACGTCATTATGCGTTGCGATACATGCCTGGCTCACGTGACATCTGGTCCAACATTGAAGAAGTAGCGGGAAGTGCGCATAATACTATATGAAGGAGCCACTATGATACTGTGTGCAGGGGCCACTATGGGGCAGAATACTGTGTGCAAGGGCCACTATGGGGCATAATAGTGTGTGCAGAAATGCAGTTTGTGTGCGTGGGGGGGTTGCCGGGGGGGGTCCCATGTCAAATGTTCGCCTTGGGGCCCTGCCATTGCTAGTTACGCCACTGAGTCCAGTATAGGTACAGTCTATTTATGGCTGTGTTGTTACGGAAACCTGGTAAATTAAATGTGAACTTATATTGGCTGATACACGTGATATGACTGAATATTTAAGGTCCTGTGAACTGCTATTCACTAAGGGTGGGTTCACACCTGCGCTTCAGTCTGTCCGTTGCCAATCCGAGTGAAAATCTCGGCGAACGGGATTGGCATCAGATACAGACAGGTCAGCGACGCATTGGTTAAAAACCCATTCATTTGAATGGGTTTTTAAAGCAATGCTAGGGTGTCCAATTGCACCCTCTGCGCTGCAAATCCTTTTTTTTCGTCGGAAACAAAGTTGGACATGCAGGACTTCGTGTCCGAGGAAAAAAACGGTTTCGCAGCGCAGAGGGTGCAATCGGACACCCTTGTAAGAGACAGCCAATGTTGTCTTAAGCTTCATTTGTCTGTATAAACTGTTAATGTTGAATGTATTTCTGTGATTCTGTTCCTTTAAGACAGCAGCCATTGTAATTGTGACATGATGCTGGAGTGAGACCCCCCCCTTTTTATGTCAGCCTGCCTGTTCTGCAGACAGAGTGTGAGCAGAGAAGCAGGAAGTGACGAGACAGAGAGCAGCAGCCATCTTAGCAAGTGTTGTATTGAACTGGTGTGGAGATTTTTCTGTACAGCTAAGCTGTATCTTGGTCCAGAGACAAACAGAGTGTAAAGAGACAACAGGACTAGTGAGTCCACGTGAAAGGAACTGTGCTCAGTGGCTGATCAGTGAGACTGACATTGTGACTGTGTATATGGATACCACAGATAGAGACTCGCAGTGCTGTTGATGTACTGGACGGCACCTGCTAAATCCCGGCTTACATCCCAGCTCAGTGTATGGATTCGGCAGGACTGTCAGTGTGCTGAGTGGAATCTGCTGTTGGATTACATTGCATTCAGTTGGTTTCCCTGTCTGTTAAAGAGGACTTCATTTCTCCCAAGATCCTGATAACCGTGAGGAGAGGACGCTTCACTATAAAAGAAAGGACCGACTTTGGGCCCCACCGCGCGCTTCTACGGACTGTAAGCGGTCCACCTGGACCACTGGGGAAAAGGGGGTGCACCCAAATGTGATGTCAGGGTCAGTTAGGGATAGTTTTGAGTATATTGTTCATTCAGTGTCCATACTGCAGAAGTGGACAGAGTAAAAGTAGAAACCATTGCAGAATTTGCCTTGAAATTGTTCATGCTATATTGTATATTTTGCTTGTCTTTAGCCCTGTCATTTTACCTTTAACTAGCCTTTATTAACTTATAGTAAATATATTTTTTTTTTCTTGAACTACCGCGTGTGCGTTCATTTCTGGTTGCGGAGTCCAAACCACCTGCCTTGCTCTCGGTTCACAAATTGGCGTAGTCGGCAGGATCCGCTTACCAGAATGGACGGTGACGCACCCGTTCGGGAGAATGGTGCTGGAGGAAGAATGCCAGCAGGGGCTATAATGAGTCAGTTAGCTAAATTTGATGGCAATAATATGTCAGTGAGTATGTGGGTGGAACAGATACGAATGATACAGCGAATGTACCAGACCGCACCAGAAGTACTAGTAGAGCTAGCAATATTGACATTACAAGGGGATGCTAAGACCACGGTGATACTGAGGCCATTTGAACAAAGGCAGACATTTGAGCAAGTAGTCCAGATTCTAGAAACCATCTATGGAGAAACTGCATTGCTGGGGTCTCTGCAGGCTCGGTTCTTCCAGAGGGTACAACAGGAGAATGAAAGCCTTCCCCAATATGCAAATGCCCTACAAGAACTGCTCCGAGATATTCAAAGGAAGGAAAGAGGGGGCTCGCCAGCCTTCTGTAACCCTGATCGGACTCTCCGTGACCAGTTTGTCCTGGGGATACGTGACGGCAGTTTAACTGTGACTATGCAGGATTTTATACGACGAGAGACTGATGCTAAATTCCATGATGTACAGGTAGAGGCCATCTCCCGTGCCAATAGTATGGTCCCGAGGCCGCAGACCGCAGTTGGAGTTACTTTGTCACAGGGGGCTAGTTCTGGCTCAGAGACAGTAGAAAAAGGGACGGTTAAAGAAATTCTCACAGTAATGCAGAAACTGCAAGAGCAAATGGAACACTTGCACACTCGTTGTGATGAGCAGTCTATGAAAATTGCAGACTTCCAGAAGACTGGAGATGAAAGGGTGAGCCATCCACACCCAGCAAGTCAGAATCACCCACCACCCCGCTGGAGGGGTGAGGATAGGACCTACCGAAGGGGTCCAAATCATTTAGTGCAGTGCTCAGGAGAAATCGAAGGGGCTTACCGAAGGGGCCCAAACAGATGGCCAGAACGACGGGGGATACGCTGCTGGGAGTGTGGACGGATGGGCCACGTTGCTGCTAGATGTCCAGAGCAGCGACAAACTTATGAGAGACCGCCGTTAAACTGAAGTCCCCTGCTGCTGAAGGGCGTGTAGTAGGGGAGACTGACAAGGAGACTATGTGGGGAGAATGCCCTGATGATGACCTGATCGCTGCAAGTCCTGTCATACAGGTGGAAATGGAGGGTATTCCGGTTACCGGGATGATTGACACGGGTTCCCAAGTAACGACCTTGAGTAGAGACTGTTATGAACGGTACTTCCGGCAACATGTGAAATATGATCCCCATACATTCGTACGAGTGGTCGCAGCTAACCAGTTACCAGTTCCGGTCGTGGGAGTGGCCTGGATGAATGTCCGGGTATGTGGCCAAGATCTAGGTAGGAAAGGCATTGTGGTGGTACAGGAGTCACATGAAGTAAAGGTCCCTGTCATTTTGGGGATGAATGTGTTAAAAGAATTAGATCAGATCCTCTTTGAAAAGAAAGGTCACGGTTATTGGAAAGAAACCACCACCCATCGGCCTACTCAAACAGCTTTCCAGCGGCTGATCCGGACATGTGGCTTACAGAAAAGTTCAGATGCACAGCGTCCTCTGGCTCGAATTTCAGTTCCTTTGCATACAAAAGTCACACTGCCACCCAGTCGGGAGACAATAGTGTCCATGCCCGTAGGCACCTGTCGGAAACTAGAGGGCATAGCTGTGTTGGTAGAACCACTGCAGGCAGCCGAAGGAGGTGTTGATCCGCTAGTGGCCCGTTCCTTGGCAATAGTTCGCAATGGAAGAGTACCACTTCGATGTGTAAACACTCAGGACCAGAGTGTGGACCTGACCCCAGGGAGGCTGCTGGCTAACATCTATGTGACTCCGGAGGAAGTAAGGAAAGTAACTCCAATGCAGCTGAAGCCGACTGAAAGGGATGAGTGGACCGTAACTGTGTCCATGGGAGAAGATGAGGAACCCACCTCTGAATGGAATGGCTGTGCAATTCGAGAACAGATGAAGATGGATGTAAGTTCATGTTCTCTGGAATGGGTGCAGAAGGTAGATGAGCTGTTGTGGGAGAACCAAGCCACCTTTGCACGGTATGCTGAAGATTTTGGATGTACCACAGGGATCTACCATGAGATTCCCACAGGAGACACCCCTCCAATTAGAGAGCGCTACCGACAAATTCCTCCACAGTTGTATCAGGAAGTGAAAGAACTGTTAGCTAAGATGCTACAGGGTGGGATCATCCAAGAAAGCCAGAGTCCCTGGGCGGCTCCTGTGGTGTTAGTAAGAAAAAAAGATGGGTCCATCCGATTTTGCGTAGACTATCGGAAGTTAAACGCTTGCACCGTACGAGATTCCTACCCCTTGCCACGGATTGAGAAGTCCCTCTCAGCGCTAGGGAGAGCCCGGTACTTCTCCTCACTAGATCTGGCTAGTGGGTATTGGCAGGTGCCGATGGCCACAAAAGACAAGGAGAAGACGGCATTCATCTTGCCCATGGGACTATACGAATTTAACCGGATGCCCTTCGGGTTGACAAATGCACCCGGAACGTTTCAGCGGTTGATGGAGAAATGTCTCGGTGACTTCAACTTTGAGTTCACTCTCATCTACTTGGATGACATTATAGTGTATTCTGCGACCTTTGAAGACCATCTCCACCAGTTGGGGCAAGTATTTCGAAGATTGCGGGAACATGGGCTCAAATTGAAACCCAGTAAATGTCGGTTGTTCCAATCTGAAATTGATTACTTGGGTCACCGCGTATCAGGAGAAGGGGTGAGACCATCAAGAGACAAGATAGCGGCTGTTCAAGATTGGCCGATACCGACTACCCTGCGAGAAGTGAGGGCGTTCCTTGGAGTAGCCGGTTACTATCGACGGTTTATTAAGGATTTCGCCAAGGTAGCAGCACCACTTAATGCTCTCCTACGAGGCACATCCGGTGGTCCAAAGAACCGGTCCGTGAAGTGGGGACCTGAACAGGAACAAGCCTTCCAGGCATTGAAGGATGCACTGACAACAGCCCCAATCTTGGCATATGCTGATTACCACTTGCCGTTCCAGCTATTTACAGATGCAAGCCTGTATGGTCTTGGAGCAGTGCTTTCCCAGCTTCAGGATGGCCAGGAGAGGGTCATAGCGTACGGCAGCCGGTCTTTGAGAGATTCTGAAAGAAACCCCGAGAATTATAGTTCATTTAAATTGGAGCTGTTGGCACTGGTATGGGCCATGACCGAGAAATTCTCTGAATATTTGACCGGTGCTGAAGTTTTAGTACTGACTGACAACAACCCACTAGCTCACCTGGAAAATGCCAAGCTCGGGGCGTTAGAGCAGAGGTGGATAGCCCGAATGTCTACATTCAATTACCGCATTAAGTATCGGTCCAAGACAGAGAACCAGAATGCTGACGGACTTTCTAGGGTAACTGCCCAGACCCCCACAGAAGACGTGGATCATGAGTTGGAGCATGTGGAGGTGCCCGATTTCAGCAGATTTTCACAGGCCTTGACCGCCACTAATCAGTTTGAGATGGAGGGGACTGAAATGGCTCCTTTCTTTGGTCCCTCACGACAGGAATGGGCACAGATACAACAGACCCATGAGGGGCTGGCGCAGATGATCAAGTGTGTTGAGAAAGGCCAGAAGCCCTGTAGAGAGGAAAGAGAACGACTGACACGTGAGATATTATCTGTTTTGAGTCAGTGGGAAAAGTTGGAGATGAAAAATGGAGTGCTATGCCGAAAGGTCTATTTACCTTCTGAGATCGACATTCGATACCAAATTGTGGTGCCTAGTGAACTGGCTCGCTCCTTGGCAGTTGAGGCTCATAATAAGAATGGACATTTTGGTCATGAGAAGACCTTTCGTTGGTTACAGCGACTGATTTACTGCCCTGGTCTTCGTCAAATGGTCGAAGAAGTATGCCGCAGCTGTCGAACTTGTGAGATCCATAAGGCAATAGAACAGAGAGCTCCCCTGCAAACCATCGTGACCCAGGAACCTTTAGAAATCGTCATGATAGACTATCTAATGGTGGGCCCATCCAATAGCGGACACCAGTATTGCCTCGTAATGGTGGATCACTTCACCAAATTTGCGGTGGTAACCGCCACCAAGGACCAGACAGCTGAGTCAGCAGCTCGTGCTCTGTGCCAAGATTTCATTCGAGTATATGGGTGCCCCCAACGCATCCACTCCGACCAGGGCGCCTGCTTTGAGGGACACGTAATGAAAGAAGTTCAACGTATCTACGGGATAAAGAAGTCGCACACGACTCCATACCACCCTCAGGGAAATGGGGCCTGTGAAAGATTCAACAGAACTCTGCTACAGATGCTGCGGACTCTGGAGGAAGACAAGAAGTTACAGTGGCCTCAGTTCTTGTCTGAAATGGTGTGGGCCTATAACAATCAGGTCCATTCTACAACGGGGTACTCTCCTTATACACTTCTCTTTGGGCGGTCTGGGCGAAGTATAGGAGAATTACAGTTGAATGATGTGGATGGGTTCCCTCCGAGGGATCCAACCTCTTGGGTGCGGGCGCATCGGCAGAGACTTGAGACGATCCATCGATTGGTGCGGCAGCGCCTGCAAGAACATCCCCATCCTGATAAGACCCCAGTGCAAGAAGCACCATTGCAACCAGGCGACCTGGTGCTAGTTCGTGTCAAGAAACCCCAAGGGAAATTGGAAAGCAGATGGGAGGCTTTGCCGTATCGTGTTGTTGGCCGCAAGTATGCGAATGGGCCAGTGTACCAGGTCCAGAAAGAAGGAACTGATTGTGTTCGAGTACTTCACCGAAATATGTTGCGCCTGTGTCATTCTGAAGGGACAAATCACGATGGGCCTGCCAATGTGAATGAGCTCCCACAGTCAGAGAATGGAGGTGCGGAATGGGCCTCCGACGAGGAGGATGATTGTTGGCCGATCCCTGCTCCTGGGGATGTTCCACCTGTGACTACTGTATCTCCGGCCTGTGCCCCCTCTGGTGCGGAATCCGCTGGTCCTTCTCAGCCCATAGCTGCAGCACCCCATAATATACCACCGGTCCTCAGACGGACCACTAGGCCAAATGCTGGTATTCCCCCTGTTCGGTATGCGCAGGATGAGTTTGTTTGGCCTGCCATACATCGGTATACTACCACCCTGTGCATAAAAGTACAACCCTCTGGATATACAGTCATAGGCAGGGACTGCCAATCTTAAAGTGGTGGGGAATATGTAAGAGACAGCCAATGTTGTCTTAAGCTTCATTTGTCTGTATAAACTGTTAATGTTGAATGTATTTCTGTGATTCTGTTCCTTTAAGACAGCAGCCATTGTAATTGTGACATGATGCTGGAGTGAGACCCCCCCCCTTTTTATGTCAGCCTGCCTGTTCTGCAGACAGAGTGTGAGCAGAGAAGCAGGAAGTGACGAGACAGAGAGCAGCAGCCATCTTAGCAAGTGTTGTATTGAACTGGTGTGGAGATTTTTCTGTACAGCTAAGCTGTATCTTGGTCCAGAGACAAACAGAGTGTAAAGAGACAACAGGACTAGTGAGTCCACGTGAAAGGAACTGTGCTCAGTGGCTGATCAGTGAGACTGACATTGTGACTGTGTATATGGATACCACAGATAGAGACTCGCAGTGCTGTTGATGTACTGGACGGCACCTGCTAAATCCCGGCTTACATCCCAGCTCAGTGTATGGATTCGGCAGGACTGTCAGTGTGCTGAGTGGAATCTGCTGTTGGATTACATTGCATTCAGTTGGTTTCCCTGTCTGTTAAAGAGGACTTCATTTCTCCCAAGATCCTGATAACCGTGAGGAGAGGACGCTTCACTATAAAAGAAAGGACCGACTTTGGGCCCCACCGCGCGCTTCTACGGACTGTAAGCGGTCCACCTGGACCACTGGGGAAAAGGGGGTGCACCCAAATGTGATGTCAGGGTCAGTTAGGGATAGTTTTGAGTATATTGTTCATTCAGTGTCCATACTGCAGAAGTGGACAGAGTAAAAGTAGAAACCATTGCAGAATTTGCCTTGAAATTGTTCATGCTATATTGTATATTTTGCTTGTCTTTAGCCCTGTCATTTTACCTTTAACTAGCCTTTATTAACTTATAGTAAATATATTTTTTTTTCTTGAACTACCGCGTGTGCGTTCATTTCTGGTTGCGGAGTCCAAACCACCTGCCTTGCTCTCGGTTCACACCCTCGCATTGCTTTAGAAACCCATTCAAATGAATGGGTTTTTAACCAATGCGTCGCTGACCTGTCTGTATCCGAAGCCAATCCCGTTCGCCGAGATTTTTTCTCGGATTGGCAACGGACGGACTGAAGCGCAGGTGTGAACCCACCCTAATACAGGTCATACATAGCTTGGTTGCTATGGAAACCTGTGTGCCTGAGGAGAGTATGGGGCATAATAGTGTGTGCAGGAATGCAGTTTGTGCGGGGGGGGGTCCCATGTCAAATGTTCGCCTTGGGGCCCTGCCATTGCTAGTTACTCCACTGAGTCCAGTATAGGTACAGTCTATTTATGGCTGTGTTGTTATGGAAACCTGGTAAATTAAATGTGAACTTATATTGGCTGATACACGTGATATGACTGAATATTTAAGGTCCTGTGAACTGCTATTCACTAATACAGGTCATACATAGCTTGGTTGCTATGGAAACCTGTGTGCCTGAGGAGAGTAAGCGCCTGCGAGCTGTTATTTGCTGATAAGGGACATGTAACCGTGTGTATGGCAGTTGGAATATGAGTGAAAGACTTGCAGGCTTGTATAGACTAATGCTGGTCATTTTTTGGGAATACTGTACCTCAGGAACGGTACGTCCAAGAGAGCTGAGACCCAGTCTATAATATTCCCGGACACCTGATGTATATGTGTGCCAAATTTGTTGAGGATCGGTCCAGTCGTTTGGTCGCGCATAAAGAACAGACAGACAGAAAGATAGACAGGAACTCATTTTTATATATATAAGAGATAAACATCTTCTTCTTGCTATTTGAATTATTTATGGAGGTGATTATCCCTAGTTTTGGAAGTTTCATATTTTACTATTTTAGCATTTATATCACTTATACAGATTGCTATTTCATATATTGAATATATATTGAATATACCGCCGCTACTTGATTTAGTGTGCTCAACTTTAGTGTTTCTCTGTAGTACATCTTTTGTCTCACATGCCTTTTTCTATCTGGCCTGTTTTTTTTAACTGATCGTGTATTGTATATACATTTTTTGCTACATGTTTATTGTAATAATAAAAATATTATTTTTTTGATATATTCCCTGTTGCGATCAACATTATGACGGCACTGTGTTTGTTGATTTTTGATTCCAGTGGCCTGCCATGGTTGATGTTCTTGGCCAGTGTGGCTGCTGTCATCATCATCATCTTGAAGAAATAAGGGTCACCCTCCTCACCTGGCTGTGCCTGTGACATATCAAGGGCTCCTCTGCATCCAAGGGAGAGTCTTCCTCCTTCTCCTCTTTTAGTCTAGGAGTCCCAGTTCCTCCACCATTGACCCTGACCCTCATCCTACTCTATCAATCCAGGGCAATGACATTGACTAAGAGGTGGAAACTGTTCCAGCTCTTGTATCCCTCATTGCATAAGTGTGTTTCCTGTAAGATATACAATAGAAGTATCAGATTTCTGATGCTGCAGTTGTCCCTGCTAACACATTTGGTAGCCTCTTCAAAGAGCTTGAGAAGCTGACACACTTCCCTATTAAGCCTCCAATTACGTATCTTGAAATAACACATTATCCATGTGGTCTGCTGGGCCCCTGTCCCAGGAACTCCACAGCTGTATTGGTGTGCTGTGCACGCCGATACTGTTTAATTCTATGACAGAGCAGAGGGCTCAAAAGTCCCTGCTCTGCCATAGAGGACCTACAGAAACGCACAGGACGTCATGGCGCAGTTGGCGGGATGACATCACTTCATCGCACCACCTTTGCCACTACTACAGTTGGAACCTTCGGCAACTCCACACATCATGGGAGCACGGTAAGGTGAGTACAAGATTTATTGTTTTCTGGTAAGGGCAAGGGATGTGATAAGGGGGCAAACTATTATTTATAGCGGGGGTAATATTTATAGTGGGGAAACTAGTAAATATAAGGGGGACTATTGTAAGGGTGAAGTGTTATTTATAAGGGGAAACTGTTATATATAAGGGGGTTATAAGAGATGACATTATATATGAGGGGGGACTGTTATAGAAGAGGAACTAATATGTATAAGGGGGCTATTATAAGGGAGAATTATTATATATAATGTTGGCTGTTATAAGGGGGCTATTATATATAAGGGAGGAAGTATTATATATAAGGAGGCTATTATGGGAGAGGAACTACTATATATAAGGTGGTTTGTTATAAGGGGGAGACTTGTATATAAGGGGGCTATTATGTATAAAGGAGGTAACTATTAAATATAAGGGGGCAATTATAAGAGGAGATTATTATATATAAGGGTGGCTTTTAGAAGGGGGAAACTTATAGGGCAGGCTATTATTTATAAGGGAAGAACTATCTATTATAGGCCTATGGCTTATAATAAGGGGGGACATTATATATATATATATATATATATATATATATATTGTTACGTCCGCACCTGTTCGAACTTTTGCGCCATCCGGCCACATGCTGCGGCGCAGGTGACGGGTCCGGCTGTGATTCTTTCCTTTGGGTTTTTCTTGTATTGTCTGAACACTGTCCTATTCCCTCACCTCCTAAATTGATTTTCCACCACACCCATCTCCTTTACCTTTGTTTCCCTCTGTTCCACTAATAGTTAATTTTAGCCTTACCTGTGTGATTGACAGCCTATCGTTCTATCAAGTCTGGGGTGGGTTCTTCCTTCCTATTTATTGCTTGCTCACATTCACATTGGCGCTTGCTATTGCCTCGTGCGTATTGGTTATTACTCCTTGCTGTTTTGTTACCTGTATTCTTATTCCTGACCTCTGGCTTACTTTTGACTATTCTCTTGGATTTTGATTCTGTACTGCATTGCTCGACTGTTACCGACCCCTTGGCTAGCTGACCTCCCTTTTGTTGTTGTTTGTCCTGTCTGCGTTCTGTGTCATCACTTATATCAAGAAGGGATTGATGACCAGTTGCCGGTTGTCGCCTAGGACAGTTCAGACAAGTAGGCAGGGCCAGTGGAGGGTTCAGCTTTAGGGCTCACTGTCTTGTCATGCCCCTCCACTCTGGGGCATAATACTGTGTGCAGGAACCACTATGGGGCATAATACTGTGTGCAGGAGCCACTATGAGGCATAATACTGTGTGCAGGGGCCACTATGCTGCATAATACTGTGTGCAGGGGCCACTATTCTGCATAATACTGTGTGCAGGGGCCACTATAGGGCATAATACTGTGTGCAGGGGCCACTATGGGGCATAATACTGTGTGCAGAAGCCACTATGGCACCTAATAGTGTGCGCAGGAATGCGGTTTGTGCAGGGGGGTTGGAGGGGGAGGTCCAGGGGGGTTGGGGGCAGCGGTTCGGGGGGGGGACCATGTCAAATGTTCGCCTTGGGGCCCAGCCATTCCTAGTTACGTCACTGATATGTATATATATGGAGGTGGCTATTATAATGTGGTCTCTTTTATTTATAAGAGGGAAATTTTATAAGGAGGGTATTGTTAAAGAGGCTATTATTTATAAGGGGGCTATTATTTATAAGAGTGTGATTATTTATAAGGTTAACTATTATTTATGAGAGGGCTATTATTAATAAGAGGGACTATTTATAAGGGATAAGGGCGCACTATTATTTATTTATTACTGATAAGGGGGAACTATTACTGATATGGGGCACTGTTTATAAGCAGGGACTATTATTTATAAGGAGGCGCTATAATAACTGCTGAGGGGGTGCAAAAACCTATTAGGCAGTACAAAGGTAGTTATTTGAATTGTGTGTGGGCATAAGGGGGGTGGTTGTTACTGTTTTGGGGGCAGAAAAGGGAAGTTATTAAAGGGGCTGCCTCCCCTAGGTCTGCTCCAGGCAGTCTTTATGGATGTTGAGCCTGCACAATGGTTGGAATTGTTACTATCACCATTGCCATCACCCTCTTCATCTTGTCACCCTAACCCGGTTGCCTGGTCCAATCCACAAATGAATTGTCATCATTGGCATTATCATTGTCTTCCCTGCTTTTTTATGACATATGGCCATGGGATTCCTGCACACCCTTATAATTTCCACCTCCAGATTTTCCCCTAGCTCCCCTACCAAAACAACTACCAGTAGTATTACCACACCACCTACCACTACTACTTCCACCACCAACTGTCATGTCTTCCTCCTCTGCTTGCACACAATGCTGACTGTTATCATCCAGCTCATCAAAAAGAGGAGGAAGATTGTTTTGACTAGGAGAAATAGATTTCTCAGCAGGTGCCACTTCACTACCAGCAGTGGCGTAACTAGAAATGACTGGGCCCCAAGGTGAACATTTGATATGGGGACCCCCCCTGAACCGCTGCCACCACCCCCTCGGACCGCCCGCTCTGACTCCACCCCCCGCACAAACCGCATTCCTGCATACACTATTATGCGCCATAGTTGCCCCTGCACACAGTATTATGCCCCATAGTGGCCCCTGCACACAGTATTATGCAGCATAGTGGTCCCTGCACACAATATTATGCCCCTTAGTGGCCCCTGCACACAGTGTTATGCAGCATAGTGGCCCCTGCACACAGTATTATGTCCCATAGTGGCCCCTGCACACATTATTATGTCCCATAGTGGCCCCTGCACACAGTATTATGCCTCATTGTGGACCACCCATGAACGATTATTATACTCTGGGGTCTTTTCACAGCCTGTGCCAGTGTTTTTATGTTCGCTCTCCTCCCCTGGACCCCCGATTGTTATACTCCGGGGTCTGAAAAGACCCCGGATTATAATGATAACAGTGTTTGTGGGGTTTGCAGTAGTGGCTGTCACAGGGATCCAGGCCCCGTAATGTTCCGGGCCCTATGGCAGCCGCTACCGCTGCTACCCCGGTATTTACACCCCTGACTACCAGTGATCTGTGTCAGTGAAGAATATGAAGGAGACACGGATGACAGTCCAGGAAGGTAAATAATATATTAAGCAGAAGGAGGAACACACAGAAGTGTGACTCAAGATCCCATCACTCTCGAATGCAATATCCTCTTGTGACTGAGATGAGCGAGCTAAGTAATCAAAAACTTCAACTTCATTCTCAGGAAGTACAATGATCCTGTGGCTACTTATAGTGCCACCAAGACCAGAAGTAGTGTTGCTGTTGCCAGCCACATTGTTAGTACTTGCACGTGTTTCCTCATCCCCCTCCTTCTGCCCGTCCCCTGCCCTGTTTTTTCCAGTAATTTTTTACTGCACACTGCTTAATTATAATAGTGATTGGCTACTATATTCTGACACTGTGTGTATGTTGTTTTTTGTTTTTTTATAACAAACAAGTACTTCAAGAAAATTCAGCTTTAAATAATAATGCATTGTAGTAGTAATCTGACCCTCCAGGGTTCAAGACCTCTAGGGGGTCTATAAGTGACAGTAAAAAAAAAAAAAAAAAAAAAAAAGCATAAAAAAATAAAAGAATTAAAAATTTAAATCACCCCACTTACTCTAAAATACATGTAAAAGTACATAAATAGAATGAAACACATACACATTTGGTATCCCTGTGTCTGATAACTTCTGGTCTAAAAACTTATAAAAATATTTTTCCCGTATGGTAAACAGTGTAGCAGGAAAAAAAATTTAAAGAGCCAAACCACCATTTTTTCGATGTTTCGCCTCTCAGAAAAATTTGAATAAAAAGCGATCAAAGCAATAGATATTCCCTAAAAAGTACATCTAGCCTCACAACAAAATACCCCTTATACATCTATGTAAATGGAAATATAAAAATATGGCAACTCCAAGAAATTGTATTTTGCAAACTATAATTTTTTTAAAGGGGTTAAAACAAAAAAAACTACATAAAATTGGTATCACTAGAATTGTATGAGGACATAGAATCCAGGTGACATGAAGTTTTGGATGGACAAACACCGTAAAAACAACACCCGTTGCGCCAATGCAATTTTTCTCCAATTGCACCCCATTCAGATTTTTTTTTTCCAGTTTCCCAGTACATTGTATGGAATATTACATGGTATGATTAAAAACTACAATTTGTCCCCCAAATATTAAGCCCTGAACTGAAAAATAAAAAGGTTATGGGGCTTGGAAAGCAATGAGTGAAAATTGAAAATCGAAAAATGTTTGGGCAAGAAGGGAGTTAAAAAATACATTTTTCTTCTCCACTTTTCAGGCAGTTACTTTCTCCATATTAGTCTTTGAAGAGGGAAGGGGGATAGAAAAGACACTTAAATAATTGCTGCTGTTACACTCTGCTATTTTTTTTTTTTAACACTGGTAGGTTGTAGATAAGAGACTGCTAGTACACAGATGACACAATAAATGAATTAACCAGCCAGCAGGAGAATCCTATGACACCCCTCCCTGCTCCATGGAGTTACATATGTGAGGCTGAATACAGATCTGGATATAATGTAAACAAGCAGTCAGATAAGGAGCAGGAGAATAGCTTAATAAGTGCTGAAAGAAACAGATCTCCTTAATAAGATATTACAAATTATATTTAAATGCACTATTCATTTATGAAAAGCTGTTTATAACTGGAGATACGCTTTAAGAGCAGGGTGCACATATGGGGCCAATGGTGGCATTCTGATCTCAGATACAAGTTTAGAACTTGGAAGTGGATGTTTAAATGTATTTTCCATGCTAGAAAAAAAAAGTTTGGTGAGGAGTGGCATTTAAGAGGGGTTAACATTCAGGTAGGTCAATATACAGTAGATCAGTCCAGCACAAACTACAATGGGGAAAAAAAGTATTTAGTCAGCCACCAATTGTGCAAGTTCTCCCACTTTAAAAGATGAGAGAGGCCTGTAATTGACATCATAGGTAGACCTCAACTATGAGAGACAAAATGAGAAAACAAATCCAGAAAATCACATTGTCTGATTTTTAAAGTATTTATTTGCAAATTATGGTGGAAAATAAGAATTTGGTCATCTACAAACAAGCAAAATTTCTGTCTCTCACAGACCTGTAACTTCTTCTTTAAGAAGCTCCTCTGTCCTCCACTCATTACCTGTAGTAATGGCACCTGTTTGACATTGTTATCAGTATAAAAGACTCCTGTCCACAACCTCAAACAGTCACACTCCAAACTTCACTATAGTGAAGACCAAAGAGCTGTGGAAGGACACCAGAAACAAAATTGTAGACCTGCACCAGGCTGGGAAGACTGAATCTGCAATAGGCAAGCAGCTTGGTGTGAAGAAATCAACTGTGGGAGCAATAATTAGAAAATGGAAGACATACAAGACCACTGATAATCTCCCTCGATCAGAGGCTCCATGCAAGATCTCACCCTGTGGGGTCAAAATGATCACAAGAACGGTGTGAAAAAAATCCCAGAACCACACTGGGGGACCTAGTCAATGACCTGCAGAAAGCTGGGACTAACATAACAAAGGCTACCATCAGTAACACACTGCGCCGCCAGGGACTCAGATCCTGCAGTGCCAGACGTGTCCCCCTGCTTAAGCCAGTACATATCCGAGCCCATCTGAAGTTTGCTAGAGAGCATTTGGATGTTCCAGAAGAGTATTGGGAGAATGTCATATGGTCAGATGAAACCAAAGTAGAACTGTTTGGTAGAAACACAACTCGTCGTGTTTGTAGGAGAGTGAGTTGCATCCAAAGAACACCATACCTACTGTGAAGCATGGGGGTGGCAACATCATGCTTTGGGGCTGTTTCTCTGCAAAGGGACCAGGACGACTGATCCGTGTACATGAAAGAATGAATGGGGCCATGTATCGTGAGATTTTGAGTGCAAACCTCCTTCCATCAGCAAGGGCATTAAAGATGAAATGTGGCTGGGTCTTTCAGCATGACAATGATCCCAAGCACACCGCCAGGGCAACGAAGGAGTGGCTTCTTAAGAAGCATTTCAAGGTCCTGGAGTGGCCTAGCCAGTCTCCAGATCTCAACCCCATAGAAAACCTTTGGAGGGAGTTGAAAGTCCATGTTGCCCAGCGACAGCCCCAAAACATCACTGCTCTAGAGGAGATCTACATGGAGGAATGGGCCAACATACCAGCAACAGTGTGTGCCAACCTTGTGAAGACTTACAGAAAACGTTTGGCCTCTGTCATTGCCAACAAAGGATATATAACAAAGTATTGAGATGAACTTTTGTTATTGACCAAATACTTATTTTCCACCATAATTTGCAAATAAATTCTTTAAAAATCAGACAATGTGATTTTCTGGATTTGTTTTCTCATTTTGTCTCTCATAGTTGAGGTCTACCTATGATGTCAATTACAGGCCTCTCTCATCTTTTAAAGTGGGAGAACTTGCACAATTGGTGGCTGACTAAATACTTTTTTTCCCCACTGTATCAGGATATGGAAGCCACACTAGGTGCAACCAAATAGCAGGTATCTGGCTGAGGAGGAGGAGAAGGATTTCAATATGCCTCTTCAGCTGCTAACTGGATAAGCCAAGGAAGAATTCAAGCTTCAAAGGTCGGCATGGTAACCTTAAATCAACAGCAGCTAAACTGAGATGACCAGCACTTTTTATGTCCACATCATGAAAAAGGGATGTGATAGGCAAAAAGGGACATGTCATTGCCCAAAGAGGCAGACTTTTCCAAAGAAGGCATGGCCACAGACATACTTTCACTGCGTGTCTTGCACAGAGGGTCCCCTGAACACCATTATATCAATGTTGCTGAGTATGAGTTAAAGTTTTACAATCAGAAAATGATGGTCTATGCTGCACAGCCACAATCTTAGAGGCTGTGCACAGTACCACAATTTCCCCATTGAAGTGAATGTGAGCTGACAGCACAGATTTCATTGTATATGCCAGTTTAGGAAAGACAAGAGAAAGAAAAAAAGAGTCTAATAAGTGGAGAAAAACATTTTCTTGGGCAGGGTTAAAATTAATATATTGACCTGATTGGTTGATCTTTTTACTTCATTTTCATAAGTCAGCCAGTATCATGAATGAGGTTTGCTAGGTGTCTTTATTGTTTTTTCATATAGTTTTAGCAAAAAAGGCTAATTTGTTATTTCTCTTGTGAGCGCACTCTACTTTCCTTCTTCTTATACTTTAGGGATCTCTAAAATGTAAGTGATTGGATTTTGCCTGATTCTACACTAGCACAATTGTTCCCAGATGGTATTTGGTTCTCTTGATTGAAAGTGCTATTCTGATTGCTATGAAAAATCACATAGGGTATCTGAAAGACAATAATGAAATATGGCGTATGCCATGCTTATAAAGATATGAATGTCTTCTATTTTATAATTTCCCTGTATTCTATTAATCTTTTTAGAGCTCTGTAAGGTGACCCTGCTGCTATTGAACTATTTTTTACTTCATATTTTGATTTTTAAATGATTTTTTCACACCTGTTTCATATTATGCCTTCTTTGCATATTTTTACATGGCAATTCTTTCTGCATTTTTTGCCTCTTGAGGCAAATTTTCAATTTGCATCTCTTCAGAAAAGGATCCTACTGAAAAATGCAGTCTTGATCTTAACCCTTAAGAATGATGCCTAGTTTGAGTCTCAAGGACATAACTTTAAAAATTTTTTTTTCATGTACGCATTCCAAAACCTTTAACATTTATTCCCCTTACGTCCGACAGCAGCACAATATGGGGTATCTCTGCCCCTGTGTGTTGTTTAGGACAGTGGAACCTTTAATTAGCACCAAATTTAAGGTGCCTCCTACTAGCCCTATAAGAGGGCACCTGAGACCTCCCTCCACTGTGTTTTTTTTCTGTCCTGTGTGGGACAGGTGGACGGAGGTCTCTGGTGACCTCCCGTTGCTAGGGGTTTTTTTCCTAAAAAAGCTCCTGGCTTACCTTTTGGGGGTACCTCGGTCCTTTCCTACGTTCCTAAGATCCTCCGGTCCTTCGGGCCTTTTTCCGCCCCGCAGCGCAGCGTTACCCGGCTCATCGCTCTGCAGGCAGCGCGATCCCGGAAGTAAGCGGGGAACCTCTTCGGCCGGAACCTTTTTTCGGTCCCGTGTTCCCCGGGGAAGGAAGCCTTTGCGCACCACCGTGGCCTACTTCCGGTTTTCTCGGAAAAGTGCGGTAAGTTTGAAAATTAGAATTTTAATGGCAAAATATAGATTTGTTTTTTGCTGCTTGTATGTGGAGCCTCTGGCTTAGGCTTATGCTCCTCTATGTTCCATTATGGCATTTGACCTTGTTTGGCGCTGTATGAATATCTTCTTTGTTTGGCTCCTCCCCTCGCTGCTGTATTACATTTAAAAGGGCTTCAGTCCTTTACTGGGTGAGCTTGTGGTTACTAGCTCCTCTGCTGCGGTTTGCGGTGTCTGGGTTTTTCCTGACGGGATCTTTCTCAAGTGACCGATTTAAAAAAGTAAGGTACCCCTTGGTTTTTTTCTTCCTGTAAGCGATGCTTGGCAATCTTCTATTCTACATTGTCATGTGGCTTTTGATGTTTCAGATGTCATCTTCTGCATCAGGTAATGGCGATGGGCTTAGGAGGAAAAAGTCCTCTAAACGTAAACACCTAATGTGTTTGGATTGCAATACTCCTTTATCTGACGGCTATGATTTTACCCGCTGTCGCCAATGCCGCGGACCTCCGTCAGAAGAACCTTCTATAAGAGAGGTTGTCACCTGGGTAAAGGACTATATGGAGGAGTCTCTTAAGGAGATCCGTTCTTCCATCGCCCAGATTGCCAAGAAACCGCGGGTTGAGACACAGTCCTCCCTACGCATCGCTGACGAAGATTATCAGATAGTGGACGAGACACTCTCATCTGACGATTCCACTGAAGATTCCAGCAGGCCGTGCTTCCCACTCGAAAAATTAAGCCGGCTGCTGAAGTCCATCCGGTCTAAGGATCGTGATGTTGACGGGGGAAGCCTCCACGTCCACCTATAGAGGGCCTAGGGTCTTCCAAGTGGACGAGACATTACAAAGATTAATGTCTTCAGAGTGGAAATGTCCTGAAAAACCTCTTGTGGTTTCTAGGAGGTTCAAGGCTTTATTCCCAGTTGCTCAATGGGATCAATGGGGTCCTCCTCCCAAGGTGGATATGGCGGTGGCCAAACTGTCACGCCGCACTATGGTACCATCAGATGATGGATCAAATTTGCACGACGCCATGGACAGGCGCATCGACAATACCTTCAAGAAGGCGTATTCAGCTGCCTCGGCCCAGACCGCTGTGGCGGTTGCGTCTTGTGAAGTGTCAGCCAAATTACGCACTGACCTGGTTCATCTCGAGAGGGACATCGATTCTGGAGTCTCCAGAGATGAGCTGCTAGGGTTTCTAGGCTCGGTTTCCCTGGCACCTGAATATTTAGCGGAGGCCTCCCACCATCAATTAAGGCTGGCGGCCAAATCTCTGGCACTTACCACTGCAGCAAGAAGACCTCTATGGTTAAAACCCTGGAGAGCTGATTTCCCCTCAAAATATAATTTGTGCGCATTACCCTTTGAGCCAGGTAGAGTCTTTGGCAGTGCCCTAGACGAGATCCTGGAGGGCTTGGCTGATAGGAAGGGTAAAACTTTACCCCAGGCCTTTAGAGGTAGATCTAATTCTGGCCGTGGTAGAGGCTATCCGCCTCGTCGTGGACGGCAGTCCCAAAGAGGCTCTAGATATTCCTCTAGAGGCGCCGTCCGGAGATTCCCGAAGTCTGATGATAAAAAGGAGAAGCCTAGCTTTTGACATCAGGAGCAGTCTTCCTGTGGCCGAGATTCCTGTCGGGGGTCGTCTCCCCCATTTTTTCAACTGCTGGCAGGAAAAAATTCAAGACCCATGGGTCTTGCAGGTAATCCAAAAAGGATATGCAATCGAGTTCCTCCATCCTCCTCAGGATCGGTTTGTGTTAACTCGCAGCCTGCCTATAATGCAGCAGACTACATTGGAATGCTCCATCCGAGAATACATTCACAAGGGAGCCCTGGAGGAAGTCCCTTCTCTAGAAGAAGGATCCGGTGTCTATTCTCCCGTCTTCCTGGTACCAAAACCGGCAGACAAATGGAGAATGGTCATAGACTTACGGTACCTCAACCGCTTCATCAAAAAGAAGCACTTCCGTATGGAAACCATAAAGTCTGTCACCACTTTTCTCCTCCAAGGCGATGTTTTCGTGACTTTGGATCTAAAAGACGCCTATTTGCATATTCCTATTTATCCTCCACACAGAAGGTTTCTAAGGATTGCCGTAGTAGTTTCCGGCCACATGAAGCATTTTCAGTTCACAGCACTACCCTTCGGGATCTCCTCTGCTCCCCACACCTTTACAAAGGTAGTGGCTCCTATAGCGGCCGCAGTCAGACTTCAGGGGATATTCGTGGTGCCTTATCTAGACGACTGGTTGATAAAAGCCCAGTCAGAGTCTGTTCTGCTCCAGCATCTACAGACAGCCGTGTCCCTGTTTCAGAGTCTGGGATGGCTTATAAACTGGGAGAAGTCGGTAACGATCCCTTCAACCCGAAGGAAGTTCCTCGGCTACTTCCTGGATTCAGTCCGCCTGCAGGTCTCCTTGACACCAGCAAGGAAGGAGAAACTGGTCGGTGCAGTCCGGCACCTCTTCAAAAAGCCGATAGCCTCCATCAGAACATTGATGAAGATCCTGGGCTTGATGTCTTCCTCAGTGGAGGCAGTCCCATGGGCTTTGTGGCACTTACGTCCCCTCCAGAAGGAGTTACTAGAGGCTTGGGATCGCTCCCTTCTTACACTCAGCAAGAAGATTCGACTCTCCCCCAGGACCCGTCTTTCCCTCAAGTGGTGGTTGCACCTGAAAGACGGAAGGTCCACGGTCCAACCTTCTTGGACCCTGTTGACTACAGATGCATCCCTCTTGGGATGGGGAGCCCATTTGGACGAAAACTCCATAAAGGGAGTCTGGAGCGCTCCAGAAAGAAGGACCTCGTCCAACTGGAAGGAGCTCAGAGCTGTATATCGTGCCTTACTCCATTTCTCGCCTCTTCTCAAGGGAAGAGCAGTCAAAATCCGGTCAGACAACATGACCACAGTGCTGTACGTGAACAGACAGGGAGGCACCAGATCACCAACCCTCCTCAGGGAGGCAGATCTGATATTTACATGGGCAGAGAAAAATCTAACCCATTTATCCGCAGTTCACATCAAGGGCTCCTTGAACATAGTAGCGGATCGGTTGAGTCGGGGTCATGCCGTATCAGGAGAATGGTCACTCAATCCAGAAGTCTTTCATCAGATTACCCTGAAGTGGGGTCTTCCAGAAATAGACCTCATGGCAACCCGACTCAACGCCAAGGTGGAGACGTTCTGTTCCCTTTACCAGGAGGACAATCCCTTGGCAGTGGATGCCCTGTCCATCCCTTGGAGGTCCAGGCTGGCATACATCTTCCCTCCAATTCCAATAATACCGAAGGTATTGATGAAAATCAGACAGGACCAAGTCTCTGTGATAGCCATCATTCTATTCTGGCCAAAAAGAGCTTGGTTTTCCCAACTCATGGAGATGAGTCGAGGGATATATTGGAGGCTTCCCCCCATCCAGAACCTGGTTTCCCAAGGATCTCTGAAGTGCCAGGATCTCTGGAGATTCAACCTGACAGCCTGGAGGTTGAGCAGTCCCTACAGCAGGATAGAGGACTGTCAGAGGCCGTCCTGAAGACCCTTTCTTCTGCAAGAGCAGACTCTACCAATAAGAACTACCAGAGGACAGCCAAGATTTTCATGGAGTGGTGCTCCAAGAAGGGTATTAATAATCTACAACCTTCAACGGCTGATATTTTAAATTTTCTTCAGGACGGTTTAGATAAGGGCCTTGCCCCTGCCACTTTGAAAGTGCAGATTGCGGCCCTCTCCGCTCATTTGAACAGACGTCTGTCTCAGGATCCTCTGGTTGCAAGGTTCCTTAAAGGGGCAATGAGGCTAAAGCCCTCAGTATCATCTCCAGTTCCCCAGTGGGACCTTACGGTAGTCCTTACAGGCCTGTGCGGTCCTCCATTTGAACCCTTGGAGACTACGGAGCTAAAATATTTGGCATACAAAACCGTTTTTTTGTTGGCTATTACATCTGCCAAAAGAGTAGGGGAACTCCAGGCTCTCTCTTCTAGAGAACCGTACATTGTGTTTTTTGCAGATAGGGTGCACCTTAGATTTTTGCCTGGGTTTAACCCTAAGGTCCCCTCATGCTATAATAGCAATCAGCTAATTTCGCTACCAGTGTTTTTCCCCACTCCAACCTCTGAGGAGGAAGAAAAGCTCCACACCTTAGATGTGGTAAGGTGTCTGCGGATTTACCTATCCCGCACTCAACCGTTTAGGAAGGCCGAAAACCTACTAATTAATATGCAGGGTAAAAACAAAGGCCTCAAGGCTTCCAAACCTACTCTATCCACATGGATCAAGGAGACAATTAGGTCTTCCTTCCTTATTCAGGAGTTACTCCCTCCAGTTTTTTCTACGGCCCACTCGACCAGGGCTGTGTCGACTTCTTGGGCTGAGTACCGGTCCTTACCTTTGGACCAGATTTGTGCGGCTGCATCATGGTCATCCCAGTTGACCTTTGTCAAACATTATCGTTTAGACGTCCGCAGTTCCCAGACAACTGCCTTTGGTCAGACAGTCCTTGACGTTGTAAGGCGAGGAAACCCTCCCTAGGGGAATTACTTGCTATCTCCCCATATTGTGCTGCTGTCGGACGTAAGGGGAATCGTTGATTGTAATGTCAATCTGTATTCCCTTAGTCCAGACAGCAGCACAAGGCTTCCCTCCCTAGAAGCTTGTTTCCTTTTACTTTATAATTTACACAGTGGAGGGAGGTCTCAGGTGCCCTCTTATAGGGCTAGTAGGAGGCACCTTAAATTTGGTGCTAATTAAAAGTTCCACTGTCCTAAACAACACACAGGGGCAGAGATACCCCATATTGTGCTGCTGTCGGACTAAGGGAATACAGATTGACATTACAATCAACGATTCTCAACATATGAGGGTTTGCATTTTGTAGAATAAATTATATTTTAATGCTCCTATTTTGGGGTACAAATAATGTATTGGAAAACTTTTCTTATTTTTGGGGAGGAGGAATAAAACAGAAGAATAGAAAAAACCTATTCCAATTTTGGAATACTTTTGGATAGATTTTTACATTGTTCACTGTGCAGTACAAATAATATGTTCATTTTACTCTACAGGTCTTTATGTGTTTTTTGTTTTAGTACTTTTGCATAATAAAAACACTTCTGTTTTACAAAGTAGTTTCCTTCAGCGTCATTGCATTCTATAACCCATAACATTTGTATTTTCCCTTCAATGGTGCTTTATGATGGTGTGATTTTTGCAGGATGATTTGTAATTTTCATTGATGGCATTTCAGGATCCAAAGGATTTTTTCAAATGTTTCTATATTTTATGGAGAGATATAAAAGGGGATACACAATATAAAATCCCCAACATTATTCCCCAGCTGATTGACACAGTTATATTATTAGGTAGCCTGTATAATCACTGTCTCTTTGATACGCAAGTGACTAGTCTAGCTCAATTTTTAATGATATATTAAGGAAACTTTAATTTTTAGAAGTGTTTAGTCAGGCAGATTTAAGTATCATATTAATTCTAAGTATATATTGTCTAGATTGAATTGGAGAAACAAGTATTTTCTATATAATTTTGAGTCTATATTTTTTGGACTGGGAATGGCAGACTTTCTGTCAGAAAACACACTTAAAATAGATCAATGAATCCAGATGTGTTCTCCCGTCATGAGCACCCAACACAAACGCAGAATCTAAGCATTACCACATCATTGTGTCCATAAAGATTATCTTAGATCCTTTTGGGAAATACAGTCACTTGAAACATACATTAAAAATAATATTGTCCCAAGGGGTCTTATCAATTTAAGAGAGTAAGATCTTCCTCTTTACTCCACAAATGGGAAAAGGAGGCTATTGAATCATCCCTAAAGTTTATGCGTATCCTCCTAGAAGAAGAAAAATCCATTACAAGCATTACATGAGACAATTGAAGCTATAAGCAAATTCTCTACCAATCTGGAATATGAGAAAAAAAAAATTAGTTTTGCAGAGTACAATAGAAACATTTATATCACATATTAAAGAAAGGAAACATTTCCAATAGATTAGAGATATGCACTACTTCAAGGAGGTTTGCATGTTTGACTACAGTAATATCTTAAGATTAACTCCAAAAAATCTCAGAAACTGAACCATCCTTTTTGGATTGGGAAAATTCAGATGTAGAGACTGTCAGAGGGAGTGGTCACACAAGTAGACCCAAGCATAAAGAACGAGAAAAGAAAAAAAATCAATAAGTAGATCCCAAAGAAACACAAGGAATTCCACAGGCAGTGGTAGAGGGGTTTTTATTTTCCAAGGTCTGCAGATTTCAAATTACTTACTGTGGGAACGCAGGGACCCCTAAGGGAAAGTCAGGACAAGATGCGGGTGGTAAATTTATTAACTAAACATTTGACGCAGATACAAACATCAATACTATCTAAGGTCCGGTCTTTTGTCCCGACCCCTCATTTTGATTTGTTTTCCTGGGTCAATGATCTCCATTTATTTGGCCGAAAACTAAAATGGAGAAAGATTTTCGAACTTAATAATAAACATAGATTCTTAGAGTTGGGTCTCACTGAAGATTTATCAGCTTTTGGTTCTTTGGAGTCACTATTGGAAGAAGGCCAAAGAACTATAGGACAAGATCCTTTGACTGACTTACCTTCAGAAAAAAATCCTCCAATTAATGAAAATACACCATTGATGTTTTCCTAAAAGTTGTCCTTGAAAAATTAGGACAACTAAAAGATAGAGATAAATATCAGAATATGTTGTGAGCTAAGAAAAGAGTACTGGAGGAATTACAATCTGATGAATCAATCATCATCAAGTCCTAAGACAAGGGGGAGAACTTGGTGGTGATGGACCAAGAGACATACATCAGCATGTGCTAAATGACAGAGTGCTATGAATTATTACCAAGAAATCCACTGGATACATATGCTAATATATTAAAACTCTGATAACAGCAAAAGTTAATCAACTGATTAACAAAGCCGAATATGCCTTTCTATTACCAACACACCCAGTACTGGGCACTTTCTACACAAAATTCATAAGAGTACCTCCCCCTTGAAAGGTCAGCCAATTGTATCCAAAATGTAAGTTTATATGTGGACAAGATCCTGCGTACATTTGTCCTAGTTCTCCCGATGAACGATGGACGTCCTAAGAAAATTGGAGGATGTCCACATAACAGAGGACACACTTTTAGGAAGTCTAGATGTGGAGGCCCTCTACAATTCAATTCCTCATAATGGTAGGCCTTCTAAGAACTAGAGGGATCCAGTTCAATGCATATAACAAACTGGTCATATCATTATTAGACTTTGTGTTAACACACTATTTATTTTTGTTTGATCACAAATTCTTCCACCAGCTCAGGGAAGTAGCGATTGGCATCCCATATGCACCAACCTATACCAATCTCTTCCTGGGTTGGTGTAAGAGCAAAATTGTATTCCGGGAAGATATGGAAAGGTGGACCTCAGCAGTAATTTTATGGCTGAGATACACCAATGACATATTGATAATGTGGAACGGTACAAGACAAGATTTTCCTGAATTTTGTACCTATTCTGAATGTCAGTGAAGTAGGATTATTTTTCACTTTGGAGATCCAGGCTCACTCAGTTATGCTTTTGGACTGTAATATAGCTAAATCAAAACAGGGAGACTTTACACAACTGTACTTAGGAAACCATATGTCACTAATAACCTATTGCGATGAGTTACCTGGCACCCTGTACATCTGAAAAAGGCATCCCAAAAGGTCATTATCTCCGTATGACAAGAAACTGTCAAATATGAGTGATTTCCAAGATACATCAAGAGAACTTCGATCCAGATTCAGAGAAGGTTTTGAAACCTGCATACCCGCTTTAGCAACTAATTAAACTAAACTGTTGAATCTGAGAATGAGAAGTGACGAAACCTGATTTGCTGGATCATAGGGACCTATGATGCCATCCTACATCTCGACCTAGACATTGGAGATTTGGTAAGAGAGACACCTAAAATAACATGCAGAAAGGGAAACAATCTAAAAGCTAGTACAGTTTTTTATCAACACCTAAACATGACACTTGGCTATCAAATAAGTTCAATGGTACATATAGATGCGGGACGTGCAAAGCCTGCAAATTTATTGAAGTAAGACGTTCCAAAGTTCTACAACAGGCAAGATCCTTATGAATAAAACCTTTATTAACCCCTTCCCAACATCTGTTATTATAGTACAGCGAATGTCAGGTATTTAAACATGTTGACTGCTCTCGAGCTGAGCTGTATTATATAGCAGAGACCCAGCACTAATGTCCACGATCAGTGCCCGATGGGATTGGCTGTGATGGCGGCGAGCCCTGTCTCAAATAGGTGGATTTATACAGTTAAATAGTTGGCATATTAGCAGTGCCTCGGCGGCCACACATCAGTGCCTCCCCTGGGCCTCTGAGTATAGAGACTCTCAGAGTATAATTGTAGTTCGTGGGTGATGAACCCCATGAACTACCATTAGGGGAAGGGGGATTCTCACTGCAGTGCGCACCCCCGGGGATAGTTGGATTAACGGGGTACGCATACCGTGCCTTGAGAACCACTGTTCTAGAGGATTTTACTGCCACATGTTGGCAGTTCAAAGCCCAACACTTGATGACTAATTATTGATTTAAGAAACCTCAACAAGACCTTGCAGAAAATAGTTCAAAATGAAGACTCAAAGATCAGCAGTGGCTCATATTTAAAAAGGAGACAAAATGGCCAAACTAGACCTCAGGAATGCCTACCTACATGTGTCAATTTATACCAGTCAAAGGAAGTTCTTCAGAGTCGTTCATGTCAAACATGGTCATATTCACTGTCTGCAGTTGAAAGCCATACTCTTTGGATTGTTCATCTCCCCTCAAAAAAAAACAGCAAAGTGAATGAGATTTCATTTAATCTCAACCAGACATTGCTGAAAAAAAGCTTCAGAAAAGCTGCGTTCTCAGAAACACATGCATGTTAGTTTTAGCAGCAGAATCGCAAGAATTTCCCCTACAGATTTAATAGCGGAAGAAAAAACGCAGAGGAAAATACAGCGAAAATTCTGAGAAAAATGCTGCAGATAAACACAATGTTTTAGCTTTTGTTTTTTCTGAAGTGTTTAGCTGCGTTTCACTGCATGGGGCATTAGCTTTAGTTACTTTTCAATAAAAGAAGTCAGTTGTCATCTATATGGTATACTTGAAATAAAATTTAATAGGAGCATTACCTCCTAGAAGGGTCATTCTAAAAGTTAATATTTCTACGTCAACCACTCATGGTTTACACAATTTTTGTTGTTAATGAGCATTTGTCAGTGGAAGCCTATACCTCCGCCATAAATAACTGCTTCCCACGCGTGGACTTGATGTGTTTTGTTAACAACAACTCACTAGGTCATTAGGACCTACAGCAGAACTACATAATGGAAATTAATGAATCACTGACTTACATTTTTAGGCCTTTATTATTAGACTGCCCTTGTTGCATTCCATAGTCATTTTGTTTTACAGCAATTCACTACAAACTTTCATTATTTGGTCACTGATGTTTTTATAACTTACTGCAATAATCTTGGGAAAAAAATGATTAGTGTTTATTGATAGATTTACTACGAATAGTTTATGCCTTGGTGAGCAGCAATTATTTTAATGTATTGTATGTACGTTGCTAACAATTTTATTTTGTGAGCACTATTATGAAATCATCCACAATGGTAAGTGGTCTACAGTAATCACTAAACCAAAGAAAACAGAAATTATAAGTTTGAAGCATTAAATATATTTTTTGAATTTCATACCTGGCATGTTCATGCTGTCAGCAGTGGGAGTCTCGAAATCTTTTCTGGCAGGCACAGTAAAAGAAAGAAACATGAACTGATCACATGCTGAGCATTCTCACCCACAGGATTTATTCTACAAGATAATAGAAACATTTGAATATATAGTTTGTTTTTGATTTTTTTTTTGTATTTATATAAGATCAATATCTAAAAAAAAGTCAGTTAGAACAAGTCTAGTGTCCGGTTAGTTAAAGAGGTAGTTTGGGACTCATCCATTAATGTATACTTTGGTCAAAGTCAGTCCTATCTGGCTCTTGTTAGTTTTTTTTTTTTTGTAATGAACTGTAGAAGTTGGGAAGATAGTGAAACACAGAAGTCTATCGAGGTAGTGTGTCCATATGTACACAACATGGAGCATGGTTAAAGAAATATACATACTTACTGTATGTACCGACCTGCTCCTGAGAATAGAATTTGCATCACACTATATGTAGAACACATGGTATACAAAGAAAAACCATCCAGAAAAACATTGATATTTACATTCTCTTTGGTATCATTCCCAGGACTAAGTCCCCTTACAGACGACCGTATGACTGGTCAATGTGCTACTCGGGTTTTTCCCAGATAGCACACTGACCCATTCACTCTGTGGGCCCGTACACATGACTGAATTTCACGGTCATGTGTGTGGGCCAACAGTCCAGGCCACAAAATATGGAGCAGGTTGTATTCCTGTACGATTTTGCGGCCCTACTTCCATGGCTCCTATTCATTGACTGAAGGGGGCCGCAGAAGCATGTCACTTGTGTGCCATTCTTTCACGGACGCCGGTTAGCACACGGTCGTGTGCAACCGTCTTAATTATCTATCTATCTGGTACCAAAAAGAGACCAGAACTATGTAAATACACACAATGGGTGCAAGCCTTCAGTCAGTGGCAAAATGACCAAAGTAGCGAAGTAAAAAAGAGACAGCACTCCAAATTTGATTGAGAAAGGTTCAGGTTGAATTGAAATGTTGCTTCACTAGGCTAATAAAGTCCATTTTATTGCATTGATTTTGGAGTGCTGACTCTTTTTTTAATAATCTATCTATTGTAAGCATATGAGCCAGAGGGCGCTGCTGAGCGACCCAGGCCCAGGCCTGAAAAGGCCTTCAGCCACACCTTTGGCGTGGCGTGTAACTCCAGAAGTGTGGAGTATCCTGCAGGGAGCAGGAGGTGGTGGACCCAGCTGGACAGATAGACGGTCTGTGCTAGGAGGGCTGAGGTCCACAGGGGACTTTTGCTAGAGTTGAGCAAGAGTCAGGCTAGCGAGGGGCTCTATGAGTGAGTTAGGGCCCTAACTGTGGCCTAGGTTTTTTGTTGTTATGTTATGTTGCAGTTAAGCTGAATAAAGCCAGTTTTATTTTACGCTTGGACCGTCTGAAAGCTATCTTTCCGGCGCGCAGTACCACGAACCACCGCTGTCCGGGCCAGGAAAAGCCGCCATTTTGAGTCTAATTCCCCCAAGTTGTCGCATATGGTGGTACGGATTCGGGCATAAAGAGATCCACGCAAGTCCTGGAAGACAAGTGGTTGGTGACTGCAGTACTGCTAAGTGTGCATTGTGGCCTACAGCTGGAAGAAATCGGTGATTTCAACTGAGAAACCCAGGAAGGGGTGAGTGAATTGCAACATAGCTAAGTGTGTGCAAAACTGGTGAAAGTAAAACTCTGGAAGAGGAATCCAGGGAATGGACTTTGTGTATACTGTGGCACAGAAATCTGTTAAGTGCTTGCTGATGGCAAGAAAATAAGCAATATGTGTAGAAGCTGGATATTGCAAACAGTCTATGTGAAAGGCTATGGTGCCATGTTGGTGTTTTCTGTGGAAGACAGAAGAAAATGCTGGTTGTTGTAGTCCACATAAGTTAACTGTTTGAATACATGTGACTGCAGAAGATAGCAAAAAGTTGCTGCTGGTTGAACCCAAGGTTGCTGTGGAATATTGTGTAATCTTGTTAGTAAACCATGGGCAGGGGCGCACCGCTAATGAGGCGAATTGAGGCGGCCGCCTCAGGCGGCACTGTCCGGGGGGCGGCATTTTTACTATTTCATGTAAACCAGCCCAGGACAGGCCGCTTTAAAAAAAAAAAAAAAAACAGAGCTGAGCGGGGCATGTCCTGGGCTGGTTTACAAGACATCGCATCTCAGCGCAGGCGGTGATACAATGACGTCATCACGCCGCCTACGCTGAGACACAGACGTCGCGGACAAGAAGAGGAGGCGGCGGCGGCTGCATCAAGGCATCGCAGGTGAGTATAACTTTTTTTATATATATAAATAGGCCGTAACCTGGATCCCCGGCAGGTAACGGCCTATTTATTTACCTACCCCGCGTCTGCTCGTGGCCGCCCCCGCTTCCCCTTCTGCTATGGGACGCAGAAAGGGAAGTGGATGCCGTTGTGAGCGGCCGCGGGTATCGGTAAGTGAGGCCGCGGGCCGCAAATACTACTATTATTATACTCCGGGGTCTATTCAGACCCCGGAGTATAATAATCGGAGGCCTAGGGTTGGTGAGGGAACATAAAAACCAATGTTACTCACCTCCTGCGATCCGATGTAACTCCGAGCAGGCTTGAGGACTCTGGTGACGTCATAAGGTCGCGTCGCCGGCCTGATCACGTGACGTGTGTGCGCAATTAAACAGGGCCGAAAGCTGCAAGTAGTGCACCAGTGTCCAGTATAGGTAAGTAACTCTGGTTTTTATGTTTGTATTCTCCCCTGGGTCTCCAATCATTATACTCTGGGGTCTGAAAAGACCCCAGAGTATAATAATAGTTCATGGGTGGTCCACTATGGGGCATAATACCCTGTGCAGGGACCACTGTAGAGCATAATACCCTGTACAGGGGCCACTATGGAGCATAATACCGAGTGCAGGGGCCACTATAGAGCATAATACCGAGTGCAGGGGCCACTATAGAGCATAATACCCTGTGCAGGGACCACTGTAGAGCATAATACCCTGTGCAGGGGCCACTCTGGAGCATAATACAAGTGCAGGGGCCACTATAGAGCATAATACCGGGTGCAGGGGCCACTATAGAGCATAATACCGGGTGCAGGGGTCACTATAGAGCATAATACAAGTGCAGGAGCCACTATGGAGCATAATACCAGTGCAAGGGCCACTATGGAGGATAATACCAGTGCAGGGGCCACTATGGAGCATAATACCAGTGCAAGGGCCATTATAGAGCATAATACCAGTGCAGGGGCCACTATGGAGCATAATACCGTGTGCTGGGGCCACTGTGGAGCATAATACCGGGTGCAGGGGCCACTATAGAGCATAATACCGGGTGCAGGGGTCACTATGGAGCATAATACAAGTGCAGGGGCCACTATGGAGCATAATACCAGTGCAAGGGCCACTATGGAGGATAATACCAGTGCAGGGGCCACTATGGAGCATAATACCAGTGCAAGGGCCACTATAGAGCATAATACCAGTGCAGGGGCCACTATGGAGCATAATACCGTGTGCTGGGGCCACTGTGGAGCATAATACCGTGTGCAGGGGCCAATATGGAGCATAATACCGTGTGCAGGGGCCAATATGGGGCATAAAACTGTGTGTAGGAGTTGCTGTGGAACATAATACCCTGTGCAGGGGCCACTATGGAGCATAATACTGTGTGCAGGGGCCGCTGCGAGGCATAATACAGTGTGCAGGGGCTGCTGCGGGCCATAAGACTGTGTAATACTGTGTGCAGGGGCTGCTGTGGAACATTATAGTGTGTGTAAATGGGGTGCTATAAACATGGGCTATGGCACCTGTTTATATTATACGCTGTCTGTTTATAGTGACTGTGTGATGTAATTGTAGCCTTGTCACATACTGTAGACATGTACAGGACGAGGCTGTAGTTACATTACATGGCTGCTATGAGATGAATGACACTATGTAAACAGAGAAGTGGTCATGTCGCTTACACAGGTACCATTCAAACAGCTGATCAGTGGGGGTCCTGGGTTTTTGAACCCCACTGATTAGTTTATTAATGACCTGGAAAACCTTTTAATTAGTTAACACCTGGGGCATTATTAATAAGGGGCACAATTTATACAGGGTACACACGGATGTTATTAATATAAAGATGCACTTGGGGATATTATTCATTATGGGGGGGGTTATATCATATATTTTATAATTGGGGGTAGCAGCAGGATGGGGGCTTTGGGTAGGTGAGGACAATGTGGGTTGGATGCCTGGAAAAGTGAGGAGCCAAAGATGTCTGTGTTGCAAACTTTACAGAGACAAGTCACAGCTGGAAGAAGTGGTCATGGCGGTCCAAAGGGAAGAGAAGGGAAATGTGAAGGATTAGTCAGAGACGTCACCTGTAAGTCACAAAATGTTACTGCACTGTATTCACCTAAATGATAGAGGATAAATACCTGATTGATGGGGGTCTGTCTGCTGAGACCCCCACTGAGCCTGAGAATTGGGTTTTTTCCTCCCACTAGGTGGGAATCCAGCCTGACCGCAGCCATATATAGGTGTGTCACTTGGTGGATGGATGAACCCGCGTGGCTCTCATTCACTTTAATGGGAGTGCCAAAGATACCCGAAGTCCAGTACTCAGCTATCTGCGGCGCTCCTATTATAGAGAATGGGGGCCACGTGGCCTCGTCCATCCGCCAAGCAGAAGATGTGTGAAGTTACTTTCATTGTTAATGCCGTGTTGTTGATCTGATACTGAAGTAATACAGGAAGAAGAATTCTTAAAAACTGTTTTATAACTTTGTGTATTGTGTATATTGTGCAACGATAACAGAGTGTTAAACTAGTAGCATGGAAACTCAGTTGTTTTTTTTTTTTTGGGGGGGGGCGTCTTTCTATAGTCCGCCTCAGGCAGCAAAGAGGCTAGGTTCACCACTGACCATGGGCAAGAAAAAGAGAATTTCAGCTTGTAAAAAAGCAGAGAAGTTATGCACAGGTTTATTAGTGCAGCAGTCTGAATGCAGAGAGACACAAAACCCAGAGCAGATCAGGTGGAGTGCAAGTAAAGATAATGGGTTGCATGATGGTGACTCAGTTTTTCTAAAAGCACCTCTGTTCTATGATTGAATATGTCCCTACTGACTGTATGTCTCATATTGGAGTGCATGAAAGCGCCAAAGATGAAAATATTATGGTGCAGCAGCTTCAAGATGAGAATAAAACCATCAGGTTCATTGATGAGGATAAAATATCTGATTGGAAACGGCAATTTGAGGTATTAGAAAAAGAGAACCTTAAGTTGAACCTGAAGTTAAAGAAAGATCTTGAATCTATGAGGAGTTCATATTCTAGTCATTGTGAAAATGTGGTGCTGGGTTTGCCTGGAATGGACTGTGTCACTAAGAAGGAGTTTGCTGAAATGAAAGGTGCTCTATCTAATAAAGTTATACAGAGTGTAGAGCAAAAGCAAGTGCTTGAGAAGAAATTGCAGGATTTAAAGGAGCAGCATGTCCAAGACTCCATTGCCAAAGAGAGTGTCATTGAAAAATTAAGAGATGACCTTGAAACTGCTAAACGTGAGAGAAGTGAATTTTTGCAGTGTCAGTCAGAATGTCTGGATGACCAAGTGAGGAAGTGTGAAAAACTTTCGGCTGCATTAATTGACAAAGAAAATGAAATTGCAGAGCTGAGGAAACATGTCTCTGACCAAGAGAGTGATTTAGAATCTGTGGTGCAGACATTGCAGTCAGAGCAAAACTTGCATGCACTAAAGCAAGTTCGCCTAAATAGTGAAATCCACGAATGGCGAAGCAGAGCTGGAGTTCTGGAACAAAGAGAAAGGGAACTCAAAGCTAGAATATGTTGCCTGGAGAGGGCGCTGTCAGGATCTTGCGAAGATAAAGAGAAATTGTCTGTTTTGGTGCAAAATAAAGACAAAGAATTGATGGAGATGTCGGCTGTCCATGCTCAGAAAGTGCAAGCCTTACAGGAGAGTCATAAAAAAGTAGAGACTCAACTTCAAGTGATGCAACTAAAAGTCACAGAAGGGGACAGGTTTCAAGCAGAACTGCTAGACAAGGCAAACAGACTACAGGTGGAATTGGATAATGTCACAGGGCTTCTTTCTCAAGCAGACAGCAAGTTTATCAAACTTTCCAAAGACTTGTCTACACTAGAATCTCAGCTTCAGGACACTCAGGAACTTTTGCAAGAAGAAACTCATCAGAAGCTTGACCTTAGTACAAAACTAAAACAAGTGGAAGATGAGAAAAATGGTTTCCTTGAGCAACTAGAGGAAGAGGAGATAGCAAAAAGAGATTTGACAAAGCAGATTTCAACACTACAGGCTCAGGCGACTGATATGAAGGAAAAAAATGGAGGATAGTATTGGGTCCTTGGACTCTGTTGAAGAACTAAAGGAAAAGTTGCAAAAGGAGCTAGAAGCTACAAATCAACGGTTTGAGGAGAAGGTTGCTGCTTATGACAAACTTGAGAAGACAAAAATTAGACTGCAGCAGGAACTAGAAGATGTAGGTGTAGATCTTGATCATCAACGTCGGATGGTGTTAAATTTGGAAAGGAAGCAGAAAAAGTTTGATCAGCTGCTTGGTGAAGAGAAGGCTCTTTCTGCTAGATATGCAGAAGAACGTGACCGTGCCGAAGCAGAAGCTTGTGGAAAAGAGACCAAAGCTCTTGCCTTGGCTCGCTCCCTAGGAGAGGCACTTGAATTGAAGGCTGAGTTAGAGAGGCTCAACAAGCAACTGCGCACTGAAATGGAGGATTTGGTTAGCTCCAAGGATGAAGTTGAGAAAAACCTGGAATCTGTGCAGATATTGTATGAGAACAAAGCTAATGCTTATGACAAGCTGGAAAAGGCCAAGAGAGAATTGGACCTCCAGATAGAAGACATGAGGATTCAGGTTGAGGAAAAAATGTCTAATTTGTCTGCTGAGATTGTAGATCTAAAAATGCTTGTTGCTAAACTAAAGGTGCAAGTGAACAAGCAGGAGGAAATCAAGAAACAGCTGGAGTTTCAGATGGAACAGTTGAAAGCCAAAGTGGAATTTAAAAGAGAAGAATTGGATCGATTGCAGCAGTCTTTATCCAATACTGAACAGTCGGCATCTGCACTATCTTCAAAGCTGGCAGCACTAGAAGATGAGAAGGACTCACTGTGGAGCCTGTTAACCTCTAAAGAATCAGGGCTGTTGTCCCTGAAAAATGTGATTCAAGAAATAGAGTCTTTATTCAAGCAAGATAAGAGAACCACTGAGATACGGGACTTGAATGAAAGACTTGACAAAAAGTCTGCAGATGAGCAGAAGCTTTATCAGAAGATGTTGGAGGGTCAGTTCAATATAATTCAGGGAACAGTGAGGGAAGCAGAAAATATCATCCAGGATGCTGACCTGACAAATGTTAGAATAACACTGCAGAATATCCTAGAATTAGGAGACATAGTGGATAAAGAGATGGCATCTACATCTGCTGCCATAGAAGATGTCAGGAAGATTGAGGAAGATCTGCAAGTTGCAATAGTAGAAACTGAGATTGAGGCTGCTCAGAGAAATGTGGCATTGGAGAAAACTGCCAGCGTAGAGGCAGAGGAAGCAGAGCCATTAAGGCAGCCAGAACGTGTAACCAAAAAGCATCTGGGTACTGACAGAAAAAACTGTCATGTTGAAAACTTGGTATCCCAGTCCTCCGTTGTTAGCACAGGGAATGAAAATAACTTTAAGAATGGACTAGCGTGTGGAAGTGGTTTTCCGGCTGCCGTACAGGTGTGGAAGCATTATACAGAAACCATTGAAATTTTGGTTTAATGCATATTGCACATTTTCTGTTAGTACAATAAACCTCATTTCAATCCTGAAATATTACTGTGTCCATCAGTTATTAGATATATCAAATTGAAATGGCAGTTGCAAACACCCAAATATTTAGAACTAAAAATGATTAAGATTAATAGGGGTGCCCAAACTTTTTCATATGACTGTATATGATGTGGCAGTTGATAAAGACATACCAGAAAATGTAGTTCAGCGTGATCTATTTTGTGAGGGTGTATTGTATGGCCCTGGTGCAGAAGAAGATTCTTACGGCTATTCCCTAAAGGGACCAAAGTCATGCAATGGGATGGCTGAAGACTATGGTGAAAAATGTGATGAAAATGATGTGATCCCCTGTTTGGCGAATTGTGGAGGTGATGGAGTAGAGCTTGCCTTTGCGCAGAATGGCCAGGATCTTGGCATAGCGTTTAAAGTGAGGAGAAGACGGAAGGCTCGACTGACTGGAACTTGGAGGTTGAGACCGCCAGATGGGGACATCTGGAGAGACACTGGACAAGTGTATAGGATTGAAGAGGGACGGCGACATATGTCTTGTCCCATTGTAGCTCACCCCATGGGTAGCGAGCTGAGGGGGAGGGTATGTAAGCATGTGAGCCAGAGCGCTGTTGAGTGACCCAGGCCCAGCCCTGAAAAGGCCTTCAGCCACACCTTTGGCGTGGCGTGTAACTCCAGAAGTGTGGAGTATCCTGCAGGGAGCAGGAGGTGGTGGACCCAGCTGGACAGATAGACGGTCTGTGCCAGGAGGCCTGAGGTCCACAGGGGACTTTTGCTAGAGTTGAGCAAGAGTCAGGCTAGCGAGGGGCTCTATGAGTGAGTTAGGGCCCTAACTGTGGCCTAGGTTTTTTGTTGTTTTGTTATGTTGCAGTTAAGCTGAATAAAGCCAGTTTTATTTTACGCTTGGACCGTCTGAAAGCTATCTTTCCGGCGCGCAGTACCACGAACCACCGCTGTCCGGGCCAGGAAAAGCCGCCATTTTGAGTCTAATTCCCCCAAGTTGTCGCACTATCTATCATACTATCTATCTATCTATCTATCTATCTATCTATCTATCTATCTATCTATCATAACATTATATCAAATATTACTAATATTATACACACGACAGAGCTGACAGTGGTACAATATCTAATCCATTAAACTCCTATTATTTGCTAGCTACTGTATACTGTTTTAAAATGTCTAAAGACATTTTTTAGTATGCCTATATTTTGTTATTTTCTTTTTTACTTGATATCCACTTGAAGGTCAGAACACACATGGCATACTTGTAGAGAGTTATCCACTGTGAAGTACATTAGCAGTGTAGTGGATGGGATTTAAACAAAAACCTACTGTGTAAAGTGTCTACAGTAGTGTGTCAGTTACTGCTGTGTGTTTGGTTGCAAAGATTGAAAGTTGGGCCAGCTGTTCGGGAATCACAGTTGAAAGTTGTGAGAAAAACTATTTGATTTCTTCAGTAGACTATACCTGTGTGCTGTGTGGCTTTAGACTAAAGAGGTTACTCCAGGGTTAAAAAACATGGCTACTTTTTTCCACATCTATCTATGGTCAAAACATGGTCACAAATATCTATGTTTTATGTCTTTTATTGCAGCATTGAAGTGAAAGGGGCCTAGTTGCAGTGCCCATGTAAAGGTATGGTGTTGTTTCCGGTCTTTTCTGGGAGAAAGCAGACATGGTTTTCTTATCGTGTGACAACCCAGTTAAGTCTTGGACAAATCCTTATTCATTATTGATGTATTTTAAGAAAACCCCATCAGAAATATAATTATGCCTCCTAAACTTTCCAGGTTATGCTGCTATGGATGGCTTAGACAGTACCAGAACAAAAGGCATAACATAACATAACGTTTATTGAAAGTCTCACTAAAAGATGTCTAATAAAGTAAAATAAAACAAGTTTTAAGATAAAACAAAGTGTGTTTCTTAAAATCACAAATTAAGCCAATAACCCTAAATTTCTCTCAACTCTGGGTGGTACGGCATATCAAGGTTCTTTTTGGGTCGCATTGATGCCTATTTATCCGAGTGCTCCTTTATTGGATGGTTTGATTACTTCGTACAGGCGCATCGGCTTTGTGTATCGGCTTATATATTTTATTCTGGAGAAGATTATATTTTTGTTTGAAGGCTGTGTCTTCCACCAGCTGAAGGGTATAGCAAGGGGGAGCCCAGCTGCGCCAAATTGCACTATGGCTTTTGGGAGGACACCATCGATAATATTCTGTATTAAGTATATCAATTTTATCCTGCTTTTTGGTCATCAACAATACAGGAGTTTGAGGAATGTGTTGCTGAGCTTATGGTCACTGATCTAGGCCTCAGTTTCAACAGCGAGATTAGCACCACATCCTTGTCATTCTTGGATCTCAAGAACATCAAGTCCGAGAGGGGCAAGATTTGTACCTTAGTTCATAGAAAGGACATGCCAACAAACAGTCTGTCGACTCTCCTAAAAAGGTGTTATACCATTAGGTCAATTTCTCAGACTGCGCCATAATTGTAGTTCCTCAAGGACGTTGTTAAAAATAGAGAGAATTGGAGGAGAGATTCAGGGACAGAGGTTTCCGACGACTAGTGGTGAAACAGGCATATACTGTAACAAAGCAGAAAAGTCAGTGAGGGAAAACCTGCTCACTCCCAAGGCTCAGGATGAATCCAATATATATAATATTTGATTGGTGTGCAGTCATATTAAGCCTCCATGAAGTGATACAACCTGGTTGGACAGAAACCCTGTAGTACTTTCAAATGTGGAGATAGCAGTGCATGTCCATTTATTAGAATAGGAAAAGGATTTTGTGGTACCAGTACTGGTCAGTGGTTGCAGATTTGTGATTTTATCAACTGCAAGATGACGGAAGTCGTTTACCTGATCATGTGCCCATCTCCACTTAACTACGATACCAATTTGCCAATTCAGGCAGAGAATCAGAAATCAACATGATGCACGTAAAGGGTTAGTGTCTAAGCATACATGTGTTAGACACAGAGGTAATGCTAAATGTTTGCAGTTCCAGGCCATTGAATGGATTAAGCCACCATTGAGAGGTGGCGACTGGGATAACCAAATATTGCAGAAGGAGGTGCAGTGGATTCATAGATTTAACTGTCTTGACCATAATGGTCTAAATGATCAACTTAGATTTACTTGTTTTATTTAGATATGGATTGTAATATGACTCTAAGCTGTGCAGTTAGAAGACCCTTACATGAGTGTCTCATGCTATGGCCTTCATTACATGTAAGACAAATATAGGGCAACTGTTACCTGGTTTGTACATACTGTATTCCTGCTTTTAACATTTATTTGCCAGGAACTTTAGGTACCACCTCCACTTATTCCTTGTCAATATTAGCATATAAGCATCACGAGTCTATCATGTATTTGTATGTGGATATAAATCCCACCTGTTCATGTTTAATCAGATTTTATTAAGGATGTTTCAAAGAAGAACAACAGGAACCTGTCAGGGGCAAGTCCCCCGGGATGAATGTCACCGTAATCCTAATTAGGTGGAGAACAGGTATCGAGCTCGGGGAAACAAACGTACAGACACACCCAGGTATCTAGTAAGAATGGTTTCGTTTATTGCATAATTCATACAGTATTTAAAGATAAGCTGGTTACACAACAATCATGTGACTAATGTACATATTTGGTCCTTCCGGTTCCGCTACTAGGCAGATTTACTCAGTTACTCATAACAACATCTGTTTCTTCTCCTTGATTATGTGGATGTCTTCCCCTTATCTTTCCTGAGAACAGCAAAAACTCTCGGGTGCTGTCCCAGACTTAGTGTCTGCTTCCTTTCTCTAAACTATGCAGGCTATCTGCAGACTTTTTCACTCCCTGTATATACAGTGAATAGGATATAGTACAAATTATATTTTAACCCTTACAATTCCCCCATTTTAGGACTTTATTTTTAATCAGATTCAATGAATACCTTCACACTTAATGTGTGCCATCTGCGATGGATTCTCCACTGAAGAAGTTAAAAATAACATCCTATCTTACATATTGGTTAACTGTATTCCATTTCCTTCTCATGGAGCAGAATACATATAGATTGAATAATGACAACAACACAAATAATATCATTATTACTATCAGGGGGTTAAATAACCAATTAGTAATTTTTACCATTGTTGGTGAATATCCTTTGAATATATCGTACCAATGGTGAGCAGTCAAATCTTGTATCTGTGAAGCTATATTTTTAAGATTACCTCTTGTGATTACTGCTGTTATCTGGCTATCTTGTAGGGTATGATTGAACTTATCGATATGATTTTTCACTAACCCTGACATGTCCAATAACCTTTTTAAAGGATTTAAATCAATTTCATAATCCTTTATATTGTATACCTGCTCATGTACTTCTTTAGATATATATAATATCACTTCTGGGTTAAACATATATGTTTTGTTATTCCATACTAGTTTAGATACATTTTTCAAGCATCCTGAAAATGGGGCATTATATCCCAGCGGTCTCATGGTTTCTGAATTATTTGTCACTATACAAACATATTGTGGACCCATTTCCATAAACACATTCCCTACTGCTGTAGGTGTTCTAATTAGGTCACATATATTATCCTCATGTTCTAACAGACAAGGCTCATATACCTGAGTTCTCTGTCCACACACACTTCCTTGTTCTGTCAGATCACATAGAGTCAAATCATGTGTTTTATTTTGATTGTCTATATGGGTCCCTTTTATTCTAGGAGTCCAGAACTCAGTCTGTGCACCATGAACTAATATTGGCATAACTACAAACTTACATACTTTCATAGCTTTTTGTATTCTATATGCGTTGATGATTCCTGTACACCATTTACTTGGTTGGCACCAAATATCTTTTACCTGTGGCTGGAACCACCATCCTTCGGTTTTCAAGATAGGGAACATTTCCTTCCAAGCTTGAATATTACCTGTCATTAATTCAGTAACAGCTGTGTTTACTTCCATCTGAGCTACTATGCCTTTTAGGGAACAGGCGGTAAAATTTATGAATGTATTTACATTTGTTATTGTCTTCATCTGTGATAATATACTAACGTTAAATATTACATCTAAATTATCTGTAAGCGTTAACTGTCCTTTTTGTAGGTGTACTAGGGTGGGTAACCAATCTGCTGTCAATTTTATGGAGCCAGATATTGCATCTCCCGTCCTCTTCCATTGATTTAACATATCCTCTATTTGTATCCCATTTAATATTCCCATACCTGTACCCGCCCCTCCTAAAAGAGTATCATACCATTCTCTTTTTCTCCTGACACAGTTTCTAAAATCAGGTAAATGTGTCATGGTTAAATTGAACGTTATTCTAACTTTCCCTGCATTAGTACTCATATTTACACAAGTGGATGGTATAGCTACTAAAGAAGAATTTTTAACTACCACAGGATCATATTTAGGTGCTTCAGCTACAATGAATACCATAAGGAATGTGATTCTATTTACTATTTTTGTGGAGTTATAACAATACCAAATACCCATCTGATTTGCCACTACATGTGACGATGTGTCTTGATACCCATCATTCTTTTCATACTGATTTCTTATTTCTGGTCCACTCCCAGTGAACCATTTAGGCCAATTCAGGGAGTCTACCTGCACTCCTTCTGAATTATTTACACGAGCGCATCTCAGTGTAGTGGCATTATTCATCGGGGCAATAGATATGCAAATAGGCAGATTACCGATAAGGATCATTCTGCTTGTAGATACCTCTCTGTACATAGTAACATTTTTCCCAACTGTTACGTTGGCAATGAAACAGATGTCATTTGGTGGACACACAAAGGAATCTTGGGTCCTGTTCTTAGCATCTTGCTTCCATCCCCATAGCCAAAATGAGAGCTCCTCCAGCTGCACGCCTGGAGTCCAAGTAAAAGCAAAAAGTTCTACAGTTACTGTGCTTACAAAGAGCCAAAGAGTCCTCATTCTGGTGGTGCTTCAACTCTCTTGCAATGTGAAGCATGTATCCAGGCGGTTTTCCCTTCAAGTTTCACTGAAGTGGCAGTTGTCAGCAGTACTTGGAAAGGACCGTCATATCTGGGTTCAAGAGACTTCCTGGTGTGTCTTTTCACGACCACCCAATCACCAGGCTGCAAACTATGTGTTCCTGAAAAGTCAGAAGGGTCTGGAATAGAAGAGAACACTTGTTTATGTGTTTCTTTCAGTCTCTGACACAAGCTCTGAACATAGCTGGCAGTGCTGTCATAATTGAGTTGTAAAGTCTGAGGAAACTACAACCCCAACCTAGGCACACTTCCGAACAATATCTCAAATGGTGATAACCCTGTTCTCCTGTTAGGAGTAGTCCTTACCGAATATAAGGCTAAGGAAAGACATTCGGGCCAGGGCTTTCTTGTCTCTGCCATGGCTTTCTGAATTTTTAGCTTAAGGGTACCGTTTAGTCTTTCGACTTTTCCTGAACTTTGAGGATGATAGGGTGTATGAAAAGCTTGCTCCACCCCCAAGGCTGACATGACTTCCTTCATTATTGCACCTGTGAAGTGTGTACCTCTGTCAGACTCAATCACCTCGGGCACTCCAAACCTACACACAAGTTCAGACATCAGTTTCTTGGCAGTTACTTGTGCAGTTGCTTTGCTTACAGGGTAGGCCTCAGGCCATCCAGAAAACAAATCCACACAGACCAACACATACTCGTATCTTCCAGACTTAGGCAACTGTATGTAATCTATCTGTATCCTCTGAAATGGGCACAGGGATTTTGGTGTACATTTGGTGGGCATTTTAACTACCTGTCCTGGATTGTGTAGAGCACATATGTGACATGCTTTTACGTGATTACTAGCAGCCCTTCCAAAACCTGGGGCAAACCATAATTTACCCACTAATGACTCCATGGAATTTCGAGAGGCATGCACCTTACCGTGGGCCAAGCCAGCCATCTGGGGGTAAACTGCTATGGGCAGACATAACCGATCCCCCATTTTCCACACTCCATCATCTTCTGTAGCACCTGCTTTCTTCCATCTTTCAGTTTCCACACTGGTAACCTTTGAGTACAGCCCTTTAGGGTCTGCTAGGTCAATGTCCATTTTGCTCACCTGGTTGGGACCCTTCCTTGCCAGTAGTGCTGCTGCCTTGGCTGCTATGTCAGCTCTTTAATTTCCACGGCTTTCAGGGTCCCTTCCTTTTGCGTGAGCTCTGACTTTCACAATTGCCAACTGCTTTGGGAGCAGTATGGCCTCCATTAGTTGACTTACCACATCTCCATTCTTGATTGGCTTGCCCTGGGCCGTTAGGAAGTTCCTTGACCTCCATATCGGACCATAATCATGCGCAATGCAAAAAGCATACCTGGAGTCAGTGTATATGTTGGCTGTTCTACCTTTGGCTATCTTACAAGCCTCCATAAGGGCTTTGAGCTCAGCTTCTTGGGCTGACATGTGTGGTGGAAGAGCTTCTTGGACTATAATGTCATGTTCAGTGACTACAGCATACCCTGTAACAAATTTGCCTTCATCTGTTAGATACCTTGAGCCGTCCACAAACATCTCATAATCAGGATTTTGTAATGGCACATCCGTGACATGGTCAAATCCCACTGTTTCCTGTGACATAAGAGCCACACAATCATGTTCATGCTGGCTGTCAAACAGTTCTTCTTCAGAGAGAGAGTTTAAAAATAACTCATCTTCCACTCCCCCTCTTGAATCATGAACTGCTACAGGAAGAAGAGTTGCAGGATTCAAAGTTAAACAGCGTTGAAAGGAGATGTTTGAGGAGGACTGCAGGGCAAATTCCATTTTGCTCTGCCGTGCCAAAGAAAGATGACGTCTGTCTACCTGTGTGAGGATAGCATGGATGTCATGAGGTGTATACACAACCAATAAATGGTCTAGGACAATGTCTGAGCTCTTATCAAGCAATGCTTGTACTGAGAGGACAACCCGCACACAGGAGGGTGTCCCCCTGGCTACAGCATCTAACCGTGAGCTGTAATAGGCCACAGGGTGTTTCTTATCCCCATGTTGTTGTGTGAGAACTGCAGTTGCATGTCCCATCATCTCAGTCACGTAGAGCTGAAAAGGTTTCTGATAGTCAGGTAGACCTAAGGCCGGAGCACTGACTATCTGCAACTTCAGCTGGTAAAACGCATCCAAGGCCTCAGATGTAAGGCTGAATGGTTTTGCGGAAAGGCAATCATACAGAGGTCGCATGGTCAGGGATGCAGATCTGATCCATGGCCTACAGTAGGATACCAATCCCAAAAAGGTGCGTAGCTGAGCATGAGAGGTAGGCACCTGCATGTCTCTCACCACCTTGGTCCTTTCATCTGACAGATGTTTGGTGCCCTGGCCAAGACAGTGTCCCAGAAATAACACTTTTTGTTTGCAAAATTGCAACTTATCCTTGCTGGCCTTGCAGCCGTTCTGGCAGAGGAAACACAACAGGCTGATGGTCGCCGCTTCACAGGTTGATTTGTCTGGAGCACAAAGAAGAAGGTCATCAACATATTGTAACAAAACAACATCATCATGTGGTGGATACCAAGTACTCATGATTAGTGTAAGGCATCTTGTAAATTGATTAGGACTGTTTTGCGCCCCTTGTGGTAGTACTGTCCAAGTGTACTGTTTTCCCCTAAATGTAAATGCAAACAAATACTGGCAATCAGGGTGCAAAGGTACAGAAAAGAAGGCATTACAAAGATCTACAACACTGTAATAGGTGGTTCCAGTGGGAACAGCTGATAACAGGGTGTGTGGATTGGGTACTACAGGTGTTTCAAGTAATGTCACTTTGTTCAATTCCCTGAGATCGTGGACCATACGGTACGTGTCTGGTTCTCCCTTTTTGCCCTTCTTCTTAACTGGGAAAAGGGGGGTATTTGCTACGGAAGTACATTCCTTCAATGCCTCTGCCTTCACTAATTCTACTATTGTTACTGCTATGGCATCCTCTTGGGCATGAGTCAGAGGATATTGTTTAATCCTAGGTGGCTGAGCTCCAGGTTTCAGGGTTACCATAACAGGAGGTACATCCAATTTACCTAAATCTGTTTTCCCAGTTGCCCATAATGCTGTTGGCACTTGGGACAACAGTACATTTTCTTCTTCAGTAAGGACAAAAATACAATTTGGTGTACTTAATTCGGCGGATAACAAGCATAAAATCTCATGATTGGTATGTGTGACCTTTACATATGCTTCCCCTGATGGATGCAACATGATGTTACAACCTAATACTCCCATCACATCTGTACCAAGAATGTTATCCGATATGTCTGAGACCAAATACCTAGTGAGTATCCTGCAACCCTGAAATGAGGTTTCTACAGGATGAGTTTGATCCAAAGTGACTGGTAGCCCCGATACCCCTTGAACCACCTGGCTGTCTCCAGAGAGTGATAGCTTAAGTGTGTTGGCAACATGTTTGCACACACAGGATTTTGTTGCCCCAGTATCTATCAAAAATGGCACCTCCTTTCCATTAATCAATACAGGTTGAAAAATTTGAATTCCCCTATCCTGTGAGGACAAAAGGGATACTGGGGCGGGAGGGCCTGTCTTTCATTGCGTATCATCCTGTGCTTGGAAGAATGCCTCATGGTCTTTCTCTGCTTCAGACATGGGCGGACCACCCTTAGGCTACCTGGGGCCGTTGTTGTCCCCTTGTTTGGGACACCAACAATCCCTGGCTAAGTGTCCTTGTCTCCCATAATTAAAGCATTTCCTTGTCTCCCTCTGTCCTTGTTGTTGTCTAGGGCGGGGACCTGTCTTTCCCTGATACTTTGTACCACTGTTTGTATAGGCTTTAATTGGTGCCGCTGCTTTCTTTTCCCTCTCATCTATAAAGAACCCCACTGCCTTAGCATATAAATCATCAGGATTTGAACTTCTCCAGTCTGGGGTACAAGCTTTTATCTTCTCTGCCAGGGTGCTCCCTATACCCTGCATAAATGCTTCAGAAAGCATGGTGTTTCTCATGCCTTGGGGTGTGTTTTCCCACCCAGCATCCACTGCTTTAGTGAGAAGTCTTCCATAATAAGCTTCCACTGATTCACCTTTCTCCCTTTTACATGTAGTTAATGCTGTACGGCGGGTTTCTGCTTGTTTATCACACCATAACCGCAATCTATCTAAAAATTCCTCCCCACTGCCGGTGGATTCTGTGTTAAGTTGTGTCTGTTGATCAAACCTGGAAGTGATATTTATAGTACCTAACAGCCCTTCTGTGCATTTCACCTGGATTAGGGCCATCAAGTCTTTCCAGCTAGCTTTATAGTTCATCTGAATCATCCTCATTTTCCTGAGAAAGGCACTTGGTTCTAACTGAGGGTCTGGTAGTTGTTGGGCCATAGACATCTGATCCCCAGGAGACCAAGGTCTCCATTCTACAGAGGTGGTAGTAACTATTCCTGCACTGCTGGCCCTGATGCCCCCCTTCTTGGCGACTCTTTGGTTTCTTCTGTCTCACTCTCAACAGTGCTAGTGGTAGGGGTATGACCAGTAGTTCTTCTAGTCTGTGATCTAGTGACAACTGGGTATAGCTGCTGTGTCGGGGGGTGGCGGAGGTGGTAAAGGCAAATCTGCATCCATTATCTTAGGGCCACAGACTCCCCTGGGGCGAGGGGTACCACATACAGAACATGGGTCTACCCAGCATGGTTGCTGTGTATCACATGTAGGACAGGTCCATCCCTCCGGATTATAAGGCGGAGGAGCTGAGGCGAGTCCTATTTTGCTGGGACTCTTTCCCTTATATCCCTCTGAGGGGGGCATCTTGTTTTCGGGACCATTCCCCTTTTTCTATTCTATTGCTTCCTTCGATTAGGGCATATATGCCTCTTTGTAATTTATTGTCCTGAATCAATCCTGCATGGTCTAATCTCCACTGATCCCAAAATTTACTGTCTATCAACCCAGTCTTGTATATTCCTGTCCTTTTTAGGATTGTTTTTACCTGTGCGGCTATTTCTTTCCCTTCCCCTATTTCTATTAGTTCAAATGGGGTGTACCATATCTTAGAGGGTCCCTTCCCCATCTTGGTTGGTAGCTAACCAACCGTGAGTCTCTCACTCCTCTAGGGCTACCTTGAGACAATAGAGGGTCACTTATGACTACTTTAGTGAGAACTCCCAAACAGACACTTCTGTTTTCTTTGAACTATTTGTGCAAGTTCTGGAGTAGTGCTCAGGGCAATGCCTAATCGGCTTCCACAGACTCAACTTTCTGTCTGTGTCCCCTTACCAAAACACTCCTGAATTATTGCACGCACTTTGCGCGGATTCTACTAAGTCCTTCTTGCTACTACTCAGGTCCCATTCGACCTTGACCGTCCAGAAACGGCTGGAGGCTAGTGTTCCAAAACAAGGACGTTTCAATCACTCAGTGCTTCTTAGTTCTGAACCTTGTCCGCAACTTTAGGGGTTCAAAACAGAGAACTCTTCCCCGTATCTTGCAGCCTTATATATCTTATAACACAGGTAAGATACAAAAATCAGTAGGAGGGTAAGACAGAAAGCAAAGAAAGCAACTTCTATGGCATTTACAGGTGACATGTCCCTTTTTCAGGTTCTTCCGTACTACTTAATTGGTGTCGAGATGTCATAAAAACATGCAGCAACTTACCTCACTCATCGATACAGAGTACAGACACACAGGAGCTCAGATATACTAACTGGCAAGACAAGGGCTTACCTTACAGTACTGTTTTTCATCTATCTGAGGTCCTCTGGTCCCGTCCTCAAGTCGATCGGTGAGTGGGTCGGCACTCTATCGGCTACACATCGGACGATCTCGTCGCCCCACGTTGGTTCACCAATTTCTGTCAGGGGCAAGTCCCCCGGGATGAATGTCACCGTAATCCTAATTAGGTGGAGAACAGGTATCGAGCTCGGGAAACAAACGTACAGACACACCCAGGTATCTAGTAAGAATGGTTTCATTTATTGCATAATTCATACAGTATTTAAAGATAAGCTGGTTACACAACAATCATGTGACTAATGTACATATTTGGTCCTTCCGGTTCCGCTACTAGGCAGATTTACTCAGTTACTCATAACAACATCTGTTTCTTCTCCTTGATTATGTGGATGTCTTCCCCTTATCTTTCCTGAGAACAGCAAAAACTCTCGGGTGCTGTCCCAGACTTAGTGTCTGCTTCCTTTCTCTAAACTATGCAGGCTATCTGCAGACTATTTCACTCCCTGTATATACAGTGAATAGGATATAGTACAAATTATATTTTAACCCTTACAAACCCAAAGAAAAACAACAAGTAAGGCAGTAAGGGGCACACAGGCCACCCAATTAAATATAAGTAGCAAAGAAATGGCTAGGGCAGAGGGCAGGTATCACCCATAATAATAAGAACAAAAGCAAACAACCTAGCAATAATATAGAGGCAGGTATAATCAGAGAGTGATGGCAGAAGGAACTATGTAACAGATAAAAATGACCAATTGGGGGAAGCCACCACATCCTACCCGCTTACAAAAGGGACAATATAAATGCAAAGGGAAGGAAAAACAACGGGAAACCACAGGAAACAGACAAGACAACGAGTAAAACAAAGACGGAAAGAACACACAGGAGGTTGGTCATTGGAAAGAAAAAAAAATGGGACCGGGCGACTCCACTCAAGCAAAGAAGCTAGAGAACTCCGAAGTCTCCTGAAACACCAGCCTTGAGAAAAGATCACTGGAGATCTCTCTTAACAGAGACTTTCCCTGGAATGATGGAGATAAGGGCCAGTCGGGTCAAGGGTTTGATGGATCTGCCACTCACTTTAGTGTATAAAGCAAATACAGCATCCCAGAAGGTCCAGAGGGCACCGTATTCCCACCAGATGTGGTAACGTACCTCTATCGGAACCACAGCGCCAGCACCGGTCAGACACATTAGGATAGAACCTAAACCCCTCCTGTTTATATAATTTTTTGTGTCCTCTGTGTTAGGACAGGAGCCGGCACCTCGGCAGTTGCGCTGTAAGGTGCCACTCCTGCCCTCACACTTGCCGGCGGTGCGCTCGTTCCTCAAGGGGTTAACGATCCTTACTTCCGAGCCTATTTATTGTTACTTCCATTGCTCCTGCGCCGCTGGCTATTCAGTGTTTCTGGGTGTTAGCTCCATACTCTGCGTTCTGTTACCGTTTGGCTGTTATGACCTCCTGCTCCTGCTTCCTGACCTACATTCTCTGCCTGCCGATTCTGTACCTTCGTTCCCTCCTGTTGTGACCACTACTTGCCTCCTAGACCTCCTCTCCTTGATCTCCGATTTTGCTACTGCATGACCTCCTGATACTGACCCAGCTTGCTGACTACTCCATGGTCTCCATGTGGTGGTTACATGGACTGGTGTGTGAGTTCCTGGGTGCAGCGTGGGTGTGGGCTCTGAAATGTGGCACACACATTGGTGATGTGGTGCACACTGATGGATCAGAGCCCAGGACCTGACCCTGAGGGAGGAGGAGATTTACCTTTATAGTCTTGGCATCTTGAATAGTAAGTGTCCCACTACCATCAATGTGGACACAGATTACTATGTGTCAGAAACATGATTATTTAATAATCGAAAAACCTGAGGAGAAACTTATATTTTTGAAACACGGAGGGTCTCTGAATATGCATATAGAGGGTCAATTATGCCGCTGTGGAGAGTTTTTCTATGGGCTGAAGTTCTTGACCAGGGACCCTGGATTAGCTGGGTTTTGGCTCCTTTCTTACTGGGATCATTGTGACCCAATGAGCAGTTTGATATACACTACCACCCAGAGTTGAGAGAGGTTTAGGGTGATCAGCTTAGTGAGTGATTTGACTGGCATTTTTGTAGTGTTAATAATGGAGCGTGATTGTAGATTAAAATTATATGCAACATTTTCTATTCCAAACCTACTGCTGTCAATTTACCTTAAAGAGTTTTTCCCATCTCAGAAATGTAACCCCTATATACAGTGTCCTGATATTTTCTTTGAACCGCATGGAGTGGGGGCATGCCTGTCTGACCAACGCTGCCTTCAAAATGAGGAAATAATTACTCCCATTCTTGTGATTGATGGTGGCCCCACGAATCCTGTATAGGTGTAACTTACTGAGATGGGAAAACTCTAATAATGGGGACTGATCACACATTGGGCAAGAGTCTAAAAACTGAAGTCAGAGCAAGGCAGGCAGACGGTCTTGTAGGTGACAGCTCAAATTTACTGGTTATGTTAATAATAAATTAAATAAAATATAAACCAAATGCAAAGAAAAAAAGAAAAGAACATACATTATCTTTTTATATTAGAAATGAAACAAAGTATTCAATATTTGGTTTTCGTTGAACAATTGCATAGTGAGTGAATTGGTGAGTAGCCCAAAGTCACAAGGAGAGCTGACATTCATTTCTTTTCATTATCGTATTTCTATGAATTTAATGTGAAGGAAGGTTTAATAATATTTTAACCACCAGCTGTTAAGTACCTTTCCTTAAACAAAGACCTGGCATGCATCCCCAGTTTCGATTAACATCTAAGAACAAAATACATATGATCTATAAATAGTGGCATGTGTCTCAGTGAAAACATTTAGAAAACAATGTCTAAAACAGAGAGCAAAAAAATGCCAGGCCATATTAAATGTGGATGAGGCATTAACTATTTATACATGACATTTGTGGTCTGTTAATGAAGTGAACAATTTTCTTAGCAGCAGCAGTGCTGCTACTCCACACAGCAGAAGCCGCATAACACATTTTTATTAAGTGAAAACAGGTACTTAGAATATTTGCTAAATCAAACAATCCACTGTTTACTCTGAAAATGTCCCCTAGGGCCTAAATTGTGTTTTAAAGCTTTATTTGTAGATAAAAACAAAACCAATCAAATAAAAACAACATAAAGACAAACTACTAAACTCAGTAATTAAAAACAAGATAAATATCCCTTAAGAGATAGACTCAGGTAGAAACGTGCTTGTTTAGGACTCCCTGTGTTACCTACAGTTGGATATTTGAAGTTGGACTAACCAGGGAAAACTGTCATGGGCCCATCTTTTGACACAATAATGGAATTTGGCTATCCTGCAGTTGGTGTATTTGGAGCTGACTTTAGAGCTAATAACTTGCTTCAGGTTCTAATGCAGATTATGGCTCCAAGCATACTGTGTCCCTCTGCCTGTTTACTATATGCTTCAGGAATTCTCCTTGTGCATGACTTAAAGGTGCCCATAGTCTCTGATTATCCCGAACAGAAGCCAAAAGAGTGGGTAGGTGGTCTTCTCTCTCTGTACTTATACAGCTCTTCTTCATATATGCTTAGAGCAAAGGGAAAAATGGAGAAAAAGAGGCAGTGGCAAAAATAAATAAAAGTTAGCTTTTATTGTGCTATATATTAAACCCTCCCCGCAGCAGACATTTTTCGATTTTCATTTTTGACTCCACTCCTTCCAAACCACATAACTTTTTTATTTTATTTTTCCTTAAAGAGGTTGTCCATGCAAAATTTTTATATTTTAAATAGGCCGAGGGAGGTGAAAAAAAAAAAAAAAAATTATACTCATCTGTCCCCGTTGTTCCGGAGTCCTCCCAGTGCGGTCCAGTCGTTCAGCAGGGCTGTCTTCTCAAAGCGAAACTGCTCGTCAGCTATGACATCCCAGATCCCTTCTGCTGAAGCCGTTGATTGGCCTCAGTGCTCACGTGACCTCTGAGACCAATCAGAGGCCTCAGAGATCTCAGGAATAGACCCCGGGATGTCACAGGTAGTGACGTCATGTGCCCTGGTCACATGAGGCAGGAACTTCCGCCAGAAGATAAGAATGGACTGGAAGGACTGGATCGTGCTGGGAGCAGCAGAGCTCCGGGAAAAGGTGAGTATGATTTTTTTTTTTTTACACATTTTTTTCACCTCCTCCGGCCTATTTAACATATAAAAATTTTGCCTGGACAACCCCTTTAACAGAGCTATATGAGGGCTTAATGTTTGCGGGACAAATTGTTCTTCATAATGGTATATTAGGGTATCAAGATAGAGTCGATAAATGATCAAAAAATAAAAATAAAACTTCACTTTTATTAATGTAAGGTTAAAATGACGTCAGGACGATGCAAAATAGTGCTACCAAGTGCTACCATGTGATCAGCAAACATTGAGAGCTAAGATCACACCTATAAGGTTAATGAGTTTTTATGCCCAGACCATATGCCGATCTTATCACTTGAATCTCCACTAGCCAATCAAACTGGTTATTAGTAGGTGCTTGCAAATAGCCCTTTGGACATAAAGCTCAGTAAAAAGGGTGCATTTTAGTTGGGGTAATGGGGTTTAGATATAGAGAGGGGTTTGGCACTCTGTGATACTATATGAGTTCCTTTAACTATTATAGAAGTGTCTCGCTGCTTAAATTGTTTGAAATGTCCACCAGAAACCATGTTTATATACGGGACCGCAGTTTGTAAGACCGCGCATCACCTTCCATAAACGGCTCCGTGGGCTAAAATTCCTAGTAGCGTAGGAGCAAAAATGTGCCTTCAAAAAGGCAGTATCACCAAACCTACACAACCTCCCAATCCCCACTTCACACCCAATTCTGTCTGACACCTATAATTGTAGAGATCTTTCCCTAAGATACTAATGAGTTAAAATAAAAAACGAAGAGAAACCCTACGCGTTTCACCGAACATGTTGGTGATGTCGGATCATCAGGGGACTTGAATCAGCATGACCTCTTGGTCTGAGAGTTTAAATGGCAGTGGCGCCAGAGTCTCGTAACTGGCGTCCTTAAAACGAGTTAAACCCCGTCCAGAGAGCGTGTCGTATGACGTCGTGTCCAATCGCCATGCAAGGGAGGTGGAGCTAAAGCCGATACTCCTCCCTCGCAATGTGTGTCACATGAACTGCCTCCCCTGAGAGGCGGAGAGCTGTCAATGTCGTCATGGAGACGAAGGCGCGCGTCTCCTTGCTTACAGCGCGCTGACAGCGGAGTGCCAAACCCCTCTCTATATCTAAACTCCATTCTCCCAACTAAAATGCACCCTTTATACTGAACTTTATGCCCATTTGCAAGCGCCTACTAATGACCAGTTTGATTGGCTAGTGGAGAGTCAAGTGATAAGATCGGCATACGGTCTGGGCATAAAAACGCATTAACCTTTGTTTTTACGGAGCTCACTGTGCAGCCAAGTGACATGTCACCTGTATTCTATGTTTCAGTATGATTCTGGAGATACCACATTTATATAGTTTTATTTACATTTTTTAACCCCTTAACAAAAATCCAAAGCTTTGCAAAAAAATTTTTTTCTTAAAGTTGCCATATTCTGACCTCCGGAACTTTTGTATATTTCCATTTACGAGGATGTATAGGGCGTCTTTTTTGTGGGAACAAGTATACTTTTTATTATACCGTTTTGGAGAATGTCTATTGCTTTGACCACTTTTTATTCAAATTTTTATCAGAGGCAAAACAGCAAAAAAACGGCGGTTCGGTACTTTTGATTTTTTTTTTCCCACTACGGCATTTTTATAAGTTTGTAGACCAGGCATTTTAGGACACAGGGATACCTAATGTGTATGTGTTTCAAAGTATTTTTTAACATTTATTATTATTATTATTATTTATTCTATGGAAAGGGTGGTGATTCACATTTTTGATTTTTAAAAAATGTTTTATATTTTTTTATATTCTATTTATTAGAACATCTAGGGCATATTGAAGCTTGTCATACAAATCATTGCAGACAAGTCTGGGAGCCTTCAATAGGCTCCCAGCTGTCATGGTAACAGATTATTGGCCATCCTACCCAAAATGGCAGCGCCCACTGGGAAAATGGCACCTCAGTCAGCTTTGACTGAGGTGCCACGAGCCTTAATGCCCGTGATCAGTGTGGACACTGATCGCGGGCATAAGCGCTGGGTCTCTGCTGTATAATACTGCTTCTAAGCTCCCGAGCGGCCACCATATATAAATACCCAACATCCGCTGTAATACAGCAGATGTTGGAAAGGGGGTTAAGTATTGAATACTGCAACTGAATTACTATGGAAATCTCCTCATTGAACCATTGATACAGCATTGCAATAAATCAACCCCTGGTTCATGCTATTGTAATTAAAAGGGGCCTGTCTGCAACTACATATATCTACGACCAATCAAAATTCTAAAAAAATAATTTCCTGTGAAGCCTCAGGAGGAAACCTATTGATTGATATTGAATATAGGGCTGCCTTTATGAGTGTGTGATCTGGAATGGGTGCCCAGGGAATGATGCTAATTGGTGAGAGGTTAAAAAATATTGAGGATCTACTACATTTATCTCATGTATATGGGTGTGGGATTCAATGTTTAATACTAACAAAATGAGTAGTAGTGAGACAGGCACTTCTAATAAACTAATCTATAATTGACATATTACAATCAATATACACATTGAAGGATAAGCAAATGTTAAAGAAAATAGCATTAGAACTCATGTGCAGTGGGGAATACTGTGCACAGAGCCTGTACACCAGTCCTTAGTATAGCGTTGTACAGCCATTGCACACTTCCATACAGGGCCGGTCAGGTGCCATATTTACAATGCATTCCGAAAGTCTTCAGAACCTTTCACTTGTTTCACATTTTGTTATGTTGCAGCTTTATGGTAAAATAAAAATCCAATTTTTCCGCATAATTCTACAATGAATAACCCATACTGACAAAGTGAAAACAGAATGTTAGAAATCTTTGCTAATTTATTGTAAAGGAAAAACTAAAATATTGCATTGACATACTGTAAGTACGCTGACCCTTCACTCATTACTGTAGTTGAAGCACCTTTGGCAGCATCCACTTTTCTTAGGTATGATGCTACAATATTTGCACACCTGGATTTGGAGATTTTCTGTCATTCTTACCTGCAGATCCTGTCAAGCTCTGTCAAGGTTGGATTGCGTAAGTCAGTGGACAGACTTTGTTAGGTATCTCCAGAGATGTTTGATTGGGTTCAAGTCAAGGTTCTGGCTGGCAATTCAAGAAGACTCGTATAGATGTCCCTAGGTCACTCCTGTGTTGTCCTGGCTGTGTGCTTAAGGTCATTGCCTTGTTGGAAGGTGAAGCTTTGTCCCAGTCTGAGTCCAGAGTACTCTGGATCAGATTTGAATTAAGAATCAATGTACTTTAACCAATTTAACTTCCAGCCATTAAATAACACCTCCACAGCATGAAGCTGCCAACACCATGTAGGAATGGTATGAGGCAGGTGAAGAGCAGTGCTTGCTTTTGTCCAGACATGACACTTATAATTGAGGCCAAAAACTTGGTTTTATCAGACCAAAGAATCTTGTTTCTCACAGTCTGAGAGTCCTTAGGAATAAAAACTCCAGGTAAACATATATGTGCCCTTTATTGAGAAGAGGCTTCTAAAGGCCAGATTGGTGGCATGCTGAAGTGATGCTTGACCTTCTGGAAATTTCTCCCTTCTGCACACAGGATCTTTAGAGCTCAGTCAGAGTGACCATTTGGTTCTTGGTAACCTCTCTTATCAAGGCCCTTCTCCTGGTTGTTCAAAACATCTTCCATTTAAGAATTTTGGAGGCCACTCTGCTCTTGGGCACTTTCAGTGTAGCAGAATATTTTTGAACCTTTTTCACACTGTATGCCTCCAGACAATCCTGTCACTGACCTCTACAGGCTGTTCTTTCCTCCTCATTGCTTGATTTTTACTCTGATATACAACATCAGCTGTGAGAGCTTACATATACAAGAGTGAGTCTCTACAAATTACTGAATTTACCACAGGTGATTCCAGTCAAGGTGCAGAAATATATCAAAGATAATCAAGAATAGAGATAAAATGACAAATGACAAAATTTCCTGAAAAATTTGGGGTGCGCTATCAGCTTGCCTTACTTGAAAAAGATGGAATATATTCTAAAAGTGATCATTGTATCTGTGGTTTGCTGCATGCAATAATTTGCTACTTCAACTGATGCTCCAACATGTGCAAAAGTTCCACTCAATGTGCGCTTCACCTTACAATCATGAAATGCGTGATGGGTAGTGGGACCAATGTCTTGCCCTGGTGAAGTTGGGGGTGGAAAATGGTCCAGTGTGTAGGTAATGGAGGAGGCGGATGGGTCTCGCCTGATGGTGAAACTTTGTCTGCCCATCAACAGTGAGGTGATGTCAGTACTAGAAAGTACTGGGCCTTGCTACATTTCTAGACTGTGGCTTCTGACACTCAAAACACTGACCCAGTGGGCCATGGCAGGTAATATGTTATCCCCTGCCCATAATTGATGCTCCACATACACTGATGAGCAAAAGGGTAACAATGTTTTGAACTTTCGACTTTCAGGCTCCATATCTCACCATCTACTACAGCTTCAAACGTAAGACTACCATCATTTTATAGACAATCATCTTGGCTATCTTATACATAAATTTGACGCAGCTATTTAGCATATGATTAGTTATGCAGATTCTTGTCATGTAACTGCATTGTTACTGTTTTGCTCCTGGTGGAAAAATCTTTTTCCACTTGTATAATACAAATTACAACCTGTCCTCACATTCCCTAATAGCTCAGTGTTATGAGATTGATTCCAAAGTGAAAGGTCACTGGTTCATTGAGGATCAGTCATGAAGATTTCCCAAGAAAAGAGAAACCGCATCATCCAACTTATCGATAGCAGTCTCTGGTTCAAAAAACTTGCCAAACTGCATCAAGTGAGTGCACAGGCTAAAAAAAACATTGAAATAACCCAGATTCTTATTTTAGATTAGCAGAGGCTTCTCTACAGTGTATGTGTATATGCACACTTGCGCATACAGAGAAACGCTTAAGCAATGAATATTTTTTTCAGATTAACAATGCCTCATCACACTGTGTATGGTCACCAGAGTGGAAAAAAATTTCCATGAAATTACAAAATGTTTTTTTAAGATTAATATTCACTATGTCTATGAAACCTCTATCTTTATTGAATTCTAGGACTAGTTTGTCTATGTAATTGCTTGATTCTCTAAGTTCCCCTAGTCCTCTAACTATTGCTGGAATTCCTATTGCTTTTTGTGAACTATGCTATAGCCGTTGATGCAGTGAGATGTATCACATTCTGTTTACATGTCCACCATTACAGCAACTAAAGGCTGATCACAAGTGTCCAAGCTTTTATACAACATATGACATCAGCTATATAAGGTCCACCTACCACTGTCTATGTCTGAAAGGCTGTCAGATGTTGCTACATTATCACAGTGACTAACAGACAGTGCCTAAGTCATTGCACACGTCTGTTCTGTATTTTCTGGTCAAACATGTGGCGGTGGCCATTTTCTCGTAGAGCAACCATTTTTGTTTGTCCGAAGCAAATTTATATTTGTTCAGTTTTGTTAAAAAGTGAACAACTTGGAATATTTGGGTCGAATCCAGTTCGTTAAGTACCGATTTGCTCATCTCTAGTCCTGATGGTGATTTTCTTAATTATTGTTATGGATTCCCTGTGTTCTGAACCTGGTGCATTTTCAATAGTAAATCTGTTAGTAAATACAAATGCTAAAAAGTTTACATACCCCGGCAGATTTTTTGTTTTTTTGGCCTTTTTTCAGAGAATATGAATAATAACACAAAAACTTTTTCTCCACTCATGGTTAGTGGTTGGTGGAAGCCATTTATTGTCAAACTTCTGTGTTTTCTCTTTTTAAATCATAATGACAACAAAAACATCAAAATGACCCTGTTCAAAAGTTCACATACCCTGGTGATTTTGGCCTGATAACATGCCCAGAAGTTGACACAAAGGGATTTGAATGGCTACTAAAGGTAACATCCTGACCTGTGACCTGTTTGCTTGTAATCAGTGTGTGCATAAAAGCTAGATTGAGTTTCTTGGATCCAGACAGACTGTTGCATCTTTCCGCCAGCCACTGACGTTTCTGGATTGTGAGTCATGGGGAAAGCAAAATTGTCCACGGATCTACGGGAAAATGTAGTTGAACTGTATAAAACAGGAAAGGGATACAAAACGATATCCAAGGAATTGATAATGCCAGTCAGCAGTTTTCAAACTGTTATTAACAAATGGAAACTCAGGGGCTTTATAAAAACCAAACCACGGTCAGGTAGACCAATCAAAATTTCGGCCACAATTGCCCAGAACATTGTTCGGAATGCAAAGAAAAACCCACACATACCATCAGCTGAAATACAGGACTCTCTGAAAACTATCAGTGTGGCTGTTTCAAGAGGCACAATAAGGAGGCACTTGAACCAAAATGGGCTGCAAGGTCGAGTTGCCAGAAGAAAGACATTACTGCGCAAATGCCACAAAGAATCTCGCCTTCAATATGCCAAACAGCACAGAGACAAGCCTCAAAACTTCTGGAACAAGGTAATTTGGAGTGATGAGACAAAAATCAAACTTTTTGGCCACAACCATAAACGTTACATTTGGAGAGGTGTCAACAAGGCCTATGATGAAAGGAACACCATTCCTACTGTAACGGACGGAGGTGCATCACTGATGATGTGGGGATGTGTGAGCTTCAAAGGCACAGGAAACTTGGTCAAAGTTGAAGGAAAGATGAATGCAGCAGGTTATCAGCAAATACTGGAGGCAAATTTGCACTAATCAGCCAGGAAGCTGCGCATGGGATGTACTTGGACGTTCCAACATGACAACGATCCAAAACACAAGGCCAAGTCGACCTGTCATTGGCTACAGCAGAAGAAAGTGAAGGTTCTGGAGTGGCCATCTCAGTCTCCTGGCCTCAATATCATTGAGCAACTCTGGGGAGATCTCAAGCGCGCAGTACATGCAAGTCAGCCCAGGAATTTACAGGAACTGGAGACTTTTTACCAAGAAGAATGGGCAGTTTTACCACTTGAGAAAATAAAGAGCCTCATCCACAACTACCACAAAAGACTTCAAGCTGTCATTGATATTAGAGGGGGCAATACAGGGTATTAAGAACTGGGGTATGTGAACTTTGGAACAGGGTCATTTTGATGTTTTTAGTTGTCATTATGATTGAAAAAGAGAAAACACAGAAGTTTGACAATAAATGACTTCAACCAACCACTAACCATGAGTGGAGGAAAAGTTTTTGTGTTATCATTCATATTCTCTGAAAAAAGGTCAAAAAACAAAAAAATCTGCTGGGGTATGTAAACTTTTTAGGACAACTGTATGTTTTTTCTATTCAGCAATTCTTTCATGAGATTATGGAGCTGTTCATCCCATATATAGGTGGCCTTTGCCACTTTTACACCTGTCACCATCATCCTCAGGTAGGTCAAGTAGGGTTGTGTCGCTGCCATGGTATAATGTTGAAAGGAATGGAAATGAGGAGGGAGCGCAAATGACAATGTTACACTTGACCCCCAAATGTGTTAAAATGGTTTTACCATCATATGTAGATGTAGCAGGTGCCAAGTGTACAGTCATTCTCTGGCATGGCGCACTTTTCAATTTCCGTGAAGGCTCACAAATATTTTCAAAACAAACCTCACAAGGTTCATCACCCATCAGTAGTTGTTACTATGTAATTTCCATGCACCAAGCACCAGGAACAGATGGGAGCATTTATTAGTTTTTGCTACACCAAAAGTGAGACAGACTGGTTGTAATGGTGAGCATTAAACATGGGGGAGTTGTGACTGGATAGTTACCTCAGCCTTAATCTTCCAGCTTTCCAAGATGTGGAAAGGGGAAGCAGGGGGCATAATATATAGAAAAAACCTTAGTACTGTACAATAAATGTTCAATCCATCAGTGAATGTATGGAAGAAGCTGCTACGACATTCACCACCAAAATCATATATAACAAGAGACGGGAAAGGGAAAGTGCAGCAGCCAAATAGTAAAGGGAAAATAAAACTTAACATTTATTATAATAATTAAAATTATTAGTTATAGAGTTATTTAAGATTCAGAACGTGAAAAGTCCCCTAAACCTTACCATTCATATATTTATATTGAATATTTATTATATGTGCCTAATTTATAGCTTTATTAGATATCCAATATATGTGCCCAGAATGTATCTTTATTGGAATGCTGGTTAATATCAGTAACAAGTGGGAATACAGGACCAATAAAAGATATAATCTGTGTGCCTGGCAAGTAGCCAAGTATAATTGAGACACTGTATAGTTCCAAACAGGCATTCTCGCGATAACCCACAAGACTCAGGGAACCAAAGTCTGGCAGAATAGCCGGAATCATCTGGCAGACAGGGGCTGGCGGCTTGACTAGGGCATATCCTCTAAATTAATGGACCAGGGAGTCACAATTCAAGTTGCCACGATTAAATGTGTATATAAAATGTTGCTACCCTGTATACCAAACCATAGATTGATCCTCTCAGTGCTCTAGAAAGGAAACTACACTGGGCATTGCTATGGACACAGCAGAAGTATAGACTGTGTGTAGCACAGCTAACTCTCTGACATGCAACATACCCTCAACTAAATGGAAGAACTTTAGTATGTAACAGGGAGAACAAATTAGGCACATCAAATAAAGGCTGGTAGGCATGAATAAATACAGTTACTGAATCTGCACTTTCCCTTTCCCCTCTCTTGTTATATATGAAGGAGGGAGTGGCTAAGCACAAGCCAGGAGTTGCACATTACAAAGGACTGGGAATACCTTGGAACTTGGTCACATCTTGGAAGCCAGCACACAAGCTGGGTGTGCCCAGTCCATCTGAGAGATCCTGCAAACTCCATGGAAACAAAAGGGCTCAGGATTATTCTGTTTTTTTCTCTCTTTTTCTCTCCTATATACAGTCATTTTTCCAGAAAATTAAGTATTAGTCCCAAAAAATTATTGCAATTATACATGTTTTGTTATACACATATTTATTTCCTTTTTGAGTATTGGAACAACACAAAAAAAAATAGAGAAAAATATTAAAAAATTATATAATTCGATGCAAAACTCCAAAAATGGGGCGGACAATATTACTGTCACCCTCAACTTAATATTTGGTTACAAACCCTTTGGAAAAAATAACTGAAATCAATCGCTTCCTGTAACCATCAACAGGCTTCTTACACCTCTCAACTAGAATTTTTGACCACTCTTCTTTTGCAAACTGCTCCAGGTCTCTCATATTTGAAGGGTGCCTTCTCCCAACAGCAATTTTAAGATCTCTCCACAGGTGTTCAATATGGGATTTAGATCCAGACTCATTGCTGACCACTTCAGAACCCTCCAGCACTTTGTTTCCATCCATTTCTGAATGTTTTTTGTAGTATGTTTGGGGTCATTGTCCTGCTGGAAGACCCATGACCTAGGACGCAAACCCAGCTTTCTGACACTGGGCCCTAGATTGCGACCCAAAATCCTTTGTTAAGCTTCAGATTTCATGATGCCTTGCACACAGTCATGACACCCAGTGCCAAAGGCAGCAAAACAACCCCGAAATATCTTTGAACCTCCACCGTATTTGACTGTCGGTACTGTGTTCTTTTTAGTGTGCCACACACAGACACAGAATGCAAAGACTGAGTCAACTTTTCTCCTTTTTATCTGGTTTCAGGTATGATTTTTATATTGCCCACACCTGTTACTTGCCACAGGTGAGTTTGAACGAGTATCACATGCTTGAAACAGTTATTTACGCACAATTTTGAAAAGATGCCAACAATTTTATCTGGCTGATTTTTGTATTTTTGTGTGAAATTACGTCCAATTTGCCTTTTTTTCTCTTTTTTTTTTTAAATATTTTTTTGAGAGAAATACTTCATTTCTAGAAAAATTTCTATAAAAAACACAACTATGACTGTAAATATATATATGGTAGCGAACCACATAAAAAAAAAATACAAATTATTCCTTTATGGTAGCAGAATGCCACACCAAGATTGTGTTGATATTGGAAGAAGCAGTGGTGAGGTTGTTTGTTTCATTTTCTTTTCATTTCTATAGAATTTAAAGAAAAATTTGTGGCACACTGTCAGTGTGCCTGCCACTTGAAAATAAGTGATAAACAATTGACTTTATAAATAAGACACTAAAAATTGTCCCTTTATGGGAGCAGATGCAACACCAATGCGTGACAATTAGAGATCTGCCAGATGAAAAAGCTAGAATATACTCTGAAATGGAAAGGATTCTATGACCATGAGAACAGCACTTAAGAACCAGAAAAAACCTGGATTATCCTGTCAGTTATCCCTGTATTGGAGCACATGCCATATCAACATTGTGTTGGCGGAGAGACAATTTACAGAATTTCAAGAAAAATTTATGGTGCACTGTCAGTGTGCCTAGGCTACCAGCTGAAAAAGCTGGGCTATCTTCCAAAAGTGATCATGAGCTAGCAGTTGTTCTTCTTCCTCTCACAGTAATCTGCTCTATTCTTACTGTGGTATGCTGCATGCAGTAATCATTCTTCATATACTGCTGCTCATACCGATGCTCCAGCATATGCCACATTGCCACTCAATGGTGCTTCACCTTTCAGCCATGAAATGAGGAAGGGGGCATAAGCAATGGCTTGCCCTGATGAAGTTATTGGTGACAAATGGATCATAGTGGAGAAACTGGAGGAGGTGGATGGGTCCTGCCTGGTATTGAAACTGAGCCTGCATGGACGGTTTTCCTAGAGAAATAATAAGTACAATAATAATAATAATAATAATAGGTAATCTTCATTGAGACAGCGTACATGCCAAGCGTGGCACAGCATCCACTGCAACGCCAGTAACTTGGCAATGTGCAAGTTAAAGTTACAGACCAGCGACATGACTGGGTGCAGATTGTGGTTTACTGGACACACATTCCTTTATGGATGATGATTGACGTTGGCGTGGAGGAGAAGGAGAAGCAGATGGAGATTATAATGCTAACCACGATCACCATGTGCTAGGTGGTGATGTAGCCTGCCTACAAAGAAGATCATGGGGAGAAGGAATAGAAGGGTCTTGCTCACTTGGTGCCATTGCCAATTCTATTTTGCCAAATAAGTGACACCATTTCATGTGAGTATGGAGAGACCTAGTTCCTACATGTGTGCACACCCATGGCTAATTATCTGCTTTCAGATCTTGCACCATGCCATCGATTTGTCATTTGGTAATGTACAAAAAATTTCAAACGGGAGATGACTGTACGTTGCTGCTGATGCCAAATTCAGCAGCAGGGAAATGTTTCTGCCAGTGCCGCCTCCACCCAAGCTTGCCTTAGACCTACCCCAGGCATGTCTTTTGGATATTAGGATTGCACATCAGATGGAACTCTTACTATTGCAGCTGCCACCACCCTCTTCCGCTGATGTCACCCTGACCTGGTTGCCAGGACTTATCTGCAATAGACACTAGTAAAAACACAAATAAACAGTACCGCGCAATCTCTGGTGTAGTAACTTTGACACAAAGTGTAAATAAATGTTGGCAATGAAAAGCCGCTCATCTTTAGGGGTTGTGATAAAGTCACAACTCCCTGTAGTGCAGAATTGTTGGATGAACATCCAATACCAAGACAGTTGCTGGATCACCATCACAAGGGCGTCTCGTATCAGTTATTCCAGGAAGGACCACAACCACAACCACAACCAAATAATTGGAATAAGGAGTGGAGAAAGAAGATCCACACTTACCAGGACGTTCCTCAACAGATTCCTTTATTCTTACCATAAAACATAATGCATTTGGAGCTGCAGGATGCTTCTTCAAAACCTAATTAAAATCACTGTTTCCAGGGGCACAATCTACATCTTCCCTCTGTTTACCACCTACCAACTTTGGGAAACCCTCATGTGAGACTGTGTCATCCAAATGCATTTTGGCCCCTTTAGATACCATTGTTGTCAATCCTCATTTACACACGCCAAAAAAATAACAAGCAGAGGACCTCTTCACCTCTACATGACTCTAGTACAGACTGTGAACTTGAAGATTCACTATACAATACTTCCCTCTAACACAAATAGAAAGGGCCCTTACTACACCAGAATTTCGCTCACCAATCAATAGCTCTGTGTCTTTTTTAGGGTTACCTTCCACGTTAACCCCAAGCAACACGCTACACACCAAGGAAGCTCCACTATATACACAAATTTCAGATTTCTACAATCGTCTAAGTCTAAAAAGGAAAACCAGAGATACATCAGATCCAAACAATCACAAAAGAAAAGAGGCTGTAGAAGAGGGAAAAACAAACATAAATGCACAACAACTACAGAGCTCGAACTCCAAAAGAAACAGGGTCTAGGTAATGGCATTTACAATATATCCCACTACAAACTAACACCTACTGAAACCAGCCTCTTATCCAAGGGACTTTCATTTTGTCCCGATTAGAACATTAATGAGCTACAGTTATATAATGACCTCAACCAGTATATCCGGAAATTAACCTTGAGTAGACAATTTAATATAACAGCCAAAAACAAACCTGGTGAGGTTTCCAAAGGTCATGGAACAACCTCTGCAGTCAATACAGTTGACCCCACTAACATTGGCGAACCTCCCCCCATAACAACGGAACTTAAACCGAAGTCAAAGTTCTACCCAATCCATCATAAAGGAAGTGCCTTGGAGACTTTCTTTTCACTTGTATCAGCAGATTTTAGGAACCTTACAAATACACAACATACATCTATTAAAAATCTCACTAAAGATGAAAACAAAGCCATACAGTCTTTGTCTAGAAATACTAATATAGGACTACACAATGCAGACAAGGGAGGAGGAATTGTGATTCAAGACTGCGCCTCCTACCTACAAGAAGTAACTAACATCTTGTCTGACAAACGATACTACAAACCACTATACCAGGGGTAGGCAACCTTTTTCGTTCGGCGTGCCGATTTCGATTAAAAAAATCTAAGTTGAGGTACTCGGAGTGCCGGTCAATAATTGTAAGTCTGACGACCCCTGCACACGGTATTATGTCACATAGCGGCCCCTGCACACGGTATTATGGTGATAATACTAGTGATAATCGCTATTACTATTATTTTAGCGTGTAACAGATATCACTAGAGAGGCGGGCGGCGTATTTTACTCTATAAAGATCAGGTATGGACAGGACAGGGACAGTGAAAAAATGTAAACTTTATTGGTGACTTTGTGCATGTGTTGCGTAAGTGTTTGGTGCGACACTTCTGGCGCTGCGACCTGGACGATGGTAAATGTCTGGGTCAGAGCGCCAATAACTTCCTGGTTATGTGATTAGGCTCAGAGGGGTATTACATTATCCCTCTATGTGACTATCAGAGAGCAAAAGTACAGTATGCTCTCTGATTTATAGAAGAGGGGATAACATGGACAGAAGTCTCTGCTACCCCGTCATCTGCAGCTTATGCACAGACAATGAGGAGTTATCATTGTCTCTGCAGTCTGCAGCTCCTCCTCCTTTCTTAGCTCTAAGATGCTGCGTGATGCAGGAGGGGGGGGGGACACTTTTAGAGCCCTATTTCTAAGGATCTGTTAGGGCCACAAACATGCAACTGGATTCATTTTAAAGATGAGAATCTCATCTTTAAAATGATACCGAGATCTGCATGATTGACCTTACACATTCAGAGCGATTCACTGTTAAAACGATGTCGGGAATTGAGATCTGCATTGGGATTTCAATGCCAAACATCGTTTTCACCAGCGAATCGCTCAGGATGTTTAAGGACGAGCATGGTGTTCTTGGTATCATTTTAAAGAGGAGATTCTCATCTTTAAAATGAATCCAAGTGTTTCTTTATAGCTTTAACCAATCCTGAGCAATTTACTCAGGTACAGTAGTGAAGCCAGCAATTACCGGCTTCACTACTGTATACAGACTTGCAGAACGCCAGATGCTGCCACATCCATCTTCAGGCAGCACCAGGCGCTAAGGAAATTTTAAGGAAGCCGGATTTAAAAATGCTGCAGGTAACGTTTTTCCATCCGGCTGAGGCACAGATACGGCGCCAGAACTGATGCCTCTTGTGCCAGAACCGATCCCATAGAAAACTATGGAATCCGTCCTGGCATCAGTTTCCCTCCAGCTTGTGTGCACCACGCCAGAGGGAAACAGATAGCTGCGCCTGACATATGTGAACGCACCCTTACTCACTTTTTCCACGCTCCACAGCCGCTGTGTGGGCGCTTCTCCCTGACATCAGCGACCGCTGATTGGGTCTCAGGGGTTACGTCGCATCATTATGCGTAATGATCGGACGTGACCCCTGAGGCCCTGTCAGCAGTCTCTGATGTCAGGCAGAAGCGTCCTAAGAGCGCAGAGCCGCTGCGGATCCAGGGAAAGTGAGTTAACATTGTTTTTTTATGTTTGATCACCTCCCCGGGGGCTCCGCTTATTATACTCGGGGGTCTGAAGAGACCCCACAGTATAATAATAGCAGTTTCGTTTCGGCCGTGTTTGGTCCGATCGAAACTGCTAGGTGAGGACTCCGCTGCCGTGCCAGGGAAATAAGCCTCACGTGCCACTCTTGGCACGCGTGCCGGGGGTTGCCGACCCCTGCACTATACAGTGATCCCACACCCAAGCATTTAGCCGACTATATTGATTTCATCTCAGTCGGATTTAATTCAGGAAACTTATCAAAAAAGAAAAAGAATTTCTCAAGATTCATAATCCAGCACCAGCACTGTTTTATCATCTTCCTAAAATTCTTAAAAACCTCAAGAACCCTCCAGGCAGACCTATCATTTCAGGGATGAATGCCATAACTCGTAACCTTTCACAGTACATAGACACACACCTTCAAAAATTAGTTGTACAATTGCCTTCCTACCTACGTGATTCCACCAATTTGCTTACAGATCTGCTCAAACTCAAAAGGGAACCCTCTTTTATTTGGGCCACTTTGGATGTTACCTCTCTCTATACCAATATTCCACACGATAAAGGCGTGTGGGTTATTTCTAGTTTCAATAATTTTTATTGATTTTCAAAAGAAATGTGAGAAAGAATATTGACATACATTATGATATACATTCTTACATAGTTTGTTCAAGGCATATTCTTTGGATTGTACATCAATGAGACAGCAAACAGAAATTGAGTAAACGATAACAGTAACAATAACACTAACATTTAGGCACATTTCCAGGGTTAGCGTGACATATTTCAAAGACGGTCCTTTCATATGTTCCATTCCGCTTCCACTCCCTAAAACCTCCCTGCTTCCTGGTTCCCGTTATGCAACAAATCGGGAGTTAGCCCATGCGTTCCATATGTTTGCAAATCTAAGATAGGAGTCATTTCCCAGTGCAATCACCCTCTGATAGGTATATGTAGTATTAATAGCCAACAACAATGCAGAGTCTGACGGAGGGGTAACTGATCTCCATCTTTGCACCAACATTAATTTAGCTATTGTCAAGATTTTACAGAGGAGTTTTTTATATTTGTTCAGTTCCTCAGGAATTCCAATTGATAGGATGGCCAGAGGTGAGGAGTAGGGGAGGCGGAAATTAAATATTTCTGATAACATGTCAAAGACCCTATGCCAGTATCCACAAATTATGGGGCAATGTCCCAAAATATGGATAAGTGTTCCTTTCCCTCCACATCCTCTCCAGCACTCCTCAGAGACTGACGGGTATGCCCTGTGTAAAGTGGATGGGGTTCTGTACCACCTTAAAGTCACTTTCATAGCCGTTTCTATGTGAGTATTGCATTTTAAGGATGTATGACTAAGTTTGATAGCTTGTTCCCACTCATCCAAGGTGATGGTTCTTCCCAAATCCCTCTCCCAACAACGGAATGGTGTAGATCTAGTAAAAGTTGCTACTCCATCCATTCTATCGTATAGAAACCTTAAACCCCTCATCTTAGTCGACATCCAGGTGAATACCTTATTACTATGGGGTACTGTCGATATCGGGTTCTTAGATATAAAATGCCTTATTTGAGAGTACTTAAGGAAGTCACCTCTATGAATTCCAAATTTCTGTGTTAGATCTGTAAATGATAAAAATTGCTTGGTATCAGATTGTAAGTGGGAGACCTGTATAATCCCCTTCGTCTCCCATTCCAAAATTACTAGGTCTTCTATCGCCCAGGCCATAAGTGACAAAGGCATCTCTGAGGTATAAAAGTGACTTGTAGGATTTACTTTCCCGTGAAGCAGCTTCCATGCGATCACAGCTGCTTGCATAACTGGGGACATAGGAATGTTCCAGAAGGGCGCCCACAGGGTGTCCTTCAGTCTTAAAGGATATATGAACGATTGCTCTATGTGGATCCATGGTACCCAGGTATCAGCTAATCTCCATCTAGCGCACTGTGTGACTAGGGACGCTATGTAATAATTCCTAACCACTGGCACCCCCAGTCCTCCCGCTTCTCTTTGTTTAAATAGGAAGCTTTTGTTAACCCTGGGTCTCCTTCCATTCCATATGTATTTTGAGATCATCCTTTGCATAGTTTCGAAAAACGAAACTGGGACGGCTATCGGGAGTGTGCGAAACAGATATAGGAGTCTAGGCAATAATAACATCTTAGGGGGGGCGTGGCTAGCGCTCAACATGGACGGTCGCATGTGAGCGGAGCTCCGGTTAGAGCCGCTCATCCATCCTGATTCCCATCCTGGTCGGTGGCCGCTGCACGTGGCCGGCGGCCGTGTTTCTTCACCGCCGCTGCCGGAGCTACCCTGTCCTGCGCTGCTGTGGTCTGGAGTTGTGGTGGAGCTGCCGTTCTGGGGCTGCGCTCGGGGGCTGGCCTGGAGCTGTGCGGGCACTGCTGGGGCGCTGATCCTGCTGCCGCCCGGGCGGCGGTCTCCCCCTCTCTCCACGTGGCGGGCGGCGATTTTCATCCTGACCGACTCGGCCATCAGCTTGTCACCCCGCTGACTGCTTTTCTGGGAGGCTCCACTTATAATCCAGTGAAGGTTGTGGTATGTACTACTGGACTGTTGAGTTACTATCTGTCCTCCTCTGGTTCCTCCTGGCAATCTATATACTTCATCATTCCGCTACTGGCCTTCTTGGAGGCCTTACTTATAATCCAGTGACTGTTGCTATCGGCACTATTGGATCGTTGAGTTACCATCCGTTCCCTCTTAGTTCCTCCTGGCAATCTATTCATTTCATTACTCTGCTGAAGGCTCCCTCCTGGAAGTATTGCTTATAATCCAGTATCTGTTGCCATCGATATTATTGGACTGTTGAGTTACTGCCTGTCCTCGGCTGGCTGATTGACACTGGTGGTCTGACATAGAGGTTCCTACCGTGCAGTTGCTATTAGCAAGAGACCTCGCTAATAATCCTCTGGGACCGGCCTGGTCTTGTTACAACCACACCTCCTCCTCTGCCATCATACCCACCCGTACGGAACGCAGGAAGAGGGACCGCCGACTCGCTAATATGAGTCGCCCGCAATCAACCTCTGTCTCTGATCGCCTGAGGGGGTTCTCCAGGGCAGCATCCTCTTCTACATCATCATCGGTTGAGGCAGCCTCTCCTGCCCTTCCAGAGGAGGACCCCAAGCCCACTCTAAAACAAGTTACTGGACAGCTACTGGAGGCGATCCATGCCGGCACTACCTCGCTGACCGGGAAAATTGAGGAGGTAAAAATCGACCTGGGCCTGCTCCGCCAGGACTTTCAGACCTTGCGAGGTAGGGTGCGTGAGGTGGAGGATCGGGTCTCTCAGGTGGAGGACACTGTTAACCCACTTCCTGCCAAACTCCAGGAGCTGGAGAGAGCTGCAAATTTGTGGACCCAGCGTGCGGATGATCTGGAGAATAGATTGCGACGAAACAACCTCCGTATCCTGGGCCTGCCGGAGCGGGCGGAGGGTGATGATCCTCGGGCGTTTGTGGAGGGATGGCTGAAGAATATCCTGCCGGAGGCTCACTTCTCGCCAATATTTGCAGTGGAACGGGCCCATAGGGTTCTGGCTAAGCCGCCGCCCCAGGGCACACCTCCTCGACCCTTGCTGGCCTGTCTGATTAACAGCACGGATCGAGATACGGCGTTGCGGGCTGCACGCCAGGCTGGCGAGCTTAAGTACAACGGAGCTGCGGTGGCCATGTTTCCGGATTTCTCGGCGGCTCTCCAGAAGACCCGGGCGTCCTTTGTGGCCGTTAAAAGGCGGCTGCGAGAAAAGGCTATACAATATTCCATGATCTACCCAGCACGTCTTCGGGTCGTCCATGATGGCAGGTCCCTCTTCTTCACTTCACCGAGGGATGTGAAGGACTGGCTATCTCTTCTACCTCGATCTCCGAGGCGATGATCCTAAAGGCGTATGGTGAGGGGTCCAGTTGGACCATACATAAAAACTTATGTTTTACGGGATGCTCTTGTTTACTGCATAAGTAATTCTATGATATTGTGCGATTCTGTTATTATATCATCCTGTATTTTTATAGTTGCCCTGGCTGGCGACCCTGAGGCGCCGGTGTATACTAATTACTCATGTGAACTGGCTCTGTTGAAAGTATATCCCCTAGCCTATTGTTCATCTATACCTTTAAGACAGTGCCCCGTATACCAACCACTTTGGGTGCACTTCTTCCCCCGTTATTTGTAGCCACGGTTATTTTAATGAATATTGTTTATCTATGTCAGTAATATGTCTCACACCCTTTAGGGGTGTAATGGTTCATTTTGTTTGTATATGGTTCTTAGGTTGCTGCACACCATTCTGTGTCTCACTCAACCATGCACTGCATGCTCACAGGAGGGTCACTTTTGGGGTCCTGAACTGCCATGACTATATTCTTAGACAGCTATGGCGACATTTAATGTACTGTCTTGGAATGCGAGAGGCCTGGGAAGCCCACGAAAGAGGTCGTTGTTTTTTTCTCAGATTAGGAGGGCTGACCCACACCTCATATGTCTTCAGGAAACTCATTTGGTTCCAGACAATTCCAGACGACTTCAGAAGCCATGGGTTCAGTGGGCGGCTCACTCTACACATACTTCCTATTCCAGGGGGGTGTCCATCTTGGTGCATCGTAGGCTCAGGTGGGAGCCAGGCCTCATTGTATAGGACCCTGAGGGACGATACGTTTTTGTCCAGGCCTGGGTTGACTCGGTCCTGTATGTTATCCTGGGTGTGTACTTGCCACCGGCGTCTGATCTCGCTGTGCTCCATCAGGCTGCGCAGTTTGCGACCAGATTCCCTGGGGCTATTGCATTATGTCTGGGTGACTTTAATAAAGTTATGGATATTGCTTTGGACCGGTTCTCTGCGGAGCCGGGCTCCCCCTCTTTGCCTCGTCCTACTACAATGGCCAGAGTGATCCATGAACTGGGGTGGGTGGATTCGTGGCGGGTCCGGTTTCTGGAGGCCCGCACCTTTTCCTGTCACTCTGCCAACAGACATGCTCTGTCCAGGATTGACCATGTTTTTGGGAATACTAAAGCATGCTCTTTGTTGCAGACCATATCCTACCTACCCAGGGCAGTGTCTGATCATTCCCCTTTGTTAGTCCAATTAAATAGTAGTACGGCTGCTACGCCACGACGGGGTTGGCGAATCCACCCATTTTGGTTGAAACTATTTATACCACATGATCGAATACCTGATCAACTTCAGACGTTTCTGACCATTAACTCCCCAAACACCTCTCCACTCCTCTTATGGGAAACTATGAAGGCATATCTTAGGGGTTGTATTAAGTCCTCCATTTCCTTTGTAAAGAGGGAATCCTCGCTGTTGGAGACCACCTTGGTGACCCAGTGTGCCTCGCTCGAAGCCGCCTACGTGGCTAATCGAACTGATGAGGCTAGATCTCAATGGTTGCAGACGGGTAGACAATATCTGCATATACTGCATGACAAGGCACGTAGGTCTATGTTTTTTAGCAAACAGAAGTTTTACGAACTCGGTAACCAGTCAAGCAGCTTTCTAGCTCAACTGATACATCAAAACACAGCCTCACCTGCAATACTACGAGTGCATTCAGAGACGGGGGAGGTACTGTCCAATAGCTTGGCCATTAGTGACAGATTTTATAGGTATTTCAGTGAGTTATACCTCTCCAAGCTTAGAGTCACTGACGGAGAGCTTGCCACCTATTTGGGCTTGATCCCCCTTCCTACATTGTCAGAAGACCAACGTGACTTTTTAGATTCCCCTTTTACGCTAGAGGAGCTATCAGGAGCCCTGGCAGATATGGCAAGGGGCAAATCACCGGGTCCGGACGGCATCCCGGTGGAGGTTTATGCCCAGTACGGGGGCCTGCTTTGGGGTGTTGCTTGAATGTTACAATGCTGCCTTTGTGGGCCGCAGTCTCCCGGAGTCCTTTTATGATGCCACCATTATCCTGTTACTTAAGCCTGACAAGGATCCGCTGGACTGTGGCTCATATAGGCCTATATCACTGCTTAATATAGATTATAAACTCCTTACTAAAATGTTGGCGAAAAGGCTAAATTCTGTTGTTCTCGACCTTGTCCATCCGGATCAGACAGGCTTTATGCCTGGAAAATCCACATCGGATAATCTTAGAAGGGCTCAGGTGATAACTCAGATTGGGGCATCATCCTCACATGACTGGGCGGTGGCTTCTTTAGATGCAACAAAGGCGTTCGACTCTGTCGAGTGGCCTTTCCTATTGCAGGTGTTGCGAGGATACGGATTTGGAGAGGGGTTTATTACATGGATTTCCCTTTTATACTGTTCCTCTAGAGCGGCGCTGTCAATTAATGGCACGTTGTCTTCCTACTTTCCTTTGGGTAGGGGTGCAAGACAAGGATGTCCATTGTCACCGCTACTGTTTGCTTTGGCGGTGGAACCCTTGGCAATACTGCTTCGGAACAACCCCATATATAAAGGCATAGTGATAGGCACCCGGGAGGAGAGAACAGCACTCTATGCCGATGACTTACTCCTGTTTATGAGCGACCCCTCCCGGTCCCTGCCCAGAGCCATGGCTATAATTGACAACTTTGGTAATTATTCTGGCTTGCGGACCAACTGGACTAAGTCCTCATACATGCATATTGGCCGCGTGTCAGGTGTAGCTGAGGGGAATGTGGTATGTGGATTGACTACAGTCTCAACTTGCAAATATCTGGGCATCTTTATATCTAGGGACCATAGGTGTTTTTTGGAACAGAACATTTTTCCGCTCATCTCGCACTTTAGGGTTAAGTTTAATCTTTGGGCTACATTGCCTTTGTCGGTGGCTGGTACAATCAACCTTGTTAAAATGATAGTACTACCCAAATGTCTATATACTATAAGCCATTCTGCTGTGTCTGTGCCCCTTAGATTTTTTAAACAAATGGACTCCCTCATTATCTCCTTTATATGGGGAAACTCTAGATCTAAGCTTAGGTTGTCATCTCTACAACGACTGAAGCAGCTCGGGGGTACATCACTCCCTGATCTGTTTCTTTACTACCTGGCTGGACAGCTCCATTTTATTAGGAAGTGGCTCTCATCTGATCCCCTACTGGGTTCTGAGGCACATCTGGCTTACCACCTGGGTCTGCGTAATCTGTGGCCGGTGTTGGAACACCCGGCCATGTTCAGGGGGAAATTGTTGCCCATCCATGCCCTGGCGGGACATGTCTGGCGTCAGGCGAAAAAGGTGTCCGCTTATTCTGATATACCTGCGGAAACACCGCTTTGGCACAACCCTGGTCTGCCGACGTTATTTGCCCTGCCTGGCGCCCGGGCCTGGTCGCAGTATGGCGTGTCCTCTCTTAGTGACCTGTACATACAAGGCGTCTTCAAAACGTTTGACTCGCTGAGCTCCTCCTATGGCATACCTAGAACGCAGTTCTTTAGATATCTACAGATTAGACATGCACTCTCTTCTCAGTTCCCGGATCGGTTGGACAATATATCTGAGTATCCGCTTATTGGCATACTTCGCTCACAGGGCCCTGGGGGTTTGATATCTACTTTATATGCACATCTGATACAGGCCAAGGTATCCACATTGGACGCCCCAGCTCTGACACGGTGGTGCATAAATATCCCAACTCTCACAAATGAGATGTTTCAAGACATCCTTGAATCTCCTCAACATGTGTCACCTTCAGCTAACAACAAACTGATTCAAACATATATTCTACACCAATGTTACTTGACACCTTCCCATCTCTACAAAATGGGACGTCTGCCCAACCCCGGATGCCTTAGGTGTCTTTGTCCACAGTCAGACTTTTGGCATATGATTTGGGAATGTCCGATCATACAATGTTTTTGGAAAGGGGTCGTGGATCTCCTGGCGGAAGTTCTGGCTAAACCTATACCATTAACCCCAGAGGTATGCCTTTTCGGCATATTAGATGAAGAATTATGGCAACACCATGTTAGAATCTTTTTGAGGGAGTCTTTATTCTATGCCAGGAAAGCTATTGCACTGCGATGGATGGCTCCGAAACCCCCATCAGTATCTCAGTGGAAGAAACTTGTTAATACTGTTCTTCCTTATAACCAGATTGTGTATAAATGGAGAGGGTGCCCTCAGAAATTCCATAAGGTGTGGGGAACATGGTGCAATTCTCCGGTAACCCAATATACGGCTCCCTCATTGCGCTCTGCCATTCATTTACTCATGCCGTGAGGGGTGCGAGACACCAGGAGTATCCACGACCTCTCATTTTGGAGTGTATCCTTGTTGTTACCCTTGACTTATTGACTGCATGTTTTTGTACATAACTGATGTATACAGTATTATGCATGTCCTGATTATATCCTTTCTGTATTGAGTCTACGTTATATGGTCCGGGGGCCTGGCGGGGGTGGGATGTGGTGCGTTGTGTGGATTTACATTTAAATTCTCGTTTTCTGGTGCACAACATGTTATGTTTATGTTTTGATTACTTTTCTTGTGTCTGATACGCAATTTTCAATAAAACGAGTTTAAAAAATAATAACATCTTAAAAGCCGCGACACGTCCCATCCAAGACACGTCTATTGGGGACATTCTCTCCATCTCATCCTGCAGTGTTTTCAACATGGGTATGTAATTATTTCTATATAGGGCCCCTGTATTGGGTGTCACCTGTATCCCCAAATATTGAACACCCTCCTTCCTCCAATCAAAGTCATATTTCGACTGTAGGGGATGTAGTAAAGAGGGAGGGATATGCAAGGGTAAAGCTTGTGATTTGGCCATATTTAATTTATACTATGATAAGTGACCAAAATTAGCTATAATCTCCATAAGTCGGGGGAATAGACTTTAGTGGTTTGAACAAAGTAAGAATGATATCATCTGCATATAATGATATAAGATGAGTTTTGTCCCGTATATTAATGCCACCCACCTCTGGGTCCAGTCTAATTGCTTGGGCCAGCGGTTCCATCGAGAGAACAAATATCAGCGGTTAGAGGGGGCACCCCTGTCTAGTCCCGTTCGTTATTAAAATGGGATCTGATACTACCCCGTTAGTGTATACTCTTGCAGAAGGCGCAGAATACAGTGCCTCAATTGCTTTCAGAATAGCTCCCTCGAACCCCATCCTCCTAATCACCAGGAAGGCATACGACCAGCAAATGCGGTCAAACGGCTTCTCGGCATCTAATGCGAGAACCACTGCTTCCATTTTTTTTGAGTTAATATGATGTATAATATTCAAGATGCGTCTGGTATTGTCATATGATTGCCTCCCCTTCACGAATCCCACCTGGTCATAATTTATTAGGCTCGGAAGACAAGCTGCTACTCTATTTGCTATAATGTTGGCGTAAATTTTTAAATCTGAGTTTAATAGGGATATTGGTTGAAAGTTTTGGGGGCTGGTGGCAGGCTTGCCCGGTTTAGGCAACGTCACCACCAGTGCCTCCTGATTTTCCCCCGGAATAGTGCCAGAGTCTACCACAGCCGTTAAAAAGGACAACAGCGGGTTAAGCAAAATTGGAGAAAACTTTTTATAATACTCATTAGTGAGGCCATCTGGGCCTGGGGATTTTCGGGGTGGCAGCGACTTAATTACTGACTGCAACTCTGATGATGTGATGGGCTCGTTCAAAGAGTCTAGTTGTGGTTTAGTGAGTGTGGGCAATTGGGCGCTTGCAAGAAAGTTTACAATGTCTTGTTTCGGCGGAGGTATCACAGAAGAGTCCTCTTTAATATTATATAAGCCTTCATAGAAAGCTTTAAATGCGTTGGCGATGCCACTAGGATCATAGATTTTGTGTGCACCATCCTTACTCTGAAGAAACGGGATTTTAGACCTGGCATGTTTTTGTTTAAGCTTGGACGCTAAGAGCTTGCCTGTTTTGTTAGATTGAGAGTAGTAAGTAGCTTTCACCCTTTTCAGGTTCTTCTCATATTTATGCAGAAGACAGGCTGTCAATTGTTGACGTAGCGTCACCAATTTTGCAGCATTGGAGGGGGAAGGAGATTTTTTATTATCGTTATCTATAGATTTTATCTGGTGCAATAGTCGGTCAATTTCTGCTAGCCTAGTTTTCTTTTCTATGTGACCCAATCGAATAAATGTTCCTCTGATAAAGGCTTTATGTGAGTTCCACAATATATCAGGGCTAGATACTGAGGGAGCATTAATCTGAAAGAATTCCTTCAGGTCATTTTCCAAAATTGCTTTATATTTTGGCTGCGACATTAAGAATTCATTGCACCTCCAGATATACGCTCTAGGGCAATCATATTTTTCCCTTAGGGTCAGGGTTATTGCTGCATGGTCTGACCAAGTTATTTGCGACTGCACGGCAAGGGGAATACTAGCTTGTTCTATTAGAAATAAATCTATTCTTGAATAGCTATTGTGTACAGTTGAATAGTAAATATAATCTTTTTCGGTATTATGAAGGATACGCCAAATATCAAATAAGTCATGGCGCCATGTAGCCTGAGAAAAGCCTGAGTGTCGCTATGCTAGAGGTAGTGTCTACCCCTGGATCTGGAGCCATGTTAAAGTCTCCCATTAATACTAAGCATCCTTGTTTTCTTCGCTCCACTGCTTTCATGAGTTTCCCCAAGAATGACACCTGTCTTTTGTTTGGGGCGTAGACCGAGACCAACGTGTACGTGACATTATTAAGGATACAAACTAATATGACAAATCGCCCTCCAGTGTCAGCATAATAGGACACCAGCTGAAATGCCACTGAATCTTTGATTCCTATTAGTGTTCCCCTGCGCTTGGAGGTACAATGAGTGTGAAATATGTGTGGATATGAGGCATGCTTGATGCGAGTGGCATCCACCTCCAAAAGATGTGTTTCCTAAACTGCAAGAATGTCACAGCCTTGAACTCGGGCCTCTCGCCACAAATTGGCTCTCTTTTGAGGGGAGTTCAAACCTCTGACATGCATAGACATAATTTTAAGTACCATAATTCACATTTAGTAATGCTTCAAAGATCTTACCACAACCACCCACTTCAGATGTTACCAGTAGCGGTAGGGAGCAGAATCGTCCCCGCCTTGTGTAGTCACGACGCCCCATGTACCAGAACCGAAGAGCAAACAAACTGTAGAGACATAAAAACCAGTGGGTAAGCCACCGAAACAAAACAAGGAAAAGAAATGTGGTACAGCGGACCAGCGGCTGTTGTAATCTTGGGGGGATAAGTTCAGCAATAGTGGACATACGAAATCCGTTGTAGAGTGAGTCTCTAGCTGTTTAGCCCTTTTGGTGGACGCCTTGGGGTTTTCAGTCGATGCCATCCATCTGACACAGGGCCAGGTGGTGGTTTGGAGGTCAGATCACTGGTTGCAATGTCCCATTTATGTAGCAACTTTTTGCCATCTTCCGGGGAGTTGATAACATAAGTAAGGTTGTCTCGGGATACGATTACTCTAACCGGGAATACCCATTTGTATAGGATATTATGTTGGCGTAACGCTGTAGTGATAGGGATAAATTGCCTTCTTAGTTGTAGTGTTGCAGCCGAAAGATCAGAGTAGATAGATATTTTCTGGTATGGATCAGGTAAACGGCCAATTTTCCGTGAGGTCAGCAGCACCATCTCTTTAGTGCGGTAAAAATGGATCTTTGCTAGGACATCTCTGGGTACGGTTTCATCCAGATGTGAAGGTCTTGGGACTCTGTGCGCTCTATCAATAGTTAATTCCATTTTCGTAAGACTTGGTATTAGCGTGCGCATCAGATCTAGAAGGAAAACTGTGATGTTATTCGCAGATACGGACTCTGGAATCCCTCGGAATTTCAGATTGTTGCGCCGCGAGCAATCCTCTAGATCTGCTATTTTAGATTTAAGATACGACACATCCTTTTCCACCGCATTGTGAGCATCTATGAGAAGATTATGTGAGGCGGCAAATTCCGCCATTTTAGATTCCACATGAACTGTGCGTTTCTGCAATTCTTGAAGGTCTCTATCTAGCGGTTTAACCATTAAGGACATGTCTGTTGTCAGAGATTTACAGAAGGCCATAAGCATGTTTTTCATGGAGGCCTCAGTGAGCAAACTCTCTTTTGCCGGAATATCCGCAAAAAAATCGGTGGATGGCGGTATGTGCTGTGTAGTATCACTCACCTCTCCTTCTTGGGTCTCCTCTGTCTGGATCCTGGGCTTCTGTTTGGCCGGGCTAGCAGTAGGCGAGGCGGGTGTCTCCGCATTATGTAGGCCTATAGGCCTCGGTGCGTCGGCCCGAGAAGGCCCCGAAACCTCGCTCTCCCCGGCCCGCCGGGGAGACGGCCCAGACGCCTCTGGACCTCCGCATTCCATCAGCTGATGAAGCGACGGTGCTGACAGCGTTCTCCGCTGCACCGATAGCGTGAGCCTCTCCTCCGGAGGGTCTCGAGTTGGAGTCGAGGCCCCGGAGACCGCGCTGGAGTGTGAGCCGCCGCCATTTGATCTTCCCCACCTCCGTGGGGGAAGTAAAAATCCGATATTTTCTTCGGCTTTACCGCAGATTTCCTTCTTCTTGGCATCCCTAGAGGTAAGGCAGCTTTCCCAGTGTCTTTTGGGTTAATATAATCCACGGGCACGTCGCTAATTTGTCGCTATAAGAGACTCAGGCCTGGAGCTGTGCAGCTATGCGACCATTCCCTTCTACCGTCAGGCTCCGCCCCCCATTGTGGGTTATTTCTAAGACACTTGACAAGAGTACCCACAAGCCTTCTACACAAAAAGAATTCTTGGTCAAAGGAATACAATTCATACTTGAGCACAATGTGTTCCAGTTTGAGGGAAAGACCTACATATAAACTCGTGGTACAGCTATGGGCACACGTTTTACCCCAGCTACGCAAATCTGTATGTAGGACTATTTGAGGAACTTTTTGTGTACAGTGAACACAATTAGTCAGATTCCATTGTGTATTACAAAAGATATATAGATGATCTTATGTTCATATGGAAGGGGACCTCTAACTCATTTAAGGAATTTGAAACGTACCTCAACCACAATGATTGGGGACTCAATTTTTCTGGCAAAACTGGTATGAACGAAATTGAATATTTAGACCTTATATTGATGGGTAAAGGCCATGAGATATCAAGTAAAACTTTCTTCAAAAGTGTAGACTGTATCAGTCTCATAGACTTTAAATGTCTACATTACAAAAAGTGGGAAAGTAATTCTTTGTAGCGTTTGATGGTTTTGGCCACTGCACTTGGGGACACTTTCAAAGTTTTCCCAATTTTTCGGACTGACTGACCTTCATTTCTTAAAGTAATGATGGCCACTCGTTTTTCTTTACTTAGCTGCTTTTTTCTTGCCATAATACAAATTCTAACACTCCATTCAGTAGGACTATCAGCTGTGTATCCACCTGACTTCTGAACAACACAACTGATGGTCCCAACCCCATTTATAAGGCAAGAAATGCAAGAAATCCCACTTATTAAACCTGACAGGGCACACCTGTGAAGTGAAAACCATTTCAGGTGACTAGCTCTTGAAGCTCATCAAGAGAATGCCAAGAGTGTGCAAAGCAGTAATCAAAGCAAAAGGTGGCTACTTTGAAGAACCTAGAATATGACATATTTTCAGTTGTTTCACACCTTTATGTTAAGTATATAATTCCACATGTGTTAATTCATAGTTTTGATGCCTTCAGTGTGAATCTACAATTTTTATAGTCATGAAAATACAGAAAACTCTTGGAATGAGAAGGTGTGTCCAAACTTTTGGTCTGTACTGTATATATATATATATATATATATATATATATATATATTGAATGTACAGATTTTAGTATATGATAAATTGTGATATTAACTTCCCTCTTTTATCTTAGATGTATTTATATTTTATCTATATGGATTACATATTAATATCATATATTAAAAACCTAGAAGGTATTCTTTCCCATTAGTGTATTTATCCGTATTAGATGATAGACTCTGAATACAGCCAGAAAAACCAGATCAGTCTCCTTCTAATTCAACATCACGGCAATGCGCAATTGCGCATGCACGAAGTCCCTACATGGTTTTTTCATGTTTCTTATAAGCTGATACGATCCTGTTGGCGGTAACAAAACAAGACATGCGCAGTAGAGACCACGTGGATGCCATACTCGGTTTCTATCTAGTTAATGTGCTTTTTCTCTGATTATATAGATGTTTTTCATGTGATTTTTTATGTATATATTATAGCAACCATTATCTATTAGGTAAGAGTGTTGAATAATCATTCTTTATTTTTAATGAATTTATTGATGTGTTTTCTTAGGACACACCCCAATGGGTGTACTCCATTTTGTTTTATGCTATTTAAAACTGTTTTGTCCTGCTATGCGTTATACCTACCAGACTGTACCTTTGATAAAGGAGCATCCTGTAGCTCCGAAACGCGTTATGTTTTATGGTAAGAATAAAGGAATCTTTTGAGGAACGTCCTGGTAAGCGCGGATCTTCTTTCTCCACTCCTTATTCCAATTATTTGGTTGTGGTCCTTCCTGGAATACCTTATCTGCAATAGAATCATCATCAGATTCAGTAATTTCATAATTTTCCTCACTTTTTTCTGACTCATCATGGCAATGGGATTCCTCTATGCCTTCACAATTTCTAACACATTTCACCCTAGTGCCCCTACCAGCATGACTACCAGTAGCATAACCCCTGCCACTACTACCTCCACCAACACTCATGTCTTCCATCTCTACCTCCTCTAAATCCAAAATGTACTGTCGCTTTCAAACTCATTAAAAAAAAGGAAGAAAATGAAGTTTTTAGCAGATGCCACATGACCACTAGAGAATGGGATCTGTGTCAGTGAAGATAAAGAAGAAGACATTGTTGACAGCACAGAAAGATAGCGTGGTAAATATCATGTTACAACAGAGGAGGAACACACAGAATCCTGACTCAACATTTGTGTTTCACTGCTGTCAAAAATGTCTTTATTCTCAGGAAGTACGACAACACTGTGGCTACTTGCAGAGCCATCAAGACCAGAAATAGTGTTTCTACCCACATTCTTATTGTTAGTACTTGCACTAGTGATTCCTCTTCCCCTTCCTTTTGCCTATCCCCTGTCCTATTTTTTCCCTGACATTTTACTGCACACTGCTTAATTATAATATTGATTGGCAACAATTCTGAAACTGTGTGTATATCTTTTTTGGTTTTTTTTCCACAAAAAAACTTTTTAAAGAAGCACTAAAAGCACTAAAAGGGTGACTTGGTCAGTGAGTAGGTCAGTGAGACCAGGTGACTTGGTCAGTGAGACTAGGACTGCATCAGCTTTTTTTCCTGCCATTACAATGGCAGCAGTTTGCATGTACAGTGGGTACGGAAAATATTCAGACCCCTTGAAATTTTTCACTCTTTGTTTCATTACAGCCATTTGCTAAAAGCAAAAAAGTTCATTTTATTTTTCATTAATGTACACTCAGCACCCCATCTTGACACAAAAAAAAACAGAAATGTAAATATTTTTGCAAATTTATTAAAAAAGAAAAACTGAAATATGGTCATAAGTATTCAGACCCTTTGCTGTGACACTCATATTTAACTAACATGCTGTTCATTTCCTTCTGATCCTCCTTGAGATGGTTCTACTCCTTCATTGGAGTCCAGCTTTGTTTAATTAAACTGATTTGACTTGATTAGGAAAGGCACACACCTGTCTATATAAGACCTCACAGCTCACAGTGCATGTCAGAGCAAATGAGAATCATGAGGTCAAAGGAACTGCCCAAAGAGCTCAGAGACAGAATTTTGGCAAGGCACAGATCTGGCCAAGGTTACAAAAGAATTTCTGTAGCACTCAAGGTTCCTAAGAGCACAGTGGCCTCCATAATCCTTAAATGGAAGAAGTTTTGGACGACCAGAACTCTTCCTAGACCTGGCCGTCCAGCCAAACTGAGCAATCGTGGGAGAAGAGCCTTGGTGAGAGAGGTAAAGAAGAACCCAAAGATCACTGTGGCTGAGCTCCAGAGATGCAGTAGGGAGATGGGAGACAGTTTCACAAAGTCAACTATCACTGCAGCCCTCCACCAGTCGTGGCTTTATTGCAGCGTGGCCCGAAGGAAGCCTCTCTTCAGTGCAAGACATATGAAAGCCGCATAGAGTTTGCCAAATAACACGTGAAGGACTTCCAGACTATAAGAAATAAGATACTCTGGTCTGATGAGATGAAGATTGAACTTTTTGACGTTAATTCTAAGCGGTTTTTGTGGAGAAAACCAGGCACTGTTCATCACCTGCATAATACAATCCCAACAGTGAAACATGGTGGTGGCAGCATCATGCTATGGGGGTGTTTTTCAGCTGCAGGGACAGGACGACTGGTTGCAATTGAAGCAAAGATGAATGCGGCCAAGTACAGAGATATCCTGGAAGAAAACCTCTTCCAGAGTGCTCTGGATCTCAGACTGGGCCGAAGGTTCACCTTCCAACAAGACAATGACCCTAAGCACACAGCTAAAATAACAAAGGAGTGGCTTCGTAACAACTCTGTGACCATTCTTGAATGGCCCAGCCAGAGCCCTAACCTCAACCCAATTGAGCATCTCTGGAGAGACCTGAAAATGGCTGTCCAGTAACGTTCACCATCCAACCTGACGGAACTGGAGAGGATCTGCAAGGAAAAATGGCAGAGGATCCCCAAATCCAGATGTGAAAAACGTGTTGCATCATTCCCAAGAAGACTTATGGCTGTACTAGCTCAAAAAGGTGCTTCTACTCAATACTGAGCAAAGGGTCTGAATACTTATGACCATGTGATATTTCAGTTTTTCTTTTTTTAATAAATTTGCAAAAATATTTACATTTCTGTTTTTTTTTTCTGTCAAGATGGGGTGCTGAGTGTACATTAATGAGAAATAAAATGAACTTTTTTGCTTTTAGCAAATGGCTGCAATGAAACAAAGAGTGAAACATTTAAAGGGGACTGAATACTTTCTGTACCCACTGTATATTGGATAGTCAAAAAAAAAAAAAAGCCTTAACAAATGGAGATTTTTCAGATTAGCAGGGTGTGTCATTGCTTATTGGGTGACCAAAAAATATAAAATCCCTTAACAAATGGAGATTTATTCAGATTAGCAGACTGTGCCACACTGTTTATTGGGTGAGCACAGGCTGAGAGGCTGTTTATTGGCTGAGTAAAAAAAAAAAAAATAAAAACCTTTAAAAAACAGAGATTTTTTTTTCATATTAGCAGTCTGCATCACACTGTTTATTGTGTGGGGAAAAAACCCTTAAGAAACAGATTTTTCAGATTAGTGCAGGCAGAGTTTTGCAGTTGGAGCATCATTTTGTATGTACAAATTAAACTCTTTATCAGTAAAAACAATGTTAAATACTCTGTGAACAGTAAAGGATCAAACTGCTCTATTGCAAAACAGACTTAGACAAAATTAGATTATTGCAATGCAAGGGTTAAGTGCCCATTGACTGTATTACTGCAGCAGTCTGGCTCACAGCACAGGTATTTTCCTTCACTTCTATCTATGATTTCTCTCAATACAGTGGGGGGGGGGGGGGAGTATTTAGTCAGCCACCAATTGTGCAAGTTCTCCCACTTAAAAAGATGAGACCGGCCTGTAATTGACATCATTGGTAGACCTCAACTATGAGAGACAAAATGAGAAAACATATCTAGAAAATCACATTAAGTATTTGGTCACCTTCAAACAAGCAAGATTTCTGGCTCTCACAGACCTGTAACTTCTTCTTTAAGAGACTCCTCTGTCCTCCACTCATTATCCGTAGTAATGGCACCTGTTTGAGGTCAAACGTTTTCTATAAGTCTTCACAAGGTTGGCACACACTGATGCTGGTATGTTGGCCCATTCCTCCATGCAGATCTCCTCTAGAGCAGTGATGTTTTGGGGCTGTTGCTGGGAAACACGGACTTTCAATTCCCTCCAAAGGTTTTCTACGGGGTTGAGACCTGGAGACTTGCTAGGCCACTCCAGGACCTTGAAATGCTTATTACGAAGCCACTCCTTCGTTGCCCTGGTGGTGTGCTAGGGATCATTGTCATGCTGAAAGACCCAGCCACATTTCATCTTCAATGCACTTTCTGATGGAAGGAGGTTTGCACTCAAAACCTCACGATACATGGCCCCATTCATTATGTCATGTACACGGATCAGTCGTCCTGGTCCCTTTGCAGAGAAACAGCCCCAAAACATGATGTTGCCACCCCCATGCTTCACAGTAGGTATGGTGTTCTTTGGATGCAACTCAGCATTAACTCTCCTCCAAACACGACGAGTTGTGTTTCTACCAAACAGTTCTACTTTGGTTTCATCTGACCATATGACATTCTCCCAATACTCTTCTGGAACATCCAAATGCTCTCTAGCAAACTTCAGACGGGCCAGGGTATGTACTGGCTTAAGCAGGGGGACACGTCTGGCACTGCAGGATCTGAGTCCCTGGCGGCGTAGTGTGTTACTGACGGTAGCCTTTGTTACGTTAGTGCCAGCTTTCTGCAGGTCATTCAATAGGTCCCCCCGTGTGGTTCTTGGATTTTTGCTCGCCGTTCTTGTGATCATTTTGACCCTATGGGGTGAGATCTTGCGTGGAGCCCCTGATCGAGGGAAGTTATCAGTTGTCTTGTATGTCTTCCATTTTCTAATTATTGCTCCCACAGTTGATTTCTTCATACCAAGCTGCTTGCCTATTGCAGATTCAGTCTTCCCAGCCTGGTGCAGGTCTACAATTTTGTTTCTGGTATCCTTCCACAGCTCTTTGGTTTTCACCATAGTGGAGTTTAAAGTGTGACTGTTTGAGGTTGTGGACAGGTGTATTTTATACTGATAACAATGTCAAACAGGAGCCATTACTACAGGTAAAGAGTGGAGGACAGAGGAGCCTCTTAAAGAAGAAGTTACTGGTCTGTGAGAGCCAGAAATCTTGCTTGTTTGTAGATGACCAAATACTTATTTTCCACCATAATTTGGAAGTAAATTCTTAAAAGATCAGACAATGTGATTTTCTGGATTTGTTTTCTCATTTTGTCTCTCATAGTTGAGGTCTACCTATGATGTCAATTACAGGCTGGCCTCATCTTTTTAAGTGGGAAAACTTGCACAATTGGTGGCTGACTAAATACTTTTTTCCCCACTGTATCTGCTTGTAATTGATTAAATCTGGCTAAACTTTGTTCTACTTCTTCTATTCCTATGAGTCTCTAAGCTCTATTGCAAGTGTTGCAGTTGTCAGTGCTGTTAATTACTGAAAAAATTGGAGTAAATGTTTTGGAGCATGCAGTGATAATCCACCCTTTACTTCTGCCATCACTGAAATGCCTCACATTCCTGTACACAGTGGCTTATATACTGTATGTAACAGCAGCACTGTAATGTGTTCACCTACCACTGACTATTGGCCGAGAGGCTGCCAGGTGATGTCCGGTGACACCAGGATGTCACAGTGACTCACAGACATGTGTCTCTTCTGTATTGTTATTGCGCAGAGCATGTCACGGTGGCCATTTTAGTTTGTCCTAGACAAATTACCAATTATTTGGTTTAATTAAAAACTGAACAATTTGGAATATTGGGGTCGAACATGACTCATAACGAATCAGTTTGCCCATCTCTAATCGCTAGAGCAAATGGTAAGTACCTTCTCCTGTTCTCAAAGCCTGGCCTCCACAGGAGCCATCTTCTCTATGACATTGTAAGTAAGTGGAAGCCTCCCCTCTCCCTTTATGAAGTGTTGCAGCCCTGCTCTCATGTGCTATGGCTTGGCTTCTTTGAACAGATGGTGCTGCATTTAATAGTGGTTTTGGCCACCAGGTGATGTAGTTGTGCTACAAATGCAGATAATACCCTGTTCTCTAAAGAAGAAAGAACAGAGCAGGAAAATGGTACTACCCTGTTTGTTAATCAGATAGGAGGGGTCCTAAAAGTTAACTTAAGGAGAGGTATTCTTGCAGCCAAAGAGTTAGTGGCACTGTAGCATACAAAAGTATTGTTATGTGTGTTACAATAAAGCATTTTTAGATTAAATTTGGTGGTGACTTGGACCCTTCTTGCATATTGGACTTTTTTGGTGGATTAACCCTTTCCTGCATAATCACGTTAATTTACGTCATTATGCACGAAGGGTTGTATGGAGAGAGCTCAGGAGCTGGCCTTTTTCCATATACGTCGGGTCCCGGCTGTATAATAAAGTTATAGTTTAGTTAACCCTAAAGTGCACGGTCGCCATGGGCGCTGCCATCTTTGACCAATTACCGCCCTCCAGATCGTCATTGGAGGGCAGTGATCGGTTGCCATGACAGCCAGGAGCCTATTGAAGGCTCCCAGGCTTGTCATTATATCCCAGAGGCAAGGTGTAATAGAAGTGAATGGATTTTACTATTCTTTGCAATATATTAGTATTGCATTGAACAGTATGAACGATCAGACCCCCTAGGGTTCAAGGTCCCTAGGGGGGTCTGAAAATAAAAGTAAAATAAAAATAAAAAAAAGTTTTTAAAAGTATAAAAAAACATAAAAACATAAACATAAAAAATATAAAAGTTCAAATCAACCCCCTTTCCCTAAATCACATTTAAAAATAAATAAACAATGATAAACATAAACACTTTCAGTATCCCCGAGCTCCAATATGTCTGAACTATTAAAATATAAAAATATTTATCCCATACGGTGAACGGCGTAGCAAGGAAAAAAAAAATCAAAATGGCTAAATGGCGATTTTTTTTTCAACACTTTGCCTCCTATAAAAAATGGAATAAAAAGAGATCAAACCCTCAGAACTTCCCCAACTTTGCCATCTTGTCCTGCATAAAACGACACCTTACCCAGCTCCATACACATAAATACTGTATATAAAAGTTACAGGTGTCAGAACATTTCTATTTTGCAATGTTTTAAATTTTTTAAAAGGTGTCAAAACATTATAAATACTATATAAATTTGGTATTGCTACAATTGTACTGACTCGCAGAATACAGGTAACATGTCATTTTTACCACAGTGAATGCCGTAAAAATTAAACCCATAAAAAATTGGTACAAATGCATTTTTTTTTTTCCAATTCCACCTCATTCGGAATTTTTTTCCAGCTTCCCAGTACATTGTACAGGATATTGAATTACAAAGTACAATTTGTCCTGCAAACAATAAGCCATCATGTGACCCTGTGAACTGAAAAATTAAAAAATTATAGCTCTTTGAATAGGGAGAGGGAAAAACGGAAATGCAAAAACAAAAATTGACAGAGGTATGAAAGGGTTAAGGTGGAACCCAACCCCAAGTTAGCACATGCTCACCTCACCTGGTGCATACAACTATTTTTTGGATAAAGCAGTAGCACCTAGTGCAGCATGCTTTCCCCTATTGGGGGTGTCTGATGGACACAGACAACTAGATAAAAAATTTGAATGTGGGAAGAGGAATGAATGGAGCAGGCCTAAGATTTAAGCAGCCCTTCGGAGCAAACTTTCAGAGCCCAGTGTAGCATTAACCCTTCGACAGACACAGGTGTCTAAGTAAGATCAGCAAGGTAGCAGAGCAAGCAAGGTGCCAAAGGTTGTATGCAGTGCTGAGCAAAGCCAATTGAGAGGGGAGTTCTTTGACAAGTATACTGTAGATGCATTCAAGAGCTGACCAAAGCAAGTCCACTAGGAGCCATGTTTTGGAGCTTCAAAGGACTAAACAGCCAGTTGTGAGGTGGATGCAGACAGAAGCATCTCTGAAAATTTGCTACAGAAAAGAGTGCTGGAATGGGGACCCAAGGAGTGAGAGTGGAAGAGGCAGGGACGTAATGATCGCAGTCGCAGGGGGTGCAACTGCGACTGGGTCCGGAGTGGTACGGAGATAGCCTGGTTCCCCGTCCGCTATACATATTGTTAATGGAAAGGGGCCCGGTTTCCAATAGTGGCTTGCCCAGGGGAGGCTGTTAAAAATAACAAATACTTATAATAACCTCTCCTGGGCTTCCGATGATCCCCAACATCCTCTTCAGGACTCTTCTGGCCTATGACTAAGGTCATGACGCCAGCACGCCCTGCATGACCGCTGTGACCTCTTGGATGTGTGACCACAGTCGCAGGCAGAAGAAGACCCAGCAGGATGCTGCAGAGAATAGGATGGAGCGATGATGCGCAGGAGAAGTGAGGCAAGGTGAGTATAAGTGTTTATTATTTTCTATCACCTCCCCGGGCCTCTGATTATTATACTCTGGGGTCTGAGGCAACCCCAGTGTATAATAATAGCACCGAACCTCACAATTATTTGTCAAATTTCACTTGCGCTTGAAGCAGCTCAAGGGCAACTCTTGGGAGCATTTTATACTGTTTGGGACCTCTGTGGAACATATTATACTGTGTGGCGGCCACTGTGGAGCATATTGTACTGTGTGGGGGCCACTGTGAAGCATATTGTACTGTGTGTGGGCAACTATGGAGCATATTATACTGTGTGGGGGTTACTGTGGAGCATCTTATACTGTGTGTGTGCAAGCAACCCAAATGGCAGGGTACAGCTAATCATTAGGGACTATAGATTAGAGGTCACCAATGACTCCTAAGAATAATAAAAAGCTAGTATGGCAACCTGAAACCACTGTCTAATAAGCATTTGAAAATCTATGAACACATTTACTGTTGTTGCACATCCTCTGATGTTGGGGGCCCTTCTGTGTCATTAGCCATGTCCACTCTTTCTTTTAGTTCTATGTTCGCTTGGAAGGGTTATACATCACCACAAAGGTTGGATTCACCCTAGCGCCGCAGAAGTGACAGAGAGAAAAGTCCTGCAAGGAGGACTTTTCTTTCCATCAGTATAAAAAAGTAGGAAACCCGGCAGACCCCATTATAGTCTGCCGGGTTTTTGCTTGTAACTGCTTTTTAAGCAAATAGACTCTCCATCTTTCGGGTCCTCAAAGGATGGAAACCTGAACGCTAGTGTGAACCTAGCATTACTTCTACCTCTCTTGTCTTCTTTCTTTCAGTCAGTTTCTAGCCCTATTATTCCTTTGTTTAAATGAGTCCCTAAGAAGCTATTAGTGTAGGTTGGAAAAGTTGTGTAAGGTTAAGGCCTCACGTAGAGGGCCACAGCCAAAAAGGTTTTTCCCGCAGCGCTTTTCACAGAAAGTCTGCAAAGTTTTCCTCTTCACTTATACTTATAGGGAAACTGCCAGCGTTTCCAAAGATATAATTGGCATGCTGGGATTTCCAAAAATGTGATGGTTTTGTAAATCACAGCATGTCCGCAGCAGATTTTTTTCCTGTAATGTGAGGACAGTATTCCCTAGACTCCCAAACACTTTGCAGGGAGTGTAAACCACTACCACGTTTACGCTGCGGTCAAACCGTGGCATTTATCCTACATGAGGCCCTGACCTAATATAATTATATACAGTGTTCTAGTATGCCTATTTGTGAAAATTATAGCACAGAATGTGTGGATAGGATTCCCTAGACTCCCATCTACTTTGCAGGGACTGTGAAAAATAATTATAGCACAGAAAGATAAAATATGGCTGTGTGCATGATGCATAAGATGTTCAACTCATGTTTTTTACTGAATTGGGACAGGGTGTACAAAGCCCTTATTTTAGCTCCAATTTTTATTTAAAAAAACACTATTGAATTCAATATTAGATTTTCTATACACTTCTGCAATATGCAGTTTGTATTTTATTTTCATATCTTCTTGAAATTGAAGCTGAATTTCTAAACCGCATTTGTGCTTAAACAGTCCTGAAATTGCTCTCAACTGAATCATAATGGCGAGCGTCTGTTCCAGATCATTGACTTGGATCAATAAATAAATTGACCTATTAGCAGAAATGCGTGTAGTGACTGACTCCCTTACTGCTCTGCAAAGCATAAGTGGATGCTATTATGTCATTTTCATTGTGCTTGGTGTATGTATATTATTTCTACTCAGACCACTTACAAGACTTCATTATATAAAAAGCTGACATTATAAACATAGCATACATAAATAACAATTTCCCATGTGTGCAGTAGCTAGCTGAACCTTATATTCAATTATTTGTTCATTTTTGTTGTAGGGATGGGCCATAGAGTGAATTATGAAATTGTGAAGTTTTTTTCACAGTAATGAACAGTACAACTGATTACATAAAACTGTAATATATCTTATTACATGATAGTGGCATCTTCCGCACTTTCCAGCAGCCTTTAGTTTCCCTTTGCCTGCCTGACGGTTCTCTGTGAATGTTTAGATAGTTAAGCCGAAGGCCCATGTTGCAAAAACAACACCGCGGCAAAAAACACTTTGTTGTAGAGTACCTGCAAAGTGAATGGGATTCTAGCTAATCCCATCCACACATTGCAGAAAAATATCCGCAGTGGAAAAGCTACGTTTTCAAAAACACTTGCATTTTTGAAAATCGCAGCCTGTCAATTATACCTGCGTAAACCCTGGCGTTTTCCATATAGGTATAATGGGGGCAGAAAGTCCGCAGAGGAAAACTCTGTGAAATCGCAATGAAAAACACTGTGGAAAAAAACGTGATGTGTTTCAGCCACGTTTTTTTCTACAACGTTTTTTGCTGTGCATTGATAAGTGGGGCCTTAACCTTAGTCACACCACAAAATCAATTTAGAGATCACATTGTTCACATTGACACTGCATTATTTTCTATTATGAAGGGTTTCACACAAAAATATCAGTGTAGAGCAAGGCTCTGTTCATATAGATGCTATAGTGCTATTTTCTGATGGGTTCATGAGCTTTTTGAAGATAAGAATAGCATAATTTACAGCTTTTATTTCTTGCCATGTAGATCTATCAGAACTATCAATTGAAGCCATGGCACTAATGTGAACAGAGCCTAATACAGTAAATAGTAGACATGGAAGAGGGGGATGCAGCTGCAGTATATCTCTCCTTCATGTCTATATGACTTCCTGCTGTGAGGGGGAGGTGCAGAAGCAGGAGAGAGACATTTAAGAGACTTAGAGCACACACTGCAGCTCTTATATCGCTCCAGGAATCCATCCATTCTGTACATTTACAGAAAGCATCAAAGGGAGAAAAAAAGAACAAAATATGCAGGTTATATACTACATTTCTGGCAGTACTATTTTAGTATATATCTACCCCCTGCTGCCTAAAAATGGATTGTGAGTTGTGCACTTTAAAAATTATATTTATGTATTTACTTGGTGAACTTGGTGGAAAACTTAAAAGGAAGGAGCTTCCATTTCTAGCTTCTGGGTTGCTGTGGGATGTTTTCTGGGCAATCCTATCCCAGTGTTGAAGTACTTTCCTCTTGTTTATTAATGCAGTGAGAAATAGAGGGCAAAGCAATATGTCTATGAGAATGAATACATAAAATTGACAGACGTCAAGAGAAGAAAGGAAGGTATTTTGGTTTATGTGCCTTAACAGTTATGGTTCTGAGATTATTGAAATTATACTGGATCAGACGCTTTAGTGTTAGCACCCCCATTTCTGCTACTTTGTTTAGGGTCTTGGTATTCTGTTGTCCTCCAGACTCTCAATCTGAATAGCATATAGAGAAACTAGTAGGTGGTTATCACCAGTGGTGAACCTAGCCTCTTTGCTGCCTGAGGCGGACTATAGAAAGACGCCCCCCCGCCAAAAAACAAAACAAAAAAAAAAAAAACTGAGTTTCCATGCTACTAGTTTAACACACTGTTATCGTCGCACAATATACACAATACACAAAGTTATAAAACAGTTTTTAAGAATTCTTCTTCCTGTATTACTTCAGTATCAGATCAACAACACGGCATTAACAATGAAAGTAACTTCACACATCTTCTGCTTGGTGGATGGACGAGCCCACGTGGCCCCCATTCTCTATAATAGGAGCCCCGCAGATAGCTGAGTACTGGACTTCGGCTATCTTTGGCACTCCCATTAAAGTGAATAAGAGCCACGCGGGTTCGTCCATCCACCAAGTGACACACCTATATATATGGCTGCAGCCAGGCTGGATTCCCACCTAGTGGGGGGAAAAACCCAATTCTCAGGCTCAGTGGGGGTCTCAGCAGACAGACCCCCATCAGTAAGGTATTTATTCTCTATCATTTAGGTGAATACAGGGCAGTAACATTTTGTGACTTACAGGTGACGTCTCTGACTAATCCTTCACATTTCCCTTCTCTTCCCTCTGGACCGCTATGACCACTTCTTCCAGCTGTGACTTGTCTCTGTAAAGTTTGCAACACAGACATCTTTGGCTCCTCACTTTTCCAGGCATCCAACCCACATTGTCCTCACCTACACAAAGCCCCCATTCTGCTGCTACCCCCAATTATAAAATATGTGATATAACCCCCCATAATGAATAATACTCCCAAGTGCATCTTTATATTACTAATGTCCGTGTGTACCCTGTATAAATAGTGCCCCTTATTAATAATACCCCAGGTGTTAACTAATTAAAAGGTTTTCCAGGTCATTAATAAACTAATCAGTGGGGTTCAAAAACCCAGGACCCCCACTGATCAGCTGTTTGAATGGTACCTGTGTAAGCGCTGTGACCGCTTCTCTGTTTACATAGTGTAATTCATCTCATAGCAGCCATGTAATGTAACTACAGCCTCGTCCTGTACATGTCTACAGTATGTGACAAGGCTACAATTACATCACACGGTCACTATAAACAGACAGCGTATAATATAAACAGGTGCCATAGCCCATGTTTATAGCGCCCCATTTACACACACTATAATGTTCCACAGCAGCCCCTGCACACAGTATTACACAGTCTTATGGCCCGCAGCGGCCCCTGCACACTGGATTATGCCTCGCAGCGGCCCCTGCACACGGTATTATGCTCCATAGTGGCCCCTGCTCACGGTATTATGCCCCGCATTGGCCACTGCACACGGTATTATGTTCCACAGCAACTCCTGCACACAGTTTTATGCCCCATATTGGCCCCTGCACACGGTATTATGCTCCATATTGGCCCCTGCACACGGTATTATGCTCCACAGTGGCCCCAGCACACAGTATTATGCTCCATAGTGGCCCCTGCACTGGTATTATGCTCTATAGTGGCCCTTGCACTGGTATTATGCTCCATAGTGGCCCCTGCACTGGTATTATCCTCCATAGTGGCCCCTGCACTTGGTATTATGCTCCATAGTGGCCCCTGTACAGGGTATTATGCTCTACAGTGGTCCCTACACAGGGTATTATGCCCCACAGTGGACCACCCATGAACTATTATTATACTCTGGGGTCTTTTCAGACCCCAGAGTATAATGATTGGAGACCCAGGGGAGAATACAAACATAAAAACCAGAGTTACTTACCTATCCTGGACACTGGTGCACTCCTTGCAGCTTTCGGCCCTGTTTAATTGTGCACACACGTCACGTGATCAGGCCGGCGACGCGACCTGATGACGTCACCAGAGGCCTCAAGCCTGCTCAGAGTTACATCGGATCGCAGGAGGTGAGTAACATTGGTTGTTATGTTCCCTCACCAACCCTAGGCCTCCGATTATTATACTCTGGGGTCTGAATAGGCCCCGGAGTATAATAATAGTAGTATTTGCGGCCTAACTTACCGATACCCGCGGCCGCTCACAGCGGCATCCACTTCCCCTGGGTCCCATAGCAGAAGGGGAAGCGGGGGCGGCCACGAGCAGATGCAGGGTAGGTAAATTAATAGGCCCTGACCTGCCGGGGATACTCCAACAGGTTACGACCTATTTATATATATAAAAAAAAAGCTATACTCACCTGCGATGCCTTGATGCAGCCGCCGCCGCCTCCTCTTCTTGTCCGCGACGTCTGTGTCTCAGCGTAGGCGGCGTGATGACGTCATTGTATCGCCGCCTACGCTGAGATGCGACGTCTTGTAAACCAGCCCAGGACAGGCCGCGCTCAGCTCTGTTTTTTTTTTTTTTTTTTTTTTTTAAAGCGGCTTGTCCTGGGCTGGTTTACATGAAATAGTAAAAATGCCGCCCCCCGGACAGTGCCACCTGAGGCGGCCGCCTCAATTCGCCTCATTAGCGGTGCGCCCCTGGTTATCACACTCAATGGGTTTTCTTATATTCAGCTAGAGAGGGGATCTTTGCCAAAAAGTAAGGGAATTATATAATTGTTATGTAGATAAATTTCTCTATATGTCAGTACATTGCAAACTAAAATATATTTATATAGAGATATTTCTCTACACACCAAAACATTATTAAGGGAAAGAAATATACTAGTGAGAGAGAAAAGTGAAGCGGTAAGAGAACAACAACAACACACTCTAATGGAGCTTGTGGCTCAATCTGTAAGAGTTCATCTTTGTATGCATCATGTACTGCTTTGTACCTAATGAAATAAATAATTGGAACACAGATTTAAATAGATGGAGGGATCTACCAGTAACTTTCTGAAAGTTTTTCTAATTTTTTTTAATGATTGAGATTAACCATTATAAATCACACAATAAAATTAATAATAATATTTAACATGATCACTAAATAGCATCAGTAAAAATGGTGCAATTGTTTATTTTATATGGGGTCTACTATTATTATATGGGGTCTGAATATAAAAACCATGCCCCTTGAAAAGGCCACTCCCACTTTTGCCATGATCTGCCATTGGCAAATGCCCTGTGAAGGGCTCTCCCAGGTTGACCTCTCTACTTTCAAGGTCTGCACCCCAATAGCACCATTACATTTTCACCTTGCAATGGTCAAAGTGTGCGGTCCTTACTATGGAGCATGTGACTGCTTACTAGTGAAAACTAAATTTTCACCTTGCTCTGTTTGATTACTGACTGCCACACTGGCCTCTCCTCCTAGCAAAAATCATTCATGCACTGCACATGCTCCATCTGTTAGCAGGGCCGTTTTAACACATTGATGGGCCCAGTGCAAAGGTTTCATAAGTGCACCCCCCATCACCATCACTTAAACATACCTGACCCACCCAAATTAAAATGGCCCCCACATAATATAATTCCTTCTTACTGGGCCCATATAATATAAGTGGCCACTTATAAATAGTAGTCCCCCCTTATAAGTAATATATCCTGTTCACAGCTAACTGCACCTTTATCAATAATAATTATAAGGCGGTCATTATGAAGAAACTAGAGGGGGACATTAAACTGGGGCAGCTGGAGGAGAACATTAAACTGTGGGGGTAGTTGGATGGGGACATGCCCCCCCTTCATCTGCCCCCAGTTTAATATCCCTCCTCCATCTGCCCCCCTAGTTTAATGTTCCTCTTCATCTCCCCCCAGTTTAAAGTCCCCGTTCATATGCCTCCAGTTTAATGTCCCCCATTCATCTGCCTCCAGTTTAACATAATAAAACACTGATACTCACCTCTCCTCGCTCCCCTACCGCTCTGTGCAGTCTCTTGTCCCGGACTGTTTAGGGAGCTGCAGGCGCAATGTGAGTGACGTCACACAGGAATGTGCTCCACGCAGAGCGGTGAAGCAGGAGATGACGTCATCAGCGGTGCCAGGATGTCCTGCACGGATGGTGATGTATGTAACTATTCTATGGCAGAGCAAGGACTTTATATTTCCCTGACCTGCAGAGGCATAGCTAGGAATTCGGCACGGGGGGGGGGGAAACATATCCAAGAAGTGGGCCACTACATGGGTATACTGATATTATCACTATATAGTGACCGTATAGTGATATATTGGCTGTACACAAGACTCTGCATACAGTTTAATTAAATATAGTACAGGAAAATGTTGTGACTTACATGTGATGTCTCTGACTGAAATTGTTCACATTTCTCATCTCCTCCATCTGTACCGCCATGACCACTTCTTCCAGCTGCAGCTTGTCTCTGTAAAGTTTGTAGCACAGACATCTTTGGCTCCTCACTTTCAGACACCTCACCCACATTTTCCTTGCCTATACAAAGTCCCCATCCTGCTGCTACCCCCAATTATATAATACATTATATAAAAATCCCCTGTAAACGATTGATGCCCCCATATGTATCTTAAATTAACAATTCATTCTTGTGCCCCTTAATTAATACCTCCTGTGTGCCCCCTTAAAGGGATTGTTCGGAATCAGAAATATTAATGCAGGCAGCAGGCCAGGGTTATAAATAAAAATGCACTGACACTTACCTGCATCCCCCTCTCTGTCCCTGCCCTGGGCCAGCCATCACCTTCACTGCTCTATTTGTATACAGAGCCGCTGCAGCACTGATGTCAAGTTGACGAGACCGCTGCAGCCAATCACCGCTCTCTACAGTACAGAAGTATATAGTGTTGGGCTGCCGCGGTTCCACTGTTGTGACATCTTGCTGTAGCCACTCTGTATACAAGCAAAGGTGACAGACACCCCAGTGCAGGCATAGGGGGAAATGTACATTATAATGCTCGTCTGCTGCCTGCTTTAAAATGTATGATAGTACAACCCTTTAAATTAATAGTGCCCCTCGTGTCCCCCCCTAATAATACTCCTGTATGCCCCCTTAAATCAATAATGCCCCGTGTCCCCCATAATAACACTCCTGTATGCCCCCTTAAATCAATAATGCCTCAGCTAATAATGCCCCCTAGTTAAAAATTCTGTATACTCCCTTAAAAGGGTTGTCCAGGAAATACAGAACCAGGGCGAGAGGCCGGGGAAGGTGACACACAAAAAAAAAACAAAAAAAAAAAAAACATACTCACCTGCGTCCAGCATCACCTGGGGACTTGTTCTGGTGGAAGTCCTTGCTGCACGTGGCCTCAGCAGTCACAGGAAAGGACCCAGAACATCACTCGCATAAGTCACTGGTGACGTCATGGGTCCTTTTCCGTGACCGCTGAGGCCACTGATTGGCCTCAGCAGTCATGTGTGGTGAGGACTTCCGCCAGTACAAGCCCCTGGGCGGCCACCAGGCAAGTAGCAATACTCTCCAGTGGCCCCTCGGCAAGAAGTAATATTCTTCAGTAGCCCATAATAGTGTCCCCAGTGACCTTCAGATAAGTAATAATATCCTCAGTGGCCCCTAGGCGAATAATAATATTAATACTAATAATGCTTTCCAGTAGCTCCCAGACAGCTAATAATATTTTCCGATTGCCCCTAGACTCCTAATAATGCTGCCCAGTGGCCCCCCCCCCCAGGCAAATAGCAATGCTCTCCATCAGCCCCCAGAAAAGTAATAATATCACCCAGTGGTCTCTAGGCAAGTGATAATATCCCCAGTTGCCCCCCAGACAAGTAATAATGTCCCCTCAGTGGCCCTCAGACAAGTAATAATGTTTTTAAAGGTATGAAAACATAAAAATGACCCGCCATTTTTATTACGCACAAGGGAAAGCCATAAAAACAAAATAACTGCCTTTAGAATTTTTTTTGTGGCTTTCCAGTACCTCACATTAAGTATTAAATGGAGCTCATAGGAAGTACAATTTGTCCTGCCGGAAAAAAGCTTTCATATGGCTATGTGAATGGAAAAATACAAAATTTATGGCCTTTGGAAGCTGGGAAGAAAGTAAAGGAAAACCAAAAATCAAATACAGTATTTGCTGTGACAGGAAGGGGTTAACAGAGAAAACTCTGTGCAGACAATGAATGAGCAGGGAATGCTGGGAAATATAATCTTGGTACATACTAGAATTGCAACTAAAGGTTTAGTAGATATTGGGCTATAATAGTAGATGTCTAAAGTTCAGTAGAAGAGACGTTCACAAATAATTTTGCAGATTATATTTATCTATAGTTTTACAGTCCTAAATATTTTCTGTGCCATAAAAAAGGCGTACAGATGGACTCTTTAGAATTGTCCTAGATGTTACATAATTTTACACACTCATAATACTATATACTAAATCCTACTAATGAAAATAGCACTGATTATTGCAGAAGGCCATTTTGTATTAAAGTGACATCAGTACTGACAAAAAGTGTCTGCATCTCCTGCTAAACACATTGTAGTGCAGACTGGACTTTGTGATTACAGATTATTTTTCTCATATTTACTTCATTTCATTTGGAAATGTGCTAAATTATTCAGAGTCTTAAACCAAGAAGGAATTTGAGGTTAGTAATGATTTGCATGTATGCAAGAAGAATGATTCAGAATGTTTTCTTACCATTGTGTCCTATACTATACATTTTCAATATCTACAAGATATTTCCAATCACCATGAGTTTAGGAAATATTGTGAGTAAAGGTCACAAGGTGAATCTAGAAGAATGGAAAAGCCCTCAACAATTGTTCCTCCTGTTGTCTTGCCCATTGATTACTGACAGCAAGAAAAATTGGGTAAAAAATGAGAGCATACCCTGACAGAGCAATACAGAAACACGAATAAGAAAATTTGAAAAAATGTGTATTGGATCATTTGCAATGTGGCGATGTAAATGCTTATTTATTAAAGCTGAAGTATTAAACTATTTGCTGTTACAGTTATAGTGCAATGATGTAGTTACTCTCTCTCTATATATATAACTATGTTCACATCTGCATCAGAAGTTCAATTAAGATCCTCCCTCGCAGAAGTCCAATAAACCTCATTATAGTCAATGGGATCCATCGGGATCCATTTGTGTCCATCATATGATGGATCTGACGCCATGGGCATTTCATTTTACATATAATGGAGGAGAAAAACAGAAATCCCAATGGAGATGTGAACACAACCTACATTAGCTTTTTTTAATTGCTTTTTTAAGTCATTTACCAATTTATAGTAAAAAAAAAGATTAAGCTTAGCCCACATATAATTGATTTGTAATTTGCCCAAATTACTTTGCATTATGGTCAAAAGAGCACATCATCCAGTAGATCTAGTACTGTGTTTCAACAGCTCTAGATCTGAAAGGCCTCATGCACAAGGTTGTATTTTATGTTTTTGTGCATGCCCTACATTGTATGGAAGCATAATACAGTATTACCACTGAATACAGAACATGTTCCAGTGCTAATCAACATACCTTTTATTATGTTACTTTTCTAGATTTGGAGAAAAATATCATAGCAAAAACGCCGCAATTTTGCACGGCTTTTTACAGTACCTGCAAAGTGAATGGGATTCTGGCTAATCCCATCCACACATTGCAGAAGAATATCTGCAGCGGACATGCTGCGATTTAAAAAACATTGCGTTTTTGTAAATTACAGCATGTCAACTAACCTATAGAAACGCTGGCATTTCCAAATAGGTATATTTGAAACAGAAAAGCAGTTTTTCCTCTGCAGACTTTCTGTGAAAAGCGAGCGGGAAAAAACGCAATGCCTTTCTGCCACGGTTTTTACCGCATCACTTTTTGGCTGCGGATCACTACATGGGGCCTTAGCCTTAAAGTTATTTGCATATAAGGCAGTTGGTGCACTGGGAACGGACCTTCAGCTCCCTGGTGAACCACTATTGCCACTCAGACCCCTACCATTTCCTGACATCACCACACTGTGTAGTGGAAGTTGATCCACTCACTGTTATGACATCACCCATTGTACTTGAGTGAAAAGAGCAGTGCTTCCAGGGCTGAAGGCCTGCCACCTGTGCATCAACTGCCTCATTTGTATAAGACTTCACGGTTGTTTATCACTGTAATGCAGTGGTAGCAGTGGAATATGCTTGGGGAAAGGACCTCTCACCTCCTCTACTAAGTCCAACTCTGTGCTGCTCTAGGTACTGTTTCAATCCCAGAAATGCCAACTTGACAGTAGAGAACCTAATTAGCATATTGGATGGTGAAACTAACAGCGCCGATTGTTCAGGAATAGTGGGGGCTGAGAAAAAATTCTAACTGCGCCGGAATCAGAGGAGGAGCACCTATAGATCGATGGAAAGAGTTGGAGTTAGTGAAGATGGTGAAAGACCCTCTTTAAGGCATCCTCCAAAAGAATGCTGTGTTAAAGAGATATTCTCTTCTAATAGCATTTCCTTTCTCAAAAAATATCTGCATAATATTGTGTCAGAGAGGTATCATACTGCAGTAAAGTTAAATTCTATATCAGTCCCCTAGAGCCGCACTCTCCATTAATGGTGCGTTATCCCCGTATTTCACTCTCTCTAGGGGAACTCGCCAGGGATGTCCGTTGTCTCCATTACTCTTTGCATTGGCGATAGAGCCTCTTGCTATTATCCTTAGGACAGACCCGGTTTACAAGGGAGTGATTATTGGCACTAAGGAGAAACGGACAGCCCTTTATGCAGACGACCTCCTATTATTTATGTCTGACCCTGCTCATACACTCCCTAGAGCTATGGCAATAATCGATAAATTTGGTATATACTCTGGTCTACGGATAAATTGGGCCAAATCATCATATATGCCCCTTTTTAGACAATCACTGGGAAATATGGGAGAATATATTTGTGGCCTGAAGGTTGTAGATGCCTGTAAATACTTAGGGATCCATATTTCCAATGATCATAGACAATTCCTGAGTTTAAATATATATCCACTGCTTGGTCATTTTCGGGCTAAATTTAGGGTGTGGGGGGCTTTACCCCTGTCCGTTGCAGGGCGGATTAATCTTATTAAAATGGTGGTCCTCCCCAAATGTTTGTATATTTTAGAACATGTGGCTGTGTCAGTACCACAGAAGTTCTTTAAGCAATTGGATTCCATACTTATTCCCTTTATATGGGGCAGTTCGAGGTCTAAATTACGTTTCTCCACATTGCAGCGGCCTAAAGCTATGGGCGGGATGGCTCTTCCTGATATATTTCTATATTATCTTGCTGGTCAACTTCGATATCTTAGGTCCTGGTTGTTGGCGGATCCTCTGCCTGGCCCTGAGGCACATTTAGCATATCATCTACATATACCCAACTTATGGCCGGTTTTGGAACACCCACACCTGTATAGAGGTAGCTTGCTCCCAATCCATACATTGGCAATACAGGTCTGGCAGTGAGCTAAGCAGGTGGCGGCTTATACTGGAGTCCCTACTGAAACTCCGATATGGGATAACCCAGGTTTGACCGAATTATATGCCCTTCCGGATGCACAGAGTTGGAAACAGTTTGGAGTTACGTCCCTGGCTGATATTTATGATCAGGGCGTATTCCGCTCTTTCGACTCTTTGAGTACCCAATTTGGTATCCCTCGAACCCAATTTTTCAGGTTTCTCCAAATTAGACACGCCATGTCCACACAGTTTCCTCCACCGGCTGTCAGCATTTCCACATATCCCCTTATAGGGGTGCTCAGGTCTCAAGATCCCCAGGGCCTTATCTCAGCATTGTATGCCCATCTTATACAGGTCAGGATGTCTCGTCTGGAAGCTCCGGCTCTAACGAAATGGCGCACTCTTATCCCTGCTCTCACAGACGAGACATTTTCTGACCTTTTGGAGTCGGCACAGTTTGTTTCCCCAGCCGCTAATAATAAGCTTATACAAGTAAACATTTTGAATCAAAATTACTTGACCCCTGCACGTCTGCATAAAATGGGACGGCTACAACATCCTGGATGTTTACGGTGCACTGCTAGATATTGTGATTTTTGGCATATGATATGGGAGTGTCCTATAATTAAAGCATTTTGGACTGAGGTCGTGAACTTATTATCAGACATACTGGGGACCCCAATTCCATGTTCGCCTGAAATTTGTCTGTTTGGTATCCTGGATGAGGAAATATGGCCCCATCATACTTGCATCTTTCTGCGAGAATCCCTTTTCCTAGCCAGGAAGGCTATTGCCTTGCGCTGGATGGATCCTCGCCCCTCCTCCCTATCCATGTGGAGGAAATTGGTAAATTCCATTATCCCATATAATAAAATAGTATATAAAGGCAGAGGTTGCCCTGAAAAATTTCAGAAGGTTTGGGGCTCTTGGTGTGACTCACCTCTGACTCTATACACAGCCCCATCATTTCGTAATGCCCTGCACACACTCACTGCTTAGACGCAGGAAGGAGTGTCCAGTTTGAGTTGTATAGTATTTTCCTTATTATCTACTAAGTCTCCCTGGAGTTCTGCCATAGGAAGTATTTATTAGGATATCTTGTTTGTATATGTGTGGGGTTTTTGTATATGCCTTTGCTCCCTACAGGTTGATTTGGACTCTGTGTTTCTTTTGGCTCCCTTGCCTGGATTCTCTCCTGGACGATTTGTATCTGATATTTACATCTACCATGGACTATGCAGCACTGTTTTGGTTCTTTTTGTCTAGTTTCTGATATGTCTTTGTACAACTTTTAGAATATGTCCTTTGTTATTCCTTTTTAAGCTTGTACTATTGATGTGTAATTTGTTGTACGATTGTTCAATAAACCGAGTTTAAAAAAAAAAAAAAGTTAAATTCTATGGCTCTGAAGTACACGACTGGTCATGTGCATGGAGCTTTAGTCATAGCAGTCACTTGATAAGGATCACTATAGAGAACTCTGTACAATGTTGGGGCTTATGTAGGCCTGCATATGAGTAGGCACAGTGAAAGGAAAAGTCATTAACTGGGACCTACGCATTGGTGCTCCATTCACAAGGAGGTTTATGGGCGACTTTCCGTACCCTGTCCTCCTGATCACAGGGGGATCAGGTGTTCAGGCCCCCCAGGGATCGGACACTTATCCTTTGACCAGTGGATAGGGAATAAGTATCCATAATGGCACAATGCCTTTAAGCTTAGAGGGGTTTTCCAAGACTTAAATATTGATGATCTATCCTTAAGAAAGATCTTCATTAGTAAATTGGTGGGGGTCCAACTCCAATTCCCAAAACCACGCCAAATGGCTGATTTAAGGGGTTGTGGCGAATGGGCAAGTGCTGTAGTCTCTCCATTGTGTACAGGGCTCCCACCATGTCATATAATGTTCAACTGTGCAGCGGCTGTGCCTAGTATTACAGCTCGCTCTTGTATACATAAATGGGACTGAGTTGGAGAATGATCATTTAACTGATGGATGTGATGTCACAGTAAATACGAAAAGGCTGCAGTACTTGCCTGAGCGTTGTGTCAGCTTAACAGTAGGGGTGCTGGGAGATGGACCCCCACCAATCTGATGCTGATGACATAATTTAAGTCCCCTAAAATCTCTTTTAGGCTAAGGCCCCACATAGCAGGTCACAGCAAAAAAGCGTTGTGGGAAAAACCACGGCAATTTTCCTACAGCGCTTTTCACAGAAAGTCGGCTGAGGTTTCTTCTGCCGACTTTCTGCTTCCATTATACCTATAAGGAAACTGTTGGCATTTCCGTAGGTATAATTGACATGCTGCGATTTCCAAAACCGCAACGGTTTTGGAAATTGCAGCGTGTCCACTGCGCATATTTTTCACAAGGTGTGAATTGCATTACTTTTTTGCTCCTTCTTTCCCGACAGGAAGCCTCTCTCTAGCACAGGATGGAATGCTTCTCTTCCTTTCTATGTTGAGAAATCATCAATTCCCAATATTCTCATACTGCAGGGGTCTGGGAGGAAGGACAGAGACAAGTGAGCCCTAATCTCACCCCAGCCACTGTCCCTTCCTATTGCCTCAGTTTACCCTAAACAGTAAAGGGACAACTTGAAGACGAGCCCTATACTGAGTAAAATGACACACAGAACAAAACAAACAACAGAGAAGAATGGTAAACAAGCCAGGGGTCACAACCAGAGAAGCAAAAGTGGTACCAAATTGAAATCCAAGACAGTAGTCACAAGGCAAGCCAAAGGTTAGAGATAATAACAAGGTCAAAATCAAAGGTACAAAGAAAGCAGGCAAAGTCAGTGCAATAACCAGCAACTTGCTGTGAAAGTGGCATCCCGTATATAGGAAGTCTGGGCCCAGCCCCAGACCTGATAGGTACACAGGCTGTCAATCACACAGGCAAGGTAAAGATTAACTCTATGCGGTCCAGAGAGAAACAATGCTCAGAACACGGGTGTGGCTGGAAATCCATTACACAGCAAGGGAACTAGGACCGTGTTCAGACTAAGCATCCAGAATCCTAAGCAAAGAATCAAACTGAGGACGCCTCCTACGCCGCAGCGTGCGAGCAGAGGGTGGCGCAGAGACCCGAACAGGCAGAGACATAACAGATATATGTAGAACATCCTGCATATGTTACCACTCATGGCAGGGATTCCAACTGCCACTTTTTAGCACGATAATGCTCACCAAGGCACAACAATGGTTTCCTAGGAATTTCTCTACAAGATTAACCTCCTTAGCCTGCCAGGTCACCAGATTTACAGTGGGTACGGAAATTATTCAACCCCTTTAAATTTTTCACTCTTTGTTTAATTGCAGCCATTTGCTAAAAGCAAAAAAGTTCATTTTATTTCTCATTAATGTACACTCAGCACCCCAGCTTGACAGAAAAAAAAAAAGAAATGTAGATATTTTTGCAAATTTATTAAAAAAGAAAAACTGAAATATCTCATGGTCATAAGTATTCAAACCCTTTGCTCAGTATTGAGTAGAAGCACCCTTTTGAGCTAGTACAGACATGAGTCTTCTTGGGAATGATGCGACAAGGTTTTCACATCTGGATTTGGGGATCCTCTGCCATTCTTCCTTGCAGATCCTCTCCAGTTCCGTCAGGTTGGATGGTGAACGTTGGTGGACAGCCATTTTCAGTTCTCTCCAGAGATGCTCAATTGGTTTGAGGTTAGGGCTCTGGCTGGGCCAGTCAAGAATGGTCACAGAGTTGTTCCGAAGCCACCTCGTTGTTATTTTAGTTGTGTGCCTAGGGTCATTGTCTTGTTGGAAGGTCATAAGTATTCAGACCCTTTGCTGTGACACTCATATTTAACTCACATGCTGTCCATTTCCTTCTGAAATGAACTTTTTTTCTTTTAGCAAATGGCTGCATTGAAACAAAGAGTGAAAAATTTAAAGGGGTCTTAATACTTTCTGTACCCACTGTATAGTCAATAAAGTTTTTATAGGACCAGCTGGGATGCCAGCTTTACAAACCTGCAAGTATGCCGGATTTACAAGCTCTGCTGAAACACACAAATGTGCCACAGGATACCATATGGAACCTGTTTGCCTCCATGCCAAACCATATCTCATATTGTATCCAGGTTAGTGGTGTGCTAAGTGTATGCCTCTTAATCATTTTAGTGCATCTCGGTGGTCTGTGCAAGGGCTAAGTTTGAGGGGGAAAATAGGGCATGTGCCTCAGGTGCTGGTTGTCAGGGGGTCACCAACAGGTCACTTTTATGTATTTAGCACTAAGCTTTTGCCCTGGGTGAAGGAATTGGTGCAAATTGCAGCCATTGGTTTCAGTAGTTTTTGTGGTGTATTGTTAAAATAGTTGCACTTTGAAGGCTTCATGCTCTTAAAGAATGATGTGCATGTTGGAAAAAAAATAAAAAATGGGACAATGTTTGAGCCTTTTTTTAAACCAGAAAAATGGCATATGAGTAATGATAATTTCCTCCATTTTATTTTTCTCAAGGATGCTTGACTGTCTAGAAAAAGGAGGTGCACCTCAATGACCACGTACATGGTGTGCTGTCAGTCATTAATAGTCATTCTTTATGTTTTATGGAAACAGCTTTAGAAGAACATTACACACTTGTGGCCTCAACAATCATGACAGATACTTCATTCCTCGACAAAGTTTTCAGAATCTTTGAACTAAAATGGCTCAGAAAATACGCTCTCTATATATGTCACTTGGTTTGTGCAAAAAGCATTGCCTCTGTTGCTATGAAGATTTCAGAAGAAATTAGGTTCATCAAAGCTTAGCTCTAGGGAATGAATGCCAGTGAGCCTGTGGGCACATGTGACATTTAAGAAATTACCGCAGTGACAGTAGATGGATTCTCTTTATTGTAAATTCCTCACTTTTTTATTAACTAAAAATTGGAGCTACCATTTTCCATATCCCTGGAGCATTGAGGAGCATATGAGCTGTTTGAGCTCTGTGATTGTTGCTTTTTTCACGGTTTTCAAAGGCGGCTGCAGTAGTACAGTACATTCCAGTATAGTGTAACAGTGCTCTTTATATGAGGGGTTAGATATGAACACATCTGGAGCTTTTTGGCAGGTCATACCATTTATCTATTATTAGTGAAGGTTCTATTTCCATATAAGTTTACAGTGGGTACAGAAAGTATTCAACCCCTTTAAATGTTTCACTCTTTGTTTCATTGCAGGCATTTGCTAAAAGCAAAAAAGTTCATTTTATTTCTCATTAATATACACTCAGCACCCCATCTTGACAGAAAAAAATAGAAATGTAGATATTTTTGCAAATGTATTAAAAAAGAAAAACTGAAATATCTCATGGTCATAAGTATTCAGACCCTTTGCTCAGTATTCACTAGAAGCACCCTTTTGAGCTAGTACAGCCATGAGTCTTCTTGGGAATGATGCAACAAGTTTTTCACATCTGGATTTGGGGATCCTCTGCCATTCTTCCTTGCAGATCCTCTCCAGTTCCGTCAGGTTGGATGGTGAATGTTGGTGGACAGCCATTTTCAGGTCTCTCCAGAGATGCTCAGTTGGGTTGAGGTTAGGGCTCTGGCCGGGCCAGTCAAGAATGGTCACAGAGTTGTTCCGAAGCCACCCCTTTGTTATTTTAGCTGTGTGCTTAGGGTCATTGTCTTGTTGGAAGGTGAACCTTCGGCCCAGTCTTAGGTCCAGAGCACTCTGAAAGAGTTTTTCTTTCAGGATATCTCTGTACTTGGCCGCATTCATCTTTCCTTCAATTACAACCAGTCGTCCTGTCCCTGCAGCTGAAAAACACCCCCATAGCATGATGCTGCCACCACCATGTTTCACTGTTGGGATTGTATTGGGCAGGTGATGAGCAGTGCCTGGTTTTCTCCACACAAACCGCTTAGAATTAACGCCAAAAAGTTCAATCTTCATCTCATCAGACCAGAGAACCTTATTTCTCATAGTCTGGGAGTCCTTCATGTGTTATTTGGCGAACTCTATGCGGTTTTCATATGTCTTGCACTGAAGAGAGGCTTCCTTCGGGCCACTCTGCCATAAAGCCCCGACTGCTGGAGGGCTGCAGTGACAGTTGACTTTGTGGAACTTTCTCCCATCTCCCTACTGTATCTCTGGAGCTCAGCCACAGTGATCTTTGGGTTTTTCTTTATCTCTCTCACCAAGGCTCATCTTCCACGATTGCTCAGTTTGGCTGGACGGCCAGGTCTAGGAAGAATTCTGGTCGTCCCAAACTTCTTCCATTTAAGGATTATGAAGGCCGCTGTACTCTTAGGAACCTTGAGTGCTGCAGAAATTCTTCTGAAACCTTGGCCAGATCTATGAATTGCCACAATTCTGTCTCTGAGCTCATTGGACAGTTCCTTTGACCTCATGATTCTCATTTGCTCTGACATGCACTGTGAGCTGTGAGGTCTTATATAGACAGGTGTGTGCCTTTCCTAATCAAGTCAAATCAGTTTAATTAAACAAAGCTGGACTCCAATGAAGGAGTAGAACCATCTCAAGGAGGATCAGAAGGAAATGGACAGCATGTGAGTTAAATATGAGTGTCACAGCAAAGGGTCTGAATACTTATGACCATGTAATATTTCAGTTTTTCTTTTTTAATAAATTTGCGAAAATATCTACATTTCTGTTTTTTTTCTGTAAAGATGGGGTGCTGAGTGTACATTAATGAGAAATAAAATGAACTTTTTTGCTTTTAGCAAATGGCTGCAATGAAACAAAGAGTGAAAAATTTAAAGGGGTCTGAATACTTTCCGTACCCACTGTATGTAAAGAACAGTATAGAAAATTCTGCAAGAATATAGGATGTTGATTTTGAAATAGTTAATCCTAACAAATTCTGAGGCATTTTCACATGTGTCTTATAAGAATGTAGGATCCTAATCTGACATTTAACCTGATAAGGAAGATACATGCTATTTGCCTAATGGCATAATATCATGCTCTTTTTAACACCTTTTCACACTTAACATGTAAAAATGTCACCAACTTCTTTCCCTAGTTCACGACCCCACCACCCCAATTTCCCCCAGATCCTATTGAAAAAAATCTTTATAAAACTCTTATAACTAGGGCTTCACCATGTCTGTAAATTTGGAAAAAATTTCAATAAAGACAAGTAAAATAAAATAACACCGACATGAATATTCAGCATTGCTGCTCCAGTGTCTCCAGTACTCCACCAATCTTTGCTTACTTTGCAGTAAAGACGTACCCATACATCGATATGATGTCTGCAGCCAATCACTAGCCTTAATGCTCTCACGTCATACATGCAGGCAACACCATTGAGACCCATAAATAACTGCAGCAGTCACATGTATATACAGCACATAATCACTGTGGCATCCTCAGGATATGAATACAGTTGCTTACACTAGTACCTATGAGAGGGCACATTTATTTATGAGGGTGCACTATTACTTAAAAGGGGCACTACTACCTAACTGTACTATTATACCCTTTCTGTGCCAAAATAGCAATAGTAACCCCTCCCCCCACATAATAAAATACCTACCTCTATTATTCCCTAGGAGGCACAAAGAAGCATAATGACATTGTAGGGGGAATACATTTGGGCTTTCTTACTGTGTTGGGGCAAGAAAGCGAGCATTATTGTTGTCAATGCTGCTATATTACTCTTTAGGGATCACAAAGGTGGGGTTATTACTTTGTATGGAACGTATTGGTGGGCACTTTTACTGTGTGTGAGGCACTAAGATCATTATTAGTGGTTGGAACCTAAAAAGGCCACTATTACAGTACATTACATTACAGTACATCAGTAGTGGATTATAATATGGAATTTTTGGGTGGTTGCCCAGGGCACATGGCCACCCAAATTTCTCGCCAACTTCAACAAGTTTATGCCATTTAAAAGTGGCCTGACCTAATAGCCTCTAGCAGGGGGAAAGGGGCAGAATGTTTGAGAATTTGGGCAAAATGTATGGAATTTCAAAATTTACTTGCATATTTGATTTTCAGAGATAGGTTTGAAATTGATGGACCACTGAGGGGGGGGAGGGGAAGTTTGGTGGGGTACATTTGGGGATATTATGAATTATATAGACTGTTATTGTGTATCTATATTTTATTGTGATATTGCAGTTCAGAGATGTATTAGAATACAATAAGTTCCCCTCTTTACGTATAAATAAGGAATTTAAAGAAAAAGAAATGGCAGTAGAAAATTACATGTACCTGTAAATACACGCACAGCTGTAACTAGTCTTTACCCGTAGCGGCAATTAATGAAATCGGCAGCTACGGGTAAAAAATATTATACGAGAGATTTCATTAATTGCCGCTCTGTGGGTGTGGTGTATGTCGCATCCTGTCCGTGCCCAGTGAATTACGTGGGTAAAACGAAAAGGGAATTATGTCGTAGGATATTAGATCATGTGGGATATATTAACAGGAGAGAAGAACGTCCCCTGAGTTTACATTTCTGGAGCAAACATGGAGGTGACCCATCTACATTGAGATTTCAGGGCATTGAGTTAGTACGCAAATCACCACGAGGAGGAGATTGGGATAGGGCAATTTTGAGGAAGGAAGCGGAATGGATATTTAGGTTTGACTGTGTCAAACCTAGAGGCCTCAATGATTTGATATCCTTTGCGCCATTTATTGAAGAAAGATGAATAGGGGTGAGAAATATGGGAGTAGTATCGTGTCATTTATTGCCCCGTATTTAGATGGGTAGACATTAAGGGGTCTCTCTTCCGCTATCTTTTGCATTGCCTGAATCTAGGTGGTGAGGTACGATTTACAATATAATGTTGTGGTGATTGATGGGTCGTAGCTATGATGTACGGTAGTTTTGGTACGCAATCAGAGGGTTGAGAAATAGAAAAGAGTTAGAGTTGTAGGGATTGACCATTAGGAGGTATGCAAATGGATCTGAGTGGGATGGTTAGGTTATCTATAGTTTGGGGAACAATAAGGGAGAGCCCACTGTATGTGAACTATGATAGGTAGATTTATGATCCATCCGCTGTCACGGTCTGGGGTTATACCTAACCTTCGACTCCTTTAGAGTACGGTTGTGATAGGATAATATGGATCCGGATTGAACTCTGTTTTGGATATCTCCCCTCTGGTTTTATGACCTGGTATATGGAGGAATGGAGGTTAAGTATACAAAATTACCAGTTGGCCCTTGATCATCGGAATGGCTGAGACGCAGCGGCCTGATGATCAGCAGCTTATGTAGATTAGGTAAAAATCAAATGTGAATCAGTAGATTCACCGCCTAGCGCTGGATCACTGGAATTGTTTACATTCAGTGGTCACATGATCGGCAGTCACATGAACCCAGCAGAGGACTGAGGTGGACACACCCCCTAGGAGGCGTGATAGGTGGAGTGAGCTAGTGATTTCTATTGGCTCACTGCAGACAGCATTAGGAAAGGGGGTGGCACTGAATGAATGGGCTGACCTTTATAAAGCAGGCAAGGCTCAGTGTGGCGTCGGCTACTCTATACACTGGCGCACACCATCAGTGCTCCAGGAACTGCAGTTGTAACTGCATTTTTGAAAAATATTTATAGCAGCTTAGACCAATTGATAAGTTTATTAGCATTGGCTCCTGATGAACCTGATACAGATAACACAGGGGAAACGCGTAGAGCAAGTTTAGTTTCTATTTTCTATTTTTGAGTTAGTTGACCACAAGCCATACCACTTGGGGGCATGAAGGACTGACAGGAGACTGGGGCAGTCTGAGTAGCCTGGAGATTAGTTGGTGGAATTTGAGTCACTAATGGAAATGGTAGCTGTATATCCCTGGAGTCAACATAGGGGATATCAGTAATGGCTGCAATATAGGTGTTTATTGAGTATAAGGGTCAGAATATCATAGTTTCCCTTATGGTTATAACATTTTAATGACAGGAAATGAAGTTACTGTGACCTGTACCTAGATTACTGGCATATGTACATACTACAGACTAGGGTTGTGGAGGTATATCATGGCTGTGCAGGAGTCTAGTCAGTGATGCTTTACAAATTATGTGTGTGGGGACCAGGTGTTTGGGTTTTCCTAGCACTAAGAGCAACTGACAAAATACTGATCTGTTGTATGATGCAGCCGTGATACTATAACCTTAGTCTAAGGGTGCTGAAAGTATCTAATTACACCCTAGGTCCAGTGGAAAGTTGGAGTGTGAATACTGTCTAACATTTAAATCCTGAATAAACTTTGAATAGGCAGGCACAGACCACATTGATCTGTCTTTTAGTAGATTAGTGGACGTCCTTTGTGTATTTTTTATATTAAAATATTAAAAGTTAAGTTTTATCGTTTGAAACCATTTATTTTCTGTGAGATCTGTTGCTGAACAGTGTGGCTTCCTCTTATCCAACCCAAAGTATATTATAGTTTGTTTGTTCTACCTTTTTTTGTTTTTTAAAATGAATGACTTTTTTCATATTTATGCAGCTCTACTTTGCACAACACAGTGTGGTTGCAGAATACACTGGCAAAATATGATTCCACATGTATTTTGTGTGCAAACCCTTTGTTTAAAATAGATTTCAACTTAACTAATCATTTTTCATTTTTACGCAGCTAATGTTTGCAGACTCCTTGCAAAACTCCCAAAAGTAAGTATTCTAAATGCACATTTTTCATCAGGGACAGGCAGACTGTAGGTCAAGGGAATATAATATATTGTATCATCTAATTTAATCTGGGGATGGGGGCACATTTTAGACTAAAAGTATGTTTTATCTAGCATCCTCCATTTTTGGCCTAGCTTGTAAAGCATATTTTTGAATACATGTATATGTTTTATATAGCATCCTGCATTTTACATCAGTAAATGTAAACGTGTTGGGCCAAGGCATCTTTGGCCCTCCCTGCTCCTCCCACATTCTGGTATTTAGCAGCAAGGTACCATACCTATACAAGAACTACACTCTAAACTCAGTAAAAAAAAAAAAAAAAAAAAAAAGAAAATACAGCACCAGAAGTACACTAACCACATTACCACGATCAATTACAAAGTCAATTGATCCCAAGGCATACATTTGTACTGTATGGAATGACTATTCTCAATATGGCTAGGACTTGTTGTTTCACAAACAAGAATGTTACTACTCATCGTCAATTTGCAGATCATACAAGGACTACAGAAATGATCAAACACAGAATAAACATTTACAGAAGAATCATAGGTAAAGCTTCTTCTGTAAGTTGTTTGCTTTCATTTCTTCTCCGACTGATCCACACCTTCATGATGAATTCTCTCTGCAGTGATTCTTTTTTGCAGATTTTATTGCCATGATGTTTTCACGTTGCTCACTGACATATAGTGCTACATAAATATAATTGCTCTATACACTGTGCCCCTGAATATAGTAGCTCCACGCACTCTCCACTGAATATAATAGTGCCCTCTGAATATAATGGTGCTATGGTATTATGCCATTGTATGGTATACAGAGTGTTCCCTAAATATAATAGTGCTATTCACTTTGCCTACATAACAAAATCTCCACAGTGTCAGCTAATTTAAAAATGACCTAATTGTGTCCCCGGTTGAAAATGCCATGGTCGTGTCCGAATAATAACAAAAATGCCCTCTTCCGCTATTAAAAAATACCTCACTGTGCTCACTGAATGAACAATTTTAACACTTTATGCCTTAAAATAATTCCCCTACTCTACCCTTTTAAAATAATGCCCCCCCCCCCCCACACACTGTACCCTCCGATTAAAATAATGCCTCTACCATGCTCTTTCATTAAAATAATGTCCTCACTGTGCCCCCTGGTTATCAAACACAGTTCCTCTATTGTAACCACTGATTAATTGTGCTCCCCCTGATCCCACATAGTGACCACGTCAGTACGTAATACTTAATACTCATCTTCCAACGTATCTCTGCCGTCACTCCACCCAGTCACTCCACTTGTTACGCAAACAGTGTAATGACATAATCGTACTTCCTGCATCTTTGAAACAGCACCACATAGAGGTGCAAGGAACCTAGCAAGTCTCCCATGGACCTGGAAGCAACAGCATTGTCTGTATATTGAATTGTATCCATGTATTAAAGACACAGATACAAGTGAACACAAGGAATGGGAACCAGCACAGAGGAACAGCAGACAGTGGGGCACATTTATCAATACTGTCTATCTTTGCACTGTCATAAACAATGAATCCCATTCATAGTTTTAGACATATTTATGGATCTGTAATACGGACCTTCATAAATATGGAGTGTTTCTAGAAGCTCCAAAATTCTGGCTCACCATGAGACAAATCTTTGGCGCAAAAATGGAGACAAATATTTGGCGCAAAACATGTAGCTAAAATCTGTAGACAAAAATCTTAACTTGCAGGCTGTAAGGAACAAATATTTGCCGCATGCATCAAAGACCCTACAAGTCTTGGTATAGTAAAAGCAGACAAAAATCATCTCTCACTTATTGAGGAGACAAATATGTGGCGCACAATGGGAATATTTGGCGCACAAAGTAAATTGTTGTAAATTCTTTACATCACTTTAAAGTTGGTCTACTTTGCACAGGAAATCTGAGCTATATTCGTTCCTTTCCGTTTCATAAATGTGTCGTACAGTGAGACACTTCTAAACCGCGCCCATTCTGGTGCACATTTTGCAAAAGTGTTTAGCCTGCTGTATTTTTATTTTCTCTCTGGTGCAAACTGTTCAAAAATATGTCGTAAATGCTGTGCACTATGAATTTTGGCCCAAATGTAGACAAAAAAGTGTCGGACTTGTATTGATAAATGTGCCCCAGTATGTGCACCCCTAAGGTCGGGCATGGCTAACGGACAAATTGAACAACTGAATAACAATTAGTAGTCCAGTTTAGTGAGCAGTATCACTATTGCTTGGCTAATATATAGGTATAGTCAATAAAGTGTTCGATAGAGAGATGACACAACGTTGTAATTTCTTTCTTTCTTTATTATATTATGTATTTCATTACACCTTCTAGATTGTATATGTACATTATGGCATTAAATTTTACTTTTAATGACTCTACCATTCTTTTGTTAAAGCAGTAGAAATGACAAAGACTATATATAGGAATTTATTGCAGCATGGCATAGTGAATATAGAAATAATTATGCATAATTTTTCTTGCATTCTAATGTACAGGTGCCTATTGTATGCAAATTATAGTCTATAAAAAGATTTTCTAAGAAAGTAACAGTCTTCACTTTTACAGTCCTCACCAAAGGGAAAACTACTTGTTGTTAATACATACAGCTTCTCGGAGCTTTTTGATTAGAGGAAGAAATAAGAAAAATAATTTAAATATAATAATATACCAGTATACTGTACCTTGACAGTATGGACCTATGCTAATGTCAAGTATCTTCTTGGCCATCAAATATTGAAATCACTGACTGAATTTTGGGTGTTGAATATTTATAGCGAATCATTACAAAAAACATCACAATTATTAGGTTAAAATATGTTGAATTGTGTGTGTATTGTGCTTTTATTAGTAGTTATCCTGAATTAGGAGGCAACAGCACCCCACCTGTCCATAAGTTGGTGTGGTATTGCATTTCAGACCTTCAATGGAGCTGAGCTGCATTTCTAGAGACAACCTACTAATGGCTAGGTGCAGGGCTGCTTCTGCAGCAAACCTGCCATATTTTTCTAAACGTAGAAACCCCTTTTAAATAGTTTCCACTTTTCATATTGTACCAAGATGCATTTAACCGCCAATAGCGATGACTTAAAACATTACGAAGCATTAGTTTATGTGTCAGAGATATAAAACTTTTCAGAGATGACAAAGTCAGGCTAAAAGTTACGGGAGCTGCCCAAACAATACACTTATTAACAAGATACAGGTCAAGTGTAAACTGGTTGGATAATTAAGTTTTAATTATTTGAGCTAAACCTGTTGGTTTTCTGTACACATTGAGTAATCATTGTAGTAATGATATTGACTTTTCACCCCAATTAGAAATAATTGTTTTCTGGAAAATAGAATGTACGCTATTTCTGTTTATAGAGCTGGTTAAAACCCAAAGACAAATTGGCCACAGTCTGGCAAGAAACATGACAAGTGAGTAGCACAAACCTGACCATATCATTTCAATCAATTTACTATAATGTTAATAAAGTGGCTACAGAGTTAAATTCTATGTGTATTATGGAATTAGCTCCACTACGGTCAATGAAAACAGTCTTGCTCTGAGATAGCTAAGTGATTTTGTTTCTTTCTTAGTTTTAACACAATGATGTACAAATTTGCTCCTGGTCCTTAAAGTAGCCCCTAAGAGTTTTTACTATTAGGAAGAGGCAATAACTATGTGATGTAGCAGTTACAACTGTAGACAAAGATATTTTGCTGTACAATTTACCAATTTCTTAATTCATAAGGGTATATATCTAAGGGTATGTCCATATCTGCACAGTCTCTGTTATAGATGGAGAATAAGTTAAACATCAGATTTTTAAACTGGCAGATACCAACGGAGCCCAAAAAATCCCATTGTCTATGATAGGGTCCTTTGGGCTGTCACTGATCAGCGTCTGTCAGATTATTTTCAACAGTGGGTACAATGGGGGTATTATTTTAATCAAAGGGCACAGTAAATGGCATTATTTTAATGAAAGGGCATGGTGGGGGCATTATTTTAACCAAAGGGTCCACCAGATTTGCACCAAAGCTCAAGAAATCAAACCAATACCTTTGTTTTATTATATGCTGTGTAGTGGTTTTGTAGGAGTGTATTACTCCCATATTCTGGCCTAACAATGTAATGACCTAAATTAACAACATCAAAACATCCATACAGAAATGTGCATGTCCTTCTTAGCCTTCCCTCTTGGCTTAAAGAGGACCTTTCATGTCCTCATGCACCAGCGGGTTAATATACTGCTAGAAAGCCGACAGTGCGCTGAATTTCCTATTATGTGCCCCGGGGCTAGAGAAATTGGTGCCGTTAGTTTTCTGCCCATCATCAGAAGGGCGTTCCTGACAGTTTAGCTGGGTTGTGAGGAACGCACTCCCTGACAGTACTTGTCCATAGACTTTTACAGGGGGGGAGTTCCTCACAGCTCAGCGTCATCGCTGGGCAGTAAGAAACGCCCCCTCTGACAGTACAGGGCTATAGATGAGTCGGCTTTCTATCAGTATATAAAACCGCATGTGCCTGAGGACATGAAAGGTCCTCTTTAAGCTATTTCAAAATTAGATTAATTAAATTAATAGAAATGTAATGTTTATGTCCACATTCCTGAACAACTTGTCCTAGAAAAACAAGGCATCTTGTGTATAATACCCATAATTACACTAATAGTTAGAATTGCAGAAAAAGCAAAAGCCAGAAAGCTGTAAATGGTATTGATGTGGTGGTCAGGAGGTTAAGGGGCCTTTTTCTCCTTTGTCGTCTTACACTAGGTTCACACCTGCGCTCAGGTTACCATTCTTTGGGTACGCTTGAGGACCTGAAAAACGGAAACCCAATCCACTTAAAAAGCGGTTACCCACAGAAACCCACGGACCCCATAGGCTATAATGGGTTCCGCCAGGTTTCCGCCCGAAAAATGAGGAGAGAAAAGTCCTGCTTGCAGAACTTTTCTCTCCACATTTTTCAAGCGGAATGGGGGATGGAACCCCCGAACGGTTACACAGCGCAAGTGTGAACCGAGGCAGATTTTGGAAAAGTGAAACCATTGTGGCCTTTGGGCTTTTATGTGCCACTGGCTGTATATATGTTATTTTATGTTTATGTACAGTGCCTTGCAAAAGTATTCGGCCCCCTTGAACTTTTCAACCTTTTGCCACATTTCAAGCTTCAAACATAAGGATACAAAATTTTAATTTTTTGGTGAAGAATCAACAACAAGTGGGACACAATCGTGAAGTGGAACAAAATTTATTGGATATTTTAAACTTTTGTAAAAAATAAAAAACTGAAAAGTGCAGCAAACTCACTCCAGAAGTTCAGTGAGGATCTCTGAATGATCCAATGTTGTCCTAAATGACTGATGATGATAAATATAACCCACCTGTGTGTAATCAAGTCTCCGTATAAATGCACCTGCTCTGTGATAGTCTCAGGGTTCTGTTTAAAGCGCAGAGAGCATCATGAAGACCAAGGAACACACCAGGCAGGTCCGTGATACTGTTGTGGAGAAGTTTAAAGCCGAATGTGGATACAAAAAGATTTCTCAAACTGTAAACATCCCAAGGAGCACTGTGCAAGCGATCATATTGAAATGGAAGGAGTATCAGACCACTGTAAATCTACCAAGACCCAGCCGTCCCTCTAAACTTTCATCTCAAACAAGGAGAAGACTGATCAGAGATGCAGCCAAGAGGCCCATGATCACTCTGGATGAACTGCAGAGATCTACAGCTGAGGTGGGAGAGTCTGTCCATAGGACAACAATCAGTCATACACTGCACAAATCTGGCCTTTATGGAAGAGTGGCAAGAAGAAAGCCATTTCTCAAAGATATCCATAAAAAAGTCTTGTTTAAAGTTTGCCACAAGCCACCTGGGAGACACACCAAACATGTGGAAGAAGGTGCTCTGGTCAGATGAAACCAAAATCGAACATTTTGTCCACAATGCAAAACGATATGTTTGGCGTAAAAACAACACAGCTCTTCACCCTGAACACACCATCCCCACTGTCAAACATGGTGGTGGCAGCATCATGGTTTGGGCCTGCTTTTCTTCAGCAGGGACAGGGAAGATGGTTAAAATTGATGGGAAGATGGATGGAGCCAAATACAGGACCATTCTGGAAGAAAACCTGTTGGAGTCTGCAAAAGACCTGAGACTGGGACGGAGATTTATCTTCCAACAAGACAATGATCCCAAACATAAAGCAAAATCTACAATGGAATGGTTCACAAATAAACGTATCCAGGTGTTAGAATGGCCAAGTCAAAGTCCAGACCTGAATCCAATCGAGAATCTGTGGAAAGAGCTGAAAACTGCTCTTAACAAACGCTCTCCATCCAACCTCACTGAGCTAGAGCTGTTTTCCAAGGAAGAATGGGCAAGAATTTCAGTCTCTCGATGTGCAAAACTGATAGAGACATACCCCAAGCAGCTGTAATAGCAGCAATAGGTGGTGCTACAAAGTATTAACTTAAGGGGGCCGAATAATTTGGCACACCCCACTTTTCAGTTTTTTATTTTTTACAAAAGTTTAAAATATCCAATAAATTTCATTCCACTTCACGATTGTGTCCCACTTGTTGATTCTTCACCAAAAAATAAAAATTTTATATCCTTATGTTTGAAGCCTGAAATGTGGCAAAAGGTTGAAAAGTTCAATGGGGCAGAATACTTTCGCAAGGCACTGTACGTATTTGCAGCTTCCTATTTGTGTTCCCCCTTGGTATTTCTCCACTGACTACTCCTACTACTAATCACAAGCTACTTGGCAGGGCTTGGAGACTCTAAGTCTCCAGAGAACTGTTACACTTTGGTAGTTGTAGTGTTTGCTGGCATTTAACAAGAGAAGCTGTATTCCTGGATCCATTTGGCATACATGTATATGGCCCAGGGACTTCATTGTGTTCTGCCCCCAAGTCTCTAAACACTGGGAGTGGCAGAGTATATTACTTTTTTGGAGTGGAGTTAAGGCACCCCATCACCATCACAGTCTGGGCATCCCTCATCCCAAGCCTGGGTGTAGCCAAACAGCAGGATACTACTACCACTAACGGGAAGCTGCATGACTTGCATGTTCTGAGTTCTATGAGTAAAGTTTCAATTTGGTTCAACTGAGTCATTCCTGCGCTTACCTTCAGGGGCCTTCCAAACACCACCACATGGCTCATGGTGAGAAAGGACCCCTTTCCAACTGGAAGCACCTCGGGAGAACAACTACCACCACCAACAGGTACAACGCAGGCCACCCTCATCAGTGTTCGGCCTGGGAAGTGGGCTGGAGGAGTTTGGTGCACTCGACCTATCCTATGACATGACCACCATCACTACTACTCCCATTCTCTGGTTGCCTCCACTGCGTTGCACCAAGCATGCTCTATGGCATGACCCTGCACAGACACAACTGTATGCTCTGTATGCAGGTTATGAAGCACTGTTCAGTACAATATAAGTAAGAGTGCCTGTGCACCACTCTGGCAGTCCAGATCTGGCGGTGTTATGCGTGACAACTTATGTGACGTTCTCTGAAGTGCAGACAATGCATCATAGATGCCTTAATAAGTAAGTACTTTTCTGTATATTGTTCTGCCACTTCACCCTGACTGTTGCTAAAAACTTAAATGTAATAACTGTTGCTAGTGCACGTTCATAAAGAACTAACAGCACCTGTTTCAAGGATCATAGGGAAGGGGCTATGCAGCAAACTTTTATTTAAAGGAAGGTGCTGAAAAGATACTTGCTCAAAGACGTTAAACCTTGTTTGTGCAACTTCTGCATATACTGTATATCTGCTGTCTGGAAGGAGATGCTTATTGTTATTGTTGATTGCCGAATTGTGTGAATAAAGATACAGCTTACCTGCAGAAAGGGAATGTAGATCCTTTGGCCACTTTTGACCACTATTTACAGTCCACACTGTGGACATAACTACACAATAAGCTGGGATGGTATCCCGGAGGGGGTGAGTTACATAATGATACAAGCTAATTATTTGATGCAAATAAAGGTGCACATAGGCTGTATAGCTAGGTAAGTAAGTCTACAAAATCATTTACTCTGGTGGAACCCAGAAACCACAATTTAACACCAATTGATACTACCGAGAAGGACACTGCTGTATTTTTTGTGCTGTTTTATATTGTGTCTGTGCTACAGTGAATACAATATGTATATACTTTGCATGTTTCTGTGTATATTTCCTCATTAGGGATGGCTGGGGTAAGAGGAGGAGACTTTGAGACACCTCATGGCAGTCCGTTACAACCTTTGATGAAGGAAGATGTGTATGGATGTGTATAGAGACATAGACCAGAGAATCACATTGCTGCAGCCTTTAGACAGGGAAGAGTATGCGATGACAACCTTCAGAGAGGAGAGAGAAAGTGCCAAACCAGAGAAATTTAGGTTTGCTAGAGCCTCACAAGTGCACTCTGTCATCCCCTCAGGTAAACAGGGATCCTTGAGACTTATTCATTTCATAGTTACATAGTTACATAGTAGATGAGGTTGGATGAAGACATCAGTCCATCAAGTCCAACCTATAACCCTACAGTCCCCTACAGTGTTGATCCAGAGGAAGGCAAAAAAACCCATGAGGCTTATGCCAATTGCCCCATTTCATGGGAAAAAATTCCTTCCCGACTCCAATCTGGCAATCAGTATAAAACCCTGGATCAATGTGCCCTTAAAATCTAACACCCATAACCCATAATATTGTTCTGTTCGAGAAAGGCATCCAGGCACTCTTTGAACTTGTTCAATGAATCCACCATCACCAGGCATTACATATGTTGGGAGACACAGAATATAGATGTCATATAGAAGTTAATAGGTTAACTGGATTGATATCTTTATATTGGACATCACTTGCTGTGAGAACCATTACCTGGCTGGTTACCACCATCTACAGTGGAACTCCAATTGCTCTACTGTACCTCTAGTTGCTGTTGTTACTTCCAGCATAAAGTTCCATCATTTGTTTAACTGCAACTGCTGTCTCCTAAGTGATTCCTGCATTTACAATCAAGGGACCTTTCACCCACCATCATCATCACTCAACTCAGTGAGGATAGAAGCTGCCTACACCTGGAACTACAAATACTACTCATCCTCCAGTTCCCTCCAGTGGGTTGTGGCATCTCCTTCAGTTTTCTCTCTCTGTATTGACATTTATCCTCTTGACAGAATTGTTCACAAGAGGCATAGCAACAATCACCCATCTTTTGATATACTACAATTTAACTGGTTGCTGGTCTAACAACTAAAAAAGTGACTTCCTACTTGGCAAACTAGCCTTATTCCTTCTCATCTTTGCATTTATTAAGTGCTTTTATTATCCATTTGTTTTACCAAATGCTTTACCATGTCTACCAACAGGACATAAACATGCGGTGCTGCCCCCTCTTTCCCAGATGGTGTGGCTTCTAAATTAAACAAGGTCTGTTTCACAAAATTAGAACATTACGTACAGATTGTCTGACAGAGCCCTATCCACATTGTAATTGCTGACAAAGATGCCTCTACGGAATACCGACCGGAGATATATAGTTAGGCTCTGTTCACAGGTTTATTATAACAGAAGCTGTACCTCTGTGACAGATCTGTTTTCACATAGATCCAAACTGACACTGATGGACCCCATTGACATTAATGAGGGCCAACAGAGTTCCTTTGAGGATCTGTTATTTTTAACACCAAAAAGCACACTGTAGACTGCACTTTCATTGTTGTTAAAAAATACTGGAATGGATGAAAGAACCCCAGATGTTCGCTTCTAATGTTAGAATGAATAGAGCCTTCAGTTAGTTTGCGTTCAATATTTATAATGTATTAATAACATTTACAATGTATATGTATGTATGACAGGTACAATGGTAGCATGAAATTAGAACATTCAACACATATCTGAGTAAACCTGCTACAGAAAGAAATGTATAGCCTGCAATGTACACAATTTATTAATTTGGAGCACCTTTGAAGCATTTTATTTTTGAAAAAGTAAAAGATGACAACCAGACCTTATAAAAATTGTTTTATACCCTAGATCTTCCCCTGAAAGAACTGTGTGTAAATTATTAATAATTGTCCCCCAAGAGTATACAAATGGATGCCTTGTATACCAGTTACACCAGTTTTCTGGCATAAAAGGCATGACAGAAATTGCAATTTTTGGTGAACGACACGTTTGTGCTAAAAGGTAACATTTGGGCATTTTCTATAATACTGTCCACTTTTTTAAAAGGTTGGTGGAGCAGGACAGAGGTCAAGGTGGAGTGGGGTGGGGTACGGATGCCTGAGAGATTTACTATATCTTGCATCAACAAATTGGTGCAAGGTATAGCTGAAATCTATGCCAGCCCCTAGCTGAAGTTGATCTCAATTCTGGTGCACTAGACCTTCTGAGATGCGCCAGGATTATTAATAAGCCAGAGCCTCTTAATAATTCAGGCACATCTCACTCCGGTGAAGCTGATTATTAAGACTGGTGCGCTACATGTCTTAATAAATTGGTCTCTATGTGTTTGATAGTCAATATGGTTTAACATCTAATGCATTGTCCATCAAATAATTATTGAAAATAATTTATCTATCTCCTAAAATAGGTGTCCATAAGCTATTTTAGACCCTAAAAAATTATCTTATACTTGATCATACTGGGAAAGGAAATTTCTGCCATAAACTACATAGTCTAGGCTCATTTTCTGGATCTTCCCAAAAGATAAAAATACTGACATAGTCAATTACACTACAACTGGTGACAAGGTCGGCTCAGTTCATTTACAACGGCACGCTCACAAACGTGTCCATTCAAGTGGAAGTAACAAGACATGTGAAGACATCATGGTTTACAGGGGTAACGTTAATTTATTGGACAATACAAAACCTATTTCTGTGCCTCAGTATTTTTTATATTATTAATAAAAGATACAGTGAAATATAATGAAACATTACATTTGGGGCCATATATACTTATAACTATCGTGTTTCTCCAAAAATAAGACAGTGTCTTATATTATTTTTTTCTCCGAAAAAAAGGTCTAGGGCTTATTTTCGGGTAGGTCTTAATTTTTTCCATGAACAACAATCACACATTTGATCGCTTTTTATTTCAATTTTTATCAGAGAAAAAACAGCAGTTCCGCACTTGATTTTTTTTTTTTCTGCTACGGCATTCACCATAGAGGTAAATTATTTTTATAAGTTTGTAGAGCAGGTGTTTTCGGACACAGGGATACCTAATGTGAATGTGTTTCACAGTAATATTTTAGTTTTATATGTATTCTAATGAAAGTGGGGGGGAGGGGCTTGAACTTTTATTATTTTTTTTTTGTTTTTTTTTTATATTTTTTAACTTTTTTTTTCCTTTTACTGTTAACCCCTCCTAGGGGGCTTAAACCTGAAATCATCCCATAGACTGCAATACAACGTATTATCTACAATACTATTGAGGCTGGTCATAGACCAGCCTCAATAGTAATATTCCTATGACAGGCCTGAGAGCCTTCATAAGGCTCCCGACTGTCAAAATAACAGGTCGGCTCCTGCGATCTCGCCGCGGGGGAGCTGACCTGCAACATGAAAGGTACGTGGCTGGTGCGGACTGGCCCTGTGGATAGTTGCTCTGCTTTGGGGGTTGCATTTGGGGGAGGGGGGTCGCGGACTGGCACACTCAACAATGCCCGCGATCAGAATGGACTCTGATCACGGGCATTAACTGCGGGTCTCTGCTGTACAACGGAGACCCGGTATAGTAGCTATAGAGGGTTGGGACCGGCCCTAGGGACTGTGGGGGGAGGTCACACTTAACAATGCCCTCGATCAGAGTCCACTGTGATCGCGGGCATTAACTCCGGCGGTTGTGCTACTTTGGTGGGAAGGAGGGGGGGTCACGCTCAGCAATGCCCGCGATCAGGGTAGATACTGTTCGCAGGCATTAACTCCAGGTCTCCATGGAGACCCGATACTGTAGCTGTGGTAGCTGCTCTACAGCAGAGCGGCCGCCATCTTTAAGGACCCGGCATCCGCTGTAATCGCACGGCAGATGTCGGGAAGGGGTTAAATTAGCTAGGGCTTATTTTTGGAGTAGGGCTTATATTTCAAGCCTACTCCAAAAAACCTGAAAAATCTAGCTAGGGCTTATTTTCGGGGTAGGTCTTATTTTTGGAGAAACATGGTAATTATATCCCTAATTTTGCAATTAATAAATCTGTATAAATGACTTAAGATATATTACACATTTCAGGTTTAATCTTGTATTCTACTTACTTTTTAGTTGAAATTAAGAAATCTATGCATTTATCTTGACTTCAGACCCAGAGACACAAATACATATATGCGTCCTACTGTTTTTCTGTGCACATTACTGACCAAAAGAAGGTGAGTGTACAATTCCCATAGAATTCTCTATAAATACTGTATACTGAAAAATTGTATAAAATAATAAGAAGCAGTACTTATTGTACCTATTATAGTCCCTGTCCTTCCTGTATTACTACTCTGTACCTTCCTTCCTTTTTTAACTGTATTGCAGGATTGATTTAGCTAAAGGGGTTATCTGTAAGAGACAGCCAATGTTGTTCTAAGCTTCATTTGTCTGTATAAATTGTTAATGTTGAATGTATTTCTGTGATTCTGTTCCTTTAAGACAGCAGCCATTGTAATTGTGACATGATGCTGGAGTTAGACCCCCCCCTTTTATGTCAGCCTGCCTGTTCTGCAGACAGAGTGTGAGCAGAGAAGCAGGAAGTGACGAGACAGAGAGCAGCAGCCATCTTGGCAAGAGAGAAGACAGGTGTCTATGTTGTATTGAACTGGTGTGGAGATTTTTCTGTACAGCTAAGCTGTATCTTGGTCCAGAGACAAACAGAGTGTAAAGAGACAACAGGACTAGTGAGTCCACGTGAAAGGAACTGTGCTCAGTGGCTGATCAGTGAGACTGACATTGTGACTGTGTATATGGATACTACATATAGAGATTCGCAGTGCTGTTGATGTACTGGACAGTAACTGCTAAATCCCGGCTCACATCCCAGCTCAGTGTATGGATTCGGCAGGACTGTCAGTGTGCTGAGTGGAATCTGCTGTTGGATTACATTGCATTCATTTGGTTTCCCTGTTAAAGAGGACTTCATTTCTCCCAAGATCCTGATAACCGTGAGGGGAGGACGCTTCACTATAAAAGAAAGGACCGACTTTGGGCCCCACCGCGCGCTTCTACGGACTGTAAGTGGTCCACCTGGACCACTGGGGAAAAGGGGGTGCACCCAAATGTGAAGTCAGGGTCAGCTAGGGATAGATTTGAGTATATTGTTCATTCAGTGTCCATACTGCTGAAGTGGACAGAGTAAAAGTAGAAACCATTGCAGAATTTGCCTTGAAATTGTTCATGCTATATTGTATATTTTGCTTGTCTTTATCCATGTCATTTTACCTTTAACTGGCCTTTATTAACTTATAGTAAATATATATATTTTTTTTCTTGAACTACCGCGTGTGCGTTCATTTCTGGTTGCGGAGTCCAAACCACCTGCCTTGCTCTCGGTTCACATATCCAGCTTCCAAAAATTATCTGCAAATACAGTATATCCACAGCAGTACTAAGTTCTCACTGTTTCGTTGTGCAGCCTTTTCTTGGCTTTATTTTACTTGAGACTCCTTGTATCACTGTTATTTACATTCAGTGAATCTGTGGAAAAACTACATTTCCCATGATTCATCTGCCTTCTCTCAGGTAATAAATCACAGGTAATAAATCACTCCAACATCTGAGGTCACATGATGCTGTGATGTTTGTTTACAAGCTCACTCCCCCCTTTGTGAGCAGCAAACCCAGAGAGTGAAAACAGGCAGGAGAATCATGGGAAATGTTGTTTGTTCACAGATTCACTGCATGTAAATGACAGTGATACAAGGAATCTTAAGTAAAATAAAGCTGAGAAAACTCTGTATAAGAAAACAGTGAAGATTCGGCACTGCTGTGGGTGTATTTGCAGATAATTTGTGGAAGCTGGACACTTCCCTTAACACATGTAACTGCTGTAGCCAATCACTGCCTGTATCCTTCCATTCAGCCTACACCTCTCCACAGCCCAACTGGGGTGGCAAACCCCTGTTTGTCTTAAAGATGCATATGCCACAAACTCAACTCTGCATGTTTAGTGAACCCTATCCTAGCATTTCATGAAGTCTGTATTCTTGCAATTCCATGTGTCCTTATCTGTCCTAGTGTCAGTCTTTTGATGCTCAGTGATTTTATGGTAGTCCCCTGGTCAGTGTTTATTTGTAACTACATAGTTCAGTCTCTTCATATGCCACCGTTTGTTGATTAATTGGTTAACAAGTTAAATTAGTGCTAGTTTTGAAGCTCTTCATCCCTATATAAGTAGATACAGCTCATGGGGGAAGATTTTCCAATGCAGGGGGGTATTTCCTAATGCAGTGTCTATATTCAACTAAGTTCATATTAATCAAAGTACACTTACACATGGCATTTAGACAGGACACGAGACAGGCAAACCATGGAAGAACACCAGGTAAACTTATACCGAAAATAACAAACTTTAACACATGGTATGAAAGAGCTGCACTGTCACTTACTATCTTATCAATTGTCTTCCTGCAGAACTCACCTCCATCTCTACCACCAGTGCACACTATCCATATCAGTCCTTCTCTTTTGCCTTTTCCCATGTACAGCTCTCACACACTTTTCACTCTCTTTAACCACCCTAATCCCTATACTTCTTTTAGCAGTAAAACCAAACATAAACATCCACATAAATCTCTGAACCACCGTTTTCCCTCTCCTTATCTTTCTTCTGTCTCTTTTAACTGTTACACCCGCTCAGTGTGTAACAAACTAGAATATATTAATGACTTATTCCTCAGTAAATCTCTTAACCTGCTCACCTTTACTGAAACCTGGATCCAGCAGTCTGATACGGCCTCCCCTGCTGCTCTGTCTCATGGTGGCCTACAATTCTCACACACTTCTACGCCTGACAACAGGAAGGGTGGATGGGAAGGGATACTTCTGTCACCACTTTGTACTTTTCAGGCCATCCCACCGGTACCCTCACTCACATTCCCCTCATTTGAAGTCCATGCCATCAGACTTTTCCGTCCACTTTCCTTGTGTCGCTGTGATCTACCGTCCACCTGGCTCACCCTACTAATTTCTGGATCACTTCGCTTCTTGGCTTCCACTCTTTTTATCCAGTGAAATTACTACCCTCATCATGGGTGACTTTAACATCCCCACTGACACCCCTGTCTCCCCAGCTGCCTCACAGCTTCTCTCAATAACCTCTTCTTTTGGTCTTTCACAACTTTCCTCTTCCACCACACATGTAGATGGCAACACCATTGATCTTATCTTCCATCGACTCCTCACAGTTTCTATATTTACTAACTCTTCTCTGCCACTCTCTAACCATAACCTTCTGTCTCTCACCATCAATGCTTTCTCTCCTTCACATGACACACCTACTTATCATACATATAGTGGGTACAGAAAGTATTCAGACCCCTTAAAATTTTTCACTCTTTGTTTTATTACAGCCATTTGCTAAAAGCAAAAAAGTTCATTTTATTTCTCATTAATGTACACTCAGCACCCCATCTTGACAGAAAAAAACAGAAATGTAGATATTTTTGCAAATTTATTAAAAAAGAAAAACTGAAATATCACATCATAAGTATTCAGACCCTTTGCTCAGTATTGAGTAGAAGTACCCTTTTGAGCTAGTACAGCCATGAGTCTTCTTGGGAATGATGCAACAAGTTGTTCACATCTGGATTTGGGGATCCTCTGTCATTCTTCCATGCAGATCCTCTCCAGTTCCGTCAGGTTGGATGGTGAACATTGGTGGACAGCCATTTTCAGGTCTCTCCAGAGATGCTCAATTGGGTTGAGGTCAGGGCTCTGGCTGGGCCAGTCAAGAATGGTCACAGAGTTGTTCTGAAGCCACTTCTTTGTTATTTTAGCTATGTGCTTAGGGTCATTGTCTTGTTGGAAGGTGAACCTTCGGCCCAGTCTGAGGTCCAGAGCACTCTGAAAGAGTTTTTCTTCCAGGATATCTCTGTACTTGGCCGCATTCATATTTCCTTCAATTGCAACCAGTCGTCCTGACCCTGCAGCTGAAAAACACCCCCATAGCATGATGCTGCCACCGCCATGTTTCACTGTTGGGATTGTATTGGGCAGGTGATGAGCAGTGCCTGGTTTTCTCCACACATACCGCTTAGAATTAACGCCAAAAAGTTCAATATTCGTCAATATTTCGCATAGTCTGGGAGTCCTTCATGTGTTTTTTGGCAAACTCTATGCAGGCTTTCATATGTCTTGCACTGAGGAGAGGCTTCCTTCGGGCCACTCTGCCATAAATCCCGGACTGGTAGAGGGCTGCAGTGATAGTTGACTTTGTGGAACTTTCTCCACTGCATCTCTGGAGCTCAGCCACAGTGATCTTTGGGTTCTTCTTTACCTCTCTCACCAAGGTTCTTCTCCCACGATTGCTCAGTTTGGCTGGACGGCCAGGTCTAGGAAGAGTTCTGGTCGTCCCAAACTTCTTCCATTTAAGGATTATGAAGGCCGCTGTACTCTTAGGAACCTTGAGTGCTGCAGAAATTCTTCTGAAGCCTTGGCCAGATCTATGCATTGCCACAATTCTGTCTCTGAGCTCCTTGGGCAGTTCCTTTGACCTCATGATTCTCATTTACTCTGACATGCACTGTGAGCTGTGAAGTCTTATATAGACAGGTGTGTGCCTTTCCTAATCAAGTCCAATCAGTTTAATTAAACATAGCTGGAGTCCAATGAAGGAGTAGAACCATCTCAAGGAGGATCTGAAGGAAATGGACAGCATGTGAGTTAAATATGAGTGTCACAGCAAAGGGTCTGAATACTTATGACCATGTGATATTTCAGTTTTTCTTTTTTAATAAATTTGCAAAAATATCTACATACCTGTTTTTTCTGTCAAGATGGAGTGCTGAGTGTACATTAATGAGAAATAAAATGAATTTTTTGTTTTTAGCAAATGGCTGCAATGAAACAAAGAGTGAAAAATTTAAAGGGGTCTGAATACATTCCGTACCTACTCCATAGGAATTTATGTGTTATTACCACCCAGCATCTCTCAGATACTCAACAGTCCTCTCTGTCCCCCATCTCTTCACTCTCCTGTCCCACCAGTCACTATAATGAAACCTTTAAGAGTGCATTGGATGAGGTGGTTCCCCCCTTCACTGGAAAAGTTAGACGCAGGAGGGAGCAACCCTGGCACATGCCACAGGCACGTTTTCTTCAGTGGTGCTCTAGGTGTGCTGAACATCTGTGGAGAAAATCACGTACACCTGCAGACTTCCTCCACTTCAAATTTATGCTTAAAACCTATAGCTCTGCCCTTCACCTTGCCAAATAAGCCTATTTCACCACTCTCATCTCTTCTCTCTCCTATAAGCCTAAAAGGCTCTTTGAAACTTTTCACTCCTTACTCACCCCTAAGGTGCAGGCGCCATTCACAGACCTTAGTGCAGATGACCTGGCCACTTATTTTCATGAAAAAATTGATAAGATCCGTCAGGAAATAACTGCCCAATCCCCAGGTGGCATTGATCCCCTCACCAACCGCACTACAGAATGTTCATTCTCATCTTTCGAACCTGTTACAGAAGAGGAAGTCTCTCAGTTACTGTCTTCTTCTCACCCGACGACCTGAAGTAGTGACCCTTTCCCCTCACACCTTCTCCAGTCTCTGTCTCCTGCTGTCACGACTTGAATTACTAAAATATTTAACCTCTCTCTCTCTTCTGGAATTTTCCCATCCTCTTTCAAACATGCTGTCATAACCCCACTACTGAAGAAATCCTCCCTTGACCCGTCCTGTGCTGCTAACTATCGACCTGTCTCTAACCTCCTATTCATCTCCAAAATCTTGGAACGCTTGGTCTATTTTCGTTTAATCCTCCATCTCTCTGCTAACTCTCTTCTTGACCCCTTGCAATCTGGCTTCCGCACTCTGCACTCTACTGAAACGGCCCTCACAAAAGTCTCCAATGATCTCCTGACGGCTAAATCCAAAGGTGACTTCTCTCTTCTTATTCTTCTAGATCTCCCAGCAGCATTTGACACTGTTGACCATCAACTCCTCCTCACTATGCTCCGCTCTGTCAGCCTCATGGACATCGCACTCTCCTGGTACTCCTCTTATCTCTCTGATCGTCTGATCGCACTTTCTGTGTATCATTTGCGGGCTCTGTTTCTCCCCCCCCCCCTTCCTCTTGCTGTCAGGGTTCCACAGGGTTCGTTCCTAAGCCCCCTGCTCTTCTCCCTCTACATGGCCCCCCACTGGGCAAACCATCACCAGATTTGGCTTCCAGTACCATCTTTATGCTGATGACACCTAATTATATACGTTATCCCGTGACATCACCCTAGCGCTTATACAGAACACCAGTCTCTCTGCTGTCTCAAATATCATGTCTTCGCTCTATCTGAAACTGCTGTTTCCACCTGTTTCCAATAGATCTGTCCCTGATATCTCCATTGCAGTCTCTGGCCTTACCATATGTTCTAGGCAGTATGCCCGCTGCCTCGGGGTTATGTTTGACTCAGACCTTTCCTTCAACCCCCATATCCAATCACTCGCACATTCATGTCATCTCCATCTCAAAAACATCTCCAGAATACATCCTTTCCTTACCAGAGATACACTAAAAACACTTATTGTCGCCCTGATTCACTCTCGCCTTGATTACGGTAACTCCTTACTAATCGGTCTTCCCCTTACTAAACTCTCCCCTCTACTATCTATTCTGAATGCAGCGGCCAGGATCTTCTATCAGTATAGACGCTACAGCGATGCCTCTGGTCTGTGCCGATCACTACATTGGCTGCCTATTCAATACATAATACATTATAAACTTATCACCCTCATCCACAAGGCTCTCCATAATGCTGCACCTCCCTACATATCCTCCCTCATCTCTGTCTATCGCCCAACCCGAGTTGCACCACTTTTCTGGAATGCTCTATCCCGGACTACCAGATTAACCCCCAATTTCTACAGCTTCAAGCGCATACTAAAGACATATTATTTCAGACAGGCCTATCACAACTCCTAATGTAAACCCTTCCGTAGCTAGATTCCCTAAAACATACCCTCTGTACACGCTCCCACATTACCCCACAGGATATGATGCCGTTTCAGACTAACTTTATATGTCCAGGCACCATCTGTACGTTAAAGGACACGACTGGTGATGGCTCATACAGCTTTATATATGTGTAATGACAGTGACCTTTATTACAAAATTGTCTGACCATTGTATAAGCAATGCTACCTCCGATGCCGCCCCTGTTACCTCTTGTGTCACCTCCTCTTCCTCATAGATTGGAAGCTCTTGCGAGCAGGGCCCTCAGTCCCAGTGTGTGAATTGACTATTTCTTTGTAATGTATCTTTTTTGTCTGTACTTGAACCCTACAAATTGTACAGTGCTGCGGAATATGTTGGCGCTATATAAATAAATTGTATTATTATTATTATGTGCACAATGGGGTGCATTGGAGGAGATTGGAGGCAATTTCTCCAGTAAGATTGTCTGCAAGTATGTATTTGTCACAGAAGGCACAACTCTTAGTGGTAACCATTAAGGCTGAAGACACAAAGCATGTCAGTTGCAAATGGCAGGGACACAGTCTTTAATTGCAACAATAGCAGTCTGTCTCTGAAGATTGCCATCCACTCGAGAGGTGGATTATTTGGTACACACAGTCATACAGTCTATTCTGTGTCCTGGGGTTGCTTTTGCAGGGGATAGTTGTGAGCACCTCCAGTCTGGATTAGTAGGGCTCAATTACAATAGCATTTCTCTACTGTTACAGTTTCTCTCTCTCTTCATGCTCCTCAATCACACCAATGCAATAAACCTTGTGCCTTTTCAGCTGAAGTAGGACTCAGATGCCATTCCTCAGGCCATCAGCAGCTCCCAGAACTGCATGATTGCTACTGACTCCTAGTCTTTCCAGTCTGTTCTCAGTCCTAGCTTCTCTGTCAGGATCTTGACCCTGCATCACCCCAGAGGCTATATGTTGAACATAAAAGATTAACACTTGTTTAGGAATATACCCAAGACGACGTTTTGGTGCCAATCTAGTCCTATATAACATATCCACAGTTCCCCCACAGAATACTGCTGTGCCACACCTATGCACCCACCTGTTCCAAGTCCGACATTATTCAAGGTTTCCGCAGAACCAATCCCTGAAAATGACAAACCCTTGTAATAGCCAGCAGTCCTATGCACTTAAAAAAACAGGAGGTGTCCTTATCCAGCTGCCTAGCTCAAGCTCTTGTCTGTGAACCAATATATATTTTTTTTTGATAAATTTTATTCAAAAGTGACAAGTCCTTTTTAAGAAACAAGAGATAAGTGAGAGGATTGCTGAAAAACAGTGCAACCATTGCAGTCTATCAAACATTTGCATCAGGGGTGTGTGGGGCTTGCTGACAGGAAATTAAGGTTTTGGTGCAGAATTGCACTTTTGAAGAATATTCAGAAAAGAAAATTGAGAGACAGACCATATCCATGTGACATCTCTGCTGTGTTTACATTTTTAGAATTATTATTTCTGTAAAACAGCTCAACACTTTTTGTTGTTATATTAATACAGTGTCACTGACCAAGAAAATTAATGATCTTATTTAGAAGCTGGAGAAAGTGCTATGTAGGGTTTCTAGTTTGCAAAAAATCACCACAGTGTCTATGCAAAATGAAAATTCCATTTTAGGGGTAAATGCCTGTACAGCTGTTTCCTTAGAATAGGCCATTAATATTAGAGTGGGGAGGGAGTCCAACACTTGATATCCCTCTTGATCAGCTGCTTGAAAAGGACATAGCACTGGGGCAATTGTACATTTAGATGCTCCTGTGAATGGTTTTGCATCTTTGTCCTATTCAAGTAAGCAACAAAAGTGCAACACCGTGGCGCTGAGCACGCGCAGTCGGCGTATAGCGCAGCGTTGGTTGCCTTACTCAAGGCAGAAGAAGGGAAGTGAACAGAACTAATTAAGTGACGGCAACAGGTTATGACGCGAGGGGTGCTTGGAGCCCAGGGGGAACGTCCAGTGTGCTCCGTGAGCGTAATTTGCATATTGCAATAAACGGATTTTTACAGAAACGGCGGGGAGAAGAAGAAAATGGAAGGTAGGAGTAGAATATTCTTTTTAAAGGCTATTCCAAAGTGCCATTAGTTCAAAAGGTGCTTTTCTAATGATAGATTCCCTTTAACCTACTAACAATTACTTGCTGCCATTGCGGAATTGAACTACTGAGACTTGTCATCTAATAAAAATCCAATTTTGCATTGACTTTGGAGTGCTTTGGAATCTGTATATGGGCTAATGTAAATAATGAAGAGGCCAAAGATCTAGCTCATGTGTTGCCACCACCTTAAATAAGATGATCAGCAGGGGTGGCAAGGGTTAAACTTCCACCAACAATGTAACATTAGGAATAATATCTAAGAATATCTTACATACAATAATATCTAAGAATAGGCCATCAATATTGTGATTTTGGGATACCCATTTCATCAAAAAATTATTAGCAATCTTTGCAAAAGAGTAACATAGATTCTCCATTGGGCCATTGTCACAGCCTCAATATAATGGATACTCTGTGGTACAACTGCTGCTGGCTTCAACACACATTTTCATTTAGAATTGCAATTTGAGTACAATTGTCATATCATATAGACTTGCTTTTAGGTTTAAAAATAATAATCTGCTTCCAGACACAGCGCCACCCTTGTTCATGGGCTGTATCTGGCATTGTAGCTTAACAACATTCAGCCATTAATGGCCATTCATAAGGTGAAAAATGAAGAGGAATTCCTCTTCAATTTCTGCTGCTGTTTTCCGGCCACTGGTTACCGTGACTGTAGTCTTCAGCCGTGGATTTGGCAGCATCGGTGGCGAGATTTTTCAGTGTCCCTCTGCGATCTCTGCCTCTCAGTGTTTTCAATCTGGGCGGAACATTTTTTTTAATTCCCAGACAAACCCTTTGGTTCTACAGCACTATGAGTAAGAGGCTATGCATTTAGGGGACAGCTGTGGCATCTACTGATATTTATTCCAATACAGTGGTGAAAATAAAAAAGAAAGATCTGCATGCTATGGGGCTTTCTAATGACAAAATGTGTCCACTTTATTATAGTGCTGCACAACCCCTTTAATTCGCCACTGTATATCTTGAAGAATAAGAATACCCATCTTATACAAAGTATCTCCCACTATTAGATATGGCATAAAAATTAATTCAATGCCTTCACTTTAACAGTGTGAAATTATGTGAAAGAACAAATTGTACAAAGACCGATGACAAAAGTCTATTTGCATATACTGTATATGGTCAGAAACTCCATTTTCAGGGCTTTCAAGAATACCTAGAGTTTCAAAAAAAGAAGCATGAATAGTGCAGCTGCTTAGTGAGCTTCATTCTGTGTCAGACCCATATTATCTCAGTAAGACAAAGGAGTTTTTCTTCTTTTTATAGTTTCTTGAGTATATTGATTCTGAGGTAAATGGAAAATAAGGCAAAATCAAATACTAACTTTAACATAATCATTTCAAAGAACCCAGATCTTGTAAAAGGCCACACAAAGCCCTCATTGTACTTTTTAATGCTTCCTGCTTTCCAACAATGTCAGAACCTCGCTCACTCCTCAATGGCCCTGATTACAGTAATCTTTAGAAACATTATTACATTCTATAACATTATGTCCTCCACTTTCATAATGCGGTTTAATCACACACATAATAAAATATGTTAAAATTAAACCTTCACAAAAAAATGATGGAATTAATGAAGTCTAATAGTTTTAAAAGTTTTTTTTGTGTGAGATGAAATTCTCTGTTTAAACAAATAGCAGTTTAGCATAATTTTCTTTTTGAAAAACATTAGTAGCTTGGTTGGATATATTATATTCTGTATGCTTAACTAACCTGCCAAGTCCAGCAGAGGAATGAATGATAGATATATGGTATATGCTATAATAACCTTAACTGAGTTCTCTGTAGTAGCTGCACAATTTTATCACAATTAGTAAAAGCCGTCACCTTTCATTTAAAGAGTACCTGTCGCAAAGTACAAAATGTTGACTACCATACATCATTTGATTGTCACTGTGCCCCTGAACAGGAACACAGGAATGAAGTCAAGTAACAAGCTGGGATCAAACATGGGTAATCACAAAACGCATGATAAACACACCAACTTTGGGAGAATGTTCCTTTATAACCAGGGATCACTGGAGACTGGATGGCTGTCATAATATTGCCTAAGGAGCAATTTCCAGAAAGTGAAGAAACTGGCAGAGACCAGTAGAACAAGCTACCGAAATCTCACACTATACTGGGAGATAGGACTAAGGCATCCTAAATGTCATCACCAGAGTCCACCGCAAAGATAGACAATCAAAGTCCAAATCCGAAATCAAACAAATATCCAGTAAACAAGCCAAGGTTTGTAGTAAAACAAACCAATAGCAACAATCAGAGCACAGGAGCCTCACTAGCAAGTATTAAACTAATAACAAGCACACAGGAAGTTCAGAACAGACTTTAAATAGCCCTCCTCAACTGCTGATTGATTCAGCTTCTCAGAGCTCTGATAGCTGCAGAAAGATGCATATGTTGTAATGTCAACCATAAGGCAAAAGCAGAGAGCAGTACTAAGTTACTTCACAATGGCACAGTAGTACCTCAGTATCCAACTCCCCAACTCGCATTAGTCTTAGGAGGGTGCCCAGGGATGATGCAGGCTCTAAGGCAGACTTCTTTCCAACTACAACTCCTCTCGTGCTACTCCCAGCTAGGGATATTGGAGACAGTAGTGCAGGGAATCCTGACAGTTATCTGGTTACCTTTGCTTAGGCCCGAGTCAACTCCTCCTGTCAGTGTCCTCCACCGCTCCTCCTGGCACGGAATCCAAAAGTCCTGACAGCTACACTCCCTTCTCCAGGTTGTCTCTGGATGAGCCTAGGGCATCAATCTCGCCTCCTAGAGGCTGTATGGATGGCCGTTGAAGTCTAGTCTCAGTGCTGGCAAGTACCTCTGCAGACTGCAGGAACTCAAATGCTCACAAACTGGCACACACTAGACAGAAAACTGGTCTGAGACTTCAACGGTCACCACGGACACCAAGGTCTCCTACAATTCCGCCCAATGTCCTATGATTGGCCAGAACTGAAGGGAAAGGTTTGAACACATAGCGGGAAAATAGCAAGGGAAAGCTGCAAACAGTGTATATACAGTGACATCGAACATAGAACACAGAGGACGGGACATATCAACACAACCCAGAGGCACAATAGACAAACACTTAAAGCAGTAGCACTCTGGGATGCTGCAATACCAGTAATGTCACTTTGAACATATCTTTATATCAAAAGTGGCCATTCCTTCTGCATTATCATTATTAAATCTGATCAAACATGATGGGTTCATCTTATGTTGATCTGACTAAATGAGATACAATAGTTGTATTGTGCCAAAGTGACGAGAAAAATTTTATAACGCATAACATTTCAGCTCCATGTACATTTAGCTAAATGTACTGTAAGCCAAGTCCTGCCAAACTAAGCATGACAAGGTGTTCAGGATATGATATAGCATGTTTATGATATAATGTAAGTAATTTAAAAAAACATTACCTAAAAAATATTCTACCAACATCCTACCATAAGCTTTAGAGGTTTTCACATCTGAGAAATATTAATATAAATCTCACGGCTAATAGTAACACAAGTTTTATTTTACATCCTGACTGAGGTCTAGGTTGTTTTACCTTGTGCATTATAGCCACAGCAAAATAGACTTTTGTGACAGATAATCAAGGACATCTTGGTGGAATCTTATGCAGGAGACCTTGAACAATGACCAGGTTTTCTTTAATATAACCAGCCTTATTAAACTTTATACATTTGAAAAATGGAACTTCAAGGTGTCTGAATCCATCTGTATGCATTATTTATTGTGCTTGTACTTTTTCTTTCAGACCTTTTCTAGCCAATCCATAATTCAAAGAGAAGGGAATTATGGCCTTACAATTGGTTCTAAGTCATCACTGTCCATTGAACATTGGGTTACCAGACAATCTTAAACTATAGTTAAAACAGATTTGTTAAAATAGAATTGAATCTATTGCTTGTGACCATGTTCATATTTTCTATGTATGTTGCTAATATAATAGAAATTACTGTATTATTCTTTTTTATGTTACTACTTCTCTTGTAATGTATACCGTGTATAGAGTTTCTGAAACAGAAATGGTGCCTGTAATTGGAGCAGACTCATAGACAGCAGCGGGATTTATGGAAAATGAAGATGACCTTTGCGTACATTACACCATGTAGAGATATACAATATCCCATTACCATGAAGGCCTGCTTTAAGCAATAAATGGTGGCTAGTTTGTTGCCTAATGCTAAAGGTGACCTTGTTTTTAGAAAAGAAAGCAAAACAATTGATCAATGGTTGTGTTTAAAAAAAACAAACACATAAACCATTCATTTTTTCAATATTTCAATAGTGTAGGAAGATAATGTAAGATAAACATTAGGAAGGTCACTGTGAGTGAAACTCCAGATGTAGTTAGGAGAGATATACAAATGTAGCAATCCATAACATAACAGCTAATGTGTTATGTAAAAAGATGCAAGAAACTTTTAGGTCGAGGACCCATGTGACGTAAACGCCACGGTTTGGCTCTGGCGGGAAAAAAACGCAGCGTTTTACAGTCCCTGCAAAGTGGATGAGATGCTAGCGAATCCCATCCACACATTGCAGAAAAATACTTGCAGCGGGTACTCTGCGATTTCCAAAACCGTATCGATTTTGGAAATCGCAACATTTCAATTATACCTACAGAAATACTAGCGGTTTCCCTATAGGTATAATGGAAGCAGAAAATCTGGAAACCTCTGCAGACTTTCTGTGAAAAGTGTTGCAGGAAAAACCGCAATGATTTTTCCCGCAGCGCTTTTTTTGGGGACTTGGCCTTACTTGGCTTTTTCAATGGCTTTCAATAGCTGTTGTGCCAAGATATCAGCAAGCTATAAGATTTAATTTAAAGACTGCTATTTTTTTTATAATGTTTAAGGGTTGTTCAGAAATTATAGACTTCTGGCAAAGGCCGGGGGAGGTGGAAACAAAAAAAGAAGTCCTCACTGTATGTGACCACCGAGGCCAATCGCCAGTCACAAGGAAGGATATGGGACATCACTCACATACGTCACTGGTGACATCTTGTGTCCTTTCCTGTGACCGCTGAGGCCACTGATTAGCCTCAGTGGTCACATGCAATGAGGACTTGCACTGGAACAAGCCCATGGGTGCTGCTGGACTGGACAGTGTCGAGCGACATGGAGAGACGGAGACAGGTGAGTATGTTTTTTTGTGTTTTTTTTTTTTTTTTACCTTCTCCAGCCTCCTGGCAAAGATTCGTAATTCCTGGAGAACCCCTTTAATAGGACTGCTACAGTCGTCATGAACATAAAACTACTCACCTATCCCTGAGCCTCTGTTTCCGTTACAGTATTCAGTTCACAGGTCCCCCAGCTATTTATGCCAGATGACAGCTGCAGTTAAACACAAGTAAAATATAGTTTTTACTGTGATAGCAGTGAGCCCTGAAAAAGAACCTTTGGCTCTGATCAGCTTGTGGATTGTCTTTGGTTATCACAAGTTGGGCTTGGGTCTCTCTAGTTGGTATTTGCTTATAACATAGACTAGGCAGTGTGTCAGTTGAACTGCAGATATAAGAGATGGCACATGAAAAAAGAACCCTGTTTCCTTTGTGTGGTTTGTACAAGTCAAAGGATGATGGAAGAAAGACATACTAAACCATAACAGGAGATGCTAGTAATGTTTTCCACCAACGGCTATGCAAAGTTTTGCTGGTCTTATGTTTAGGAACACCTTCTGAAGCACCCCATATTTCATATTCTGGGCAGGGTCGGACTGGCCCACCAGGGTATTGGTGAATTCCCCGGTGGGCCCCGTGCATTTAGGGGTCCCTACCGGACCTCCACTGCTTTTTATAATTGGCAGTGTAGGTCCGGTAACGTACCCTATTCACTTACCTCTCCCCGCTCCTGCTCTTGGCCTCTCCTCTTCAGCTTCCAGGGGCCCCGGTGCGACTCTGTACTTTAGACTAGATCAGCATCTCCAGGACACCGATCTAGTTAAAATGCATCCTACTGATTACCACTTCAGGCTTGCGGTTTACAAGATGCCAAGAGAAGAGACAAGATGTCTGCTTCTCAGCACAGACGGGCGCAATGATGTCACAGCATCACACCTCCTGTGCTGAGACACAGACGTCCTATGCGTGATTACAGAGCATAGACTGCGGCTTAAGAAGAAGAGGAGGAGGCAGCTGCCGCCACAAGAAGAAAACCCAGGAGCGGCAGGACCGGAACGCGCTGGAAGACACCGGAGCACTGGAGACAGGTGAGTGTGGTTTTTTAAAAAAAAATTTTCACCTTCCCTGGTCTAATATAAAAAAAAAAAAAAAAAAGTCCTGGACATCCCCTTTAATATGAAGTGTAATTAAAGGGCTCATTATGGGACACTATGAACATAAGGGATCATTTATAAAAGGGGGCATCATTTATATAAAGATCATTACGGGTCGGCTGTATTTATGTCAGGAGTCATAATATAAGGGGGCAATTAATTTAATTAAGGTGGCACTTGGGCTTTATTAAAAGGGATTTCCAGCTCATTTTTATTGATGATCTATCCTCAGAACAATAAGAGATCAGTGGACCCCTCTTCTGATTGAACAGGCCATGGCGTCTGTTCACGTTGCACACTGTCTGTTTTATAGTGTCCGTACAATGTAATTACAGTCTTGTCACATAGACGTGTATAGGATGAGGCTGTAGTTACGTCACATGGCCACTATGAAATAAATGCTTTAATGTAAACAGAGAAGGGGTCACGGTGCTTACACAAGTGCCATGGTCCCTTAAAACAGCTGATCAGTGGGGGTCCCAGATGTTGGAATCCCACTCTTTTTTGTTTTTATTCTTGACCTGTAAAACCCCTTTAATTAGGAAACACAAGGGGTATTAATAATAAGGGACACTATTTAAGGGGATACACAGGGATATTATTAATTTAAAGTTGCACCTGGCAGTATTATTTATTCTGTGGGGGGGTTACCGTATTTTTCGGACTATAAGACGCACCGGACTATAAGACGCACCTAGGTTTTAGAGGAGGAAAATAGGGGAAAAAATTTTGAAGCAAAAATTGGTAAAATATTTAATATATGGGAGTTGTAGCTTTGTAAGAGCTGCAAGGTTACATTGACAAGTGGCTCTGCAGCTGTACGGGGATGCATAGGGCGTCTTTTTTTGTGGAGCCAGATGTTCTTTCTAGTTATACCATTTTGGGGAATATTTATTGCTTAGATCACTTGTTATTCAAATCAAAGGTGAAACAGTGAAAAAAACGGCAGTTTGGCACTTTTGATTTTTTTTTTTCCCGCTATGACATTCACCGTACAGGAAAAATATTTTTATAAATTTGTAGACCGGGTGTTTTCGGACACAGGAATACCTAATGTGTATGTGTTTCACAGTCATTTTCTACTTTTATATGTATTCTAGGGAAAGGGGGTGATTTTGAACTTTTATTTATTTATTTAACTTTTTTTTTTTTACTATTTTATTAGTTTTATTAGTTAGGGGGCTTGAACTTGTAATTATTTGATTGCAAGTCCCATAGACTGCAATACAAGTGTATGTACTAAAGTCCAAATGGCCATCTTTGATCATACTGTACATCGTTTTTGTATAATTGTTCTCTGGGCTTCTTTTAATCCTCTCCTGGATGTCTGTTAAATAGGTTTGTCTATTTCTTTACATTGTACAGATTGTACGTTATGGTACTTCTGCAGCAAAACATCAACAAGGCTTGTTGCTGGAATGGAAAGGTCTGGGAATTGACTAGCAAAACAGTTCTGTGTTTTTTAGAAAGAACTTCTGCATACATAGTCCTCAACTAGGGCAATTGAGCATATCACCAACCTTCTGCAAAGAGTACCACTCGACTGGCAGGGAAGGTTATGGGGCTAATTCATTTCTTAAGTGGTCACCAGAGGCATAGCTAGGGGTCAGCACAGGGGGGCGAACATGTCCAAGTGGGCCCCCATCTTAGGTAGACCGATATATTATCACTATACGGTGACTGCATAGTGGTATATAGCGGCTGTACACAGGGCTCTGCAGACGATTTAGGTGAATACAGGGCAGTAACATTTAGTGACTTACAGGTGACATCTCTGACCAATCCTTCACATTTCCCATCTCTTCCATCTGGCCCGCCATGACCATTTATTCCAGTCTCTGTAAAGTTTTCAGCACAGACATCTTTGGCTTTTTACTTTTCCAGGCACCTGACCCACATTGTCCTCACCTGCACACCCATCCTGCTGCTACCCCCAAATATAAAGTATATAATATAACACCCCCATAATGAATAATACTCCCAAATGCATCTTTAAATTAATAACTTCCCTGTGCACCCCCATAAATAGTGCCCCTTATTAATAATGCCCCAGTTGTTTTCTAATTAAAAGGTTAAAAAAAGGTAAAAAAAATTAATGGGGTTCCAATACCCGGGACCCTCAGGATCAGCTGTTTGAATGAACTGTGGTACCTGTGTAAGCGCCGTGACCCCTTCTCTGTTTACATAGTGTCATTCTTTTCATAGCGGCCATGTAATGTAACTACAGCCTCATCCTATACATGTCTATGTGACAAGGCTGGAATTACATGACACGGTCACTATAAACAGACAGCGTGTGATATAAACAGGCACCATAGCCCCTTCATACAGCTGGTCAGTGGGGATTCACTTATCTCTTATTGATGATCTATTCTTAGGATAGATCATGAATAAAATGAGCTGGAAAACTCCTTAAGGCTAAGGCCCCACGTGGCGTCCCGCAGCAAAAAAGTGCTGCGGAAAAAACCACGATGTCGCCGCATCATGATTCTTCCCGCAGCGCTTTGCAAAGAAACTTTGCAGAGGTTTCCGCTGCAGACTTTCTGATTCAATTATATCTAAACCGCCAGCGTTTCCATAGGTACGCTGCGATTTGCAAAACCATGACTGCGTGTCCGCTGCGCGTATTTTACTGCAAAGTGATGATGGGATGGGGCCCCACGTGGTGAAAACGCCACGGGAAAAAAACCTGGCATTTTACAGTTCCTGCAAAGTGGATGGGGTTCTAGCAAATCCCATCATTACATTGTGGAAAAATACGTGCAGCAGATACGCTGTGATTTCCAAAACCGTTGCGGTTTTGTAAATCACAGCATGTCAATTATACCTACGGAAACGCCGGCGGTTTCCCTATAGATATAATGGAAGCAGAAAGTCCACAGAGGAAACCTCTGCAGACCTTCTGTGAAAAGCGCTGCGGGAAAAACCACAATGCGTTACTGCCACAGTTTTCCCTTCAGTGCTTTTCTGCTGTGGCCCGCTATGTGGGATCTTAGTCTTAATAAAGCCCAAGTGCCACCTTAATTAAATTAATTGCCCCCTCATATTATACCCCTGATTCCCCCTGCACCTCTAATGACCCCTTATATCAATGACCACCCCCTTATGTTCATAATGCCTCCTAATATAAATGATGCCCCTAATATAAATAACCCCCCTTGTATTTATAATGCCCCCCAATAACCCTTATATAAATGACCCCCCTTATGTTCATAATGCCCGCTCCCTTATAGTTATAATTCCCCCTTCTAACTACCCCTTATCCTATTAAATACCCACAACTAAGCTAAAACAAAACAAAACAAAGAAAAACAAAAGTTATACTCACCTACCTGTGATCCTGATGAATGGAGCCGCCGCCTCCTCCCTGTCCACGTGCCGCAACCCAGATGGAGGAGACCGGAGGATGGGAGTAGTAGTGGCGGATGCTGTGCCACCTAGCAGGCCGAGCACGCTCACTAAACCACTCCAGTCCCACTCCTAGGCCGGACAAAGTTGAGGGGGGTCCTGCAGCACTACCAGATGGTGGTGGTAGTAGTTCTTTCCCCCGGGGAGCTTCCAGTTGAAGAGGGGACCTCTTCTATCTGAGCCGGTGTGGTGTTGTTGGGAATGGCCCTGATGGTAAAGCAGGCACGACTCAGGAGTCAGCGGTGCAGGTGAACAAGAAACACCCTTTATTTGGCAACAGGAACAACAGGTAAACGGCAGCTTCCAAATGTGGGTAGTAGTCCTACAGTGTCCAACCCCCAGCCTTGGTTCTAGGAGGGTGCCCAGGGATGTTATAAGCTCCACAGGATGACTTTCCACTACTCCTCCTCTCTGCCTCTCCCAGCCAGGTACACTGGGGATGGAGTTACAGGGAGTCCTGACAGGGATCTGGTTACCTGCATGCTAGGCCCAAATGAGTTTCTCCTGTCAGGGTCCTCTCCTGCTCCTCCTGGCATGTCACCAAATAAGTCCAGCAGCTTAGCCAACTTTAATCCCTGGCTCTGGGCTGTCTGTAGATGAGCCTGGGGTTGGTGATATCCCTCCTAGGGCTGTAGAAGCGACCGTTGGCCTACAGTCCAGAGGCTGTTGGCAGGTCAGCTCTGCACACCTTGTCTTGTCAACTGCATGCACTGAACTGAAGACCAACCGTCGCCGGCGAGATGAGCCCTCCCTACAACCCTGCCCAGTGGCCTGTGATAGGCCAGGGCTGAACCAAGGCAAGGTTTTGAACACTGCAGGGGGGGAAAATGCTGAGGGAAAAGCTGCATAACAATGACATATAACACTTAACATAGAAAGGGACATACTAACATAAGACCCAGAGGCACAGGAAACAAACAAATAAAAGCAGCAGCCTCTGGGATGCTGCACACACACAGGATGTCTGCATCTCAGCGCAGGAGGCGCAATGTTGTGACGTCATCGCACCCACCTGTACCGAGAAGCAGATGTCTGTCTGTGTTCTCGTTGTCTTCTAAACCGCAGGCCTCATGTGGCTTGTGGTTTACAAGACAGCGTTTTAACTAGATCGGTGTCTGCAGACACCGATCTAGTTAAAAGTAAAAGATGCATCAATGGCAGCCCCGGGGTGGGCCCCACAGAGTCAGTGGGCCCGGGGCAGCCACCCCCTCTGCCCTCCCGCTAGCTACGCCACTGGTGGTCACTGAGGCTTCAAAACATTTTGTATTACTCAATTGTATAGGTAACAGAAAAATTCTTCTTTCTCCTCTCATCAGGTTATTTTCATCCTCCTCTCCCTCTCCTGCTAAACTGACTTTCTGCCTGAAATTTCTGTTACATCAGTCTCAAGATGGACTGCAGGTCACATGTATTAGATTACACATGTTTAAAGAAGTCTATGGGAAGGGGGGGTGACGCATGTCTAAGACAGTGTGTGTGTACATCAGGAATAACACTGTTTCTTGCCATCATATGAGTTATATTTTGCAGTTTCCCCTCTGCAGGCTCTATCTCTAATATTCTGTTATCTCTGAGCTGGTAGGTGGAGACTAGCTGCTATGATGTCTCCCATAAACTGCACACATACAGTAGAGGAGAATCTTCTCATCTAACTATCTCTCTCTCATTCAGGTACATCAGTAGTACCATATAGGACATTACAGAGAAGCACTCTTCTGTATTGATGTGAATAAAGCACTTGGTACATGACAGTGACTTTCTATTCAGCCCCAGAAGCTCTGACAGCGTCATTCTTTTCCCTACTTCACCCAGCCCCTGCTTACTACTCCCCTTCTCCATAGACAACAATGGGAGCTGCAATTTCATCTTGCTCTAGCAACATGGATTAAGGCTGAGGCCCCACATAGCGTAAACGCCACAATTTGGCCACAGCGGAAGCACAATGGCAAAAACCCCAGTATTTTACAGTACCTGCAAAGTGAATGGGATTCTGGCTAATCCCATCCACACATTACAGAAAAAAATGTGCAGCAGAAATGCTGCAATTTAAAAAAAAACTGTTGTGTGTTTGTAAATTGCAGCATGTCAATTATACCTACGGAAACGCTGGCATTTTCCATATAGGTATAATAGAAGTTCCTCTGCTTTTTCTCCACCTTTTTTTTCCGCAGCACTTTTTGGTTACAGGCTTGCTATGTGGGACCTTAGCCTAAGGGGGGTTATTCATCCTATAGATACTGGCACCCAGCACTCCAATTAAGGATAGGTCTTCATTATCAAAAGACTATTAAACCCATTAAAGCAGAGATTTCAGTCTCTATGTCAGGAAGGAGGAGAGACCAGAAAAGAGACTGATAAAGGGAGGACAAAAATATTTTCTCTAATAATATAAGAAATTTTATAATTAATATTAAGTTGCATTATTGATTTATGTGAAGTTTGCTGAAAAGTTAGTGACCATTTAAAGATGTTTATTTTATTTTTTTATAATGGAATAATTTAGAGTCAGACATGTTTCAGGCTGTTTGTCTACACCATTTATAGCATGTATTATTTAGGATAGGAAATAGTGTGCCTAATATTTAATGGTGTTATTTTACTTTTCAGAATGTTTATAATAGTTTCTTTTTTCCACAAGGTTCTTTTGCTATTAAATTTTTCATCATTACTAAATTTTTGATTCAAAGCCTAAAGCGGATTTACAGTAATATCAATTTATTCACATGACACTTTCATAAAGAATCCTTATAGATTATAAGCGGCCCTCTCTCCCATTGTGCCATTTGGTCACTGCTAGTATTGTATTTGTTTGTATATTTTGTGTTCCGTATGTAAATCCTCAAATGTAAAGCACCATTGAATTAATGGTGCTATATAAATAATAATAATAATAATAATAATACAATCACACAATTGTAACTTTTTCAGTTACTATGGCAATGTTACTGTCCAATTCGTTCATTCTTATTTTTTGGGTTATCAGCAGTGTGAAAGCTCAAAAAAATAAACACCGCAAATTTTGCTATGTTGCTCTGTAAATACTGGTTATATCGATATTTTCAATAAATGTTACTTGTTTAATATTTGTATAATTAAATCATTGTTCATGGTTCATAGTGAGAATCAAGGATGTCACACCATCCCTCCACTAAATACTCTGCAAAAATGTAAGCAATGTGTCCTAGTTATGAATAAATTAATATTTAGTATATACAGTACTAAGCAAACATATCAGTAGCTTCAGGTCAGGCCCAAGATATCAATGCAACTCAATGTTAGTAGCAAACCCAGTAGACATCTAAATCAAATGAATCTCCTATTATAATGCACACAGAACTCATATACCTCTCTAATGGCAATTATTGCCGCAACGAGTATTAGCAATATGGCATTAAAATTACAACTTAAAGGGGTTTTTCCATCTCCCTGTTTCAGCAGCTTTGCCTGCTGTCTCTTCTTCTCACTTCCTATATTCCTTATCAAACAGTCAAAGCCAACATCCCCCAGCTTGCTGAACAGGACACTATGAAGTATCACAATACTTATTATGATTACTAGAAATCTAATATAAATGCTGATGAAATAATATACACATTCTTCTGGAGAATGGACTCTGTGTTATCTGTGTGTTTACATAGAGAGATAACAGACAAGGCTTTATCAGCAAACTGCAATTATCAGAGCTGTAGTTAACAGTGAGAGCCCCCACCCAGAGAGCAGTGAGTGATGTCATTTGTCCTGTCTTATCACACAGGTCCAGTGCCATGGAAACGATGTGTAAACAATGGGAGGAATAATTTCATATAGCAGGAAAACAAGCAGCATTGCTAAAGCAATGTACTTAGGAAAACTCTTCAGTTTACATAAGCTAGCAGTATAGATAGGATCCTTGAGATGGGAATACCCCTTTAATCTAATCCTCTAATGGACATACAGAAGATCAAGGATAAATAAATACCATCAAATATAAAAACTTTAGACGGCAATGGACTGGTCCTGAAGTGACACTAACAAATAAAAAAATAACTCAATAATAAATATCTGTACTTACAATCCCGAGATGGACTTAATTGCTGCCAGTGGATGTTGATAGTCGTTTCCAGGTAATCCTTAATAGGTTTACCCAGGGAGTAATAAAACTAATATTTTACCCTATTTTTTTTTAATCTACCAGTCCTTTTCCTGCCCTGGATGTTTTATTACTAATGTACACCCCAGTCTCCCTTAGCCCAATATATTTATTTCCAATGTAACTTTTTATAAGGTTTTATAAAATCGAAAAATACAAACAATGCATATAAAATGACACTGCTATGCATATGTGTCTGAGTAGGTGTATAATGTTTAATGTTGTTACCCCATACTCCCTGCTTACATGGAGTGTTCCCAGATATATAAATATCTGTTATGTTTTGATCTTGACTGTAATGTAGTGGAGAAGTCGAGTTTATATACTCCTTAGCCCAATTTATTACTTTTGCAGAGGGTAACAGGGGAGACCGTAACTCTTGCTTCTCTGTCTCCCCAGCAGCTGCTTCAGCGCTGTGAAACCACTGACTCCCCACAGACTTGGTCCGCAGTTCCATTAGAATGGAGTTGGTCATGTGACACAGAGTCGTAGTGGCTGTAGAGGCGACAGGAACAAGAGTTTCAGCCTCCCCTCTCTGTCCTCCATAGAAATGATGAATGGGGCTCCAGGGGAATGCACTGGTAAGCTTTATTACTCCTCAAATAACCCCTTTAAATGTGGACCATCCTTATCAATACTCAAACATATACACAAATGATACTATTCAGTGGGTAAGGTTTAGACTTTAATTGATCATATCTTAAGACAGATGAAATTTCTTATTTCTGGTTGGACTTCTTTACAGAAAACAACCCTTCCACGTGAAGGCTCAAGAATATCAAGTTTACTTACTGTATGTTTTTTGCTATTTGTTAGTTCTAGTAGATTCCCTAATCCAAAGAAACCTTTATTTATGTTTAGGTATTTTATTATTAATCATTATAACGGATAATTATATTATTGCTTTATTTTTATATTTTGCATGTAGAGAATAATATGAAAAGAAAGATTTCAACCTTTAACATTAGACATTCAGTCACCTACTGTAGCAATAATAGTTTGTATTGCTGAGGCCAATTCTGCCTATGTAAGCTTATATTTATTTGTAATGCTACAATGAATATGAAGCCACAGCAGCAGCTACAGTGTCGCTGAACTGAATACATGCAAATCAACATCATGTTCTTTTTCTGTGAGTTTTGATAAGCATCCTATTACCACAATGTAACACTATTAGGTGTGAATGCGTTTGAACAATATGCTGCTATGGCTGCTTTATATTCCCACTTTTCTTGTGGTCAAAAGAAATGTCACCTTATAAGAAATGAAATGAAGAGATTCTGAATTTATAACACTCTGCCAGTACATTATTCTGTGCTCTCATCAATTGGATATTTTTTCCTGACTATAGAGAAAAAAACATTAAATAAATGCTATACATATGAGGGAAATGTTTATAGTAAGGAATGTAATATAGTAAAACATAGTAGACCTCTATTGAACATGCAAATATGAAGGCATTTCCCTAGCTCAATTATTCCAAAATCTGACTAGTGTGTGCCAAATTTATTATGCATTTAAGACACCATTAAAACTTGTTTTTAATCTTATAAACTAATAATGCATATGATAGTAGTAATTAGAGATGAGCGAATCGAAGCTGCAGAAGTGGAATTTGATCCGAATTCAGGAAATATTCGATTCTCATCGAATCCGAATTTCCTTATGCTTCGTGGTAACGATTTGCATTTAGTTCAAAATGGCTGCTCTACATGGGGCAAGGAACTCTGGGAACGTGGGATCAGCCACAATGCCATGCGTGCTCCCAATCAGCAGCCAGCCCTGTGATGTCACATCCCTTTAACCCCTTCACAAGCGCACACGGCACGTTTGACCGCTGCATCTAAGGTGTTAAATCCCCCGATCGGTTATGGAGCAGGGTGTTAGCTGTAACGGACAGCTAACACCCTGCTCCATAACCGATCCGGGGTTTTAACAACTTGGATGCCGTGGGGAAATGTGCGGATAGGGTCAGATACTAAGAGGAGCAAGTCATCAGCAAAAGCTGCGCTATAATGGGTGGTGTCTCCTACTGTAATACCTTTGATGTCGGGGTGATCCCTAATGGCCTGCAAAAGAGTCTCCATCACTAAAATAAACAATGTGGGCGAGAGGGGGTAATCCTGCCTCGTGCCATTCTGTATGGAAAATGGCTCCGACAGAGTCCCGTTAACCCTAATTCTGGCTTGGGGTCCTGAGTACAGATAAAGAATAGCTTGTATAAAGGAAGTTTGGGGTTTTCATTACCTTTAATCCATAATCAACATTTACAGAAATAAAACACTTAAAATAGAACACTCTGTGTGTAAAGAATCTATAAAATATAGGAGGTCACTTTTTTAATTTAATTACTGAAAGAAAGAAATTTTTCAAAGATATTCTAATTTATTGAGATGCACCTGTATTTCTTTCCCCCACTGCAGCACTGACCACTGCTTTCAATGAACTTATCACAATTGTACTCCAGCAGTCTGTACACATAAAGCATAAAGGTAAGGAGAAGTAGCTAAAGCTGCTAGTGACTTCACTCCTTAAAGACTACCTCTCCTTATTGGTCTGCTGTCTGTATATGGGCTACCGAAGTATGGATTCTATAAATGCTTTAAGACACAGTGATCAGTGTAGGAGAATTAGGGTATGTTCACACGGAGTTTTTTGCAGGCTGAAAAAATCAACTTCAGGAATTAGGAAAAAAAATTTTTACGTGTTTTTTTTTTACATGATGCGGTTTTTGTCGCGTTTTTTGTTGCAGTTTTTGTTGTGTTTTTTTGCTCAGTAACATTGTATGGACCTGGAAAATTCTCTTTAAAAAATGCTTGTGGTTTTTGATGTGATTTTAGCAAAAAAACGCGTCAAACGCATCAAAAAACACGACAAAAAATGCTTTGGATTTTCTCCGTGTCCCATTGATTTCAATGGGTTTTTCAAGGCGAAATCTACCTGAAGATAGGTCATGTCGCTTTTTTTTCTTCAATCTGAAAAAATCCGCTAGAGGAAAAAAAACTACTGACTCCCATTGAAATGAATGGGAGGTGTTTTTTGAGGCAGATTCCGCCTCAAAATCAGCCTGTAAAAAACTCTGGGTGAACATACCGGGAAATAACAGAAGAAAGAAGCATTTTTCTTTAATAATAATATAATAACCACTTGAACTATTGACTTTTGAAATAATAATAATAATAATAATAATAATAATAAAAGGTTTTAAAGTTTAGGTTTTCTTAAAAATAAAAAAAAAAGGGGGGGGGGGCTAAAAAAATTGTAAATTACCCAAGCTAATGAAAAATCTACACCATGCAAAAATGTGTTCTACATCTACACAGCCAAGAGGTAGCATAAAAAGGTTTGTTGAACATTTGTAACATTTATTATGTCACATGCGCCATTTTCACAATTTGCACAATTTATATCAAAAAATAAACTTCCCCAAAACCTTGCATTTAAAGAGTACCTATGAGTACCATAAAATCACAATGCTTATGTTTGGGTTCTCGTCCTTCGCTTACCTTCTGCTGCACATGAGCGTATCAGCCAATCTGTGGCTGAGCACTGATACTCCATATGAAGAGAACATCACTGCTTAACCACTGATTGGCAGACGCTTTCCTGTGTGGGCCAAAGGTCAGAATGACAGGAAATCTGAATGGCTACTCAACTGATTGGATAGGTCAGTATATAATATTTGTTATTTAAGCATCCCTAGGGGTGATGTGGATCTCTTCAAATATAAAGTCCCTGAGTATTCACCCATATGTGTTTTAATGGTGGCCACTAAGGGCTGTAGACTAGGTTGCCACCTTTCTATGGCTACCTTTTGTCACATGAATGCCCTGTGACGGGAGGAACTGTAGTTTTACTAACAGGTAGGATCACAGAAACTTTGCCTGAGCATACTTTTGAAAATATGGCACAAACTGAAGTACAGGATATTTGGACTCCATAACTGGGATCTAGTTTATCCTGAATATATTTGTGCCTCTGCCCTTTGTGAAATGCTCTTAACATTTTTTTTTATTGTACTCTATTGCAAGTATTTCCTAATCCTAACTAAAGTCTAAGTAAGAAACATCTACTGATCCATTCTGCTCTATTTCTGTTGGAGAATTCTACTGAACGTGTATAACATGATCCTCTGCCAGTGAATCCATGCTGACTTTACGGTTTGGTTATAGAGACTCTGAAAGGTGAACAGTTTTTCTACCTCACTGCTAAACAATAGTGGGTGGTAATTCATTTGCCGCCCTGGCATGTCTGAACTTATACACTTCAGTGATCTTACTTTCTTTTATGTTGATTGTTCATTTACTTTCCTTCTACAGTTGCTTTTCTATTAATATTCCCTATGTACTGAATCTACAGCTATACTCATTTATCTTTATTTTTCAGACAAATGGAGTTCAGATGTAAAGTCATCTGTTTTACAGCTAGAGTAAATCAGTGCTTACTGCTGAAATCCTGCCATTGATACTTTTGTGCTCTTAAGTGTAATTAATTCCAATTATCTACAGATAAAGAATAGTTAATTTTCTAGCCTTATTGTATTCTCTGAAAATGAAAGTGTTTTAGCATTTTCCCATCATTTTGTTGAATGTGAGGATATAAGTTTAGGGAGTTGGAAAGTGTGCCAGAGACTTTATTTTGGGGGTATAATGTCAACCTGGAAAATCCAACAAGACAGCCAGGTGAGTAACTGTGGGGTGTACACATGTAGCAGTGCTCTGCTTCCTTAGAAGAGGCTAATTTAAAAAAATGGGACATGATCTTATAAATGTTGACTCTATGCTTTGACCCAGGAGCTTCAAGTTACACCTCTGATGGTAAAACTATTCTTCATCCTGTGAATTGGTGGCCGATTTCATTGTGCAACCAATGTTTTGGAAATAAGATATTCAAAAACAGCAGAATCTCATGAGATCAATCTCAAAGCTTGAGATGTATGAGAGGAGTTTCCAACCGGTGGTAAGCATTGTCTATTAAAGCAATAAAAATCTAATTAGAAGACCTAAGAAGCAAAATGTATTACTATAAAATATGTTATTAGATCAAATGAGTCTTTCTAAATAATCCATTACTGGTATGATGGCTTACTGTGTAAGAAACACATTAGTGGAATATTTGTTATACTGGGGGGTTTTACAGTATGTCTTGGGAAGAATTGTTTTTATGGGTGTATATGGTGTATCATAAGCAGATTTCCCATGTGTTTATTGGTACACATTGTATGTATTGTTTGTTTCAGGCTTGTCTATTGTTAATGTTATATTTCGATAAAGAGCGTTCATGTATTTTTATGTATTTTTATGGCACAACTCTCTCTCTTTTTTTGAGTCATGATTGTTTTTTGTTGCACTTATATTTTCAACTGTTGGCCCTTATCTGTTCAGTTTTGGTATGATGGTTTTAGCAGAGAACAACAGTAGATGAAATGACAGATGATATTTCTTACACATTCACTATGATACACACTTTTATTTCAAGAGCCATGCATCAAGCATGTAAAAATAAGAAGCACAAGCTGCCTCACTCACTAACAAAACTGCAGATGTAATAATTAAATTAAACAATTTGTCTAATTTATATTGAGTGGACATTCATGAGTGGATTTAATTTCCTGGACAGTGGACAAGAACGCTATCAAAAGTAATAAGAAATGGAAATTAGAATGATACCATACATTACAGTACCAAATGTACAAATTTTTACTTATTGTTTCATGTGACATTTCATGATAAGCTGTGTACATGAGGAGCAACACTATTTTTGTCCATTATCTGACAATTTTGCATGTAATTTGCATTTGTCCCAGAGCTGTGGGTAGAAGACTACCTGTCAAATACTGCTCACAGTTAGTAAAGAAGAATCCGTTCCATAACTTTCTCTTTATTAACCAGAAACAGTCCCTGTGTCATTCAATATAAATTATATATATATATATATATATATATATATATACAATACAGACCAAAAGTTTGGACACACCTTCTCATTCCAAGAGTTTTCTGTATTTTCATGACTATAAAAATTGTAGATTCACACTGAAGGCATCAAAACTATGAATTAACACATGTGGAATTATATACTTAACAAAAAAGTGTGAAACAACTGAAAATATGTCTTATATTCTAGGTTCTTCAAAGTAGCCACCTTTTGCTTTGATTACTGCTTTGCACACTCTTGGCATTCTTTTGATGAGCTTCAAGAGGTAGTCACCTGAAATGGTTTTCACTTCACAGGTGTGCCCTGTCAGGTTTAATAAGTGGGTTTTCTTGCCTTATAAATGGGGTTGGGACCATCAGTTGTGTTGTTCAGAAGTCAGGTGGATACACAGCTGATAGTCCTACTGAATGGAGTGTTAGAATTTGTATTATGGCAAGAAAAAAGCAGCTAAGTAAAGAAAAACGAGTGGCCATCATTACTTTAAGAAATGAAGGTCAGTCAGTCCGAAAAATTGGGAAAACTTTGAAAGTGTCCCCAAGTGCAGTGGCCAAAACCATCAAGCACTACAAAGAAACTGGCTCACATGAGGACCGCCCCAGGAAAGGAAGACCAAGAGTCACTTCTGCTGCGGAGGATAAGTTCATCCGAGTCACCAGCCTCAGAAATCGCAGGTTAACAGCAGCTCAGATTAGAGACCAGGTCAATGCCACACAGAGTTCTAGCAGCAGACACATCTCTACAACAACTGTTAAGAGGAGACTGTGTGCAGCAGACCTTCATGGTAAAATAGCTGCTAGGAAACCACTGCTAAGGACAGGCAACAAGCAGAAGAGACTTGTTTGGGCTAAAGAACACAAGGAATGGACATTACACCTGTGGAAATCTGTGCTTTGGTCTGATGAGTCCAAATTTGAGATCTCTGGTTCCAACCACCGTGTCTTTGTGTGACGCAGAAAAGGTGAAGAAATGGACTCTACATGCCTGGTTCCCACCGTGAAGCATGGAGGAGGAGGTGTGATGGTGTGGGGGGGCTTTGCTGGTTACACTGTTGGGGATTTATTAAAAATTGAAGTTATACTGAACCAGCATGGTTACCACAGCATCTTGCAGAGGCATGCTATTCCATCCGGTTTGCGTTTAGTTGGACCATCATTTATTTTTCAACAGGACAATGACCCCAAACACACCTCCAGACTGTGTAAGGGCTATTTGACCAAGAAGGAGAGTGATGGGGTGCTACGCCAGATGACCTGGCCTCCACAGTCACCAGACCTGAACCCAATCGAGATGGTTTGGGGTGAGCTGGACCGCAGCGTGAAGGCAAAAGGGCCAACAAGTGCTAAGCATCTCTGGGAACTCCTTCAAGACTGTTGGAAGACCATTTCAGGTGACTACCTCTTGAAGCTCATCAAGAGAATGCCAAGAGTGTGCAAAGCAGTAATCAAAACAAAAGGTGGCTACGTTGAAGAACCTAGAATATAAGACATATTTTCAGTTGTTTCACACTTTTTTGTTAAGTATATAATTCCACATGTGTTAATTCATAGTTTTGATGCCTTCAGTGTGAATCTACAATTTTTATAGTCATGAAAATACAGAAAGCTCTTGGAATGAGAAGGTGTGTCCAAACTTTTGGTCTGTACTGTATATATATATATATATATATATATATATATATATATAGGAAGAATGGGCAAGAATTTCAGTCTCTCGATGTGCAAAACTGATAGAGACATACCCCAAGCGACTTGCAGCTGTAATCGCAGCAAAAGGTGGCACTACAAAGTATTAACTTAAGGGGGCCTAATAATTTGGCACGCCCCACTTTTCAGTTTTTTATTTTTTACAAAAGTTTAAAATATCCAATAAATTTCGTTCCACTTCATGATTGTGTCCCACTTGTTGTTGATTCTTCACCAAAAAATTAAAATTTTATATCCTTATGTTTGAAGCCTGAAATGTGGCAAAAGGTTGAAAAGTTCAAGGGGGCCGAATACTTTCGCAAGGCACTGTATTCAGTTGTATCAGAAGAGCGATTGGACACTTTCTTCATTCTTCATTCTTCATATTTTTTTTTACATTTAAGGGTCCATCCACATCACATTTTTTACGCCCATTTAGCAGACTGACATCTATATAAATGGATGACAATGTAAAGAAAATGGATCAGTTTTATTTCATTTTTGGGTGTTTTTGTGCCTTTCAAAGAAAATCAGAAAGAAACAGATCAGTTTATTTTTACATTGATGTAAATGGATGGCCATCCCTTAGCATCAGTTTGCTTCATGGATCTGCTAAACAGATGTAAAAAATGCAATGTGAATGAACCCTAACTTGTGTATGCTATTGAAGTGATTTATGTATTATTTGCTCTTCAGGTAAGAGGGTGTTATCCTATAAATTCCTAATATTCATTCTACATCCAAGGCACTAAATCCAATAAAAGTTACTGTTTATTAATCTCATCATCTAAGAAGCATTGCAACGTTTTGGACTCTTTGGACTTTTTGGACTCTTTGGAATAAGTAAATAGAGAAAGTTAAATATAACATGCCTTTCTCTATTTCCCTGGAAAAGGCTTTGGCTGTTGGAGAATGAGTTGAATAAACAGTAACTATTATTATAATATCCTGTGCTTTGGGATTCTTGCCAATATTGAATCACTGCAGTTGGTCGAAGGCCGTGTCAAGCAGCATGGATAAATTGAGGTGGCGCATGGAATTTTATTCAATACTCGTTCTGAAGCTACAAGATCGTTTTAAAGTACTGAATTATCTAAACTATTAAGAAGACAACATCCCAGAAAATTAATTCAGCCCTCGCAGACATTGACTACCTGCAGCTTCAATATCATAAACACGTACAGTAATTGTTATTACTGTAAACCTTGCAAAACTGTATACAAATGATCACTTCCATCAAGCCTAATTTTCTGTACAGGCAATTAGGATAAAAAAGCAGAATTCAATATAGAAGCAACATGATTCCTTCCTACTGTGTAGTTATAATGGCTTAGTAATGTATCATTAGAATATCATTCATTATATGCATATACATTGTACATTTTTTACTTTGACAAATTATGTTATGGAGTGAAAACATTTAACGTGATGCATGTGTGAATTATCAAGTTTGTCATCTAAATAACTTTTATTAGCATAAGTTCTGTATAACGATTGACTTTATTGTCAGTCAACAACAAACTTATACTGTAAGCATAATGGTGCATGTACAATTAATGGTATAGATGCCTATGGCTACAGTTCTTTATTTTTCATAATTTTGTTTAAATCTTTAAATTTATACAAGGAATTTCTTACTGTACATTTAGGGAGCTACAATTTTTGTAAGGCTCAATGAAACTGAAATTTCTGTCTCTTAAAGAAAATCTGTCACCAGCATTTACCTCTTTAAGACTAAAGCCCCACGTAGCGGGCCGCAGTAAAAAAAAATCACTGTGGGAAAATCCCCGGCGGCAATGCATCGTGGTTTTTCCCGCAGCGCTTTTCATAGAAAGGGAAACTTCTACAGACTTTCTGTTTCAATTATACCTATAGAGAAATGGTATAATTGACATGCTGCGACTTCCAAAACCGCAACAGTTTTGGAAATCATAGCGTGTCCGCAGTGTGTAATTTTTTCAGGGTGTGGATGGGATTCGTTAGTGACTATAAAACGCTGAGTTTTCTTCTGCCCCGGCCTAAAAGGGGTTATTCAGTTTCTAACACCTGGGACCCCTGCAGATCACCAGTAACAAGACAGCACAGCTCTCGTTATTGTTATTTGCTGTCCCATTGAAATCTATAGAGCAGTGGTATGTAAAGCTATGGCTCACGGTATGTAAAGCTGTCTCGGTACCAGTGATCTGCGGGAGTTTCAGGTGTCAGAACTAAGGGTAGGCCATCAGTGTTAGAAACCAGATAATCTTTTTAAAGCACTGTCATCTTGTCTGGCCTAAAAGAGCTTTCTAAAGGGTGAGTTGCAGCACCACATACCATTCATAATGGGCTTTGGAAAACTCCAGATCTGTATGCAAATGACAACACACAGGGCATTGCTGGACAAATAAAGTATCCAGTTGAATATTTGCTCAGCCCCTTCCTTGGTTCTTTGATTGACACAAATGATGCTTTAACTTCACCAACAGACTGCAAAAAAATTGTGAGGTTGTAGGATAGGGCTGAAAACCATTGCATGTGCAAGGTGTTTCTCCTTGTGTAGGCAGAGTAATAATAATTATAAAAACATGCCTTAGTGGCCTATTCTAGTGGGGAGCTGATGATGCTGAAGCGTGCTTAGGATCAGCAAGATATTGTGGGACCCATGGATGACATTAAAGGTAACCAGAAGGTTGTACCTAAAAAAGCATGGGCCTTGATACAAAAGCATAGCTTGCCCCCACTTCCCCCCCGCACAACTTCTCTTCACATCTGTCAGCTGCATCCTATCTGTACATTTTACTCGTACATCCTTGCTGAATAATAGAGCCACTAACCAGACGTAAATACTCAATGGGTGGTCTGGAAGTGGTTAAAGGGTATCTTTTGTGCAAAAGTAGTATAGAATAAACAAATATATCATAGCCAAGCCGTGTAAGGCTGCAATGCGCCTGCATGATTTCATATGGCAACCTGAGAATTCCATTTTTGTGTTCGTGGAGGTCCTAGAAATTCCACCCACCAATCCGCAAGTTATCACTTATCCTATGCGGGGATGCTGTGTAAAATGGAAAGAAAACAAGAATAATAAAACCAATAAAAATAGATTTGAAAATAAAAGAAAACAAGAATGCAGTCATTTGGAAATCTCATATAACCATATTTTATGAACAATGTTAGGAGCTCAGATGCAGGTACAGGGTCAGGTGTAGTCAGAATTAAGAGAAGCAGCAGAACTGAACCTAACGAACACTAGCGGAAAAACCGTAACCAAAGTGCAACACACCCAGTATGAGCCAAAGCCAATCTCAGGACGTTTTCACCAGAGCTCCTAGTGGTGGAGATGGACTTGGCAGAATCCCAGACCGGAGTTGACAACACAGAGGAATGTGCCACAAATTAACCGATTAGATTAACTGCGAGAAGAAGTCAGAGAGCAGAATCGCAAGCAACTCACCAGACACAGAGTGAACGACAGAGCAGTGTCAGCAGCGGAGAAAGCAGCGAAGTACAGGAGCGAGTGACAAAAAGAGAAGTGGAGGTACGTAGCCAGAGTCAAAATGCCAGAGAGGGTAAGTACAGTAGAGTCGTAATCCAAAGAGAAGTCCAGGTACACAATCCAAAGGTCAGAGCCAGAGGAACACACACAGCAGCAGGAACAGGAAGCAACAGGGGTGGGAGCCAAAACCAGGGTGAAACCAATAGACGGAATGGAGGAGAGAAATGGAGAGGATTAGACCCAGACCGGCCCATAAATTAAAGCACAATTTCTTAAAGGGGAATTTGTCTCTGTGGACCCGGAAGTCTTAAAGGGTCCACAGCAGATGTCAAAACCCTAACAAACAATAGAACAGAGAGCACATCAGAATTTTGAAAGTTAGGCCTAATTCATACGTGAAGACATGAAAAGCGAATCAACCACGGACAGCATACCATCTGCAAATGAGCAAACAAATGTGAAAAGACACAGACCTTACACATCCACAGATGTGAATTTGTGAATGAGGCCTTAGACATTTTTCCATTTGAAAAAAATCAACTAATTTAGAAATTGATGGTGACACTTCTCAAAATATTTGGACAAGTCCACATTGTGTTGTATCCACTCTTCTTTTTACAGTCTTTAATCTGGGAAGTGAGGAAACCAATTGCTGGAGTTTTGGGAGAGGAATGTCGATCCATTCTTGTCTGATGTAAGACGCTAGTTGTTTAACAGTCCTGGGTCTTCTTTGCTGGATTTTTCATTTCATAGTGTCAAATGTTTTCTATTGGTGAAAGGTCTGCACTGTAGGTTAGGTCAGTTCAGCACCCGTACTCTTCTTCTGTGAAGCCATACTGTGATGGATGCAGTATGTGATTTAGAGCTGTCTTGCTGAAATATGCAAGGCGTACCCTGAAAGAAATATTGTCTGGATTGGAGCATATGTTGTTCTAAAACCTCTCTATGCTTCTCTGCCTTTCAAAATATGTAAGCAGCCCATGTCATAGGCACTAATGCAACCCTGTACCTTCAGATATGCAGGCTATTGAACTGTGCGCTAATAAAAAAGCTAGATAGCCCCTCTCCTCTTGAGTCCACAGGACATGGTATCTGTGGTTTCCATAAAGAATTTCAAATTCTTATTCAACTGACCACAGAACAGTTTTTCATTTTGCCTCAGTTCATTTTAAATGAACTTTGGCCCAGAGAAGATTACAGTGATTCTCAATTGTGTTGATACATGGCTTCTTCTTTGAATGATACAGCTTTAACTTGCATTTGTGGACTGCACAGCAAACTGTTTGCAGACAATGATTTCTGGAAGTATTCCTGAGCCCATGTAGTGCCGCCTCAGGGCCTGTAGTTTACGACCATCCAATATTAACCTTCAACCTTGTCTCTTGTGCACATGGATTTCTCCAGATTCTGTGAATCTTGTGATTATATTATGCAATGTAGATGTAAATTGTTCCACAATTTTTAGATCAAGTTTTTCAAAGATTGGTGAACCCCGATCATCTTTGCGCCTGAGAGACTATGCCTCTCTAACATGCTGTTTTATACACACTCATGTGACTTGGTTGAAAATTGACCCTCCAGCTGTTTTTCATTAGTACTGCTTACTTTTCCAGGGTTTTTGCTAACCCTGATCCAACTTTTGGAGATGTGTTGCTGCCATCAGTTTCTAAATTAGTTATTTTTTTCAAATGAAATGAAAAATGTTGAACTTTCTATCTTTGATTGTGAATAAAATGTGGTTATGAGATTTCCAAATCATTGCATTCTTGTTCTTTTAAAATTTTATATAGCGTCCCAACTTTTTTGGAATTGGGGTTGTATAGACTATGCATTTAATGCATATAATGAATACAGAAGAGGAAAAATTATATGATATAGTGAAATGTGACAGTTATAGAAATGATATACAGTCTTTAGATCTACTTTAACATAACTTTTGACTACAGACCTTATCTTCTTTTTACATCTGAATATAGCCTTCTCTGACCCACAGCCTATTATTCATTCAGAAGTGAAACAGGTGATAGTCATGTATCTAACAGCAATGAGAGTGAATGAGAAAAAACTCACTGAATTGTATTATGCAAACCCCCCTCTCGGCAAGGGCAGCACATGCAATAGACAGTTCCTGATGCCTTGTCTCTCTGGAGATTTGTACTTTGGCCTTTGGTGGATGCTGCCGGAATAATTTTGGTACATATGGGGTTTGTTCATATAATGAGACAGTAGATATTAGAATTCAAGGTCAATTCATTTTTCAGCAAAGTTTAACAGGCAGTGAAGTATAGACTGCTTCTTGTGCAATGATGAAGCTGAAATAATGGAGCCAAGAAATTCATGCTAAAACAAAAGCCATAATTCCTAGAATTTTTAATTTAGATTTTTTTAGGAGACCACATAATATCCAATTTCTCACAATAATCCTTCTGTGTTGGAAAAATGTTTTTGCTGTTGCTAATTGCTTACCTCTCCTACCTTGTAATGAAGAAATATCTCTAGATATACCATTTAAAAAAATATTTCAATGATAAAGATTTTTTTTACATTCCCAGTAATTATGTATGTTTAATTTTTATAATATTTTGTTTGTTTGTTTGTTTGTTTGTTTGAGTTGGAAGGGACCTCAAGGGCCATCAAGTCCAACCCCCTGCAAAAGCAGGATTTCCTAAATCATCCCAGCTATATATCTATCCAGTTTCCGCTTGAAGATTTCAATTGATGAAGAACTCACCACCTCCCGTGGCAGCCTATTCCACTCCCTCACTACCCTTACTGTTAGAAAGTTTTTCCTAATGTCTAATCTGAATCTCCTTCCCCTTAGTTTCATCCCATTACTTCTCGTGCTTCCTTCTGCTAATGAGAATAGGGTAGATCCCTCTGCACTGTGACAACCTTTCAGATATTTAAATACCGCTATTAAGTCTCCCCTTAGCCTTCTCTTCTGCAAACTAAGCAATCCCAATTCTTTTAGCCTTTCCTCGTAGGACATGGTTTGTAGACCTTCCACCATTTTGGTTGCTCTTCTCTGGACCAGCTCCAATAAATCGATGTCTTTCTTAAACTGGGGCGCCCAGAACTGTACACAGTATTCCAGGTGGGGTCTGACCAGGGCAGAGTACAGCGGAATAATTACCTCTCTTGATCTAGATTCAATGCTTGTCTTGATACATCCTAGAATTTTATTAGCCTTTTTAGCCACTGCACCGCACTGTTGACTCATGTTGAATTTGTGATCTATTATTATGTCCAGATCCTTTTCCCCTGTACTCTCACTTAGTTCTATTCCTCCCATACTATATATGCTTCTTGCATTTCTGTTACCCAGATGTAGGACTTTGCATTTGTCCCTGTTGAATACCATTTTGTTCACCTCAGCCCATTGTTCCAGTGTGTCTAAGTCCTTTTGGATGCACTCTCTCTCCTCTCTAGTGTTGGCTATTCCTCCTATCTTTGTATCATCTGCAAATTTTATTAGTTCCCCACTAATCCCATCATCCAGATCATTTATAAAAATATAAAAAAGTACTGGGCCCAGGACAGAGCCCTGCGGCACCCCGCTTTTTACTTTCTTCCAGTTTGATGTATAGCCATTTAGAATTACTCGTTGTGCTCGATCATTAAGCCAATTGTGAACCCACCTCACTGATATTTTATCAAAGCCATACTTGATCATTTTTTCAATAAGAATGTTATGTGATACTTTATCAAAGGCCTTACTAAAGTCAAGATATACTATGTCCACTGCATTCCCCTGGTCCAACCATTCAGTGACTTTATTGTAGAAGGAAATAAGGTTAGTCTGACAAGATTTATTAGGCATAAGGCTGTGCTGGCTCTGATTAATTAAAGCCTTCCCATCCAGGTACCTAATTAAATGTTCTTTAACGATTTGTTCAAAGATTTTTCCTACTATCGAGGTCAGACTTACCAGCCTATAATTTCCTGGGTCGTCCCTATTCCCCTTTTTGTAGATGGGGACCACATTTGCCCTTTTCCAATCTAGAGGGACCACTCCTGTTTCCCATGACTTATTAAAGATTATTGCAAGGGGTTCTGTTATTTCCTCTGCTAATTCTTTTAAAACTCTAGGGTGTAAATCATCCGGTCCTGGGGACTTGGTTTCCTTAATCTTAGCTAAATGTTCTCTTACCAAACCTTCACTTATAATCATCTTGGAGTCCTCTTTCCCCTCATCACTATCACCATTAATGTTGATATTTCCATCCATTTCTTGGGAGAAGACGGATACAAAATATGAATTTAGTAACTCCACCTGCTGATCCACCATGTTAACTTTTTCACCCTTATCGTTCTTCAGGACTCCAATGGTTTCCTTCACTTTTCTTTTGCTCTTAACATATCCCCAAAAACCTTTTACCTTACTCTTAACCTCTTTTGCAAGCTTCAATTCGTATTCAGCCTTAGCTTTTTTAATGCTTATCTTGCAGAGTCTGCAAACTGCTGTATACTCTCCCTTAGATATAGTTCCCATCTTCCACTTGTTGTATGTTTCCTTTTTTAGTAGGTTATGTAATTTTTTGGTCATCCATCCTGGAGTTTTTAGGTGATTCCCATTTTTCTTGCTTCTAGGTATTGTTAGTTCCTGTGCATTAATGATTTCCCTACGGAAAATTTCTCACCCCTCATGTGCATTTTTGTGCTTAAGAATTTTTCGCCATGGAATTCTACTAACCCTTACCTTTAGACCCCTAAAATCTGCCCTACTAAAATCAAGCCTTGTAGTTTTTGTCTTCTCAGGTCTTCTTCTTCTTACAACCCCAAACTCGAGTATAGCATGGTCGCTGAATCCCAATGTCCCTGCTACCCTTAATTCCTTAACCATGTCCTCCTTGTTAGTTAAAACTAGGTCCAGAATGGATGTTCCTCTCGTGTTTTTTTCTACTAGCTGGGCAATGAAGTTGTCTGCTAGAGAGGATAAAAATTTGATAGAGCTTTTACTCGTAGCTGTGTGAGTTTCCCAATGAATATCTGTGTAATTAAAGTCTTCCATGATAACAATTTCATATTTCTTCGAAAGCGTGGTCATTTGCTGTGAAAAAAATCTCATCCATGTCTTCTGTCTGTCCTGGTGGTCTATAATAAACACCTATTATGATGTCCTTATCATTGTTTTTCCCCTGAATTGCTACCCAAATATTTTCCAATAAATTATCATTTTGTAAAACTGTGATTTCTGTGGAAATGTGTTCTTTTTTAACATACAATGCAACTCCTCCCCCTCTTTTATTAGTTCTATTTTTTTTGAATAGGTTGTATCCTTCCATCTGTATATTCCAATCATGCTTATCGTTCCACCAAGTTTCTGTAATACCAATGACATCATATTTTTCCTTCTGTATTATCAGCTCTAATTCTCCCTGTTTGTTTCCCATGCTTTGTGCGTTTGTGTAAAAACATTTCAGATTGTGCTGTGATACTTCCTTTTTCTTAATTTCCTTCTGAGTATCCTGTCTTGGGTCCTCTTTACCACATCTAGTAACCTTGTTTAGTATATCCTTTAGCTGCATGTTCTTGTCTTTCTTTTTACTTCCCATCCCCTCCTCTTCTAGTTTAAAGCCCTCCTGGTAAGTGTGGCAAGTCTTCTGGCAAATATGTGTTTCCCAGATTTTGTGAGATGTATCCCATCTCTAGCAAGGAGTCCACCATAGAGGTAATTGACTCCATGGTCCAGAAATCCAAATCCTTGCTCGCTACACCACTGCCGAAGCCACTTGTTTACCTCAAGTATTTTATTCCATCTCCTGATACCATAACCATCAACTGGGAGAATTGATGAGAATACTACCTGCGCATCCAGCTCCTTCACTTTCTTTCCTAAATTTTCAAAGTCTTTACGAATAATTGGTAAATCATTTTTTGCCGTGTTGTTTGTACCCACATGTATCAGCAAAAATGGATAGTTATCCTTGGAGCTGAAGATGCATGGAATCCTATCGGCCACATCCTTAACTTTTGCTCCTGGGAGGCAGCATACTTCTCGTGCAGTTAAATCTGGCCTGCAGACAGTTGCCTCTGTGCCTCTTAGCAGTGAGTCGCCCATAACCACTACTCTTCTTTTTTTCCTCGCAAAACTATTTCTTGTTGCTCCCTCTTGTCTCTGGGTGACTTTTGTTTCTTCTTTTGCTGATAGATTATTCTTATCATTTTCATCAGTCTGCATAAGAGTTTCATATCGGTTACCTAGCTGTGTACGTGGTGATGGCCTTGTGATCCTTTTGCATCTCTTGGTCACCTGTATCCAATTATCTGCCTCTGTAGGTTCACTCAAGTATTCTTCCCTTACCATATTTTGGAGGTTTGCTTCAGCCTCCACCACTGTAGGCTCTCTCATACTTTCTTCCCTTACTATATTCAGGAGGCTTGCTTCTGCCTCATCAATAAAAACCTCACTTTCTTTAATGCCTCTCAACGTCACTATTCTTTCTTCCAACCTCTGCACCTTATCTTCTAAAAGGGCCACTAGTTTGCATTTCATACAGGTGAAGTTGGCTTTATGGTCAGGCAAATCTGTAAACATATAGCATATGCTGCAGCTCACCATGTGAGTTTTCTCCTCTTCCATATTCCTCTCTCCTGGCCATGCTGGGCCGCTGCTCACCACCGTGAAGGGCTCCTGGACACGTCGGGCTGCTCTCCGGGTGGCGGTCTGGGTGTCCGTCCCTCCCATGTGCGGCACCTCCGCTCCTCCTCTCGTTGCTGCCGCCCGGCAGTAGACCGGCAGCTCTCTCCTGGCCGCACTGGGCCGCACTAGGCCGCTGCTCGCCGCTGTGAAAAGCCCCCGGGACACAGCGGTCTGCCCTCTGCACGCTGCAACGCTGACTCCCGCTCACAGCTGACTCCCGCTCACAGCTGGCCGCTGCTCGCCACCGTGAAGGGCTCCTGGACACGGCGGGCTGCTCCCCGGGTGGCGGTCTGGGTGTCCGTCCCTCCCGTGTAGGGCGCCTCCGCTCTTCTTCTCGCTGCTGCCGCCCGGCAGTAGGCCGGCAGCTCTCTCCTTGGCCACACTGGACCGCTGCTCGCCGCTGTGAAAAGCCCCTGGGACCCAGCGGTCTGCCCTCTGCACGCTGCAACGCCGACTCCCGCTCACAGCTGACTCCTTCTTTGCACTTCAGGATTTTCGTGATGTTTGGCAGAGTTACAGTTGAGTTATGCCTCAACCTTATCCACCCTGTATAAGGCTGGGACTACATGGAGATTTTATCATCAACACAAGTTGTAGACTCACCTTGCGACATCGGAAGTAGAGATGGGCGAACCTCTCTCGGATTTATTTTGGGTTTGTTTAACAATTTTGGCATGAACAACACCTTAAAATGACTTAAAACATAGTACATATCACATATCATATTACGTCGGTGATGTGCATTAGAACTACACTCTAACAGACGTCCCGCAGATGAAGGTCCATGAAGGACCGAAACATTCAGACTCTGTGGATGTCTAAAAGTATACTAACCTACTAATCTCAAGCCATGTATAAAGTGTTTTATAAGATGATACAATAAAGTTTTGATATATTTTTGCATAATCTTGAGTACTACCTGTTTACTACTAAGGAGCCCGTCTCTAATACCTTTTGGCACCAACCCTATACAGGGACATCTATATCCTAAGAAAGTGTGCATATCTTAATTTTTTTTACTTATTTTTTGTATACAATATGTGATACTCATATAGCCAATGGTCAAGATTAGGACTGTTTCTGGAAGAGCAACAGTCTAGATTCGACCTTAGCTGTTGACTTTTAAAGCATAAAGAAAATTTTGGAATTCAAAATGCAGCACATTTTTTCACTTTTGTCTTATTTCCAAGAGCCATATTAATGTTGCTGTATTGTTTTTTTTTTTCTTTTTTTTTCTTGCTTTTGGTATTCACCATTTCTTTCTTAATTACATTCTCAAAAAAGAATATGACAGGCAGTATAATGCATTGCACTACATAGGTAGTACAATGCATTATAAAGGCGACCAGAAGATCGCATGTTAAAGTCACCTAGGGGGACTAAAAAAATTAGTATTAAAAAATGAAATAACACAAAACACAAAAAACACAGTTAAAACATAATAACATTAATTTGCCAATCCCAAAATGTTTAATAAATAATATAAAAACATAACACACATATTGAGTATTGCCGTGTCTGTAATGTTATTTTACCCGCACATTGAATAGTGTTAAAAAAAAACATTATAAAAAGCAATTATAAAGCATTGTGTTCCCCACAATGCAATCAATAAAAACTTCAGGTTTTCCTAAATAAAATAAGCCCCCACACAATTCCGTTGACAAAAAAAATAATTAAGTTATGGGTCTTGGAAAGTGGCAATACATAAGAAAACTTTTATTACTATTTTACTTTGTGAAAGTAGTAAAACTTAGTAAAAAATATACAAATTTGGTATCAATTAAATCACATTCACCCAGTGAATAAATTTATTAGGTTATTTACGCAGCCCAATGAATAGTGAAAAACTTATAGCATAAAAAGGTAATGGCAAAATTGCTGTTTTTTCTAGTCTTTCCCAGATGAAGAGGACATCTAATATGTCTTTTTTATGGCTTTAATTAATTTATTTTTTTTATATTTGGCTTTATTTCATTGTTTCTTATCATGTTAAGTATTTTGGTTTCCAAAATGTTTTCCTTATCTTCATTCTCTAAACATTCTAAATTACATGTTTCTTCTACTGAAGGAATTTACTGATTAATGGGACACCTCATACATCAATTTTTGATGGCTTTAGTTTAATATAAATAATTTTTTAGATTTGAATTTTTAGTTTTTGTTTTAATAAAATGTACAGTTATTTCTACGTGTAATTGTATTAAACTTTATTATTGTTATTTTTTTGTCCCACTGTCCCTATGTATACTAGTGCATTTCAGCCTGTGCATGTAAAACACACAGCCATTAGGTCATACAGCACCTTAGGCATGTCCAAAAGGAATTGTCTATGGACTCAGTGACCAAATACATGAGAATCCCTGGATGTTAGGCACATAGGACACTTTTTTGTAAAAAATATGCATTGGATTTTATTACTCAACAATCTTTTTAACCAAACTATGAATTCATTAAATTTTCTTTTCATAAAAAATGTCCAAGATTGCAGATATTTTATCACTCATACAGATTTTAAAGTCCTATAAAGCTAAATTCATGTAAGTATTGATAATACTACCGTTTTTATATAAATGATTGCCATTTGTATGCAACTTCATCAACTAATAACTTTAGCATACAAATGATACAGTGTATGTTATTTTCCAACAGTGCAGCTATGGATAATATCTGACAGCTCTAAAGGGTCACATAAAATATAATATTTAATTTTTTTGCATATTTATTTTATTTTCACTATGATATGCATTTTGATATACATCAAGTAATTGTATAAAGCCATAAATTTTATTAGATTGGGTATATTTTAAGGAGATAGAATAGTTCAGATCTATTAGCATATTCATAAATTTCATTTGAGATTATATGAGTTTAGGCTGCAATCTAGATTCAGTTGCAATGAAAAACATTTTACTGTGTGTGTTGGTCTTGAAAGTCTGATAATTCTCTCAGCCCCTGGGCAATACTTAGTAATTGTCCTCTAATCAACCATCTCATATAGATGACTGCCACTAAATTTTTTGTAATATTTCTGAAGCTCCCTTTAGACAAATCATAATTTCAAAATATATATTCACAAGTTATTACATTGTTCTAGATTGAGACTCTCCTGACATGCCTGAGTTAGTAAATAATTGCATTCCCCATGAAATCATAATTCCAGAGCATCTGTTCTTAGAACTCAGTACTGTTCCTCTCTTATTTATTCTTACTGTTTATTGAAAAGCATACAGAACACATAAGTAGGCAGCACAACACCATTACAGATGCTATATATATATATATATATATATATATATATATATATATGTAATACATGTAATACCCCAGTACTGGGTCATATATTCCTTTAAGGCTGAGTCAGGGATGTGTACATATGGTAGCACAGGATACTGTCATATTTATATGTTATATGTATATGTTATGTGATTGCATCAGCCATTGCATCTGTGCCAGCACTGGTAAGGTTAAAGCACAGCACCTCACACCACATGTGCCAAACACTTATCCCTCATTGGACAAAAGGGGGTGGGGACACTTTGGTGTAGTTTAGGCACAGAGAAGTCTGGTGAGTTCTGCCAGTGAAGTAGTGAGATGGAGTGCAGTCTGGGGAGGCAGATAGTTGCCACACTTGTAGCCACTGCAGGACCAACAGGACAGAGTTAAGAGTGGAGTACTACAAGTCCCAGGAGTCCAGGTACTGTCTGTACTAAGATCAGGAGGCGTTAGACTGCACCAGAGCACAAGGCTATAATCAGGCCTATATAAGGAGGTATATCCATTGCTGCTCCAAGGTACAATATACACAGTATATATGAGGGAAACTCTGATAGCCTTCACTACCTTGCTGTGCACTATTATCTGCCTGAACTGTAAAGCTAATGCTGGTTGTTTGGAGACTTTTTGCACTCAGTAAAGTCTGGCACTACTTTCACCATCCACCTTGCCTCCGTGTGTGTGTCTGGAACTAACTTGCACCAACCACCATCTTGGGTACATCCCGGGACAGGCCACACTACTACACCCGGCATTCACCAGAGGGAGTACCCCGGGGAACCTGTCCATTACAGTAACCACCTAGGTGCGTTCCCCCAACACTGTGCTGTACCCGAGGGAGAGAGCCTGGAGATGCCTGCACCGTGACTACCACTCCTAGCATCCACCACTCAGGCACAGTCTCCCCCTTGCAATCCCTCTTGGGGCACCACATATATATATATATATATATATATATATATATATATATATAACACATATTGGACAGGTCAACAAACCACAGTTATCTCTCAACCACAGTATATACAATCTGTGCCTTGAGACCAGCTATTGAAAAGACAATAACTTGAATCCATTACATTCACCTCATCTCATTAGAGATCATGGATTCCCTACCTTCAGCCTCCTGAACATGATGAACTGCCCTTGTGTTATATGTTGTCTCTTAGATCCCCTGTGGGCTGTGCAATTCTATTTCTTCATTATATGTATATATCTACACTGATGGTTAGTTCACTTGCAGGACTGGGCAGCATAGCAAGTATATGTTGTAGTTTATATTAATGTTGATGTATTAATCTGTTTAGGTGCAGTACCATTGTTGGTCAATAGGTTCAGACAGGTTCAGTGTAAAGTGCTGCTCCCTATGTAGATGTAGCATACCAGCCCCTTAGCCTGTCAGAAAGTGAGAGGGCCTTTAGATAGATGTTAAAGGGTTTTCCCACTCTTAGGCAACAGTTTGCTGCAAGGGCCCTTTTTGGCCAGACTGTCCCAGCTGGGTTAAATGTATCCTGCTAGACCTCAAGCCTGAGGTGGGGCATACAAAGACTGGGTCCAAATGTGACCAGGGGCCTTGTGAATCCAGCACCAGAGTAAAAGCAGAGGCTAATGAGAGAACCTGGAATCAGAGAGACCGATGCAGTCCTGAGATGTATCATGCTGTTAGCAACTGCACATCACAAAGCTTATCATGTATTGTGCACTACTGCTGAGATGTGTCTTGTTAAAGAATTCAGTTTTTATGCTTGTACTGTATATATATATATATATATATATATATATATATATCTGAGTAATTCTGTATTGTCATGTCCCAGGACTTGGTTTAATTCACTGACATGTATCTGTGATACTGTGTTTGTCTTTGTAGTTTGTCCCTTTTCTCTCTCTGTATCCTTAGCTGTGATGCAGTAGCTCCTCCTCTCTCTCCCTCAGTTTAGTTTCACTTCTTTGTAAGCAACATGTCTGCTCAGCTCCTGTAATTCATCATTTTTCACCTACTGCTGTATGAGGTTTTACAAGATTTACCTGGATTAAAGCATCTGGAATCTTATCTACGCCTCCTCAGTTGAGTTGAACACTATCTGATAGATATCTTGGTGTAAATTGCTGGTTAGCATAGAGACTACAGGACACTCTCACAACCTCACATTTGCAGCCAAGCTATTGAGTCAGAACAGTGAAAAATGATGCATAAAGACTGCCAGATCCGGCTGTAAGACAGTTCACCAACTTCTGACATACAGACAGTCACAGCAAGTTACCTGAAGCCAGAAGGAATCAGCATCTGCAGCTCAGACCCCCTCAGCATACTAGATTCTATCAAGCAGCCATCTCACTCCAGCAAAGTTATATTTATCCTGTTTGTATTGCATCATTGCTGAAGGGCACCCTGAAGCACAAGGTAGCATGGACCTCAGTCTGCAGCCCAGTGAGAAGGCTAGACGCTCAATTAAACCTACGTGGAAGGTTAGAGACAATCTAGAAGGTTTAAAGCATGAACTTTCCTGTGAACTCTCAAAATGGTGGCAGAAAATACAGACTAAGATATCTGCCATGTGCTTGCCTGCATACCATGTATCACCACTAGAGGGAGCTCTGCGACAGCTTTGTTCAATGCATGGACATTATAAAATGAAAGCTGAGGACTATGAAAGCATATTGAGAAAACTACATACAGACGATTCTTTAGCAGAATTGCAAAGCTTCCAGCATCTCAATTCAGAACGAGACAGCTTAGTACATGAAACTAAGTTAAGGACAGAGGCAAGAATTGCGCAACTGCAGGAAATGGCATCCCATGTTTCTGAGTATACCAAGCGTTCAAAGCGTACATCTAAGTCACGTTCCTCAAAATCTTCCACACTCAGTGAGCAACTTATAAAAGCACGTGCAGAGGCGGAAGCTACTAAGATACAGGCAAAACAAACTTCATAGCACATAACATGAAGATAGAAACTTGGAGAAAATTTTATAAACAACAAGTGTTGTCTCCAAATCTATCATAGTGAAACCCTCTACAAATCATGTTCTTACTACCAACAAATAGCAATAATCCAAGAAAGAAAAGTAAGAAAGCACTCAAAATAATAAAAAATACAAAAGGAATTTTATTGAAGTACAAAAACAGTATAAAAATACAAGACAGAAACAACAGTACAAATACCTATGTCAGCATATGTAACACGAAAGAGGCAGAGGCTGAATAGTATAAATATATATAAGGGAGATAACATACAACCATGCATAAAATATATAGCAGTATATAGATGCAAGGGGTACTAATGGTTAGTAAAGAGCAAGTGCATATATAAAACCCCTATATAAATACCCAATGTATCACACTATACATGTATTTTGCAAAGTAAACTACATGGTATAAGATCCAAACCTACCCATGACATAAATGCCGCTGCCTGCCGACAAAACCCATGAGAGAGGCAGAGGCCAAGCAATACAAACAAATATGAGGGAGACAACCTACACCCATGCATAAAGTATATAGCAGTGTATAAATACAGAGGGCACTGATGGTTAATACAAAGCAAGTGCATATATAAAACCCCTATATAAATGCCCAATGTATCACACTATACATGCATCCTGCAGAGTAAGCTACATGGTATAAGGTCCAAACATACCCATGACACAAATCCCGCTGCCTGCTGACAAAGCCCAACGCACGTTTCGGCACACAAAGCCTTCGTCTGGGGGTGGTGCCAGTGGAGCAAAACAGAAGCTTATATAGGCAGTGTAATCAAGGCCAAACCTTAGAACTGGTGTGTTACTACAAATCTCCATACCAATGGTAACACATAGAAGCCATCCTGAAGTTACCTGATTATAATGGCGCATGCCCAGGCCATCAGTACCACTTACAACCACGTGACCATGTCCGCACGCGTTGACGTGGGTGGGAATCACAACGTGATGACGTCATAGTCACGAGTCCCAGCCACGCCTCGCGATATTGCGGATAGGACACACGGGAAAGGGGCAAGAGAGCCAGGCATGCGCACAGCAGGTTAGATGAATAAATGAAATAATACAAGAGGCATGGAGAGTCGCAGCAGACCAAAAATATATATCGCTACAGTTACAGGAATAAATAAATACATCCGAAGACCCATAAATATAAAAACTATATATAAAATAACGATGAGCACACAAATAGTGTCATAGTTGTGAAAGAGAGGTTATAAAGGACCAAAAATATGTCCTCTAAAACAAATGCATGTAAAAAGTGACATGTGCAAAAAGTGACATGTGCAAAAAGCAATAAGTACTAAACAAAATCGTGGATGAAAGTTATATAATTATAGGCAAAACAATTGCGATAAAAATATGCAAATAAGTGAAAAAAAAAATAAAATTATTTGTTAGTGATAACTGGTGTACACAGTCAAAAGGTCCATCGATCAATAAAAGATATCCTGAACTGTATCAATGTAATCCAGTCAGAGAAAGGCCATGGATAACAACTAAATAGACAAAACAAAAAACAAAATGAATAAAAACAAGCAATAAATATAAAAGGCAACCCCACTACCACAAAACAAAAGAATACAAAATATATAAAGGGGTTACTAGGTCCAAACAATAAAGATCACAAGAATACCCAAGATATATAAGAATAAAACGACTCCACCGGGTAGACCTATTATCTCAGGTAGGAATGGTCCATTTGAGAATGTTTGTAAATATATTGATTTTCATCTCAAACAATTAGTAGAGACACTTCCATCTTATCTTAGGGACACAAGTGATTTATTGAAACGGATAGATGGTTTACCTTTAGATGATGACACTTTTTTAGTGACATGTGATGTTGAGTCATTATATACGAATATTCGTCATGAGGATGGATTACGTGCGGTCAAGTTTTTTCTTGACATGAGTAATATATCATTAGAACTGAGCCAATTACTGTTGTCCCTTTTAGAATATATTTTGACACATAATTTTTTTACCTTTAAGGGGTCCTTCTACCTACAGCTCCAGGGTACAGCGATGGGGGCTGCTTGTGCACCCTCATATGCCAACCTGTTCCTGGGGCTGTGGGAGAGGGACCTCTCCCTTGATGATCGGGATGTGTCGGTAGGTCGTATCCATACGTGGATGCGATATATCGATGACATCCTGATCGTCTGGGAGGGTACTGGGCATCAATTGCAATCTTTTATCAATGACATCAATCAGAATAATGTTAACATTCATCTCACTTTCAAATTTGATAGATTCAAAATAGATTTTTTGGATGTCAATCTATATAGAGATAACTATGATATGCTGCAAACGGAAATTTTTAGAAAAGAAACGGCAGTTAATTCTTTGTTACTCGCTTCTTCGTCTCACCCTTTTCAGACAATTAACGCGGTCCCTATAGGTCAGTTTTTACGTGTTAGAAGGATCTGCTCTACAGATGAAAAATTTGAATGTTATGCCCATGATTTGAAACAGCGATTTACTGACAGAGGTTATAGCCAAAGGCAAATCAAACGTGCCTATCTAAGAGCGAAAAGTACGCCACGTTCAGATTTGATACACAACAACAGTCGTAGAGAATCTAAATCAAATCAGGTACGTTATATAACTCAATTCCACTCCCATTGGAAGGAAATGCAGAAAGCTTTATCCAAATTCTGGCCTATCTTACAGGGTTATACTATCATTGGACAATATATTCCTTCATTCCCAAGCATTGTCTCCCGTAGATCCAGGAATCTGGAAGATCTACTCGTTAAGAGTCACTATGAGGTGAGACATCAAGGGATTTTTGGAGCTAGAGGCCCTAGTAAAGGTTGTGTTCCTTGTGGACGTTGTGTGGCATGTCCTAACATTCAAAGAGCTACTAATTTTTGTAATGCACAAGGCAATAAGACATTTCAAATTCAACATCACATAACGTGTAATACACGTTATGTTATCTATTATGCTACTTGCCCGTGCTCACTGATTTATATCGGTCTTACATCCAGACAACTCAAGATACGAGTTAGGGAACACGTACGAGATATTTTGGCTACCAAAAATAACATAGAACATGATAAATTTAAGCCAATTGCTAAACATTTTGCACAATATCATGATAGCAATCCGACATTACTACAAGTACGTGGCATTGATTGTATCCCAATAAATATACGAGGAGGTGGACTGAAATCACGATTAGCTCAATGTGAGGCGAAATGGATTTGGACTTTAGGGACCCTTTCCCCTGCGGGTTTAAATGAGACTCTTAGCTTTGGGGTATTCTTGTGATCTTTATTGCTTGGACCTAGTAACCCCTTTATATATTTTGTATTCTTTTGTTTTGTGTTAGTGGGGTTGCCTTTTATATTTATATTTATTGTTTGTTCTTATTCACTTTGTTTTTTGTTTTGTCTATTTAGTTGTTATCCGTGGCCTTTCTCTGACTGGATTACATTGATACAGTTCAGGATATCTTTTATTGATCGATGGACCTTTTGACTGTGTACACCAGTTATCAATAACAAATAAAAATTTTTTTTTTTTTTTCACTTATTTGCATATTTTTATCGCAATTGTTTTGCCTATAATTATATAACTTTCATCCACGATTTTGTTTAGTACTTATTGCTTTTTGCACATGTCACTTTTTGCACATGTCACTTTTTACATGCATTTGTTTTAGAGGACATATTTTTGGTCCTTTATAACCTCTCTTTCACAACTATGACACTATTTGTGTGCTCATCGTTATTTTATATATAGTTTTTATATTTATGGGTCTTCGGATGTATTTATTTATTCCTGTAACTGTAGCGATATATATTTTTGGTCTGCTGCGACTCTCCATGCCTCTTGTATTATTTCATTTATTCATCTAACCTGCTGTGCGCATGCCTGGCTCTCTTGCCCCTTTCCCGTGTGTCCTATCCGCAATATCGCGAGGCGTGGCTGGGACTCGTGACTATGACGTCATCACGTTGTGATTCCCACCCACGTCAGCGCGTGCGGACATGGTCACGTGGTTGTAAGTGGTACTGATAGCCTGGGCATGCGCCATTATAATCAGGTAACTTCAGGATGGCTTCTATGTGTTACCATTGGTATGGAGATTTGTAGTAACACACCAGTTCTAAGGTTTGACCTTGATTACACTGCCTATATAAGCTTCTGTTTTGCTCCACTGACACCACCCCCAGATGAAGGCTTTGTGTGCCGAAACGTGCATTGGGCTTTGTCAGCAGGCAGCGGGATTTGTGTCATGGGTATGTTTGGACCTTATACCATGTAGCTTACTCTGCAGGATGCATGTATAGTGTGATACATTGGGCATTTATATAGGGGTTTTATATATGCACTTGCTTTGTATTAACCATCAGTGCCCTCTGTATTTATACACTGCTATATACTTTATGCATGGGTGTATGTTGTCTCCCTCATATTTGTTTGTATTGCTTGGCCTCTGCCTCTCTCATGGGTTTTGTCGGCAGGCAGCGGCATTTATGTCATGGGTAGGTTTGGATCTTATACCATGTAGTTTACTTTGCAAAATACATGTATAGTGTGATACATTGGGTATTTATATAGGGGTTTTATATATGCACTTGCTCTTTACTAACCATTAGTACCCCTTGCATCTATATACTGCTATATATTTTATGCATGGTTGTATGTTATCTCCCTTATATATATTTATACTATTCAGCCTCTGCCTCTTTCGTGTTACATATGCTGACATAGGTATTTGTACTGTTGTTTCTGTCTTGTATTTTTATACTGTTTTTGTACTTCAATAAAATTCCTTTTGTATTTTTTTATTATTTTGAGTGCTTTCTTACTTTTCTTTCTAAGATACAGGCAGCCTTTGCACAACAGAAAGCAGAAATGGAAGCTAATGCAGCAGTAATGGAAGCTAATGCAGCAGCAATGGAAGCTAATGCAGCTCAAAAAAGGGCAGAACTAGAAGCTCTAGAGAAACAGTATGAGCACACTGCAGCCATGGCAAGGTTAAGCATTTTAGAACAGGCCATCAGTGGAAGTGAAAGTGACAGCACCAGTTTGTGTGATGTGGAAGCAGAGGATCCCCTCAAGCGCACAAGAGACTATGTACTAAGCCAAAGCAGTGAATCCCTATTTGCCACAAATGTTCCTGTCAGGGACGACATTTCTCCAGAGCAACAGGGCACAGTATCTTCTGCAGCACACCGCATTCAAGGTCAGTACAATGTCCTGCCTGTCCAGCATCCAGTTTCTTCTTCCTTCATGGATCCCCAAAGCCTTGCACCTCAGCAAATGCTATATACTGATACTCAGGTAAACACCAATGTGACACCATACCACCAGACTGCAAACAACAGTCCAGTTTCACATCCATATGTGGCTAAACCTATGGACTTTAAGCTAGCTCCTAGGCTGAATGCCTACGCAGCCCCATTACTACCTACCTCTGTTAATCAGAACCCCACTAACAACGTAATCACCGCTACTCAGCCAGCAACTCAATATTTAAAGTCAGAGAGAACAGACATGTCAGAGTTTGTAAGGTACATGGTTCGCCGTGAGCTCACTAAGACTGGACTCACAAGGTTCGATGACCAACCTGAGAACTACAGAGGCTGGAAATGTGCCTTCAAAACTGCAATTAGAGACCTTGGCATTACTGCAGCTGAAGAACTAGACTTGCTTATCCGGTGGCTTGGCCCACAGTCCACAGAACGTGCTAAAAGACTCAGATCCGTCCACATTTACAACCCCAGAGCAGGCCTTACCGCTGCTTGGGAAAGACTGGAGAAAACCTATGGCAGTCCTGAAGCCATAGAGAATGCTCTGTTCAAACGATTGCAAGGGTTTCCAAAGATATCTGGTAAGGATCATCAGAAATTTCAAGAACTTAGTGACCTACTCATGGAGCTCCTACTGGCTAAGGCGGACACTCTCCTACCGGGCCTCAGTTACCTGGACACTGCTCGTGGGGTAAACCTGATAGTCTCCAAGTTGCCATATAATATTCAAGAAAGGTGGACCACAGTTGGGTCAAGATACAAAAATGAGAATAGAGTCTCCTTTCCTCCATTTTCCTACTTCTGTGAGTTTATCAAGAACATTGCAGAATCTAAGAATGACCCAAGCTTTTCCTATGGGGATCCCAGTGTTCCTGGTTCACCTCCTATTAAGTATGACAGCTCACATTCTAACTACAGAAACCGCAGAGGCCCAGTTTCGGTGAAAAAGACTGATATTCTTCCTACACCTACATCAGCACCAGAAGAAAGCAGTTGCAACAACAACCAAGATGAAAAGGTAGAAAATCCTAACCGTCTGTGTCCTATTCACAAGAAGCCTCATCCCCTCAAGAAGTGTATTGGCTTCAGGAGGAAACCAATCCAGGAACGTAGAGAGCTTCTAAAGAAACTAGGGATATGTCTCAAATGTTGTTCCTCTACTGAACATGTTGCTAGAGACTGTAAAATTGCTATTAAGTGTATAGAGTGTGGCAGTGAGGACCATGTACAGGCTCTTCATCCATCCCAGCCTAGTGCCACACCACCTAGAGGTTCCCCTTCCCCAACTAAGCATGGCGGGGAGAACACAGATCAAGCAGCAAAAACTACCACAGTATCTTCCTCATGTACAGAAGTCTGCGGAGAAGACCTTTGTGACAAGTCCTGTGCAAGGATATGCCTAGTCAATATATACCCCAAGGGCCAACCAGAAAAGACTCTGAGGGTGTACGCCATCTTGGACGACCAGAGCAACCACTCACTTGCAAGGTCAGAACTGTTTGATCTGTTTAACTTAAAGGGTGATACTTATCCGTATACCTTGGGTACTTGTAGTGGCATATCAGAGGTTTCTGGAAGAAGGGCCAGTGGTCTCGTAATAGCTTCTCTCAAGGGCAATCTGGAGATACCCTTGCCCACACTTGTTGAGTGAAACCAGATACCATCAAACAGAGAAGAGATACCCACACCAGAGGCGGCTTTCCAGCACCCTCATCTAAGGGCTATAGCCAGTGAAATACCATCCCTTGACAAAAATGCAGACATTCTAGTTCTACTAGGTAGAGACATTCTCAGACTGCACAAAATACGCCAGCAAATTAATGGACCACATGATGCACCATTTGCCCAGCGCCTCGATCTAGGATGGGTTATCATTGGCAACGTCTGCATAGGTAGGATGAAAAGGCCCACCAATATTTCTTCATTTAAGACGCATATGTTACCAAATGGTCGCAGCACTTGTTTTCAGCCATGTCCACATCACTACCAAGTGAAAGAGAAGATAAGCAACAGTAAGTGGCTGCATAATCACCGAGACAACGTGAATACTTTCTTGCCTGGGGACGACACCCTTGGATTAACAGTGTTCAATACAACAAGTGATGACAACAAGCTGGCACCGGCTATAGCTGATAAAGAATTTCTCAAACTTATGGACAAGGAATTCATTCAAGATGATTCCAACAGCTGGGTAGCACCCTTACCTTTCTGCTCGCCGAGATCAAAACTGCCAAACAATCTGAAGCAAGCAGTTTCTAGATTTTCCTCTTTAAAACGTACCCTCAAGAGGAAACCAGAGATGGAGAAACACTTTGTAGGTTTCATGCAGAAGGTATTTGAGCGAGATCATGCAGAACCTGCACCTCCACTAAAGGAAGGAGAAGAATGCTGGTACCTTCCATCATTTGGCGTGTATCACCCTCGCAAACCTGACCAAATCAGGGTCGTGTTCGATTCTAGCGCGCAGTATGAAGGCGTCTCTCTTAACAACCTGCTCCTCACTGGTCCTAACCTAAACAACAGCCTCATAGGAGTCTTAATCCGTTTCAGACAGGAAGCAGTTGCAGTGATGGCCGACATCCAACAGTTGTTTCATTGCTTCATTGTTAAGGATGATGACAGAAACTATCTCAGGTTCCTATGGCATAAGGACAATGATGTCAACAATGAAGTCATAGATTACCGGATGAAGGTACATGTCTTTGGCAATAGCCCTTCTCCTGCAGTAGCGATCTATGGACTGAGAAGGACCGCCCATGAAGGTGAGAAAGAGTATGGCTCTGATGCTCGTCAGTTTGTTGAGAGGAACTTCTATGTTGATGATGGTCTTAAATCCTTACCTGCAAGTGAAGAAGTGATTGATCTCCTCTCTAGAACACAGGAAATGCTGTCTGTAGCTAACCTCAGACTTCACAAGATCATCTCCAACAATATGAAAGTAATGAAGGCATTTCCCTCTGATGATCATGCAATCAACTTGAAGGATCTTGATCTCAGTTCTGATACTCCTCCTATGCAACGCAGCCTAGGATTGCTATGGAACACTGAACAAGACACATTCACATTCCAAGTGTCTTCTTGTGACAAACCTTTCACCAAACGAGGAGTTTTATCTTTTGTGAACAGCATTTATGATCCTCTTGGTTTCATTGCTCCCATCACCATTCAAGGTAAGCTACTACTAAGACAGCTTACCGCTGAGAACATGGACTGGGACACTTCACTGCCTGCTGAGAAACAACAAAGGTGGGAAAAATGGAAAACCTCTTTGCAAGTATTGGAACAACTCCAAGTTCCACGTTGTTATATACCCAGCTCCCTTTCAGCGGCAGTAAGGAAGGAAATCCACATCTTCTCCAATGAGTCAGTGGAAGCTATAGCTGCAGTGGCCTATCTGAGGATATTAGGAGCCACTCATGAGCTACACTGTGGATTTGTTCTTGGTAAGGCCAAACTGACCCCAAAACCTGCACACTCCATTCCGCGACTCGAACTTTGTGCAGCTGTGCTTGCAGTAGAAATTGCTGAAGCAATAAGAGATGAAATGGACATTGCCATTGATTCATTTACATTCTACACTGATAGCAGAGTTGTCCTTGGCTATATACACAATCAAACAAGACAATTTTATGTGTATGTTGGAAACAGAGTGGAACGTATCCGAAGTTTCTCTGCCCCTGATCAGTGGCATTACATCTCCACACAACTTAACCCAGCTGACCGTGGTACAAGGCCTGCACACCTTTTAGACCATATGTGGCTGTCGCCTCCAAGTTTCCTGTATGAAGATCCCTGCTTGACTCCTAACAATGCTGTCTACGATTTAGTGGATCTCGAGTCTGACAAGGAAATCAGGCCTATGACCTCCACACTCTACACTTCTGTGATTCCAAAGGCGAAGCTGAACGTTTCTCATCCTGGTCATCCATTGTGAGAGCTGTCGCCCGACTATTTCACATCGCTCAGTGCTTTGCGAAGGACAGATCAACGGAGTGTCATGGCTGGCATATGTGTACGAAACACCCTACCGCAGCGGACATTGAACACGCTGAGCAAGTTATCATCTGGAGTGTTCAACAAGAGGTATATCATCAAGAGACTGATAGTATCTCACGGAGCATCGATCTGTCCAAGAACAGTGCACTTTACAAACTAAACCCCGTAATCGACCACCACGAATTATTGAGAGTGGACGGCCGGATTGGAAAGTCTGACTTGTGTAGCAAGGAACAGAACCCAGTGATCATTCCAGGTGGACATTACATTTCTGCTCTGCTGATCCGACATTACCACGAGAAGGTACAGCACCAAGGAAGACATTTTACTGAAGGTGCCATCAGGTCAGCCGGTTTCTGGATTGTGGGAATGAAGAGACACATCTCCTCTGTGATCCATAAATGTGTTAAGTGCCACAAGTTAAGGGGAAGCCACCAACAGCAGCAAATGGCAAACCTTCCTCCAGACCGTCTAAGTACTGATCCGCCCTTTACTTACGTTGGGTTGGACGTCTTTGGTCCATGGTCAGTTATCACACGAAGAACCCGTGGTGGAGCTGCAAACAGTAAACGGTGGGCTGTGCTGTTCACCTGTCTCAGCATTCGAGCAGTACACATTGAAGTAATTGAATATATGGATTCATCTTGCTTTATCAACGCCCTCCGAAGATTCTTCTCCATTCGTGTACCTGCCAAACAACTGAGGTCTGACTGTGGCACTAACTTCATTGGAGCCTGCAAAGAACTGCAGTTAGACAACTTCTTATCCAACAATGGGTGCACTTGGACGTTTAACCCTCCACATTCATCCCATATTGGAGGTTCCTGGGAACGTATGATTGGGATCACACGCAGAATCCTTGACTCTGTTGATAGACCACAAGTCGACACTGCTTACCCATGAGACGTTAATAACCTTTCTTGCTGAAGTGTCTGCGATAATCAATGCAAGGCCACTTGTCCCAGTATCTTCAGACCCTGAATCTCCAATTATCTTAACCCCAGCAACGCTTCTTACTCAGAAAATTGGTACTGCTGCTACCTCTCCACGTACCTTAGATCACAGTGACATTTACAGACGCCAATGGAAACAAGTTCAACACCTGTCCAATGTGTTCTGGCACCGCTGGAAAACAGAGTACCTCCACATGCTACAGAGCCGTCACAGATGGCAGACATCAAAACCTAATCTCCAGGTGGGTGACCTCGTCCTTCCAAGGGATAAAGAAGTCCATCGGAATGAATGGCCTATGGGTCTCATCACTAAAGTTGTCCCTAGTGATGACGGGAAGACTCGGAAAGTGGAGGTCAAGGTAACCAAGGGAGGCTCAGTGCGAGTTTTCTTTCGCCCAATTAATGAACCGGTGCTTCTTCTTCCAAGAGGAGACGTCACATAGAAGAAGATAAGGACATCATTCACAGCTCATGGCGGGGAGCTTCCTTCCATGAACTAAAACCGTGTCGTATGTCTAACATATTCTTGTGGATTACAGTGTGGGTCAGTGGAGGTGTTGGCAAATTGCGGCTTCCCGATCTGAAGATTGGTTTATTTGGACTAACTGTTGATTATTGTTTGTTGTGCATGTTTATTTTTTGTTTTTCAGGTTTGAAGAGGACCTTATGGACATCTCAGGACATTATTTAATGTTTGTTTTCATTGAAATCTAAAGATTTCAGGCGGGGAGTGTCATGTCCCAGGACTTGGTTTAATTCACTGACATGTATCTGTGATACTGTGTTTGTCTTTGTAGTTTGTCCCTTTTCTCTCTCTGTATCCTTAGCTGTGATGCAGTAGCTCCTCCTCTCTCTCCCTCAGTTTAGTTTCACTTCTTTGTAAGCAACATGTCTGCTCAGCTCCTGTAATTCATCATTTTTCACCTACTGCTGTATGAGGTTTTACAAGATTTACCTGGATTAAAGCATCTGGAATCTTATCTACGCCTCCTCAGTTGAGTTGAACACTATCTGATAGATATCTTGGTGTAAATTGCTGGTTAGCATAGAGACTACAGGACACTCTCACAACCTCACATTTGCAGCCAAGCTATTGAGTCAGAACACGTATATTGTTTTCTGTTTTGCATGTAAAGTGCCTTGCGAAAGTATTCGGCCCCCTTGAACTTTTCAACCTTTTGCCACATTTCAGGCTTTAAACATAAGGATATAAAATTTTAATTTTTTTTGGTGAAGAATCAACAACAAGTGGGACACAATCGTGAAGTGGAACGAAATTTATTGGATATTTTAAACTTTTGTAAAAAATAAAAAACTGAAAAGTGGGGCGTGCCAAATTATTCGGCCCCCTTAAGTTAATACTTTGTAGTGCCACCTTTTGCTGTGATTACAGCTGCAAGTCACTTGGGGTATGTCTCTATCAGTTTTGCACATCGAGAGACTGAAATTCTTGCCCATTCTTCCTTGGAAAACACTCGAGCTCAGTGAGGTTGGATGGAGAGCGTTTGTGAACAGCAGTTTTCAGCTCTTTCCACAGATTCTCGATTGGATTGTGGTCTGGACTTTGACTTGGCCATTCTAACACCTGGATACGTTTATTTGTGAACCATTCCATTGGAGATTTTGCTTTATGTTTGGGATCATTGTCTTGTTGGAAGATAAATCTCCGTCCCAGCCTCAGGTCTTTTGCAGACTCCAACAAGTTTTCTTCCAGAATGGTCCTGTATTTGGCTCCATCCATCTTCCCATCAATTTTAACCATCTTCCCTGTCCCTGCTGAAGAAAAGCAGGCCCAAACCATGATGCTGCCACCACCATGTTTGACAGTGGGGATGGTGTGTTCAGGGTGATGAGCTGTGTTGCTTTTACGCCAAACATATCGTTTTGCATTGTGGCCAAAAAGTTTGATTTTGGTTTCATCTGACCAGAGCACCTTCTTCCACATGGTTGGTGTGTCTCCCAGGTGGCTTGTGGCAAACTTTAAATGAGACTTTTTTATGGATATCTTTGAAAAATGGCTTTATTCTTGCCACTCTTCCATAAAGGCCAGATTTGTGTAGTGTACGACTGATTGTTGTCCTATGGACAGACTCTCCCACCTCAGCTGTAGATCTCTGCAGTTCATCCAGAGTGATCATGGGCCTCTTGGCTGCATCTCTGATCAGTCTTCTCCTTGTTTGAGATGAAAGTTTAGAGGGACGGCTGGGTCTTGGTAGATTTGCAGTGGTCTGATACTCCTTCCATTTCAATATGATCGCTTGCACAGCACTCCTTGGGATGTTTAACGTTTGGGAAATTTTTTTGTATCCAAATCCGGCTTTAACCCCTTAAGGACACAGCCCAAAAGTGCATTAAGGACCAGGCCTTGTTTTTCAAAACTGACATGTGTAACTTTATGTGGCAAGAACTTTGAGACGCTTTAACTTACACAAGTGATTTTGAGATTGTTTTCTCGTGACACATTGTACTTCATGTTAGTGGTAAATACTAATCAATATTTTTGTATTCATTTATAAAAAAATAGGATATTTGATGGAAATTTGGAAAAAAAAAATCGCAATTTTCAAAATGTGAAATTCTCTGCTTTTCAGAGTCATACCACCCAAATACATTAATAAATATTATCTACCATATCTCTGCTTTATATTGACATCATCTTTTAATCGTCCTTTAATTTATTTTGGATGTTAGAAGGCTTACAAGTGTAACAGCGATTTTCCAGATTTATAAGAAAATTTCCCAAACTAATTTTTTAGGGACCACTTCAGTTCTGAAGGGGATTATAAAGGCCTATATATTAGAAACCCCCCATAAATCACCCCATTTTCAAAACTGCACCCCTGAAATAATTCAAAACAGCATTTGGGAAGTTTGTTAACCCTTTAAGCATTTCACAAGAATTAAAACGATATCGAGGTGAAATTTAGACATTTCATTTTTTTCCACTAATCCCTTCATTTAGCCCTAAATTTAACACATTCACAAAGGGTTAAAGGAGAAAATGCATCTCCCAGTTTATTATACAATTTCTCCTGAGCACATAAATACCCCACATGTGGGTGTAAACTGATGTTTGGGCATTCGGCAGTGCACAGAAGGGAAGGAGCGACACTGGACGTTTGAAAAGCAGATTTTGCTGGAATAGTTTTCAGGTGCCATGTTGCATTTGTAGAGCCCCCAAAGTACCAAAACAATGGAAACCCCCTAAAAGTGACCTCATTTTGGAAACTACACCCCTCACATAATTCATCAAGGAGTATAGTGAGCATTTTGACCCCACAGCTGTTTCACAGATTTTACTAACATTGGGATGTATAAATGAAAAATTACTAAAACGTCACTTTATCCCCAAAGTTTTCATTTTCACAAGGGGTTAAAGGAGAAAAAGGACCCCATAGCTTGTTAAACAATTTATCCTGAACACAGCAATGCCCCATATGTGGTCATAAACTGCTGAATGGGTACATGGTGGGGCTCAGAATGGAAAGAGCGCTATTTTGCTTTTGTAGGGCAGATTTTGCTGGAATAGTTTTCAGGTGCCATGTCGCATTTGCAGAGCCCCCAAAGTACCAAAACAGTGGAAACCTCTTAAAAGTGACCCCATTTTTGAAACCACACCCCTTACAGAACATGTCAAGGGGTATAGTGAGCATTTTGAACCCACAGCTGTTTCACAGATTTTATTAACATTGGGACATGAAAATGAAAAATTTATTTTTTTCCAATAAACTGTCAATTTAGCCCCAAATTTTTCATTTTCACAAGAGGACAAAGGAGAAAAAGCTCCCCAAAGTTTGTTACACAATTTCTCCTGAACACAGAAATGCCCCATATGTGGTTGTAATCTGCTGTATGGGTACATGGTAGGGCTCAGAATGGAAAGAGCGCTATTTAGCTTTTGGAGGGCAGATTTTGCTGGAATAGTTTTCGTGTGCCATGTCGCATTTGCAGAGCCCCTAAAGTACCAATACAATGGAAACCCCTCAAAAGTGACCCCATTTTGGAAATTACACCCCTAATAGAATTTATCTAGGGGTATAGTGAGCATTTTGACCTCACAGCTGTTTCACAGATTTTATCATCGTTGGGATGTAAACATGAAAAATTACTTTTTTTCCAATAAACCGTCCATTTGGCGACATATTTTTAATTTTTGCAAGTGGTTAAAGAAGAAAAAGCTCCCCATAGTTTGTTACACAATTTCTTCTGAACACAGAAATGCTCCATATGTGATTATAATCTGCTGTATGGGTACATGGTGGGGCTCAGAATGGAAAGAGCGCTATTTAGCTTTAGGAGGGCAGATGTGGCTGGAATAGTTTTCAGGTGCCATGTCGCATTTGCAGAGCCCCTAAAGTACCAATACAATGGAAACTCCTCAAAAGGAACCCCATCTTAGAAACTACACCCCCCAAGGAATGTATCAAGGGGTATTATCATTTTGAGCCTAAAATGCTTCCCAAAAATTAATGTACAAAGTGAAAATTGAAGTTTTTGAAGAAATAATCCAATTTCAGAATATGTTGCGGCCACTTTGTGGAATCAGAGACATGAACTCCTAAAACTATTAAGTGGGCTATCCCGGGGGGGAAAAAATTATATATGTGGGTATAAACTGCTGCTTGGGCACACAGCAGGGCTCAGAAAGGAAGGAGCACTGTGTTTTTTTTAGCTTTTGGAGTACAGATTTAGAGGGACTTTCTGGTCGCCATGTTATTTTTGCAGAGCCCTGGAGGTGCCAGTAAACTGGAATTCCCCAAGAAGTGACCCCCATTTTGTAGGGGCGATTTTAGGGTCTCTGCAAATGTGACATGGCGTCCAAAAACCAACAATCTAAATCTGCGCTCCAAAAGTACATAGTGCTCCTTCACATCTGCGCCCTGCTGTGTGCCGAAATGGCAGTTTATGCCCACATGTATGACACTGGTGTACCCAGGATAACATACTTAATGCCATATGTGGGTATAAGCTGCTGTTTGGGAACAGCCAGGCACAGAAGGGAAGGAGCGCTATTTTGGTTTTTAGAGCACAATTTGGTTTTTGGATACCATGTCACTTTTGCAGAGCCCAAGAATTGCCAGTAAAGTGGAATCCACAGACTTGTGACCCCATTTTGGAAACTACACCCTTCAAGGGATTTATCAAGTGGTGTAGCGAGCAATATTAACCCTTAAGTGTTGCATTCTTTTAATTTCCAGAAATGAATGCACAGATGATAATGAAAAGTTAAAAATAAAATTTTTCCAGAGATACGCCATTTCAGTGCCCGATATGTTGTGCCCAGCTTATGTCTGCAGAGACACATAATTCAAAAACTGTTAAGCGGGGATCCCGGGCACAACAGCTTTTGGAGCATTCATCTCTGATACAAGCCAGGTACAACATATTACGCACTGAAATGACGTATTCCTGGAAAAATTGTCATTTTCACCTTTCACAATCAGCTGCGTATTCATTTATGGACAATAAATTATAGCAACACTTGGGGGTTAAAAATGCTCACTGTACCCCTGGATAAATTCCTTCAGGGGTGTAGTTTCCAAAATGGGATAACATGTCAGGAGATTCTACTTTACTGGCGTTTCAGCTCTGCAAAAGTGCAATGGCGTCCAAAAACCAAACCGTCCAAGCCTGTGCTCCAAAAACCAAATAGTGCTCCTTCCACTCTGTGCCCGGCTATCCCCAAACAGCAGGTTATACCCACATATGACATTAAGTACGTTATTCTGGGTACACTAATGTCATACATGTGGGCATAAACTGCAGTTTGGGCACACAGCAGAGCGCAGAAGAGAAGGAGCGCTATGTGGCTTATGGAGTGCAGATTCAGATGTTTGGTATCTGGACGCCATGTCATGCTTGCAGAGCCTGTAAGGTACCATAACAGTGGATTCCCCAAAGGAGTGACCCCATTTTGAAAACTGCACCCCTCAAAGAATTTATCAAGGGGTGTAGTAAGCATTAGTATCCCAGACGTTAATACACAGCGGATGGGGAAAAGTGAATAGGTAAGCTGTGCGGAATGCATTGGAAACACCAAATTCCCTATTATATCCCCAGTAGCTCCTATTATTGGGGAGGTCACTTCTGGTTTATTTTCCCTCATAAGCTCTGAATCTGGGGTGTCCCCTGATATATGCTCGCACAGCTTATACATTCCCTTCCTGACGCAGACAGTTATGTTCTAATGATTTGGCAATTTTTGGGGTTTTTGTCTTCACATTGTACGAGCTATATTTTCTTTATTTTTATGGTGATGTAGCCATATGAGGGCTTGTTGTTTGCGGGGTGAGATGTATTTTGTAATGACATCATCTTCGGGCGCCTATAACTTATTGAATAAATTTTATTAACTCTTTCTTGTTGGATTAAAAAAAAACCATCAATTCTGGCACTGCGTTTTACCATTGAAATTTTTCACCATGCAGCATAAAGCATAAGTAACATGATACCTTTATTCTACAGGTCGGTACGATTACGGAGATACCTCATTTATACAGTTTTTTTTATGCTATACTAATTTTGCAGAACAAAAACCCATTTGGGGACATAAATTAATTGTTTTTGTATCACCATCTTCTGAGATGCGTAAAATTTTTATTTTATGGTTTACAGAGTTGGTTTAGGGCTTATTTTTTGCGGGACAACCTGTGCTTTTTATTGGTACTGTATTGGGGTACATATGACTTTTTGATCATATTTTGTAAGGTGAGATGGCAAAAAAAATCATTACTTTTGGCGAGTTTTTTCCATTTTTTTTTCCCGACGTGTACATTAAATATTGTTTCAGTTTTATTGTACAGGTTGTTACGGAGGCGGCGATACCAAATATGCATTGTTTTTATAAATTTTTAGGTTTTTTGTATATAATTCATTTTATATAGGAAAAGGGAATTTTTGGGGCTTTATTCTTTTATTAATTTTTTTCAAACACTTTATTTTATTTTTTTTTCACTTTTATTTTTTCATGTGTCCCATTAGGACACCTGAGCCAGCAATGCTTTGATTGCTGGCTCAGCACTATAGACTGCAAGACACGAGCATACAAGTGTCTTGCAGTCTATACAGGAAGTGAGGCTATGCAGACGCATAGCGCTCACTTCCGCAGGTATCGGCAGGATCAACCAGGTAGTGGGGTCTCCAGGCAACCTGGGGTCACTGGGCAGACCCCGGGCTGCAGATTATAGATATCGGCACCTTCCGATCTCGCTGCGGGGGGGTGCCGATCGGAGCGGCAACATGGCGGAACCCCTTGGATGCCGCGGTCATGTTTGACCGCGGCATCCAAGGGGTTAAAACCTCCGATCGGAACTCAGTTCCGACCGGGGGATATGGAGCAGGGTGTTAGCTGTCAGTTACAGCTAACACCCGGTTCCGATGCCGCCCGCTCAGATAGTGCCAAGTACCAAGCGCACAGGATGTAATAGTACATCCAATGTCGTTAAGGGGTTAAACTTCTCCACAACAGTATCACAGACCTGCCTGGTGTGTTCCTTGGTCTTCATTATGCTCTCTGTGCTTTAAACAGAACCCTGAGACTATCACAGAGCAGATGCATTTATACGGAGACTTGATTACACACAGGTGGATTATATTTATCATCATCAGTCATTTAGGACAACATTGGATCATTCAGAGATCCTCACTGAACTTCTGGAGTGAGTTTGCTGCACTGAAAGTAGAGGGGCCGAATAATATTGCACGCCCCATTTTTCAGTTTTTTATTCTTTACAAAAGTTTAAAATAACCCCACTTGTTGTTGAACGTTGAAAAGTTCAAGGGGGCCGAATACTTTCGCAAGGCACTGTATATGCTTGTTCACATATCTGTGCATATACAGTATTACAAATTTTAGGCAGATATAGAAAAAATGCTGCAAAGTAAGAATTTTGTCAAAAATAGAAGTCTTAATAGTTTATTTTATTCAATTATAAAGGGGTTTTCCCATCTCTCTCTCTCACCAGTTTGCCTGCTACCTCTTCTTCTCACTTCCTGTATTCTTCAGCAAGCTGTTGGGCAGGATTTGACTGTTCGACGGATAGGACACTATGAAGTACCTCAGCAGATATAAACATTGCCTTTAACCATGGAGGGTTATTTATTATTATTACTAGCATTCTAATATAAATGCAGATAAAATAATATGCACAGTAAATGTATATTATATTAGGGGCGTAAATACCGGGGTAGCAGTGGTAGCAGCTGCCACAGGGCCCGGGACATTAAGGGGCCCGGAACCCTATGGCAGCCGCTACCGCGAACCCCACAAACACTGCTATCATTATACTCTGGGGTCTTTTCAGACAAAGGAGTATAACGATTGGGGGCCCAGAGGAGGTGAAAGAACATAAAATACACTGTAACTTGCTTCTCCTATGCTCCGGCAGGCTTCGGGCCTCCTTGGTGACATCCCAGACGTCAGCCAACGTCATTATGTGTCGCGATGCCGGCCTGGACCACGTGAGCAACAAATGTAAGTGAATTTAAGTGAATGAACAAAACAGAAATCTAAAATCAAATCAATATTTAGTGTGACCACCCTTTTGAGGAGAAGTCCTGGAAGTGATTACAATGAACAGACATCCACAGAAGATCTTTGGTTAGTTCTTCAAGATGTTTGAAACAACCTACCTGCTGAGATCCTTCAAAAACTGTATGCAAGTGTACCTAGTAGAACTAATGTTTTAAAGGGAAAGACTGGTTATACCAATTATTGATTTGATTTAGATGTCTTTTTAGCTCATTCACTTAATTTTGCTAATTGACAAAAATAAACTATTAAGACTTCTATTTTGAAAGCATTATTACTTTTCAGCATTCTTTCACACCTGCGAAAAACTTTTACGCAGTCTTATATACAAACAGTATGCATATGCCTCTTATATTTCTGTATAAATTATATGTATATTGGGCACTAATTTCAAATTCTGTAAATGACAACTTCTCTGCCATAAACTACATGTCGGAAGAAGCATAACTGCTGTCTGAAATAATACAAGATATTTATTCACTGTATACAACAGCATGTGGACTTATGTAATCTACAATAACATTGGTGGAACAGTTTCTGATCAATCTTTTGCCTTTGATAATATTCACAAGAAATAATTGCATTCATTAGCTGTATAGCAATATAATATCCAGTAATTAAATGACAATGAAAATGAACACCATGTTTTGCTTTAACTTTTGCTTGCTCAACATCATCACTTAGATGTCTAATTAGCATAGACCCAAATGTGATAATAGACAAATAGACACTGGAAAGCATTAAGGCATAAACATTGCCATTGCCATTAATCACTGACAATGTCGCCATCTCACTGAGAAATCTCAGTAGAGCATGTAACACTGCTTGTCTCTTTATCCTATCTGCTTACATCTGATCATGAGGAGTAAAAATAGAGAGATAAATCTACTTGTCCACGACCAGGACCATTGGGACAGATATTTCAACACTATAGCCCTGCAAATTGGTTTTCTATTCTATGTAAAGCAATGCAGATAATATATCTGTAAACCCTATCATTCTGTCTATCTACAAATGTAGCATTTGCCCAATGAATGTTCATAGTGGCAAGCGAAGGCTCATTTTGCACTATGGCATGCTATACAGATTCTGTAGCGCAGCTGTTTTCATTCAGAGGAAATGGATAGCCACTCTACACATACAGTGGCCTGATTCATCTGCAGGGTCCACGGCTGGGCCTCATCAGCGTCAGAAAGCCACGGCAGAATGCTGATGCCAGTTCTGTTTATTTTCCATTTACATAACCATATGAGGGTTTTTTGCTGGGACAAATTGTGCTTCCTATTGGCACCACTTAATATTCAATAAAATGTATTGGGAAGCTGGAAAAAAAGATCAATTATATAAAGAAATGTAGTTGTGGATTTTCTTACAGGTTTTGTTTTTACGGCATTCACGTTCAAGTTTTTGTATTTTTTTTCATTGGCATACTCTCGCACCTATAACTTTTTATATATATTTTTTTATACAGAGCTGTGGGATGACAGTACTATTATAAGCTATATATGACTAGATCACCTTTTTCAATTTTTTGGTGAGATAAGTTAGCAAAAAAAAAAAAATGTCCATTTGTGCATATTGATTGTTTTTCTGTTACAGTGTTCACAATACAGAGTAAATCCGTGTTAATTTTTTTTTGAATTTTTATTATTTATTTATTTTTGAATATTTTTATATACTTATTTTTAGTCCTCCTTAGAGGTTTGATCACTCATACAATATACTGCAATACAGAACTACTGCAGTATATTGTCACACTGTGGCAGGGTGTAATAGAAGAGCTATAAAGACAGACCTGGGAGCCTTTGATAAGCTCTTGGCTGTAATAATATTGACTTTGCTGGGGTAGCAATTGGTTCCAACATTACAGTGACTCAAAAGAATCCCTCTTGCCTGAAAATTATATAAAACTTACCATTTATTTGGAATACATAAAAAGAAAATTAGGGAATTAAAGTTAAAATTACTAGCAATGAGTCCAGGATACTGAGTTACAGGTACTCAATAGTGACTTCACGACCACTAAATATGAAATCCACCACAACACATATGAACAAAATTCTAATGCTCAGTATTATGGAATGACACTCTAAACCATTGGTAAAAAATAACCAAACCAGAGAACACAAAGACTTGGCTTCTCTAGGAATGGATAATCCTTATGAGTGAGGAGACTAACTATTAAGATAGCATAATTTTGCTCTTTTAGTCTCAGTAGCTTTAATAATTATGGTGAAGATTGGATGCAGGTAACTGATCTGCAGTACAGAAATCCATATGCATAAGTATACACCTGGAATACACTCTGCTATATTATATTAGGCAATGCGGAACTGCTACTGATGCCACCGCTTGATCATGGAGGAGATTTGCTATAATATTCTGCTGCTGGACCTCCTGGATTGGACAGTGAAAGCCTGCAAATTGATACAGTATATCTACAGAGTTGTCGCTGCTGCCATACAACTATCCTTAGCTGGATTCTATTACAGTATATCCCAAATACAGAATGGCTCTGCTGCTAAACACCTGCACTATATAGTGGTTATTATATAGATGCATTCATCCTTATGCTAAAAGTGGCTGTTCACAAATTGGAGCAACCCATATGGAGGCAGGGGAAGGTGTCAAATAAAAAATAAAGCATATTCACCTTTTCCCAGCACTCTGTTGTTAACAGTCAGGGTTTGTTCAGTCTCATGCCGGTGCCATAAGTCCTTATCCTCACATGACTCACCGTAGCAGTCGTTGGCAAGGAACCAGTGACGCATGTGAGTGACATCTCCAGTCCCTCTCCAGTGACCACTGAGGCTACTGATTGGTCCCAGCGATCACAAGAGGCTGAGGACTTCTAGCATCAATGTCTGCAGGGACAGGGCAGTTGCTTTATTTTATCATTTTACACCTCCACTGGCCTCCATATGGGTTGTTCCAATTCCTCAAAACCCCTTCAAACTCCAGCTTGTTACGAAGCCAATTCAACACAATATCATGGCAGGATGCAATTCACAATGCAACAATGAAACTCCTATCAGTCTGTGATACAATATTGTGAAACAATATTGTTGTAAAAATCTGGTCAACTCGTGACACATATATCTGGATAAGTCCAGTCAAAAGTAATGGACAAAAAGGACACATCTGTAAGTGTTCTAGAAACCTGTGAGTACTGTTAATGACTCAGAGTACCCCCACTTCACATTGTAACCTGTTGCTGCCATCGGGTTGATGAATGTTTATTGTCCATAAGATGAAACATTCGTCAACCAGCAGCTATGTTCTATGAGGGGTATTATGTAGGGATCTACTGCGCAAGGGTCTGCACTTCCTTACGTTTTCTGACATGAGATATGGCAACTGGCATAAATTATAAGCATAAATTATAGTCTATATGTGATTTGTTAAATATATTTATGAAGTTTCCAAGTTAAATTTAATTGTCCAGTGAAATTTCTGTTGCTTGTGAAGTGTACACAATGGTGTCCATCGACACTTGACACCTTTAAGTAAAAAGACAATGTACAGTGTACCAAATCCCTCGAGAAAATGTTAATTTTTTTCTGAAGCAAAAGTCTTCAGGGAGAAATAAAAGCAATGATTTGTTCTTACAACCTGTAATAACAGCTTGTTTTCTTTACCATGGGTGAACCACTTGCTACCTCTGAAGCTGCACAAGGCACTCAATGCAATGATAAACACTAGTGATGTAATGTTTATGAGCTCAATCACAAGACAAAGTGGGACTTCAGCATAAGTCAAACCACTTTACTTTGCTTGTCATCAATATTTTAGGTTTTGCAGCATTTTATGTTTTTGTTTTTCTGTTGTTGGCAAACTACAGTAAACTTCAAAACACTTGCTTCAGTACATAGGCTGTCAGATATACAGTCATATGAAAAAGTTTGGGCACCCCTATTAATCTTAATCATTTTTAGTTCTAAATATTTGGGTGTTTGCAACAGCCATTTCAATTTGATATATCTAATAACTGATGGACACAGTAATATTTCAGGATTGAAATGAGGTTTATTGTACTAACAGAAAATGTGCAATATGCATTAAACCAAAATTTGATCGGTGCAAAAATTTGGGTACCCTTATCATTTTATTGATTTGAATACTCCTAACTACTTTTTACTGACTTATTGAAGCACAAAATTGGTTTTGTAACCTCACTGAGCTTTGAACTTCATAGCCAGGTGTATCCAATCATGAGAAAAGGTATTTAAGGTGGCCAATTGCAAGTTGTTCTCCTATTTGAATCTGCTCTGAAGAGTGGCATCATGGGCTCCTCAAAACAACTCTCAAATGATCTGAAAACAAAGATTGTTCAACATAGTTGTTCAGGGGAAGGATACAAAAAGTTGTCTCAGAGATTTAACCTGTCAGTTTCCACTGTGAGGAACATAGTAAGGAAATGGAAGACCACAGGGACAGTTCTTGTTAAGCCCAGAAGTGGCAGGCCAAGAAAAATATCAGAAAGGCAGAGAAGAAGAATGGTGAGAACAGTCAAGGACAATCCACAGACCACCTCCAAAGAGCTGCAGCATCATCTTGCTGCAGATGGTGTCACTGTGCATCGGTCAACAATACAGCACACTTTGCACAAGGAGAAGCTGTATGGGAGAGTGATGCGAAAGAAGCCGTTTCTGAAAGCACGCCACAAACAGAGTCGCCTGAGGTATGCAAAAGCACATTTGGACAAGCCAGCTTCATTTTGGAAGAAGGTCCTGTGGACTGAGTTGATTGGTCATACAAAAAGGCGTTATGCATGGCGTCAAAAAAACACAGCATTCCAAGAAAAACACTTGCTACCCACTGTAAAATTTGGTGGAGGTTCCATCATGCTTTGGGGCTGTGTGGCCAATGCTGGCACCGGGAACCTTGTTAAAGTTGAGGGTCGCATGGATTCAACTCAGTATCAGCAGATTCTTGAGAATAATGTACAAGAATCAGTGACGAATTTGAAGTTACGCCAGGGATGGATATTTCAGCAAGACAATGATCCAAAACACAGCTCCAAATCTACTCAGGCATTCATGCAGAGGAACAATTACAATGTTCTGGAATGGCCATCCCAGTCCCCAGACCTGAATATCATTGAACATCTGTGGGATAATTTGAAGCGGGCTGTCCATGCTCGGCGACCATCAAACTTAACTGAACTGGAATTGTTTTGTAAAGAGGAATGGTCAAAAATACCTTCATCCAGGATCCAGGAACTGATTAAAAGCTACAGGAAGCGACTAGAGGCTGTTATTTTTGCAAAAGGAGGATCTACTAAATATTAATGTCACTTTTCTGTTGAGGTGCCCATACTTTTGCACCGGTCAAATTTTGGTTTAATGCATATTGCACATTTTCTGTTAGTACAATAAACCTCATTTCAATCCTGAAATATTACTGTGTCCATCAGTTATTAGATATATCAAATTGAAATGACTGTTGCAAACACCCAAATATTTAGAACTAAAAATGATTAAGATTAATAGGGGTGCCCAAACTTTTTCATATGACTGTATATATATATATATATATATATATATATATATATATATATATATACAGTGCTGGCCAAAAGTATTGGCACCCCTGCAATTCTGTCAGATAATACTCAATTTCTTCCAGAAAATGATTGCAATCACAAATGCTTTGGTAATAATATCTTCATTTATTTTGCTTGCAATGAAAAAACACAAAAGAGAATGAAAAAAAAAGTCAAATCATTGATCATTTTACACAAAACTCCAAAAATGGAAAAATGGGCCGGACAAAAGTATTGGCACCCTCAGCCTAATACTTGGTAGCACAACCTTTAGACAAAATAACTGCGAATAATCGCTTCCGGTAACCATCAATGAGTTTCTTACAATGCTCTGCTGGAATTTTAGCCCATTCTTCTTTGGAAAATTTCTCCAGGTCCCTGAGATTTGAAGGGTGCCTTCTCCAAACTGCCATTTTGAGATCTCTCCACAGGTGTTCTATGGGATTCAGGTCTGGACTCATTGCTGGCCACTTTAGAAGTCTCCAGTGCTTTCTCTCAAACCATTTTCTAGTGCTTTTTGAAGTGTGTTTTGTGTCATTGTCCTGCTGGAAGACCCATGACCTCTGAGGGAGACCCAGCTTTCTCACACTGGGCCCTACATTATGCTGCAAAATTTGTTGGTAGTCTTCAGACTTCATAATGCCATGTACACGGTCAAGCAGTCCAGTGCCAGAGGCAGCAAAGCAACCCCAAAACATCAGGGAACCTCCACCATGTTTGACTGTAGGGACCGTGTTCTTTTCTTTGAAGGCCTCTTTTTTTTCCCTGTAAACTCTATGTTGATGCCTTTTCCCAAAAAGCTCTACTTTTGTCTCATCTGACCAGAGAACATTCTTCCAAAAAGTTTTTGGCTTTCTCAGGTAAGTTTTGGCAAACTCCAGCTTGACTTTTTTATGTCTCTGGGTCAGAAGTGGGGTCTTCCTGGGTATCCTACCATAGAGTCCCTTTTCATTCAGACGCCGACGGATAGTACGGGTTGACACTGTTGTACCCTCGGACTGCAGGGCAGCTAGAACTTGTTTGGATGTTAGTCGAGGTTCTTTAGCCACCATCCGCACAATCTTTCGTTGAAATCTCTCGTCAATTTTTCTTTTCCGTCCACATCTAGGGAGGTTAGCCACAGTGCCATGGGCTTTAAACTTCTTGATGACACTGCGCACGGTAGACACAGGAACATTCAGGTCTTTGGAGATGGACTTGTAGCCTTGAGATTGCTCATGCTTCCTCACAATTTTGCTTCTCAAGTCCTCAGACAGTTCTTTGGTCTTCTTTCTTTTCTCCATGCTTAATGTGTTACACACAAGGACACAGGACAGAGGTTGAGTCAACTTTAATCCATTTCAACTGGCTGCAAGTGTGATTTAGTTATTGCCACCACCTGTTATGTGCCACAGGTAAGTAACAGGTGCTGTTAATTACACAAATTAGAGAAGCATCACCTGATTTTTCAAAGGGTGCCAATACTTTTGTCCACCCCCTTTTTTTATGTTTGGTGTGGAATTATATCCAATTTGGCTTTTTGACAATTCTTTTTGTGGTTTTCCATTGACGACAAATTAAATGAAGATATTATTACCAAAGCATTTGTGATTGCAATCATTTTCTGGAAGAAATTGAGTATTATCTGACAGAATTGCAGGGGTGCCAATACTTTTGGTCAGCACTGTATATATACACACACACGACAGTAGCATACTCCAAAAAACTAAACAGAAAACCTAGTGTATGAAAAAGCTGCTCCAAAAGCAAGCAACACATCACACAGTATCGTGAAAGTCTTCAAAGAACAGACAGATAATCAAACTAAATCATGTTTATTATTGCAACAAAACATATACAAAGTAAATAGTGAAACTTCTCCAAAAGGCCACCCTAGAACAGATTTCTTATGTCAAATTCAATTACCCCATATATAATTGATACTTGCCATTTATTTGAGATAACCATCTTTAGAAGACAGTTTTTCAATGCAATTCTTGGTGGCCGTCTCAAAGAGATTTCACTGCACTGCAAAATTAAGAAAACTAGGAGTGAAAATCTGATGTTCTTTACTGCTTTCATCCCATTATGCACAGTGGATGTTCACAAAAACCGCTAGGAAAAATCCTGCTTACCACATAACCATGGTGAAAATAAGATAATATCTGAAGATTGCATTTTTTGCAACCTTTTATGTATTTAGTATCCTAGTGCTTGCTTCTTCTGTTTAATATGGAACTGGGCTGCCACTGACATCATACATTTTGACACATCTCAGCAGGTGAGTTCAATGACTTCTGCTGGTATAGACAGTCCCTTCTTAGTTTTTATGTATATGGTAAAAAGGCTTGCATCTGTTTGGTGACAGTATAGATATTGTGACAGCTTTTATTTAAAAGGGGAAGATAAGTTTCTTGTCTTTTTTAATTTCAGGTAGATTCAAATGTAACTGTACAAACACTTGCAAACCTATACCGAATGTCCACCTTATTAGAGGCACTTGCCCTTTCACGACTAGAGCTTTCCTGAATGGGAAAATTGATCAATGACCCCAGAGTGCTGCATAAAATAAAGTGAGCAAGTTTTCCGTGGATCAATTGCACTATGAATCCACATTAGAATGGAAAAATTGAGCCATCTAAGTAACTTTGAATGAGGCAAGGTCATTGGGGCTAGGCTAGCAGGGACCAATATTTAAAGAACTACCAACATTGCGGAATATTATTGTGCAATAGTTTTAAGCGTAATTCAAGAATGACGAGATTGAGGAAAAACCTCCATCAAAATATATACTCTGAGTGCAAACAACTTGCTCTTGCTCATGAAAAGGGTCAGAGGAAAAAATGAAGAATAGAACTTGAACAGTCAAGCAAATTACAGCCGAATATAGTGCTGGAGCTCCAACTGCGTCTGAACATATGACTCATTGTTTGTTAGCACAAACTGGCTATAACGGCCGAAGATCAGTGCGAGTGCCATTGCTGTTTAAGGGAACCAAAAAAGCAGAGTTCCTTGTCTCCTCAGTGGGCAAAAGAATAGAAAAGTTGCAACACTGAGCAGTGGAAAAACATCCCCTGGTCAGATGAATCCAGATTTCTGCTGCACCGTGATGATGGGAGGGTCACTATTTGACAAAAATAGAATGAATCGATGAATCTTTCCTGTCAGATGTTAACAGTTCAGACTGGTGGGGGTTGTCCCGAAAGTTGGAAGTGACTTACCTGGTCCAGATATCAGATGATGATGGATCCAGGGGTTCCAGCCGCGTGACAACCTCAAGTGATTGGAAGCAGTGTTCTTCCCCCTGGGACGCTTCGTCCCCTTCTCCCCCTTTCTCACAGCTAATTCCCTGTGCTATGGGGACTGGCTTTACTGTAGTCAGGCAACCCCCATAGCACAGTTAATTAATCACCTGTGAGATCGGGAAAGGAGGGAGGGGGCACATCGAATTTGTTGTCCAAAGCAGGTCCAACATACTGCGAGATGGGTGTCGTAAGAAAGAAGCTATTCAATGGATATCTAAGTTTGGAAATGTCTGCTATTGCTTTCCATTATAAAAATAATTACCCAAATATGTATGTTTCCCGGGGGGTTTTCTACATAGCCAAAAAACATAAGCAAACCAAAAGGTGGCAAAGGTTAGACAAAAGGGTCTTAATATGTGTCAAATTTCTACATATCATGAATAACTGTTCTAGCTATAAACTCTCTAAATTTAAGACCATATTAGTAAATCTGCCCTACTGTGTGTAGAGAATGTCATATTTTCCTATTAACCAAGAGCAGATATCTGTGTCCATCTTTATTGATGGATTCCCCCTTATTAACTCTGATGAAAATGGATTTCCTAAATAAGACAATGTCTTGCGAAATGTTGCAAAAACGCAGCAAAAACCGTGGCATTTTACAGTACCTGCAAAGTGGATGGGATTTTGTCTAATCCCATCCACACATTGCAGAAAAATATCCGCAGCGGAAATGCCATGATTTCAAAAAACGTTGCGTTTTTGTAAATCGCAGCGTGTCAATTATACCTACAGAAGCACTGACGGTTTTGGAAATTGCAGCGTTTTCCGCTGTGCGTATTTTACCGCACTGTGGGGATGGGATAACGAATTTTAGCAAAAATAAAAAGGTAGTGTTATATAATTTGTATGTTTTTTTTTGTTGTTATTTTTTACTTTTGACAAAAAAATAGCCAAATTACGCTATAAACATACAAAAAGAGTGCATTTGATTTTTCCCAACAAAACCCCTCACAATAGCATTATGTTTGATTCCAGCTAATAACATTTTTCTACACCTATTAGGTGCTCAAAGTCTAAATCTAATGAGTTTTTATTTCTAGAAGATGGTATTCTAAAAAATTTTTTTAGATATAAATATGGTTATGTTTCCTAAATGCCATGTATCCTTATGTTACAGTTGGAACTAATTTACACAATATTGCTGCTATATGAAAATATCAAGTTATATGAAATATATTAATGATTATGAGGCGGGTGTAGAGACTCTTTTCTGTAGGTGTAATTTATGTTCGTCATCAACACAATGTAGGTTAGGATTTTATTAAGATCGGTATTTTAAGTCCCCGAGCTAAAAGGGGACAAGACAAATTAAGGTTACATCGCAGCATGCTGATGTAGAGCACAGTATGTTCTTCTAAAAGTTAGACTAGGAGACTCCATACAGAGAGTGATCATTTATTCCTACAAAAAGGGAAATCTTGACATTCATGGCATGGATATTTTTCACAACTATATTAACTTTTTTCTCCCATTGTATAAAGTGTTTTTATTGTGGGCCTCACCACTGCGTGCCACACAATAAGACACCAGTTTTATAAATGACACAAGATAGGTAGGAGGTAGAGATGGGCAAACCTCTGAAGATTTCCTTGGCAATGCACACTACAAATCTACCTTCAGTTTTTGCCATGAAAAGGACACAACAACATTTATAAAGATGTAAAGGAGACAGTGGTGACACCCAGAAACCACTGTTACAACAAAATCTCAGAGTCACAAGTCTATATAAAGCCCCATAAGAACCCCATAAGTCTGAGACACTTCGAAACTTTCTCCTGATATACAGATTAGTGTTGGTGGAAAACTCCAAAGTCTTACTGGCCAAAGCTATACTCCCCAGCTTAAGGGGGAGTTTCAGATCATTTTTTCAGAATTCTGGTCATTTAGGCAGAAGTGGGCAGATCAGGAAAAGCTATCACCTTCTATATCCTAAAGATAGGCTATGGTGGTGGACGTTCGTAAATGCAGATGCCCTCCTAAACCAGTGGACATGCAGGAGACGAGCATCGAGATTGTCAACACCTATAAGTACCTGGGTGTGCTCCTTAATAATGAGCTGGACTGGGCAGATCATATGGAGGTCCTGTACAGGAAGGGCCACAGCAGGCTCTACCTGCTTAGGAGGCTGAGAGCCTTTGGAGTCCAGGGGGCACTTCTTAGGACTTTTTTCAACTCGGTAGTGGCATCAGCCATCTTATTCGGAGTGGCCTGCTGGGGGAGCAGTATATCGACCAGGGATAGAAGTAAACTCGACAAGCTAATTAGAAGGGCCAGCTCTGTCCTGGGGAGCCCACTGGACCCAGTGCAGGTGGTGGGTGACAGAAGGATACTGTTCGTGGTGAGCTCCATGCAGAAGAATAAGTCCCATCCCATGCATGAGACCGTGATAGCGCTAGGCAGTACTGTCAGTGACCGACTACTTCACCCTAAATGTGAAAATTAGCACTATCGGAAGTCTTTCCTCCCCACCGTGGTTAGGCTGTACAACCAACACCGACCTAAGCGGAGATCATTACACACAGAGAACTGAAATAGCTTCCTGTTGTGAAATCCACCCCCCCTGCTGCTTCTTTACCTGTGCCTTTCTATCTGTCTGTCTACTATCAATGGGATGCCTCTACCTTGGAACGTCTTTGTATATATTGTATGTGTATTGCTTATCTTGCATTGCATATCCTTCCTGCTGTAACACACTGAATTTCCCCATGGTTGGACTATTAAAGGATTATTATCATTATTATTATTATTATTATTATTATTATCAATATCAGATGGGTGGGGACCAGACACTCAGCAGCCCTATTGCTGAGCTGTACTCAACAACTGATGCACAGAGAACAGAAAAGGAAGCAAACAGCTACATTCTCTGTGTGGTGGCAGAACCAAGGCGCTGCAGTTTAGTTCCCATTCAAGTGATTTTATTATTATTATTATCATTATTGTTTATTTATATAGCACCATTAATTCCATGGTGTTTTACATTTGCGGATTTACATACGGTACACAAGATATACAAGACAGATAATACAAACAGAGACCAACACGCACAGTGGGATAAAAGGCCCTGCCCGCAAGGGCTTACAGTCTATGAGGGAAGAGGGATAGAGACAGAAGGCGACGGGAGAGAATATACAGGTGGTGGTGTGGTGAAAGTAGCGTTATTGGAGGTTGTAGGCCTTCCTGAATAGGTGAGTCTTCAGGGCCTTCTTGAAGCTCGTGATTGTGGGGGTCAGTCTTATGTGTCTTGGTAATGAGTTCCAGAGTATGGGGGAGGCACGGGAGAAGTCTTGGAGATGATTGTGTGAAGAGCGGATGAGAGCAGAACGGAGTAGGAGGTCTTTGGAGGATCGGAGGTTACGTGCGGGCAGGTAGCGGGAGACTAGGTCCGAGATATATGGAGGGGACAGGTTGTGGATGGCTTTGTATGTCAGCATTAGTAGTTTGAACTCTATTCGCTGGGCAATGGGTAGCCAGTGAAGGGATTGACAGAGGGGAGCGGCTGATGAAGAACGGGGGAGAGAGGTGTATTAAGCGAGCAGCACAATTTAAGGTGGACTGGAGGTGGGCGAGAGTATTTGCTGGGAGGCCATGGAGAAGGGTGTTAAAGTAGTCTAGGCGGGAGATTATGAGGGCGTGGACTAGCATCTTTGTAGTTTCAGGGGTGAGGAAGGAGCGGATTCGATGGATGTTCTTGAGTTGGAGGCGGCAGGAGGTGTTGAGGGTTTGAATATGAGGCTTGAAGAATAGGTCAGAGTCTAAGGTTATCCCAAGGCAGGGGGCCTGTGGGACTGGGGTGAGAGTGGTTCCATTAATTTTGATAGATGGGTCAGGTAGGGGGGTCATGCGTGGAGGGGTGAAGATTATGAACTCCGTTTTCTCCATGTTGAGTTTGAGAAAGCGGGAGGAGAGAAAGGAGGCTACGGCTGCTAGACATTCTGGGAATCTGGACAACAGGGAGGTAATGTCTGGTCCAGAGAGATATATTTTGGTGTCGTCAGCATAGCAATGGTAATGGAAACCATGAGATTCTATGAGTTGGCCAAGGCCTAGGGTGTAGATGGAGAACAGGAGGGGTCCTAGGATGGAGCCTTGGAGGACACCTACAGAAAGAGGGCATGGCGAGGAGGTGGTGTGCGAGTGGGAGACGCTGAATGTGCGGTTGGTGAGGTATGAGGAGATCCAGGAAAGGGCCAGGTCAGAGATGCCAAGGGATGAGAGCGTTTGTAACAGGAGGGAATGGTCAACTGTGTCAAAGGCAGAGGAGAGGTCGAGGAGGAGGAGCACAGAATAGTGATGTTTGGCTTTGGCACTTAGAAGGTCGTTAGTGACCTTGGTTAGGGCAGTTTCGGTGGAGTGATGGGGTCTGAAGCCTGACTGTAGTCTGTCAAAGAGCACATTGGACGAGAGATAGGAGGACAGCTTGGAGTGAACGTGTTGCTCCAGAAGTTTAGAGGGGTACGGGAGCAGTGAGATGGGGCAATAGTTGGCTGGAGAGGACGGGTCGAGGGAGGGTTTCTTAAGTATAGGGGTGACGGTAGCATGTTTGAAGGCGGAAGGGAAGGATCCATTGGTTAGGGATAGGTTGAAGAGATGGGTTAGGGCAGGAGTAATAACTTCAGAGAGTTTGGGGATGAGGTGTGACTGGATGGGGTCAAGCGCGCAGGAGGTGAGGTGGGATTTAGATATTAAAGTGGAGAGATTTTCATCAGTAACGGTGGAGAAACAGGTTAAAGATGAAGAGCACAGGACAGTTGGGTAGAGTGGTTATTGGGGGTGTAGGATGAGACTGTCTCTGGTGTCGATTTTGCTTTTGAAATAAAAGGCAAAGTTATCAGCTGTGATAAGTGATGTCGGAGGGGGCGCAGGTGGACAGAGAAGGGAGTTGAAGGTAGTGAATAGCTGTTTGGGCTTGCGGGAAAGGGCAGATATTAGTGTGGAGAAGTAGGCCTGCTTTGCAGAGGTGAGTGTGTTCTTGAATGTGAGTACTGCCTCTTTGTACCTAAGGAAGTCCTCCTGGGAGTGGCTTTTCTTCCAGAGGCGTTCTGCAACCCGTGAGGCACGTCTCAGTTTTTTAGTCAGGTCAGTGTGCCAGGGTTGCCTATTGATCGGTGGGGCTCTGGTGTTAGTGAAGGGGGCTACAGAGTCAAGGGCTGAGGTAATGGTGGTATTGTAGAAGTCAGTGGCGGTATCTACAACCTGGAGTGAGATTATGTCAGAGAGTGGTAGGAGAGAGTCTGAGAGCGTGCGGATGTTAAGGCGATTAAGGTTTCTGCGGAGGCGTGTTGGTTTAGGGGTTGGAGGGTCTATTACAGAGGAGAGGGCCGAGAATGTCAGCAGGTTGTGGTCAGAGAGTGTGGACGGAGAGTTAGAGAGGTTGACTAGAGAGCAGAGGCGGGTGAATATGAGGTCCAGCGTGTGCCCCTTTGTGTGGGTGGCAGAGGAGGACCATTGAGAGAGACCAAAGGAGGTAGTGAGTGATAGGAGACTGGAAGCGGGGGTGGGGGTTTGTGTTAATGGGGTTATTGAAATCACCCATGATGATGTTAACTCCAAGTTAATGGGAGATGATCTGCAGTAACCTGGTCTGGCCACTGCACAAAGAATGGAGCTGTCTCTGCTTCTTGTCTCATTCTCTGTGAAACAGCTGCTGAGAACTGTTGATTGATGGGGGTGCTGAGTGTACAACCTCCACCAATATGATACTGATAACCAATCCTTAGGAAAACACCTGTAATGTTGTATTATCTCTTGTCTGCATATTGTGTTATGTTGCGAATTTTAAAAAGTATGCAATGTAAAAAAATCTGTTGTGTGAACATAACTCTTTGCATGTGTTTTACAGATTCTTGCTTCACACTTTTACTCTGCACTTTATTCCACTAAACTGCATCAAAAAGAAGAAGGATGCTTATATTCTTTAGTGGTATACTCACAATCTACCACTAAGGATGATAAGTGGTCTACTCACAGATTTCCAATAGGAATGCAGGACTATTCCTCAGCCTGAAAACAGGGGCAGTATACTCCTACTTGGTGGACCACTACTTTGCAGGGGGATCTACTTCAGACAGATTCTTTTTGGCTGCCTCTTTGATGTTCCAATGGATGCCTCTTCCTTTCTTCCTGTCTCTTGCATTACTGCTCTTTGGCCATGTGTCAGAGGCAAGAGGAACCACATTAGCTTTGACATTTCTTTACGTTAGCACTTAGTATATGCATTGACTGGTCACCACCTTTTATTTACGAGTGATTGTCTCCATACAGTTTAATGTATTTTCCCATATTGTTTTGTTCAAGATACACACATTTAAGAAGCTGGAGAAAGGCAGGGAAAGTTGTGGGACAAAATGGGGCATGCCGAACAAGATAAAACTAGTTGATGTTTTTAGTGCCCAGACGGATAGTGGGTTCCCCTGAGCAAAGTTGTTCTCAGCATCTTGCCGGCTTTGATGGGTGCTATTGCCTGCTGCATATACAGTTGTTGTCATTGAGTCTTTTGAGACTCCCAGAGTAATATTTTTAGGCATGCTGAAGGAGCTAAGAAGATACACAAATGTCTACAGGCAGTTGCCTAGCAACACAGACAGGCTGGCAAATGACACCTCTGGTCACCTCTGGGGGAGGGTGAATCAGAGACACAGAAAGGCAGCCACCCCAGCCATCAGATACTTCCCATGGGACTAGCTCTTTTAACCCTTCACAACCCTCAGCTGTTACTGCTGTTGTAAAAGCTGCATATCTCTAGTCCAGATATTGGTGATTGAAGCATCACATGTCACCTATTGAAATGAATGGGTGACCAAGTAGTACAGAGCTACAGTGTCCTCCAAAGTAGGAGCCTCTCTTTGCACTAGTTCTTCCCTCTGACTAATATCTTTGCTGTGAGCACCATGTAATGGCTAAAACACTAACATTGCACTGCTAGAATGTTTGTTGTTATTTTTGCTATGCCCAGTTGTTCTGCAAACCCTTAACAATTTATTGCATGTGTTTCCACCACTCCACATATTTTAGTCATTGTCACGCACATGTTACCTGCACTTCAAAAACATCTCCAGAATCCAACCTTTTCTTACTGTGAAAACATCAAAAATCCTCATTGTAGCTCTGATTCACTCTTATCTTGACAACTGAATTCTCTATTAATCGGTCTTCCACGTACTAAACTGTCCTCTGAACAATCTGTCCTGAAGGCAGCAGACTTCTCTTTTTGTTGAACTACTATACAGATGCATCTACTTCATGCCCATCTATCACAGAATACAATTTAAACTTACACTAACTTACAAATCCCTCCTTTGTCTCTACCACTCTACTTGTCCTTTCTGTTCTGCCAATGACTTTAGACTTGTATTCTCTGTCACCCCACTCCCATCTTCAAGACCGTTCTCAAGTTGCACCAGTGTTTCGGAATGCTCAACCCCTAACATTCAGGTTAATACTCAAACTTCGCATCTTCAAACACGCCATAAAAACTCATCTTTTTAGGCAGGCTTTTCATGCTGACTGATCACACTTTTCTACATTTCTCACGCTAAGCTATCCTTTCCACTTTATTCCTCAGAACCTGACCCATACATCCAGAAATTACTTTACACTTCATGCATTTAGTATCTGTACATTCACAGATACCCACACTGGTGGAAGGCTCATACAGCTTCATTTATATGACCTTATTTATTGACTCTTTCTAGACATCCGCATAATAGAACTGCAGATATCGGGTTTTTGAATATGGTGGCCGCAGTGGCGTAACTAAGAATGGCTGGGCCCCAAGGCGAACATTTGACATGGGGCCTCCCCCAGAACCGGTTACAGGTCCCCAAACAGTAAAATATGCTCAGCAGAGGCCCCAGATAGTATTATATGCTCAACAGTTGCCCCCACACAGCATTATATGCTCCACAGTGTCCCCCACACAGCATTATATGCTCCACAGTAACCCCCATACAGCATTATATGCTCTATATTTCTCCCCCCACACACAGTATAATATGCTACCCACAGTGGCTCCACACAGTATAATATGCTCCACACAGTTGTCCCCACCCAGTATTATATGCTTCCCACAGTGGTACCCACCCAGTACTATATGCCCCCCATAGTGGGCCCCACCCAGTATTATATCCTCCCTACAGTGGCCCCCACACAGTATTATATGCTCCCCACAGTGGTCCCCACCCAGTATTATATGCCCCCCACAGTGGCCCCCACCCAGTATTATATGCTCTACAGTGGCCCCACCCAGTATTATATGCTCTACAGTGGCCCCCACACAGTGTTATATGCTCTACAGTGGCCCCCACCCAGTGTTATATGCTCTACAGTGGCCCCCACCCAGTGTTATATGCTTTACAGTGGCCCCCACCCAGTGTTATATGCTCTACAGGGGCTCCCACCCAGTGTTATATGCTCTACAGGGGCCCCCACACAGTATGATATGCTCTACAGTGGCCCCCACCGAGTGTTATATGCTCTACAGTGGCCCCCACACAGTATTATATGCTCTACAGGGGCCCCCACACAGTATTATATGCTCTACAGTGGCCCCCACCCAGTGTTATATGCTCTACAGGGGCCCCCACACAGTATGATATGCTCTACAGTGGCCCCCACCCAGTATTATATGCTCTGCAGTGGCCCCCACACAGTATTATATGCTCCCAACAGCCCCCTCCGCTTCGGTGCTATTATTATACTCTGGGGTCTCCTCAGACCCCAGAGTATAATAATCGGAGGCCCAGGGAAGGTGACTAAAAATAACAAACATTCATACTCACCTTGCCTTACCTTTCCTTGGCATCCTCGCTCTATCCTGCCGTCTTCAGCGTCTTCAGGCCCTCTTCCAACATCACTGCCGAGGCCTGTGATTGGGCCTCAGCGGTCACATGGGGGCGCACTGACGTCATTACACGGCCGCGCCCCATGTGACCGCTGGGGCCTAATCACAGGCCTCAGTCATGACGGAGGAGCGCCGGAGAGGACGCTGTGCCCTGGAGAGGTGAGAATATGTATTTATTGTTTTCAGTCACCTCCCCTGGGTGCCCTGCCCTGCCATCTATTGGAAAGGGGCCTACAATATGCCAGGGCCCCTTTCCAATAACAGTATGTATAGCGGTCGGGGAAAGCCTATCATAGTGGTCCGGGGCCTGGCCATCTCCAGCTGGCCGCGGGCTCCGTAACCTGCCGGGTCCGTTCGCGGTCGCACCCCCTGCGACCGCGATCGTTATTGGTTTGTGGGGTTTGCGGTAGCGGCTGCCACAGGGCTCTGGGGCCCCTAATGTCCCGGGCCCTGTAGCAGCCGCTACCGCTGCTACCCTGATAGTTACGCCCCTGGGTGGCCGTATTATGCAGCATATCCGGGGGCATTCGATCCATTGCCGTGACAGCTGGGAGTCTATTGAAGGCTCCCAGACTTGTATGACATATAATTCTATTGCAGGCTATTCTATGCAGCCTGTAATAGAACAGTCAGTATTAGAGATCAGACCCCCTGGGGTTCAAGATCCCTAGGGGGTCTAAAAATAGAAGTTTAGAAAAAAATAACACACAAAAATTAAAAAAAAAAAAAATTAAATCACCCCCCCTTTACCTAGAACACATATAAAATTACATTAAAAAGTTAAACACATACACATTAGGTATCCCTGTGTCTGAAAACATCCAGTCTACAAACTTATGAAAATATTTTTCCCATACAGTGAACGGTGTAGCAGGAAAAATAATCAAGAGAGCCGAACCACTGTTTTTTTTCAGTTTTGCCTCTTAGAAAAATTTAAATAAAAAGCGATCAAAGCAATAGACATGTCCTAAAATGGTATAACTAAAAAGTACATCTGACCCTGCAAAAAATGATGGCTTATCCATCCCCGTAAACGGAAATATAAAAAAGTTATGGGTATCAGAATGGCAACTCCAAGAAATTTCTTTTTGCAAAGTTTTGGATTTTTTAAGGGGTTAAAATGTAAAAAAAAACCACTATATAAATTTGGTATCACCGGAATTGTACCGGCCCATAGAATACAGGTGAAAAAGCACGTAAAAAAATTTTTTTCCAGCTTCCCAGTACATTGTGGGGCAATTTGTACTTTTTAATGGTTTCATTTAATATTCCAAACAAACATTAAGCCCTCATATGGCTTTGTAAGAGGAAAAATAAAAAAAAGTTATGGGGTTTGGAAGGTGGAGAGTCAAAAACAAAACTCAAAAAATGCTTGTGATAGGAAGGGGTTGAAAGATGGCTGGACCATTGTACCAAACAAGCCCTCTTACAGGTGCATCTCAATAAATTAGAATATCTTTGAAACGTTTACTAAATTAAAAAAGTGACCTCCTATATTTTCTAGATTTTTTACACACAGAGTGTTCTATTCCAAGTGTTTTATTTCTGTAAATATTGATCATGGATTACAGGTAATGAAAACCCAAATCTAAGAAAATTAGAATATTGTAAAAAAGTCACCTGCCAAGGTTTCCTAAGCCTTTACATGGTCCCTCAGTCTGGTTCAGTAGGACACACAATCATGGAAGACGCTGATTGTGAATTGTGTTACTGAATCACTCAAATGAATTAAAGTTTCAAAGATATTTTAATTTATTGAGATGCACCTGTACCTCTTACCTATTTTTTCATAGATTGTAATTTTTTACGAGGAGGGACCTTGTCTGTTCATGTACCTTCTGGTGTGGAAAGTGTCACTATATCACTTTATCTAGTGTATATTTTGACAAGTGTGGCCTTTGAATATACATAATGAACTCCTTCATATTTCATTGATATCTTCATAATTCATATTAAGCTATCATCTCTTGTGGAGCTTAATATCTTTTATTTGCTTATAAAGAGCTTTTCACTATGCAAAATACAAATAAGATTTAAATAAGAATTGATAAGAAACATATAAAGATTTATATTACATTAAGTAAACAAAGATAAAAAAAAATATCCCAGCATAAGCAACACATGAAGGGTGAATCTGTTAAAAAAAAACAGTCGATAAAGTTAAGTCTCTGGCTGATTTTTGGTATCAGGAGGTCAAAGACGTCTTGCTGAGAAACTAGGACACATTCTTTGACTTATCCAGCGTACACATCACAAATATATTGTGGAAACTGAGATCATACAATGCCAGCAGACTGTAGGAAAACAGGTTCTACGTGATAAAAATAAAGTGCTTTCAGGAAAGCAAGCACAACACTTACTATGGCGCGCCACAGTTAAGGACACTACTTGAGGTTAGATGTGGTTAGTAAAGATTACAGAATATAAGAGTGAAAGGAGCAATGAGAAATGTATTGAATGTAAATCACCCTATGGAAATGTTATTTGGGCACTGTATGATGTACTATTTAGGCACTATCATAGGGTGTCAATAGAAAGTATTGCACAAGGCAGCCTGAGGTCATTAATCATTGCTGTACATGACACAATGTTAACTACTTTCTATTGATAAATAAGGACATACTATTTTGTTAATGTATCTATACCTTGACAAGGAGAAAAATACAAAATGCTGATCTTAAGATTTTGTAGCTTCAAACAACCAGCAAAGGTTGGCACATACTGCAATTGGTTTGGTGAGGACATGATTTTGAAAGGTTTAGATTTTCAGACAAGTTCAGCACCAACCTATTGCCGACCTTTTTTCCTCTTTTAACATTTAGATATTTTGGAGAGACAGAAAAATGTGTTCAGTTTGATTTGATTTGACATCTCTGTCTATATTAATGTCACTTTTGGCCTCTTAGAATAAAAAGATTCAGTACAGAGATCTTTCTGATGATCTTTTCACACTTAGGTCTGCATCAATGACAAGAGGGCTTCCTTTACAGTAAATGTAATTCTTTTTCTTTTAATGTTGTGATTGTCTAAGTTTATTTGTTTGAAATGTTTAGGGTATTAAGGCCCGCGGATCAGTGCAGGCATCAATCTCTGCTGCATAATACAGTGAAGACGCAGCAGCTATGGTGGCCGCTCGACTCCAGCACTATCAAAGCCAGGACCGGCGTTATGGGGGGGGGGGGGGGGGGGAAACTAGGCAATCTCCCAGCGCCCCACAACTTAAGGGGCCCCCTGACTTCAGCACCATTAGCTGACTGTCTCTCTCCCCTCTCTCACTTATCAAGTGTCCTCGCAGGCTGACAGCTCCCTCCTCCCAGAGACTTGCTGTGCAGGGGATGATCAACTACATTAGGCTGCAGCAGCCCAGTGTAATCAATCCCTGACTCAGCTCCAGGTATGTCCTGTGTCTTCTTTTTTTGTGTGTGTGTGTCTGTGTGCCTACCTCCCAACCGTCCCGCATTCAGCAGGACAGTCCCGGATTCCAGGTCCTGTCCCGCTGTCCCAGTAGACTGGAGGTATGTCCCAATATCAACTCATCAACAGATGAGTTAAATACAATGATGAAGCAGGAGCCATCCACAGATCAAGCACATCCCTGAGTGCTCCAGCCTCATGAGCTGCAGGCGCGATGTGATGACGTCACTCACATCGTGCCTGCAGCTCCTTGAACACTCTGGAGAGGGAGACCTCAGACAGAGCAGCAGGGGAGCGAGGAGAGGTGAGTATCAGTGTTTTTATTATGTTAAACTTTGGGGGCAAATAGGCATTAAACTGGGGTCAAGTTGTAAGGGGACATTAAGCTGGGGGCAATTGCCCCCCAGTTTAATGTCCCCCTCCAGCAGCCCACAGTTTAATGTTCCCATCCAACTACCCTCACGGTTTAATGTCACCCTCCTGTTGCCCCAATTTAATGTCCCCCTCTAGTTTCCCCCAGGTTAAACTGGGGTACCAATAGAGGGACTTCATACTGTGGGGCAGTTGGAGTGGAATATTATAATGTGGGGGTATATAATGTTAGGGTGACTGTAGGAACACTGTACTGTGTGAAGGCACATAGAAAAATGGATGAGAGTGTGCAGAGTCAATGTAGAAGTGGGTGGAGCTAAATTTGTCATCCCGCTTTCTATCCTTTGAAAGTTGGGAGATATGTGTGTGTACATGTTGTGTGTGTGTGTTGTGTGTACATATGTGTGTGTCTATGTGTGTGTACATGTATATGTACTTGTGTGTGTGTGTATATGTTCTGTGTGTATATGTGTATACACATGTTCTGTCTTGTGTATGTGGGTGTATGTCCATGTGTGTGTGTATGTGTAGTATTCACTAATACAGATTCCCTATGGTATCCAAAACTTGAACAAGAATTTAATCTATATTTGCTTTGCTATGCTGTCAGTATTTAGGGCCGGTTCACATCTGCGTTCGCTTTCCGTTGGGGAAGTCAGCTTGGGGACCCCCAGAACGGAAACCTATACGCATAGAAAAGCAGTTTACCTAAGGAAACCTGCGGACCCCATAGACTATAATGGGGTCCGTGTGGTTTCTGCTCAGCTTCAGCAAGCAGCACTTTCCTCTCCCCATGTTTCGTGCGGAAACCGAGCAGAAACCACACGGACCCCATTATAGTCTATGGGATCCGCAGGTTTCCTTAGGTAAGCCGTTTTTTCTATGCGTATAGGTTTCCGTTCAGGGAGTCCGCTTGGGGAACCGAACGCAGATGTGAACCGGCCCTTACTGCAGTTTTGCATTACATTTGTCAGGATGATCAGCACTATATTTCCTTGGATTCTTGCTATATATGTAAATGATGAAGCCAGATAAAAACTGTATTTTAAAATGAATTGAAAACTCTTCGGCTAGGTTCACATCTGCCCCGGCCTCTCCATCATTCAGGTCCGCCAGGGGAGCCAGACCACTGTTTTAGAGGTTAGACAGATACCAGTGGACCCCATTGACTAAAATAGCATTCACCATTTCAAAACTGAAAGAGGAGCTTTCACGTCCTCTGGCATCCGCGGTATTATATACTGCTAGAAAGCTGAATTCAGCACACTGTCAGCTTTCCCAATGTGCTCTCGGGTGCTGGAGATATCGCTGCCGTTAGTTTCGGCACAGATATCTCTCCATTGTCAGAGGGGCGGACCTTACTGCTCAGCGTTATTGCTGAGCGGTAAGTAACGCCCCCCTGACAGTACTCTTCCACAGCACCCGGGCACTTACCATTAAAGCTGATAGTGAGCTTAATTCAACCGCAATAAAACCATATATGAAACCGCAGGTGCCAGAGGATGTGAAAAGTCCTCTTGCAACTGACGGAGAGAAAATTTCTCCATGCAGTACTTTTGTCTCTGCCGATTTTCAGCGTTTTCTGGAGACTCCAGCGCAGATGTGAACTTAGGCTTAGTTAGGCTTAGTTATACATGGCTGCAACATATAGGGGACTACATGACCTGATTCTGCTTTGGTTGGGCATTCTGGCCATCTTCTAACCGATCATATCGTTTCCTCAAATGTCTCATCTATATACCCACTGACATAATTCACTGATATATATATATATATATATATATATATATATATATATAAAAATGTATAGCGACCCCTTCACATAGTATAATGTCCCATAGTGGCCTCTTCACACAGTATAATGTCCCATAGCGGCCCCTCCACACAGTATAATGTTCCATGGCAGACCCTCCACACAGTATAATGTCTCATAGCGAGACTTTCACACAGTTTAATGTCCCATAGTGGACCCTCCACACAGTATAATGTCCCATAGTGGCCCCTTCACACAGTATATGTCCCCTATGGTGTCTGGTGCAAATATTACAAAAATTTTGGGTTCGGTAGAACCCAAAAATTTTGGGTGATTATGACCCATATAATGTCCGGAGGCCCAGGGGAGGTGAAAAAAAAAACAGTCTTACTTACCTCTCCTGTCCTCCAGTGCTACTTCTTGCTATCTTCAATGACATCACAGATGTGGGTTACGTCAGCGTCATTGTGTGTCAATGGTGGCAGCCGGACCCATGCACCGTCTGTGACATCATTGAAGAGGGCTGAAGACAGCAGGGATTCATGTTGGAGCACAGGAGAGGTAAGACCGTTATTTTTTTTTTTCCACCTCCCCTGGGCAAATGAACATTATACTCTGGGGTCAGAAGAGGAAAAACCCGGATAGCACACTGATCTAGCACACGGTTGTGTACAAGGTGCTTTAGACAGTGGAACTTTAGACTAGACAGGCTGGACCAGATTTATCAAAGTGTCTATTGCTGCTTAATAGTTCTGGTGTATTGTTAGACTGTCCACCTATTAGCTGTCTTAGGATGAGGCCCCACGTTGTGAATACACAGCTTTTTTTTTGTTTCCTTAGGTGTAATTGACATGCTGCGATTTCCAAAATTACGACGGTTTTGGAAATCACAGCTGGGCATATTTTTCCGCAAGGTGTGGATGTGATTTGCTAGAATTCCATCCACGACTGTAAAACGTTGCATTTTTTTCCACAGTGTTTCCGTTTCTTGGCGCATATAGAGACACAACCTTGGCCACACCCCTTTCCTATGAGGCTACACCCCTTTTCCGTGCAAGTTGGAAAAGAGTCTAAGACTAAAGCCCCACATACAGAAATGCAGCCAAAAAATGCATCGCAGTTTTTTCCGCAGTGTTTTTCATTGTGTTGTTGCTGATTTTTTTTCTCTACAGATTTTCTTCCCTTATGAAACCTATAGGGAAAGCGCCAGTGTTTCTGCAGATATGATTGACATGCTGAGATTTTCAACAACACGGGCATTTTTGAAAATGCAGCTTTTCCACAGCTGATTTTTTTTTCTGCAATGTGTGGATGGGATTATCCAGAATCTCATTTGCTTTGCAGGTTATGTATAACATAGAGCTTTTTCCACAGAGGCACACTTGATAAATGTGGCACACAGGAAGTTAAACTGTTTTTTGGTACAAATTACTCCAGAATTCTGGTTTATTGTGTTAAGTAAATTTCCCTTGCTGTTCTTGCATTCAGATAAATGGAACTGATTTTCACTTGCGGGCGGGAATTTCTGCAACAAATCTTGTGCATGTGAAGAGAAACTGTGGTGTGTATTATTTTATCAATGCCTTTCAAATAAAATATTCAACAGGATGTCTGAAGCAATTCAAGTGCAAAATGATAAGTTGGATCATAGACAACCTTGTGCATAGATTTCTAGATAAAAAAGGTAGCAGCTCCATGTTGCAAAGCATGATCAAAGAGCTGCAACACCAGTGTGTCACCACATAAAGAGAGACCAATGTGTCCTTACAAGTCTAAAGGATCAGCAATTTGCAATCCTGCTCAAGGTATTCCGTAAAAGCAAGAATGTATTTTTACAATAAGCCCATAAGCTATTATTGAAAGTAAATATTCCTGTGGCTGTTTCTACAGTATTATGTGTATCAAAGAATCTATTCTGTAGTTCATATACAGTACTGTGCAAAAGTTTTAGTCAGGTGTGGAAAAATGATGCAAAGTGAGAACACTTTCAAAAATAGAAGTGATAATAATTTATTAGTTTATTATGTAGAAGGACAACAACCCCCAAAATGCAACCAATGTCATTACAAACTATCTTCAGCGTAAAGTAAAACAAGGAGTCCTGGAAATGGGTCTGGGATAATATGCAGAGACAGAAGAATTTGAGCACCCTACATACACATAAGATCTGGGGTTAGCATAAAGAGTTGCAGTTTCCAACTCCCAGGTGAAGATATTCCCTGAATTGCCCAAGGAACAGGATAGGTCAGAATTCCGCTTGAAAACTGCTATCAGTTGCCCAAAACTATTTTGGAGTGTGGAATCTAAAGGTACCCCACCAGAGTCTGCTGCAATGCAGGTTAGATTTGGCTGCTCAGGGCTCAGGTCATGAAACCAAGGAATATTGCACAACAGGTGCAATAGCAAAATAAAGAACAAAACCAGTTACCTAAAAGGAGTACAAAGGGAGTAACAATCTCTCCAAGGTCATACCAGGAGAGTAGATAGAAGTCAAAAACGAGTATCAGAGCAGAGTCCTAGCCGGAAGTCAATACCAAGAAGTCAACTCCAGTGCCAAGTCAGAAGTCAAGGGGGGTAAACCAGAATAAATAGCCAACATTCAGAACCAGAAGATCAGTATGAAATGTTCTTCTCTGGGTAGAGTAAGACCCCTTAACTTGCAGTAGACAATCTCAGGAAAAGACTGAAGTTCTGCAGGGTTTAAATACCCCACCTATAAAGAAGCTCTCTGGACATAACCCTTTTTTTCCCCATTATTGCAGCCCTCACCTGACTGTCTGTCACTCTCTAGGCTTCTTTCATGTATTCTGCCCTCAGCTTCTGATAACTCCAGATCAGCCGCCATTTGGACATTTCTCTTTCTCTGTGCTGTGCTATCAATGCCTCAGCACAGTATCACATGGGCAGCTAGAGGATTGTACTGTCACTGCTGCTTGGGGGCAGTGCAAGTATACTTTTCTTTACGTATTCTCCCAAAAATATACAGTCAGGGAGTCTGCACTGTGATCTCCTACATTACAGGTGTGACACGAGCTGTCTTATATCAGCAGTAGCCAGTGATAGCAGATTTTGTCCCCCATGGACAGCCTGTATGGTACAATCCATGCTGTTTGAATCATACAGAAAGGTCTATTGCCTGAGTTGCCGAGTTCCTTCAAAAACTGTGTTCAAGTGTACCTAGAAGAATGGATGCTAGTTTAAAGGCAAAAGGCGGTCACATCAAGTATTAATTTGATTTAGATTTATTTTTCATTCATTTACCTAATTTTGTTAATTGTAGGCTTAATAAAAATAATAATTAATGAATGAATGAACTAAAATCCTAACATATTATATGTCCATTGATTGTATAAAATCTAAACTAATTTAATTTATTGCACATTCCAAATCTGGGCCAACTACAGTTGCAAAATTAAATATTATCTATTACATGGAAAATGCTTTCAATCAGCAGGCAGCAGCATATAGAGCAGGAATAGCAAAGATGACAGATACATAGTTTTATAGTAAATGATTCAGTATAAGTTGTCATTTATCCATTGAAATTTCTGCTCTTTCTATGCCATAGTGCTATCAGTTTGTTACTGTAGCGATCGGGCTGTTCGGGAGCTCACTGTATCATAACTGACTATGATGCAGTGACTCCTATACACATGGCCGAGTTCAGTCTAGGTACTACGGCCCACACATGGACTTTTTTTTCATGGACAGGACTCTATCATATGAAAGGGCCCTTAGTTTAATAGTCCTGGTAATCTCATTCTCAAAAAAGAAGGCAAAAAAAAAAAAAATCCATCCTAACCTTTATTGGTGTGATTTCACAGAAGTATAGCATGGAAACTGTGGCAGGTAGCCGCAAATTGATTAGTCACATTAAACTGAGTTAAATAGCATGCAGATCCATGGCAGTGCAAACTGCAAATCCACAGTAGCAGTATCAGGGTCAGTCTCAGATTTCTGCAATGGAGTTTCTTTCAACAGCTAGTTTTTCAGATTGACGCTAAATTCCTCAGTCCACTTGGGGACCTGAGAAATGGAAACCTAATCAGCTTAAAAAGCGGTTACCCGCGGAAAACCCACGGACCCCATAGACTATAATGGGGTCCACTGGGTTTTCACACGATTAACTCCCTGAAAAATGCGGAAAAATGCTCTCCACATTTTAAAATCAGAATGGGGAATGGAATCCCTGATCGCTCACTGAACCAACCCTCAGACTAAACAGGATTTTTCGTCTGTTACTATAGCAGTGCATACAGTTTGACTACTATGTCTAAATGTAGTAAAAGCCAAAAAAATGGACATTTCAATCAAGACCTGTTGCAGAGTTTCTTTCCTTTATGTTTTGAACACATCATAACAATAAACTTGAGCCTAAATTACCATGTGAAACCGAGGCATGCAGAGTTAATGGGGGCTATTGGCTATAATGTTACAGAGGTCTTTCCAGGTCATATAGGGCGGTGGCGCTGATTTATGGGACTAAAACCTGGCTGCAGGTTCCCTTTAATGGGCTTTTATGATATGGTCCAAGATTAAAGTAACATCAGTGATTAAATGGCTAATAACATCTATTATTAATGTACCCAGCAAGGTTTCAATTGCTTTGCAAACAGCTTAAAGGTTTTATCTGTGAAAGGATTTACAAAGATGCTTCCAAACTGTGTCCATTTAGTATTTTAATAAGGCAAAAGAGAAATAATTGTACTTTTTGAGCTGTAGTTAACTAATATGTACTCATTAAAGTTCAAGGAAGCGCTTCTTGCCCTTGCACTTTTTTCCCATTAGTTGATAATGATAATAAACTTTATGCTTTATCCAAAACATCCATGAAGTAGTACAAGGGACACTTGGACGATGATCTGCTTTAAAGGAAATTGAAAATACTGTAATTTTTTTCAATCAAGATTTTTGTTAAACATTTTTAAGAATTTTTGATCAGTTATTAAAAATTTCTATGTTATCTAAAAAAAAAAAATACATTTTGCAGTTCTGACTATGGCCACTAATCCAAATAATATGCTGCCACTTTACTTCCTTTTTTGTAAGACATTTCTATTTGACAGCCACCTCACATATGGAACATGGATGATCACAGCTCTCATATCTACACACGTGGACAAAATTGTTGGTACTCCTCGTTTAATGAAAGAAAAACCCACAATGGTCACAGAAATAACTTGAATCTGACAAAAGTAATTATATATAAAAATTCTATGAAAATGAACAAATGAAAGTCAGACATTGCTTTTCAACCAAGCTTCAACAGAATTTTTTAAAAAGAAAACTCATGACACAGGCCTGGACAGAAATGATGGTACCTTTAACGTAATATTTTGTTGCACAACCTTTTGAGGCAATCACTGCAATCAAACGATTCCTGTAACTGTCAATGAGACTTCTGCACCTCTCAACAGGTATTTTGGCCACTCCTCATGGGCAAACTGCTCCAGTTGTCTCGGGTTTGAAGGGGGCCTTTTCCAGACAGCATGTTTCAGTTCCTTCCAAAGATGCTCAATAGGATTTAGGTCAGGGCTCATAGAAGGCCACTTGAGAATAGTCCAATGTTTTCCTCTTAGCCATTCTTGGGTGTTTTTAGCTGTGTGTTTTGGGTCATTATCATGTTGCAAGACCCATGACCTGCGACTGAGACCAAGCTTTCTAACACTGGGCAGAACATCCCTTGATAGTCTTGAGATTTCATTTTATCCTGCACAGATTCAAGACACCCTGTGCCAGATGCAGCAAAGCATCCCCATAACATAACAGAGCCTCCTCCATGTTTCACAGTAGGGACAGTGTTCTTTTCAAGATATGCTTTATTTTTCCGTCTGTGAACATAGAGCTGATGTGCCTTGCCAAAAATTTTGATTTTTGTCTCATCTGTCCATAGGACATTCTCCCAGAAGCTTTGTGGCTTGTCAACATGTAGTTTGGCAAATCCAGTTTTGTCAGAATCAAGTTATTTCTGTGACCATTGTGGGTTTTTCTTTCATTAAACGAGGGGTACCAACAATTTTGTCCACGTGTGTATATGTAGATAAGATGCAGAATCTGTCATCCTCAACCACAGCTTATCTACTTTTCTACTTGCACAATGACCTCTGCACAGGTTACAGAAAATGCCAAGAAAACTCTTCCATAAAAATCAATAGTGTCTGCTCTATTGTATCTCCAGGAAACCGGAAACAGTATTTCCAGGAAACAGAAATCACAGATTATTTTAGGTTTAGTGGCAACAGTTATAATGGTAAGATTCTAACTAGGATTTTTTTTTTTATATATAAATATAGATAAATAACATGGAAAATTAAAAACATCACCACAAAAAATTCTTAAAAAAATATGTTTAAAGCTGAAGCTCCACGTGGCATAAACACTGCAGCAAAAACCGTGGCATAAACAATTACTGAATCCATACATTCCAGAAAAATACCCAGAGTGGAAATGCTGTGATTTCCTACCTAGTACCTCCTTTCCATATTGGAAAACGATGCAGACTTTCTGTGAAAAGCGCCGGGGGAAAAACCTCGATGCGCTTCTGATGTGGTTTTTGGCTGCGGCTAGCTACAAGGGGCTCTAGCTTAACATAAAAACATGACTTAAACAACAGGTCATTTTCTCATGACACATTACTTTTAAAAGCCTTGCCATTCAACAACTTTAACCCTTTCATTCCCTTTCCCCATTCCAAGAGCCATAATTGTTACATTTTTCAGTTCCCAGAGTCACATGATGACTCATGGCACCATTCAATATCCCATGCAATGTACTGGGAAGCTGGAAAAAAATTCTGAATGAGGTGGAATTGGAAAAAAATGCAGTTGCGTCAATTTCTTATGGGTTTAATTTTAACAGCATTCACTATGTGGTAAAAATGACATGTTACCTGCATTCTGTGGGTCGGTACGATTATGGCAATATCAAATTTGTATAGTATTTGTAATGTTTTGATACCATTTAAAAAATGTAAAACTTTGCAAAATAGAGAACAAATTTTGTGTCGCCATATTGTGACACCTGTAACTTTTTTATACTTATGTATATGGAGCTGGGTAAGCGACTTTTTATGTGGGATAAGATGGCGTTTTTATTGATACCATTTTGGGGAAGTTCTGATGGTTTGATCTCTTTTTATTCCATTTTTTATAGGAGGCAAAGTGTTCAATAAAATCGCCATTCGGCCATTTTGATTTTTTTTCCCGCTACGCCGTTCAGCGTATGGGATAAATATTTTTATATTTTAATAGTTCGAACATTTTGGAGCGTGGGGATACCTAATGTGTTTATGTTTATTATTGTTTATTTATTTTTATATGTGATCTAGGGAAAGGGGGGGTGATTTGAACTTTTATATTTTTTGTGGTTTTTTTATACTTTTAAAAAAAAAAAATTATTTTTATTTTACTTTTATTTTCAGACCCCCTAGGGACCTTGAACCCTAGGGGGTCTGATTGTTCATACTATTCACTGCAGTTCTAATATATTGCAGTGAATAGTAAAATCCATTCACTTCTATTACACGCTGCCATAGGCATCCAGATGTACTTTTTAGTTATACCATTTTGGGGAATTGCTATCACTTTGATCACTTTTTATTCAAATTTTTATCAGAGGTGAAACAGTTAAAAAATGGCGGTTTGGCACTTTTGATTTTTTTTTTTTTTCCCCGCTTCAGCATTTACCATACCGGAAAAATGTTTTTATAGACACAGGGATACCTAATGTGTATGTGTTTCACAGTATTTAAGTACTTTTATATGTGTTCTAGGGAAATGGGGCAATTTTATTTATATATATATATATATATATATATATATATTTATTTTTTAATATTTTTAAATTTTTTTTTTGCATTTATTAGAACCTCTAGGGGGTCTTGAACCCCAGGGGGTCTGATCACTTATCCAATGCTAATGCATTACAAATTACCAGCGCTTCTATTGCAGGCTGCATAGAGCAGGCAGATGAATCATGGGAAATTATTTACATGCAGTGAATCTGTGCACAACCTTCATTTCCCATCTGCCTGCTCTCACTCTCTGTGTACCCCTCCCTTCTCCACTCTCCTCTGCAATGAAATCACAGGTAATAAATCACTCCTACATGTGAGGTGACATGCTGCTGAGATGGTTCATTTGGAAGCTCAAGACCACCACTCCTTATGAGCAGCAAACACAGAGAGTGATTGCAGGCAGATGAATCATGGGGAATGTAGTTTGTCCACAGATTCACTGCATGTAAATAACAGTGATAAACGGAGCAGCAAGTAAAAAAAAAAAAGACAAGCAAAGGCTGCTGCTGTGATTGGACCTCATTGGTGTCATCAAGATGCTCGGCATACCCATGTGACCGAGGGTGGCCCAATCACAAGTCTCAGTGGTGACACTGGGTGCATGATGTCACCAGAAGAGCTCTGGACATCAAGAGGAGGCCCAAAAGAGGTAAGGGAAGGAGAGTATGATTTTTTTTTTTTCACCTCCCCTGGGCCTTTGCTGATTATACTCATTATTATAATGCAGCAGCCATTTCAGTTCACCCGAGACAAATCTCTGTTGGTCCAATTTTGTAAAAAAATAAACAATTTGGAATATTTGGGTCAAACCAGTACAAGTCAGCTCACCCATCTCTAATAAACTCTTGTTTCGATGTGATTTTTTTTCTAACAATGGAAATTAATAGAAAATCTAAATTTTCCTTATTTTGTGTTTAATGTATTATTGCCATTATCACATACATAATACATTCCATTATTCTCTGCAACTGATGAGTTCTGATTTCTGTTGTGACAGACTAATGACATCTCATTTAAAAGTAATCAGTAAATAATGTGTTGTTAAAACACTTCAATGTGTCAAAAAGCTGCCAACATTTAAATGAAACTTTTAGTGGATTTTCATCCTCTATTCTTGAAGTTCTCTGCTTCATTCAATATCCGCTTCCTGTCACATCACCGCCTTTTCACGTGCTAATGGGCATGACACTTTCCATTAGGAAGTTAAATGTGTGTGCTGGATTCCCCCCAGAGACTGGTACCAGATCTCCCTCTATCTCACTCTGCTTGGGTAAAATTGGTGCACATGATGGGGTCAGTTAAATCCTTGGATGCTACAATCAACAGTGACTTGTAGAAATTGCTTCCTATGGAATACATTCCCTCTCCATGTGTAGTTGTGGCACCGGGATTTTGTTTTGACAAAATTGGTATTTTGTAGAATACCAATAGCTTTACTCACAGGCCTAAGCAATACAGCCCAAAGTTTCACCAGAACATTGCCAGTGCAAACATAAATGTAGCAAAAATAACATATAAAGTCTCTGAGCAATTGTCTTTTAAGCAGATAACTTCTCCTGCAAAGGCTTCCTTGCACATGAACCTCAAGAAAAGTGACAAAGTTTGGCAAAGTTTGTTCTGTGCTGTAAAGCATCATCTGCACTTTGGAGGTCGGCCATTAGGTTGTCAGATGTAACACTGCTGGACCCAAAATGCTGGAGTGGCGTGCAAACATTACTACATATAAAGTACTGTCCATTACATAAAACCCAATCTACAGCCGTAGCTACACAGGGTTATCCCAGAGGACCTGCACAGCAGAAATTTGCCCATTGTACAACACCCAAATAAATTAATGTAACACTTGGGGGTAAAAATGCTCAATATAACCCTGGTTAAATTCCTTGAGGGGTGAAGTGAAGGTGCGCTTTTTAGCTTTTGACGTTTAGATTTAGATGTTAGGTTTTTGGACGCAGTGTCGCTTTTGTAGAGCTGCTAAGGTGCCAGTGATATCCCCTAGGAAGTGACCCCTCAAAGAATTCATCAAGGGGTTGTGAGGCAACCTGGGGGGGCCAGTTCTGTTGTCTTTTCCCTTGTAAATCCTAAACCTGAAATGTACCCTAACATGCGCCCACACATTTTATACATTTCTTTTCCTATCGCAGCCAGTTTTGCCATAAGGATGTGACGATTTTGGGGGTTTTTTTTTGCTTTTTTTGTATAGTTTTTTTGCTTTTCTGGTGATGTAGCCATATGAGGACTTTTTTCGTGGAATGAGATGCCCTTTTTAATAAGACCATTTTGGGCTGCCTATTACTGATTGACTAAATTTTAAATTTAACTCTTTCTGATATTGACATTTTTTATTTTTTGCCGCTCATTATCTAGCCTAAGTAAAATTTTATTGTTATTCTATGGACCAGCATGATTACAATGATACCTAATTTAGGCTCTATTCAGATCAAGTTTTTTTACATCCATTTAATGGATACAAAAACCAGACACAAATGGAAGCAAACGGATGGCCATCTGTTTACATAGACATCAATGTTAAAGAAAAACGGATCCGTTGCTGTCCATTTTTTGGATACACACAAAATTATGGTATACTACATTTTTATGTCCTTCAATAAAAATATATTCGTTTTTTTTTTTAACTTTGACGTGTATGTAAAAGGATGGCCATCCATTTGGTCCATTTTGAGCAGCCAATCAACCAGCTTTAACCCCTGACAGCCAGGCTCCCGCTGCAACAGCGAGAACGGTGATAACACCAATCCCCTCTGTTTAACCCTTAAGATGCCATGGTCAATAGCAACTGCGGCATCTTAAGTATTTGTCAGGGAACTGAATGCCGTGGGCGGCATCGGGAGAAGGTGTTAGCTGTAACTGACAGCTAACACCCTGCTCCTTAATCCCCTATTGGAGCTGACCTCTGATTGGGGAGTTTTAACCCCTTGGATGCCGTGGTCAAACATGACTGCGGCATCCAAGGGGTTCTGCCATGCCAAACGTCCCCCTCGGCACCCCCTGCAGCAAGATTGGGAGGTGCACATATGTATCTTCTGCAGCCTGAGGTCTGGCCAGTGACCCCAGGCAGCTAGGAGCCCCCAGTACCTGGTTGATCCTGCCGAGATTGAGGAAGTCAGCCTATGCATCTACATGTGTATTTCAGTCTATAGTGCTGAACCAGCGATCAGTGTATCGCTGGTTCAGGTCCCACAGTGTGACATCACTAAAAAGTAAAAAAAAAAAAAAGTTTTACGGCCATTTTTTGGGTCACAAAGTTCAGGTCCCCATTGATTTCAATGCGGTTCTGGTTCAGGTTCAGGTCAAGTTCGGCGGAATTCATTGAGCCCGAACTTCGACGGGTTCACGCAACACTAATAATAAATTAAAAGAATAGGCACCTATATATGTGATAAAGACTCCCTTCTTCAGGGGTTTGACAAGGATAAATTGCATGTAATAGAGGGAATCCAAAAAGGTGAATCGGCAGCCAAGGACCAGTCAATTTCCACTCAATGATCTAATTGTCATCAAGTCCACAATAGCCAGCCTATATACACCATCTACACATAAGTATATATTACAAAATTGAGGTGACAGAGTATTATTTCTCTATATCAACCCTCTAATTAATAATGACGACAAACAAAAGAGAGATAAAAAAATGGGTGGATCTCACCAATTTGATGAGCACAGTTTCATGCGTTATAGTGGCCTCCATTACCCACCATTTGCTTTATGGAACTTTATACTGTATTGGTCCTTAGGATCTGACCCTTTCTCTCATGCAGCCTTCATGTCCCCAAGCAACTCCTGCCCTTACAAGGGCAGTTCACATCTGCTCCTCCAACATAATGTTTCTATCCTACGCATTTCGTCATTAATATGACATCACTCCTCAGGGGATCCAAAAAGGGGTTGCAGGCACTACTATAGTCTTCTCTCTATGAGTTCCAGAAACTCTCCTTCCCGCACAGATTCCCGCACCGAGACCTGGTCTACATACCCTACAGAGTATATAGACCAGGTCTCTGTGCGGGAGGGAGAGTTTATGGGATAATCATTTTTATATGTTTATATAATTTGGGAATTTTCAGATGTGGAGATGCCTAATGTAAGGGAATTGCCAGTTGAGCAATTCCCAGTGCTGCTGCAGAATCCTGGGGGGAGTGGTACAACAAGACAGTGAGCCCTAAGCTGACCCCCCCCCCCCCCCACTGTCTCTGGGTAACTTGCCTATCTGTCCTAGGCGACAGCAGCAACTGGTCGAAAGGCCCTACCTAATTTAGGTGACAACACAGAACTCAGACAGGACAAACAACAAGCAAAGGGGGGTCAGCTAGCCAAGGGGTCGGTAACAGTCGAGCAATGAAGTACAAAATCACAATCCAAAAGAATAGTCACAGACAAAACCAGAGGTCAGGAATAGGAATATAGGAAATAGCAGAATAGGAGCTAGCAGGGACAAGTCACAAGACAGAATCAATAGCCAGAGAACATGTGAGGGCTGACAACCTGTTTATAGAAAGTCAGGACCTGCCCCAGACTGGATTGGTAGACAGACTGTCAATCACACAGGCAAGGCTGAGATTAACTATTAGAGGAGCAGAGAGAAACAAAGATGCAGGAGACGGGTGTGGCAGAAATTCAGTTACAGACAGGAGGTATTATTAGGACAGTGTTCAGACTGAGCAACAAGAAACCTACACAAGGAATCAAACTGAACACGCCTCGTTCGCCGCAGCGTGCGAGTGGAGGGTGGCACAGAGACCCGAACAGGCAGAGATGTTACACCTAATGTGTTTCTGTTTGTTTCTATTTATTTATTTATTTATTTATTTATAATTGTGATCTAAGCAAAAGGGGACAATGTGGAATTTTATATATTTTTAAAACTTTTTTTTTTTTTTTACTGTCTGGTCACCAGTACAATATACTGTAATACTAATGTATTTAAGTTTATTGAATATTCCATTCATTCATTTCCTATGGCAGAAAGAGGTTAAAAAGCTGGTTACCTTGCTCAACCAATCTTAGGATATGTTACGCCTACAAGAAAGATAAGGAAGGACACATCTGTACATGAAAATTTTTAGATTTAAGAGGAAATAATATGCTGACACTTTTATTGTTTCCGGTTATAACAGGAAGAATGGCAGTTCTATTTATATTAAGTAATATAACAAACTGGCAATTAGTACATATTAGGGTTGTGGTATATATGTAAAACCTAATTTTACACACCAATCAATGAACATCTTCTTATCTCACTATGCTGACAGCATTTAATCCAATTTTAGAACAGAAACATAGTTTAATCAATATTTCTCATTTAACCAATATTCAAATGAAGTTACCTTCACAAAACCCAAACTCCTGTGCACCGAAGAGTTATAAGGTTAACACAGTCTTCCTTCTTGATCCATATTTTTAGTATGCATGCAGATTTACATGACAGTCCCTAAATCTACAGTCTGCAGTAAATACAGCAAGCCCTGGGGATTTCAGATTGCCCTACAATAAACTGGATACATTTTAGCAATTTCTAGAGGCTTTAAATATTAAATGACTATTTAAATCCCTTAGAAGTCGTCACTCATCTGCATGGATTAAATATTCACATCTGGTCGTGCTGTTATCTCCTTCATAAACATTTGATTGCAGATGATGTACACATCACCAAATTCTAGAGAAATAAATCTGTTGTTGCCAGTTTTATTCCCTTGAAATCCTATTAGTATATGTTTTACTAAGGCTCGTGGATCATGGAGCACATCAACAATATACAGCATTTCTTTCCTGTTAAAGAAGATTATTTCATATGACAAAACAATGATAATTTGTGCATTGAAATTGCAGTCCAACCTAGTTCAACTGACAGATTATGAGCTGTATATAATTTATTTCTTCAATGTTTCAGGAGAATTTATTGAATTACGATCAACATTACATGTAATACAATGTAAGGCTATGTTTACATCATGTTTTTTGCCTTCTGGAGCATGCATACATTGGGAGAACTCCTTACTTATGCCTCTGATGGAAGGCTGCAAAATATCCTTGTATATAGGCATACTGTGTTGTATTTCCCCTATAAATCTCTTCCTCTCTTACCACAATCTATGGGATTATGAGATCAAAGCTAGGGAGCTTCTTGGGGACCCTAGACATGCCAGCATCTGTTACTGAGTCATACTCTACCTGCCACTGCTAAGGTGCGAGAAGCGGGAGATGCTGCTTCTCCTCACCATGCTGTCCCTGTCCTGGGGGTTCTCCATCGGCCAGCAGGTCACCCTACGGGAGGGCCTGGAGCAGTTTCAGGCCACAAGTCATCACATCCCCTCATTGGCTATATTTGGTGCCACCTGATCTTGGGGTGACCTAGTCATAACATTTAACAAAAGCTGGTGGTGGATGCAGTACAGTGGTATCTCCCACCTATATGCTATTACCGCCTCCATGTAACCTGCCAGATGGAATAGTAAAGTATTCTATGCTATCCCACCCTGATTTTTATCTGTATGCCACCATATACTAAGCACTAAAAAGGTTAGTCCTCAACACAAATGCCTCATAAACCACATAATAATCAGACTACCAAAAATAAGGTTATAGAGACCTCATATATAGAAAAATAGTAACAATGTTTATTCATGTAAAATACAATAAATACTCATATACATATAAACAAAGAGAATGTACAAACAAGTACACAGATGGTAAAAGCGTATATGGTACCAATAAACCCCCTCTCCCAAGGGAAAACTGATGATGAAAAAATGGTCCAAGATAAAATATAATTGGACTAATAATAATAAACAAAATATAGTAACATGAGCCAGAGGTAATAAGCACAAGTATGTATAGCCCGGCTAAAGGGAGTAGCGCTATTCCCTCCCTGTGGGTTCTCTTTGCTGATGTAACTGTTCCTGTGTCATCAGGACTACTGGTATGTAAATTTACAGCAGTACACCTACTAGGCTTTATATTATGTGGATTTATTTCAGCCTCAGTTGGTTTTATGTCTGTGGCTCCACTTTATATTGCATTTAGCTGGGCTATACATACTTGTGCTTATTTCCTCTGGCTCATGTTTAATATATTTTGGTTATAATTGTGACCCTTTCACTTTGTGATTCATATTAGCTGGTATTATTTGCCTTGTTATTCACATTATCATTATATGGGCTGGATACCTAAAGGACTTGACAATATAGCATAATACAGTAGTCATTTTTGCATGTCGATTAGTGGAACATCTATCTATATTATTGATATATAATTATTATTATTAGTCCAATTATATTTTATCTTGGACTATTTTTTTCATCATCAGTTTTCCCTTGGGGGGGTTTATTGGTACCATATACGCTTTTACCATCTGCGTACTTGTTTGTATATTCTCTTTGTTTATATGTACAATGGGTACGGAAAGTATTCAGACTCCTTGAAATTTTTCACTCTTTGTTTCATTGCAGCCATTTGCTAAAAGCAAAAAAGTTAATTTTATTTCTCATAAATGTACACTCAGCACCCCATCTTGACAGAAAAAAATCAGAAACGTAGATATTTTTGCTAATTTATTAAAAATAAAAACTGAAATATCACATGGTCATAAGTATTCAGACCCTTTGCTGTGACACTCATATAATAATAATAATAATAATAATAATAATAGTCCTTTAATAGTCCCACAATGGGGAAATTCAGTGTGTTACAGCAGCAAAGATAAGCAGATACAAATACAAATACAACATGTACAGGAATGTTCCAAGGTGAGAGGCATTACATTAATAAAAGACAGACAGATAGGACGTAGCAGAGGAGGGGGGGGGGATTTAACAGGCAGAGAGATGTTTCAGTTCTCTGTGTGTAATGATCTCCGCTTAGGTCGGTGTTGGTTGTACAGCCTAACCGCGGTGGGGAGGAAAGACTTCCGATAGCGCTCCTTCTCACACCTAGGGTGGAGCAGTCGGTCACTGACAGTACTGCTCAGCGCGATCACAGTCTCATGCATGGGATGGGACTTCTTCTTCTGCATGGAGCTCACCACGGACAGTATCCTTCTGTCACCCACCACCTGCACTGGGTCCAGTGGGCTCCCCCGGGACAGAGCTGGCCTTTCTAATCAGCTTGTCAAGTTTATTTCTGTCCCTGGTTGATATACTGCTCCCCCAGCAGGCCACTCCAAAGAAGATGGCTGATGCCACTACCGAGTTGAAGAAAGTTCTAAGAAGTGCCCCCCGGATTCCAAAGGCTCTCAGTTTCCTAAGCAGGTAGAGCCTGCTGTGGCCCTTCCTGTACAGGGCCTCCATATGATCTGCCCAGTCCAGCTTATTATTAAGGAGCAAACCCAGGTACTTATAGGTGTTCACAATCTCGATGCCCGTCTCCAGGATGTCCACTGGTTTAGGAGGGCTTCTGCCTTTGCGGAAGTCCACCACCATCTCCTTGGTCTTCCCTGCGTTAATCTTCAGGTGGTTCCGGTGGCACCAGTCCACAAAATCCTGGTTCAGTTCTCTGTACTCCCTGTCATCATCATCTGTGATGAGACCCACTATTGCAGAGTCGTCAGAATACTTCTGTAGGTAGCAGCTGGATGAGTTGCACCTAAAATCTGCAATGTACAGTGTGAAGAGGAAAGGGGCGAGAACCGTACCCTGAGGTGCCCCCGTATTACAGATCACGGTACCTGACACACAGTCTTGGGCTCTCACGTATTGAGGTCGATTTGTGAGGTAGTCTAGGATCCAGTTGGAGAGGCGGTGGTCCACTCCAGCAAGGCCCAGCTTGTCCCTCAATAACCTGGGCTGTATGGTGTTAAAAGCACTGGAGAAGTCAAAGAACATTATTCTCACTGTGTTCCCTGGTTTCTCCAGGTGAGACAGAGCCCTGTGCAGAAGATGGATGATGGCATCATTTACCCCAATGCCCCGGCCGATAAGCAAACTGGAGGGGGTCCATAGCGGGGCTCACTAGAGGGCGGAGATGTGTGAGAACCAATCTCTCCAAGATCTTCATCAGGTGGGATGTCAGTGCTACAGGTCTGTAGTCGTTGAGGTCCATAGGGTGGGGTTTCTTTGGAACTGGTACCACACAAGAAGATTTCCATAATTCAGGGACTATTTCCTGCCTCAGGCTCATATTATACATATATGTAATTATACCACACAGCTGGTCCCCGCAAGTCTTAATTAGCCTTGCACTGATGTCATCTGGCCCTGCGGCTTTCCTCGCCTTGATCTTTTTCATCTCCTTCCTCACCTGGGCCCGTGTGAAGGTCAGACTGTAGCCAGATAAAGACGGATTTCTGGATTTACTGGTCTGTTGGGAAGTGGCCGCATGGGGAGAAGTCATTGTGGTGGGGGAAGCTGAAGGACATACTGGGGTGGGAGGAGCTGGTGTGTGATCAAATCTGTTGAAGAATAGGTTTAGTTCATTAAGCCAAATATTTAACTCACATGCTGTTCATTTCCTTCTGATCCTCCTTGAGATGCTTCTACTCCTTCGTTGGAGTCCAGCTGTGTTTAATTAAACTGATTGGACTTGATTAGGAAAGGCACACACCTGTCTATATAAGACCTCACAGCTCACAGTGCATGCCAGAGCAAATGAGAATCATGAGGTTAAAAGAACTGCCCAAGGAGCTCAGAGACAGAATTGAGGTAAAAAAGATCCCAAAGATCACTGTGGCTGAGCTCCAGAGATGCAGTAGGGAGATGGGAGAAAGTTCCACAAAGTCAACTATCACTGCAGCCCTCCACCAGTCGGGGCTTTATGGTAGAGTGGCCCAAAGGAAGCCTCTCCTCAGTGCAAGACATATAAAAGCCCGCATAGAGTTTACCAAAAAACACATGAAGGACTCCCGAACTATGAGAAATAAGATTCTCTGGTCTGATGAGACGGAGATTGAACTTTTTGGCATTAATTCTAAGTGGTATGTGTGGAGAAAACCAGGCACTGCTCATCATCTGCCCAATACAATCCCAACAGTGAAACATGGTGGTGGCAGCATCATGCTATGGGGGTGTTTTTCAGCTGCATGGACAAGACGACTGGTTGCAATTGAAGGAAAGATGAATGAGGCCAAGTACAGCGATATCCTGGAAGAAAACCTCTTCCAGAGTGCTCTGGACATCAGACTGGGCCGAAGGTTCACCTTGTAACAAGACAATGACCCTAAGCACACAGCTAAAATAACAAAGGGGTGTCTTCGGAACAACTCTGTGACCATTCTTGACTGGCCCAGCCAGCCCTGACCTCAACCCAATTGAGCATCTCTGGAGAGACTTGAAAATGGCTTTCCACCAACGTTCACCATCCAACCTGACGGAACTGGAGAGGATCTGCAAGGAAGAATGGCAGAGGATCCCCAAATCCAGATGTGAAAAACTTGTTGCATCATTCCCAAGAAGACTCATGGCTGTACTAGCTCAAAAGGGTGTTTCTACTCAATACTGAGCAAAGGGTCTGAATACTTATGACCATGTGATATTTCAGTTTTTCTATTTTAATAAATTTGCAAAAATATCTACATTTCAGTTTTTTTCTGTCAAGATGGGGTGCTGAGTGTACATTAATGAGAAATAAAATGAACTTTTTTGCTTTTAGCAAATGGCTGCAATGAAACAAAGAGTGAAAAATTTAAAGGGGTCTGATTACTTTCCGTACCCGCTGTATATCAGAATTTATTGTATTTTACATGAATAAGCATTGTTACTATTTTTCTATACGTGAGGTCTCTATAACCTTATTTTTTGGTAGTCTGCCACCGTATACTAAAAAGAGGGAGGCCAAAAGCATACTTTTTTGGGCTCCATCTAACAATTGAAGCCTTTGCACACATTTAGTGTTTGTGTTGGGTGCTTTCCTGGCGCACAAGCTGAATGCATGAAAAAAACAAGATGTGAACCAAGCTTAACATACATATAAGGGAGTAAAATGGAGACAGAATAAGTTTTTATAAGCAATTGTAGTAAACAATCACTAAGGTGACTAAAGCCGTCAGTATCATACATTTCATAGATGGTGGGATGAACTCACAGCTTGCCTGGTGAAATGCAGAACATATTTTAGGAATACAATCAAAAATGAATGTAGTAGCTGAGATTAAGATTGTGCATGAAACATATCCACATTGTCCACATCCCTTGAAATGGTCCTTAGTATCATATATAGTAGTGTTCAGTGGTGCTTGAAAGTTTGTGAACCTTTCAGAATTTTCTATATTTCTGAACAAATTTGACCTAAAACTACAGCAGATTTTCACATTAGTCCTGCAAGTAGATAAAAAAAACCAAATCAAGTGAATTGAAAATACTGACTTGGTCATTTATGTATACACATGTAAGTGGCAAAAGTATGTAAACCTTTAGAATTAGCAGATAATTTGAAGGTGAATTTAGAGTGAGGTGTTTTCAATCAATGGAATGACAATTGGGTGTGAATGGACGACCTGATTTATTTATAGAACAGGAATCTATCAAATTTTGGTGTTTGCAACTCATGTTTGCGGCAAAGTCTGAAGAGATCCCAGAGCATAATAATATCACTTCTGATTCAGGAAACAAAACAGGCAGAGAAGCCTTGTGAATATTTGCAAAGTGAACTCTATGAAAAATTTTAAGAGATTCAACTAGAGACATTTGCCAGCTTCCTTTACTTATAGTAACATAGTAGATGAGATTGGATGAAGGCACAGGTCCATTAAGTCCAACCGTTAACCATACAGGGTAGATCTAGAGGAAGGCGAAACATTGTCTTGTCTTGCTGAAAGCAAATGCCCCATGTCAGGGGAGAAAAATTATTTCCCAACCCCAAATCTGGCAATCGGTATAAAACCATGGATCAGCTTGTCTTTACCAAAAACCTAAAAACTGTAACCTGTAATATTTTTCCATTCAAGAAAGGCATCCAGGCCCTTCTTTAACTTTCACAATGAATTCACCATCACAACATCCTGTGGCAGTGATTCTATAGCCTCATTGCTCTTACAGTAAAGAATCCCCATCTATGTTGCTGGTGAAATGTTTTCTCCTCTAGGCATAGAGGTTGTCCCTATATCACTGTCACTAGTCTAGGTTTAAAGAGATCATTGGCCTTTGTACTGTTCCTTTATATATTTGTATATTGTTATTAGATCTTCCCATAGTTATATTTTTACTAAATTGAATAACCCCAAATCTGTTAATCTGTCTCTGTACTTCAAATCCCTAATTGTCTTGGTCGCACTTCTCTGCACTCTCTCTAGTTCAGTTATGTCCTTCTTATACTGGTACTATAACAGTCATTCTCTTTGTCAGTGGACAATCCAATTCCCAGCTACGCATAAACTCCAATTTAGTATTGGGCGCAAATGGACTGAGCTCAGAGTAGATAAAAGATAAAGTGCCCATGTGGGAAGGCAGTATTTTGTACTTATTTATCAGATGAGGTTGTAAGGTAGATTAGAGAAGGAGGAGAATTTGATAACTATGGAATATCTGGAGGGGGGTACTGCAGATATTTAGTCCTGAGGAATAGGTAAGGTCATTATAGATAAGGAAATTATGAGCTGTAATAAACTTTATTTTGTATCCACCATAGAAAGTGGTGACTCATAGTAAGGGGAAACGATGGGGTTATAAAATCCTGTTAAGGAGAAGATGTTTAAGATTAATGATGGTTAATGTGAATAATGCACCAAAGAGATTGAACATAGAATGGGATTTTACCGCTGTGCTTATAATGGAGCAGTAGGCTGGTCTAAAGACCAAAGTAAAGCTGTGAGTGATGTAGGTGTAATGAGGTCCGATTCAATGTTAAGCCGAGGCTATCTGGTCTAACATATATGAAGCTCAGCAAGGCAATTCATGCACAATTTAATGAAATTTAGGGACAGGTTCGCTTATTTATGCAGGTAAAGCGTATAACTTCCCTCTAAATTCTTATGATAAATTTCTTTTAAAAATAAGAAAGCTAACATTTTAACAAAAATGTGGCTACTAGCATATCTACTTTTACTTTAAATTGTTTTATATCTCTAGCTCTAAAACATAATTTGTAGAATTATAATGAGTAATAATGACTGACATTTTATTTGTATTTAATTATAGTAATTCATCTGGGACTATGCAGGTTCAAAGTGATTAAAAGTACAAAAAATAATGTTCCTCTCTCCTGAAAAGAAAAAAAGATCATGCATGAAAACTCGATGTAAACTAGTCTCATTCCTAGGAGAAACTCATAATTTTTCTTTATTTTATTTTACCTTTATTTTACAGTATCACACTAACCTAATGAATACCTCTGTGCCCAGACACTGAATTAAGCAGCTCTCTCTGCATCTCTCCCAGCGGATATATCACAAAGCATTTAGTTGAATAAAAAATTCAGCTCTACCTTATTTTCACATATACAATACAATACTTTCTAAACACATAGCTAAACTAATGTTTAGGTTTTTAGACATTAAAGGCCATGCCTATTATTTTTATATTCATAAAGTGAACATGTCACCTTAAAATGACCTATTTTCTAAACCAAGTTTTCTATTGAAAGAACATATTAAATCTTGCAATTTTCACTTCATCCACTAAGCCTAATGATGACTGACATTTGACAATTCTGTAGAGGTTTCTTTGCAGCAGTCACCTTATTTATATTACAGACAAGACAGATAGTACTACAATAAAAGATAACACCTCTATGTACACCACTGACTCATAATTGCATTTACTACTGAAAAAAGATTATGTAAATTTTTGCTTATGGATGTATTTCTTGTGAATTTCTTGTTCATTGTTCTTGAAATATATAGATTGTTACTTGATCTGTAACATACTGATTTGTTACTACTGGCTTATTACTTAATTGTTAGTTTAATTAAAAAGGTGATTTAAAAAAAAAAAAAAAGAAAATAGATGATGTCACAACTTATGTACTCCCCTCCCTGCACAGAACATGTTTAGAAAACTCTCCCTTAGGCTGAAGCCCCACGTGGCATAAACGCTGTAGTTTGCCACGTCAAAAACCGCAGCGTTTTACAGTCCCTGAAAATTCTAACGAATCCCATCCACACATTGCAGAAAAATACCCACAGTGGAAATGGTGCGATTTCCAAAACTGTCGCGCTCTTGGAAATCGCAGCATGTCAATTATAACTACGGAAATGCTGGCGGTTTCCCTGTAGATATAATTGAAGCAGAACGTCCACAGAGGCAGATTTTGTTGACTTTCTGTGAAAAGCGCTGTGGGAAAAACCGAGATGTGTTTCTTCCGCATTTTTTTCCTGCAGTGATATTTTGCTGTTTCCTGCAATGTGGATCTTTAGCCTTTTTGTTGCAGATTTTGATGCAGTTTTTTGAGCCAAAGTCAAGAGTGGATTGAGCAGAAGGTAAAAGTATAAGAGCTGCCTATATATTTCCCATTCCTTTTGTGTAACCATTCTTGTCTTTGGCTCAAAAAAAAAAAAAAAAAAAAAAAAAGCAACAAAATCTGCAACAAGAAAAGCTGCGTTTCTGCAACGTGGGGCCTTAGCCTTGGATTTAAAAGAATCATCTCCAAACTATTGCTGCCTATGGCCATGACTGAGGCATATCACTAAATGCTATTAACAGAGCAGAGAAGAAGCTCACGCAAGATGGCAGTCACCCCAATCATGTACAGAAAATACAATAAAGAAATCTACAAACAAAAATTAAAAATATATTAGAAAAATTGGAGATATATTTCTTTTAAAGGAAACCTGTCACTAACTGGCCCCGTCCTGTGCAAGTAACTCCCTTTCCATTGGTGCTTTCTGTAATCTTTCTTTAAAGTGAAGTTAAAAATGTTTGAAAGCACAAAGTCATATACAAATTAACCTAAGTAGTCATGGTGGGCGGGGATCACCCTAGTCACACTGTCTTCTTGCTAAACATGTCTCATAGATATAATTGACACAGTCCCCTCATTCCCTGATGTCACGAGGGAGATGTCAATCATGTCCAGGAGGGGTCATTAGCAGGCGGACAGCATGTCTAGTCTAAAGCTGTTCCCCACCCACTGTTATTACTCAGATTAATATGCATATGATTTTTTAGCTCCATATCAGAAAAGTGAAGCATCAACCATTATAAATACATATAAAATTTATTGGCACAAAATGGTTTTGATTTTAAGTAAAACAAAATGACAGGCAAAATTAAGATTATATTAGGGAACTGGAAAAAAATGTGCAATTATTAAATGCATCTATACTAAGATGCTGTCTAATGCTTCATTTTGGTTCTATGTTTTCCACAATATTGCAGAACTTGTAGCAAGAAAAAAAACAAAACCTTTGAAAATGGGACATACTCCATATCACTGTATCAGTCATCCAAGACTAGATGCTTCAAGGGCATCTGGAAATCTTAAGAATGCAGAAAGGAGCTATACAGTCGCATGTTCACACATTCAGCAATGTCTAACTTCTCTAACTATGCCAGACATGCACAAGCAGTCAAATGTTTGCTGGTTCCATTCTGCACCATATGAGAACTGTGTCAGTTACATCTTTATCATAGAAAGTAGGAGCTGGACTGACGACAGAGGCTACAACCCTGAAGGAATATTGCCAGCTATAGGCATCTGTACTTGTAAGAGCAGGAGTGTGTGTTTGGCCAAGACTGTGAATGGAAGAAGGGTGAGACCCAACTGTGAAGGGACCCTGTCACTATAAAGAATGGATCAGTGCCTTGCCATATCTTAAAGAGGTATTCCCATCTCAAGGATCATATTCAGACTTGTATCTCAAGCTAACGGAAGTGTTTTACTCGATACATTGTGTGACAGCTTAGGGGAATTACACTCAAAATGGCGGCTTGTCCTGGTCCGGACAGCGGTGGTTCGTGGTACTGGGCGCGGGAAAGATAGCTTTCAGACGGTCCAAGTGTAAAATAAAACGTGGCTTTATTCAGCTTAACTGCAACATAACAAAAACAACAAAAAACCTATGCCACAGTTAGGGCCTAACTCACTCCTTGAGTCCCTAACTAGCCTCTGGGGGGCAATAAGAGCTTGACTTAGTCTCTGTAAGTCCTCTCTGGATCCAGCCCTCTTGGACAGAGCCTCTCTCTCTGTCCTCGCTGGTCCTGACTATTGCTCAGCTCCAGCAACAGTCCCCTGTAGACCCGAGCACTTCTGGCACAGACCGTCTATCTGTCCAGGTGGGTCCACCATCTCCTGCTCCCTGCAGGATACTCCAGACTACTGGAGTTACACGCACCCCTCATAGGCGTGGCTGAGAGCCTTTTCAGGGCTGGGCCTGGGTCGCTCAACAGCGCCCTCTGGCTCACATACTCACAATTGTTATATCGTTCTTGCTCCATTTGCCAGATACAAATAGATCTCTCTCCCCATTGTTTACAGCTGATTGCCTAGCAGAGGTGTAACTAGGAATGGCTGGGCCCCAAGGTGAACATTTGATATGGGCCCCCCGCACAAACCGCATTCCCCATAACCCCCCACTCCAGACAAAGCCCTGGTGAAACCCGTCGTCGCTGGACCACTAAATTACTAGATTAAGAATATGGTAACAAACAACTTTATCATTTAATTATGGAATATAATATTTATATTAGATAATGTAAAAAAAACACTTACTTGACCATAAATACCTGATTGGTAGGGGGCCGACAACCAGCCCCCCCCAAAAGCTGTATGGAGCTGCTAGTAAAGACTGGGTCCCCCAGCAAACTTTTGACTTGGGCTCCCTCCACTGCATAGTGCCCCCTTTCCTTGCCCCCACACAATATAACACCCCATTTACACAAACTATAATGTCCCAAAGTGGCCTCCAGACAGTATAATGTCTTATAGCGACCCCTCCAAACAGTATAATGTCCCATAGTGGCCCCTGCACTCAGTATAATGTCCCACGGTGGCCCCTGCACACACACACTATTATTCCCCATAGTGGCCCCTGCACACACTATTATGCCCTATAGTGGTCCCTGCACACAGTATTATGCCCCATAGTGGCCCCTTCACACAGTATTATGCCCCATTGTGGAACACCCATGTACAATTACTATACTGTGGGGTCTTTTCAGACCACAGAGTATAATGATCGGAGACCCAGGGGAGGATAGTAACATAAAAAACAATCTTACTTACCTCTCCCTGTCTCTGGCACACTCCCTGCTACTTTTGGCCCTCTTCAATGCTGAACCAGACGTCACGTGAGCCAGGCTGGCGTCGCGACGCATAATGATGCCGGCCTGGCCCATGTGACGTCTGGGATATCACCAAAGAGGCCTGAAGACTGCCAGAGCACAGGAGAGGTAAGTAATATTGTTTTTTATGTTCCCTCACCTCCCCTAGGCCTCCAATCATTATACTCTGGAGTCTTTTCAGAGCCCAGAGTATAATGCTAACAGTGTTTGTGGGGTTTGCCGGCCCACAGCCTTACTTACCGATCCCCGCTCCTGCTCACAAAAAAAAAAAAACATCAGGGACCCGCCGCTACTGCTGCTACCCCGGTATTTACGCCACTGTTGCCTAGGTTAGAGACCTGTTCCACACATTGCATAAAAATACCCAGAGAGGAAATGCTGCAATTTCTAAATGTCTAAATTTCTATATGTCTGCTCCTGGGCACACATATTCTCTTTCTGCATACTGCTTTCAATTTTTAAGCCCTGATAAGGGCTAAATAAGTTTTTTGAGTATTGTCTCTGTTATATGTGTATGTAAATCCAGTGATAGCTGTGCCCTTTACAAAAAGAATGAACTGCATGTTGGAATGAACGGAAAGCCAGGAAGTGGAGAAGACAGGAGGGCAGCTGAAATATGGAAATGAGAAAACCCTTTTAAGTACTGTGAAATTGCTCTTCAGGAAGAACCATATGTTGCAAACATCTGACACATTTCTGATATATGGCAGGGTAATACTAGTTTTCTGTCTGATGCTTCACTCACTCAGATTATGCCACAACTCAGGATAGAAGGAGTGGGGAAGCCACTTCACAGGTGTCATTGACTGAAAGCAGGAGAAGGTAGATTTGCATTTTGGCTATAAGAGAAACAACAGTGATTTTTTTTTTTTCACCCCGGAAAAATAATAAAGCTTATCCATAAGTTCCATGTACTCCAAAATGGTACCAACAAAAACTATATCTTTTCCCACAGAAAAATGTGGGCTTTTAGAGGGCAATGACACAAAGATAAAATTTTTAAAACTTTTTTTATTGTGCAAAAGCAGTAAAATATAACATTATTTCTAAAATGTTACTGATACACAGAATAAAAGTAATGGGGCAGATTTATTAAGACTTGCGTATCCTACTCCAGCCTAAATAAAGGTGGACTGGTGCTGGCTACATCCTCTTCCAAAATCAGTCAGACATCCCTGCACAGGAAAACTGGCATGAGTTATAAGGTAAGTAAGGTAAATGTGATGAATCTCTATCTCATTCCCCTGTCTCAATGCAGAAGAATTGTCCACATAGCCAATCACTGCCTGATGTGGTGAATATAGCCACTGACTGACTCGAAGGCATTTCCAATATTTCAACTTGGAACTAAGAAGTAAAGGCCAGTGGGAATCCATTAAATATTAGAACATGAGTGGTGAGGGTTGGTGAGGTGAAAATTGCTTCTTATTTGTTTATAACCTATTCTTAACTTGGCTGTGGTTTATCTGTAATTACCATTTTCAATGAATTTGTAACATGCGCTTTGTTTAAAAAGACGGAAAAAAGGGACAATTGCTCTCCAGTACTTGACAGCGTAACCCCCCACCCTCCCCCCCAAAAAAAATATCTGACTACAGTGGAATGTTGTGGGCCCCAATACCACATCCCTACACTATATTCTTAATAATTGTGGTTATGGATGCTACAGAGTCTTGAATCCCAGAGACTTGAAAGGAATACAACTATAGTACCTACTTGAAAGGGATACAACTATAGTACCTACAACTACAGTTATCAAGAATAGGGTGAGTGAGCAGCACAGCACCCAGCATGTAAAGAATGCTGGGAGCTGCATGCCTTCGGAAAGAGCTGATCTGCAGAGGTCCTAACAGTTGGATCCCGCCAATCTAAAATTGATCTCCTGTCTAAATGATAGACCATCATTTTTTATTAAAGGTGGATAACCCCTTTAACGAGCTATTACAGTTCCTTTGTATTGATGAGCTATCCTCAGATTAGGTCATCAATAAGAGATCAGTGAGGGTCCAACACCTTAGACCCTTGTTGATCAGCTCTTTGAAGGGACTGTAATACTTGTTACAGCGCCCTGACCCCTTTACTATTTGCATTGCATGCTGTTTTACAATGACCATGCAATGTAAATACATCCTGTACGTGGTCCCTGACTGCTGTCCCTATGTAAAGTTAATACATGACAGGGATCAGAGATCGTCACTCATTTCTGCAGCCTGGAGAGTTCAGTACAGTGATCTCCACAAGCGTCAGAGATGAGTCCCGGGAATCAGGCTTTCCTGAACTGCTGCTTTAATGCTGTGAAGCCCCATCCATCTCCAGCTGGCTGCAGCCTATTATCACTACGAACACCACCACCCGGGCCTGGTCGCTACGCCCCTGGGCTTATAGGAATTTGTGTATATGGTCCAACAAGCTACAGTACAAAAATCTATTAAGACTTTTACTACTGCAATAGGGTTCTAGAAATGTCATCAACAATGGAAACTCATGTGTGTATCATTCAAGCCTGAGGATTCTTAGGTTTCACTAGGCTATAGCACCAAAATGCTGCAATTCCGAACTGCCATTAAGGTTCCAAAGTAACAGGGTTCAGATAATTGCTATCTGTGGGACCAACTAGGAATTGTGCAAAGCTCCATTATTAAGACTATAAATTTTAACACAATAAACATTTTCATATAATATAAGTGGCTCTAGCAAGTATAATTTATTATAACCTCTAGTACATGTTCTTAATAATAACAGTTCTTGTTGGTTTGGAGAATATGGGTTGGATTAGATGTGCTTAAGTAAAGAGCCCACTATATGGTTGAGGAAGAAGTGTTGTGAAGAGTGGAATGCATAAATTAATGTATGTTCTGCGCATATTTATGCTTGTCTGAAGTATGACCCAATTATGCTTAAAAACTGCTTGCTATACAGTACTTGTATGCCTATGTTCTGCTGCCTTACATAAAAAATATATTGCAAAACTAAGACTGCAAAATTATAACACAAATAAGAATAACTGAGCACTTCATATTTTAGGTCAGATACTCACCGTGAGTTAGCTAGGACTTCATTAACCCCTTCCTCCTGCAGTCATTTTCCATTATAACATTTTCACTTTTTATTCTTACTTTTCAAAAGCCTTAATTCTTTTATTGGTCCGTTCACATAGCCTTATAAAATTCTAAATTGGATGGAATTGGAAAAAAATGCAGTTGCACCATTTTCTTATGGATTTTGTTTTTACAATGGACACCCAGGTACAGGTGTGAATATAGATGTTTATTCTGCATGGAAGTGTGAGTATGATTACAGTGATATCAATTTTTTTTTTCAGGTTTTAATATCTTCAACCTCTTCCTGCTGCAGTAATTTTTTGATTTTAAATTTTCACTTTTTACTCCCTTCCTTCCAAGAACCATAACTTTTTTTTAGCTTTGAACACAGAGCTATATGAGGCTTATTTTTTTGTGGAACAAACTGTACTTCGTAATGCTGCCATTTCATTTTAATTTTGGTTATGTTTTAACATCTTGAAAAAAATCCAAAACTGTGAAAAATTTGAATTTTTCTTGAAGTTATCATATTCTGATACCTATTACTTCTTATTTATACCATTTTGGAGAATGTATGATGTTTTGAACGCTTTTTATTAAAAAAAATTGGGGGTCTTAACAGCGAAAAAAATGGCAGTTCAGCTCTTTTGATTTTTTTTCCCGCTACGGTGTTCATCATATGGGAATTTTTTTTTTACTAGTTTGTAGTTTGGGCATTTTTGGATGCAGGGTTAAATATAATATACATATAATACAACAGAGATTAATTGCATTTGTGCAACTTTCTTACAGGCTTAATTTTTACAGCATTCACCGTGCAGCTAAAATGTCAACTGTATTCTGTGGGTCAATATGATTTCTGGGGATACCAATTGTATATAGTTTTGTTTAATGTTTTAACCCCTTAAAAAAATCCAATACTTTGCAAAAAAATATAATATTATTGGAGTTGCCATATTCTGACACGGATAATTTTTCTATATTTCCATATATGTGGATGCATAGGGTATCTTTTTTTGCTGGGCTAGATGTACTTTTTATTCGTACCATTTTGTGGAATGTCTATTGCTTTGATCGCTTTTTGTTTAAATTTTTATGAGTTGTGAAACCGCAAAAGAACGGTAGTTCAGCTTTTCATTTTTTTTTCCCAGTATGGCGTTCACCATATGGGAAAAATATTTTTACGTTTGTAGACTGGATGTTTTTGTTCACATGGATATCCAATCTGTATGTGTTTCACTTTATTTAAATACTTTTATATGTTTATGTTTTATATGTTTATATTTTCTAGGGAAAGGGATTTGATTAAAATTTTTAATTCTTTATTATTTTTTTTTAGATTTTTTTAAACTTTTTATTTTACTTTTCTTTTTAGACCCTCTAGGGGTTTAAAATGCAAAATAGCATTTGTAGAACCTTCGCTATTGTAAAATAGTGAGGGTTCTAAAACAGGCTGCATAGACCAGCCTGTAATAGAATATATACAATGACAAGCCTGGGATCCATCAATAAGCTCCTAGCTTTCATTGTAACAGATCGCTGACCTCATATCTCACTACCGGGGTTGGCGATCCACCCCAAAATGATGGGAAAATGACAGAAAAATGGCATCTCATACAACTTTGACCAAGGGATCAGGGGGGTTAATGCCTGCGATCATCGGCTATTGTGAGAAGCAACTATTCTAGCTTCAATAAGCAGCTCTGTCCCTGTGGAGATGAAGGATGAGGATGAGAGTCCCACTGACCACTGCTCTGTTCAGACTGTGGAGGAAAAGACCCCATTCTAGTGGGATTATAGCTATGAGACCACCGCCATCTGCAAATTATCCATTATTTTATTATATTATATATATATTATACCACGATATGTTGCTGATCTTGGAAAACCCCTTTAGCTCTTTCCCTGTACTTCAGTAGCGAAGAATATCTGAAATATGCAGGCTACCAAAAGCTCTATCCCAGGTAAGGTCTTGTTTTAAATCTAAGAATCTTTTATAAATACTCTTTTTTATAGCCTAAATGGTACTCAATAAGGCAGATTTATCAAACTATCTAAAAGAAAAAGTGTCTTAGTTGCCCATTGCAGCCAATCACAGCAAAGCTTTCTTTTTTTCAGAGACAGAATACAAAATAAAAACCATGCAAAGCATTTGTGGTCTAGTGACTTGCATAGTGGAAAAAGCTCTACTTAACACAGTCTTCTAATACAAAATGCAATCTTTAATATGAATGCATATTTATTGAAAATAACAGGGATCTCTAAGCTTGCTGAGATAATCAATGAATGGGATGTAAATGCAAATGGGATAATGTGTGATTGACATGGTAGTACATACAGCGGGGAAAAAAAGTATTTAGTCAGCCACCAATTGTGCAAGTTCTCCCACTTAAAAAGATGAGAGAGGCCTGTAATTGACATCATAGGTAGACCTCAACTATGAGAGACAAAATGAGAAAACAAATCCAGAAAATTACATTGTCTGATTTTTAAAGAATTTATTTGCAAATTATGGTGGAAAATAAGTATTTGGTCACCTACAAACAAGCAAGATTTCTGGCTCTCACAGACCTGTAACTTTTTCTTTAAGAGGCTCCTCTATCCTCCACTCATTACCTGTAGTAATGGCACCTGTTTGACATTGTTATCAGTATAAAAGACACCTGTCCACAACCTCAAACAGTCACACTCCAAACTCCACTATGGTGAAGACCAAAGAGCTGTGGAAGGACACCAGAAACAAAATTGTAGACTTGCACCAGGCTGGGAAGACTGAATCTGCAATAGGCAAGCAGCTTGGTGTGAAGAAGTCAACTGTGGGAGCAATAATTAGAAAATGGAAGACATACAAGATTTATTCTTTTTATTTTCTTAGTATGTTCTAGGATTTAAACCCAGGGAACAGTGTATGAAGGGACGTCATCCTACTAAGTGAGTCACTGATTCTATTGGTTGCAATAAGAAGTTTTTCTCCTACCAAGCCTCAATAGTATATTTCTTTCCACGTATAATGTTTTGGTATTGGCTGATAACTGCAGGTGGTAGCAACAACTATTTAAAAGTAGCACACTTCTCCAAGCCAAAACAGACCTCTAGAAGCTTTCACCAGAGCCCCCCGTCGGAGAGTTGGACTTGCACTGAATCTGGGAATCTGAATTGTCACCAACCAAGCATAATACATGCACTACTGCAGAAACCAAAACAAAGTCTGCGAAAACTTAGTACAAAGTGGCATGGAAACAAGAGAAGTTGTATCAGTAGGGTCAAAACCAGGAGAGGACTTAATATGCAGAAACAGGAGATGAAAGCAATATTCGGGAAACAAGCTAATGGTCACAAATCCAACCGGGAATGTCAAAGAAGAATCAGGAGGCAAAAAGGGAATCCAGGGAGCAAGCCAGAGGTCAGTAAGCAAACAGATATTCACAGACAAAAAAAGGAGAGCCAAACTAGGAAGCAAACTAAATTAGTCAGCACTTGTGTCAGGAGGGTGGGGTCTTATATAGGCCTCCTCAGCTGTTAACTGGAGCAAGCCAGGAAGCCTCTGAAACTGCAAAAGCTTCCCAGGTTGGCATGGTAACGTTAAAGGTGCTGCATCCGGATAGAGAATCCTGACAATACTATTGCGACTTGGTAAGAAAAATACCTCACAATGCAAACAATGCAGCTGGTGGCTCAATCAGTAGAGAGACTGCCCTTCCTATAGCATTTCTTCTCTCTCTCTCTCTCTCTCTCTCTAATTCAGATTATTATGTGATGATTTCTTTGCTTGTCTGTGGTGACAGATAGGACAGACCTTTTTTGTGTGGCCCAATACAACTCTTCTTCTAATGTGGCCAAGTGACACCAAAGGTTGGACATCCCTGGTCTAAATAAAAGAGAACCCTCTGCCACCCCAGCATAGAATTTTCACTTCCCAATATTCCCACTTGTGACCCCTGAAGAACAATGCAGACAGCATGAATGACTTCATTTTGCTGTATGCATCACGGAGAAAGTGTCAGGTGGCAATGGAAGGTACCTCGTAAGACTCCTTGCACCTAGTAGTGCCAGCACTTCTACTTGTTCCATTGTATGTGAGTCTTTAGGACATGGATGCGAACAATTTCAAGAAAGAGGAACTGGCAGGGGATCATGTGTGTGAACTGGCTGATGCCTACACCTACACCCTGGTTGTCCATGCCCTGTAAGACTGCAAGGATCCCACATAGCTAAGACCAGCCACGAGTAGGGCCATTTCACTGGTAAAACACCTGTATTACTGAAGTACATGAACTGGTTGTTTGTCTACAGTACAGTTCTACACATGGTCGGCATCAGTACCTGGCAAACCCCACTCGGTTTCAGCATTGATCGCCTCCATTGATACAGATAGAAGCACTCATTGCATTGACAGAGCCAAGTGGTAAGTGCAGATTTCACTCTTACTTACTGCTCCAAACTCCTCTGACCCTTTCCCTGCTCTGGTGCTGACAAGGTTATTGTACTGGACCCTGAATAAACTCCTGTCCTCATCATCATTTACATCAAAGTAATTTCCAATATGTATGTAATTTTCTATACTCCATATACTGATATTACACACAACTGAATAAATAATAAAGAATCAATCGCAAATGCATTATCTTTTTGTTCCATCTTGAGATTCTAATCATATTTCTATATCCATTCACACTTATATAATAGCACTGAAATGTCACTACTATCACAGTGCATTTCTTCCTCGTTTTCTCCAGCTTTAAGGCTTTAGTAAAGTCTGGCTAAAGTGTGTATTCAGCATGTGAATATTTAAGAGTCACCCATGTGAATTTAGCTGCTCATTTTAGCTGTCATAATTAAAAGCATCCACTAGAGGGTGCTTGGGCTCAGTATTCTAGATAGCTGCTGGAACTAGCATGAGATTGTGATGAGCTAGTGAAGGTGGATTGTTCTCATTGTATGTGCTGTCTTCTTACCACAGACCTCTCACTCCTTCCATCCCACTTTCTCCACTCCACATCTCCTTCTCCCTCCAGAGTGGTTCTAGTACTCCATCAGCACTCCTAAGACCTTGGAACAGCTGCAGTGCCCCAGGCAACCCTCACCTTCCTCAGGCTCTGAGAATGGAGATGGGATTTCCAGAGGTATATTCAAACTCCTCTGCTTACAAGATCATCTTCCTTATGTAACTACAGGGGCTGGAAGAGAGCTACAGGCAAGGAACTTTATAAACCACACAAGGACTAGCTGCATCTTCACTTTATTGCTACACGCAGGTAGGTTATTGGAAATAATTTTTCTTGTTTTATTCTACTGTTATTCTTTTATTTACAGTCGATATCAACTTTCACAAATGTCTTATTATCACTTTTAACTCTGGCCATTCAGCTTACTTTGCTCTTTAGCTTTAAGGACGCCGCATCCCAGCTAAAGGCTATGTAATGTGATCTCTAATGTAACCTTTTTATTATCAGTTTGTTAACTGTAGTGTATATTTAGCCTCGCACATTCATGCAGAAAAATGACATTATTGTGTAGTAAACTAGTATACAAAAACATAGAAACCACTGAAGTAGATTTTGCACAGTGTTTGTCATTGTATTACACTTTTACTGCATGTACAGTAGCCTGGCTGGGGATTCCTTTAAATTATTAAATCCCCTTTTCATTGCTGGTGTTAGGAGTAATGTGGAGTGACAGATATAGCCCATCCTGTCCATTTATTAATCTGGATTGGATGTAATTTGATAATATTATGTGAATCGCATTGCTGAGCGGAGAACAACATATGGACTTTATTCCTGTGCTACTTTTTGTTATATACATTTCTCAACGTACTCTTCTTAAAATAGAGCAGGAATTCCCATATGATATATGTCTTTACACACTTCGCAGCAGAGGTATGAAAATGCTGAATTTGTCAATATAGAAAAGATGAGTTTGTCATCTGGAACAAAATATCCTCAATTTGTTTGTGAACCTACTGAATTATATTAGATCCATGTAAAATACACAAAATAGTTATATGATAAACTCACCTCCGCTATAATATCAGTCTATACGTGGGTATCCTTCTATGTGTCCAAAATAAGTATAGACACCACGAATTAACAAATTAATATATAATGTGCATGTCAGCAGACAGCATCACTACCCATAATATAGGGTCAGGGTGCATTATGGTGTTACTGATATAACTGACTCCTATATTCAGTAATTACTATTTGTCAGTCTTTATAAGAGATGGCCACCAGGTGTAAAACTTTCTGAAATAATGTATGAAAATAGTATATAGATTTGGGACAGCACACATTTGAGTTAAGAAAAATTTACACCTTCTAAATCTTGCTTGTGCTCTATTGGCACAAGTAGGTTCAAGAGTTTTATAATAGTCTGTTTAGTTGTGTGATTTTACAGTGATGCACAAGCAAAAACAAGAGCAAACAATAATATAAGTGGTTGATGAAACAGCCCCCTTGATTCACCAAATGTATTGATCTGGTGCCCCTAGAATCTAATTATTTAGGGAGTAGAAAGTAAATCAGAAAATTTCAATTCCTACTGACAGCAAAACATGGATTGATTTATTTATGTCAAATATAAAAAACAAGTACAATGAAAGGAAAAGGATATTCACTATTCTATAGCGAGGATGAGTAGTTCCACTATTCATCACAACATGAACAGCTGGCCATATGTGCATGCTGCTGCGTAGACATTATAGCAGTACTGTGTATGTTTTGTAAGTGGTACCTGAAGCAGCATAAAATAGTGTCATATCCAACACCTTCTTTCTCCCTGAGAACAAAGTGTAGTGTGATCAGACACTACATATAGAAAATGTTCATGTCTGGAGTGAATCACACCTTGGGATGTGTGAGAGAGGGTGATACAGGTGAATCAGAGATTGTTGCTTGCCTCAGCTCTCAGTGGCATCACACACACTGCTCAGCCAGCAAAGCCTTCTCCTCTGTCTGTGCGGTGTATTTGTCACCAGCTATTAGTGCTTAGTGACATGATATATACTGTACATAGCTTTCTTTGCTGATTCACAGATTTATCAATGTTTGTTATTGTAATGAATGCCTTCCTGCCAACACTTACCTAAAGTCAAGGGCAACTTGCGTTAAAAAACAGGTTATTTTTACAATAAAAGGTTTTACATCAACCAAGTGCAAACAGCAGAGCTCATATATAATGTTCCAACATGAAGAATTAAAAGGTTGTTCAATAGCAACAGATCTGGGCAATAACAATTGGAGAACGTATATTTTATTTACCATTTCTCATCCACATATAGACATTCTCTAAGGAAATGGTACTGTACATTCACAAAGAGCAATGGAAAGCTAAGGGGGTATCCCCTTCCATAGCTCTGCCTGTACTGAAAAGCAGCAATCCCTTTATCCTTGGAATGCCTAAAATCAGTCATATGGCGCCATATAATACTGTAATGTGTTATTGCTTCTTTTCCATATGAGCATAGATGCAGCTAAGTTAAAGTGTTTTTCCTACTAATGACACTTAATCTCTTATCCACAAGATATGGGGTAAGTGTTTGATTGTTGGAGGTCCAGCTGCTGGAGCGAAAGAGACAAGAATGGGTCCCTGAGATTCATGCGGGAGTGAAGCAATGGTGGGCCAGTGCTCTATCCACTTCTGTGGTGTACTCAATGATTTTGTCAGTCCCTTATAAATGAGTAGAGAAGGGGGTTACACATGAGCACTACTGCTCAATTTACAGAACCCCACTTAGCAGACACTTTCCAATACTGTAGATAAGAGGTAAGTGTTATAAGTCAGAAAAACCCAATAAGTTACTGCTGTAGACAGAGTTGCATATTCAAGTCTGCTCCATCAGTGCATTTGTTAATAAAACTGCGCTGTGTAAAGACTGTACATGGAAGGCTTGAGTTATACTTATCTGGTATTGGAATTTCTGTCCACTACTGTGGAATGCTTTGTAGGTTACTATAGTGAAAGCCATAATATTACATTGTATGGCAGATTAATTTGCTCGTCAGATCAGCTGTTTCATTACCATACATTTTCTCAGCATCTAATAGAGAGTACGTTCCCTAGCCCAGCAATTATTAGCTTGTTCTCCTTCATTAAAACATATTTACAGAGCTCAGAATGGAAAGAACACTTTATGCATTAAGTATACTTGAGAGAAAACTAGCACTTCTCATTTACTTCCTGTGGCTGTTTAGATAGGATTTACACAAATTAAAGTTTTCATATTTAATCTTGTATCAAGTAGTTTATAAATGAGACTGATAATTTATTCCCTCACATGGTAAAACCTTCACCTGAACTGAGGAATGGGGTAAATGTGAGATCGATCTAATATTTGTTACCTGCCAAAAGTGACCACATACATTGCATTTGGCAATCCTATGGGGCAATTGGCCCAAATTATGCAAAATCTGTTGTTTATAAAATTTGAGGATGGCTTATAGGAGGTGATATGGAAAATGTACATTGAAGATGATTTACTGTATAACTGTATAACAGCCAAAGAGCAGTGACACCCTTTATCTTCAGCAGTACAGGGTCAACAAACCATTTCAGTTTGTACATGAGCAAAGAGTAGCCAGCTATTGGTCTGTATATTTTCATACAGATTCATTTTAGCCTTGATCCAAGTCATATAAGGGTTTTCGAAGAAAGTACATCCCATGAAATGTTTACTTCAGACGTGCACTTAATGAACTTCTTGAAGGGTTTCTTTTATCTCCACAGGATAGGGTTTAAGTGTCTAAACTCTGGTGATCCGTAGTTGGTGATTGCCAGCAGTCCCATAGACGTGAATGGAATAATTCACCTGGGGCAATTGCAGACCCCCATTCTCATGATCACTGGGAGTCCCAGTGGTTGGACCCTTAGCAATCAGACACTGTGGATAGGGGGTAAATGTCATTGGTGGAAAAACTCCTTTAAAGCAACAAACTGTATCTGTGGCAGTGCTTTTTAGACTGTGATGTGACCATGTATCGTCTGTTACCCCTCTTCCTCTATTGTACATTGTATATCTTTATACAGTAATAAAAAAGCTTATCATATACAGTACTGTGTAGGTGGTCCCCTATGTTCCACTACATGGGAGAGCGCTTGAATTTGTAGGATATGGGAAGTGACAGTAGTTTGCCTTCTTTCATTCTCAGAGCAACAGTTTTCATCAAGCCTGTGACCATTACCCTGGAAGACCTATCAACACTTGAACAGGTTTCTTTCATACTTCACAATCTTTGCCACTATGTAGGTCAGAACTTCCATTGTAAAGTCTGTCTCTTGGGAGATGGGATATTTTAAGGGTTATTTCACATCAGCTTTCAAGTGGTTAGTTACAGTCAAAGTAAAAACAAAATACCCTTACCTCTCATGAGTCAGACCTGACTCATGTCACTAAAGCTAGTGTGAATGAAGCCATACTCATTGCTGTTCCTGTCATTACAAGTGCCAATAACCCTGTAATATAAGTATAAATGTTTCTAAAAGGGCTTTATAACGTTTAGAGAATTGAGAATACATGAGATTTTATTTACAGACATTATATATATAGTGAACCACTCCCCCTCCCCAAAAAGACCACCTTTTTGAGAAGACCACCCCTGTGATGGTTTTGCAGTTCCCCAAGATGTATCTATCTGTCTATCTACCTGTTTTCTGTTATACTTTCCCTATGTATAGTGTATATAGTACTACTGTATATGCCATAGAATGGAACATATGTAATAATCATAAAGGATATAACACATGAGGTATCAGTGTTGTACTGTATGTCAAAAATATATGTAGAAGGGACTGGTAGTGAAGAGCATGTTCTTGACTTTGTTACCATGATAATTGGCCTTGGGGAATTCTAATATCCTCATACTGTACAGTATACTGTACAGTATACATTACACCATATGTAATACAATCTACAATCTTCACATTATAGACTACAGTCAACAGCTCCCCAAAGTCAGCTATTTCCCAGTAATATACCCAGATCACTGGAGCCATGAATATGTAACACTGGATGCTGTATTATTAATATACTATATGGTATGTAGCTCACCTGCTACTATCACATTAGGAAGATGTTAGGGCAAAGGGAAATTCTCCTGTCTCAACCAATAATGCAGTTTTTCAATGCCGAGACACTAGATTGTTGTTAATACAATAAAAGGTATTTTCACTTCCCAAGACAATCAGAAATCCATTTTAACTATTTTCTTTGGATATAGTAGCCATGGAAATGTCAGCTAGCTCATATAGAACAGGTTTACTCCAGTAAATGGCCTTGACTCCAAATGATAATCAAAAATATCCATTCTCCATAGAAATGGGAATTATCTGCACTGTATATATTGTTACACAATAGATGCGCATAGAACTTGGACCTTCCCAAGGGAATCCCTTAGTATTTCAGGTTTTTTTCCAGGTCACATGTAAATGAAAAGTGGTGCAGTATGCAGGAGAATCATGTATCCCTATTATATGTGGAGGGGAACAAGCTTGTGGAATAACATAAATATTTTAGCCAGGGTTTTGCACATAGCAAAGTATTGCAAAGGACATTATTTGCATACCCCGTGTATGGCTTTATATGTATCTGTATTTCTTTGGATTTATGATGTAAATATTTCTTTTTCTTTCATGCAAAGGGGTTGGATGGTTTAGAAAAGCATTATCCAATACTAATAAGGGAATTCTGCCATAGTATAGGGGCTTTTTTTAGTCAGACAGTGTCTGCATGGCTTAGTATATACATGTACTATGTGGACAACCCATTGATTTCAACAAAAACTGTGTAGTGCTTTATGTCTCTAGAAACTGAACACTTGCTGCTAGATTCCCACAAACATTACAGGTAAGCATTGGGGGTCCCATTATTATGACTAATGGCGGTTTCCTGGGAAGACATTCAACTATTTTAATAATGGTACAGGCATCGTAAAGATAAATTACTTTAAACTAGATCTCAATGCAGAATTGATTCATAAGGGTTGCCCTATTAATTGTCTAGATTCTGTACACACTACCATTAGCAGGGTTTGTGCTGTCAGCGTCATATTTTTTTGATGGCTTGGATGGTGCTTGTTGTCCTATTTTTTCCTATAAACAAAATGGTAATCTGCCCGCCCCATTAGAAGTCAGTCGAATCTGCTAGGATCCATTAGGAACCATTATGCAAAAAATCCATCATAACTTTAATGGCTTAAATAGTTACCAGTATGCCAGTGTGAACAGGGATATAAAGATCACTCATATACAGACAAATTTCACATATCAGTATAAATTGAATTGAAGCTTACAGGTTTATAGGATTTTGCGTTTGCTTTCATGTTGGCTAGTTTTTCTGTTTCATTGAGCAGTTTTTAAATTTATTGACCCAAAATGTTCACACATAAGAATTTTGTAGTGTTAGTTTAGACCTGTTATTCTTTTTCTCATCACATAATATAAGTACCGGTAACTCTGCTATATCAGACTATGTAATGGTACCAATAGTTGTCCAAGAAATTACAAAACTGTATTATTAACTTTGTCATAACAGGCGGTGAATTTCAAGCTGTGGGGCTGCCGAGACTGAAGTCACTGCTGGTCACACAATTGCACTGGAGGATACAGGAGGGATTTTGGGCTCCCATTCTCCTGATCATTGAGCGACTGATGTGACACTTATCCCCTGTCCAGTGTCAGACTGAGGTGCCAGTGTCAGTTCTGGGAGCCCACCCAGAAGCTTCCTAGTAATAACCTACATCACAGTTCATTCACTGAAATCTTGCATATGTGCTGACTACCCGGCAACCAGTGCTGCGCATTACTGAGTATTTTCCTAGTATCATCATCCCCTATAGTACTGTACATGCCCCAATAGCTCCATGGTTGGTTCATGCACAGTACTGTATGGGGAATGACATGGCCATAGAGCATTACATGTATGTGCAAAATTATAGTGATGGAGCTGTGACGCATGCATAGCACACATGGCTGCCATCACAAATTTTGGAACCCAATTCTGGCAAAATTTGTGGGACCCCCTCTTCCTTAATTATCTTACTGTTTCCTGTCCTGTGGCCCCCACTCGGGTATATATAATGTTCCCCAGAGCTCCCAACACAGCATAAAGCTCTCCAGCACCCTCCCAGTATAATGCTCCACATGGTATATAAATCTCACCAGTTCTCCCCACACAGTATAATGCTCCACAGTGGCCCCACACAGTATAATATACTCCCCAGAGCCCCTCTCTAGTACAATGCTCCACAGTGGCAATACACAATATAATATACTCCCCAGATCCCCCCAGTATAATGCTCCACCGTGGCCCCACATGGAATAATATACTCCACAGTGGCCTCCAATACAGTATAATATACTCCCGGAGTCCATTTCCCACAGTACAATGCTCCACATTGGCCCCATACAGTATAATATGCTCCAGAAAGTGTCCCCACACAGTATAAAATACTCCCAAGAGCCTTGACCTGCTTCAGGTGAACTCCACGCAATTCCTTTTTGATGAATATTCATGAGGTTTGTTTCAGTGCTATTAATATACATTGGGGTCTCCTCAGATGGAGTCCAAGGGGAAGTAAGGAAAAAAAAAACACACTTGCCTTGCCTCTCCTGGGCATCCATGCAGTGTTCATCTGTCTCTAGCGTCCTCTTCAGGCGTGATGTTAGCTATAAGCCAGAGGAGGCCAGAAGATGACATCAGGGACCTCTGGACGTTCAGGAGAGTTGAGTATAAATGTTTGTAATTTTTAATTACCTCCTCTAACAAGCTTCTATTGGAAAGTGTCCCGGCGGTATGAATATAGATCACATAATGCTGGGCCCCTTTCCATTGGCGATGTGGCCTCCGGTCCTCTGGTGGGCCAGTCCGACATTGCCCATATCCTGTGGATAGAAGATCAGAGTCATTAATGGCTTAACCTCCTAAAATGAATTTGGTACTTATGTGATATGTAAATATCTGATATACAGAGCTGAATTTATCACTCATATGACATCTATAATGTTTTATAATTTGGTGCTTTACTACAAGGCACAAAAGAAACTGATACAGGACAGATTTATCTCTTCTATATCTATACATTCTATATATTCTATACACAATAAATTAGGAAGCGCATTTGTTCTCACATGTATAGACCATTATATTTATGTTGTCAAGGAGATGGTTCTATCAGTCATTGACAACCTCCCCTCTATGGCTTTGCATACAGAGATAGCTGTCCATCACTGATAGGACTGCCTCATTGACTTGCCAATTTAAAAGACCAGAGATTTCAATGAATAAATGACATTATGTTTGCAGACTAAACAACATTTTTAATGTGATAGGTTATCTTTAAGGCACATTTATTATTAGTGACTACAGGTTAGCTTCATCTTCTAGTGGGAAAATGCAGTTTAAAATCCAAATCTTGTTGCCTCAAAGTCTCTGCCTGCTGCTTGGTTGCTATACAGGCTTCCACTGCAGCTCTACTTGTTCAGATTGGCTGCTGTATTTAAAGCACAATCCCTCCACAAGAGCACCAGGATGACAATGTTCAAGACATTCAAATTAAAAAATACAAGCAACCAATCCACCAGTGAGAAAGATAATGTCAAGTACTTGATACATATTTACTAAAGCAAATGAGCCTTCCTTTTAGATGTTTTTTTTTTTTTAACTAAAGATCAGAGAAAATCTGACTGCAGAGGCACAAAAGATATGGGAAATCTTATTTATTAAATTCCATTAAATCTGAATCATATGCTTTACAGTATATTATACACAAGTGACAAGAACATAGCAAACTAGACAAAGGACACCGATAAAATACTAAAAAGCATATAACAAATGGTTAATTTGTTCTTTAGAAGGGAGCGCCTGTTTTATTTCATTCTGTGATATGAAGATGGCTGTGAATGCATTGTTAAATGACAAAACTAAAGTGTTAAATCTATCTCTGTACAGATGTAACATTAGATAATCTTAGTAGGTTTAGATGTAAAGCTGTGGAAAATAACAGAAAACAAACTGCAATATTATTCCGCATGTGGCATAAAGAACCTTATCTTTCCTATATTGACTAACTCAACTGCAGCTGAACTTGGTAGGAACATTTCACATTCTAAGTATGTTTTATTCATTGTATGAAGATGATTTGTATAATATTACCTGTGTATCTCCTAAGAACAGGAGATGCAAGTGCTGACAACTTTAAACCCTTACCACTACTACAAATGAAGCTTACCACTAGAGGGAACTACTACACCACCCTATAACCTAGAACATATGCTGTTCGCTTAGTTTGGCTTTTCTGTTTTTTCAGTTCATTCTACAATATTGCATATGTGAGTTTCAGCTATTCCTTGAATTCCAATAATAGTGTGCATTGACTGTTCATTCATCTTATTTTACTATTAATGCACAGTTGATGTGAACATTTTTAATTGTTGTGCATATACTGTATTATTTGCATAAACTGTATGTCTGCCTAGAAATCATTTATACAAAATATTGAAGGAGTTATCCGACAAGTGATAAATCTTAACAGATACATTCCCTTCACCAGGTTAAGCTTTATTACTACTGTACAACCAATCCCCCGGAACCCCGTTCATTTCCTTCGTGGAGGGCTGTGGGGAAGGCCGAAACTCTGTTTTTTTAGTCTCACCTGTAACAACGCCAAAGTCTGTGATTTCAGCGACTCCTCTCAGACTCGGGCCGCAGCTTCATTAAGTTGAATGGAGTTGGTCATGTACCCTAAGGTCAGAGCACCTGTAGGGGAGACAGGAACCAAATTCCAGCTTCCCAGGACCAGGATCTGCAGTAGTAACAATGCTAGTATAGGGAATGCACTGGTTGAGCTTTATTATTCCCCAAATAACCCCTTTAAATGACAATTTCTTAACTGATGAAACTGCTAACAGCACATTCATAGACAATAAATTCCTTGGAGTTTCCCTGAATTTTTAACAATATGTGATAGGCCACTACATCTCCCTACACTAACAGAACAACAATTTTTATTTTTTTTTTATATTTTATTTTGGAGTTGGAAGGGACCTCAAGGTCCATCAAGTCCAACCCCCAGCAAAAGCAGGTTTTCCTAAATCATCCCAGCTATATGTCTATCCAGTTTCCACTTGAAGATCTCCATCGATGAAGAGCTCACCACCTCCCGTGGCAGCCTATTCCACTCCCTCACTACTCTCACTGTCAGAAAGTTTTTCCTAATGTCTAATCTGTATCTCCTTCCCTTTAGTTTCATCCCATTACTTCTTGTACTTCCTCCCGCTAATGAGAATATGGTAGATTCCTCTGCACTGTGACTACCTTTCAGATATTTGAAGACCGCTATTAAGTCTCCCCTTAGCCTTCTCTTCTGCAAACTAAACAATCCCAGTTCTTTTAACCGTTCCTCATAGGACATGTTTTGCAGACCTTCCATCATTTTGGTTGCTCTTCTCTGGACTTGTTCCAATATATCGATGTCTTTCTTGAATTGAGGCGCCCAGAACTGTACACAATATTCCAGGTGGGGTCTGACCAGGGCAGAGTACAGCGGAATAATTACCTCTCTTGATCTAGATTCAATGCTTGTCTTGATACATCCCAAAATTTTGTTAGCCTTTTTTGCAACAGCACCGCACTGTTGGCTTATATTGAATTTGTGATCTACTATTATACCGAAGTCCTTTTCCCCTGTGCTATCACTTAGTTCTATTCCTCCCATATTATATATGCTTTTTACATTTCTGTTACCCGGATGTAGGACTTTGCATTTATCCCTGTTAAATACCATTCTATTCGCCTCAGCCCATTGTTCCAGTGTGTCTAAGTCCTTTTGGATGCACTCTCTCTCCTCTCTAGTGTTGGCTATTCCTCCTATCTTCGTATCATGTGCAAATTTTATGAGTTCCCCAATAATCCCATCGTCCAGATCATTTATAAAGATATTAAAAAGTACTGGGCCCAGGACAGAGCCCTGCGGCACCCCGCTTTTACTTTCTTCCAGTTCGATGTATAGCCATTTAGTATTACTCGTTGTGCCCGATCTTTAAGCCAGTTGTGAATCCACCTAACTGATTTCATAGACATAGAAGCAGCAGAGAATATACATTCCCCAAATGCCATGTTTTATTTGAATTTTTCTCATCGGGTATGTTAACAATATAGATTTCCTTTTGACAATTCACATGTGACAAATCATTTTGGATGGAACACAATACGTAATACTAGCTTAAAGGCCTTTTACATGGAGCATGTATCTGGCAAACTGAAATTTCTTACAGCATTCCTAAGGATGGTCATACCCAATAACTGGCCAATGTAAATGTAAAAACATTCACCTGACAAATGGACAAATACTTTCTCAGGTAAATGCATTAGATTGTTCGCAGCCCTTCACCAGTGGCGTAACGACCAGGCTTGGATGACCAGGACCCTGCATCACCATGATAGAAGGGAAAGCCTCGACCGCTGTCTTCACTATAACCTTCAGCAGCAAAGATCGTCACTCATCTCTTCTGCCTGTGGAAAATGCCACAAATGGAAAGGGGCCCTGCATCATGTGATGTATGTACATGCTGCTGGTCCCCTTTTTAATTGAGGCCTGCCCAGGAGAGGTGATTAAACATAATAAACACTTATACGCACCTCTCTTGGGTGTCGGACGATTCCCAGCGTCCTTTTCGACAGATGTCACACATCTCAGAGGTCACTGCTGAAACTTGTGATTGGTCATGTAGGGTGCACCAGCATCATGACAACAGCACACCCCACTGAGATGCAAGCACAGCCCGTGGTGTGTGAAGTTAGGTGCATGCCAGATGAAGTCCAAAGAGGATACTGGAGACCTCCAGACACAGCGATAGTGCCCAGGAGAGCTGAGACATGGTGAATATAAGTGTTTGTTATATTTACTCACCTTCCCTGGGTCTCCTTCTCATATTAAGGTTTCATCTGTTCTAAGGTCTTCTCTCCACTCCACTTCCTGGTTTCAGTGACAATTTGGTGGGCAGACTTAGCCTGTGTAGTGTACAGTTCAGATCAGCACTGTGCTCTGAGACTAAACTGATTTACATACAGAGAAAACAGGGGTAGCTAAGTGCACTTTGAATAACTGACAGAAGGCTCCAGACAAGCCACCACAGCTAGATAGCAGAAGTGGTCTGAAACCTGGGCAATGAGCTATAAACACCAAGGAGGCATAATGAGCAGTATCTGGCAAAGAAAACAAAATAGACAAATCAATGTATTGGGTAAAGCACTTCAGAGATTAAATATGTTCCTCAACATGGGAATAGCCCTTTTAATTGAATGCTACATAGGAACCATTACTTCTTCTAATTCTGTAGGTTCCTCAATTAATTGTAATTGTAAATGCCTTTGCTCTCCTTAGTAGTATTGAATTGATTTTTTGCTCCCTATGAACTTCTAAATCCATTCTAAATCCTATGGTGGTTCCTGGCTATATCAAAGGGTTTTCCAGAACTAGGAGAAAATAAATCACACAATAAACAATTACCGTTTTGTCATCTATGGCAGATGCCATCTTCACCAGTTCAACAATGCAACTATGTTGGTATATTGTGCACATTGAACTTATGTCTAATGGTCTTGACTTCTAATGGTCGTATTTTATTATAATATATTAATTTGTAGCCAATAATGATGGATCATTTTTGCATGTAGTAGCTATTATTGATGACATAAAGTTGTGCACTGTGTATATGTCCGTGATGTTAATGGTTGCCATCAGATGGCTTGATTTGCCTTGGGAATCTGTATAGCTCAGGAAATTGTAGGCAATAGGGAAATGGCTCTAGACTCTGAGGGACTGTGAGGCAGGTCCTGGAATTGGAAGCCACCAGTGAGGTCACCTGGAGATGTAGATAGCTGCAGAGGCTGGGTAGTCTGAGAAACTGATGCAAGGGTGCTACTGTCTATGATTGATTGTTTTTTTAATAGAGAGCACATTGACACATTCTTTCTTATGACCTCACACAACTGTGTATTATAATTGGTCTGTGTGGGGGTGCTGTGAGCCCGGACACAAAGCTCTGTCCAGATTCTATTTCTGTTCTTTTTGTGGGCCGTTCTCATTCTTTATAATGTATAGGTCCATGTAGGGCATGGACAGCACATGGATACCATAGTCTGTCGTGTGCATGTTGCCTTAGGCTGAAAATTCAGTGTCTGAAGTTAAATGGTGTAAATATTGAATTTACTGTAAGTTTAACTGCATGTTTTGGATCCCAGTTAAACTAGAAGTCTTAAAGAGGCTGTACTCTTGTACTGTGAACTGGGTTAGTTGGGACCAATGTGCAAGAGTGAACATGTGCGTGTTGCAAGCACCCTACGTTAAAGATGGTTCAGGTGATTCTGGAAACAGGTAGCAACTAGCAAGATAGTCATCAAAAACACCCCTGAAGGTGCCAGGGCATGTAGCGCTTGGGGATGAGAGGTATGATTTGGGCTAGAGGCAGCAGCCATCTTGGGAAGCAACTAGATCACCAGGCATTAAAGACTGTGTTCAACCTACCATGTGCTAGTTATAATACTGTTGTCTTCCTATGGGCCCCTTCAGGTACCAGATTCTAGGTGCAATCACAAACTCTGAACCCCCTAAAGCTAGACAGATTGAAGAGATGTTGTGAAAAAAGTTTTGTAACTCAAAGACAGTCATGCTGCATTAACTGAATAATCACACGTTCCATCAGCCAAATAAAACAACATGGTTTTCACGCTGATCAACAATTTGTTTCTGTCCAAACATTTTACAGTGATTGAGGGAATTTGGTTTTAAAAGAAATGTAATAGACACGTTCTACATTAACTCCCCGTAAACAAAGCCGATGCCAGTGCATTAAGCGCACATAAAAATCTTGGCTTCTTTGACACAATTCACAATTACTGTTTGATTGCACACAAACACTGAAATGATTTTTACAAGCTTGTTACAAGGCAGGCAGCTGGGTCTAGTCTGGCCATGTAATACGTGCTCACACCAGCCGCTAGCTTCTAGTGCACATCTTGCTTGAATGCACTCTCTTTCACAACAATTACCAAGCAGATGCTTTGATGTGACTGGTGATCTGCCAAACAAGGCTAATAGTATTACAACAAGTTAGAGAAGCAACTGTGTGACCATTGGCACATATCTCCATTCTGGCTAGAAGATTTTTTTTATTGTGTAAGATGGATCCATTATAAATTACATTAGGGCAGTGTTCAAGGAGCAGACTATTTCATTGCTATTACATGTATTATGCATGATTTCATTAAATAAGTGTGTCAGACATGTTTTTTGTATTTCATATTTTTGTTATGAAGAAACAAAAACTATCTATCTATCTATCTATCTATCTATCTATCTACCTCAGATTAAAAAGTGGCGTAGTCACCCATATCCACATAATGTTTCAGCTCTACATAAAGCCTTTCTCAAGCAGTATCATGGTGTGAAGTAAATATTTAGGGCGAAAACACACAATGCAGCAGTGGCCAAACATCGGTACATGCCGCCAATGTTTTCACTCACTTTCACACAGTTAAACTTTTATAGATTATTGCCTGTTGCTCTGTTAACAGCCAAGCAGCCAACAAATACCGGCCAGCAATAATCAATAATTATTTAGCAATTTAAGGGAAAATATCAGCGCCATGGAGTATAACAATAATAGGTGTATATTGCTTAATGTTCAGGGAGCTTGAAAAAAAAAAAAAAGTTGTTCATAATTTCATAATGATACAATGAAAAAATAATAACAGAAAATAATTGCCAATAATGATCCTTGCCACGTAAGTATTATACACCTTGGAGTGATCATTATATTTACAATTAGTGTAAATAAATGTATTATTTAAATGTAATATAGACCTCGGGGGCTTCACTCCTGTTTCAGGTTATTGAATCAATAAATCCATTGCAACTCTTTGTTCTGTAACAGCTGTGGCCTATTACCACAACATGGGAGAACATGATTGCTGACAAGATCTCCTCAGTATTTTATAGGGACAGGAAGACTTAAACCTTTTATTCAGGTAACATAATAATGGTGTAACAGGAAGCAGAGGTGTGGACCCGCTGTGCCACCTAGTGTAGGAGTCCTGGTATAGGTTGCTGCTGGCCAGGGACTAGGTGGAGTAAAAGGCACCAGAGGGTACAGGCAGAGGGATAGTCTGGAACAGAGTTAAGAGACAGGTGGAGACCAACAAAGCCGTGAATAAGCCAAAGGGTCAGGGCAGGCAGCTCAGGTTCAGTAGTCCAAGATAGACTGAGGTCATATACGGGTAGGCAGCAGCACAGAATCAGGATCAGAAGCGCAGTCACAAACAAGCTGAGGTCAATCAATGATAAACCAAACATTGTGTTGTATGGAACCCTTGCAGGAACAGAAGCAACAAATTCAATATCGTTGGGCATAGTTCAGAGGCCTGAGCAGACTAATATAGGCAAAATCCGTAAGGGATTGACTCAGGAGCGCTCACAGGTGAATTGAATTGAATATGCCTTATGGGCTGCACCAGGTGCTACATAGAAGGGAATACACAGGAGCAGGGAGTGTTGAGAACCGCATGGAGGCAATCTGGGGCTGTGTTTGTTAGGAGAGAGAGCATGACAATGGGCGCAGACTGTTACAAGTGGTTGTTTATGTTTAACATTTAGGAACAATGAATGCAATTCAGACAGGAAGAACAAGCTAGATCTACTAGTTCTCATGTCTGATGTAACAAGTGGGAATAAAAAAAGAAGAATCTTGAGCTTCAGGAATATTTTGCAAACTTCTGCCTAGAACAGACCATTGACCTTAAATAATAAAAGAATTCTGATTGCTAGCTCCATTGACGCGATGAACGGACACTCTTTAGCATTTTGTCCACAAAAGATTTTCAAATTTGCACCTATATTCTGATATCAGAACATTTGACTATGTTCTTTTTCTAAATTTTTTTAGTAGTAACATCTCCAAATTCTTGCTTCACAATATTCTTGACTCAAGAACTGACTAAAAAATAGAGACCATCAAAGCAAATAATTTCTGTCATCAGATTTTACAAATAAGGTAGTTGTCAAATTTCTATTATTGAAGCCCACATTCAATATCCGCTAATCCTCCTTGGTGATCAGTAGACGTATATAAACTCAATACATGGTAAGATGCTAAAATAACATACTCAGTCTCTGGAAGTATTCTACAATATTCTGCAATTTCAATAAAACGTCAGATGTATTGTGTATATCAGAGGAATCAGCAAAATCTCTCGAGGCCTTGTGCAAGAGTACACAATGGCAGTGTTGCTAAGAGTAAAGCCCATGCCCAAAACATTTGGGTGGATTAGGTAATGATGCATGTCCTTTTGGATGGACATATAACACTGGTGTGATTGAATATTCTGATATAAGAAGCTTGCACAGATCAGCATCAATGATCTTCAGTATTTATTTACTTGTCAATAATAAATTTCAGCTCCCCAGAGTTGTTATCTGAATTCAACTGATGCTGTATCTTGCCAATATATGTGGCCACAGAGAAGGCACATTGAATAGGCCAAGATAGGCACTCATAGGGTGCCATTAAATCTGAAACATGGGGTGAAGGCAAATCTATAACACTGACTGTTTTTATTTTTTTTTCTCCAGCTGCTCAGCCTTGTGTTTAAGCAGCTGGTCATACTTGAAGATCGGGTGCCTGCAGAGCAGGGAAGCTCTTATTGTTGTAGAGCAGCACCTGGAAGTGAGCGACAGGCACCTGGTACAGCTAATCAGTGCCCAGCAGAGTGAAGGGATGCAGAGGAGGAACCACGGATCTGGCACTCTGCATGCGGGGAGAGCTGCCATAAAGCAGCAGCATCTTCTCCTGCACACTTTGTAGAGAAAAAAAAACGACTGTGAATTAAAGAAAGTTTCATCTTTTGACTTGTTCCTGAGGAGCACTTTGCCCAATTAAACATCTTCTCTATCTTCCCTACAGACAGATGGCTCATGGTTATTGCCTCTCATCAGTGACAAGCAGAGTACAGGCTGGTTAGGTGAGAGGCCATAGATGTGGGTTAGAAGGTGTACTATGTCTCCTCAAGGAAACTGCTTTTGCATGTCACCTTTCGGTGTACAGAGTCTTTTAGATCATAATTATTTTCAATTAGGGTCTAAAAGTCGCTGTATACCAAAAAGTGGCCTTCAAAGGCAGTCTTCTTAAGGAGACATAGTACCCCTTCTCACCTACATCTATTTCCTCACCTAGCCAGCCAGTGCCCCCTAACTGGTGTCTTCAGATGGGTATCTCTTCATTTTGGAGGTGATATTCTTGCTTGGCTTTAATCCCAGATCATGCCATTAGGTTTCTAGAAAAACAGGCATGATCTATAGGAGCTACCATCCAAAAGGTGGCGCTAGTGCAAGTTTTCCTTTTTCCACCAAAGAAGACTTATTTGCACACTCTTGTTATTCAAATCCCTATACACCAAAAGGTAGACTGCAAAGGAAATCTACTTAAGGAGGCGTCGTAGCCCTTTGCTTTTCTCCTCATGTTACGGAATTGAAAAGAATTCACAGAACAATCATATTTTAAAGCTGTAATGTCATTCTGAATGGCAGTAATAAAAGCTTCAATTATTGGTATAATAAGGGGTGGCACAAAGTTATTCTTGTTTGATAAGTCAAATTCCGGCATATTTAATTCTGTCTTCCTAAATGTAATCTATGGTGTGGGTTTCAGTTTTGCTTTTCAGATTTAGCTATAAAACTATAAAGCTCAATATTTTCATATATCACAAAATCACATGAAACCTTGTAGACAACTATTTCCATACAGTAATTTATGTCAAGTAGAAAAAAACAGCACATTCATATTTCAATAATCAACTGTGTACACAGGTACAGGACAAGACATCCATGGTCTTATCTTGGCTTGAGAAAGGCCCATTGAGGCCAAAACAATTGTTGCCTTTTATTATGATGCAATAATAAAAGCTACAACTTTATAGTATTTGAAGCACTAGTGCCAATAATAACTACAGACCCCAGAGTCATAAATACCCAGACCCGACCCCCTAAACTTATAGAGACCCTAGATTCCAAAATAAAAAAAAATACAAACCCCAGACTTAAAAATAGGTAGAGACTGAGAATTATATTCAATATATAAGACAAGAGAGTGCACTGTGCACTGTCCATATATATAGAAAATAAAACAGATGCTGAAAAATACACACAGCATGCAGTGCAAGAGAAATGGTACCGTACACAGTTATCTAATGTACAGAAATATGTATACAAAACAAAAGCAGATACACCCAACATACATGATAAGAGAACTGGTATTGTGCACTAATGATACACACAGCATAAGAGAAATTGTACTGAGCACTGTCAATACATACAGGACAACAGAAGTGGTGCTGTATAGTGTCTATATATCCAGGGCAAGAAAGTGATACTGTGCAGTGGATATGTATACCGAACAAAGAAGATGGTACTGTGAAGTGCTGATGCATACAGATCAAAAGTTGTACTGAGGAGATGCTGAGGATTACTTCCTGCATGCAGGACAGAAGTAGCATTGTGTAGTGTCTATATATAAAAGGAAAGAGAAGTGGTACTGTACAGTATCTGAATATACAGGTGTAAGATAAGTAGTACTGTTCAGTGTCTATGCATACAGACCAAAAGAGGTGGAACTGTGCAGTGTCTGTATATACAGAGCCAGGTAAATGGTATTGTGCAGTGTCTATATGCATAGGGCAAAAAGGTGGTACTATAAAGTGTCTGAGAATAGATATTGAGAATTACACCAGCATATCTAAAACACTTTTATAACATACATACATACATACTTTTCATTTGAAGTTAAAAATTGGTAAAAGTGATACTATCAGGCCTGGTCTTGAAGATGATAATAATAATAATAATAATACATTTTATTTATATAGTGCCAACATATTCCGCAGCACTACAATTTGTAGGGTTCAAGTACAGACAAAAAAAAATATATTACAAAAGAAACAGTCAATTCACACAATGGGACTGAGGGCCCTGCTCGCAAGAGCTTACAATCTATGAGGTAGAGGAGAAGATGATACATCAGGCATAAAATATTTTATTTCTTATAGAAGCATAAATAAGACGTGCTAGTTAAAAAAAGAGTTGTTGATAGAATATTCTATCCAAAAGTTCACTTATGTGAAGATGTACAAACAGCAAGTAGAAAAGGTGTCAAGAAAATAAACTCGATTACCCCTCAAAAGTACAATATCGAAGAAACATTATTGTTTAAAATCCTTGTTATATTAACCCATTGAAACGTTATAAACTGTGGACAAGAACATCACAGTGAATTTCTGTGAAATGCTTACTGTTACATGATGTTAATATTTTTAGTGGAACTTTGGTTGGAATTTCTACCCACTATAACCAGAGATCCATGCAAAATAATTGTCCCTACTTTATCAGTTCATGTGCACTTTTTATGTGATTTGACTTTCCTATATTTTGCAATTGTTTAAAATTGTTTGAAAATGTTTTGGCATATCTCTGTTTTTATGGTAAGAAAATGTTGTATTGGGCAGGGAAAGATACCTTGCTGTTGGACATGTACGTTCATATTTGCTTTATATATAACAATAAAGAAAAATGTAAAAATATATAATAAAAATTGACTTTGATCCTATTTTTGCATTCACCACAAGTGGAGAATTACAAGCGAGAATTTGCAGGTAAAACTTTTCCATCACTCAGAACAAGTAAATATTTTCCTAACTGTATCTGCTGTTGAGGCACCAGGCTGGACAGAATAAGCATGTTGTTTTTTTCGTCGGACACAAAGTCCGAAAAACTGTATTTACAGCGCAGAGGGTGTAAGCGCACACCCGCGCATTGCTTTAAAAACCCATTCAAATGAATGGGTTTTTAACCAATGCGTCGCTAACCTGTCGGTATCCGATGCCTATCCAGTTTCCAGAGATTTTAACTCGGATTGGCAGCGCAAGTGTGAACCCACCCTTAGGAATAATCTGATATCCTCCTGTTGCATCTTGTAGCATAAAATACAAAAGGAAGCCATCCCTCCAAAGAACAGCAATTCCCATCTGTCCCTTGTGCTGATATCTATAGAAGTGTCTCCACCTCAGTAGGCTGCTGATTATCCCATATGCAATTTATCCTTTTCTATATGTTGAATTCTCAGTTTCATCTACTTTATTATCCTTTGGATAACTCAGATTTCTTCTGGGTGATCCAGGGATTCAGAATTTCTGAATTTCATGTTATTTGGAGTAAGGGAGTGGTAGTCCTCCATTATTATGTCCCTATAGAGATCATTGTTTTTGTTTTTTTTAATACTTCTAGTCCTCCTTGGAGAGATGAACACTGACATCTTGACACCTTATAAGAACTTCTCCAGTTAACTGCTCAACAATCTTGTTAGTGAGTTCTAGAATCTTCTGCTCTTTGTTTCTCTTGTGTATCGGTTACGGAGGTGGAAGCTCCATGATTGATCTTTTGGTAATCCATCTTCTTGTTAAACTGGGATGTCTTTTGGATTTCACAAGTTTCACTGGATGTTTCATAGGTCCATATTCTCCTCCAGTGAACAGGCAAATGATATCCAGGGCAAGGATTAATATCTGCTCATTTCTTTGCTGGCTCATCATTGGAGTTGAAGATAGCCCCAGAATAAACTGTCCTTTTGGATTTTTTACAATCTCCTAAAAAAGGGAGATAGCCCCTGAACCCACAGGAAAGCAGGCAAAACCAGACTAGTAGATGGTGTAGGCAGAATGATAATTCACTGTTCATTCAGCTGATAAAGACACTTGAGGTGACAAAGATGATAGCGCAGGAGATGAGGAGGAACACTTTCTTCCCTTCATGTAGAGGTGAGTTCTGTGATATAGACATAACTGATAGGAGTGAAGATGTATAATGACTGAACAAAAGAGTACGGAAGATTACTATAACTTCTTCATCACTAAGCATTCTGTCACATCACAGGAAAATAGATGCTGTCTTTCTGAACTTCCCATCAGTCCTGTGTAGACTTGCCTTATCTGTGGGAATGTACATAGATTGCAAGCACACAATTGCACCTTCCGTGTAGAATTCAATTACGAGTTGGCCTCACTTGAGCCCAGATCTCACCATTGAAGACTGTAGGAGTTACAGAAAGAATTTTGCAAAGAGCTGGCATTTCCAATGATGCAAGATAATTCTTTGTTGAAAGTGGCTGCTGTGAATTCACAAATGAGGGTCATAGAACTCTTGTTCTTCTGATCTAGTTAGTAATTGTAAACAGTACAATTTATTGGTGGCGATGGTAATGATCGCTGAAATAGAAAGTAAGCACAGCAAGAATCCAGAAAATCATACAAGGTTTATTCGGATCCATAGAAAAAGTCCATACACCAGCACCAGCCTCCAGGTTTTGATCTTGACAAATGCTTGACAAGGTCCAAACACATAGCCCCTAAAGGCTGGTGTCAGTATAAGGACCTTTTAGAGTTCAAAATAAAGTTAGTATGTTTTATGTTGCTGTGCTGATTTTCTATTTTGGACTGTTTTGGGGTTGCCTCTGGGTCCACTTTTTGTACCTGATTCCCCCAGCAAATGAAAGCTTTGCTATGGTGAGATGACAATTGAAGTTTGCTTGTTATAAATCATTGTTGGCATATCATGTGTCTATACTATAAATGTGTAAGATGGTATCTGGGCATTCTATTTTTGCATTTTTATTACTTGTTCTATAAACTTTATTTTTCATGTTAGCCTTAGGTCAGTGTAATAGTGACCATTCCAGTGGGCTAGACTTGTATTCTTACCCCTGGTAAGATTTTGATGCTTTTCTGTTCACCTGCACATCCAGATATAGGTTTCATTTGCATAGTCAATATTTTGAAAAGTATACAGAACTAAGTGTACCCATTAAAGAGGTTTTTGCTTATTGGCATACAGTTCTACATGTCTTTATTTTGTTGGCCTGATCTGAAATATGAAATGCAATTTGGAGTCTTAATTATGTTAAGACTGAGGAGCTAAAGCTAAAATATTGCATCCGGCATTTCTTCCTCTCTCCTCCATCCTGAATTATAATGCAATTAACACCTTGGGTCAGAAGGCGTGGGAAGAGGGATGCAGGCATACAATTTCAAAATGTTAATGCTTTTAATAATTCATACTGCTACCTCCGGGTTTATTAATTACATTTATGCTTTCATTTATGTATGCACTGTGGGCATATGCCGCGGCTGCTGAGGGAGCAAACCAGCCTTTCAGCTTTCAAAGCAGCTAAACTGTTGAGCAAAGGATTTGAAGCAACACAAGGAGCAGAAAATATTAACCCTATATCCTGGTCTAGTAAATATGTGACATGTAGTTTAGTCATATATAAATATCAATAGATTTACTTTTCAGGATCCTACAGATACAAAATACTTGGAGCCTAGTCAATTAAAAAAGCACAACCTTTTGCTAATAAATAACTAAATTTAAAGGCAATGTGTTGCCAGAAAACAAATAATTTTTTTAAATTAAGTTTTATGTTAAACATATTTTAAAGAATTTTTGGAGAGGTTTTTTTAAAATGTTTCCATTATTGTCTATATTAAAGCAGTTGTCTAGGATAAACCGATCTTTCTAATCTAAGCTACCCCCCACCTACTTTCTAAATTACTTAGGTTACCAAAAATCTACATTTATCTAGATCGCTGGGGGCAGTCATGTGACTGCCCAAGGCACATTTTCTGACTTTCCAGTGATGATTTTTCAGGGGGAAACGGAACATCACCTATACTAACCCACCCCCCACCCCATAATATTTACCTGTCTTCTGGTCTGGACCTTCTGGGCACAGGATGTCACTTCTTCTGGGTATGATGTAGGTGGGGGGTTGAGTTATTTAGGAAGGGCTAGTAGTGGCTGGGCTTGCTAGGGAAACAGGGAGGGGTGTGATTGAGAAAGGGAAGGGGAGGAGGTGAGAAAGGAAGGGGGAGGGAGTGAGAGAGTGGAAGGTGGTGTGAGTCATCTCTGAGTGAAGCCCAAGGAATCATAGTAGTTGTAAGAAAACATGTAAACAAATGCAAAAGATGTCAGGAGCTCACAGAGAAACCCAGAAATCACTTAAAACAATGCTAAAGGTATTAGGTTGCACTAACAGACCATTTTTGAAAATTTAATTTTTTGCCCGGAAAAAAGCTTTAAAAAATCCTAAAAATACTGCATTTCTGACATTGTCCACTAGGCCATATAATATACTTAGATTTCCTGATTTCTGTGGGATATTTTTTAGCAGTCCTCTCACTCATCAGTGACTCAGCTATCATGTATATGTAGATAAGAAACAGACTCCACCAGTCACAATAGTTATTTTCGCGATAGGTCACAGAACATGCCTAGAAAACATTTTTATACAAGTGAATAGGGTCTGCTCAAAACCACTGTGTCTATGGCCCATGGTCCTTCTATAGCAAACAGGAAGTCACTGAGTGTTTTAGGCTTAGTGGCAAAAGTTTTTTTTTTTTAAATATAGCTATTAATTTAGAAAATTAAAAACATCACCAAAAATTCTTAAAAAATATATCTGACATAAAAAAAAGTGATTTAAACAATAGGTCATTTCCTAGGGGCTGTTTCAGGATGGCAATCCCTGTCCATATATCTATGTTCCCTGAAAAAGTCACCATGTAATTATGCAAGATGTATGCCTAAACAAGACTTTCACTGCACAAGATTTGACTCTGACCATAAGGAATGAACAGAGCTGGAGCTGTCTTCATTTTAAAAATAAATTTATGCTATAAGTACTATGAAAAGACTAAAAGAGGACCTTTCACCACTTCCACCATCTCCAGTTCTTGAGTACTCCAGTGCTCCATTGATTGGAATTTGGTGTATGCCATGCACATTTTAGTGTAATTTACTTAGTAAATCTCCCTCACTGTGTTTTTAGGATTGTGTGTGCCTTCTAGGATATATTGACTAAGTGATCTGATACAATGCACTAGGTAAATACTTTTCTAGGACTTTTATATTGATGACCTATCCTTAGGACAGACAACCAAAAGCCATGCCGATCAGCTAATAGCAGGAGCCATAGTGTACTGTGTACACTGTGTGGTGGTCAAGCTGGGGCAGTAACCTATCTTGGCCACTGTGTAATGTATGGAGCAGTATGCTTCTGGCTCTATAGGCTATGTTTTGCCAGCACTGCAACTGCTAATTTCAACTGATCGGTGTGGGTGCTGATTGGCAAAATCCTGTAAAACGTCTTTAAATTACAATCACAATCAGTCCATAATCTATAGTGTGTTTTTTTTTTTTATCTTTTTTTTTGTTATCCCTTAGGAATTACATAGCTTAAAGGAGTTGTATGAAATTAGAAATGATGGCTACTTTCTTCGAGAAATGGCACCACCATTGTCCATGGATTTATGTCTAATAGTTAAGGCAGGTGATTGACTGACATGCGAAAACATGCATTCAGCTTTCATAATAATTAGTCCTTCAGGTTCAAAGTAGTCCAAATGCCATGTTGTTTGTCTGTATGTTTCTCTTCTAATGCCTTATACAATGTAAGTTGAATGAACAATGAAAGATTATTTTTAAAAATTGGGGGAAATTTATCAAGCCCCGCACTTCAGAATTGTTGAATAAAAAAGCCATAAAGTAGAGATCTGCAACTTTTAGAGCCTACTTGCGCACATATTTTGTGATAAATTGCATTTTTACACCACTTACTCCACTTTTGAAAAGTAGGTGAGAAAGTGGGCATGGTTAGCCTGGATACAGTGCCTTGCGAAAGTATTCGGCCCCCTTGAACTTTTCAACCTTTTGCCACATTTCAGGCTTCAAACATAAGGATGTAAAATTTTAATTTTTTGGTGAAGAATCAACAACAAGTGGGACACAATTGTGAAGTGGAACGAAATTTATTGGTTATTTTAAACTTTTGTAAAAAATTTAAAACTGAAAAGTGGGGCGTGCAATATTATTCAGCCCCTTTACTTTCAGTGCAGCAAACACACTCCAGAAGTTCAGTGAGGATCTCTGAATGATCCAATGTTGTCCTAAATGACTGATGTTGATAAATATAATCCACCTGTGTGTAATCAAGTCTCCGTATAAATGCACCTGCTCTGTGATAATTTCAGGGTTCTGTTTAAAGCGCAGAGAGCATCATGAAGACCAAGGAACACACTAGGCAGGTCCGTGATACTGTTGTGGAGAAGTTTAAAGCCGGATTTGGATACAAAAAGATTTTCCAAACTTTAAACATCCCAAGGAGCACTGTGCAAGCGATCATATTGAAATGGAAGGAGTATCAGACCACTGCAAATCTAGCAAGACTCGGCTGTCCCTCTAAACTTTCATCTCAAACAAGGAGAAGACTGATCAGAGATGCAGCCAAGAGGCCCATGATCACTCTAGATGAACTGCAGAGATCTACAGCTGAGGTGGGAGAGTCTGTCCATAAGACAACAATCAGTCGTACACTGTACAAATCTGGCCTTTATGAAAGAGTGGCAAGAAGAAAGCCATTTCTCAAAGATATCCATAAAAAGTCTAGTTTAAAGTTTGCCACAAGCCACCTGGGAGGCACACCAAACATGTGGAAGAAGGTGCTCTGGTCAGATGAAACCAAAATCGAACTTTTTGGCCACAATGCAAAACGATATGTTTGGCGTAAAAGCAACACAGCTCATCACCCTGAACACACCATCCCCACTGTCAAACATGGTGGTGGCAGCATCATGGTTTGGGCCTGTTTTTCTTCAGCAGGGACAGGCAAGATGGTTAAAATTGATGGGAAGATGGATGGAGCCAAATACAGGACCATTCTGGAAGAAAACCCGTTGGAGTCTGCAAAAGACCTGAGACTGGGACGGAGATTTATCTTCCAACAAGACAATGATCCCAAGCATAAAGCAAAAACTACAAAAGAATGGTTCACAAATAAACGTATCCAGGTGATAGAATGGCCAAGTCAAAGTCCAGACCTGAATCCAATCAAGAATCTGTGGAAAGAGCTGAAAACTGCTGTTCACAAATGCTCTCCATCCAACCTCTCTGAGCTCAAGCTGTTTTCCAAGGAAGAATGGGCAAGAATTTCAGTCTCTCGATGTGCAAAACTGATAGAGACATACCCCAAGCGACTTGCAGCTGTACTCGCAGCAAAAGGTGGCACTACAAAGTATTAACTTAAGGGGGCCGAATAATTTGGCACGCCCCACTTTTCAGTTTTTTATTTTTTACAAAAGTTTAAAATATCCAATAAATTTCGTTCCACTTCACAATTGTGTCCCACTTGTTGATTCTTCACCAAAAAATTCAAATTTTATATCCTTATGTTTGAAGCCTGAAATGTGGCAAAAGTTTGAAAAGTTCATGGGGGCCGAATACTTTCGCAAGGCACTGTAGCTGTCTGCACTCCAGACTTATCAACTACAACTAAATAGCCACAAAATTGTTACAATCTTAGGCCCCTTGCACATCACTGTGTGCTATTTCAGTGGGATATCTGGATATTTCCTGGATAGCACACTGAGCCATTCATTTTTATCAGCCCATGCACATGACCGTGTATTAGACAAATCCGTGTGTGAGCTGACAGTCCGGGCTGCTAAACTCAGGCCAGGTCCTATTCATTGAATGAATGGGGCCATTCAATCACGGCCGGCAGCCTGCACACAGTAGTGTGCAAGGGGCCTGAAAGGGATTCTATCATTAAAAAAAATTGTTTTTAAACTGAAAGCATGTAGCCTTTATAAAGGCTATTCATCTCCTACCTTTACCTTGCTGGTCCTCGGCGCGGTTTTCAAATTCTTCTTCTTTTTCTCTTTATGCAAATTATGCTTAGAGAGCATACGGGGCGTTCCCCCTGTGCTCCGAGCACAGCGTGGTCATCCATTACAGCACCGCCTCTGTCTCTGCCACTTTGGGTTTGGGCAGAGCCGACTGCGCATGCGTGGGATTTTGATTCCCAAAATTACACTGACGCTGTGAAGAGGTGGAGAAATACAACGGAGGCTTCAAGATGAAGAGACAGAGGCGGTGCTGCGATGGATGACGACGCTGTGCTTGGAGCACAGGGGGAACGCCCCCTGTGCTCTCTGAGCATAATTTGCATAAAGAGAAAAAGAAGAAGAATTTGAAAATTGCGACAAGGACCAGCAAGGTAAAGGTAGGAGATGAATAGCCTTTATAAAGGCTATTCCTATATGCTTTCAGTTTAAAAACGATTTTTTCAATGATAGAATAAATAATGAATGAAAGGAAATGGCGTATAAAGTGGAGTAACATCTTAGGACAAACGTGTTAGACTTACATATGTGCCAAATTTATCAAACATCGTGCAACATTTTATAAATTTGCCACAAATTAAGGCAATGCAGAATCCAGCAAAATTGACTTTGTAAATGCTCCTCATGATAAATCTCCCCCATTGTGTTTGGATAAAAATATACAGTATGTATAGTTTACATGAGGGCTAACCAAATAGCTGTCATCCTATTCTTTTTGGATTTTGAACTGATCCAATGTAAATCCTGTATATGAAAACAAGATATTTAGGAACCAAATTATCTAGAAAAAAAAAACTGCTGTGAACAAGAAATAGAGTCTAAGGTTAATATAATATAAGACTCATTTTATCTTTGACTTGTGCTTCCATTTTGGCGTAGATGCTCGATATGTTTCCTTGTCTTGCATAGGGATCTTGTGATGCTGGCAATTACAGGCAGTTTCCAGCATTGCAGGATCTCAATGTGATGCAAGGGATCTCAGCTTCAGTCGTGGAGTAGATTACCATTCTACAGAGGAGATGCTGTACAACACCACTACGCCACCTTGGGGCAGATTTATTGATACTGTTGCTGTGAATTGGTTTGGTTCTATTTAAAAACTGATATTAATTTAAGCATATTTTACAATGTTGTGTGGCTCATGACTACCAGGGTTTTACATTTGTATAAATAAAGTTTAATCATTGTATATTGAAAAGTTCAATTCTTTTCCACTTATACGATCTCTGTTTACTGTCACTGAATGGAGACATAGATCTTGTCCAGAAAGCTCTCTTCTATTGAGTTCTACATCTGTATTGGAAGGGGTCAGGTTTTAAGTCCCTGGATATAACAAAGAATTTCCCCATTGAAATGGAAATTTGAAAAATGCTGAGGAATTGAACTATAAAGTTTATGAAAACCAAAAAAATAACTTTTCATTATATAATAATTAAAGTATTCTGTAAATCCACTTCCTAGGAAACTTCTTGGGAAATCCACTACATTGTGTAAATTGTATGTTTTACTTCTGTAATTAAAATGAGTGATTTGTGCTATTAGCTTAGTTTACTTGCAAACTGCGCAAAACTTTTATTTCAATATGGAGTATAGAGTAGGAACATTCTTGAATTACTGTAGCCCTTTACTTTCTCCTTGCTGGCATCAGTTGCAGGTACAAAAAGATAGATAAAAGCTCTAATGCTGAGCTGAGATCAGGGCTGTGGAGTCCATAGACCAAACTACCAACTCCAGCTTTGACTCTGACTCCTTCATAAACAGCTGACAGCCATGGTCAGACAGACTCAATAGAAAAGTCTGAATCAATAATAAAAGTCATGAAAAAAGCTAATGATTACATTCTTTTTAAAGTAAATATGCAACAAGCTCTGCATCTAATTATACAATATAAAAAAAATTATAATATGATTATAAATAATTAATAATTTCATTTGGAAGCTGGAGTCAGAGTATCTTTTTTCAGTCCAACTGAACCCAAAACAAGTTCCGACTCTAACTCCACAGCTCTGAGTCTGACTTCACAGCCCTGGCTGAAATGTCATTGCTTGGCTGATTAGACAGAGATTTTTCATTTTGGATGCTGGTCTACCTTGAGGATAGCAACCACAATTATTTTTACCATGCATCTTTTTTGTTATTTTTCTAGATAGACAGGTAAAAACTTGAATAGCATACCCAGACAAAACATTACAAGCTCTTTGTATATCTGTCGAGGCATTATGCTATTTAATGAAGTTCTGTTTGTTACAGCAACATCAATACTTAACTACACAGTAGTGTATCAGCTGTAGCAGGGCAAAAAGGAGGAAATAGGACTGGCATATGTAATGTGAACAAGCAGGCTTGTAATAGCGGTGACCAGTGACTGGGCTGCAACACCACTGTAGCTATTTGTCAGACAATGATAATTTCCTATTTGTGAATTAGGATGGAAAGGTCTGCACCCAAACTGCTTAACCTTGAAGGGAAAGGCTTTATAAAAGTTCCGTGATCCTCCACATGGGAGCTTAATACATTTTTTAAATTGCTATTGCTACTTCACCCATGACATTTGTCTACAGCCTATTAAATGTTTTTTCCTAGCTTGTAATGTGATGGCATACTCTTTTGTTATGTCATCTCTTTATGATTGGCATAGTCCAACATCTGGGAACCCCATCAATGGCGAAAATGATGGGGCTGCACTGCTAACTTAGTACTGCACCCCCTTCACTATTTTTTCTGCATAACTTTTCCCCATTCATCTGCTATGCAGGGAACAGATGAATGGGTCAGCTACAGTTTACTGTATAGGCAGGCGGCTGGGAGCTGTGCTAAATCAATGCTTTGGCTCATTTTTTTTCGCAATAAATTGAGGTTTCAAAAGTTAGATCCCCATGGTCGTAAAGTAATGGCATATTATATAAATCATTTTACAACACAATTATTCAGACTTGATATGTGTTTGTAGTGGGGAAAAAGGACTTAATACAAAGATGACTGTGGCATCAAATCTGTTGATTTGGATTTGTTGGGGATAGTGTAAATGGAATACTGTATCAAAATATGAACCTCACCTTACATATACCTTATTGGAGTACTAAATGTTTACCTGTACATATGGGTCAAAGTCTGTGACCAAAATAATCTGGTCTTATAAGTAAGGATTGTAATGAGAAAATGACACATATAAAGAAGTAATACCAGCAACTCCACCTTCCTCTGACTTTTAGTGAGGGGCACCAAGCAGTGGACCCACTTATGTTGTGTTCATACGACCTGAAGGCTTTTCTTCATGAGAGAATACCTTTAATTCTGGTTTAGGACTCAAGTTATCACACCTGTGTAACTGTTCCCATTAATTCATTGTAGATTGCTTGAGACTTACAGATGGATAGATCACAGAATCTATTTGCAGTTAGCATTTTCCAAGTGAGCTGCTACAAGGACAACTCCTGACCCTCGATCTTTCACAAATAGGATAGCACATTTCCAATTAAAGTAACTTACCTCTGGTCTCACAAAACCAATCCATTCTTTACACAGGCTTCCTCTACTCATACCAAGTAAACGTCCATTTATTTTCTTCTTATGGAATAGAGCTAAAAAAAGGCTAGTATCTAGTATTGCTAGTATTTATGACTGATCCTGAGAATGAAGGCTTACTTTGCCTTCACAATTTTTCTCTTCACAGCAGTGCCCAGCAAACCCAGTGTACAGAGAAGAAGGCCCCATATCAGTGAATGAGTCCAGTTGCACTTACCTGCAGAGCCAGATATTTGAGGCCACCACTTATAAGGAGATGTAGTGATAAATCAGTACTACCTCCCCTTTATTCTCAGAATTGTTGGGGGTCCCAGAGGTCAGTGATACTCCTAGTGATATTCCATCACTTTATAATGTGTGAATAATAACCTTTTAATTAAATTTTTTTAATAAGATGCACTAAAAGTAATATGGCATATTTATGACATGCCAGTATTCATATCCCCTGCACACTCCTCCTCATAAATCAGGCACACTCTCTGGAATAGAGCGAAGTTGGTGACATCACAAAGAGCTGAAGCTGCAAATCTAATAATAGCTTTCCAGGGGACACTTTATCCAGTGCAGTGAATACACTGTGATAAATTTACCCTTTCCTCATAACTCCTTTAAGGCCTTATACCTCTCTGTCAATCAAAAAGTACAAAAGTTATGGCTAATGCTGGAAAAAAATTATTTGCGTCCTGAAGGCCTTAAGAGGTTATAGTTTGATCATACTCATGTACCGAGCAGAATTCTACAGTTCTTGTCTTTAACCGATCTTTTCATCTCTCATATTGTTCTCTTCATTCTGTATCCAGTATCAAGTTCCATTGGGAAATATTTTTATTACTATTATTATTAACATTGAAAACATATAATGAAGTTTATTGATTTCCTTCAGACAAAAAGTTGAATTGGGGAAATCTGTGAATTTCTGTGAATTGCTATTTTATTGCTGAACAATACTATGTTATTAGCGACTCACAATTAGTTTACTTTGCTAAAGGCAATGGAAAGCTTTTAACCATTCTGTTCCATATCTACTCTAGATGCAATTTCACTGTAGATGCAGATAGAAAATATAAGCTATAAATGAGGAGATGATCTGCATTGTTAAGAGAATTTTCTATAATAATAAGCTATCCTTGATAAACAGATATAACTGAGTTAACCAAAACTTCTGCAATTGGTTAAACTGCTGCAGCGTGATATTTTATCACATGAATAACTTTTTCTGTCTACTTTTCAGTGGATTTTGTTGTCTTCTGTGAAAGCCAATTTCAGAAGTTCGGGTTAAGCTGCTATATCTGTAGGTCATCAATATCAGATCAGCAGGGGTCCGACACCAGGATCCCAGCTGATCAACTATTGTTAGCCATGTACAGATTTGGCATTTCTAGAGCCCTAAACAAAATTATGACTGAGAAGATTTCTAATACTGTCCCTTAATGTCCCCACACACAGTATAATGCTCCCTTAGTAACCTTTAGTTTTCTCCACAACTGACGCTGTATTCACAAGGAGGCTTTAGGAGGACTTTCGTCCCCCTTTCTACTGATCACTGCGGGACATCCAGCCACCTGACACTTATCCCCTAGGATGTGTTCTGAAGGGCACAACCCCTTTAATCATTTATACATCAATGACACATAATACACAGCTCACATAAAGTGCACAAGGTAAGTACATGTCAGTGCACAGTACAATACAGGTAGACACATACATAATGAAAAATCTAACACTATTATTATAAAGTATTACAAGGAATAGGAACCCTCCTATCCAAGGTGCTCTGACGAACATTTGGCTAAGCAATTAAAGGGACCTCACGTGCTAAGGTTTCACCACTTTACAACATCACTGTTTCTGTGGAAGCCACATGGTGTACTGTAAGAGTTCTTTCTACACCCTACTTCAATAAAGAAGGTGTAATCCTTCCTGTTCAAGTGGTTACAAAGATTGGTTGGTCAGGGGACAAACATAATAAGTAGATAATGTGCTCTGAGATTCAGGGGCGTAACTTGAGTGGGTGAAGAGGATGCAGTTGTACCCAGGACCAAGCAGCCTTATGGGGCCCATAAGGTGTCAATTCCCAATACAAGACAACCAGTACTATAAATGATACAAAATATAGTTGGGGGCCTGGTACTGATTTTGCATTAATTTCATGTAACGCTAGGTTCACACTAGTGTTGCATTTCCATTGTTCGGATCTGTTGGGGGACCCGAACAGCAGAGAGGCAGGCTGCTAAAACAGTGGTTATACACATAGCCCAGCAGACCCCATTGACTATAATGGGGTCTGTCAGCTGTAAACTGAAACCGGTAGGGGAAAAAAATTCTCTGTGTAGGACTTTTTTCTCCAGCAATTCAGCGGTCTCCAACTGAGACTGGTGCAGATGTGAACGTATCCTTACAGTTCTGCTGAGACTCATCATATATTTATAATAATGAAACTATATAGCAGTACTAGGTTGCCAATATAACCAATCTGGTTATGTCACCTTCCAGAATTCATGGTGATATAAAGTTAAAGGGGCTGTTTCTTAGGATGTAAGAGATGGATGCTTCCCATCCATGCATTATATCACCAATGCATAATGCTGTATTCCCCTTTATATATACCTTTATTTCCCTTTACTGTATATATACCTTGCAGCTACAGCACATGATATAAGTGACCAGATACTGCTTCCTTTGGTGATAACAACTGAAAGCAGAGTTAGAACTGCTCAATGATTTTTTTTTTTTTTGGCTGTTTATTTTATATAACATCTCTACAAAATTAAAATTAACAATAACTTATTCAATCCTTGTTTACCTGTATGGTTATAGAAATTATTTTTCTATGCAGTTCATATAGGTCCTATTTGCAACACTAAACAAGCTTGAGTGGCTTTCTAGGGCCCATTGTTTTTTCATTCTTTTTTCCATTGTTCCTGAATACTCATTTTTCTGTTGCAAATTTGCTTCTAATCGACTGTTGTACATACTCTCCTTGGATTGAATTGATAACTAGAGTATAGATACTATATATACAGTGGGGAAAAAAAAGTATTTAGTCAGCCACCAATTGTGCAAGTTCTCCCACTTCAAAAGATGAGAGAGGCCTGTAATTGACATCATAGGTAGACCTCAACTATGAGAGACAAAATGAGAAAACAAATCCAGAAAAATCACATTGTCTGATTTTTAAAGAATTTATGTGCAAATTATGGTGGAAAATAAGTATTTGGTCAATAGCAAAAGTTCATCTCAATACTTTGTTACTGTATATATCCTTTGTTGGCAATGACAGAGGTCAAACGTTTTCTGTAAGTCTTCACAAAATTGGCACACACCGTTGCTGGTATGTTGGCCCTTTCCTCCATGCAGATTTCCTCTAGAGCAGTGATGTTTTGGGGCTGTTGCTGGGCAACACGGACTTTCAATTCCCTCCAAAGGTTTTTTATGTAGTTGAGATCTGGAGATTGGCTAGGCCACTCCAGGACCTTGAAATGCTTCTTAAGAAGCCACTCCTTCGTGCTTGGGATCATTGTCATGCTGAAAGACCCAGCCACGTTTCATCTTCAATGCCCTTGCTGATGAAAGGAGGTTTGCACTCAAAATCTCATGATACATGGCCCCATTCATTCTTTCATGTACACGGATCAGTCGTCCTGGTCCCTTTGCAGAGAAACAGCCCCAAAGCATTATGTTGCCACCCCCATGCTTCACAGTAGGTATGGTGTTCTTTGGATGCAACTCAGCATTCACTCTCCTTCAAACACGAGTTGTGTTTCTACCAAACAGTTCTACTTTGGTTTCATCTGACCATATGACATTCTCCCAATACTCTTCTGGAACATCCAAATGCTCTCTAGCAAACTTCAGATGGGCCCAGATATGTACTGGCTTAAGCAGGGGGACACGTCTGGCACTGTAGGATCTGAGTCCCTGGCGGCGTAGTGTGTTACTGACGGTAGCCTTTGTTACGTTAGGCCCAGCTTTCTGCAGGTCATTCACTAGGTCCCCCCATGTGGTTCTGGGATTTTTACTCACCGTTCTTGTGATCATTTTGACCCCACAGGTTGCATGAAGCCCCTGATCGAGGGAGATTATCAGTGGTCTTGAATGTCTTCCATTTTCTAATTATTGCTCCCACAGTTGACTTCTTCACACCAAGCTGCTTGCCTATTGCAGATTCAGTCTTCCCAGCCTGGTGCAGGTCTACAATTTTGTTTCTGGTGTCCTTCCACAGCTCTTTGGTCTTCACCATAGTGGAGTTTGGAGTGTGACTATTTGAGGTTGTGGACAGGTGTCTTTTATACCGATAACAATTTCAAACAGGTGCCATTAATACAGGTAATGAGTGGAGGACAGAGGAGCCTCTTAAAGAAGAAGTTACAGGTCTGTGAGAGTCAGAAATCTTGCTTGTTTGTAGGTGACCAAATACTTATTTTCCACAATAATTTGCAAATAAATTCTTAAAAAATCAGACAATGTGATTTTCTAGATATGTTATCTCATTTTGTCTCTCATAGTTGATGTCTACCTAGGATGTCAGTTACAGGCCTCTCTCATCTTTCTAAGTAGGAGAACTTGCACAATTGGTGGCTGACTAAATACTTTTTTTCCCCACTGTAACACCTCCAGTCAGCAGGAGGGTCTGATATTCAGTGCCTGCATACATCAATTGCAGGGAGGTTCGGGAAAGGATGCACGTTCATGTTTTGAAGCCAAAACCAGGAGTGAATTTCAAAAAAGAGAAGTAGCATCTATAACCTATAAATATAGGTTCTTATTCTTTCTGGACAAAAACCTCATGAGAAAAAAGACATGAGCTTTGTGTCCTTACCCTTACTCTATGGCAGTATCAGTAAAGTCTAAATATTGTTTTGTCCTATGTAGGAAGTTTAATAAGGCAGGAACTTGGGTCTGATATTTGTGAGCAATACATATAGGACTTGCTATGATGGTAACTAGTATCATTTTACCAATTATTATTATCATTATTGTTTATTTATATAGCACCATTAATTCCATGGTGCTTTACATTTGAGGCTTTACATATGGTACACAAGATATACAAAACAAACACAATACTAACAGTGACCAACTGGGAGATTATGAGGGCGTGGACTAGCATCTTTATAGTTTCAGGGGTGAGGAAGGAGCAGATTCAATGGATGTTCTTGAGTTAGAGGCGGCAGGAGGTGTTGAGGGTTTGAATATGTGGCTTGAAGGATAGGTCATCCTTGAAGGATAGGTCATCCTACCCATGGGACTGGGGTGAGTGTGGTTCCATTAACTTTGATAGATGGGTCAGGTAGAGGGGCCGTGTGAGGAGGGGTGAAGATGATGGACTCCTTTTTCTCCATGTTGAGTTTGAGAAAGTGGGAGGAGAGAAAGGATGCTACGGCTGCTAGACATTCTGGGACTCTGGAAACCATGAGATTCTATGAGTTGGCCAAGGCAGCAGGTGTAGATGGAGAACAGAAGGGGTCCTAGGATGAAGCCTTGTGGGACACCTACAGAAAGAGGGCGTGGTGAGGAGGTGGTGTGCGAGTGGCAGACAATGTGCGGTTGGTGAGGTATGAGGAGATCCAGGAAAGGATCAGATCTGAGATGCCAAGGGATGAGAGCGCTTCTATGAGGAGGGAATGGTTGACTGTGTCAGAGGCATAGGAGAGGTTAAGGAGGAAGAGGACAGAGTGGTGACACTTGGCTTCGTCAGTTAGAAGGTCGTTAGTGACTTTGGTTAGGACAGTTTCTGTGGAGTGATGGGGTCTGAAGCCTGACTGTAGTCTGTCAAAGAGCACGTTGGAGGAGAGATAGGAGGATAGTTCAGAGTGGGCGTGTTATTCAAGAAATTTAGAGGCGTACGGGAGCAGTGAGATGGGGTAATAGTTGGCTGAAGAGGACGGGTTGAGGGAGGATTTCTTAAGTATAGGTGTGACGGTAGCATGTTTGAAGGCAAAAGGGAAGGATCCATTGGTCAGGGATAGGTTGAGGAGATGGGTTAGGGCAGGACTAATGACTTCAGTGAGTTTGGGGATGAGATGTGACTGGATTGGGTCAAGCGTGCAGGAGGTGAGGTGAGTTTTAGAGATTAGGGTGGAGAGCTTTTCATCGGTGATGGTGGAGAAACAGTTTAAAGATGAAGAGCATCGAGCAGTTGGGTAGAGTGGTTGTTGGGGGTGTAGGGTGAGACTGTCTCTGATGGTGTCAATTTTGCTTTTGAAATAAGAGGCAAAGTCATCAGCTGAGATAAGTGATATTGGAGGGCACGCAGGAGAACGGAGTTGAAGGTGGTGAATAGCTGTTTGGGGTTGCGGGATAGGGCAGATATGAGTGTGGTGAAGTAGACTTGTTTTGCAGAGGTGAGTGTAATCTTAAATGTGAATACTGCCTCTTGTCCTCCTGGGCCTCTTCTTCCAGAGGCGTTCTGCAACCCGTGAGGCACGTCTCAGTTTTTTAGTCAGGTCAGTGTGCCAGGGCTGCCTATTGATCAGTCGGGCTCTGGTGTTAATGAAGGGGGCCACAGAGTCAAGGGCTGAAGTAATGGTGGTATTGTAGACGTCAGTGGCGGCATTTACGTCCTGGAGTGAGGTTATATCAGTGAGCGGTAGGAGAGAGTCTGAGAGTGGGTGGATGTCAAGGCCGAATAATATTGCACGCCCCACTTTTCAGCTTTTTATTTTTTACAAAAGTTTAAAATAGCCAATAAATTTCGTTCCACTTCACAATTGTGTCCCACTTGTTGTTGATTCTTCACCAAAAAATTTAAATTTTATATCTTTATGTTTGAAGCCTGAAATGTGGCAAAAGGTTGAAAAGTTCAAGGGGGGCCGAATACTTTCACAAGGCACTGTATATTAGGTTTTCTAAACTGGACAACCCCTTTAATTCCCTTGTGGTGGCGCTATAGCAGGGCATTGTGTGATTAGTTTATCGTCTGCTATCCTTTATAACAAAATGGTATTGTTGATTCTTTTAAGCTTCACCCATAATTGTAATATATTTATTGGCGGTACATTCCTATTGTTTTGTGAGTGGTAAAATCAATTCACAACTACAGACTTACTTATCTTATTTCTAACGTAATACAGATCTGTATACTGCAGTATTTTATATCATTAAAGGCAAACTTACACAATACTCAATACAAACAACTCCATGACAAATTCCCTTCTGCCTGAATGTAATCATTCTTGTCAGTATGAGAAACAGTTACTATATAGACAGGAGATGGATAGATAGATAGATAGATAGATAGATAGAAAGATAGATCGATCGATCGATCCCCTTGTTGCTCTAGGTTTCTAAGCCCCTTTAAAACAATAAGTAAAAAGTGTTAAAGGAAAGTGCTTTGAAGCACCTAGCAGGAACCTCCTGCTTACTAAGCAGCCCGGGTGCTCCCCATGTGGCTCTCCCATCCTGTATTACATCAAGCAGAGTGATTAATTATACTGTGCTTTCTAATTAGTTAAAATCCTGGGAATTCCTGAGCCAGAATTCAGATAGGATGTCTACATTATAAATTCTTAACCCCTTGTGTCAAAGGATCATTTTAGTTTTAGTAAGAACAAATCTGTATTATCCTTTTGTCATATAAAATTATTGATTTATTGTTTATCATCATTGGTTATATTCTATGCTGTACATTGTATGTCAATACACATTAGCTCCAGAAGAGCCTGTTAAGCATATAGACCGCACAGCTCCATACCAAGAAGCCATACTCTTTCTGTGCACTTCCATACAGCTACCATGTTTGTGGCCATCAGCCCTTATATGGAACATGGATAAAACCCCACCTAAGGAGGAACCTTTCATACTTCGTAACAAATACTGAACATTACTTTTTTTCCCTTGCACTATGCAACCTGCCTCTAATAGGCTACAGTATACAATACTTAAAAAATCTACAGCAGTTATTGTAAGTTCTGCCTTTTATATTGAGGGCTTGTCTATACCTGCTCGGATAATGGTGGTTCAAAACCTGTTTAAGGCCGAGGCCCCATGTTGCAAAAATGCAGCGTTTTGGCCGGGGCAGAAATGCCGCAGTAATAAATGCTGCCTTTTACATTACCTGCAAAGTGGATGGCATTCTGGCTAATCCCATCCAAACATTGCAAAAAAAAAAATCCGAAGCATGTCCATTATACCTATGGAAACGCTGGTGTTTTCTGTATAGGCGTAATAAAGGCAAAAAGTTCACAGAGGAAAACTGCGGACTTTCTGTGAAAAATGATGTGGAAAAAAACGTGATGCATGTGCGCCACAGTCTTTTCCGCGGCTTTTTTTGCTTGTGGCTCACTACGTGAGGCTCCAGTTACATGGTTTCTGAAAAGATTGCATGCTCTTACCCAACTTAAAGAAATACTAAATTCAGAAAATACACAGAAAACAAATCCCAGCACTTTGTCCATTAATATTCACCTCTCCTTTACTTCTATTTTGTCCTCATATTACAGTTAAAATGAGAAATATATAAAGAAATCTGTGTACTGTATATCTCAAAAGATTAGTCATGTCTCCCTCTTCCTGTACAGACTGTAATAAAAGTGGCTGCCGTGCCCTGTCTACAGTAGGACAACAGGATTGCTAAGTCACACCCCCTTGACTTAGCCAGAATCCTCTGAGAAAGTCTTCATCAAAAAGTGGAGCAGACTAGCCGGAGATATTCTCTGCAGGGTTTCTATAAGACTGTTTGCATCAAAAACATAGGGATCATGCTGAAAACTGACAAACAGTGAGGGCAAAAATATTTCTTGTTTTTAGCACTTATATCTAGGTTTAGTGTTTCTTTAAGCTTGCATGCACATGGACGTATTCAGGGCCATTTTAACACATTGGTGGGTCCAGTGCAAAGATTTCATAAGTGGGCTCCCCTATCACCACCACTTAGAATATAATATAATGTCCCCAGCAAGCTACACCCACAGTTTATTGTCCCCCTCCAGCTATCCCCACAGTTTATTGTCCCCCTCCAGCTGCCCACACTGCATAATGTCTCCCTCCAAGTGCACCCACAGTATAATATCCTCTTCCAACTATCCCCACAGTTTAATGTCCCCTTCTATCTGCCCACACAGCATAATGTCTCCGTCCATCTGTCCCCACAGCATAATGTCCCCCTCCGAGTGCACCCACAGTATAATGCCCCTCTCCAGCTGCCCTGACAGTTTAATGTCCCCATCCAGCTGTCCTCAGTTTAATGTCCCCCTTTAGCTGCCCCACAGTTTAAAATCCCCTTGCAGTGTCCTCCACAATAATATGTCCCTCTCCTACCAAACAAAAAAAAAAAAAATCACTAATACTCACCTTTCTTCGCTCCTCTGCTGTTCTGGTCCGGTCTTCAGGGAGCTGCAGGCGCGATATAAGTGATGTCGTCACATCACGCCTGCAGCTTCCGGGGAAAAGAGGGGATGAATGGTAAGCAGGGAGCGGATGGGTCCCTGCTTCATCATTGTATGTGACTTCGGCATATTAGGACACCGATGAGCTGAAGTTGGGGCAGCCCAGAACAGTGGGACAGCAAATGCAGGACTGTCCTAAGTGGGCTCCTGTCACCATAGGGCCGAGTGCAAGTGCACCGTTGACCGTAAGGTTAAAGCGGCCCTGGCTGTATTATGGTTCGGTTTTGTACAGTAATATAATACGGCTGTCACACTTGATTATGAAGCCTTTATTGTACCTGTATGAAAACATTTGTGAAAAAATATGAAAAAAAATCTGGGATGCTCTTTTGGTTTTCGTACATAATCATTAGTTCTAGATAAAAACATGCCTACACATATGTAATCCATGAAGGCTATGTGTCTCTATAATAAGAATTCAAGGATGTTACAAACACTTACAGATACCAACCCTAAGATACAGAACTGGTATATCAGATCATGGAGTCCATATGGCTATGTAGTGTGTTATTGTATGCCACCTTATGGTGCCTCTATATAGCATTATACTGCATGGTTACAACTTTTTATTCTTTATTTATTTCATAGGCTCAGAAAGCCTCATAAAGAAAAAAAATAAGGAGGTGCAGTTGGGCCCCTAGACTGCTATTGCTGTTCTAGATAACTTGGAGCCATACGGAGCAATAATTCTGTATGCTCATGTACATAAGCCCTAATTGTGAGGTATGGGTTGGGTTCCTCTTAAACATTTATACACAAAATACTTGCCATGTCCCAGTACCAAGCTCTGTTGAAATCCTCAAAGCCTGCTGCGATCCATTTATAAATTATAGGTCTTGTGTGATGAAGACCCCCTATTCATCCTGTATAATAATTACGGAGAGAATGTATGCTTTTCCTGTAGCACAGTACATTTCATTTGCATTCTCCTGCAAGCTATGATTTTTCCTTCTAAGAACTATAATAATCTAGTCCATTCAGGAAAATGATAATGTTTCCTTGTGACTGTAATAACCAAGCACTGAGATCTGACAAGTATACTCTCCAATTCCGATTTTTCTTTTATTCCCGGAATTTTAAACTATAATTATTTTTATTTGTGTTTTTCTATTACTGTGAAGAAGGTTAGATGATTTCTGCAGGTGCACATACATACTGGCAGATAGTTGGTACTAAATTTAAAGATGTCTCGCTGTAGCTCTAGCTATGGGTCTTTGAAATGCTGTGTGCTAAGTGAGAGGTGTGCCCTGCAAAGCTTAATACCAATGGCTTCATGACCTAGTCTTGTCTCAGTTACTTGTTAGGCAGTTACACTATATGGTTATAATATCCGTGAAAAATGCCAATGTTGTTTTGTTGAAGCCCGTTGAAAGGGCTTATTCACATGACAAAAACCAACAAATGTCTATGGGTCTATCTTTATGTCCGTCAAAATGGACAAAGGTAGAACATTTCATTTTTTTGATGGCCATGAAAGATGGTCTGCCAAAAAAACAGACATGTAAATAAACCCATAGACACTCATGATTTTAAAAAATGCTGTGGCCATGTGAATAAAAATACATTTATTGACTGACTGCTTGTTCACTGCTGCAGTGCTGCACTGCCTCTTCCACAGTTTAATGCTCCACAGTGGCCCCACACAGTATAATATGCTCCCAATAGCTCCCTCCCCCCAATATAATATGCACTGGAAGCTTCAGGTGAACTACACAAAATTTGTTTTGATGAATATTTGTGAGGTTTGGCCCCTCCGGTTTGTTTTGGTGCTATTATTATACTCCATCATACGCCGTTGCGCCCCACGTGACAGCTGGGGATCAATTACAGGCACAGTGCCCCCTGGGAAGCGTAACTTCAGTCACAGGCAAGATAAGACCAAACAGTGGACCGACGTAAGCCTAGGAGAGATGAGTATTTGTTATGTTTTATCACCTTCCCTGGTCACACTTCTATTGGAACGGGGCCTGGTGGCATGTACATACTGTACATCACATAACGCTGGGCCCCTTTCCATTAACGAGATGTATGGTGGTTGGGAAACCAGGCTTTCCCTGACTGCTATCATGATGCTGCAGGGTCCCAACCATCTCCAGCTAGTCTTGGACCCCCTACCCCTCTGAGCCTGGTCGCAGTCGCATCCCTAGGAACCGCAATCGTTATACCCATAGATGCGGTAAACTTAAATCTGAATGATCTGTTTTTGGGCAATTGAGGCTTCTTGTGCTCCTGAAGTTGTTAAAGCATTAGAAGTGCTGGGGACAAAGGTTGCAGCACAGCTCCACTCCCTGTCCAGCTACTAGGCATCAGAAGAAGGCGATCAGGGAGCAGGGAAGCACAGCAGCCACAATTGGCCAGAGAACACATTCCCTATCAGAGGGTGAACGAGCTCAGTAGAAGGGTAGCCATAGCTCTTAGTCTCCCCAGTCTCATGATCTGACTGACGGCAGATGTGAGTCTGCTAGTCAGTTGGAAAACCCAAATGGCCAGTGAAGCCTTTGCAGTTGTATCAGTGACTTGCCATATGCGTTGAAGGCAATCGTTCCAAGAATGTGTGGATGGGAGAAGGAGGGAGATTGCCATATATAAAATGAAGGGAAGAGGGGATGCTCAAGATTACAGGGGTATCTAAAGCTTTTTTTTTTTTACATGGATCTGGTTTGTTTGTGCCTGGGGAATTGGGCTTAAAGATTATGCCATGAAAAGTACTTAATCTCTATCCATATGATAAGACTGCAGCCAGGCTGAATGTGCGCATGACTGACTGCGGTCAGGCAGAATGTGCAGTGGAGAAAAGGACCCCTGTTTGTGGTGCAGGTCTCCGCGATCCCAACAATCAGGTGTTTATATGTTATCCTATGGATAGAGTATAAACACTTTTTGTGGCATTATCCCTTTAAGGCTAGTCACTAGTGGCACTGCATGTCTGGGGGAGGCAGGTAGGGTAATATAAGAAAAACAATCTGCTGTAGTATATTTACTGAGAAATCATGGAAAGACTACTATCTTTTATGTGTGCACAGAGGTGATGGGGTCATAGTTGGGCACTGTTATTCTTGTCTACCTTAGGCTAGGTTCACATCTGCGCTGGTGTCTCCATAGGAGACTCATCCGCAGAAACTGCCGAAAATCATCGGAGAGATAAGTCATGCACGGAGGACTTTTCTCTCTGCCAATTTCAGTATAAAAACAGTGGTAACCCGGCGGACCCCATAATAGTCTATAGGATCTGTGGGTGTCTATGGGTAACCGCTGTTTTAGCAGTCCGCCTCTCCATCATTCGGGTCCCTCAGCAGACCTGAACGACAGTGAGTCCAGCGCTAGTACAACTCAAACTTAGACACCAAATTACCTTGCTCTGGCTCTGTCTGTAAGTCCTATTATTGTGAAGTGGAAGCAACTCGGGGTAACAACAGGTCAGCCATAATTTGGTAGACTACTTAAATTCATACAGAAGCTTCCAGCCTAAGATCACAAATATAGTGCCCGTCCTCAGCTGCAGTGATGTAAAACAAATCACTACTGGACCCTGCAGTGGAAATGATCTGTAAATTTGGTGGATGAGTGGGTGTCTTACATTGTTTGGCCTAAGCCTCTTATTTTCTTTGAAGGGTAAAATGTGTGATAGCATACCATGTCTATAAACTGCCATTTGGTGGGTTTGGTGTGGAGGACTTGAGATGCTTGCACAGAGCCCTGACTTCAACCCCATCAAACATTTTTGGATGAATTGGAATACCAATTATGAGCCAGACCTTCTTGCCCAACAGTGTCCTTACAAATGCTCCTCTGACTAAATGGACACAAATTCCCACAGACCCACTCCAAAATCTTGTGGAAAGTATTCATAAAAGAGTGGAGACTGTTTGTCACATTAGGGGGCCTAATACCAAGTTAACTCTAATGGTTTTGTAATTGGATGGCCTACCATTCCTTGAGTCATATAATGTAGAAGGTCAGGTGTCCACAACCTTTGGCTATTTAATGTTTGGTATTATTTTTGGAGAAAAAAAAAAAACATTTTTCTTAAACCACCTCTTAGGCCTCATGCACACAACTTTAGTTATTTGCAGGTTTGTGGAAAATGGAACAGATGGCACACAGATGGCATCCATGTGCAGTACATGTTTTGAGATAGTCTATCCATCGAATAGATGGACTAAGCCACAAAAATGGACAGGAATAGGAGCTGGTCCATGTTTTGTGGTCCTACAGCACCCATACTGCTATCTGCTATTATGGATCAGTGATAACAGAATCACTAACCACCATAAGGTGCATGTAAAGTAGCATCTGAAATGTACAGTTCTGTTAAGGGTTGAAATGTCATGTATAATGTATTCTAGATACAAGGTAATGTTCTGTAGTTGAACACTGTACAAATATGGAATTCAAATGTAAAATACAAAATACATTATATTCTGGAATCTCCAGTCCTGACCTGACAACAGTGTAATGTTACTAATCTCCTTCTGTGGTGGCATCTTAAAGGGGTTACTGGAGACTGAAAATGAATGACTTATCTTCAGGATAGGTTGTTAACTTGAATTTGATGGGAGTCTGACACACGGGCCCTTCGCTGATTCGGTGATTTTAGTACAGTGTATGGAGCAAGAAGTCATATGATGTGCAGTTGGCGAGTGTCACTATTTTAGCCCAGCTTTCATCAGTCTGCATCTAGCTCTGTACCCTATGCTCTGAGCAGCTGATTGGGATGGGGGGTGGGAGTGGAGTATTGGACCCCCACCGAACTCAAATTAATGACTTATAGGATAGGTCATTATTGCTGGCCTCAGACAACTCCTTTAATTCAGTACTTCAGTAAGAAAACATACATCTAATCCAGCATGTGCAGCATCTAATAGCAGTGCAAGTTAAAAGTACCTTGTGAAAATCTAAACCTCTTTTCTAAACTAATCTTTCCATTGATTCTACCTCCTGCTAATCTGACTAATGATTTCTAAGAGCAGGATGGTTGGCTAATTAATTTCCAGTGCTGGAAACCATGATAAGCAAAGCAGCTCATGAGCAAAGACTAAACAGATCTATAGTGCAAACATATTGTTTCATTCTAGTAAACTTTTATATAATCCAATAATACAAGGTTTCTTTAAAAGGAGAGTATTTAGTGTGACTATTCATATGTTAGTATAATACACATTTACCATCTTATTTACAACCATATTCAGACTGGGTTTTGAGTGTACAAAGATTACAGTGGACCATACAAGAATCATAATTGGGTCAACTTCTAGGTTGTCTTAACACCACTATCCACCCCTTCATAATGAACAGCATGAAGGACCCAATAATTTTCAACCCCCTACTGACCCAAAGAAAGTAGAGGAGGAAAGCAGAACCGTTTTTTTTTTATCCCCTTTTAGCTAAAATGAATCTCAGTTGAGTCTCTCCTTTCCGATATAACATGAGGCATGGAGAGATAGCCCTGCCTGCTGGGATTTAATCTATGTTTGCCACAGCAACTATAATACTCAGCATGCAGGAGCCATGCACAATATCATATTGGGTGAACTGAGGAGGAGGTACACTTTAATGTTAAATGTTCCTGAAAAAGAAGAGTCTTGTTCAAATTCTTCCACTCAGATTTCACAAATAACTTTTGCATACACTAATTTGTCAAGGACTTTTATCACCATAACGTTGGGAGGACTCTATTCTCAATATCATGTTGTAGAACTAAGAGTTTCCCACACTGGTGCAAAAGGAATAAGCTAAAACAAAGTTCAATGTTCCACCTGCTAGTAACATTTTAATGGGAAGCATAAGTCTGGTGTAGAACCATACCATGATTTTTACAATGTCTCAGCTGATCTGAAATCCAGAGGCGTATACATTGCATTAATCCCACAGATTCATCTGCGGTGATCTCTGACTTCTGCCATAAAAATTCAATGTACAGTAGAAACCTTCTGACAGAAAGTTGTCCTGCTGATATTACTTCCAGAGGCAGCATAGAATTCAGTAGTGAGGGTCTGATAAAAGATTATTTTTTCATGCACTTCTAACATCAGCAATTTGTATTCCTATTCTGTGGACATGTAGGATTTAACTTTATGGCTTAGAAATACCATAACCTGACATTTTCAGCACAGATTAATATACTGTTAATGATTTGCTTAGGATATTATGTAGTTGAATGTTTAGTTGTGTGCAAGTTAGGATGTGTATATAAGTCTAACCATAACCAAGTAAAGGGCCATCTACATAGTATTGACCTTATAGAGAATATTTACTATTTTGATTATAGTTAAAAATTATTCTTTTTTGTTCTCTTTTAGTAAAGTTACATGCTTAACAATGGTGCACATCATAGCAGAAAAGTATAACATAATGTGATAAGAACATGGGTCCTGAAAGTACAATGAAAGGCAGTGTAGCCCCATAGTAGAAATGATGACAGTGGTTGTACTGGATGTTTATATTTTATATCAGGCTTGCTTTTAAGATTAACAATATCACAAAATTATAGATAAGAACCAGTAGCTCTCACAAATTTGTGGCTAGTTAGTTTAACCTTCTGGTTTAGAAATACTATCCTGGATTATGAAATTTGCCGTAGACATAATTCAGATGGCTGTAACCTCGCCACATTTAACATCCATATCCCTATGGTCAGTATACCTACAGTTGGGCCTAATCATTACCTAATCATCACCTTAATCATTAGAGTGTTATGATAGTGTATCTGGAGCAAATATCAGAAATTGCAGGAACTGGCTGACAACAGAGAGCAGTATAAGTAGCTGTTTAAATCTCAGTGCTGAGAAATAGATCCCTAGCACCAAAATGCCTTCACCAGCACCAGACACAAATCCAGATGGACTTCTGCTGAATTTGGGGTACAAGTTATCAACACAGAAACTGGTATAAGAAACAAACGCTCCACAAACTGAACCCACGATAAACTTACAGGGAAGATCAAAACCAGGAGGATGAATCAGGACAGTGAACATGTCCAAGCCAAAAGTCAGTCTAAGAGGTAAAAATCAAAAGACAAGTGGATTTCCAGTAACAAGCCAAAAGTTAGTCCAAGAGGTAATGTTAGAGCCAAAATCAGATTACGAATTGATTTCCAGTAACAAGTGTGGAGGAGGTAGCTCAGTAGCAGTACAGGTACGGACCCAAACAGTCAGAGACAGGGACACAAAGCTCTGGTGCAACAGGTCTATTTAAAAAAACAGCAAAAATAAACCTTACGTCAGGTGAAAACAGGCAAAGTAAAATTCCGGCACAAAAACAAACAAACTCCTGCTCGTCTGAGCTTCTAGCTAAACAGTTGTCAACCTCACTATCCCTGTGGCTTGCTCCAGCCACCCGAACCAGACAGGACAGTACAGCAACTCAGGGCAGTACAGCAACTCAGGGCAGTACAGCAACTCAGGACAGACCCAGAGCGGCTCCTCTCACTCCCCAGGATTTGCCCTTGAAGTGCAGGCTCTGTAGGCCTATATGGGCCAGTAATGAGCCCAGGACTCACACCTACTCCAAAACCCGCCCTGGACCAGCCACATGACCAAAAGCCAGGGGATGATATATCGCAACTCCAGCACTCTGCGAGTCACCTTCTCACACAAGCCAAAAGTCAATATAGAGTAATCCAGCACAAACGATCAGGATATGGAAGCTACACCAGATACAACCGAATAGCAGGCACCTGAATGAGTGAATGAGCAGGAACAGAGTTTAAATATCCCTCCTCGGCTGCTAATTGGATCAGCGTAGGAGAGGCCTCTGAAGACTTCAGAAGCTTCACAGGTTGGCATGGAAATTTTAAAGCAACAGCAGTTAAACTGAGATTCTTGATACAGAGTCAGGGAATTTCATGATTATTTAGTATGCTTCCACACAAAACTCTGATTACATGCCGAGCCACTGGTGTGTTAGTAATTGATTATTGTCTGCTCCTTGTTCCTGGAATGCCACCGAATAGCCAGTAACAAGGAGCAGGAAATAATCGATGTTTCACTGTATTTAGTGAAAATACTGGGGTCTCGGCATGCTGCCAGAGTCGTTGTGTGTAGAGCTGTAAGGGCATGGGCAAGGAGTTAGTGTCATGTTAACATGCATATGTAATGTTGCTTAATCCTGATGTTTTGTATTCATTTATATGCTAAAATTTGTTTCTTCTCTATAGACCTAGTGTTCTAGGAGATTGAAATGAGAATGGAAAATGCTTTTCCAGCCTCAGACTAGAGGTGCAGTGAGTAAAACTGTTAATGTTCTGGGGATGCTATTCCCTGGAAATCATTAGTGACAACTTCAGTGTAGCTCATCAGGCCCACTACTATCTAGGGGATGCTTGCAACACAGTTGGGCAGCAACTTGTTGATAAATTGAGGAAGCTGGGTCTAAAATAGCAGAGAGAGTGACACTGACAGTTAAAATCTGATGCAAAACAGTTGTTACTCAGCCATCCAAAAACAGAACAGATGCAAAATGGATGCAAAACTGCCATCAAAAGCGGACAATAATGTCTGTTGTCTGCATAAGGTCTAAAGTGGTGCAGAATTTCCACACGTAAATTTCCCACCCAAAAACTGCCATATTTCAATCCCATGTGGACAAAATGTAAGGTCAGGGTCACATATCCTCCCTCCTCCACATGCTGCAATTTAAACCCACAGTGCAAAGTGACCTCTCAGCATGTCATTTATTACAGTTTCATTTATTTTGGGTATTTTTTGCCATGGCAGTTTGCAGGAACACGTAAACAGAAATTCTTCAGCATGTTCGTCCCGTGGGTCTCCAGCCTAAAGCAAGATTTTGGTGATAGCTTAAGATATTGTAGAAAATCTTACATTATCTTTGTAACAGAGTTATAAGATGCAGCTCCCTTTGTCATTTATGTACAAAGGAGCCTTTTTTTGTCTTTTTTTGATAGAGCCATTTCAAAATGTTATGTGGCGTTCACACTAACATTAATAGTGTTATTTGCTAGCATCCGTTACAAAATGTTAACAACGTACTCTAACAGATCCGTCATAAATCTGTTAAAAATCCCATTAATTTCAATGGGATTTGATCTGTTGTCCGTTAGTGCTAATATCACCAAATTCATCACATGCCTATTATTTTAGTGGACATAATAAAACAGGGTTCAGAACGTTTCTGTCCATATAAAATAACAGACCTATGACAGACGTTGAGTGTCCATTATTTTTTAATTAATGTCTATGGCTAACGGACGGTAGTCAGTCATACTGTCCGCTATGACTGTCCTTTTTTTTTTTTTTTTTGCATATGCTCAGAAAATAGAACAAAAAAAGGAAAAAAAAACAGACAGTATAAAAACAAACAATATAATAAAAACAATAACATATAATAACTGATGTTAGTGTTTGTGAAAGGTTAGTGAATGGTAGTTTGAACGCCCCCTTAGAATTGAAAACAAGTGAGGTTATATTTATCAAGTAAATAAGTAAATACAAAATAAAGAGCATCCATATCTAGTAATAAAAACAAAGTGTGATGATTTTAAAAACAATTGTATACACTGACAAGCAAAAGGGTAACAATGTTTTGAACTATCTCATACATAAATTTGACTTGCAACTATTTAGCATATGATTAGTTATGCAGATTCTTGTCATGTAACTGCATTGTTACTGTTTTGCTCCTGGCGATGGAAAAAATCTTTTTCTTCTTGTATACTACAAAGTACAACCTGTTCTCACATTCCCTAATAGCTCAGTGTGTTATTAGGTTGATTCCCAAGCGAAAGGTCACTGGTTCAAATCAAGGAGCAGCCATAAAGAAGATTTCCCAAGAAAAGAAAAACAGTATAATCCTGTTCATCGATAGCAATCTCTCGGTCAAGAAAATTGCCAAACTGGGACGACCAATCATGTGAGTGCCATGGCAGTTGGAAGTATATGAAATAAAGCACATTCTTCCATCAAAAGCCAAGAAGTGGACGTCCAGGCAAAATACTGGAGTCAACAAGTTGGCTTATCACAAGGTCTATCAGTTCCTGGTGCGACAAACGTGGAGGTGGCTTGTATGTAGTGAGGTCATAGACATCTGTGCATTTTGGTCGAAACATGCTTGAATCTGATCAAGAGCATGCCCAGAAGGATTCAGGCAATGTTGAAAGCCAATGGTGTATTTACAAAATAATAAAAATTCAAATTTAGATTTTTAGGAGCAATACAGTAACAATGCCGTTACATGACAAGAATCTGCATAACTAATCATATGCTAAATAGTTGCAAGTCAAATTTATGTATGAGATAGCCAAGATGATTGTTGTCTGTAAAATGATGGTAGTTTCACATATGGAACCCTTTTGCTCGTCAGTATATCTGCTATTTTGCTACATATTATACTTTTATATTGTTTGAGGTACATTTAAGAAACTTTTTAAACACCTATGTCTAAAACTGGAGGAACTTGTAAGTGCTGTAGTCCTCCTGGGAACACCAGGAGATAAGCAGCGGCAGCAGTGGTTGGCCTGTGGCTTGTCTGTGTCTCTCCATGGAAATAAAGAAGTACACCTGGACAATCAAATTGTGTATGTTTTTGGGGAAGTCAGAAGGCATCTGTGTATGATAAAGTGAAATCTTTTCAGTAGGATAAAGCTTTGTGTAAAGCAGCCTGGTAAAACCAGAAGTAAAAATTGTTGAAATTGAAATTGAAAATACAATTTTTATTGAAGATAAATGAAAATAATATTTTTTTTAAACTTTTCATGAATACAAATATATTAAAACTAACTAAACTTACAGGGATATTCCCATGAACATAAACACATTTAAATTTGTAGACAATTAAAAATTAAACATTTTTGCAAATATATGTAATAACGTTTTTACAGACTTTTAAAGATTTTCTCTAAACATCTTAGTGGTGACAATATTGATCGCAAATAACAAAAAAGGTGGGCAATCGTGTGGAGAAAAACCAGGTATCAAAGGCTACCACCACAATTGCATCAGAATATTCAATATACAACAGCACTGATGCAAAAATAAAACTTAAGATTTATTCTTTACATATATAAAAAACATACCTCTATCAAGGCATAACCATAGTCCAATATGACCAATAACAAAAAAATGGGTAAAATGCTATTATGTATAAGGATTTGTCCACCACTGTGGACTTTTCAGTTTGTTGTTTTCTGTACCCCGTAATCATTCTTTGAAATAGTAAGAAGGAAAAGGTCCCCTGATGAATGGCGCATCATTTGCCATGAAACGCGTAGGGACAAGGGACAAGTGAAGGTACAGCTTGGTACTGCCCTTGTCAGGGTAGAAGTCAATACACGGGGGCTAGGGAAAGAGTTCAAGGGTTTGTGTAGGGACCGTGTCTCTCCTCCTTGATTACCAATCCCTGTTGCTGGGACCCTCGTGATCCACAGTGTGGACAATATTGATCGGTTGATTTTGTCCTGACCGGTTTCTGATGAATAAGACCATGAATGCAGGAGCTTCTCATGGTCTGAGACTTGTCAGAAACCCAGCCATGATTTCCTTATTGTGGCCAGGTTTTCAGGCAGGGAAACTACATGCATTAGAAGATAACCTGGCCACAATAAGCAAATTAAGGCTGGGTTTCTCACAAATCCCAGACTTTAGAAAGCTCCTGCATTCATGGTCATATCAAGACAAAAGACTAAAAAGGTCTGTTAGTGCTATTAATGGGTTAATAAGTGCACCCAAATACCTTTAGTAGTGTTTTGATTGATTTAAGGGTTTCTCTGGGAGCACCTAGCATCTTCTGCATTTGTTTACATGGTGTAGCTTCCTGCTGCCTTAGCTGTTGCAATGCATTTTGGTAGTTGTAGGCTCTCACACTATCTTCCTCTCACTCCTCCCTGTCCCTCTCTAACACCCCTCCCTGTCTCCCTAGCTATTCTCCCACTGCTAGCCCTTCCCAACTCACTCAGTCCACCCCCGCACCCAGTGGCGTAACTAGGAATGGCTGGGCCCCAAGGTGAACATTTGACATGGGCCCCCCCCCCCGAACCGCCGCCCCCGACCCCCCTCCCCACGGACCGCTCCCTCCAACCCCCCCCCCCCCCAAAAAACTCATTCCTGCGCACACTATTATGTGCCATAGTGGCCCCTGCACACAGTATCATGTCCCATAGTGGCCCCTGCACACAGTATCATGTTCCATAGTGGCCTCTGCACACAGTATTATGTCCCATAGTGGCCCCTGCACACAGTATCATGCCCCATAGTGGCCCCTGCACACAGTATTTTGCCCCATAGTGGCCCCTGCACACAGTATCATGCCCCATAGTGGCCCCTGCACACAGTATCATTCCCCATAGTGCTCCCTGCACACACTATTATTCCCCATAGTGGCCCCTGCACACACTGTTATTCCCCATAGGTGCCCCTGCACACACTATTATATCCCATTGTGGACCACCCATGAACAATTATTATACTCTGGGGTCTTTGCAAACCCCAGAATATAATGATCGGAGACCCAGGGGAGGATAGAAACATAAAAAACAACGTTGCTTACCTGTTCCTCGCTCTGGTGCATGCCCGTGCGCTACTCTGGCCTTTTTCAATGTTGGACCAGGCCGGCGTCACATGACGCGGGCCTGCGTCGCGACGCAAAAAGACATCGGCTGACGTCTGGGATGTCACCAAACAGGCCCGAAGCCTGGAGAAGTGCAGGAGAGGTAAGTACATTGTTTTTTATGTTCCCTCACCAGCTCTGGGCCTCCGATTATTATATTCCGGGGTCTGAAAAGACCCCGGAGTATAATGATAGCAGAGATTGTGGTGTTCGGCCCGCGGCCTTACTTACCGATCCCCTCTCCTTTTCACAGCCGCCTCCGCAGAATCGGAAGCGCAGGCGGCCGTGAGCGGGACCTCGGGGAACAGTAAGTATATAGGGCCCGTTACCTGCTGGGGTTACTCCAGCAGGTAACAGCCTATTAAAAAAAAAAAAAACGCATCGGGGGTCCGCGGGGCCCCGTAATGTCCTGGGCCCTGTGTCAGCCGCTACCGCCTGCTACCCCGGTAGTTACGCCCCTGCCCGTACCCTATTATACTTTACCTGTCTTCTTCTTGTCTTCCTTCTGCGGGGAACGGCTCCTCCTCTTCTTTGACTTCAAGCGCGCAGCACTGTGCCATATCCTTCAATACATCTCTATTGCGCAGGCTCCCAGCTTGCGCAAAAGAGATGGAGTGTTGGCTTGAGCACTAAGCCAGGACTCTGGCTCTTTTGCACGTGCTGACTTCAAGAAAGGAAGAGCAGCCGTTCCCTGCAGAAGGAAGCCTAGACAGGAAGAAGATAGGTAAGTATGTATGATGGAGTGGATGGGGGGGGGGGGGGAAATAGCAGTGATGACCCATTTCCGGAAATGAGGAAACGGATTGTCACCGGATAATCAGAAAATGTCCCTGTCACATGACCGCCCCAGGGATATGGGTAAATATACATTTTTGATTAATTATGTAATTTAGAAAGTAGGCGGGGGAGGGTGTTTAGATTAGTGTAGGGTTTTATATCTATCCCGGACAACCCCTTTAACTTTTAATTTTCTACAAATCTAAATGGCTATGTTGATGGGGATACCACTTTAAATGTTTAAAATAAAATTATATGTATTTATGATAATGATAGTATTTATATTGTCTGCAGTATTTAGGCTCAAAAGATAATAATATATATCACCATGATATTCTGTAGCACTTTACAAAGCATAGGATTCATGTACAGATAATGAGACATTGCAGAGTAATAAAACAATACATATAAAATTGACCCTGCTCACAAGAGCTTACAATCTATGAGGTAGAATGGGTGACATGAGAGGTAGAGTGCTAATGTAGTGAAAGGACGATTGTTTGTGAGACTATAAAGCAGCATTACTGTAGGAAAAAATTGTATGTCATTTTAATATTTCATATCAGATTTTGCTGCAGCCTAAGATTAGCAGGGGCACATTAGCCAGCTACAAAAGCTTCATATCTCTTTCCCTGCGTTAAAGCAGAAGTCACTAATTCTGAACCATTAACTTTCTGATTAAACTCTCGTTTTAATTATATTCTGCCCTATTACTGCACCTCTTCCTGTAAGTTAATTTTAGAAAGCTTAGGAAGTTGATCTTCCATGCCCTGCACTAACTATCTTCCTTAAATTGCCCAAACTCATTAAAGAGCTGTACCTATTTTTAATTATCAATTTAAATATCAATTACTCATGCACTAATTTGTAGGCAATTATTTTACGCACATTACTCCCTGACAAAAACTTGATAGAGCCTATAAACAAATATTATTTCCTGTTTTTGCACATTATTAACCATTTATAGTGAAGTTCTTTTACTTTTAGTTCCTAATTTAGTCCCTGTAATCCACTTTTACAGTACATGATTAGCGCAGCACTTAAAGTAGTTCCTTCTTCTTTTCTGATTAATTAGTATATGTTTTAATAAAATGCTATTCCCCAGCAGTCGGCTGCCAGCAAAAATGCCTAATTAAATGTTCTTTCTTAAATAGTAATAAAAGGAAAGCCTAAGGTCAATTTCAGAAGCCCGAATTGCACCCGCACTTCAGTGTTTTTATTACTGTGACAATATCCAAACCTTAGAGGCATACTAGTTTTATTGTACATAAGCATAAGACGTACTAGAGATCTAAGTTTCAGTGAGTTGAACCAGAAGTGGTTTGGGGATTACGTTTAATACCGTTCTGCTGAACCAGGCTGTGGTTCTACTAAATGTAACTCAAATCACCATGAAACCAAATGGTTCACATGCATATGTCCAGCAGATGCTGGACCTATTTTCTACAGTTTTGAGGACTTACCCTACCTCTGTTCCCTGCTTCCACATGTGGTTTCGATGAGTTGGCATTGTTGTGTTCATACCTATGGTAAACTAAGTTCAGTTCAGTGGAAACAGAGGAGGTCTCAGTATTGTGGATATCATTTCAGCTGTTGGAAATCTGCTCACATCATGTTTTTTACATCCTTTTAACAGTTGCAAACAGATCCCTTTACATACGGTCAGTGCTTAAAGAAATGGACAAAAAATGTTTTTTTTCTCTTTGACTCCATGTAAACACGTCTATCCAGTCACATCTGTTAAACGGCTCTGCTAAATGGATGTACCCTTAAATTGGACAGACTGGAACATACATGTGCAAGCCACACAATACTTATCTAGGCAACAAAAGTACTTATTATTGGTCCCTTCTACAGTGAGGTTAAAAAAACTTTATCAGACATTTAGAGCTGATCATTAGAAATAATGTACTTACCAGGCTCCAGTATTAAGAGAAGTCATGTGTATGTGTGTGTTCTGTGAAGGGGCGCTTGATATTCCCATTGTATACGGTGAAAGAGAGCTTTAGATTTCTGCAGACTAGTCATAGTGCAAGGCAATTAAGCATTAGTAGTATGGGTTCAGTAGCATTATTTTATCAATTATACTACATTGGTTGTTTCCAGTTGATATTCCACTCTGTATTTTATGTTGCTACAACTTCCAACTTGACCTTTTAAAGATGCAGGGTACTTTTTTTGTATTTTCCATTTCTGCCTTCCAAAATTCAAAACTTCTTTATCTTTTTGCTGACAATTTTTTGTTGGACTTATTCTTTGCGCAAAAGTTTTGCTTTTGTTGGCAACATTGTAGGGTACAAAAATGCTTTGAATAGTTTTTATTAATGTTTTTGGGAGGTCCATGTGAAAAAATATACAGTTGTGACATTATTTTTTGAGTTTTGTTTTTATAACATTCACTCTGCATTAAAAATGACATGGCAGCTTTTTCCGGTGGGTCAATACTAATATGGCGATACTATATTTATATTATTTTATTATGCTTACCACTGTTGCTGAATAAAATTCCATTTTGCAAAAATAAACAACTTTCAAGAGGTCAGTGTATTCTGCATAACTTGTTTACTTTTTGATTAAACTTTGTGAAAGCTCTTTTTTTGCAAGACAAGTTATAGCTTTGACTGGTACAGTACCCTTTTTCACCATGTGCAACTTTTTGATCAGCTTTTTTGGGGGATGGTTTATGACCAAAACATATTAGTTTGTGCATTGTGGTATTAAAGTTTTATAGCATTCATTGTACAGGATAAATAACGTTATTTTTGGATAGTAAGGACTTATTCGTACACAGGAATACCTAATACGTTTATTTGTTTTTACATAATTTATTTTTAAAATTGAAAAGTTTTAATTAGATTTTTATTTATTATACTTTGTTATTTAATAAATTATTATTTTTTTTTAAATTATTCTTTTCAAAATCTTTTTTAACTTTCTATTTTTATTTTTTTACTGTCCCACAAAAGGATGTAAACCTGAGATCTATTGATCTATTGCAGTTAATTGTATAAAGCTTCCCTATGTGTTATAGGTAAAGGCAGCCAGGAGGTCATTGATTGACCTCCTAGATGCCATGGCATCCTCTCAAATTCTGTAATCTCATTGCAGGGGACCCAAGAGGATGAAAGGAAGGGCATTTTCGGCCTCTAACCACCAAGATTTTGTAACTACCATTAATCACAACTTAGGCTGGGTTAAATTGCAAGAATGGGAGCATTTTCCGACTCCAACAGCTAGTCCCATGTCTAATCTTTGTAATTCAGCCGGGACGATCTGGAAGCCAAGTAGCAGGCAAAGCTCCCGTGCCTGCTACAGAATCGAGACTAACTATTACAGTGCTGTGCTGAGTGTTTATATTCTCAGTCTGAAATAACAGTATGGCACTCAGCGGAAAGGGGTTTGAATGAAGTATTAGAAAAAGGGAAATTATTTTTTCCCAATTAATTTTGGTTAATCAATAGGATAAAGCAGAAGAGGGACAAATTGTGACGTATAATTACATTGACATATGAAATCAATTTATAATAGAGTTAAAAAAAAGGAATACAATATTACTATAAGAAATATAAATCTTTTATTTGAATGTTCTGTGTAGAACTAACCCACATGTCTGTGGAAAATTTCATGGAGCTAAATATAATTTTTATGGTCTTATGGCCGCCTTGCTGGGTTCCACAGTACTAATGTCCAGGAACAGTGTTGTCCCTTTAGGGGTTCTAGTCTAGAACTTTTAGTTTGTTACCTTCTTGTCCAAAAATAGTACTGAGCGTTGTACACCAATGATAAAGACGTACATAAACAAATTTTAAAACAATTTGGAACAGTTGCTAAAGCAATTACAAAAAGAGCCACAATCTATTTTAAAGTTGTTACAAATGGTTGTGGAGAATTTCCAGGGTAGTAATATTTTTTATTAATGTTATAACTACCCATTATTACAGATAAACCACAATACCAGAACAACATTTGCCCATTGGATACCAATTTTTTTTAAATTACAATTTGAAGATAGTAAGGGGTACAATGACAATGTTGGATTGATGAACCCAGGGCCCACCAGTAAAACTCATTCTAGGGGGCCACTATACAGCTACCTGCAAATATTACCTGACTTTTGATTGCAAATTCCTACAATATCGTAAATATAATTTTTTTCAGTACTAGTTTTCCTTGCCTAGGGCCCTGTCAGTACTCTGCTGCCTGGCTCTTGACTTGAACTAGGGCCCTCTCAGCTCTGCGAGCTGAGGATATGTGCCCACTCAGCAGTAGACCTCAGGAAGCTGCAAGATGATTGGTGATGAGGGCCCCTTGCAGTGTGATTGAGAAGATGGGTCCCAGGGAGGAAGGGTACTGGTTGGCCTGACTCTTAATTCCTGGACTGATCCTGTTCAACAAAGAATTGCACACAATTACTGGTATATGAATGCATAAATTTGTAGTTCTGCAGCCCTTCCAGTTTAAAAGACCTAACCCTACCATTGCTGTTGTTGGATATTAGCTCATTCACCAAGTAAAGTCAGTCAGCCAATAAAGTAGTAGGTATCTATTCCCCATCTCTAGTTACAGATGCCAGTGTTGCCCAGTCACAACCAGCACCTAGGGCACCTTCCTCAACAAACCTCCCCACCAGGTTTCATTCTCCTACATGTGAAGTCAGTCTGTCTCTAAATTAGTATATATCCTCAAAAACTCCACCACAAACAAGCCCAGGGGTTTTCCAGAGGGGAGGTTCCTGGGGGGCAGGGAAAAAAGGTTTAGTGTCCCCTATGTGCCCCCACATTGTATGATGTCCCCAGTTTCCATTGTTGGTCCTACAGTTGTGTTGACACCCACCTCTCCATTTATGTATTTCACCTTTTGATTAAAGGGGTTTTCCAGACAAAAAAAAAAAAAAATCATTTTTCAAAAAAGGTTGGTTAGTGCTATTAATAGGTTAATAAGTTCAACCAAATACCTTTAGCAATGTTTTGAGTGATTTCTGGGGTTCTCTGGGAGCTCCTCGCATCTTCTGCATTTGTTTACATGGGTAGCTTTCTGTTCTGTTTTCCTACAACTACCATGATTCCTTGTGCTTCACTCATAGCTGACTCCCTCCCCCTCCCTCTCTCATTCCCCCCCTCCTTTTCTCACTCACACTTCCTCCCTGTTTACCTAGCTAGCCCACTAACTACTAGCCCTTCCTAACTATCTCACCCCCCTATCCCATCATACTTACCTGTCTTCCGGGCAGAACCTTCTGGGCACGACACTTCACTTGTCCTGCGCAATACAGCCGGAGTGCTGGTATGCGCCTCCTTCTGTATTTTTTCCTTGTTTCTCTTGCTGCTTTTCACTGGAGTATGGGTGTACAGCTTCTTGTGTAATGCATGGAAGTTGAGGTGTCATATGAAAGTTATATTCTTATTTTATACATAACATCAAGATACAGTTCTGCCTGTATTATTTCCAGAAATATCATCACAAATATCAGAGAAAGGATTTTATTGACATATTAAAAATATGAATCTCAAAACCACTGTTATACATGCCTGAGATATAACGTATTTTTCGGACTATAAGACGCACTTTTTTTTCCCCAAAATTGGGAGGAAAATGGATGCTGCGTCTTATTGTCCGAAAGTAGGTGTTGCGGGAAGGAGGGGGTCGGAGGAGTGGGGTCGCAGCATCGCACCACTCCTGCCGCCGCCGGCTTCCTGCAGCGGGGCTTCCTCCAGCGGCAGGAGTAGGGCGATGTGTGGGCCCTGGGATCGGAGGAGCAGGTGTTAGTGAACCCATCCCGGCATCTGCTGTGCTATTACAGTGGATACCGGGTCTGTAAAGATGATTGGAGGCCGCTCTGCTGCAGAGCAGTCGCCATAGCTACCGGGTCTTACGCTGTAATGTACAGCGCAGACTCGAAGCTAATACCCGCGATCAGACTCCAGTCTGATCGCGGTCATTACTACTTTAAAGCCCCCATATATTAAATATTTTACCATTTTTTGCTTAAAATTTTTTTTTACCTATTTTCCTCCTCTAAAACCTAGGTGCCTCTTATGGTCCGGTGCGTCTTATAGTCCAAAAAATATGGTAACTATTTAAACTGCCCTTCCGTCCCTCCAGTTTCCCTGGATTACACAAGAGCCTTTCCCTCCTTAGTCCATCGAGGAGTGGTATATAGATTTCAGCAGACAACAGAAAAACAAGGGAAAGATTAAAGACTTGCAGGATTTCACAAAAAGAAGCCAAAGTTTATTAAATAGTATACTATAGCAGTTATTAATGATACAAATACTGCCAGAAAAATCAATGTTTCGGTACGTAAAAAAAAATAATTAAAAAAGGTTGCGGACCATTGCTCTGTGCAGGTGAGTTATTGGCTATTGTGGTAGACAGTGCCTTGTACTGTAATGAAAGTTCACATTTGGTTCTTCAGTATTCTCTTATGGTCCATATGCAGAATTTTCTTGGAGATCCCAGTACAAGGAATACAATTACAGCTTTCCATGACTCTGGAAACTTGAAAACAAAATGAAAAAATAATTTTAACCTGCCAAAAAAGGAAGAAGAAGCTGAAAAGCTAAACTGTACAGCTGATTAAAGTTCCAGATAAACCTAATTATTATCTTGTCCTACTTTACTTACCTTCCTCTGTTTTACATAGAACAGTTTGTTTGTATTTCATTTCCCTCAACATTTTTGCTTATAGCTCGCTAAAAGGTGTTGATTAATCTGCCAGACTTCATTAAAACAGAATGCTGTTGTATAGTTGGAGCTTTAGGAGCTCTAACTAAAGACATGCAGTTTCGCAATCATTGTTGTCACTTTTTCTTTTCTCCAGCTTCCACTCTCATTTTCCACTAGAAAAAAAGTGGAAAAAGTCTTTAGCATCATATTACTATGTAATTATCTAAAAATACTTTGGGTCTGGCAGACATAAGCTACCAACTAACAATACATAATTAACTGCAGCAAAAAATAGAAACTTGGATTAAATTAAGTGAACTGTATGCAAATATGTATTTTTTTCTTCTGTGCAAATTGATATGTTACAGAATATTATCTAGAACAGGAATATGCATGAACCTTGCCTTCAAGGACACGTACAAAATTGATTTCATAACAATATTATAACAATATTATAACAATATATGTAAACTAAAATTTCTACAACTGCTTGATTGGTTTTCAGTATATTTATAGAGCTGGGAGAACCGATTCATCACAAGCTAGGTTCGACCCAAATATTTAAAATTGTTGTTTTTTAACAAAACCAAATAAATGGCGACTCTTGAATCGCCAGAAGAGACATGCGTCTTGTGAGTCACTGTGATGTTTTGGCACCACCTGACAGTCTCTTAGCCAATAGTCAGCGGAAGATGGACATCTTCCAGTGCTGATGTCATATGTAGTATATAAGGTTATGTGGGCTGGAACACAAGGCATTTCAGTGATGTTGGAAGTACGGGATAGATGTGTTATTCATCACTGCATGATACAGGACACTGAGTGCTGCAAAGCTTGCTATAGAGCTGGACAATATTAGGAGTAGGAGAATTACAACACAGTTTAGTCAGATTTAATCAATTACAGCCAGATTAGTGATAGGAATCATATGAGTGAAGGAGAGTATATGTATTGTGTAAGCCCGACTGCAGCAGTAATACAGACAGAAAAATTACAGTTAACCCTTTCATTACCAATAATCTAATTTTGTCTAAATCCATCATATTAACCCAAACTTTACTGCCTGCCACTGATTCTGCACAGCTACCACCATTTCCATCACTCAGCCAGACATGTCCTCCAGCCTAGCCCATCATATTAATCCATACTTTGCTGCCTGCCACTCATGCTACCACAGCTACCACCACTCAGCCAGACATGTCCTGTGGCCTGGTCTATCATATTATCCAATACCGTACTCCCACTCATGTTGCCACAGATATCACCGCTGCCACCACTCAGCAAGACATGTCCTGTGGCCTAGTCCATTACATTCCACTATACTACAATGTTGGTGCCACAGTTGGCATAAAAAAAATCAAAACCATTTTTATTTCACATCTACTCCCATTTTTGGTGCCCTTTATTTATTTTTTTTTTTTTAAGCAAATTTTTCATCACTTTTCAACCAGGCTCACAGCCACAAATTTGTCCTGTAGAACTTACAGGTCATCAAAAAAGGATAATTTTGCTATAAAATAATTGCTTATTACTATATAAACTCTATGTGTGTCTAAAAAAAAACAGGCAAACACCTTTCCCCAAAAAGGGGTAATTTTTGGAGCGTTTAAAATGTTAAAATATGTAAAAGCGAGTGGCAGCGCAGTGTATGGTTAAACTCAGAGATTGTATTCACTGTTTACCATCCATTTTTCCATAAACCTACAGTACATGTCACTTTCATTTTGACATGACTTTGGCTTTGTTTGCCTTAGAGAGCGAGAAATTGGATAGATAGGTTCCTAGGACCCCGACAGTGTTATAGATTATGTTTTAAGCCAATTTCACAGTATAACTCCTATGGCAGTGTGACTCCTGGAGTGGTATATTTATACCACCAGAAGTACAAAAAGAGTGTATTTCACACTGGGAAAGCAGTGAAAGTACTGTAAGTACTAGTCACAACTCATGTCTGTGTGGGGTGAATCACCAGGTGTGCAGTGTTAATGCTCCACAACCCTGCACACTGTGCACTAGAGGGGAAGAAGCCAGAGAGGGTATACTGTTTATTTGGAACTGTATGTTGGAGGGGGCTGAACTTTGGAAGAAAGAGTAATGATGGTTACATGGGACTCCATGTTGTAGTGGGCTGAAGGGGGAGAGGGTGGTGCTTTTTTTATGTATGGGACTGCATAAATTGGAGGGGGATGAATAAAGAGAGGGTGATATCTTGGACTGCATGTTGGATGGACCTGAAGCAGGGAGAGAGGATGATGCTGTCTACATGGGACTGCATGTAATTGTGGAGGCATATGAGGGGGGCATTGAACTGTGGGTGCACCAGGAGAGAGACTTTATATTGTGGGGTCAATTGAAGACAACATTATTATGTGGGGGCATATAATATTAGGGTGACTGTAAGAGCATTATACTGTGTGGGGAGCCCAAAGAGAAATGGATGGGAATGGCGCTCATAGCGCACCGCACATTTTATCCCTCTTTCTGTCCTTCAAAAGTTGGGAGGTATGCAACAGAACATCACCTGCAAGTACACAAACATAGCAAAACAAAATCTATAAATAGATTCAATAGTAGAAGACCAACTGATCTATGTGTTTGTGTACTTGCTCCAAAATCTAGTAAGCAAATAATTACATTGAGGAAATCTGTATTCTATTATGTCCTATATAACTGGGTGATTGAGTTGTCAGCCCTCCTTAAATTACATGACAGTGTTTAAAGGGAGTCTGTCACCAGAGCCCAGCATGTCAACTGTTTGAATCAAACAGTGTTTCCCCTTGAGAACCAGTACCTCCATTTTTGTCCATATGCAAATGAGCACTTTGGAGCAACAAGGGCATTGCCCCTTTCCTCTTTGGAGAGATGACAATGAGCTCATTGCTCCCAAGAGCTCATTTTCAAATTGACAAAAACAGTAATAAACAGGGGAAAACATAATCTGAATAAGACAAGCTGTGGACATATATCCCATATGAATCTTATGATTCATTATAGTTTTCTGATGTGCCCACAGAAATTGTTGGCTGTCTAAAAAAAAAAAAAAAAAAATCAGGTTGGCAACCCTGGTGCACATGTAGGGTATTCCCTTAAGACACAAGTGTGGAAAGGTTGTCCTCCACCACCTTATAGTGACATATTTGAGAGGCTCATCCGTTTGTTACAGTGCTATTATTATACTCTGGGGTCTCTTCAGACCCCAGGGTATAATAATCAAAGGCCTAGGGTAGGTGAGGGAAAATAAACAGTTATACTCAACTTGCCTTATCTCTCCTGGGCATCCTTGTGTTGCTACTGGTCCCACCGGCTTCTTCTTCAGATCTCTGGCTGACATCATGCATTCTAGAAGCCACTGCTGAGGCCTGTGATTGGGCCTCAGCGTTGACGTCTGGATTGCGTGACATCAGCTACAAGTCAGAAATGGCCAGAAGATGACACGGGATTGCCGGACGCCCAGGAGAGGTGAGTAAAAATGTTTGTTATTTTCACAGACCTCCCCTAGACAAGCTTCTATTGGAAAGAGGCCCTTTGGCACATGATGCCAGGCCCCTTTCCGTTATGGATGTGGCTGGGCCTGACTCTGGGATCTGGAGTTATCAGGCTCTGGATCCCGGGGGCCCCTTTGGCCCCTATCTAAAGGCACAGGGCTCTCCAGGGAATTCACCGGTAACTTGGTGGACCAGTCCGAGCCTGTTATTGGGTAAGACTGTCACTGAAAAAGACTTGGGGATTTTGGTGGATAGTAAGTGTACCTTTAGCAACCAGTGGCAGGCGGAAGCTGCTGCCAGTGCAAACTAAATTATCCGATGCATCAAAAAAGGCATAGATGCTTGTGACAAGAACAAAGTCTTTCCTTTATATAAATAACTAATATGGCCATACATAGAGTATTGTGTGCAATTTTGGGTTCCTGTGTACAAACAGGACAATGTTGAACTAGAGAGAGTGCAGAGGAGGCTGACCAAGAAAATTTGAGAAATTGATGGATTGGAATATAGAGACAGATTAAAAAATATGGGGTCATTCAGTTTAGAAAAAAAGATGGCCATGGGGAGATCTAATAACAATGTACAAATACATGAAGGGACAGCACAAAACCTTTCTAATGATCCTTTACACCTAGTCCTAAGGGTAAATACTTTACACCTAGAGAAAAGAACATTTCACCAGCATTATGGATAGGAATTCCTAACTGTAGGAGTAGTGAGGTTATGGAACTCACTTTCACAGGACAACCTTTCTTGAAATAGGAAATATATTACAGGTTATGGGTTTTAGATTTTAGGAGATGACAAGTTGATCCAGGGTTTTATACTAATTGCTGAATTTGGAGTCTTGAATTCCTCTGGACTACAACTGTAGGGTTATAAGTTGCACTTGGCCCAAGTCATGGAAAGGAAGTGGTGGAGGAAGGAAGTACCATGCTCTTCGAGATAGACATCTAGCTTGATCTTTTGCAATGGGACATAGTTGATTAGTATTTACCACTCATTGCTATACTTTTGTACAGATTTGACAACTCTAAATAAAATATAAATTATACTATAGAGTCTATCATTCTATCAACAAAGAATATACAGTAGATTACAACTTGTACAATTTTAACATTATAACATGACTTATAATACATTTACCCAGTGTGCAAGTAAAATTCTTCATTAGTGTCTATATTTCCTGTCATTACATGACATTTAAGCCAGCCTTAGAAAATAAGATAGTGGCAAGAAGCTGAAACATTACTGTATAACGGGTCTTTAATAGGAAACCATGATTTTTTTTACAAAATGCAGAATAGAAATTTGTCCTTTCTAAGTGTCAGTTTTTATAAAATAGGTTGACATTCCAAATGAGTTAAATTTGTGCTTTAGGATATGTTCATATGTGTAAGAAATCCATCCCATACTTCATAATGTATGTATTAGGTAGCAGATAACTCCAGTAATATAAATGACAGCCAGAAACCATAGGAAAGTAAATTGTTTTGTTTTGTTTTGTTTTGTTTTGTTTGTTTGAGTTGGAAGGGACCTCAAGGGCCATCGAGTCCAACCCCTGCAAAAGCAGGAATTCCTAGATCATCCCAGCTATATACCTATCCAGATTCCGCTTGAAGATTTCAATTGATGAAAAACTCACCACCTTCCGTGGCAGCCTATTCCACTCCCTCACTACCCTTACTGTTAGAAAGTTTTTCCTAATGTCTAATCTGAATCTCCTTCCCCTTAGTTTCATCCCATTACTTCTCGTGCTTCCTTCTGCTAATGAGAATAGGGTAGATCCCTCTGCACTGTGACCACATTTCAGATATTTAAATACCGCTATTAAGTCTCCCCTTAGCCTTCTCTTCTGCAAACTAAGCAGTCCCAATTCTTTTAGCCTTTCTTCGTAGGACATGGTTTGTAGACCTTCCACCATTTTGGTTGCTCTTCTCTGGACCTGCTCCAATAAATCGATGTCTTTCTTAAACTGGGGAGCCCAGAACTGTACACAGTATTCCAGGTGGGGTCTGACCAGGGCAGAGTACAGCAAAATAATTACCTCTCTCGATCTAGCTTCAATGCTCGTCTTGATACATCCTAGAATTTGGTTAGCCGTTTTAGCCACCGCACCGCACTGTTGACTCATGTTGAATTTGTGATCTATTATTATGCCCAGATCCTTTTCCCCTGTACTCTCACTTAGTTCTATTCCTCCCATACTATATATGCTTCTTGCATTTCTGTTACCCAGATGTAGAACTTTGCATTTGTCCCTGTTGAATACCATTTTGTTCACCTCAGCCCATTGTTCCAGTGTGTCTAAGTCCTTTTGGATGCACTCTCTCTCCTCTCTAGTGTTGGCCATTCCTCCTATCTTTGTATCATCTGCAAATTTTATTAGTTCCCCATTAATCCCATCATCCAGGTCATTTATAAAAATATTAAAAAGTACTGGGCCCAGGACAGAGCCCTGCGGCACCCCGCTTTTTACTTTCTTCCAGTTTGATGTATAGCCATTTAGAATTACTCGTTGTGCCCGATCATTTAGCCAATTGTGAACCCACCTCACTGATATTTTATCAAAGCCATACTTGATCATTTTTTCAATAAGAATGTTATGTGATACTTTATCAAAGGCCTTACTAAAGTCAAGATATACTATGTCCACTGCATTCCCCTGGTCCAACCATTCAGTGACTTTATTATAGAAGGAAATAAGATTAGTCTGACAAGATTTATTAGGCATAAAGCCGTGCTGGCTCTGATTAATTAAAGCCTTCCCATCCAGGTACCTAATTAAATGTTCTTTAACGATTTGTTCAAAGATTTTTCCTACTATCGAGGTCAGACTTACCGGCCTATAATTTCCTGGGTCGTCCCTATTCCCCTTTTTGTAGATGGGGACCACATTTGCCCTTTTCCAATCTAGAGGGACCACTCCTGTTTCCCATGACTTATTAAAGATTATTGCAAGGGGTTCTGTTATTTCCTCTGCTAATTCTTTTAAAACTCTAGGGTGTAAATCATCCGGTCCTGGGGACTTGGTTTCCTTAATCTTAGCTAATTGATATACATCAGGAAAACTATGGGGAAAAAAAAGAAAATTATAAAGCAACATTTTTTTTATTCATTTCTAAGATTGTATGACATTTAACATGTTACTACATTATTTAAGAATTATGTCTTTTTTAAGTAAAACCCGATAGTCTAAAAATAACACTGTAAGGGAATTGCCAGTTGAGCAATTCCCCAGTGCTGCTGCAGAACCCTGGGGGGATGGGCACAACAAGACAGTGAGCCCTAAAGCTGATCCCTACCCCCCCCCCCCCCGCTGTCCCTGGCTAACTTGCTCGATCTGTCCTAGCGACAGCCAGCAATCGGTCAATCAGTCCCTTCCTAATATAGTTGGCACACAGAACAGGACAAGACAAAACAACATAGAAGAAGAGTCAACTAAGGCCTGGCCAGAAACAGATCTTTCCCCAGAGGACAGAGACACAGATATCATCATCTTATTGTTATCTTCTGCAAATACCTGGTTGCCTGAGTGTTTATTCCGACTACCACTCAGGCACTGAAGTTTTCCCGCTGGTGTGCGGGGTCTGATCGAGCAGTCTCATATGATATGACCTGAAGTACCACAGTACAGGCAGAGGTTATTCCAGAGACGATGCTCTCGTTGAGTCTTGGCGTCCATAACTCCCAGTTGCATGGGTTCCTCAACAGGAGTGATGGGAGAAAAGGTGGGTTTATCAGGAGAGAGAGAGGAAGAGACAGAAAATTTGGAGGAAACAGACCCTACTCTCTCTTTAACATTTTCCCGGATTCTACAGTCAATACGGACAGCCAATGTCATAGCCTGCTCAAGAGTAGGGGGATCTGGGTGACCAACCCAGACCTCCTTAACACGGTCACATAGGCCTTGTTTAAAGTGAGCTTTTAGAGCTGACTCACACCAACCTGCAGTTACACTGCGCTTGCGGAATTCTGAGCAGTACTCCTCAGCAGAGCGTTTGCCCTGCCGCATGGTGAGGAGTTGCGATTCTGCAAGCCCAATGTGGTCTGGCTCAGCATAGATAGACCCCAGAGACAAAAAAAAATTTTCAAAATCCGACCACTCCTCAGTCCCAGGGGGGAGTTTAAGGGCCCAAGCTTGTGGATCCCCCTGTGAGAGGGATATAACTACTCCCACCATTTGGGCCTGTGATGCATGAGGGTTAATCCTAAAGTACAAGCGACAAGACTCCCGGAAAGTCTCAAATTTTTCTCGGTCCCCCGAGAAACGATCCGGGAGTAACATCTTCACCCTAGGAAGGGCAGAAACAGCAAGGGATGCTGCAGCAGCATCAGTAAGGGTCTGAACCTGCTTAGCTAGCAGGTTCAGACCCTTACTGATGCTGCTGCAGCATCAGTAAGGGTCTGAACCTGCTTAGCTAGCTCAGCTACCAGGCCTGCCAAACCCTCCATCTTGGCTGCAAGGCCCTGGATAAGATGCATGATGATCTGGAGGGAAGCAATGGCAGAAGGTAATTTAGGGCTGGCTATTCTGTAAGGGAATCGCTAGTAGCTGCTGCAGAACCCTAGGGGGAGGGGCACAACAAGGCAGTGAGCCCTAAAGCTGACCCCCCCCCCCCCCCCGCTGTCCCTGGCTAACTTGCCCGATCTGTCCTAGGCAACAGCCAGCAACTGGTCGATCAGTCCCTTCCTAATATAAGTGACACACAGAACAGGACAATACAAAACAACACAGAAGCAGAGTCAGCAAGCCAAGGGTCGGTAACAGTCGAGCAATGCAGTACCAAAACGAATCCAAGAGAGTAGTCACAGGGGATGCCAAAGGTCAGAAGTCAGAAATACAACAATAGCAGAATAGGAGCTAGCAGGAACAAGTCACAAGACAGAATCAATAGCCAGTGAGCATGTGAGGGCTGACAACCTGTTTATAGAAAGTCAGGACCTGCCCCAGAGTGGATTGGTAGACAGGCTGTCAATCACACAGGCAAGGCTGAGATTAACTATTAGTGGAGCAGAGGAAAACCAAGGTGAAGGAGACGGGTGTGGTAGAAAATCAATTACATAGTCTAGGACAGTGTTCAGACTGAGCAATAAGAATCTTAAACAAGGAATCAAACTGAGCAAGCCTCCTGCGCCACCGTGTGCGGGCGGAGGGTGGTGCAGAGACCTGAACAGGCAGAGACGTTACAAAAACGAATAAAAAAAAATCTTATGATTATTTGGGGGTGTTTTTGTCCTACAATTCAATTAAACTAAACTCAATAGGAGCTGTAAGAATATTAAAATCTTAATATCACTGTAGAGATGGAAGTGATGATAAAACAAGAGCTTAGATTCTTAGAACACAGTCTATTAACAAAAAGGAATTGCAATATACGGTTTCCACATTGCGATGTTCTGTTTGATAACACTGTATATACTTTCATGTATACTTGGAAGAACGCTGAAGTATTATGTATGCATAATCCATTGTTATTGTTGATTGTGTTATTTACTTTAAAGGGAATCTGTCAGGGCAATTTGGGACACTAAACCACCCACATATCCATATGGACCTGGGGTTTATTGTCCCAAATCACTCTGTTATAACGCAATCCATGATCGCATTAAAAATAAAAAAGCTTTATACTCACCCTGCCGCTGTACTCCCCGCGCCTGCGCAGTTCTTCAATGAAGCCAGAGGAGTACTCCTTGGCTTCAGTGCGCATGCCCCGCAATTACGCAGTGAAGCCGGGGTGTCCATCTTTGGCTTCACTGAAGAACAGAGCAGGGACCGGGAGGCGTGCCTCATGAATAAGCCGGAACGTTCTCACCACAAACAGCGTCGATCGGACCCTTATCTAGGTAAGCATAAAGGTTTTTTATTTTTAATGCACCTGTGGATTGCATTTCAACAGTGCGATTTGGGACACTAAAGGACTATAAGGACCTGTGGGTGGTTTAGTGTCCCAGATTGACCTGACAGATTCCCTTTAATGGCCGCTTTTTATCACAGTGACTTTGGTGCCAAATGCTCTTATAGATTTAGGGGTGGCACAGTGTTGAGATTGTCGCACTTCTGTGATGGTAGAGGGTTCCCCAGGGACACTCCCTCTGGTGGGTGTTGGTGTTTTGGGGTGACCTTGATGGTGGGTGAGAATGAGACACAGGATACATTCTAGATACAATCCTTTTGAGGATTAGCAGATTTCAGTTATATGCAGAATATAATAATGATTCACTTCTGAGTGATAAATGTGTTATATATTTTTTTCTTCTTGTTACTATTAATCAGGCTGGCCAAAGTCTTACAAACATTTAACTATCATAACCCTTAGGCTCCGTTCACACAGTGGAATCTACTGCTGATTTTGTGGCAGATTCCACCCAAAATCAGTTGCAGATTTCACCCTGACTCTGCCTCCCATTGTATTCAATGGGATAAAGGTGATTTTGCTGCCTGTATCTGTGCATATGCTGAATTAATTCAATACCTACACCTAAGTGACTTCTTCATTGTCGGTCCTACAGCTCAGTCACTGAGTTGGGAGATAGCCCCATTAGTAAATCACTTGACAGCCACCATCTTTATTCCTATGGACGTGGAGAGTGCTGTGTCTTACAGTATGTTCACACACTCTACTTGAGATCAGCAGGTGGCCTGGAAAAGAACAGATTGAGTAAGCAATGAGAAACCTTTATGGTTGGAGCTGATTTTGATTCCACTTCTAAATTGGGCCAAATTTAGCCCTGAATCTGCCTCCTATTGTATTCAATGGGAGGCAGAGATCTAAGCAGAATGCTGAAAAAGTAAGCCTCCTCTTCAGTCTTGCCATTGACTTCATTTGGAGCTAATCAGCAAGTGAAAGCCATTGGGGAAAGTCTGCTTCAAATACTAGATTAGAAGTGTGTACAGATAGTGACCTATTTAAAGAGGACCTTTTACCACCTCCACCAAGTCAAGTGCTGTTAGTTTTGGTGCCTGAAATGCAACTTAGACTCTCTACTGACAGGAGGGCAGTGTCAGGCAGTAGCAGGCAAGGGGCATGATTCTGAACTTTGACACTGCCTGCCTCTGATTGGAGATGTGAATCACGCCCTCTCTCTTGCTTCTGCCTAACACCTCCCACTTGACAGTAGACAGCCTAAATAGCGTTTAGGAATGGTCAAGGAATGGTGGGAGACTACAGGAAAAATTACATCTGTGTTGATATCAGTGGAGCGGCACCTATTAACAGATGCTATGAACTGGAGTAGGTGGAGGTCATGAAAGGTCTTCTTTAAGTAATGGGGAAACATTGCAAACACAGAGTTTTGTAGTCAAGAGTTTATAAACTTTTTTTTACCAATAAAATTGATCAGTCATGAATTTAAAGATAAGTCATATTGACCATATTCTGCATCTCGCTGTATTTGCTGTATCTTCACATGATTATCTTTACATAATTGATTTTCTGACACATACTTTAAAATGATTTTTGTTCAGTATTATTCTTGTATGAATCATAGGTTTAATGACCAGGATTAACAAGATTATAGATCCCTACAGTAGATTTCTTCATTAATCAATGAAGTAATTTTTAAGTTATGTTGTTTTTTTTATTCCTTGAAGTTTATAGAATATAAGATTGTAAAATGAAGTAAATAAACTCACATCTGTTTTTATTCAATCACAGGAGCCATAAACAATGTGCCGTGAGGACTTCTGTTTGTATAATATGACATTATGTTGCCAGTGTGTGTTCTTTGTATCAATAGTAAATGTCTTTTACACTTGAATTACATTGATTCACATATATCCTTAAGCTTCATTCTGTCATGTGTCAGATCTCTTAATTTCGCCACAGTACAGTTCTCCCTCCTACCCTTGTAATTGGACCAGCTGCTTGTATGGTAATGAGGCCTTTCGGATTGTCAGCATCTGTATATTTCCAATTACACTGTTGCCACTTTGTTCTGTGACCTTCTGGCCTTCTGTCTAAACGCATTGCCTGGTCTGTGATATCTCTCAGATTTTTTTTTTGTTTTCCGCACAATCTAGAATCACACTGAGCAATTTTACTTACATGCTTTATTGCTCAGTTGCTAATAGGCTTCTTCAATATTTCTTCACAGCTGTCATTTTTAATATTGCCTCCCAGTGTTTATTACAGTCACAAGAGTTTAGAAAAGAAAAGACGTTTTATATATACCATGAGTCTTACCATCAATTTAAAGCGACCTCTTTCTCATTCAATTGCCGTCAATATTTGGCCTTCTAGAACAAAGCACATATTATATAAAGATTATACTGATTGATTTCAGAATATGCTAATTCCTATAAAATTGTGTAAATCTTAAAATTTAAAGAGGCATGCCTCTATTCGTATTTCCATGTATACACAGCGGAATTGCAGTGCAGTTTCTTAGGGCTATGCATTGTTTTGTTTCTTATTCCGACTGGAAATGCATGAATAAATTAGAAAACTGGAAATTACAATTTCCCTTGTCTTTACAATGTGTCTCTGCTCAGTATGACACTGTTTTGTCAGAATTAGAGATGGGCGAACCTCTCAAGATTAGCTTTGTGTTTAGGTTAGATGCTTCCGGTTTCTGATTTACTTCAGGTTGAACAAGTTCAGTACGAACCGAACCTTAAATTGGCTTAAAACATAGTGTATAACACCGTCAGGGCTCCTAGAAACATATCTATCCAATTTCTAACTATCTGGGGCAAACACAGTTGAAGTTATGTCAATGTTAAAGTGACATTATTATAGGAAGACACCCCAGAGTAAAATAGGTGGAGGCCCATGGGAGGCGTGCGCATGTGACCAGTGGTGGCCCAATCACAGGTCTCAGTAGTGACCCCCCCCCGGCTGATGACATCACAGAAAAGCACCATGGACATCACCAAGAGAGCGCCAGATGCCGCGATGAAGCCTAAAAGAAGTACTGGAAGGTAAGTAATTTTTTTTTATTTTTTTCACCTCCCCTGGGCCTCCTCCTATTATACTCTGGGGTCTGAGGAGACCCCAGAGTATAATGCAGCAGCCATTTTAGTTCACCTGAGATGAATCTCTATTTGTTCAGTGTCATAAAAAGAAAAAAACCAATTTGGAATATTCAGGTCAAACTCGGCTTGGTACGAACCGATTCGCCCATCTCTCATCAGAATATGCAGTGACACACCCCATTGACAGGTTGAATGTTAACATCAATTGTCAATTTAATTATACATTTCAAGGGGGGACAACACAGGAACTGCACAGATTTCTTAATAATGAATGCTCTAGAATTGTTATTTCTCAAAGAATATATTTACACATATTTCACATACATATTTATGTAATTTTTTTACTAAAACTGACAGAGCTGAGAAGTGCTTTTTCAATTCACTGAACCTATTGACGTTGACCTGGTAAACCTGGTAAATCAAGAATAGGACAAATTTACCTAAACATCGCCACAGAAAAACTAGACTTGTTTCCCATAGCAACCAAACACAGTGCAATTTTTTCAGTACATGTTAATCCCTTCACTTTGCAGCCATTTTCCATAACATTTTAATAATTTTTTTTTCATATGAAGGCATTTTTTTCACTTCACATAATAATATGAGGACATGTTTTTTGTGGAGGTCTGGGACAAGTTGTACTTTTTAATAGCTCCATTTAATATTCCATACCATGTATTTGGAAGCTGAAACTAACTCTTTTATATTTTCCACCTTTGGAAATGTGTAAGAGCAATTTTCTTGTGGATAAAGTGTAGGGAATTTTACTTTTTATTTTTATTACCATTTTGGAAAATATATGATTTTTTGATCACTTTTAATACATTATTGGAGCAGGGGAAGCAATGAGAAACACAGATTGTGGCGCTCATAAATGGTGCTGCCATTTTCTGACGCAGTGATACCAATGATGCTTGCTTTTTTTTCCTTTAATTTACTTATTGATTTATTCTTGTTTGTAAATTCAAGAAAGGAGGCAATTTGAATTTTTGTTACTTTTGTGTTTTTTAACTTTGTTTTTAGGGTCCAGATGATCAAAATGCATGCCAAAAAACACCACAAATTAAAATGCAATGTGCGTTGAGAACCTTTACACTACAAAAAAAGTATGGTTTTTAGACAATACCCCATAGTCTAGAAGACCCTGATCCCTTTTTTTGGTGGCAGAAAAAAATGCTCAAAAACCCTGCACTAAATGTGTCCTGTTGATGAATATAGAATTAGCTGTATGAGGGAAAGGTACTGGTGCACTCCCCAGTAATTTAAAGGGGCTATCCAGCTTCCAAAATTTAGCTGCAAATACATCCCCAACAGTGCTAAATACTCACAGTTCCCTTGTGCACCCTTTGCTTGTTTTTATTTTACTCGCTGCTCTTTGTATCACTGTTAATTACATGCAGTGAATCTGTGGACAAACTACATTTCCCATGATGCATCTGTCTTCTCTCACTCTGTGTGTACCCCTCCCTTCTCCATTCTCCCCTGCAATGAAATCACCGGTAATAAATCCATCCCACATCCGAGGTGACGTGCTGCTGTTTGTAAGCTCACTCCACTCTCCCCTGTCGGCAGCAAACACAGAGAGTGAGAGCAGGAAGATAAATCATGGGAAATGTAAATAACAGTGATACAAGGAGCAGCAAGTAAAATAAAGCAGAGCAAAGGCTGCACAACAGAACAGTGAGTATTTAGCACTGCTGTGAATGTATTTGCAGATAATTTTTGGAAGCTGCATAACCCCTTTAATATTCAGCCCAATTGTGTGTGTGTTGTTGTACTGTTCCTACATTCCTATACATGTTGAAGGGTATTTACTGTTAGCCACCCAGGCCTGCATACCATATAATTACAAGCAGAAATTATTAGTATTATGTATGCATACTACACACTCTGCTTCAATTTGCTCAATATAGTCCTCTTCACCTAAATTACATAACAGATGTCACTTTTTCCTGCATTGTAAACTGTTGCTCAGAGAGAGGCAGACACATTATCAAAGAAGGTTAGCAAAGCGCTTACTATTACTGTTTTTATATTATAAATCTGCATACTGTAAATGGTGTATCTGCTATAAAAAGTCAGCTTTTTTAAATTTAAATAGTGTTTGTAATATGGAATAGAGTATGGTGGAAAAGACAGGAACACAAACACAAAGTGAAAAAACAATATAATAAGGGTGTTCTCTATGCTAAAGTGGAGAACCAATGGCAGTGGTACATAAAACACATATAATTGTGCTCTCATCTCTCTGTTATGTGCATTTCAGTTCAATGGCTAGCTGTCTAGCTGTCCTTAGAATCCAATAGTCTTCAAGCAATCACTATCTCTTGCTTGTGCTCTGGACTACAGAGGTAGACTGCCATTATCTGAGGGTTGACCAGACTACACACACATATACACACAAGTAGGTCCAGATTACTCATCCAGAATGGTGTTATAGTGGAAGGGTTACACTACACAAACTTATTTTATAGGTAGAGGTTCACACTATGCATCCAGACTGCTGTTATAGGGGGTGGTCCAGACTACACAACCAAACTGTTGTTATAGGGGGAATTCCAGACTACACAATCAAGCTACTATAATAGGTGGAGGTGCAGACTTCATAACCAAACTGCTGTTATAGTTGGAGGTGAAGACATCATAACCAAACTACTTCTATAGAAAGAGGTTAAGACTAAATAACCAAGCATTTGTTATAAAGGAAAGTCCACACTATACTATACCATAACTTGGAAAGGATGCACGAAACATGAAAGTTATATGGATATTGTAATAGTTACAGATTTTAGAGTGATATTGGGTTTCACATTTCATGATAAGATATTCAGCACTTTCTAGGTACCAAGTGTACCATATTTGTAGGAGGAAAACATCACTTTAGTTATTGCCTCATATAAAATATATGGATCTGCTTTAACATGATTAGCCATATGGGTGTTTCTTTTTTTACCAGGGTGTCATGAGATTTGTATATGTGTAGGTGGGTTTCTTAAGTGCTCACCATTTCCATTTTCCTATACTCCAAAAGCTTAGCTAGAGTGTAATATTGTTAAGGTATTTGTGTCTTTGTACAATCCTTGGCCAAAAGGAATAATATATGTGCATTTGCTGTATGGTGCCATGGAATATGTTAGTAATATACAGTAAAGACCAAAAGTTTGGGCACACCTTCTCATTCCAAGAGTTTTCTGTATTTTCATGACTATAAAAATTGTAGATTCACACTGAAGGCATCAAAACTATGAATTAACACATGTGGAATTATATACTTAACAAAAAAGTGTGAAACAACTGAAAATATGTCTTATATTCTAGGTTCTTCAAAGTAGCCACCTTTTGCTTTGATTACTGCTTTGCACACTCTTGGCATTCTCTTGATGAGCTTCAAGAGGTAGTCACCTGAAATGGTTTTCACTTCACAGGTGTGCCCTGTCAGGTTTAATAAGTGGGATTTCTTGCCTTATAAATGGGGTTGGGACCATCAGTTGTGTTGTTCAGAAGTCAGGTGGATACACAGCTGATAGTCCTACTGAATGGAGTGTTAGAATTTGTATTATGGCAAGAAAAAAGCAGCTAAGTAAAGAAAAATGAGTGGCCATCATTACTTTAAGAAATGAAGGTCAGTCAGTCCGAAAAATTGGGAAAACTTTGAAAGTGTCCCCAAGTGCAGTGGCCAAAACCATCAAGCGCTACAAAGAAACTTGCTCGCATGAGGACCGCCCCAGGAAAGGAAGACCAAGAGTCACCTCTGCTGCGGAGGATAAGTTCATCCGAGTCACCAGCCTCAGAAATCGCAGGTTAACAGCAGCTCAGATTAGAGACCAGGTCAATGCCACACAGAGTTCTAGCAGCAGACACATCTCTTCAACAACTGTTAAGAGGAGACTGTGTGCAGTAGGCCTTCATGGTAAAATAGCTGCTAGGAAACCACTGCTAAGGACAGGCAACAAGCAGAAGAGACTTGTTTGGGCTAAAGAACACAAGGAATGGACATTAGACCTGTGGAAATCTGTGCTTTGGTCTGATGAGTCCAAATTTGAGATCTTTGGTTCCAACCACTGTGTCTTTGTGCGATGCAGAAAAGGTGAACGAATGGACTCTACATGCCTGGTTCCCACCGTGAAGCATGGAGGAGGAGGTGTGATGGTGTGGGGGTGCTTTGCTGGTGACACTGTTGGGGATTTATTCAAAATTGAAGGAATACTGACCGCAGAGTGAAGGCAAAAGGGCCAACAAGTGCTAAGCATCTCTGGGAACTCCTTCAAGACTGTTGGAAGACCATTTCAGATGACTACCTCTTGAAGCTCATCAAGAGAATGCCAAGAGTGTGCAAAGCAGTAATCAAAGCAAAAGGTGGCTACTTTGAAGAACCTAGAATATAAGACATATTTTCGGTTGTTTCACACTTTTTTGTTAAGTATATAATTCCACATGTGTTAATTCATAGTTTTGATGCCTTCAGTGTGAATCTACAATTTTTATAGTCATGAAAATACAGAAAACTCTTGGAATGAGAAGGTGTGTCCAAACTTTTGGTCTGTACTATATAAATAACAGAAATGATACTGTCAATGAAGAGCCACTTAAAGGGAGTCTATCAGCAGGAAAATCAGTATCAAATTGATGATGTTACCTTGTAGGGCTGCCTCTGCACTTTCCAGAAGATGTCTGTCTTATTCTACATTGCAGCTCCATTTTCAAAAGTCGGTATTTTATTCTTATGCAAATTAACTGCAAAGGGCATTTCTTTTCCTGCTGGGAATTTATTCTCTGCTCTAGAAAACCACCCATAACTGCCATCCAGCTCCACCTCCCATTGCTTGAGTAATTTTTTCTACTTTGTCACACTTTGTCTGCAGTTAAGGTCAGTTATCTAAAGTGGAGAGTGATGCCCTTGCAGCAAAAGACACACCCCCTAAAGCCTGTTTAAGCTAATTTGCATAAGAATGAAATGCTAATTTTCATGAAAATGGAACTGCAATGCAGAAAAAAAACGGCAACTTTGGAAATTGTAGAAACAGCCATAAAAGGTACTGTCATCATTAGCTTGATACAGATTTTCCTGTTGACAGACTCCCTGTAATCATTAAATAGATTGTTCCAAGATTGACAATTACCACCTACACTACCCACAAGATAGGTGATACATACCTGATGTATCTGATCACTGTGGAATCCAGCACCAGGTCTCACACAGATCAAGAGAACAGGGTTTCATGATTCTATTACTTGACAATAGTCTGTGCTAGTCCACAAAAGTCTAAAAAGTAAGACCAGCAATATTTTCCTGTATTCCAGTTAGAAGTACGGTATAACTAGAGTATAATAACATGCCATGAGGATAGAAATCAGAACTTTCAGAAGAAAACTAGGAGGGAAAGGAACATTAACCAAGTGAAAATACACAGCTATCAAGATTTAATATGAATCCTGCTCTGTAACAGAGTGTGAAATTACTTGTTTACATCTCTTATCTGGGAGCTGGCTGGATATGGGCAATTCACACAACAGTTCCAATATAAACCAGCCTTGTGCTCGTCCGAATATAACAGAGCTCTTAAGTTCCCGGGAAATGCTTTTATACACTGCTAGCAACCAGGAGATTGAAGTTCCTGCTGAAATCACTGTGACATTGTTGGCTACTACTTTATTTGGTCTCTGCAAAACTGATACGTATGTATGACCCCAAAGATTTTGCAAATCATAAGGACAGATTTCATGACTTTTTTCCAAGATTTACCCTAACATATCTGCAGGCAGGTAAAGAGTGAAGTAAATTAACTATGTAATTTTACTTATTTGGATAATAATATAGTTAATGTAAGGGATAGAGAAAAACCATAGTTTAATAAGCACCTGTAAGCTCTCCTGGCTTGCCAATTTTGGGAAGGAACTATGTTCCTACAATAAAAATTCTGGAGCATCTTTTCTTAGAAGCCGACTCTTCCATAAATAAATTGATAACTGGGCATTACTATTCCCCTTGTTAATAGGATTTGTCATTATGTACTCAGTCCGATTGCATTGACTGGACAATGTCAGAGATTCTAGGTACTCTCCCCTCAACTGTTAGTATCCTGTTGTCAATTTAGCCATTCAATTCCAGGATTAACAGCAGAACACAGAGGTTTAAGAAAAGATTCTTAAGAAACGCTACTTTAAATGGAAGGCTAGTATTTACCAAAATAAGTAGTTGCAGTGTGCTGATAGTTCAGTTTGAGGCTGTGGCCCCACCTTGCAAGCTGCAGCCAAAAAGTACTGCGGGCGGGAAAATATGCGGTGGAAACACGTCACAGTTTTTTCCCGCAGCACTTTTCACAGAAAGTATTTTTCGTAGATATAATTGACATGCGGCGATTTACAAAAATGCAATGGTTTTTGAAATTGCAGCATGTTTGCTGTGGATATTTTTCTGCAATGTGTGGATGGAATTAGCCAGAATCCCATCCACTTCACAGGTACTATAAAACGGCGCAGTTTTTCTGCCGTGACAAAATTGTGGTGTTTATGTGGGGTCCCCGGCCTTAAAATGATTTCCAGCTTTAACCATCATGTATAGCAGATACTTATGGTCAAAAATCCCATCTACATACACATACTGACCTTTAAATCCCATTTCATTTTAGCAGCGACTGTTAACTATCTGCATCACATTAGGATAACATGCTGTACAGACACTTGATAGCTACACCAAATCCTCCGGTCGCAGCAGTCATGAGATGTACAAAGCAACATAAATTCTGAAACTCCTTTACTATGCTTCTCTACCTCACAGACCAGAGAGCTGCACCCACTCACCTCCACTATGTATTACATGGTTGACCATGCACCTGGAAGGTGCTGGGTAATACTATTTTTACCCCTTTATATTTGGATTGTACCTGACACATCTATGCAATGAAAGACTTTTATATCTAAAGTACTCTAATCTGATAAAAAAAAAACATTAAGATATCTTAAAACTGAGAATGAAGCCAATTGCTGGAGGTTAGCCCAAGATCTATGACTGTAATGATGAGAACAGCAATGGCCAGGGAGATAATTAATTCCAGTAGTGGCAGCAGTGATCGCTGGACCGCAGACATAGAGCTATTTCCCTTTAGACAAGCACACTCGGGCACATTTACATTCGGCACATCAAAGCCCAGAAAACTCTGGCATGTGGCACATTTGTTAGACAGGAAGGAATTTATAATACCTATGTGACAGACTATTGTGTGAGAACATCCAAAAATTAGTTATGCCAAATTGCTGTACTATAGGACATTCTTGCAATGTGGCAGATGTACTAAGCCTGTCTGTTTGGACAGTGCAGACTTTGGGGTGAATGTATTAAGCTACATGGTCATTATTCTGGAGTCATTTGTGACATTTTAAGATTTATCAATGCTGTTATATGTATTAAGCTTTTGTACCATTTTTGCTTCATTTGTGTAAGTCTTGCAAAAATTGTCACAATTTTACTCCAATCCCATGGAAGAAACCTAACAATAAATTAATTGAAATGTGACAACATTTTCAAGCAAAGTGAATAATTAGGGGAAGCCTCATAGGCAGCATTCAGAAGCAATGTGCTGGCATGGGTGGAAGAAGGAAGACATCCTCAGTTCAGTATAAAAATGGAATTTAATCCTGCTGTTAACACTTTGATTTTGTTTGTGTTTTTCTCTCAGGTATCCACACCCTGTTGACTCCATCGAATTTGTTGAATTACGTTGGACCAGCATTTTTTAAAAAAAATTTTAATAAAATATTTCAATAAATAAGTAAATAAGTAGTGACATGTCCCCTTTTTCATAACCAGCTAAGGTGAAATCTAGCAGCCACCAGCTAGTATTATCAAGGTCTGAAGGTCCATGGTTATTGTCCCTTCCCAGCCTAATACCAGCCCAAAAGCACTCCAGGACTGTGCTATAATTTAGATGGTCTGGGACTAATGATACCCGGTTCTTCCCAGCACCACTGTGCAATGTGTACATGCACCCAGCCCCTGGGAAAATGACATGGACAGCACATGGATGACATCTGACACAGGCCCATTCACTTCATCTAGTGAGTCCAATCTACAATACATACAGGTATAGGACCTGTCCTGAGCTTTGTCCCAGGCTCACTGCCACATACACGGGTCTGTGATAATATGCGATCATGTGTAAGGAGCCAAAGAGACAAATAGGTCAAAGTGCTAGCCGTGAGAAACTTCATCTAGCACACTGCCAAAGCACATGATCATATGCATTGAACCTTAGTAACAGAAAACTGTCAGTTAGACAACTCCATACCACCCTACTTGACCTTAAAAAAGAAAAATGCCAGTCCAACTTAATCTAACTAATCCGTCAGAGTCCACAGGATACCAGAAACCTGCAGAGAAAGAAACAAATACACATTCAGAAAAAAACAGTGGTAATAGCAGGGTTAAATTCAATTTTATACTCCCAGGTGGGTCTCTTCTACTGAACCTACAGCTTTCGTAAAATGTGCCAAAATTACCATTTAACATGTGACTTTTGACAAATTTGGCACATTTTCAGACAGCAGAGGAAAGAAAGACAAGATTTTTCTTTGATTTAACACATACAACAAATTCACCAAACCATTTGCACCACTTTCAGAAATTTGACTCAACAGACAAAACAGAACAAAACAAAATTGAAAAATGTGGCCAGGAAAATGATAAATATTCCCCTCAGACTAGGGACAGATTTATAACAGTGGCTATCACAGTTTGCCTTCATCCAGTTACCAGCGATTTTTGTCAAAGATCTTCTTTTGCCCATAAACAGATGATTGCCTTTTGATTGACAACCTGTTCAGAACTGATTTTTTTTATTCTGTTCACAAATTCCTTAGGGAAGGGACTCTGCTCATGTAAACACGGCAATTTCTGAGAAAATGACTGTAGATTTGATTGATTTAAAGTATCCAATCATTTTAATACAATGCTGTTACACTGCGCTGAGGAGTAAACACAGATTACATGACCAGGAAGCTTCTCTACATCTGTCTTTAGTAGAATATGGACAGTCAGGGGAACAGTGATTCTGAGAATAACATAAATTTTCTTCTTTTAGGTGTACTGTTGCAAAGATGAGTAATATCTATGAATCAGCAGCCAATACCCTTGGGATCTTCAACAGTCCATGCCTCACCAAGGTGGAATTGAGAGTTTCATGCAAGGGGATATTGGACAGAGATGCACTCTCCAAGCCAGATCCCTGTGTTATCCTGAAAATGCAGTCACATGGACAGTGGTTTGAGGTAAGAATACAGAATGCATGCCAGATCATGTTTGGTTTCCAATAGAGATGAGCGAAGTATTCAAAAATGCGATTGTGCAACTTCGCCGAATTTCGCGATATGATTCTATTCGATCTGAATTAAATCGCGGCGAATTGTGTACCAAAAACAGCTATTTATTGACTGCAGAGAGCCGGGGTGGGCGGCAAAATGGAGGAGCCCCTTGGATGCGGTGGTCATGTTTGACTGCCGCATCCAAGTTGTTAAAACCCCGGATATGTTATGGAGCAGGGTGTTAGGTGTCAGTTACAGCTAACACCCTGCTGCAAAACCGATCAGGGGAATTTAACACCTTGGATGCAGCAGTCAAACATGCCGTGGGCGCTCGCGCAGGGGTTAAAGGGAAGTGACATCACAGAGCTGGCTGCTGATTGGCTGCACGCATGGCATTGTGGGTGATTCCATGTTCCCAGAGTTCCTTGCCTCATGTAGAGCAGCCATTTTTAACTAAATGTGAATCGTTACCACAAAGCGTTGGGAAATTCAGATTCAATGCGAATCGAATATTTCCTGAAATTCGTATTGAATTCCACTTCTGCAGCTTCGATTCGCTCATCTCTAGTTTCCAATTTAATAATAAAAAAAAGTGTATGTGGATGGAACACAGCACCTTTTTTCTATGACATTGTTAGGCTCTATACAGACAATCGTGATGAAAATCGGCCAAGAACTACAGGGGAGTCTGCGATATAATTTATTAAAGGGGTACTCCAGGCACAGAAAACTTTTCCATGTTGAGTATAAACGCTATAGTTAAACACTTACTCATATACTTACAGTTAGGAGAGCTGAGGTTTGGTGAGAGATGCTATCTAACTCTCTTCTGGCAGGAAATGGAAATCGTGTTACAAATAAGTAGAGGCGTAACTTGAGGTTCCTGGGTCTTAAAGCAAAATCTGTATTGGAGCCCATACCTACCTTGTACCATCTAGAATAATGGTATATTTTATGTGGTAGAGGGACCTTTATGGCCTCCAAGCTCCAGGGCCTGGTAGAGACTGCTACCTCTGCACACCTTATACCTATGCCCCTGCAGATAAGCGTTGTCTCAGGCTCCATAGAGAGAGAGAAAACAATATGTCACATTTCGCCAAATGCCTCTCCTCTCTGGGTCTTGTGAACAGTCACACTTGCTTTTATGCTCTCTAGGGATCTGAGGAATTGTGACTACTCATATGACCAACGGGCAAGAGGAACAGGGCATGGCGTATGGTAAAGGGGGTAATCTGGTGCACAATAATCCAATAGGTGGTATAAATTTCAACTAAAGAATAGGAACTCCAAGACATGGTGGACAAATGTAACATTCCTAATGTAACAGTTTAAGGTACAAAAAAAGCATCTTTATTATAATTGCCAATCTAAAATTCATTTCTAAAGACAATATACAGATGTAGCACTGTTTAACTTGACTTTCTGCAGGTAATGCTGACTGTTGATAATAGATGACTGAATTTGGTTATGTCAGCCCAATTATTGCATGCATTATTTCTAATGAATTTGGTTTTCACACTGGGCAGTGTTTGTTCTGTTGTTGAGGAAGTGGACAATTAATGGATGCGTTTATGGTATATATTGCTTTTAGGAATGAATTTTAGATTGAACTATAATAAAGCTGTTCTATACATCTGTTGGGACGCAGCATGTGTTGGAGTTCTTTTATCTTTGGTTGTTTACCTTGCATGTATATACCTGTGGATAACAGGGTTAGTAGTAGTCTTGGTGGCAAGGCATCCAGTACACCTGTGTGATGTAGGTATAGTTGTCGCAAGAGATGGTATTTAAGACCTAGAAAATTTTAGCATTCATCAGGTTTTTTTTACTAGTAAACATTTGCAAAAGGCACATCAGCTTGAACTTTGCAGACAACTATATGAATATAGTTCATATATACATGACACAGCAGTAGCATTCACTTTATGTTACAGTGGATTCCTAATACACTCTGTGGTGGCTACATCTCACTTATGTGACTCTCCAGCACTTCATGTGACTTCTCAGTAATGCAATTGTTTCTTCTATTCATACACTAATATAATCACACAAATATATGAACTTTCACAAAATGATGCATAGGTGTATTACAGAAAAAACAATTGTATAGTCAATGGGGGCTCAAGGGTTGCATTATATGACACAGGGACAGGCCATCATATACAACCTAGGAGGGGCAATTAAATTGCTAGTGTCTGGTTTAGGGTAGGTGATCATCCACCACCTTACAATCATACGCCTTTAGATGATATGATTTACCTATTGTTTCCACAGGGGGCATTACAGAATTTACTGCTTACTGATTTACAATTAAATTGTTACAAACTTTTCGTCAAACTATGCACAAACCAGTAGTGGAGGTAGTGTCTATAAGAAATTTGTAATATATCATAATGGAGAAAAAAGCCTCTTTCTCCATTTATTCATCTGTTTTCCTGTTCCCCCTCGCTGCTAAACTGAATTTCATTCTGAAATATATAATGAAAACCATTGTGCAGTTGCTAGATGGGACTGTAGCTTACAGTATCATATAACAGCACACACTAGAAGGAGGGGAGGGGGAGAGACTGGCAAAAGAGAGGCAAAAACAGAAGAGACTGCAGGCAGCTGAATATGAAGCCTTCTATCTCACCCCAAGTGCTTTATTCACATCTACAAGTTAGTACTTCTCTATAATGGCCTATATGAGCATGCTGCAGTTTCTCAGTGTGAGCAAGAGTTATGGAGTAGATTCTTCTCTAGTTTCGGTGTACTGTCGAATATCATAGCAGCTAGTCTTCACCTACAAGCTCAGGTTATACTGAAAATTAAAGATGGAGCACATAGAGGGGGGAACTGCTAAAAATGCAGAGTACAAGCCATACAATATACTATACCAAGGAGACAGTGGCACTGTTAAAATGAATTCTAGAAATTCTATTCAATGCAGGATTTGTAGGCTGTAGTGGTGCTCTTCATTCCATAAATAACATCCTAAAGTAGAAAAGATCAAAAGTGCCACTCACTGCTCCAAAGCCTTTACATTTATTCAGAAAATGTCACGTATACAATGCTATTAGTGGAAGGAATTCTCAGTTAACAGGCAATTGCTGATTCACAAAGTCATATACTGTCAAGGCAAATCATATACTGCCCAGAATTTTCGGTATTCATCATGTACGCACACTGTACTATTTACTTGTTGAAAGTTTGTTGAAAGGTTAGCTATGCTTTAAGGTCAATGTGCGTTGTATACAAATCATATGCAGTAAGTTCCCCAAGTGGTGCAGCATTTAAAATGAATGGCTATACAGGGGATTAGAGTTCAGTATCAACATTTTTAACTTGTTTAGGTTAAAACTGGTATTGATAAAGTGGTATTCACTTTAAAAGCTATGTTCACCTTTGTCCACTGTTTTTTTTCTTTTTGCCCATTGCATACATCTTTTAATAAACGTGACTTTTCAGATTGGTTTTCATTAAACATTTCATGCAGTTTGTTTTCTGTAGTTTGCATGTATTGCTATACACTGCAAGCTACCTTGTCCTGTTATCTCCAAAATCCAAAAGAGAAGAGCTCAGACAGATGGGACCTTCTCCCTTCACTTTTGTAACAAGTCTCCACTAGGCATGGTGCACTGTGTTCAGTTTAGCATGCTGTCTCTGTGCAGAAACACAGACAGTTCTTCTTACCAGATATAAGTCCTGTGATGGAAAAGTCATGCACAAGGGTCTTATGCTGAAAGAAAATTCAGAAATGCCATTCAGTGTGTGCAGAGAGCTGTGTGTTGGCACCTAAAGTTGTATGCACATGTTATGCAAACTAGACAGTGAATAGGGAAGAAGGTAGGGGGAGAGCTGGGCTAAAGCTGTACAGGTAAAATGAAAATAGGGAAGAGATCATGGGACCAGTGCTAGGGAATGCCCCAAAAGTCTGAACATAGAAAAGGTTGTAAATTAGAAATAACAGTTGATGAATGCACTAGAGAGAATGCAAAACTGGATACCTTCAACTTTTTTTTTTACTCCAGGGACTTAGTAAGACATGAATTTATTGAATTATAGGTCCAAACAAACTTTACAATATTTGCAACAAAAACATATAATTTTTAATAGTTGCTTATCAGATACAAAGGTGAAGTTTGTTATAGTGTTCAGACTTGTTCTAAATTATTCACATAATCCACTACCTATGGGCAAATTAATATTTTATAAAATACCTAATCTATGGCTAAACAGTGAACACAGCTTTCCTTTGAAGAAAGTTACAAATGATTTCCTTTTCTCGCAGGAAAGAATTCGGCTGGAATGATTTGTATCTCTCCCTATACGCTGCTATTATCATTCATTTTGCAGTGAAGATACTTGTCACATTTAATCAGCCTCCTTACAGAAAAATGTTCATGTTCCTTGTCTTGTGCTTTATTGTATCTTTCTCATTCTTCGAAACAAAAATGGAACGCACTGGAAATATAGATTGCTCATCATTCTGAGTGTCACCAGGAGCATTCACAATCTGTTTAATTGAAAGAATATCATTAAAACACACATTTCTCCCATCCTGAAGCATTATTGTAACTTGTTAGAATTTATTGAAAATTCACGTCACTTGCTTCTCTTCCCCGTCTTTTGTCAAGTATCAAAAACGCAGATGTACAGGAGTGCTGGGGCTTTGAGGAAGAGTTCTGTTATCTGTCATGCTTTCTGCATACTCTGCAAGAATAAAAGGGAGCCCTATTATTATGTGGAAAAAGTGGGATTCTGGGAACCTTGTAGTAGATTTCATCCAAAATGAAAAGCCAGCACAGCTGGGAATCTTTTCTATTTGTGTCAGCTTCAATAGAAATGTAACAGTCATATGAAATATAGGAATCTGCCATTGTTAAGTAAAATTGCCTATACCGTATAGGACTGGGCAAAGAAAATTGGATAGGAATTAGGCAGAGCTCATCTTATCTAGACAATTTCTCTGAGATCATTGGATGAATTCTACAGTCAGTCTGTAAAGGGGTTATCTTCCCTTTCAAGCTGTTTTTAACCTTCTTAGCATCAATTACTGCAGTTAATTATATACATCACTCAATACCCAACAGCTTTCAGTCGGTGTTCAGTCTTAGAGATAGAAGTGACATATCGAAGTGATTGGAAGACATGAGTCAATGTGAATTCTAACTGATTTATGTTACTGTCAATGCTGGAACATATGTAATATGGATTGAATATCCTTACCTAATAATGACACCTTATTCTACTGGAGGGCTCACTATATGCAGTAAGTTTACTTCTAAATAAGCAACTCAGATTAGTTCATGGAATAGTAAATCAGATAATCAGAATGATGACAAGTACTATATGGAGATGTTTCAGACTTTGATGTGTTTATTGAGCTTTGTCCTGGCTTAGCCCCAACTGATTGGTTGTTGGAAAAAAAAAGATATAAGGCTGAGAGAGAAGGAGAATTTCGCCTATTTACCCTATAAATTGTAACTGTCCAGTGATTTCTGCTGCTATATCTGAGAATAGGATATGATAGATGAGCTGAGCTATGTGATATATAGATGTGTATGATTTGGAGCAAGATTTCTAAGTAAAATTTGAATGGGGCTGATCAGCTGAGTGTCTCTTGTCATCGGTTCTGCAGGTGCTGAGCTTCGAAATCTGCACCAAGATCGGGCAGAACACTTATTCTTTTTGTGACCTGATTCAATCTTTGCCTCCCTTCCTGAAAAAAACTGGACGGACTTTGAGAGTGGAATTTGGCACTATTCTGCTCCAAGTCATATAGACCTATATACATTTTCATGAATCTCAGCTTTTCTCTAACTAACCTATTATGCTCTTTGATAGAGGGTAGCATAACTCAGATTTGCTTCAGCTACTTTACTGGCATGTTATGTGTGCAAGTCAGAAAAAAACTTAGGCGCAATTGGTAGAATCTACCACCCTGATTCTCCATACCTCCCACATTGAAGGAGACGTGGTCATCGGTAATCTCTATGTCTGAAATACTGATGCTGTCAATGTAGAGTATATTTTACATAAAAAGGTAATATTGACATCTTTACTAAACCTTGAAACTCTGGGAATCAGGGTTTATGTTCATGGCACCCCACTTATGTTCTGAGGTTCCTATTCATGTGATGAAAATATTGAAATTCTTTTTAGAGAAAGTATGCTTTAGAAAACATAAAACCCAAAAATAAAACCAAATAATTTGACTCCAGGAAAAAAGTATGACCGGTTATACTTGCTCCCAAAGTTTATTTGATCTAAATGTTGCTTGTTTAGATAGGCCTAGAACGAATCATTTCCAAGTAACATTTATACATTTTCCCACTGTGTCATGAGCTTAGCTGTATATACCTGACAAGTGACCTACATATGTAAGGATAGGTCATTTACATACTGTATGGATGAAATAGCAATATGGAGATACCATAGTAAGCACCTGTTTCTAAAATGGCATACAACAGGGAGTACAGCTTTTACAATGTAAAGATAGAAGTGTATCAGAAATTCCAGCAGTCAGTAAATTTCTGGACACAGCTTAAAAATAGCGCCTTTCTCTGTTGTATATGATTGTTTTGAAGTTGGAGAAGCTTATGCCGGTTATTACGACTGCAGATGATAGTAAATGCTGCTAATTCATTCTTATTATTCTTACCTAGAGACATAAAAGTGTGGCAAACTTTTGCATGACACGAGGTAAACAGAAGCAGCAAACTCTAACTTGGCTCTTTCAATGGTTTTCAGTTTTCAAATTTGGACTTTTATTGTGTGATCACGCTGCAGCAAGTTACTAGAATGAAGTTAAAGACAGCTACATCTGTTTATTACATATAATAACATACAAATATTGTTTGGATTTACATTTCTCTTTTGCTCATTCACTTCATTTTGTTAATTTATAAAAATAAACTATTAATACTTCTATCTTTGAAAGTATTCTTACATTGCAGCATTTTTTCCGTAGAGAAATTCAACGCAACGCAAAGTGGGGCCTTAGCCTTAAGCATTGTTAAAAAAAAAAAAAAAAAAAAAAAATAGGTGTGGTTAACTAGGAGGGGGTGTGGTCTGCATCTTTCAGATAAATTTATTATTAAAGTCAGAAAGTGGTACAAATTATAGCACAGAAATCTAAGCTTGCTTATTGCACATGTACATTTCATTCTCCGTCTTTAGATCAGCCCAAGATGCATTACATTTTTCAAAAGGCATATGCTTCTTAATAATTTGGTGCATTTTATTCCTCAATACAAAGTATTAGCTGTAACAAACACAAATGTTTTTAGCAAAACAGTTCTTTACTCATGATTCTTCACTTTTGATATTCTACACTTTGAAAAATTCCATTTTGTTATCTTCTATTTATATAGATTGTGAGCCCTATATGGGACAGTGACCACAATGTCTGTAAAGCGCTGCGGAATATGATGGCGCTATATAAGTAAGCATAATAAATAAATAATATGGTGTGGTCATGTTATACACAGACATATTAGAGGCATATCCGCTCTCTGTGCAGTTTAACAGTAAACACTTCCTACAGCAAACAGACCAAGTTCTGAAAAACTGCTCCTTCGTGTCTATGTAAATGTGTGAATGTGAGGACAAGTCGCCGTGAGCTGTGACAGACTTGTAAATTCACACTTTTCACATTTTAGCAAATTCTTTACATTTATTTTTAGATGGAGCAATTTTAATATTTCCTAGTATGGAAGGCTTTTTTTTAATTAATTGAGGAATGGAAAATATTAAGTGTAGTACATATGTGCATGATTTCAATGACTTAACAGGCCCCGTTATCATTATTTACAAAATTCTTAAAGGGGTTTTCAGGCTCCAAATGGAGTTTTCCTATTGAAGATATTCTATCCAGTATGTGATCTGTTTGATGTGATCTGTTTGGGTCCAACATCCAGACACTGCACAGATCAGTTATCTGGGCAGCCTCCAGATGCTGAAAGCTACAGTAGTGGACAAGGTGTGCGTGCAGGCTGCTCCTATTAAATTAATATTAGTGGCGCTACAGGCCTATCTACTACATATTAGTGGTCTGGGGAATTGCATCGCCGCTCCTATTACTTGAATAGAAGCAGCCTGCACACACTCCCTGTCCACTATACAAGCTACCGGGGCCGGGAGGCTGCTAGAGCAGCCGATTTGTGTGGGGTACAGGTGTCAGACTCCCACAGATCACATTCTGATGATGTATCCAGCAAAGTGAATTAAATTTTTCCTTAATCTCATCCACACATTTTTTCCACAATGTATAGATGAGATTAACCAAAATCTCTTTCACTTTGCTGGTACTGTAAAATGCAGTGTTTTTTTCCGCTGCATTTCTGCAGCTGCCAAAACTCTGCGTTTTCTCAATGTGCGGCCTTAGACTTTAACCCTCGTCAGGCTGCATAATTTTACAACATTACAGGCTGCATAGGAATAGGTACAATTGTACCTACTCAGCCGGACGAGGGTTAAAGGACATCCAGCGTCTTGAAGTTACACCATTTTGGCATGAGTGAAAAGTGGTGCATTTTTTTGGCATGTAGTGAAGTGTGGACTAAGCCAGGCCTGGGCCGGAATGCCTCAGCCTGAGAGAATTTGCTATAACAAAACTGCCATCACTTATTTTCTCCAGAAAACTGGCATTATACCTGAAATTTAAACCAGCTATTGGTCAGTCTAAATTTCAGTTGTGGTACACAGGACCTTCCAAGATGCACCAGAATTATTAACAAGCCTGAGCGTCTTAATAATTTTGGTACAAGTTCCTACACATGCTACTACCACTTCTGCATTATACAGTAGTGAGTGGCTGTCTGTGACAGATAGGTTCATAAATATTTTGGGGATAGCAGATATTAGAGACTTATTTACTAAAGGGTGTTTCAAGTATCCCATATAGGGCCCCAATAAATAATGGGGCTCATTTAAATGTATGCAGCTTCCTTAGTACTAACACACAAGCATGCAAGTGTCCAAGTGCAGCACAAGCCTAATGTACAACAGTTTGTTCACACATTTCACTAAATTGGGAGTCTATCCAAAAGCACTAATATTGTGTTGTAAGGGAATATATCTTTATTGTCTGCAAGTGCAGTGTAAATTCAGAGAAAATCAACAGTTAATTCATATAAAAATTAGTGCAAATGCACAGTTCTATAATGGCGGATATGACTGAGCACACAAACAGAACAATCAGAATATGTGTGATGTATTAGCGAAGAAGTTTTGGTGCAGACTCCATGTGGGAAATCAATGTCCCGGGTGAGCTTGCGGCCTAATTTGTATATGACTTAGTTCACAGGACTTTCAGGCAACATAGGTATGTTCCCTATCCTATTTACAGCTCCTGCAATGCCATATTAGTGCTTTTGCAGTGAATTTCCAGCTGATAGATTTCCCTTAAATAGCTGTCACATACAGGTGCATCTCAATAAATTAGGATATCTTTGAAACGTTCATTCATTTCAGTAATTCAGTAATACAATTCATAATCAGCGTCTTCCATGATTGTGTGTCCTACTGAACCAGACTGAGGGACCATTTAAAGGCTTAGGAAACCTTGGCAGGTGACACACTGAATTTACAATACTGAACTTTTTTACAATATTCAAATTTTCTTAGATTTGGGTTTTCATTACCTGTATTCCATAATCAACATTTACTGAAATAAAACACTTGAAATAGAACACTGTGTGTAAAGAATCTAGAAAATATAGGAGGTCACTTTTTAATTTAATTACTGAAAGAAATAAACGTTTCAAAGATATTCTAATTTATTGAGATGCACCTGTAAGTAAGTTTTGCATTCCAATCAATACTGCAGCAAAAATTCACTCCTGCACTTTGCTGTCTTAAGGATCCATATTGTTAACTCCTTCCTTTTTAATCCAGTAAATCAATTGATTTTTGTGAGCCAGTAAAGTAGATAAATTTTGGTGCAACAGGACAAAGTGGAATTGGATTGAAATCCTAGATTTAAAGATAAATTGGAGAATGAAGAAATTGTTTGTTACTGTCCCTTTAATGACATTATATAGAAGTATTGCATAAAGATGACCCCCGAAGGAGAATAGAACCATAGACAGGGATTCTTCATTATAAACATATAAGAAATAAGACTGGAGAAACATTGCCAGGACTTTTACAGGGGCATTCAGATCAGTAGTGTCTTGCTGTTCATTGTATATATCATGCTATATGTGGCTTGGTAGATATCTAATAAACATTATATTTACAGCATGCTCATTGTCAGAAAAACACTGTGAGAAATGTGGTAAATGCACCAGAATTCTGGATCAAGTGAAAGGGGGCATGGCAAAAACACAACAATGTGCTAAAATTGCATTAAATTATGTCACAAAGTAAGCCGACCAGTAGATGATGTCTAAGGTCAAACAAGTCAAGGTGTACCAAATTTATACATAGCCTAGTATAAGCTTATACTGTCTAAATACAACATTGTATATAAATCTGCCCCACTATACTAAATAGAAGATCAAATGAGATTAGAAGTTACACTTTATTTTCCATTTCCATGTCTTTATATGTATCTCTTTTTGTGCTCCATGGAAACCACAAGAGATAATACATACCCTGTAAGAATTTGATAATGATAGGTTAAAAAGACCCCTTCCCCCACACCCCTGCAAGCAGGTCCCAGTAAGCGGCACTTTAACATGTTCATGATTTTTAAGATTTCAAGTTGTTTCTATTTCAGGAACATCCATTGTTGTAGGCTCCAGGTGAGGAATGACCTTCAGCTGATGTTCTCTTCTGAATTATGTTATACTTTTTATCACATTACATGTACTCTTATAGAAACTGTTTCTGACTGAGTTGAGCAGATTTGACTAGATGGGAAAACATCAAGTTGGAGATGTTAAATTGTTGAATGAATAGTCAGTGAAACATCAGTCAATAAATTGATTCTGTCCAGTATCTGATGGATATTGATATTGATTGATGTGTTTTTACTAATTAATGCCTACTGTATGTAAATATATAAGAATTGGTATGAATAAATGCCCCAAAATTATGTCTCCAGGACATTATAGTAGACCTAACAAAAAAAACATATATTTTTTTAAAATTCAAAGTGTGTTACCATCTGGTTTCTACCATGGATTTGCTGCTGGTGTGCAGAGACTGATGATAGATTCAGTTGAGGATTAGCTTTATTGAATTCATTGGCTACTTATTTCAGCAGTGATTTTTTTTTTTTTTTTGCCAAAAATCCACACTGTAATTTTCAGAAGCATATGACAGACGATGTGGAAACTATTTACATACATGAAATGGAGATTTTTAGTGGATTTTGGGCAAAAATCAACATGAAATATGACGTGTGAAATTACCCATAAAGTTGCACGCTAACAAAAACTTTAAAAGCCTGTGATTTAAGACATAACCACTGGGTAGTTGCACATAGACACATATAGAATATCATTTTGTGACACAATATTGCAGAACAATATTGTCTTAAAAAGGAAAGACATCTGTATTTTTCTCAGCTTACCTCATCTCACTTTGGTGATGTACAGCTAACTCTTTATAGTATAGCTAGACTCATTGCTTCTCTACACTACACTACTCAAGTCTCTAAGGCGTTTCCCTGTTATCATTTTGCACAGTTAGAAACCTTTCTCTTGCATATACAACCTCATGGCTGGTGTGCTTTACACCAATACTTTGGACCCAAAAATGACACAAGAAGTTAACACTGAATGAACATTGGGTTGTTACTCTCATTGTCTCAGTGCATCACCAAACCAGTTTGGCTGGAGGCTACTCTGATTGGCTTCATCATTAAACCCAATTTGGACCTCGCTGCTGGGGGAACACCAGGCTGCTACCGAGTGGTCGTGGTCTGGTGAAAGCTGGTCAAGCATGCCAAGAGACACTCATGAGAGGCACCAGGGGTAGGCCAGAGAGTGGTCAGATACAGAATGAGGTTGCGACAAGCAGCATACATCTGTGTTCATTAGACAAGTTGAAGATCAGGACAGGTAGCAAAGGTACTAAAATCAACAAAAGGCTGGGTAAGCAATAGAATTGTTTATAGTTCAGTAGTCAGGAAAAAAGACTAAATAACTCAGCAGACAAGGACAACTACAACAATTTGGGGTCAAATACAATATTGGGAACAAGAACTCCATATAGCAGGAAACTAGCAGGCTAGAACCTTTGCTCAGCCAGAGCATGGCTAGTGAAGTAGACTTATATACATACTGACTGTCAAAGATTGGCTGGGGAAGGACTTGGGTAATACCAGCAGCATCTACAGCAGAAGAAAGTGAATGTGCATGGCAGTATGCAGGAGCTGAAACCTGATGGCTGTGCCTGCTGTGATAGGTGTTTATGTCAATGAGCTCAGAGCACTGGCTTTACAACAAAGTACACTGGGAGACTTTAGTGTTATAGAAACACATCACAAAGAGAGTACACCAGAAGACACGAGTGTTAGCAAAACACATAGCAAAGACAATAGAAAAAGCAGAAAATGCTAGTGTAATAAGTACACATAACAAATAAAATAAGCAGAAGGCTCTAGTGTTATAAATGCACAGCTCTGTCAAGGCTAATTTACTAGGCGGCTTGCTATGAGTCCCTCAGCATTGAGAAGGCCTCTTGAGAGGTCAGAAAGATCCAGCTAGCTGTGACTGTATAATATTATATGCTGACCTATTATGATTGCTTAATACAATACTGAACATTTATATTAAGCAGAATGCAGCCTTCCACTTCAGAAGAGAATGCCATCTATCTCATTTTGGGCTTCAATTTGTGATCAGCATGGTACATTTTTAACATACTGTATTTGTTGTAATTGCAATTTCTGAGCTTGTGATAAGTGTTTGGTTACATGTGAATATTCATACTATGGAAGTGTGGCATACATAGACTTCAGTGGGCATAGTGGGGGTATATTTGTTAAGACTGGTGTTTCTTATACCAGTCTTAATGTATTCTCCTACAGGGGGTAGGTGCTCCAGAATATATAAGAGGAAACCCCTTAGTAATTATGGTGCATATTGGAAGGTACAGGCATGAGTTACTGTAAATCTGATGTCCCAAGGGCTCCCTGACCCTCCTAGATTCCCCCTCTCCTCCATCCACTGTCTTAAAAAGTGGTGAGTGGGGAGCAGGAGATGAGAAGCACTATGAGCATTTAGTAAATCTTGACCGGTGCATCTATAGATTGCTATAAGTGGATATGCATAAGCGAAAAAACGTACATCAGTGGTCTATTGCAATAGCAATGCAATTATGGATCAATAAATACCCCTCATGTGTTGTACAGACAAAACTAATTTTTGGCTTGCGTTGACAATAAGAAAATATTGGAATATTAAAAAAAAAGCATTTCTGGTCCACACAAAACTTTTAGGAAAAGTTGGTGTAGATGTGATATACCGATGCACAGAGCCTCTTAATAAATTAGGCAAATCTTACATTGGAGCTAGCCAAATCAAAACTGGGGTAGGAAACGCTAGTCTTTATAAATCTTTCCCATTGTACTCAAATCATAGAAATGCTACATTTCTCTATGTTGTACTTGGTTACCTATTTCAGTCCCATGAGCTTTGAATGGGGGAGTAGCACACATGTGAAACCATTTCTCTATTGGAATGGTGACATGGGAACTGTGTTCTTAAGATTGGTGGGGGTCACAACAGATTTGACATGTATCAACTATACTGTGGTTATTTATGAAAAAACCCTTTTAAAGGTAATGCATAACTTGTATTTTATTCAGTTAAAAACCTATGTTTTATACACTTAGGAGTCCAGTGGGTGGTTCTATACAGTTACTGACAGCCTGACAGCCTTCTGTATATGACTGTACAGTATATAGATAGCTGCTGATTCCACTGGAATCCTTAGCATAGAAAGGACATGACTTAAACTAATAGCAGAGCAGAAATAAATCCAATGGACTATTTATTGGTGTTTTGACCAGATAGTTTCCAGAACAGTTTCTTACCATAAGACTATTTTCATGGTAATACCGTATAATTTTAATTTAGATTACATAACAGAGTCGTACTTTTTTGGCATTGAAAATGTTATGAAAGCAGATGTTTTCTTTCCCTGAACACCTAACTCATTTGATGTGTCTATTTCTGAAGCTTACCAGAAGTATTATACGTACGGGGATAACATGTTTGCTGTTCTGTCTAACATTTTAATCATAAGATATCAGCAAGAACTCAAAGACAGGAATATCTCTTGTTGATAATTGTCTATGCATATATTACCATATTAAATAGCCAGTCACTTTCAGACTATATATATCTGGTTATGACATGTATAAATATTTTTTTCTTTCCCTTTGTATACATGTAAATAAGATACAGAATGTTTTAAGCCTTTATTTATAGAACTTTACAGAACTTTTACAAGTTCAAAATTCTGACTAAAAATGTTCCTAACATTTCTTATCTCTTACATAGTCCGTATGACGTCCCTCAGTTACATAAGGTAAAAGAACAAAGAACACAGGCATGACAGCCCCAGCCCTCATTCTCAAGCTTTTAGTGGTATTTTTCAAGAATGTTCATTTAGCATTCACTGCTGTTGTGCAGACTTAGCTAGGCAGGTAAATACCAATAAAAACTGGACAAATACAAACAGAAGTAGATTCATCTGTTAAACATTATTGTGTATGTACTCAGAACTGGAAAGACACCATGGAGAAGAGTTATTAAGACTGGAGTTTTATAGCAGTCTTAGCCTAAACTCAGGTGTAAAACCATTTTTCATGGCCGCCTTGCACCCGAGGGGCACCCATTTTCATGGATACCCCATACATTACAGTGTATGTAGGACATGACCTATATTTTGATGGTCCGTGACGTCACACAGCCAGTTTTCACTGTCATGTGAATGTAGCTTTAGGCTAAGGACCCACATAACGAACTGCAGCTGAAAAATGCTGCAGAAAAAAAAACATGTTTTTCATTGCATGTTGGTTGTGTTTTTCTGTGCATTTTTCTTCTCTTATAAAATTTATAGGGAAAACACTTGCATTTCCACAGTTAAAATTGACATGCTGCGTTTTTCAAAAACGCATGCATTTTTGAAAACACAACTTTTCCACAGCGTTTTTTTTTCCGCAGTGTGTGGATTGGATTAGTGATAATCTCATTAACTTTGCTAGTACTATAAAATGCAGCATTTTTTACTGTTGTGTTTCTGCAATATGGATGCAAGAAAGAAAAAAAAGCACACATACATGAAGGAGAGTTTCCGTAATATGAGGCCTTAGACTAAAACCTCACATAGTGAACCACAGCTAAAAAATGCAGCTGCATTGGGTTTTTTCGACAGCATTTTTCATTGTGTTTTTGCTGCATTTTTCTCTGTATTATTAAATCTGTAGGGAAAACGCTTGCATTTCCGTGGGTAAAATTTGCGTTTTTTCAAAAACAAAGCTTTTCCGCAGTTTTTTTCCACAGTTTGTGAATGGGATTATTTAGAATCTCATTAACTCTGCTAGTACCGATAAACACAGCATTTTTTTCTGCTAAGGCCCCACGTAATGAACCACAGCTAAAAATGCAGTAAAAAATAATACAGTGGAAATGCATCATGTTTTTTTCCGCAGCGTTTTCATTGCACTTTTGCTGCGTATTTCTCTGTGTCTATCTTCCCTTATTAAAAGTATAGCGTAAATCGAGAGCATTTTTGCAGGTAAAAATGATATGCTGCGTTTTTCAAAAAAGCAGCTTTTCCGCAATGTGTGGATGAGATTAGCCAGAATCTCATTCACCTTGCTGGTACTGTAAGGCCTGGATCCCACATTGCAAAAACCTACGGAAATGCTGACGTTTTCCCCTTCCCAAAGGTCATCAATATTAGATCAGTGGGGGTCTAATCCAACTGATAGCTGCAGTCATGGCACCAGGACCATATGGAGCTTAAAGTACACAGGTGCCAAATTACTACAGTTTAGCTGTGTTTCAGAATCTGTGAACTTTATACACATAATGAACTCTGGAATAGGAGGATCACCTATTGTGGTTCTGCTAAAATAGGCATAATCTAGTAGATAGCAGTAATGCAGTGGTATGTGCTGCCAATGTCCAGATCCCAGTGTATCAGGTGCCAGGCACTTCTTGGGGTATGGAAGGCAACAAAGGAAGAAGGGGATGTAATGCCCATGTTGAAGGCCTGCTGGTGCAAGCTAGTCCATTTGTGGGATTGAAAAACTGCAAAAACTTTTATTAGGTCTCAACATGAATGTTTTAGCCAGCAATAGTAGAGGAAAAAGAAGGTGGCACTGCTTAGACACCTGACCTATATCACAAAATAGTGGAGTAATATAATGGCACTAGGAGACCATGTTCAGCAAGTCCATACTTTGGAGAATGTGGTGCACTTTCCCTTAGAAAGTCTTATTCGTAGAATACATGTATAAAGGCGAAAAAACAGGGGGCACTCACCCAGACTTGTGTAAAAAGGTAGACTTTTATTCAATGAACGTCGATAAAAACATCCACATCAATGGGAGAGAGGAAGACGCCCTAAAGGCAAGGCAATGAGTCATTTCGCGCACACGCGCTTTTTCAAGCCTCAGGATGCCACCATTACGATTAGAACCACAAGCATTTTATATGAATCTCCCTTCAAAAACCACAGCCAGTCATATGGCTATCTGTGGGGGAAGGGCAGAAGCAGCCACACCTCCCAGACACATCGGACCAGAAAGAGAAACTGGAAGGGCTCTCAGAGTATGGTTGCTTATTGTCCAATAGAAATATAGTAGAAATTTTGGACCAGAATGGAGACTAAGCCTCGGCTCATTTATAAATGAGTTCAAGGAAAAAGGCTTCAGGCGGACCAGAAGGAAAACTAACTAGTAAATGTGGAGAAGTAAATAAATCGCGCACATGCTCAAACGTAATGGTGGCATCCTGAGGTTTGAAAAAGCGCATGTGCGCGAAACTACTCTTTGTCTTGCCTTTAGGGTGTCTTCCTCTCTCCCATTGATGTGGATGTTTTTATGGACGTTCCTTGAATAAAAGTCTACCTTTTTACACAAGCCCAGGTGAGTGCCCCCTGTTTTATTTACCTTTATACATGTATTCTATGAATGTATTTAGGGTCTCGAGGCATATCTCTGAATATTTGAAAAAGGGATTCTGGAGCCCGGTAGCCCTTTTATTTTGAGATCTAATAAAATTATTGTAGTTTTTCAATCATGCAAATGGACTGGTTGTCCAGCAGGATATCTCTGCAGAGACACTTGCATCCTTTTCTTCCTACTTACTGTTGCTTCTAATCTATACATTAGACACGGTACATGCTCCTCTGAATAAGAACACATGTGCCATTATGTAGCACCAGGCACTGTGTATATGACCTGGCCACTGTCTGTGCATCTTCAATGGCATTAAGTGATCCCTAAAAATTCTTAATGATCAGTGGTCGGCAAGCTGTAGCTGCCTAGGTGTGGTGACCCTACAACTTCCAGCATGCCAGGACAAATCCCAGCTTGGATACCATAGGCCACAGTTCTACTACTGACCTTATTATCAATGCAGTGCAGAGCTATATTAAACCCAGACTTTGCTAATGACATTTCGACAAAACCACTCTGATTTACTTTGCCATGTCATCACCTTGATTTATTAAAATATGAGAAACAGCAATGACCTTAAAACAGGAGATGGTAATATATTCACTGTAAATTGCAGCCTGTGGAAAACTTCAGCACTCTAAATTTATAAAGGTTATAGGGATCTCTGGAGGTTCAGGAACACTAATCCTTTCAAAATTACTTTAAAGTTATCTCATTACAAGATGTTTCAGAAATGCATCCGTACTGACATAAAGAAAATATTACACCAGTGTGCTGAAGTCTAAGGTGGCACTAGGTTATCTGCATTTTCTTACATCTCAATAACACACTTTAGACCTTAAGATCAGCTAAGGTCTATCGAAATCTAAGAATAGATCACAGACAGGAAACAGGAAAGTAGATAGCCGAGCCGCTTATAGTCCATAGTGTTAAACTAATACTAACACGTCCTAGAGAGAGACCACAGCCACAAAATTCCACCTCTTACCCCTATTACTGCTACTGTTCCCACTTGTAGGATGTTCCTTCTCAGCATCATATTCCAGATGCGTAAGCTGCTGCTGTGGCATTGTATATCGGGGTACTTTGACAGAATGGGGACACCCTAGTGCCACCAAATAAGTGTGCACTTTGACAGCACTGTAAATGGCTGTAGGATAAGGGATACATTTTAATAATGGAAGACTCCTTTAACCAACGACAAGATGCCATAACTTGTGTCTTGCATTCTGAACTGAGGAACTAGACTATTTTTTTTTCTTAATTTTTTTGCTATTTTTGCTTATTTCTTGAAAGTTTCTACACCTAGCTTTATTAAAGTACAGCATTTACAAAGCCAGTCAGAGATTCCCTTGAAATACTGTACATATTATTAGATTAAGTGCCATCTAAGCAAGAAATAGAAATCTCACTATGAACTATTGTTTGTGGCTTTTCCAATGTGTTATCCCATCCCATTAAATACATTTATCCCACAAGTGATTAACAAGAGCAAAGCTTAATCTCACTTTTTTTTCTATCCATCCCTTAAGGATTTCTTCTAAGATAGCTGAAATAATTTCTTTTTGCTGACTGCGAAAGTAGCACATTGCAAAGAGCACTTTTGCCAAATTGTAGAAAGCTCCGCTGGCAGCCATGGGATTTCACAATATTAAATAATAATTAAGTAACGCAAAGCCTTGTGGCTGACTTCGAAAGTCTGAGGTACCCAGTGGAGTCCAATCATTTACATATGAGACATGGATCTGAATTTCTAAGCTGAATAACATAGGCTACAGTCTTCCTCTAGTACAAATATGTGCATTTAATTAATTAGTCGATGACTAAAGTATAGTTGTAACTCTGTATAGTCTGTGCTACAGTGTACATAACTAACATGGTCAGTTGTCTCTTTTAAAGTTGTCAGATTGAGAAAATTCACTTGCAAGCAGACATAATTTGCTTTTTAGGTACTTACGTTGAAGTGAACGGAGAGACACGTACATATGCACCCACGGAGACCACAGAACCCCCGTTCTAGAGATATGGGCACCAGAGGGATGGCTCAAATCTGGCAGACAATTATGGCATATCCTGTGGATATCCAAGGTAGAAATAACTATTTAAGAATCCCCCTCTAGACTGGAGATGAACTACCATATAAAGAGAAACTTTTGACACTCTGGAACATTTTCACACCAGTATAGCAGGGCTTGAAAGAAGCAAATAAGCTCTCCTGATGTCCCAAACATACAATCCAGCTATACTCCAGAAGAACAAAATCATGTAAAACATTGTCATCATTATTCAAGTAGAAGTTAAAATCCATACACAGAATAAACAAAATCATCAAGCACATGATAGTAACCATCAGCAACCCCCTGAGCAGCACTGAAACATGGCTCCATTATAATATATGCAGATATATCCTGCAAAATAAAGTGCTAGTACAAAATAATAAGGTGCATAATAAACCTAGTAAATAGGCAGAAACACTATATATAACAAACAAAAGTAGAGTACATAGGGATGTATTAAGAGCAGGGAGGGGATGGAGATACTCCAACACATGTTTCGCCTCGCTTCGTTCAGGGAATATAATTTCTTATGTAGGGAAGTACACAGCTCTGTACACTGTGTAGTGGCCTTTTCTGGTTATTGCAGCTCAGTTTGGACGACCCTCCTCTTTGTCTAAAATTCTGATACCTAATCATTATCTTAAGTGTTGAACTGGATTTTTTGTTAACCCCTAGTTCCCAGGATACATGCTTTACTACTGATATACCACATGGTTTGGCCAATATGCAGCCATCAGATTGTCCCTGCCTGCCACCACTGTAATCCATGAAGCCATTACAGATTGTTTATTACGTTCTTTAAGTTAATGGCCAAATGGTTTTGAGGGTTACTGCACGCACTGGCATTAACTAGAAGATTTATAATGAATTAATGAATTACAGCGGCGACAGGCTGGAACACTGCGTTCTTTGTTGCATCACAGTTGCATCCATATTGTTTCATTGTACCATTAATGTTGGTACATTGTGTACCTGAGAAGACAACAAATTCTATGGCAATGGTGTTGTAGCAGGTGAAAAATTCAAATATGCTGAACCTTATACCTGATAAAGGAACCTTTGTACATTTATAGATTGATTCTTAGAGGCCCCCTTAAATGTTTTTTTTTCTGAAGAGTGGCACCCTTGGCACCCAGAGACCTGCAGCCAGCCCTATTCATTTGAATGGAGCTGTACTGAAGTTTCCTTGCACAGTACTTGCCACTGTTGCACTAAGACTGTGAAGGTGCCACAGTACTAAATCAGCACTTTGGCCCCTTCATTCCCTGGATTGGTGGGGATCCCAGAGGTTGGACTTCCACTGATTATAAAGTGATGGCAGATCCTATGGATGTACCATCAATATATGAGTTGGGAGTATCCCTTTAATATGAAAAAAAATATGACCAATCCATAAAAAGCAATGTGGAAGTCTACTTCCTGATCTCCTTAGAGAACATGTTAGATGTGTACTCTTTTGCCAAAGGCTTCATTCCAGCCGCCTGTTGTGACACTTTAGATTTCTAGGGGCCTTGACAGTTATGAGTCACAGTTTGCAGATTATATGCATTTCCATAGCAACACAATGATCTGAGAAGAAAATGTGATGGAAATAATAACTTCCTCTCTCGTATGCACTTTCATTTAGGTCTGCTTTAATTTTAGATATAAAAAGTTCGGTATATTTTTGTCACTATAAGGTCTAGACTTTTCCCACATACCATGGATTCCTTTCTAAAGACAAAAATTTCACATTATTATTTGCTTTCATTTTAATGAAAACTTCTGAAAATTTCACCTACTTTCTCTTGTTACGGCAGATTTGCCACATGCAAATCCACTGCAGCAAAACCACAGCATTTCCAACTCATGTGGGCATATCCCTAGATTTCACATTAAGGGTAAGGAGCAAGCATCTGAATTGTTGAAAATAAACCATGCAAACACCCATAACACTAGCTACTGGTGTACCATCTCAGATGCCTCATGCCTTACGCCTCCTTAGGTGCTATAAATGCTGCCATGAATACTAGCAATTAAAGGAGTTGTTCAGGATTTTTTTTTTATTCAAGGCCTATTGTTAGGATAAGCCAAAACTATCTGATCAATGGGGACAACATGTTGCAGAGTGCGATTGCTGGATGCGGAAGAGTCAAAACCAGATAGACAGTTGTATATAACAGGAACAAAACTTTAGTGAAACATGAGTGCAGTAAGAGAAGATCATCTCACATGGTGAATAACAGATCTAGTTCAGCACACACTCTAACAAAACAGGATGTGTATATCAACCAGCATCAAAACAACAAAAGTACAGAGTGTCTACAGATAAACATTTAGTAACAGCTACATCTAGTGTCATAAATGTGAACTGCAGTCAATCCAGCAAATATAGAGATGAAGCTGGTTGTTGTATATCTCCAACACAACAGACCCTGCACGGATCAGCTGTTTGGGAGGGTATCTGATCAGGCCACTGCACAGATCAGCTGTTCGGGAGGGTATCTGATCAGGCCACTGCATGGATCAGCTGTTTGAGGGTGCATCTAGTCCTTGTACTATACAGTGCACTGTATAGTACAAGGACTAGACACACCCTCGAGCAGCTGATTAATGCAGCAGACCCCGACTGATCGCATATTTATGGCCTATACTCACCTTTCATGTCCACACAGATAGGGCATGTTATATACAGTTTCAAAGCTGACACTGTGCTGAATGTAGCGCACTTTCAGTTTTGCAGGTATCTACCTGCTTCCAGAGATATCAGTGCCATTAGTTACTGTCAGGGAAGTTGGCCCTACAGCTTAGCATCTTTGCCGGGCACTTAGGAATGCCCCCCTGATGGTACACTTCTATAGTCTTGTACTGTGAAGGGGACATACCCCACTGCCCTGTAATGACGCTGAGCTGTAAGGCCAGCCCCTCTGATAGTACAGCGATAAAGGTAACCAATATTAACTGCACCGATATCACTGGAACTTGGGCAGAGACCTGCAAAACTGAAAGTGCCCTGAATTCAGCACACTATCATCTTTGGAACAGTATATAACATGACCTATCTTAGAAGACATGAAAGGTTATCTTTAACTATAGAATACATTAGTATTTTGGTATACGATGGAGTTCATGGTCAACTCAATTACTAGAAGGTGCCCAGGTCCTGTGGCAGCAAAACAAGTCCAAATCATTGCCCCTTACCTCCATGTTTGACAGCTGGTATGTAGTATTTGTGCTGATATACTGTGTTTCGTTTTTTGCCAGATTTGGTATTGTGCATTACATCTCCATTTTGGGCTCATTTGTATATTTTTCCAGAGGTCTTATGGTTTGTTGAGAGGCAACTTTGCAAACTTAGGATGTGTGCTATGTTCTTTTTCATAAGAAGTAGCTTTCTCATTGTGATCTTTCCAAGTAAGTCTTACTTGTCTTTCTAATCATACTGTCATAAACGTGAACATTTAACAGGCTGACTGAGGACTGTGGAGTGTTAGATGGAGATCTCTGGTTGCTCAGGACTGCCGGGTAGCATCTGAAATTCAGGACTGTTGGATTAGAAGGCATGCGTTTACAGAGAAAAGGGATCCAGGTTGGCATCTCACTTTTCTATGGACCAGCTGTTATTTTAACAATTGCTTTGTGAGAACTGGCTGGATCCCACCCCAGTTTTAATGGTGTGTTTACATGCCTTTTTAGAACATTTCTTATATAAAGATATTTATACCTAGAGTATGTTGTATTTCGATAAAAATGCAGCTTATGCTGTTATGTAGACTTTAAAATTTTCTAGCAAAAAAACTGAAAAAGCCGCAAAAAAGATGTGTGTAAAAAATAGACTTACAGTGAAGTGTGAAATTTTGATAATTAAAGTTACAATAACCTACACAAGCATTCCTGGGTTCAGAATCACAGACACGTATATTTTTATTACAAACACTGGACAAAGACTGCAGAAGACCTTTATCAAACCACTTTTTTTTAATCGACTTGTCTTCATGGGATATAGTTTATTGCTACAATCCTAATCACAGTAATACTGCCCAGGAAAAACAAGCAAGAAAAAAACTTCATATCCACTTGCTGTTACAATCAGTTTCCTAAAATATTATTGCATTTCACCCTGTTCTCAAATAGCTTATGGAAATTGTGTTTTATCATCATTTCCTTAGGGTTCCAACAAGCCTATTTAAATATAGGCTGGAAAGTCCATGAATCTATTTGTGCATTCGGTTGCCATGGAAATAAACTAATACATTGAAATATCCAACACTGAATAAATTACTACTTCTCACTTACACTGAACATTTAATTATGCATATTCATGAAGAATTGTGTTTGACTCGAAAATATTGTGTACAATCTCTTGCAAGCTGCTTTTCTACAATCCTACTTCCTCTGAGTGTTAAGTTGTCCTTGGCACTGAGAAGACATATAAACTGTAATTTATTTAGAAAAAAGACTAAGAGTAAGAATTGCACAGTAGGGCATATCAGGGAAGTTTCCCTTCAGCAGCCAAGCTGGTTAACGTCTTGGACTGATCAATTTTTATTGCAAATTTAATTTTGAATGGGAAGTGCAAATCTGAATCTGTTCTAAAGTACTCCTTGCATAAGTACTCATGAAAGGTTATATAAATACAATATTTCTTATATGTCTTATAGTAGTATAATAGAAATATGTACACACACAACACAGCTGTGTGCACAGAACTTACATGGCAGCACACTGAGTCTACTCTGCTCCATATTATGTAATTGCTGCATGTTCCCTCCTTGGATTTTTGTAATAAGACGGTATTTTATGCCTTTAGGATAAAATATATCTGCAATACAGTATCATGCCAGATGTTTCATTTGGTCACATTCCATATAAATTCCAGGGGCATAGTTATATGGCGTGGAGAGGTAGCAATCACTATTGGGTCCTGGAGCTTGAGGGGGGCTCAAAGACGTCACTGCGACAAGAAAACATTATACTGCATGTGATAAGTGGGGTCCCTTTACAGATTATGAATTGGGGCCCAGGTTTTATGAATGGTGGGGTACATTAAGTCCTTTTATTATGGTTCTAATGAGTCCTAGCATTTATCCTAAAGTGACTGTCCAGTCAGGACCTCGAAAATTATGTCTATGTCAGAACCTACTATATAGAGTAAGGGATGCTTACCTAATTTTAATTTTTTTTTCTTGCTCCTTGGCTACATTTTATGTTACTTCCATTGGGACAGAGCTATTATCTGTGACCACGGTGGGAGCAATTTACTAAGACTGGCACATCATGCTAAAATTATTAATAGATTCCGACATCTTAATAATTCTTGATTGCCATGGTCCATGTGCCAGAATCAAAATCTGTGACAGTCAGCTACTGGGGTAGATATCAGGTATAACTCACCCCTACTTTCTGGTGTGAGATATAGTAGGTCTGTTGGACCAAGGCCAAGTTCAGCAGGTGAATAGTTTTGAAAAATGGACACATTTTTGGCGCAAACAGTTACATTCAATTGTTTTCAAGGTTCTTTGGGAGTTCTAACCATTGGTCCCCAACCAAACACTCACTGATGACATCCAATACTTATTTCAACTGGAGATGTCCTACATTAAAAACTGAAATGAATCCACTGCAAAAATGCAGATAAATGATATACTAAATGATACATTATAATAAAATATTACCTTATTTGGATTTTAAAAAATAGAGCTATTATTTTTAGTGATTTTTTTTTTTTTTACCCAGTCAGAAAGTTTTCTTTGTTTTTGTTTGTTAGAGCAGCAGATGCAGTTATGGGGGCAGACATGGAATTAATTTCTACAAGCATTATAAATGTTGGTGGAATTGTTAATGGACCCTTGTAAACAGAAGTATCTGTATGTGTTTCCCACTAGACTGTGCATTTATTTTATGACTCATCTTGGCTACATTTGTGTACTACTAATGGATCAGACTATCTCATGAAAACATCCAGTTACATCTCTTACTTTGTTAATATGATATAGCAGCTTCTGTCACCATCTATGAGTAACAATCAATATTACGCATCCTTGGGCTGCTGTACAGGCTTCATCAGGTGCCATGTTACACAGCTATTCTCCCCTGCATATGCCAAGGTATGGAATCAGAAGCATGCAGAAATTGAGTAGAAGCCCTACTGTGACTCTACGCAAAATGGAACCACAATGCAGTTTTGTGCAGTAGGCCTTAAGGCGCTCAAATAGAGAGAACTGCCTGAAGTGTATGGTAGGTTTCCTAACTCTCCCTGACATATGATGTTGGTGGAAGGAAGGATCGGGAGTGTTTAACTTACTCCTATCTTTTTGTACTCAGTGGTTTACTCACTTTCTCCACTCAGAACAACATGTGCACCCTCAGCTGCGCAGAGCCTATATAAGTATAGGGGAAATATGGATAAATAGCTGTCAACTGAACAGGCTATTGAATGTATATGGTCATCTTTAAATTATATCATATTCCTGTGAAAGGAGTCAATTAAATCCCGCTTTCTCAAACTCAACATGGAGAAAATGGAGTTCATAATCTTCACCCCTCCTCAAACAGCCCCTCTACCGACCCATCTCTCAAAGTTAATGGAACCACACTCACTCCAGTCTCACGGGTCCGCTGCCTTGGGATAACCTTAGATTCTGACCTATCCTTCAAGTCGCATATTCAAACCCTCAACACCTCCTGCCGCCACCAACTCAAGAGCATCCATCGAATCAGCTCAATTCTCACCCCTGAAACTACAAAGATGCTAGTCCACGCCCTCATAATCTCCAGCCTAGACAACTGTAACACCCTTTCCATAGCCTCCCAGCTAACACTCTCTCCCCCCTCCAGTCTACCTTAAACTGTGCTGCTAGCTTAATACTCCTCTCCTCCCGTTCTTCATTGGCCGCTCTCCTCTGCCAATCCCTTCACTGGCTATCTGTTGCCGAGAGAATAGAGTTCAAACTACTAACGCTGACAAACAAAGCCATCCACAACCTGTCCCCTCCATATATCTCCGACCTAATCTCCCGCTACCTGCCCACATGTAACCTCCGATCCTCCAAAGACCTCCTACTCTGCTCTGCTCTTATCCGCTCCTCACACAACTGTCTCCAAGACTTCTCCCGTGCATCCCCCATTCTCTGGAACTCATTACCAAGACACATAAGACTGTCCCCCACAGTCACAAGCTTCAAGAAGGCCCTGAAGACTCACCTATTCAGGAAGGCCTACAACCCCCAATAACGCTACTGTCTCCATACCACCACCTGAACAGCCTCTACCCCCACCTTCTGTCTCTATCCCTCTTCCCTCATAGATTGTAAGCCCTTGCGGGCAGGGCCCTCTATCCCACTATGCCAGTTGGTCACTGTTATTATTATATTTATTTTTATTTGTTTTGTATATCTTGTGTACCGTATGTAAACTCTCAAATGTAAAGCACCATGGAATTAATGGTGCTATATAAATAAACAACAATAATAATAATAATAATAATAATAATAATAATGTATTTTACTTTTTAAGTCTCACGCTTTCATGGCTGAGATGAGAATACTGTGTCCTGGCCTCTTGAGGTGGTCGGGAGTCACATGGCTGTACTAAGATGTTTCCATAGCTCCTATAAAGGTAATCAGGAGTTATACAAACAGTGTAGCACAGTAAGTTATTTGGTTTCTATAACTTAAAAAGTAAATCTAGGGTTGGGTTGTTCTGCACTCCGTCAAGAGAATAATGGTTGCCGTCAGAAGGGCTAGTCAGAGCCGTATAATGCAGAAATTATAATTCCAGACACTCCTTGGTGTGTTGGGGTCATAGTACCCAAGTACTCCACTGGAGGAGTCAGGGCTGACTCCTCCAGCGGCACCCACACGCTGTACATGGCATGCTTCACTTGTAGTAGTTCTTACCACATTATTGAAAGACTCTCTGTTGTTCATCATTTTCATTGTCATGCACCTTATTTGCACCTCACTTAGTACCTGATCCTCCCAATGTTCTACTACTGAAATGCCTGGGATTATAACAAGACCTCTGTACATCTACATACTCCATATGATGCATATATGTTTATGACATGCTATATGAACTTGTTACGCCGCCTGGACTTAGGTACTATGACCCCAAGTTGTGAAAAACAATAAAGAAATTCTTTATTCTTCAACACACCAACGAGTGCCTGGAATTATAATTTCTAACTTAAAAAGTAAGACATGCCATTTAACAGAATTCTTCCTCGAAGACTTTGATTCTCAGTCATGACTGGAGAAGCTAGTTGGATAAGGTTACACAGAAGTTCAGGAAGTTCACACTGTGAGAGGAGACATTAATACAGTGAGAGAGATTTATTAAGATTGGTGCATTGTGCATTGGCCTTAACATTGTAAGTACTGGTGGAAGTTGCACCAGAATTATTTAGAAGCTCTGGTCTCTCATAGGAGGTTTCGGTTAAGCAGAAATTAAATCTACATGATCCAGGGTCTGGCATAGATTTAAGATTTTATAGATAGGTTAATTTACACATTGCGTAAAAAAAACCCTGCTTTTTCAAAAAAACTTTTTTGAAAAATGCAGCCTATTAATTTAGCTGTGAAATCGTAAGTGCTTTCCATATAGATTTAGTATGGGAATGAAAAAAAAATGCTGCGATCAAAGTGCAATGCAATGCTTTTTTTTAGGCTTTTTATTACATGTGACATTAGCCTAAAGTCCTTTTCAGCTAATTTGCATAAGAATCCTGATTTTCATGAAAACGGAACTGCAATGGAGTATAAGAAAGGCATCTTTGGAAAGTGTAGAAGCCTACAAGAGACTGGCATTAGTTTGATGCGGATTTTCCTGCTGACACACTCCCTTTAAGCAATAAAGCTGAATGAAAATGTTACACAATTTTCTGATATACTTCCTGTATCAGATCCTCAGTTTTCAGGATCTCTACTTGCTGTTATTCAATATGAGTCTTCAATGCATACTTCCAAAGGTTGAAAATCTGTCCTGGTCATGTGATGGATGCAAAGGTGCACAACTCAACTTATCTGAAAGGTCATGTTCATATGTGGTCTATAGTGCATGTTGTGAGCCAAAGGTTCATAACAATGTACAGTAAAAAAAATATCAATGAGGTTTTCAAAACTCCATTGACATGCATTGGAAATTTCCTCTATAGACTTGACAACATACTGTGGTTTTGGACTGTGTAGCAAATCTATTTGTCATGAATTTTAACTGGATTGTCAACATGGATTTCACTTGTAGGAATGCAAATGAAGAAATATGCAGCAAATTCATATCAAAATCCAAATGTGTTACAGAGTTGCACGCAGGTTTGTCTGCATTCACCCTTACTGTAACAAGCAAACTCCTGCATGATCATCATATGGTATTTAGAGGGTATATATTTGTCCTTGTCAACAATAAAGATGCCCTTTGATGACTGCAAGCAGAGATCATGAAATCTGTGTGGATGTGATACAGAAAGTGTATATTGTACATTGAGTATATTCCTACATTATACAAATACAAAGCCTTATTTGCTGAAAATGTAGCATCACTTTCAACAAAATCTAAAATAACCATGTCCCCCTGATCAACTACTGTAACTGTAGGGCTGAGAGTTCAGTCCTGTAGGTCAGACTGGCTACTATATCTTTTTACAATTTCATTTCCAGCATGCCCGTTTTACAACATGCACTTCTATTTTTCTAAAAGTATATTATTCTATATTGATTTTCTGAAATAAAAGCAGTTTACAGTATTTTTACAGCCAAGTTTTGTAAATAGTTTTTCAGTTTGCAAAAGAAACATGAAACTTCTCAATACCTTCCAAAACAGAGTCCATAGTTGTATCATAGAACTTTAATTTTGTACATTATGAAACCCTGACTTAGAATGGAGCATGCTTCAACCTATCACTTTATTGATATGTCTTACCAAAGTACAACATCATACATAACTAACACACATGACATAATCAAGGCTGCAGCATCTAAAGCATCTCATGAGAACACAGATGTTATTTTCCCTTATAATGGCAGAAGGATGTTCCTTTTGGTACTTGGTTATGATGTAGACCTAGGTCAAGACTAAAGCAATGCTGAGGTCCTCATGATCCTGTTAGACATACTGTTTTTGCAGTCAATAGACCTAAAGTTGAACCTCTATCCTTTTTGGGATTTTGTACTCACTCAGGCTACCTAGTAAAAAGTGGAACAATTAGAATTTTCTTTGTATACCTGGATATTTAGTAGCTGTATATACAGGTGCATCTCAATAAATTAGAATATCTTTGAAACATTTATTTCAAGTTCTATTTCAAGTGTTTTATTTCTGTAAATGTTGATTATGGATTACAGGTAATGAAAACCAAAATCTAAGAAAATTAGAATAGTGTAAAAAAGTTCAGTATTGTAAATTCAGTGTGTCAATCATGGAAGACTGCTGATTATGAATTGTATTACTGAAATGAATGAGCGTTCCAAAAATATTCAAATTTATTGAGATGCACCTATACTACATATTCCCTTTATTGCAGATCTATGTTATGATATCTTGTTATATGGATTAAACAGCTACTCCAGAAATCAGAATCACAAAAACAGGAGTCTCCCATGCTCCATATGAATGATATGAATGGAGTGGCAGGTAGCTCATGGTCGCTACCTCATAGAAATAAATGAGGCACCAATGCAAATGTACAACATGCTGTTTCATTCACATTCTTGCTATCAGTGGGAATCCCAGGAGCCAGACTCCCCAGCACATAGTTGTGTCACATCCTGTGGATGGGAATAACTTGTAATTAATGGAATACCCCTTTTAGAGTAACAAATCTAATTCTGGTCTTATCAACTGTCTCTGTTGGAAAATCTCTACAAATACCTTGTAGTAAAGAACTGAAATTCTCATGAGCAATTTCTCCTGTCAGGCTATTGTGCACGTTATTATTGTAACAACCATTTCTTTTATAATCAGGTTTCCATATACCAGTCTCATTTAGGCAATGCAGGTCTATCTGTTTGTCCTTTTAGAGCTGACAAACTCTGGGAAATTTTTAGTTTAGTAGTTTGTGCCATGTTTGGGTGAAATGATGGATAAGTGTGTCTTTACTATGGCATAGCAGGGACAGTTTGGAAGGTTTTCCGCTTAAAGGGAGTCTGCCAGTGTAAAATTCTTCACAAACCAATAATAGTGCCATGTGGAGGCCTTTAATAGGAGTAGAAATGTATCTTTGTGGCCACAAACTGATTAAGCAATGCTGAGATAATAATCTTTTTATGGATATGAAAATCAGCCTGCAAGCACATAGAGTGTGGGGCCTGATTTTACAGATTTGCCTTCCGACAACCGGTATGCAAGCAGAGCCTAAAATGTTTTCATTCCCAACAAAAGGGGAGCCATTGGGAAAAGGCTCCAGAGGAGAGCAGGAGCATTCCCAACTGTCTGTAGGCAAATCTGGCATGTCAGACCCCACCCCTGATATACTTACAGGCTGATTTGGATATCTATAAAAAGATGATTATCTCTGAAGTGCTTCATCAGTTTGAGTCCACAAAGGTATATTTCTGATCCTAGAAACCCCTCCATGGCACTGTTATTGGTTTGGGAGGCTTTCTTTACCTGAGAGACTCCCTTTTAGCACCAAGGCAACATGATTGTAGGATTTTTTTTTTCCATTTTTGTCACCCTGCATTTGCCACCTGGTATTTTTATCACACTTGCAGTATGATCAGCATTTCAGATTACTATGCTAAAAAGGTCATTTTTGGTTATCAAAAGTCATAACCAAAACTACTGGCTCAGTTATTGGGCAATTGACAAGGCTGTCAGTGGAATAGAAAATGAGTGAGGGGCTTACAATAAAACTTTGTAAGCAAAGGATGAGGGAACAGTTAGTCAAGCCTTAATGGAAAGAAGCACACTTAGATGCATAGGATTTAAATAGCCAGTGATGTGGTTAATGTGTTTCATTATCAGCCAGGATTTTTTTTTATGTTAAATAATGTTCTTTTTAATAACCAACCAACCAGATCCACTGATCAGTGCTTTCATTCCTGATTTCGTTGAGCAGTGATTTATCTAATCTGAATACAGTAGTAAATTAAGATAAATGGAGCCATTAGATAACAGAAAGCACATCCCATGTGTTCTCTAAAACCTGTTTCTGTATGTATTTAATAATTGTACAATTCATATTGTTTTATAGCAAATTGTCAGTGTAAATCAGAAATAATACGGAAATTAGAAATTAGTTTTGCCACAAACATAACCATATTTAAATCTGTAGGCAATTAAAAGTTAAACATTTTTACAAATGTAAATAATTTCTATTTTTGCAGAGTTTTAGAGATTTTCACTAGCCATCTTAGTGGTGACAGTCTTTTGCCGTGATTGTTCCCAGTGGATACAACTATGAATGCAGGATTTTTCTATGGTCTGGCACTTGTCAGAAACCCAGCCATGGTTTCCTTATTGTGACCAGGTTATCAGACAGGACACTACATGAATGAGAAGATAACCTGACCACAATAAAAAAAAATCATGGCCGGGTTTCTGACAAGCGCCATACCATAGAAAGTTCCTGCGTTCATGGTTGTATCCATTGGTAACCTATGAGAACAACAGACTGTCACCACTGAGATGATTAGTGAAAAACTTTATACCTCTGCACAATTTTAATTATTTATATTTGCTAAAATGTTTAACGTTTAATTGTCTATAAATTTGGTTATGTTCATGGGAAAACTCCATTTGAGGCCCCACGTTGCGGAAGCGCAGATTTTTTTGTTGCAGATTTTGCTGTGCTTTTTTGAGTTAAAGTCAGGAGTGGATTTAACAAGAGGGAAATGTCTAAGAGCTTCCTTTATATTTTCCATTCCTTTCCAAGCTACTCAAAAAACATGTTTTTTCCTGCAGTGCGTCTTCGCTGCAGCCCGCTACGTGGGGCCTTAGCCTTAATTGGATTTTTTAAAATGTTCCTGTGTCATGCTATTGCTGTCATGCACTTGCTATGTCACCCCCTGGTGTTCTTTTAAATTTTGTCCTAAATGTCCACCTAACGTGTCCACTTCTAGTGAGATGTTTCCTATTGGCTGGCCTGTACAATAGCAGTAATCAATCTACCCCCATTGGGTGGCTGTTCTAAGATGGAAGATCTATCAAATGTATTTTCTGAAGATGGATGGTATGATCTTAATCTTTAAATTCTATTAACTTAAATGAGTCATTAGTATACTAATGAGGATAAAGCTAAAATTAAAAAGAAAATAGAAGAACCTTGAATTCAGGTGATGTTCCCATTTTCCCATGTTTCCCATTTTCCATGTTCCCATTTATACATAATATAATATATTGCTAAATATATTTCCTAATGGAACAAAAATGTAAATATTATATATTGGCTAGTTGAAAATCTCAGAGAACTAGTGAATAGCAAAAAGGCTTCCCCCCTTTTCTCCAGACATTGCATTTCACTTTTTTTCTGGCTTTCTAGCAGAATTAGAAAATTAAATGCAGCTAGTGAAAAACACCATTTCACACTTTTTTCTTGGAAATTAATGACCTTTCTACCTTTCTTCAGGATGAGTGGCAACCTTGGTGTGGATATGTTTATAGCATGTTTACAGGCAAATTCTGTAGGGTCACCAGAAAATTAACATTGTATAAAAAAAAACTTTTTGAAAAGGAAAACTTTTGTTACACATGCACATTTATCTTTCATGTTTTGTGCTATTATTTCAGAGTAAATATGTAAGTTATATTTTGCTATGCTAATATTTCATTTTAGGCTTTAGACTCAATAAATATACTCTGCACATTTTAACCATAATAAATGAATTATGAATCACACAGATGAGTTTATCAGCTCTGTGGGTGTTAAGGCTGTTTAGATATAGGTCCCAGCAGAAATACATCTCAATTAAAAAAGAAATAGCAAATGACATTCAACATAAAATATTCCCTAATGTGATTACTGTATTTCACGAATGTTTTAAAATATGTTTTAATAGGAATTTCTAGATAAATTTACATGTTTCTTTGTGTATGCATAGGAAGTAAAATCTAAAGCTGGCCATACACATTCAATTTCGACTGCCCTCATTCAGTCTGGAATCAGCATTCATCGATCTTTTATATAGATGACTATTTCAAACATAAAACATGCCTAAAAAAATTAACAGATGAAGCTAGGTCAATGCTAATGTGGTGATAAAACAGGAAGCCCACAATATATAAATCACTCACAGGTCTATCAGTCGTGTCAAAAATCCAATACAACCCCTTCTGTCTGTCTGTATGGGATGAATGCTTCATAATCTGCCACTTCAGCAATCTAAAATCTAATGTGTATGGTCAGTTTAAGAATACAAAAAGATCATAAATCCTCATAAAACTCAGTTTAAATAAGTATTCTTTTATATCATGGTATATGTGTGCAGTAACATATTTCCCTGCCTTACACCTGCCCTGGAGCCATTGTTTGGATAACACTTTATATACACATTATTACTTTTAATGGAACATCAAAGGCATAAACAGCACATCAGAAATAATATAAGATATGATTGTGATGCCTTGTCTAGGAAGATGTATCTGAGAAAGCACACTGAACTGCAATATGTTGATGGGTGGTAAAGGAAGATGTCAACTAGATAAGGATAGAAGCTTTGAAAACCTTAGAGGTATTGCAACAATATGACACAAGGAAAAGCTTAATAATGAATATCTAATTTACACAACGTAACAAAGGAATATCATGTGTGATCTATTATATAAATGACATAATCTAACATATTCTGCTCCTATAGACACACTTTATCTGGGCCTTCCACTTCCTCAAATAAGCAAATACAGAACTAGGAATGGTTTGATTTGGAGATGGACCCTTAAAGAAAATTTACACTTATTATCCTGTAATTTTTTGGGTCACATTTCTGTGCTAATTGACATCATGATACTGTATATAGTTATAGTTATTTTTCTGACACATAGCTCCAAATCTCCAGCACAACCCAGGGAATGATTTATCAAAATTGCCACAAAGGAAAAGTGGGGCAGTGGCCCATAGTGACATAATGAATCCGATTCCAGATCTCATTTTTTAGAAGTCCTTTATTACAATAAAGTTTACTCCACCATAGAGTTAAAACATAACATCCAGGGGGAGCGTGAGAGTTTACTGCATACTTTACAATTAGGCTCAGTGAGTAACAGTGTGCAGTAACTTCCCATAATCCTTCTTCTTGCCACCACTGGCAGTGACCACAACACATAAGATTACATAAGATTACCCCTCCAGGATGGGTTTCTGTGAATAAAACATTGATATTCTTTCAATGTATGATCACTGGGGCCTCTAGGACTAGAATGAGGTTTCAAAACTTCAGCTCTAAATGAATTTGAATGGGGGGCGGAGCCTGACTGTGAGACGGAATGGCTGCATAGTTACATAGCTCCAGGCCTGAGTCTCAGATAGCGACTTACAAAACGACGTGCCGTGGATTACACTGACCCAAATAGCAATAGGAACGTTTCCTACCTCCAGGGATGCCGCGGAAGAGAAAATCTGCGGTGAAGCCGCAGAAAATATCTGATTTCTATTTCCCCCATGGCGGAGGAGAGGACCAAAATGGCGCCGGTTCGCGCTCCGACGCGATCTCCGGGGCCTCAACTCCATCTAGAGACCCGCCGGAGGAAGTGCTAACCCTCTCCGCGCAGCGGAGAACTCTGTCAGCGCCATCGATACCGCAGCTGTTAGAGCGCGGGAGTACAGGGACACCGGGGCCTTCTCCCCGGCGGGCCAGGGAGAGCGCGGGTCCGGGGCCTTCACCTGCCGACGCAACGAGGCCTACAGGCCTAAACAACGCACAGACGCCTCACTCACCCACCGCTAGCCCGGTCAAACAGAAACCCAGGCTCCAGAACACCGAAGCTCAAGAAGGGGAGGTGAGTGATGCAGCACAGCACATACCGCCATCCACCGATTTTTTTGCAGATATTCCAGCAACTGAAAGCTTACTTACTGAGGCCTCCATGAAAAATATGCTCATGGCCTTCTGCAAATCACTGACGACAGATATGTCTTTAATGGTTAAACCGCTAGATAAAGACCTTCGAGAATTGCAGAAGCGCACTGTTCATGTGAAATCAAAAATGGCGGAATTCGCTGCATCGCACAATGCTCTTATAGATGCTCACTATGAGGTGGAAAAAGATGTGTCGTTTCTAAAAGCTAAAGTAGCAGACCTGGAGGATCGCTCGCGGCGCAACAATCTGAAGTTTAGAGGGATCCCAGAGCCGGACCTGCGAGCAATCCAACTGCTTTCCTCCAAGACCTGATACGCACGCTAATACCAAATATCTCGACAATGGATTTAACTATTGATAGAGCGCACAGAGTCCCAAGGCCTTCACACCTGGATGGAGCCATACCCAGAGATGTCTTAGCAAAGATACACTTTTACCGCACTAAAGAGATGGTACTGCTGACCTCACGAAAAAACGGCCGTTTACCTGACCCCTACCACAAAATTTCCATATACTCCGATCTTTCGGCCGCAACACTACAATTGAGAAGCCAATTCATTCCTTTTACTACAGCTTTACGCCAACATAACATCTTATATAAATGGGAATTTCCAGTCCGAGTGATTTTATCCCGGGATAACCTCACGTATGTTGTTAAATCTCCGGAAGACGGCAAAAAATTGCTAAATAAATGGGACATTCCTATCGTTGAACCATCACCCAAATTACCACCTGGCCCCATGTCTGATGGCTGGCACCGAACGAAAACTCCAAGACGTCCACCGAAAGGGCTGCACAACTAGAGACTCACCTTAAAATGGATTTCGTATGTCCACGACTGCTGAACTTATCCCCCCAAGATCACAACAGCCGCTGGTCCGCTGTACTACACTTCTTTCCTCTGTTTTGTTTAGGTGGCTTAACCACTGGTTTCAATGCTTCCATAGTTTGTTTTCTTCTTGGTTCTGGCACAAGGGGCGACGCGACTACATTAGGCGGAGACGATTCTGTTTCCTACGACTACTGGTAACTTCCGATGCGGGTGGTCATGGTAAGATCTTTGAAGCATTTCTAACAGTAAAGTATGGTACTTAAAATTATGTCTATGAATGTCAGAGGTCTGAACTCCCCTCAAAAGAGAGCCAATTTGTGGCGAGAGGTCCGAGTTCAGGGTTGTGACATTCTCGCAGTTCAGGAAACACATCTTTTGGAGGTGGATGCCACTCGCATCAGACATTCATCATACCCACATATATTTCACGCTCACTGCTCCTCCAAGCGCAGGGGAACACTAATTGGGATCAAGGATTCAGTAGCATTTCAGATGGTGTCACATTATGCTGACCCTGGAGGGCGATTTGTCATATTAGTCTGTATCCTAAATAATGTCACTTACACGCTGGTATCGGTATACGCCCCAAACAAAAGACAGGTGTCATTCTTGGGAAGACTCATGAGAGCAGTGGAACGAAGAAAGCAAGGATGCTTAGTATTAATGGGAGACTTTAACATGGCTCCAGACCCAGTGGTAGTAGTAGGTATTACTTCTGGCATAACGACACGTCATCCTTCATTTTCGCAAGCTATATGGCGCCACGATTTATTTGATGTTTGGCGCATCCTCCATAATACCGAAAAAGATTACACCTGCTACTCTACTGTACATAATAGCTATTCACGAATAGATTTATTTTTAGTAGAACAAGCTAGCATTCCCCTTGTCGTACAGTCAGATATTTCACAGATAACGTGGTCAGATCACGCAGCAACAACCCTGACTCTAAGGGAAAAATATGAATGTCCTAGAGCGTACGTGTGGAGGTGCAATGAATTCTTAATGTCACAGCCAAAATATAAAACAATTTTGGAGAATGATTTGAAGGAATTCTTTCTGATCAATGCTCCCTCTGCTTCTAGCCCTGACATATTGTGGAACTCCCATAAAGCGTTTATAAGAAGAACATTTATCCGCTTGGGACACATAGAAAAGAAAAATAGATTAGCAGAAATTGATCGACTACTGCACCAAATAAAATCTATTGATAATAGTAACAAAAAATCACCTTCCCCCTCCAATGCGGCAAAGTTGGTGACATTACGCCACCAACTAACAGCCTGTCTACTGTTTAAATATGAGAAAAATTTGAAAAGGATGAAAGCGACTTATTATTCCCAATCTAATAAGGCAGGTAAGCTTTTAGCGGCCAAGCTTAAACAAAAACATGCAAAGTCTAAAATTCCGTTTCTTCAGAATACAGAAGGCGCATACAAAATCTATGATTCTAATGGCATCGCTAATGCCTTTAAAACCTTCTATGAAGGCTTATACAATATTAGAGAGGACTCCTCTGTGATATCCCCGGCAAAACATGACATAGCCCATTTTCTTGCTAGTACTCAACTGCCCACACTCACAGAAGCACAACTGGACTCTTTGAATGAGCCCATCACACCATCAGAGTTGCTGTCTGTAATCAAGTCGCTGCCACCTCGAAAGTCCCCAGGCCCAGATGGCCTTACTAATGAATATTACAAAAAGTTTTCTCCTATTCTGCTAAACCCGCTGTTGTCCTTTTTAACAGCGGTGGTAGACTCTGGCACTATTCCGAGGGAAAATCAGGAGGCCCTGGTGGTGACGTTGCCTAAGCCGGGCAAGCCTGCCACCAGCCCCCAAAACTTTCGACCAATATCCCTATTAAACTCGGACTTAAAAATTTACGCCAAAATCATAGCAAATAGAATAGCAGCTTGTCTTCCGAGTCTAATAAATCATGACCAAGTGGGATTTGTGAAAGGGAGACAATCATATGATAATACTAGACGTATATTGAATATTATTCATCACATTAATTCTAAAAAGATGGAGGCGGTGATTCTCGCATTGGACGCCGAGAAGGCGTTCGACCGCATTTGCTGGTCGTATGCCTTCTTGGTGCTTAGGAGCATGGGGTTCGAAGGAACTATTTTAAGAGCAATTGAGGCGCTGTACTCGGCACCATCGGCAAGAGTATTCACTAATGGGGTAGTGTCGGACCCCTTTTTAATAACGAACGGGACTAGGCAGTGGTGCGCCCTGTCGCCATTGATATTTGTTCTCTCAATGGAACCACTGGCCCAAACACTTAGACTGGATCCAGAGGTGGGTGGCATTGACATAAGAGACAAAACTCATCTTATATCATTATATGCAGATGATATTATTCTTACTCTGTCCAAACCGCAAGAGTCTATTCCCCGACTTATGAAGATTATTGCCAATTTTGGACACTTATCGTTTTATAAACTAAACATGGCCAAATCACAGGCCTTACCTTTACATATCCCTCCCTCTTTGCTTCAATCCCTGCAGTCGACATATGACTTTGACTGGAGGAGCGATGGCGTTCAGTATCTGGGAATACAGGTGACACCCTCATCGGAGGCCCTATATAGGAATAATTATACACCCATGTTGAAAGTATTGCAGGATGAGATGGAGTGAATGTCCAAAGTAGATGTGTCTTGGATAGGACGGGTCGCGGCCTTTAAGATGTTACTATTGCCTAGACTCCTGTACCTGTTTCGCACACTCCCGATATCCGTCCCAGTTTCGTTTTTCGAAACCATGCAAAGGATGATCTCAAAATACATATGGAATGGAAAGAGACCCAGAGTCAATAAAAGCTTCCTATTTAAACAAAAAGAGGCGGGAGGACTTGGAGTACCAGTGGTAAGGAATTACTACATAGCATCATTAGTTACACAATGTGTTAGATGGAGATCAGCTGATACCTCGGTTCCTTGGATTCATATAGAACAATCGTTTATATATCCCTTAAAATTGGCGGATACCTTGTGGGCGCCCTTTTGGAACACTTCTATACCTGAGTCCTTATCCCCAGTCATGCGCGCAGCCCTGATCACATGGAAACTAATTCACGGGAAAGCAAACCCTAAGAATCACTTTGATGTCTCAGAGATGCCTTTGTGTCTGATGGCCTGGGTAATAGAAGACCTGGTAATTTCGGAGTGGGAATCGAAGGGGATTACACAAATCTCCCATTTACAGTCCTATTCCAAACAATTTTTATCGTTTACAGATTTAATAGAGAAGTATGGAATTCACTGTGGCGACTTCCTCAAATACTCTCAAATAAGGTACTTTGCATCTAAGAACCCGGTATCGAAATTACCCCACAGCAATACTATATTCACCTGGTTGTCGACTAAGATGAGGGGATTAAGGTTTCTGTACGATAAAATGGATGGAATGTCGACCTTTACTAGATCTACTCCATTCCGTTGTTGGGAGCGAGATCTGGGGAGAGCCATTACTACGGACGAATGGGAACAAGCAATTAAATTAAATCACTCATCCTTAAAATGTAGCACTCACATAGAAACAGCCATGAAAATTACCTTAAGGTGGTACCGAACTCCATCCACTTTACAAATGATATACCCTTCCGTTTCTGGGAATTGCTGGAGAGGATGTGGAGGGAGAGGGACTCTTCTTCATATCTTGGGACAATGCCCCATAATTCATGGATATTGGAATAAGGTCTTTGACATGCTATCAGAAATATTTAATTTTCACCTCCCCTATAACCCATCCCTGGCCATCCTATTAATTGGAATTCCCAAGGACCTGAATAAATATAAAAAACTCCTGTGCAAAATATTAACTATAGCCAAATTGTTGTTGGTACAGAGATGGAGATCAGTGACCCCTCCGTCCGACTCCACCTTGTTGCTCACTATTAATAATACGTATGTATACGAGAGGGTAATTGCGTTGGGAAATGACTCCTATCATAACTTTGAGAATGTATGGGACACGTGGACTAACTCTCGATTTGCAGCATAATTGAGAACCACGGAATTATATAAAATCCAATCTGGGAACTCAAAGAGGGTGTAGAGAGGTGGGAAATGGAAGCGGGAGGAAATAATGGGAGAGGATCGTTTCTGGAATGCCGCACGCTAACCCTAGAAAAGTGCCCTGATGTTATTGTTATTGTTATTGTTTATTATGTAATAAATCTTTATCTTGTGTCTTATTGATGTACAATTCAAAGAATATATCCTGTACAACTTTATATCAGACGAAACACAGCGATGTATGTCAATAATTGTTTCTTACATGTATTTTGAAACCCAAATAAAAATTATTGAAACTAAATGAATTTGAATGGAATGGTGGTCACTGGTCAAACATGTGCACTAATGTTCTATATAAAGTATCTAGGATTAGAAAACATGGCTTTTTTCTTTCAGAAAGAACTCCAGCTCCAGTGACATCACATCTGTTGGTTACATGCATGGCCATGCTGAAACTCACTCATTTACATAGCTACATTGTAACATATAGTAACAGTAGCATGGTCATGTGACTAATGGCTGTGATGTCACTGCCTGAAAAGATGAAGTGGATATCATTTAAATGAGCAGCCTTTTTTTTCTGCGGCTGGATAATTTTTTTAATGGGACTGTTGTAGATAGCCGAGTAAACCGGGCAGCAGTATACAATATATGCATGACTTACACTCTATTCAAACTCCTCTGAAATCGGGGCTCAGAACACCTGTTCTCACGATCAGTGGGGTTCTTAGCAGTCTCTAACGCTGCTTTCAAGGCATTGACCAAGAAGGAACCAACTTCAGCATTGGGGAGAGTGCACATCACCTTTCAGTAGAGTGAATTTGCCCTGTACTCAGACAGAGGGGACCATTACATGTCTGACAGTTCTCTTGCCTGCTTTTCTCGGCTGCCGTTAGTCACTTGTCCACTCTCATTGCTGTACATGTAAGGAGTTCTAGGCAGCCAAAATCGACAGATCAACCCTGGTCCATGTGCTTCATGCCCTTCTTCCCTACTCCATCCACAGGAAGTACCCCAAGAATGTATAAGTTTAATTGAATTCATTCACTGATGCTATATTGTTGCATCCGTTACTCTTAGACTAGTAAGCATACACAAGCACAGTGACAGTGCGTGCCTCTGCCGTAGACATGAAATAGGGCAATATTAAGCATGTGTGACCACTCATACTCCTTTGGACTATGAGGTTGGGCGCCCCTGTTCTCGGCCTCGGTGCACTTTTTTAGTTGAGGGGTTTCAGCATTCACACATACCTGTCCTGTAGAAAGGCCAAACTCTCTAAATCACATTACATTGCTACTGTATGTACTTTGCTTATTAACTTGACAGCATAGCATCTGCTCAAACGGAATAAGCTTATGTTATGAATTTAGTCTTTTCAATGTGTGATGAACCACATATGGTAACCAATCACCTCAACGTGAAACATACACAGTATCTTTAAAGAAAGAGAAAGCTCCTTGCTGTGTAGCCAAGCATCTCCTCCATTTATGCAACACTGTTTGGAAGAAGCAATAGATTTTTTTCTGTGCTCATTACTTTAGTCTTTTAACTTTATAAAATATGAAAAGACACTGGAATTCTCCCAAATAATGCAGATTTGCACATCATGCAGCAAATGCACCATGGTATGATTCATGCATAATTGAATTATTTACTCTCACTAGAGACTCAGCCCAACTAAAATTGCAAAGCCTCTAAATAAGATAGTCAGCAAACCTTTCAATAAAATGATATAAAAACGGATGTTACACCATCTCCATAAAACAACATTTCTAGACTTCACCTGGTTAAGATGAAGACTTGGCAGATCAAGCACTTAAAGCATACCTCCAATTCTAAAACAACTTTGCATAAATGAAAAGTACAGTTGAATATAAGAAACTTTGTAATATATCTTATTAAAGATACTTTTTACATAGAAGTCAATAGTAAGGCTGGTGGAAAAGACGCAAATAACCATAGCTGCCAAACTATGCTGTACCGAGAGAACACTTTTGACACTGGTGTATCTTCAAGATAAAAGTCTAGGACTGCACAGAATAAATAATAATTCAATTAACAGTCTCCCCTCCCCCTGTCTTCTCCATAGATTTCTTTGTGGGAGGTGAGCACATAAAAAAAACCAATCTGAGTGAAGATAAGGTGGAGAGCAGCTTAATAAGTGGAGAATGAAATATATTTGTTTACTAAGATATATTACAAAGTTACTTATATTCACATGCACTGTTTGTACTTATCATATACCTAGTAACATGTGAAGGATGTAAGACAAAAGGGAGACCTCCCAGACTCCTGGAAGAGTTGTAGAGTCTCCTGTGCACCACCAAATTCTCCAAGTCGAGAGTGCAGTATCACCAACATTATCTCAGTCCCATAACGCTCTGTATTACATGCGATCACTCTCCTTCCAATCACCATTTATGTCACCAATCTGTGGAACACAGCACTGCTGCCAGAGAAAACTTATTTACAGTGGGATATACGGTGGGAGATATAGGAAATTACCAACACAAAGCAATCTAGCAAGTATCCTTTTAGACAGGCCATGGGACTTATTTGCATATGGCAAAAGCTATCCCTGCCAAGAGCTGCTTGAGGAATCAGGATGCACATCATCTACATTCCCAACTTGTGTGCTGCTTGTAATTCAAGAAAACTAGGGTGAGGAGAGGCATTTTAAAGGGTTGTGGGCTGTAAAGCATATCTTTTATCCAAGATGTTTGCATGACATGATGAGATTCCTGAAGGCCATTTCCAAAAGTATGACTTACAGCAGGTGACTGATGGCCAAACAGGATCTCCTTCAGCAATATCAGACATGTTACATATCATTCTAGGCATACAGTCATTGATTTGAATGGACCTTTCCATAGACACATTACATGGTGCGAAAGGGATTTGTGGACCACATTTTGTCTAAAAATCTGGGGCCTTCAAAGGTCAAACTTTATGTGATTATTTTAAATGGATTTCCCCTTTGAATAGGAAACTGATACTAAAAAGAAATGTTTGACATTAGGCCATTAAACAGGACTTTGAAAATCAATATGACAGTTAAATAGCTATAAGCCCTCTTATAGTGTTATTGCATATTTAACTCATAGAATTCTTTTATTCTGCCATAACTTGAAAAAAAAAGAATATTAATTTTGCAGTGAAGTATGAATGATTTAATGATAAAAACAGCCATATTTTATTTCCTTTAAAATGGGTTTGACGGAAAATGATTTAAATATAAATGAAGAACAAAGTAAATCATATCAGCTATAGCAGATGTTAGCTCAAGTTTCTTCACGATCAGACCGGAATAGGGTTTAATAATATTTTCAAGCTATATCAGTCATTTCAATAAAACATTCAAGCTTGCTGAGTTATTCAGATCACAAGAAGGAATCCTATTATTTTTCTTAAGGCCCATCAAATTTTTACATATTCTCTAAAACTTACTTAAAGCAGCAGTTCCACTTCACAAGATAAAAGATATCAATTCTTCACACAACATGATCCATACAGATTGATTAAAAGAGAAAAGAAGTTTTTGAGAAGGAACTGAATTGGTGAATGAATTAGGTGTTATTATCCAGCTCAGCTTTTAGCTATCTTTCTCTTATATTTATAGTATATAGTGTAAAATTTCAAGGGTTGTCCTAAAGAGTTTCATAAGAATCCTGTTTTTTACTTCTTTTCATCACATCATAGCTCCAGATCTTTACTTTGTACTAATCACATTAAAATATATTACCCTTTACTCATAATTTATATTACTGTATCTGTGGATTGCTAAAGTATGCTATTGTACACTGTATAAAGCTTTCATTGAGGCTGTGTCTGTTACTGTTATGAGGAAACTGCTATATAGGCCCTATACTTGGTATACTTGGTACATCTGTGTCAACTTTATCTAAAGACTATATGGTTGATTATGTGGTGCTTGTATGGCACCACAAATTTAGCAAACACCATACAAAAAAAAGAAGAAAAAGATCCATTACTTACCTGGTAAATCCTCTACCTTTCCAGCACTGTCACTCTATTTCTCCTTGTCCAGTAAGACTGCAGCAATAAGATAATATCTACAACACATGATGACTGCAGCCAATCACTGTCCACAGTGATGTACTGCTAAATCCACTACTTGACTGCAGTGGTCACTAGTTGTAGATGTGATGTCATCACTGGAGACAAGTTAAAAAAAATAGTGGAAAAATCAGAGTAGCAGCACTGGAATGGCAGATAATCTACCAGGTCAGTATTGGGGAGTTACTCCTTTATGTCCAATCTTGACCAACCTCTTTAAGTAAGCACACTAGAAAAAAGCAAGTAGGTTTTTCTAGACAAATAGAACAGGCTTTGGTGTTTGGTGAAACAAAAATATTGTTGAACAAATTTATAAAATGTCACAATCTATCTAATATCACATTTGTTAAATGTGATCAAATTTTTGCATTTGAAAAATCTGATTGAACTTTGTCAGAGACCTCAGAATCACACCCCTTTCCTACACCTCCATAAGACCACCCACTTAACAGCAGAGAGCCTCAGTAACATATCAGGCACTAAAACTAACTGCAATGATTGTTTAGGAATGGTGGGAAACAGAAAAAAAATCAGTGGAGCTGCGCCTATAGGATGCAGGGACCTGGAGTTGGTAAAAGGTAAAAGTCCTTTTTAATTGTTTCTGTTTTGGATGTAAAACATGGACAAACCCCTGTCCCCTTCCTGTGGTTCTTTTGAACCAAATTTGTATGATGGATTTTACTAACATACTGTACTAAGTGCAGAATATAAACAGTTAAGCACAGGTATAACAAGTCCATCTGGAAGGTCTATTGCAGCAGATTATATTGAGAGATTCAGAAAAAAGGTGAGTTAAGGACAAATCTGCAAAATAGATCAGTGCTTTGTGCTGAAATTATTATAGTCACAAAGGGATAAAAAAAAAAGTTCAACTGGAATATTTTCTTTTCATTACTTTTTATTGCTGAAAAAATATAACGGCTGCAAAATATGTATATAAAAGTTTAATAACTTGTTTAATTATTTAGTTAATATTGGGAAAGGAAATTGTAGAGTTCCTTGTGAGATTAACAATTTCATTGAGCATTTTTTGGCAAACAACCACAGTAAGTATTTAGGTTGCACTTTTTTTTCCCACAAAAGCATATGTTGACACAGGCAAATATAAAACAAATATAAAAATACAGATGTGAATGGCCAAATAAAATGAATTTAAGTGATTTTAATGAGTACCATTTAAATGAGAATAGCTATCTACTCACAGATGTGTTCAAAGCACAGTCAGACAATAAACTGAGAATTTATCGCATTTCACCCTAATATCTTAAAATAGATAAATCAAATTATGGCACAACTAACCAATGAATTGTATTAAAGGAACACCATAATAAGTCAGCAACTTATACTTTTTTTTATACAATTTAAAGGGAGTCTGTCTCCATATCAATCATGCCCCACAGATAGATAGGTTAGGGTCACCTGAATCAAATAGTGTTTTCCCCTTGAGAATCAGTGTCTCCGTTGCCAAGATATCACTGTTTTTTTCAATATGCAAATGAGCTCTTTGGAGCAGCAAGGGTGTTGCTGCATACATGTTTGGAGAAATGACAACACTCCCATTGCTCATTTGCATATTGAGAAAATTAGCAATATCTTGGCAATGGAGGCACCAATTCACAAGGGGAAACACTGATTGAGGTGAATCTAACCTATCTATCTGCAGGGCTAGGTTGATATACTGGGTATTTGTCAGCGTTTATCTGCTTTATTTTCAGATCATTGGCCACAGTTGTGACATTTGTGTGTTGGACCCCCATAGATCACATGCTGATGACCTATCCTGTGAAACCCCTTTAATAAGCTACACCACTACTACTTTTATAAAAAGAGATTTGAAGAAATGGCACTTAATTCCCGGTCGCATTAAAGGGAACTTCCAGTTCCAAATAATATTAATCATAATAATTGCATAATTCATAGCTGAAATATCTGCTGCCCACTTCCTGGGGACCTTTCTACCAATTCTCAGCTATTTCTTCATTTTGGTGAAATAACCATCAGCTTCTCAGACTATACTATGCACACTGGGGAAATTCATATAGCCCTACACTCCAGTTTGCTGTCTTAAAAAGTTGCAAAGCAGAGATCTGCAAATTTTTGAGCTCAATTACACAGACATTTTGCAAATTTTTACATCTTTTGCACCACTCATTCTACTTTTGAAAAGTTGGTGGGAAAGTGGGCATAGTTAGCCTCTCTATATGTCTGTACTCCAGATTTATCAGTTACGACTTATTATTATTATTCAGTTTTGCTGGAAATTTCTTTGGCATAATTTGTACCAAATTTATCAAATGTCACACAATGTCTGAAAAATTGGGAGTGTCTGTAAGACACGTCAGTCCTGAAATATTATTTCACTATTTACACCACCCACTGCCTGGAGTGAGATTTCGCCAATGTTTGTGACTTTTTAAAAAGTTGCAGCTGATAAATCTGGAGTACAGGCATCTAGACGGGCTAAACATGCTCACTTTCCACCCACTTTTGAAAGTGTATTGAGTGGTGCAGAAATTGAAAAGTACACTAAGTTGATAAAGTTGTGAATCTCTGGTTTACAAGTTTTTTTAAGCCATGATGTCATCTGGTTTGTCAAGAGTAGGAGGAGCCTCTGAGTACTAAAGCACAGTGTATATAGAGTAGTCTGAGACACAGGAATTATACCGAAATGTAGAAAGAACTGAGAATCAGAGAAACTGCACCAGAAAAGATATTTTAACTATGTATTATGAATTTATTATAATACTTTTTGTGAACTGAGGGTTGCTTTAATGTAAATTAACCCTTTGTACATGGACAGATACCCAGCTGAAATGGCATTGAGACTAAAGTGCACCATTACATCAAATCTTAAGTGAAGAAATTGATGCTTCTCTACTTCATTCTCAGTTCATAGCTCTGACCAGTGGTAATAAACGTCTTATAGGGTTTTCCTTGAAATAACATAGACATGTCACTCAGGCACTTCTATGTTTTCTTCTGAAGAGACTGTCAGACAGGCTTCCTCTCACAGCTGTCACTTCTCCTGATCTGTGCCCTTGTCCCCTCTTCTTTACATGGCTGTCTGACTTGCAAACAACCAGCTATGAATGACAGTTCCAGTTTGAGGGTTTAAAATGTTCATTTTTTTAATGTTGAAAATCAGAATTTAGTAGAGCGTCCTGTCAAGAGATCATCTTTGATGTAAAATCATTCGGGTTAAGATCCAACCTGGGCTTTGCTCTCTGTCTGATTCATGAATAATGCTGATGGGATTTGATCATTAAAGTTAATACAAAAAAAGGTAGAAAAAATATGTCATGGATTCCTGTCTTGTTAATAATATGCAACGTTTATTCTGTTTGATCTTTGTACTATTATTAATTTAAAACATTTCAGCAAGAATTTGTGGTTAAACACCTTCATTTTGTAATGTGCAGTTATTACAGCTCTAGTATGAATGATGATTTAAAGGCAATGTTTCATCAGTATTGTTTTTACTATTTAAAAACAGATACTGATTTATTTTCTTTGTTTTTGTCACCTGATTGTAGATTTTTTTTATTCTATTCTATGTACATGTCTATGGGGCAGCCATCTTGCCTGTGCAGTCACATTGACCATAAAACACAATAGTCTGAAGATGTTTATTGTGGTCTTTGGGAGGCTTAGTGGCCAGAGTGAATATTGCAAGATGTTAGAATATTAAAAAAATGTAGATATTGACGTGAAGAATAAAAAATGTCCAATCCCTAATGACCCTTAGTTATAAAAGGCACCTTCCCCACCCAAGCAATCGTTGATTGTAATGTCAATCTGTATTCCCTTAGTCCAGACAGCAGCACAATATGGGGTATCTCTGCCCCTGTGTGTTGTTTAGGACAGGTGGAACCTTTAATTAGCACCAAAAAGGTGCCTCCTACTAGCCCTATAAGAGGGCACAAGAGACCTCCCTCCACTGTGTAAATTATAAAGTAACAGGAAACAAGCTTCTAGGGAGGGAAGCCTTGTGCTGCTGTCTGGACTAAGGGAATACAGATTGACATTACAATCAACGATTCCCCTTACGTCCGACAGCAGCACAATATGGGGAGATAGCAAGTAATTCCCCTAGGGAGGGTTTCCTCGCCTTACAACATCAAGGACTGACTGACCAAAGGCAGTTGTCTGGAAACTGCGGATGTCCAATGATAATGTTTAACAAAAGGTCAACTGAGATGACTATGATGCAGCCGCACAAATCTTGTCCAATGGTAAGGACCGATACTCAGCCAAAGAAGTCGACAACCCAGGTCGAGTGGCCGTAGAAAGACTGGAGGGAATAACTCCTGAATAAGAAAGGAAGACTTAATTGTCTCCTTGATCCATGTGGATAGAGTAGGCTTGGAAGCCTTGAGGCCTCTGTTTTTACACTGCATATCAATTAGTAGGCTTTCGGCCTTCCTAAGCGGTTGAGTGTGGAATAGGTAAATCCACAGACACCTTACCACATCTAAGGTGTTGAGCTTTTCTTCCTCCTCAGAGGTTGGAGAGGGGAAAAACACAGGTAACGAAATTAGCTGATTGCTATTATAGTATGAGGGGACCTTAGGGATAAACCCAGGCAAACCTAAGGTGCACCCTATCTGCAAAAACAAAATGTACGGTTCTCTAGAAGAGAGGGCCTGGAGTACCCCTACTCTTTGGCAGATATAATAGCCAACAAAAAAGTGGTTTGTAGGCTAAATATTTTATCCCCGTAGTCTCCAAGGGTCCAAATGGAGGACCGCACAGGCCTGTAATGACTACCGCAAGGTCCCACTGGGGATGATACTGAGGGCTTTAGCCTCATTGCCCCTTTAAGGAACCTTGCAACCAGAGGATCCTGAGACAGACGTCTGTTCAAATGAGCGGAGAGGGCCGCAATCTGCACTTTCAAAGTGGCAGGGGCAAGGCCCTTATCCAAACCGTCCTGAAGAAAATATCAGCCGTTGAAGGTTCTAGATTATTAATACCCTTCTTGGAGCACCACTCCATGAAAATCTTGGCTGTCCTCTGGTAGTTCTTATTGGTAGATTCTGCTCTTGCAGAATAAAGGGTCTTCAGGACGGCCTCTGACAGTCCTCTATCCTGCTGTAGGGACTGCTCAACCTCCAGGCTGTCAGGTTGAATCTCCAGAGATCCTGGCACTTCAGAGATCCTTGGGAAACCAGGTTCTGGATGGGGGGAAGCCTCCAATATATCTCTCGACTCATCTCCATGAGTTGGGAAAAAACAAGCTCTTTTTGGCCAGAATGGAATGATGGCTATCACAGAGACTTGGTCCTGTCTGATTTTCATTAATACCTTTGGTATTATTGGAATTGGAGGGAAGATGTATGCCAGCCTGGACCTCCAAGGGATGGACAGGGCATCCACTGCCAAGGGATTGTCCTCCTGGTAAAGGGAACAGAACTTCTTCACCTTGGCGTTGAGTCGGGTTGCCATGAGGTCTATTTCTGGAAGACCCCTGTTCAGGGTAATCTGATGAAAGACTTCTGGATTGAGTGGCCATTCTCCTGATACGGCATAACCCCCGACTCAACCGATCCGCTACTATGTTCAGGGAGCCCTTGATGTGAACTGCGGATAAATGGGTTAGATTTTTCTCTGCCCATGTAAATATCAGATCTGCCTCCCTAAGGAGGGTTGGTGATCTGGTGCCTCCCTGTCTGTTCACGTACAGCACTGTGGTCATGTTGTCTGACCGGATTTTGACTGCTCTTCCCTGGGAAGAGGCAAGCAATAGAGTAAGGCACGATATACGGCTCTGAGCTCCTTCCAGTTGGACGAGGTCCTTTTTTCAGGAGCGCTCCAGACTCCCTTTATGGAGTTTTCGTCCAATGGGCTCCCCATCCCGAGAGGGATGCATCTATAGTCAACAGGGTCCAAGAAGGTTGGACCGTGGACCTTCCGTCTTTCAGGTGCAACCACCACTTGAGGGAAAAAGACGGGTCCTGGGGGAGAGTCGAATCTTCTTGCTGAATGTAAGAAGGGAGCGATCCCAAGCCTCTAGTAACTCCTTCTGGAGGGGACGTAAGTGCCACTAGGCCCATGGGACTGCCTCCACTGCGGAAGACATCAAGCCCAGGATCTTCATCAATGTTCTGATGGAGGCTATCGGCTTTTTGAAGAGGTGCCGGACTGCCGCAACCAGCTTCTCCTTCCTTGCTGGTGTCAAGGAGATTTGCAGGCGGACTCAATCTAGGAAGTAGTTTTCTCAGAGGAACTTCCTTCGAGTTGAAGGGATCGTTTTTTACTTCTCCCAATTTATAAGCCATCACAGACTCTGAAGGCTGTCTGTAGGTACTGGAGCAGAACAGACTCTGACTGGGCCTTTATCAACCAGTCGTCTAGATAAGGCACCAAGAATATCCCCTGAAGCCTGAGGGCGGCCGTTATGGGGGCCACTACCTTTGTAAAGGTGTGGGAAGCAGAGGAGATCCCGAAGGGTAGTGCTGTGAATTGAAAGTGCTTCCTGTGGCCGGAAACTACTACGGCAATCCTTAGAAAAAAACCTTCTGTGTGGAGGTAAATAGAAATATGCAAATAGGCGTCTTTTATATCCAAAGTCACAAAAAACATCGCCTTAGAGGAGAAAGGTGGTGACAGACTTTATGGTTTTCCTATGGAAGCGCTTCTTTTTGATGAAGCGGTTGAGGTACCTTAAGTCTATGATCATTCTCCACTTGTCTGCCGGTTTTGGCATCAGGAAGACGGGAGAATAGACACTGGATCCTTCTTCTAAAGAAGGGACTTCCACCAGGGCTCCCTTGTGAATGTACTCTCGGATTAAGCATTCCAGGGAGGCTGCGAGTTAACACAAACCGATCCTGAGGAGGACGGAGGAACTTCATTGCATAACCTCTTTGGATTACCTACCGGACCCATGGGTCTCGAATTTTTTCCTGCCCGCAGTTGAGAAAGTGGGAGACACGACCTCCGACAGGAATCTCGGCCACAGGAAAACTGCTTCTGATGTCAAAAGCTAGGCTTGACTTTTTTTATCATCAGACTTCGGAATCTCCGGCCGGCGCCTCTAGAGGAATAACTAGAGCCTCTCTGGACTGCCTTCCACGACGAGGCGGATAGCCTCTACCACGGCCAGAGCCAGACCTACCTCTGAAGGCCTGGGGTAAAGGTTTACCCTTCTTGTCGGCCAAGCCCTCTAGGATCTCGTCTAGGGCACAGCCAAAGACTCTACCCGGCTCAAAGGGTAATGCGCACAAATTATACTTTGAGGGGAACACAGCTCTCCAAGGTTTTAACCATAGAGGTCTTCCTGCTGCAGTGTTCTTGGTAAGTGCCAGGGATTTGGCCGCCAGCCTTAATTGATGGTGGGAGGCTTCCGTTAAATATTCAGCTGCCAGGGAAACTGAGTCTAGAAACCCTAGCAGCTCGTCTCTGGAGACTCCAGAGTCGGTCACTTTTGAGGTGGACCAGGTCAGTACATAATTTGGCTGACTCTTCACAGGACGCAACCGCACAGCGGTCTTGGGCGAGGCAGCTGAATAAGCCTTCTTGAAGGTATTGTCGAAGCGCCTGCCATGGCGTCGTGCAGATTTGCTCCATCATCTGATGGTACCTTAGTGCGGCAGGACAGTTTAGCCACCGCCATATCCACCTTGGGAGGAGGACCCCATTGATCCCATTGAGCAACTGGGAATAAAGCGCTGAACCTCCTAGGAACCACAAGAGGTTTTTCAGGACTTCTCCATTCTGAGGACATTAATTTTTGTAATGTCTGGTCCACTTGGAAGACCCTAGGCCCTCTATATGTGGACGCGGAGGCTTCCCCGTCAACATCACGATCCTTAGACCGGATGGACTTCAGCAGCCGGCTTAATTTTTCGAGTGGAAGCACGGCCTGCTGGGATCTTCAGTGGAATCGTCAGATGAGAGTGTCACGTCCACTATCTGATAATCTTCATCAGAGATCCGTAAGGAAGATTGTGTCTCAATCTGCGGTCTCTTGACAATCTGGGCGATGGAAGAACGAATCTCCTTTAAGAGACTCCTCATAAAGTCCTTTACCCAAGTAACAACCTCTTATAGAAGGTACTTCCGGCAGGGTCCGCGACACTGGTGACAGCGGGTAAAATCATAGCCGTCAGGTAAAGGGGTATTGCAATCCAAACACATTAGGTGTTTCAAGTTTAGAGGAATTTTTCCTCCTAAGCGCATCGCCATTACGTGCTGCAGAAGATGACATCTGAAACATCAAACAGCCACGTGACACTGAAACAGGGAAGATCGCCAAGCATCGCATAAAAACCCAAGGGGTACCTCTTTTTTTTTTCTTTTTTTTTTTTTTTTTGAATTGGTCACTTGAAGAGAGAAAAAAACCGTCAGAAAAAAACCAGCCACCGCAACCCGCAGCAGAGGAGCTAGAAACCACTCACTCAACAAATAAAGGACTGCATTCAGACCTTTTAAATGTAATCCAGCAGCGAGGGGAGGAAGCCAACAAAGAAACATTTATACAGCACCAAAACAAGTCAAACGCCATAATGGAACATAGAGGAACATAAGCCTAAGCCAGAGGCTCAAAATACAAGCAGCAAAAATCAATTCTATATTTTGCCTTTAAATTTTAAATTTCCAAACTTACCGCACTTTTTCCGAGAAAACCGGAAGTAGGGCGCGGTGGTGCGCAAAGGCTTCCTTCCCCTGGGAACACGGAACCGGAGAAAAGTTCCGGCCGCGGAGGTTCCCCGCTTACTTCCGGGATCGCGCTGCCTGCAGATGGATGCCGGATAACGCTGGGCTGCGGTGCGAAGGCCCGAAGGACCGGAGGTTTTTTCTTTGGGACCGAGGTACCCCAAGAAGGTAAGCCAGGAGTAACTAAAACCCCTAGCAACGGGAGGTCACAAGAGACCTCCGTCCACCTGTTCCACACAGGACAGAAAAAAACACAGTGGAGGGAGGTCTCTTGTGCCCTCTTATAGGGCTAGTAGGAGGCACCTTTTTGGTGCTAATTAAAGGTTCCACCTGTCCTAAACAACACACAGGGGCAGAGATACCCCATATTGTGCTGCTGTCGGACGTAAGGGGAATATAGCTTCCTAGCCTGGTAGATCCTGTAAAGGTGTGCATGACTGTTCCATGGTTTTCTGATTGACTACCTGACCTTATTCTTGCTTCTGATTACTCATGTCTGAGCCCAGTTTGTTCCTGATCTCCAAAACTTAGCAGCCTGACCTATTGCCTGATCCACCGACTTTAAACATAGTTGCCATCCCTGACCTCAGCTACACCAGACTTCTCTCTTCCCCCAATATTATTAGTGTCACTCTACACTGAACCTTGCAAGATTTGTTTTGCAAATATTTGCAAGTTTTACATGCTAGTTTCATAGTTCGGTCTGAACCTGATGTGCTATTATTATGCTCTGTGGTCCTGTCTCCTGTCCAGGAGAGGCAAGGGATGATGTGTATGACTGTTTATTATTTCTCTGCAATGCACCTCTCCTAGGCCTCCAGAAGATCCAGAGATTTTTTTTCTTTCTACCATTTTCTGTGCGGGAGGTAGATTTTGACTTTGAAGCACTGCAGGATGATGGCTTCTTGGGCTTCTGCTTATACTCTAACTGTTATGTTTACCACACTTACCTAACATTGGAATAGAAGGGGGGATGTATTTATTTTACAGAGAAAAGACTTGAAAAAAATATTTTTCCAATTTCGTATTTCGGACAGTGAACATGTTATGGGAACCAGAATGTCTGTGTATTACAAACACAGCACATTCCTTAGAGTGGGCACTGTATAGTGTTTCATTTCTTCTGTGCTGGTTCTGTAGGGAAAGTGAAGATTTTCATTCAGATACCCTTACAGGTTACACCGCATCATGGGGGTTGCGGGACAACCTGAGGTCAGCTAATTTTTGAGGGATACTTCTAATGAATTAAAGTTACAGGTGAGAACAATCTCCGCATGATAAAACATATTTTACTGTGTATGGCTTAAGGTTAAGCATATTTTTAAATATCCTTGAGCGGAGTGCTATTATTCAGCACATTGAATCCACTCATATCTGTATTGTACTCTACCACTCATGCCCCTTGTGCAAATGCCATACTTTAATGATCTTTCCAAGTGAAATTAATATCATTTTAATGCCTCAGAAGCCGCATAGAATTACTCTAGTGTTGCAGTTGATAACATTTGATGAATCGTCCCATTTTGTCTGTTCTGAAATCTTCCTCTTGCCACAAAACCGCACAAGCTTCTGCTATATTTAGTGAGTGTAGATTTTCAGATTCCCTGCCAAGCAGGTATTCTAAGAGGACAGCATCTATTTTTGTTCCTAGTAATTGATTTGTTCTTTGTGAGGATGTTTGCTTGTTAGCTGCAATCTGTGCTGTTCTAAAACCTTTGTTTTATTCATTGATTAAACCCAAGGTCTGCCAGCGTACGATTGCCAGCTTACCAGAACAGGCACAATACCAGCATCCTTGTAAGGCTAAGGCATATACTGACATGAAGAGGAAAAGCTCTCGGTGAGCAAGACGTTTCTTTCTGAATTGGCAAATTTCTCTGGAACCCTGAAATAAGGAGATAGATTACGAGCACATCACAAGTCCTTGCCAACAGAACTGGATTTATTGATTAGGCGGTTCTGGCATTTAACACTTTCTGTAATAGGGATCCATTTATAGAAAAAGCTATGTCCATTCAAATAAATGTTTAAGTATTTTATTGATTTTCCTATTAATATTACTCAGTCAACCCATATATTATTTGTTTCTCTTACTTTTATGGTACTAACATATTCCACAGTGCTGTACAGACATTGTCTGTCACTATTCCACATATTAGCAAATTCCCTATTACCATGTCTTTGGAATGTGGGAGGAAAACCACACAAACATGGGAAGAACTTACAAACTCCTTGCAGATATTGTCTGCATTAAAACCTAGGACTCCAGCGCTGCAAGGCAACAGTGCAAACCACTGATCCACCATTCTACCATTTTTATTTTTTTTTAACATACAGGTTTTAAAAGCATGTTGGGTGGGGTGGTTACATTTCTGGGATCTTCACTGTTTCTGATGCGAAACAGCTCCATGCTTCCATTCTCTACAAGAGACAGGATAGTCCTTCGTCTTCCCTCTGCAGTATGTAGAAACAAATGTGTTATTTATGTTGATCCTATTCATTGTATACGTGTCAGTTGAATGAACAAGTGTGAATTTCAGTGATCCCATTCATATGACGAGGGATGGTGCAAGTTTCTTTCCTTGGTTCACTCAAATAGTTGTGTAGATAGGCAGGGGAGGGATTCAGCAGCTGTTCACACTGAGCATGTGGTTTGACAGAGGTGTGGCTTCAGTGAAGTGTGATACAGCTTGGCACACTCTAAGCTCGAGCTTCTCAACCTTTTCAAGTGAAATTCCCCCTAGTGAGAAAACATATGATAATGTCCCATATTTGCCCCTCCACACAGCATAATGTCCCACATTGGCCCCTCCATACAGTATAATGTCTCATAGTGGCCCCTCCATACAGTATAATATCCCATAGTGCCCCCCCCCATACAGTATAATGTCCCATAGTAGACCCTTCATACAGTATAATGTCCCATAGTGGTCCTTACATTAATAAAAAAAAAATTTTAAATCCCACATACATAGTGATTTTGTAACAATTTTGGGTTCGGCTGAACCCCAAATTTTGGGGGTTCATCTCTCACAAACTATTATTATACTCTGGGGTCTATATAAGTGCAGGCCCGGGGAGGTAATTAAATATAACAAACAGTGTTACTCACCTCCCCTGGGCTCCAGTGCTGCTCCCCATGCTCTTCCGGCTTCCAGAGTTGATGTCAGGGGCCTCATCGGTCACATGGGTCATGTGACATAATGATGCTATAATGCTATTCCTCTTTATGCCTTGTGACTGCGTCCTTAACATCATCTCTGGAGGCAGGGAGAGCACGAGGAGAATCGCCAGAGCCCAGGAGAGGTGAGTAACCCTGTTTGTTATGTTTATTCATCTACCCCCAGAGTACAATAGTAGTCTGAGGGAGACAAACTCCATAAATTACCATTAGGGGCAGGGGGGCTCTCACTGCGGCATGTATCCCTTGGATTAATGGGATGTACCCCTAAGGGTAAGTGTACCGCAGCATGAGAACCACTGCTCTAAGCCATTGTTACTAGGTTTCATTGCATGTCCTATTGCGTTTCTAATTACTTGCACTGTGTGCATGTACATGTTAATCCATGTGATGTAAGGATTAGTACAAGACAGTTTGGTTGGTGCAGGTCATTGCAGAGTCATTGCATTGGGAGCTTTCTGGAAGCTGGATTGCGTGATGGCTCTTAATAGGAGGAATGGAGTTGCATCTAAGAGTTGAACTGCAGGAGAATTTTGTTGCGGTGCAATCCATTGATGTCAGGGGTTGCCTAAACTCTCCATGGTTGTAGGGGAATGTTATTTAAGGACCTGTCCCTGCACTGGGGAATAGGTGGAGTTTGTTTGCTGATTGGAGGTTGTCACATCTTCTGTGCTGGCGCAAGGGCCTGGAGAACCACTTGCTACTATCACCATCAAGTTCTACTGCTGAGCTGTTGTATTCTCTTGTCTGCTGTTATGTGAACATCTTCTAACCAGTAAAAAACCCTGCAGTGGAGTCCCTGGTGTCTGGAGACTATTCCATCCTTTGCAGGCAAGGGGCTCCAATAGGTGACCAGCAATGAAGGGCAATGTGGCTAGGTGGTTGCTCGGTTGAATCATGATGGCTGACCAGCCAAGCAGGACATCGGCCACTGGACTACAGCACTGGTCACAGTCAGGTGAGCACCATGCCACCTGTATGTGATATGGACCACTGTGTGTACTGGTAACACATGGACATATTGCTTTTCAGATAAAAATAAACATTTAGACCTCCAGGTCCTGATAATATATTGGGACCCTAATACAACAAATCCACAGAAATTCAGCAGTAGACACTCCCATTGAGCTTTAATGTATTGCAATTACACTGTACGTTACATTGTATTACACTAGGGTCTATTTCTTATGAAATGATTCACAAATAATCTATTAGACCTTACTAATGATTTATCCTGTGTTTGTGACCCCTTCCTGATATGTAATAGAATCACTAAAATCAAAAGCTGTTTTACCATTCCTCTGTTTGTAGACACAGTATAATGAATTCTCCTTAGCATCTGAGAACCTTACATCTAGATATTTTAGTACATGTTGATCCATATGGTAGTAATATCTTTATGATCTGATTAAGTCAGAAATAGAGATTGATATTCATAATATTCCCTTTCAGATGAGAAGTAAATTATGCTGGTAATGATCTCTGGGGTCCGGTCATTTGTCTGGGTATAATGTAAATGAATTCCTTGTCCTTTTTTAAAAACACTATTAATAATTATTATTCATAACTGATCATTAGATGTAAGGAATCCTCTGCAATTCCTGGTATTATCTAATTATATTTTAGCATATTAAGCATCTGTGCAGCATAGGTTAACAGGGTTGTTCAAAATGTGATATTGATGGTCTAACCTTAGGAGATGGTTCAGTAATATCAGATGAGTAGGGATCCAACACCTGGCACCCCCACCAATCAACTGCCGTGGCTGTCAAATCTGCACAATGTACAGCATAGGAAGCATACAGCTCCATACACTAGGTAGTAACCTACAGTGTCTGCTATCAGCAGCTGATCGGTAGGCGTACTGAGTGTCAGACCTTCACAAATCTGATCTTTATGACCTATCCTAAGGAGAGGTTCCATATCATGTCTCAGACAACTCCCGTAAAGCATATGTTTTTAACATGGTAAATTCATCTGTCAATCTATGATATTAAATTTGTATTAAACAGTTAAAGGGGTTTTCGCATGAAAGGCACCACCTAAATATGGATGCTAGCACTGGGATCTGCAACTGAGACCCCATAGTATATGGCATAAATATGTGATAGATGCAGGACTTATTGGTTCCGAAAAGTAAATGGAGAGGGGCCACATATGTGTGTGTCTCTCCATACACTTGTATAGAAGTTAATGCAATTGCTGAGCAAACAGGTTAAATGCTGAGATGGGAATATCCCTTTAAGGTTGTGAAAGGTCCCAGCTGTCTGTCTGTCTATCTGTCTAATCATCAGCTGTGTACAGAATTACTGAATAGACTGTATCATTGCAAATCCAAGTTGAGTCTTCGATACTATATAACAATGCTGTTACAAGGGTAAGTTATAAAAATGGCAACAATCTATTTCAGCCTCCCAAAGTGTCATTGTAATGGTGCTTAGATGTACTTGCTGTGGGCACCTGAATTACTGATTTTATGCCGCCTTCTATCTTTCTTCTTTGGAAAATTGCTTTCTTTCCTGGTCCACTGCTCGGCTAAAGATTGTAAAACCCTGAGGTGTACATTTATCTCAACAGTGAAAAGCCTAGTCACCACAAAAGACTGCTTTCAACAGGCTTCCAGCCCTGTACTGCTGCCAAATAGAGAGCTACTTAAGAATTAAATATATGAGTAGATTTTAGTTGTCATGTTCCAGTTTCCTCTCACTGTTTGCTAATGTGTTCTGAAATATTAAAGGGGAAAATAATTTAGTTTTTTATGACAGATCACATAGCATGTATTTATAATTTGTATATTACTATATACTGTAGTATAGTAATTCCAACTGTAAGAAAGACTCTTATACAAAATAATTATGAATATACAGGAGCCTGCAGGCACTGACAGAATCGTGAGGCATTGTGCAATATTGCCAAAAGAATAGGAACTCCCTCCATTATGTAAGTCTTCTTTGCAAGATTGTTGTGTAGGTGGAAAGAGAGTCAAAACTAGGAGTATTAGTGCAAGTAAGATCCACAGAGCCATTGGACTTATTATAAGACCCAAGTGGCAGAGAGTTACTACAAGTTTCAGCAGAATTATGTACAGAATCTTGAACATATTTAGATAAAGACAAGGCATCACATGATATAGAAGAGACCGGCAATGGAAAAACAAGAAGCATTACATATAGAGCTCCATTTAACCAGCTCCCCTTTTTCACAGTCAAGTACTGGATTATGGGAGCATAACCAAGGAAGCCCCAACACAGATTCAGCAGGTAAATTATCTATATTAAGGAAAGAAATAGCTACAGAATGCACAGAGTCTGTTTCCAGTGTGACTGGTGAAGTGGTTTATTTAACCGAGATTCCCAACTGCTTAGCAACTTGAAAGTTTAAAAAAAATTAGCCACAGAACCAGAATCAATAAATGCTTTACCAGCAACTGTTTTACCATTAGCTGATACGTGAGCTGAATTTTCTGAGACAAACAAGGAAATACCTGGTCACTTAGGTGGCTTTGAAGTTTTCTTGACATGGACGTTTAGGAGTCGACATAGTGAATCCTAGCTGCATACGTTTTGATTGTGACTCACGAGTGGAGTCAAGTGGAGTCAGAAGAGTGGAGACAAAATATTGCTCTTTCTTACGTTCACGTAAATGCTGGTCCAAACAAATAGCAAGGGTCATGGTGTCATCCAGAGATTCAGGTTGCGGGTAATTTACCAATAAACCTTTTTTAGGCTGGGGCCCCATGTGGCGTAAACGCCGCGGTTTGCCCGCGGCAGAAACCCTGCAGAATAAAACGCGCCATTTTACAGTCACAGCAAAGTAGATGGGATTCTAGCGATTTCCAAAATGGTTGCGGTTTTGGAAGTGTGCAAAGTGCTAATGCCACTTGGGGCCTTAGCCATAGTGTCCGACAGGCCCTAATGGAACTGGCAGCAGAGAGTGGGATCATTCCAATGAAAGTGAACTGACCACCATCAGAACTCAGAACACTAATCTTCGACTGGATGGCAACCTTGACTGAGGGCAATCAGACTAGATTCATCGACGGGTGTAAGGTGAGGTTCATTGTAAAATAAACCCAGCACAGCAAAAAAAACTGTCCAGAGAAATCAATTCTGAAGCTTTGGGATTTAGTGAAAAGTCCCATGCTTGGAAGTCACCCTGCAAGAGAAATAATAATGGCAACCCATTGCTGCTCATCACTTGAAGAGTAATGTCAAAGATGAAAATACAGCTTGCAGCTTTCACGAAAAATAGCAAAAAATTTTATCTCTCTAGAAAACAGGTCAGGTAGATTTATTTTAGGTTCTTTGGGAATAGCAGAAGCAAAAGGAACTTGAGACAGAGATTTCTCCTGCTGTTGAATCCTCTCTGCCAAATCTTGAACCATCTGGGTTATTCCTTGCATTTGGTCCTCAAGTGTCTCAATTTGTTCCATCATGGAAAATGACTATTATGGACCTGCTAATATGTTATAGTTGAGATGCAAGAGCAAATTACAGCAAACACAGAAACTGGCTAATAACAGCAAACAGGATAAAATAGCTATATAAAACCAGCACAGCACTGCAAGATAGAGACAAACCCCCAAACGTCTTCTCCAGTGCCAGCCTCAAAGCCAGATGGGCTTTGCTGACTTTGAGAGTCTGAATTATCACCACCAGAAATTGTACAGGAAATAAACGCTCAATGAACTAAAACCAAACCACAATCCACAATTAATTTACAGGGCTTATCAGAAACAGGAGAATAATCGTCCAGGCAAGGGATCAAAATCAGGGGAAGTCCTCAGAGGCAGAATTAGGAGAGAAAAACGATATCCAATAGAAAGCCAAGGGTCAAATCCAAACGGGTACGTCAATGGCAGAATCAATGGGCAAAGAAATAACTAGAAAACAAGCCGAGGGTCAGAAAAGCAATCCAATTCACACAATCAGGTTCAGAGCCAAACTAGAGACCTAAATTAGCAGGTAACCTGGGTCAGGAAGTGGGGGGGGGGGGGTCATATATATGCCTCCTCAGGTGCTTATTGGACAAGCCCAGGGAACCTCTGAAAATGCAGAAGCTATCCAGGTTGACACAGTAACCTTAAAAATATAGTAGCTGAATTGGGAATCCTGAGACATGTGCTATAGCTGAAATTAGAACCTCCTATAATTTTGGCACATCTTGCACTAGTGGGGGAAATAGATTAAGGCTGCCATAGAAAACCACAGTCTTAATAAATTCCTCCCATTGTCTCTCTATCTGTCACTCGGGTTTGTGCAATACAGCCTAGCCCTATCAAACATAATTTAAAGTTACAGCATATATATGGTTATGAGGAAATGTTTTGTTACAGTCCATACATAAGTTGCCTATGATAAATACACTTTGTAAAGAAATCATAAAAATGGCTTCAATGTGATTGCTAAAAGATGGTATATGGTGTCCATTAATGGCTAGTAATGTCAATAATAGAATTGAGACAGGAACACATATAATATATTTATTTCCTTTTTTCCTACTGTGACTTAGCAGGTACCCTACAGTTTTTGACTGTCAAACAGCACACCCAACATACTTACTGATGAAATTGTATCTACTTCTATAACAAAATCAGTTTGCTTGTATTGTACATTATATTCATTTTTTTTTCTTTACCGAAATATAAATTGTCACTACATGCACTGATGTGTTGCTAGTGAAACATTGAGCTTGTACTTTAAATGGATGTCAGTCTAAACAAGCAGAGCTGCAGGTAGATATCAGAAGATCTTAGATTCCAGTGGACAATGTAGTTTAAAAGGAATCTTAGCCAGCATGATATCTCAACAGACTCCCTTGTTAGGAAGAATTAGGTTTTAATCTTAAACTCTGTAGCATTTCAGAGAAAACATCATATATGTATTAACAGGGAATGGGGAAAAACATCCCATGGCGGGTCCCCACCAGTTTCTTTCCAGTTGGTTTGACTTCAATGGCAGATCTCTATCCATTTGCGTAAAGAGACAGACCTGTCAATTAAGCCAAGTTGGGAGGAAGAAGCCATGGGGAGTTACCCCTGGACACTTCTCCTTGCTAAATTTTAAATTGTACTTTCACAGTAAAACAATATGGTAAATTTACTAATGCTAAGTTTTAGAAAGTGCAAACTTAGACTTGACAGTTTTAAACTGCACCAGATTTATCAAAATGTCTAGTGCTGTTTGATAAATTTGGCATATGTTTAGAGTGTCGAGTCTAACTTTACAACACTTATTAATTAGCTTAGGTTATGAAAAAATGCTCCAAAATTTTAGGCCACTAGTATAGAAAACTAAAGATATGTGGTATCACTGCATCTGTTATGTACCATATTATTAAACTAATGCACTCTTTAACCTGTACAGTCATGGCCAAAAGTTTTGAGAATGACACAAATATTCTATTTTCACATGATCTGCTGCCCTCTGGTTTTTATGTGTGTTTGTCAGATGTTTTTATCACATACAGAAATATAATTGCATTCATATTATGAGTAACAGAAGCTTATATTGACAGTTAGAATGAGTTAATGCAGCAAGTCAATATTTGCAGTGTTGACCCTTCTTCTTCAGGACCTCTGCAATTCTCCCTGGCATGCTCTCAATCAACTTCTGGACCAAATCCTGACTGATAGCAGTCCATTCTTGCAGAATCAGTGCTTTAATTTTGTCTGAATTTGTTGGTTTTTGTTTGTCCACCCGTCTCTTGATGATTGACCACAAGTTCTCAATGGGATTAAGATCTGGGGAGTTTCCAGGCCATGGACCCAAAATCTCTATGTTTTGTTCCCTGAGCCATTTAGTTATCACCTTTGCTTTATGGCAAGGTGCTCCATCATGCTGGAAAAGGCATTGTTGAGCGCCAAACTGCTCTTGGACGTTTGGGAGACGTTGCTCTTGGAGGACATTCTGGTACCATTCTTTATTCATGGCTGTGTTTTTAGGCAAGACTGTGAGAGAGCCGATTCCCTTGGCTGAGAAGCAACCCCACACATGAATGGTTTCAGGATGCTTTACAGTTGGCATGAGACAAGACTGGTGGTAGCGCTCACCTCTTCTTCTCCGAATAAGCTGTTTTCCAGATGTTCCAAACAATCGAAAAGGGGATTCATCAGAGAAAATGACTTTACCCCAGTCCTCAGCAGTCCACTCCCTGTACCTTTTGCAGAATATCAGTCTGTCCCTGATGTTTTTTCTGGAGAGAAGTGGCTTCTTTGCTGCCCTCCTTGAGACCAGGCCTTGCTCCAAGAGTCTCCGCCTCACAGTGCGTGCAGATGCACTCACACCTGCCTGCTGCCATTCCTCAGCAAACTCTGCACTGCTGGTAGCCCGATCCCGCAGCTGAAACACTTTTAAGAGACGGTCCTGCTGCTTGCTGGTCTTTCTTGGGCGCCCTGGAGCCTTTTTGGCACCAATGGAACCTCTCTCCTTGAAGTTCTTGATGATGCGATAGATTGTTGACTGAGGTGCAATCTTTCTAGCTGCAATACTCTTCCCAGTTAGGCCATTTTTGTGCAGTGCAGTGATGACTGCACGTGTTTCTTTAGAGATAACCATGGTTAACAGAAGAGAAACAATGATGGCAAGCACCAGCCTCCTTTTAAAGTGTCCAGTGGTGTCATTCTTACTTAATCATGACAGATTGATCTCCAGCCCTGTCCTCATCAACACCCACACCTGTGTTAATGGAGCAATCACTGAAACGATGTTAGGTGGTCCTTTTAAGGCAGGGCTGCAATGATGTTGAAATGTGTTTTGGGGGATAAAGTTCATTTTCTAGGCAAATATTGACTTTGCAAGTAATTGCTGATAAGCTGATCACTCTTTATAACATTCTGGAGTATATGCAAATTGCCATTAGAAAAACTGAAGCAGTAGACTTTGTAAAAATTAATATTTGTATCATTCTCAAAACTTTTGGCCATGACTGTACAGTGAACACCATGAAGAAAAGAGTTAAAATAAAACTGCTGTTTTTTAGTCTCCTTCCTTCCAATGAAAAAGGAATATAAAGTGATTCAAAAGTTTTATATATCCAAGAATAATTCCAATGAAAAATACAGCAAAAAAAAAAAAAAAAACCCCTAAACCAGCTCTGTGGACAGAAAAATAAAAAAAAGTATGGCTCTCAAAATATTATGAAACATTGTTTTTCAAAAAAAATGTTTTCATTGTGCAAAAATTAGTAAAACTTAAAAAAATATAAATTAATTGTTGACTTAATCCTACTTATCTACAGAATTTGTGTATTTTCCTCAACCCCAAGAAAAAGTTACAAGCACCAAAATAGTGCCATTGAAAAATACAAAAGCATTCTGCAAAAATTAAACCGTTTTACAGATACATTAATAGAAAAATAAAAATTATGGCTTTCAGAATGTATTTAACTATAATGGATATTTTACTATATGGTGTCATTAGGATGCGTCCTTAGAATGCCACTGTAGTTGCTCTACCATTCAGTCATCTGCTACAGATGTCTGTAGGTCAGTGCAGACCTACTGCATCATGCCGGAGACCAGAGAAAGAGAACAGGAGAAGCAGGGGAACGAGGGAACGAGGATGGGTAAGTATTACTATTTCTTATTTAAATGGCATAACTGGCCACCGGGGAGCATTATTTCTTGTCTGGGGGCCACTGGGGAACATTATTTCACTGCAGCCCAGCAATCTAACTACATACATACACGCCAGACCAGGCCTATCCTCACTCCCAAGGGCATCTCATCTGGGTGCACAACAAGATATTTTTCCAAGATGACCGCCACCAGCAGGTGAATTCTGCACTACCTACTACCTGACAGAGGGTTGGTTTAACCCAAAACGTGTTGACTGTGGCTTGAATAAAACTTTAAGAAGCATAACCATTTGGAGCGCTGCTCAATTGTATTGCTATTTGGATATGCAAAAAAGCAGTCTGAAGCACCAACGCCGGTTCCGGTGTTTCACGCTGTTATGCTCCAGGCTGCTTTAATACGCCCTCCTTCCTGTCCTCCCTTCTTTGAATGACAGGACCAGGGAGCTATGCTGAAACCTTGCCCGGCCCTGTCACTCAAAGAAGGGAGAGGGAAAGCGGATGCATTAGAGCAGTGAGGGGTGTAGCAGTTTGCTCCAGACTGCTCATTTGCACATTTAAAAAATAATAATATCTGGATAACTAAGGAACACATTTTCATGGGGAAAAAATTTTTACGATCAGGTGATCCTGACCTGTCTAATGTGTTGCTTCACCCTGGTGACAGACTCCCCTTAAGGAAACTTTATATTCAAAGTCAAGCTGAATATGAAACAATATAGATGATACATCAGTCTGCAGAATGTGTTTCAGTGCTCAACTAAGCGATTATCAAGGTCTTGATTTCTAATTATCTGATGCTTTCCAGATGAGCAGATGCTTCTTTGAAGTGAAATACCTAGTTATTAAGGCAGTGTATATTGTCGCTCAGTACACCCATTTTCTGCCAAGGTAATGTTTTGTTTTCTTTGGCTCACAGTATAACAATTGACGTTATCTAATGAAATGACAAATTGGGACAGAATTTTGGCTTAATTTACGACAAAAATGGACTTACCTGCTGGTCACCACATTTATTATGTGTTTTAGATGCTTTCTACAGTTGACCTGTGGGGATACCAGTTAGAACAATAAAGGGAGTAGGAGCTGCGGATCCAGGCACATATCCCTGTATGGATGAGCCACTGTGCATAAGTGAACAGGGGATAGTTGTGCTGTTTAATAAGGGTCCGGGAGATTGGAACCCTACAAGTCTTCCTCAGGGAAAAGATTGTTTGTTCTCATCTATTTTGGATTCTATCCTGGTTTTGGGCACCGAGAACAGAACAAAAACAAAATTCATTTTAACTGCACTGTGTGGACAGGAACTCAATATTACTTTCTTGTAGCTCTTGAAAAGTAAAACAAACCACAGACCAATAAAGACATTGATGTGAAGTGCATACTTAATCTCTAAATGGAGCACAGTAAGGTGTCTACAATGCTCTTGTGTATACGACTGAATCCCTCAAAGTTTGGGAAGCCTCATTAGTGGTTAATTGGCCCACCAGGCTTTGTGACTGGCAATTGTCCAAAGCTATTGTCAGATGCTAAACATATTAAAATAAACTAGCTCGTGAACTTTTAGCCACAGTCGAGAGGCTGTTTAGTGGGTCATTAAAGTGAGGAAGGTAACCTATTGCTCTTATTTTGACATTTTCCAGAATTAGCACTCAGTTAATAAAAACATTAGCGGGATTTATTAGGGCTACCATTAGGAGAGAACAGGCCCATTATCTTTGAGAACGCTTATTAGAGCTGTTTTGTGTAGGTTCTGATGCATAAACAATTAGGCGATCACTACGAGGGTAAATACATTAATGAATCATTTTATAGCAAGCAAGCAACACAAAAACTTAACAGCAGTATATATAAAGCTATATAAAGACTATACTAAAATGTAATAATTGTTATATACAACAAGATTGTTTATGATTTCAGGGCTTTTCAGGGTAATACTTTACTTTTATCTGAACAGATACAGGAGAGCCAAATTTGTTATTTAACTGTACTAATGAATGTTAAGGCCCCACGTAGCAAATGCAGTTAAAAAAAAACGCTGCAAAAAATGTGTTTTCTCAGCAGGATTTTTCATTGAGGTTTTGCTGCATTTTTCTATGCGTTTTTTCTTCACCTCAACCAAAAAAAAACATGCTGCATTATTCAAAAACAGATTTTCTGCAGCTCTTTCTTTCTACAATGTGTAGATGAAATTAATGAAATCTCATTCACTTTGCTGGTACTGTAAAATGCAGTGTTTTTTTTCCATTGTGTTTCTGCAGCACCCAAAAATACCGCATTTTTGGGTCAAACTTAGGAGTGGCTACAAAAGGAATGGGAAATATAAAATAAGGTTGTATACTTCTCCCTTCTGCTCAATCCACTCCTGGCTTTTGGCTCAAAAAACCAAAGCAAAATCTGTAACAAAAATAGCAGCTTTTCTGCAATGTGGCTTTAGCTTTAAAAATGTTTTCAGCAGTGGTGTGCCTACTATAGAAAGGGAATGTGTCAGGGCAATTTTGGACACTAAACCATCCACAGGTCCTTATGGACTGGGGGTTTAGTGTCCCAAAACACTCTGTTATAAAGCCATCCATGCCCGCTGTACACCCTGCATCGGCTCAGTTCTCCACTTAAGTCAGTGGGGTACACCTTGGCTAGAGTGTGCATGCCATGTTCTCCGGCACTTGTGAAGGGCACTCATATTTCTTTTAATTGTGGCCACGGATATTTTTAAAACAGGGCGATTTGGGACACTAAACACCCAGTCTATAAGGTCCTGTGGGTGGTTTTGTGTCCCAAATAAACCTAATAGGTTCTCTTTAAACAAGATGCTGGTCAAGCATCAAATTGTGTCATTTACACCAATAGATAACTGCGGATTTTATTTCTATGAGTACAGTAGCATCTGCTAGGGATAACCGAATTTCCTGACATCATTGATCTTGAGAAGTCCTATAGTACAATTCCTACCTACAACAGAGGCAACCCCATTTCTGTATGGCCCATAGTAATAAGGGCCCACCATTGAACTGCTTCAACAGCATGATTTCTATGTACCTGCAGCTGCCTATAAGGATAGCTCACTGGATACAGGTTTATGCAGCTCCCAGTGAGTTTGATGGGAGTTGTATTACTATGTATGCAGTAAACACCACCTAATTATACAGAATTGTATAATTTAAAGTAAACTTGTCAGATTGAAAATGCAGTTAAGTTACAGAGTAGGAGGAGCTGAGCAGAATGATACATACATCTGTTACAAAAAACAAGGAATCTGTGGCCTTATCTTTATAAAGATAGATAATGAAAATAATCAACCGAGAATGTTTGACATAAAATGAATACATACAGTACTGTGCAAAAGATGCAGGCAGGTGTGAAAAATGCTTTAAAGTAACTATGCTTTCAAAAATAGAAGTGATAATAGTTTATTTTTTGTCAATTAACAAAATTAAGTGAATAAACAAAAGAGAAATATAAATCATATCAATATATGGTGTGACCACTCTTTGGAGAAGGAGACCTGAAAGAGATAATATGACCTCCACAGAGCCAATACAACATCATCAAGTCTGTCTGGGATTACATGAAGAGACAGAAGGATTTGAGTAAGCCTACATCCATAGAAGATCTGTGCTTAGTTCTCCCTGATGTTTGGAACAAACTACCTTCCGAATACCTTCAAAAACTGATGTTATTATGAAGGCGAAAGGGCCGTCACACCAAATATTGATTTGATTTACATTTCTCTCTTGTTCATTCACTTTGCACTTCTATTTTTAAAGCATTCTTACTTTGTAGAAATTTTTTCTAAACCTCCCTAAATCTCCTGAATGGTACTGTATACTGATCATCTCTCTATTGAGGAAAGGGAACATGAACCCTTGTTCACAAGATCGATAGGTTTACAGCTACCCATCATTCTGAACATGATTGAATAACAAGTATTTCAAGCCTTGGATCAGTAAATCCCTTTAAGGCTATGGCCCCACGCAGAGAATCACTGAAAAAAAACACAGTGGAAACATATCACGGTTTTTTTCCACAGTGTTTTTCACAGAAAGTCCATATTATACCTATACAGAAAACGGCAGAGGTATAATTGACATGCTACAATTTTCAACAATGCAAGCGTTTTTGAAATTGCAGCTTTTTGCTGCAGAATTTTTTCTGCAATGCGTGGATGGGATTAGCCATCCGTGGGGCCCTGGCCTAAGGTTAAGGCCCCACATTGCGGAAAAGCTGCTTTTTTTGTCATAAAGCATCTTTTCCGCCACGTGGGGCTGTAGCCTAAGATATATATACCTGAAGTCTCATTACTCTGTGTACACTTCATCGTGTAATTACAAATCTTATTCGATGTGCATATCCAATACTTTTTCCCAGATTGCTTGACATAAATTGTACTATTCACTGTGTGTAATTAAAGGTGGAAAGGAATAAGTTAGGGAATACAGAAATGCACTTTAATGGTACATACAGATTTAGTGTATATAATATACTACTCTCCTTGGTTTAACCATTGACAGGAATTTATTCCTTGGGGTAGTAGTTATGCTATACAGATGCAGGTGGGTGCTATGAATAGATTCTTTTAAACATCCCTATGAATGAATGTGCTTGTTTATAACACCATCTTAGAAATCAAAGGGACTTACATAAAAGGTTTGCTCCTTCATTTATACAATAATTATGCAAAAATATGTCATGTTACATAATGACAGGATCATTATGTTCTGAAGCTGGAATTGTATCAACTATCTACTCTTCTTTAAATTATATATTTACTTTTAGTAAAACTAAAAATTGCCTCCGTTAATAACCCTATAACTATCACCTATAACCATGTTCCGTTAACCATGTTAGCTTTTACTCTGTGGATTGGGATGATTAAAACAGTATCAAATTTATATTGTGTTTTTTGTTGTGCTTTGCTACTTAAAAAAAAACTTTGAAAAAAATTTGCTTTTCAGCACCATATTCCGATACCCCTGAATTTTTTAAGGTATAGGTGACCAAAAAACAGTGATTCAGGCATTTAGGGTTTTTTTTTCTCTGTAACAGTGTTCATCATATAGGATTAATGCTATTTATTTTTTATTCATTTTAATATGTAAAATGGGGAAAGGGGGATGTTTACTTTTAAATTTACTTTTGGGGTTTGAGTATTTTTAAAACCGTTTTGTTTGACGTATTTTTACTTAACTGTTACACCCCTGGCCCCGGGGATTTTAACTTGATCATTGATCACTTATATGTACATTCACTGAGCTACTTTAGGAATTAGTGTAGTATAGACATTATAGACATTAACTTATTTTACCATAATGTATCTTCTCTTTTAAGCTTTAGAATGTCTTTTCATGTCACGTGTCAAGTTATTCCTCATTATTTATACATATGGATTACTCCCACCTACAGAGCATCATTGACTCTCCAATTGACAAAGCTGACGTAACCTATATTCTATGTACATTTCTGTTCAAATGTATGAGATGTGTATCTGACATAATCTAGAAAATGACTTTAGGTTAAATACCACAAATACAACATATCCTTGCAACAAAGCAACTGGTTGGTTTCCACTCTTGTTATGAAAGCATTTGTACACAGACAGCTTAACATCCATGATTCTGACAGGTGGATTTGAGGCTGTAAATCGAACAATTTAATATTCTAAAATCAGTAGTCACACAAACACAAGTAGTCACACAAACACAAACCGCGTGTCTCTATTTTATGGGCAGTCAGTGGGTGTTATGGAAGCATGTTGGGGTTGTTTGGTTACTAACCCAGCTGTAGCATTTTACTCTAACTAAACATGGTTCAATAGTGGTATAATATAATATGATAACTAAATGTCTTGAAAGTCTATCTATAGGGCATTACATCAAGGATGCTGGCAGACTGTGTCCCTGCCACACTACAGCTGCAGCCAGTGCTGGGGCAGGCGTGCTTTCACTTAAAGGGGTTGTCTGGAATAAACTGATCTTTCTAAACTAAGCTAAACCACCCCCCTCTCTCCCACCCCCACGCCTACCTTCTAAATTACTTAGGTTTCCAAAAATCTATATTTACCTAGATTGCCGGGGCAGTCATGTGACTGCCCCAGGCACATTTTCAGAATTTCCAGTCATGTTCCATTTCCAGAAGGGAGGAAACAGAACGTCACATATATTAACCCATCCCTCACCCCATCATACTTACTTGTATTCCGGTCCGGATCTTCTGGGCACAGGATGTCACTTCATCTGGGTGGCCAGCACCTCCTCTTCTTGATGTCTGCTGGGTGCCCAAGCCTGCGCAATAGAGCCAGTGCTCAGAAGAAGTGACGTCCTAGCCCAGAAGTAGAGATGAGCAAATTGATTCTGCAGAAGTGGAATTCGATCCGAATTTCAAGAAATCTTCGATTCGCCACGATTCCGGATTTCCTGATGCTTCACAGTAATGAATATTTAGTAAGGACCTTTGTGACATCAGACGGTCACCTGATGTTCTCTAGTGATGTGATTGGGTAGGCGTGTCTTTGCTTGTTAGCAGATCCTTCCACATGAATAAAACTTGTCCATGCTGGAGAGAGAGAGAGAGAGAGAGAGAGAGAGAGCATGACCACAGTATTCAAGGAATTCCACCATTTTGCCACCCACCCGCCCATCCCAGCTCTCTGTAGCCCGGAAATAGCTGTTTATTCGCCATGAAGTTGTTTGGATTTTTTTGAAACTTCAAATCGAACTGCCGAATCGAACTTTTGAGAAATTCGCTCATCTCTACCCAGAAGGTGTGTACTGGAAAACAGGTAAGTATGATGGGGTGTGGGGGTTTGAGTTAGTTAGGAAGTGCTAGTAGTGGGCAGGCTAGCTAGGGAAACAGGGAGGAGGTGTGAGTGAGAAAGGGAGGGGGAGGGAGTGAGAAAGGGAGGGGGAGGGAGTGAGAAAGGGAGGGGGAGGGAGTGAGAGAGGGAAGTGGTATGAGTCAGCTCTGAGTGGCCCAAGGCATGGTAGTTGTAGAAAAACAGAACAGGAAGATACCCATGTAAACAAATGCAGAAGATGCCAGGAGCTCGCAGAGAAACCCAGAAATCACTCAAAACACTGCTAAAGGTATTTGGGTGCACTTATTAACTTATTAATAGCACTAACAGACCTTTTTTGAAAATTGATTTTTTTTTTTTTTGCCTGGAAAACCCCCCTTAAGTCACTAGCTGATTTTGGACTTTCCCTTATTACTGTCTGCATGGTAATCTGCTAAAATGCAGGGTCTGTAAGGAGGAAATGTCACAAATCCATTAGTGCTTTCACTTGTGAAAAGCACCAGCCACCCCAGCACTGACTGTGGCTATGTTGCATCCGGAATGCTGAGTGGCAGCCCCTGAAAGCAGGTCAGGTCTCGACCAGTAACAACTACCAAACTGTGTATGTGGTCAGAACTTTGTAGGTTTGTTTTTCTTAGTGAGTAAGGTTTTGGATGTGCAAGTTGCCATTTTGCTATTAAGCACAGACTGCTGACAAAGCAATCTAATGTCATCTGGATTCAGTTTTAGGCAGCTCCTATTCACCTAATCTTATAGTTCAGCTAATCATGGATTTATAGATGGAGATGGGTCATCGACCGTGGACAGATATATTTGGGCCAGGATGTCTAAAGCATTTGAAATGTAAATTAGATTGACTTTGCTGCGGTATGGATTTAAGTAAAAGTTACTTAACTTTAGGAAAATTTAAGTTTTTGCTGTAATTTTGGTATTATATAACCAAAAATATGTTGTAGTGTCTCACCCTCTGAGGTTTTTGGCTTTAAAGTTGATAAAGAAGTACTCACTGTAACATCCTTGCCCGTTCGGGTTTCAGTGCCATCCTCCGACCACATGCTACGGCGCAGGAGGCGTGTCCGGCTATGATTCCTTGCTTTTGGTTCTTGTACTGTCTGAACACTGTCCTATTCCCTCACCTCTAATTGATTTTGCACCACACCCATCTCTTTCACCTTGGTTTCCCTCAGCTCCTCTAATAGTTAATCTTAGCCTTACCTGTGTGATTGACAGTCTCTCTCCCAATCAAGTCAGGGGCGAGTTCTTCCTTCCTATTTATTATTTGCCCACATTCACCTTTGCACTTGCTATTGCCTTTTATGCGTGCTGGGTTTCTCTGTTTGTTATCTCTACACATATTTCTAACCTTTGGCTTTTCTTTTGATTATTCTCTCTGATTTTGATTCTGTACTGCGCTGCTCGACTGGTACCGGCCCCTTGGCTAGCTGACCTCCCTTTTGTTGTTGTTTGTCTTGTCTGCGTTCTGTGTCATCACGTATATCATGAGAAGGTACTGTCGCCCAGTTGTCTTCTGTCACCTAGGGTAGTTCGGGCAAGTAGTCAGGGACAGTGGGGAGTTCAGCTTAAAACTCATTGTCTTGTTGTGCCCCTTCCCCCAGGGTTCACCAGCAGCTACTGGGGAATTGCTCCTTGAGCAATTCCCTTACATTCACGTTGCGGTTAGTTAAAGCAAATGGTGGTCTCAATCTGCTTTGCGATAGGTCAGCTTTCTAGAGAGGATGTACTGAGGATGGCCTGTCCAGTACAATATGGGTATGCTGTAGTGCTCAGCATAGTCCAGTGCGTGTCAGAGTTAAGTTGCCATTCAGTCCGTATAAGTTGAAGGTGTTGAACTCACACTTTAGCAGAGATGTTGGATTCCTCTTTAGTTTTCGTTTAATTGTGTAGGTACTGTATCTTGCTATTGAGTGGAGAGTTGTAGAGCAGGAAAGACAGTGGATGCCGTTTTGACTCTCATCCCCACTGTTAATAGTACATGATAACATTAAAAGAAACTCATCATTATAACATAGATCTGATACATGCTACATATATAGTAATTCTGTAATTATTTATGAGCATGAGCAAAATTGTGGCATTCTCCATTCCCAGGCCGTATCACTGAAGTATTCTCACCTGGAATCCTGTTGTCTAGAGGACAATACAGTGACTTACAAAGGCACTATATGACAGCACCTACCAGGTATGTGCACTTGGAATTGACCTGTACATGAGTCCTTAGATCTATCTAGCTATACTAATGAATATGCCTCTTAGTCCAGTACTTATGGTGCCTCCAATAAAGCTGAACGTCATTGTCTGTTAAGTACTGTCATCAGGAGCAGCGGCACCAATCTACGCCTCTGCTATGTAGTATTTATATCCTCTCTGCAATGGATAGAACACAGTCATCCTACAGTAAATATCCAATATGAATGTAAAAAAAATCAAAGAGCATAAAAACATCCTTTCATTTTTCGTCATTGAAGGTTTGCCATTCAAGTGACATTAATATTATTCACACTGTGCGCAGTGCTATTTCTCACATTATTAATAAACAGTTTGTATCTCTATGGGAAAGAATAGCTTTGTTCTATTTTAGTCAACCATCTGTGTAAGGTGTCTGGTGACTCATCCATAGAAACATTTTTGGTAGTTTTACAATCATTTTAACAGTTCTGAGTATGCATTTTTTTTTTTATTAATCTGGACTACAACAGAATTTAGCAAGGATTAAAGTTAGGTAAATTTCATTTATTTCAAGGGATTGTCTGGTTCAGGAGACCCATTTTGAAATATTCCAATATACAATTCTGAGCTAAAGGGCTATGTACCATAGGGTACACCATAAATATGTGATAAATGTGGGTCCCACTTTCTGGACCCACACCTATCGCTGCTCACAATGGAAAAATGGCTGCTCATGAGTCCTCATTCTTGCTTATTGCTCAGTTATTTACAGAACTGTCAAAAGTGAATGACAGAGCCTGAGGATGCAAAGCCATTTCCGGAGGACACCGATGAGTTGAAGCCAGTGATGAAGTAGGGAGCTGTCCGATCCCTGCTTCACCACCAGGCTACTGTCTTTTCTCCAGGTGTCCTGGGAGCAGGAGGCGCGATGTAGTGACGTCACTTACATTGCGTCTGTTGCTCCTTAAAGACTCCAGGACCAGAGAGGAATGGACGGGGAAAGGTGAATGTTAAGGTTTGTTCTTCTCTTTGATATATACAGTTGGGGACATGAAACTGTGGGGGCAGCCTGTTGGGTGGAGGACATGATACTGTGGGGGCAACTTGAGGGATGGGGGGACATTATACTGTTGGGGCAACTTGAGGGATGGGGGGACATGATACTGTTGTGGCAACTTGGGGGGACACATGACACTGTGGGGGCAACCAGGGAGGTGGAGGGTCATGAATCTGGGGGGGTAACCTGGAGGGGGACATGAAAATGTGGGGGCAACCTGTGGGGGAAACATGCCACTGAGGGACCAACTTGATGGGGACATGAAACTGGGGGGGGGGGTAAGACACTGTGGGGGCAACCTGAGGGGTGGGGGACATGATACTGTGGGAGCATCCTGGGGAGGACATGACACTGTGGGGGCAACCTGAGGGGGACATGACAGTGTGGGGGCAACTTGGGGGGGGGCACATGACACTGTGGGTCAACCAGGGGAGTGGGGGGACATTAATCTGGGGGGTAACCTGGAGGGGGACATGAAAATGTGGGGGCCAACCTGGAATGGGACATTATGAGGGGCATTATCCTATGTGGGGGCCATTGAGGGGGAAGCACGGTGGCTCAGTGGTTAGCACTGTAGCCTTGCAGTGCTGGAGTCCTGGATTCAAATCCTGCCAAGGACAACATCTGCAAGGAGTTTGTATGTTCTCCCCATGTTTGCGTGGGTTTCCTCCCACACTCTAAAAGACATACTGATAGGGGATGTAGATTGTGAGCCCTATATGTCCCTGTCCCTATATGGGACAGTGACTGACAATATCTGTAAAGCGCTGCGGAATGAAAAAATACATTATAATTTGTGCAGGTCAAGTATTTCTAAGTGATGGTGATGGGGGGGCCCACTTATGAAACCTTTGCACAGGGCCCACTAATGTGTTAAAACGGCCCGTGGTTGTGGCTGCTATCTGGCCCAAGATAATCTGCCAATGCTCAGTCTAATGCGTTAAAGGTTATATAAAGTCCTGTTTTATAACACTAGAGGGACAAAAATATTTTGGAGGTGTATTGAAAGGAAATTACATTAGTGTTGAATATGTCACATAGGCATGTATAGAAATGAAGGAACATCAGATTAGAACCCCATCAGTCCCCAGCATGAAAAGTCTACTTTCTTCCAGTTTCTAACAGTTCCCAAATCCTTTCTATCACACTCAGAGATTTTAGTCCCCACCACTGGATTTATAAGTGTGTAAACAATAAACTCTAGAGTAAATGCAATCTGAGTGATGCATTCCAAGATCATAAACTGTATATGAGAGTGTGTCAAATATACAGTATGTGTCAAAGAGGAAAGTATATTAAAGTACACAGGGGTCTGTAGAGATGAAAGTCCCTGCTTTGTTCACATTGGCCCCATCTCTTGTACTTGGAGGAAGATTGCTTGTGAAGAGGGGAAGCTGCAAGCCAATTCAATCTAGAGAAGAAAAAGCCATTCTGAAGGCTATCCTGCCATTCTCTTCTACAGGATCATAGCCCTTTTTGTCTCACGGTTACGACGTGTGTAGTGACATAAACCAGCACAGAAATGATTTTCCTCCACTTACCTGCCTTAAAGAGATCTAAATTTAATCAACTTTTTAGATTCTATCATTGCCGTTCCAGACTCCTAGTTTGATATTTATTGTATCTGATTCCTGTTTCCTCAAGTATTTTTGTTTTTATGGCTCAGTTCACAAATGCATTGTGGATTTTGTTTATAATGGTATTCACCAGCTTTACCAAAGTGTCTATTAAAGGGAATACTAGCACTGCTTACAACTCCGCTCTACAGTAGCAGCTCTGTGACATGAAGTCTCATCCACATACTGACATTATAACTTGCAGTGCAAAGTGACTTTCACTTGCAGGTTTTAATCTTTGTAATGTAAAAAATGATCTTCATACTCTCTGAAGACCAATAAGACCTCCAGATCAGGTGTAGCTATAGGGGCTGCAGTGGTAGCTGATGCACCCTGGACCTGGTGCTGAGGCCCCTCAACCCCATTAAAAGAGAAATATGGTGCTTGCAGATGAGGACAATTACATATCTGACCTCTAAAACATTGAATGGCACAGATGGGATAATCCTTTTCTATCATTGTATTTATTTGTGCAAGTGTATCTAATCTATAAAATATAGATACACAAGGAAAATCCCACTGTATCACATTTCCTAGCATGTGCAAATTATGATTTGATTCTCACATAAAGTCATATTCCAGCAACTCTGCTGGATGCACCACATGTATCCAGACACCATTGGTATATTTTATAAGGAACATATCTCTTGCAGTGAAAGTCAGTACCTACCTTAGTAAAACATCATGCAACTGCTTTGAGGTCCAGTATTTCGAAGAACAGCGCAAAGCAGCTTCCCATGACACAATCATTGTGCTTGCATTCATCCACCACCAGGGGAGCTCACTGCATAGATTTTTTAGTTCAATACTTGATTGATGTATTATGAAAAAAACGAGAACAATAATCTAACTTTTCTGGTGCCTGAGGTGATCTTTGGAAAAGCGCCCCCCCAAAACAAAATACCAAACCCAGTGAACTTTGTTTCTGTGATGGGGCCCCACTAATTAAAATTATAAGCCATGCCCCCATTTGCAGATCATAAAATCCCCTTCTTTAGCCCACATACAATATATTGCCCATTTTACTGGTCCCCACACAGTGATATGTTAGCCTTAGATTCGACCCAAATTTTCAAAAGATTGGGTCTCGGGCCAAACCCAAAACCTTTGGGATTTGTCACCCATGAAATGCTATTATACTCTTGGATCTCCTCCAACACCAGAGTATAATAAGAGGAGGCCAGGGGGAGGTGAGGTAAAATAACAGACACTTATACTCACTTTGCCTCACCTCTCCTGTAAATCTTCATAGTGCCAGCGGTACTCTATGTCCTCTTCAAGCTTCCGTCTGACGTCACACACAGTGGGGGTCACCACTGTGATTGGGCTTCTGTGGCCACATGAAGTTCTCTGAACGTCATGATGTTTGACATGCTCGATATGACTGCTGAGGCCCAATCACAGCCCTTAGCGGTGACCCTGGGGCACATGACATCAGATGCATGATGGAAGATGCCTGATGAGGACGCTGGGAGATCGCTGGATGCCCAAGAGAGGTGAGTATAACTGTTTGTTGGTTTTACTCACCTCCCCAGGTGCTGAACAAGTTCAGCTGCTACCTATTCAATTATTCCAACAGGTAGCGGCTGATGTTTTACTCACTGCTCCTGTCATGTCTGGCCTCCACTTCTGACTCCAGAATGCGAATGCAGAAAAACGCAGCAGCACCTTTTCAAGTAAGAAGTGGAGGCAGAACTGGACAGGAGATTGTTGAGTATAATATCGGCTACTAACTTTTGGAATAAATCAATAGGTAGTGGTCAATTTAAAAAAATGCTACCCCTTAGATTTTGCAAGGAGGCACTGCCAGCTCAGGTCGCTTCATGGCAGGTGTGGCCCTATATCCATGCCCCGGAGAACTCATAGGAATATAATATAATGAAAGAATTTGGGCATATTTTTAGAAACGCTGGACTATTTTGTGCATCATATTCTTTTCCCATTTCAGTCTGTAAAGTTTTGGCACAATCCATGTCTCAGGCTTCTCGAGCAATTGCTTTTGCATCTCAGCCCACTATCTCTTGAATCAGTTATTACATTGCTTTCCTTTGATAGTTGGACTTTATGCTCTATTATTGATTGAGGTCAGTATCTATTCTGCAACAGGCTGGGGACAAAGTTAGTTTTGTGTCAGAAGAGACAGATCAGTTCACCACATTGGCTGTCTTTAAAATCTCATGATCATCCGACGTGTAAGTGAAAAAGAATTATCGCCATACTCACATATGTACCTTCAATTCAGATCATGGTGATTTTACCACTGATAAGAACTAAAGAAAAATTGGGTCTGGTAATCTAAACTACACATGCCTTGCAGTTTTCTGAATGAGCTCTTCCCAAAACAGGGATAGGGAGAGTTCAGTTTTTTCAGTGAGAACTGTGTAATGATGAATTTACCCTGTGGTGGCGCTGCAGAGAGATTGAATACTTGTTGCTGCCTTCCCCAGCAGATTATAAATAGAGAAGCGAAATAGAGCATGCCACTGAAAAGTATTTTCTGGTTGTCCTGCAGAGTCCTAAATATTTCATGTGAAACCATTACATTATAGCCTGTTAATTCCATTTGGTGGTATACAGGAAAAGAGGGTATATTGCATGGTATACTGTTTTTTACATACGTGTCTGTGGGTGACAGATGCAACTATGAGTATACATTAAACAGAGTTCTTTAATGTAAGGTTATCATAGCCTATCACATATGACCTGGACATGTTGTGGGTGACAAGTCCTTTGAATGGGGATGGACAGAGATATAGAGAGATGGTTATATAAAAAATTGCTTACTATGGGATTTTTCAGGCTGCAAGAACACAGTTATAATAATTTCAGTAATTTCAGAGGTTGATTATATATAGGATGCCATTATGCTTTGGTAATAGAAAACATTAATAATCTTTCCCTTTTATTTTTATTATTATTTCTATTACTATTATTACTATTATTATTATAATTATTATTAAATCACCATTAATTCCATGGGGCTTCACATTTGAGGCAGGTTTACATACATTATAGAAAACAAGTACAATAGAATAACTTAGTGACTAAGTGGTACAGAGGAAGTGAGGATCCTGCTCGCAAGGTAAAAGTGGCAAACTGTGCGCAGAAGGAACAATGGGGCTGTGTGCCAAAGATGCACCAAATTTACTTCTATGAAAGTAAAATGGCATAGATGGGTTAGTAGTAAATTCCTTCAAGTATGCATATTACAATGGCACACTACATAAAAAGAGTACCAATACAGACAACACCTCTACTTGGGGGGGTGGGGGGGGAGAAAAAAAACGGATTACAAACGGATTACAAACTGATAGCAATCAGTTTGTGTCTGTTTTTGACCAATCTGTTTTTTTTTCCCTTCCCCCTTCTTCATTCTGAGCATGCGCAGAGGGAAAAACGGATTGCAAAATGGACATAAACTGATTGCTATCAGTTTGTAATCAGTTTGTAATCCGTTTTCCGCAGACCTCAATGTTAAAAAAAAAAAAAAAAGGATTGGTTGCTGTCCGTCCAGAATCTTTATTTTACAGAGAAAAAGTCCTGGGAGTTCTACTTTTCTCTCTGCACAAAAAAGTGGAAACCAGACAGAAATGGCACAAACTGATATATGCGGTTTAGGACCGTTTCACATCTGCGATCGGGTTTCCGTTCGGGGAGTCTGCTTGGGGACCTCCCTGAATGGAAATCTATATGCATAATATAGCGGTTTACCTGGGAAACCCGTGGACCCCATAGACTATAATGGGATCCGTGTGGTTTCCGCTCGGCTTCCGCACTAAACATGCGGAGAGAAAAGTGCTGCTTGCAGGACTTTCCTCTCCGCATGTTTCGTGCGGAAACCGAGCGGAAACCACACGGACCCCATTATAGCCTATGAGGTCCATGGGTTTCCCAGGTAAACCACTTTTTTATGCGTATAGGTTTCCATTCGGGGGGTCCCCAAGCGGACTCCCCCGAACGGAAACCCGATCGCAGATGTGAACCGAGCCTTACTTTTAAAAACCATTGAAATCAATGGGTTTTAATCTGGACCGTTCGAAATCAGTTTTTGAAGATTTCACATACTGATTTTGAGCGAATTGAAGAAGGCAGATGTGAACCCAGCCTGAGGAAAACAGAGGAGAAGTATGTGATAGAGGGAGGGGGAGTGTGAGAGAAAGGGAGGGGATTAGAGAGTGAGAGAGAGATGTGGAGTGAGTCGGAGTGAGGCATCATGGAACTTGTAGGAAACACAGAAGAGGAAGAAGATGCCAGGAGCTCACAGAGAACCCCAAAAATCACTCAAAACACTGCTAAAGGTATTTGGTTGCACTTATTAACTTATTAATAGCACTAACTGACCTTTTTTGAATAACCCCTCTAAGGCTGGGTTCACACCAGCGTTCAAAGTCCATTCCGTCCCCGAATCCGCTTGAAAAATGTGGAGAGAAAAGTCCTATAAGCAAGACTTTTCTCTCCACATCTTTCAGGCGGTTACCCGCTTATTAGGCAGATAAGATTTCCGTTTCTTAGGTCCCCAAACGGATCCAAGGAACGGAAAGCCGAACGCTAGTGTGAACCTATTGTAAGAAATTAATCAGAACAGAATTTTGTACACATTTAAATAAAAAAAAATAAAAATAAACAAAATGTTTCTCAAAGTTGGGTATTCATTTAAAAGGCAAAAGACAACTGAATAGCTTGCTGAACAAATCCAGGGCCCCAACCATGGGTATAACTACCAGGGTGTACGCTGTGTGTACCAGGGTGTACCATAGGTGTAACTACCAGCCATAGCAGCTACTATGAGGCCCAGCAACTAAGAGGGCCTATTTCCACTAAAATCAATTGTGCAATTATTGATAACTATGGATGATTGAAGGAGATGTTGAAAACTGAAGGTGCCTCCATTATTTTACTGGGACATCATAATGCTTGCATTATAATTACTTTCTTCATATGTTGTGATGTTACAGTGTACACAGTGATCTTTTTGTGTGTGCATTATCATTGTTCTATAATATCATAATCAGCATTATCCCTGTATGTTGACATCACTGTGTATTTTATCTCAGTACTGTGACATCACTGTGTTTATTTTCCCTATTCAGTGACATCAGTTTGTACATAATTAATGAAACTGACTTCACTTACAATGTGCATTGTTTCTTTACTGTGCCTTCACTTACTATATGCATTATTTCTTTACTTTATCATCACTGTGCATTATCTGTACTTTGAAATAATTTTGAGTGTTATGCCTGTGTGTAATGCTATATTTACCCGACAGTGATTAGGCAGCATTGAATTCAATTCAAGTGAATGGGGGCTATTCACATGGCTGTTATTTTGACGGTCCATTGTAACAAATGTATTTGGGATCGATGAAAACAGGTGCCCCTCAGGTGCAAGACGGACGTTTTGCACCTTGGTCTTGTGAATGTAGCCTTAAGCAGACCAAAATAATTAGACACTTGTCAACTTGCTGCTTACGACGCTAAGTTCACACCTCCGCTTGGGGTCCCGAAGAACAGAAAACTAACCCGCTTAAAAAGCGGTTACCAGCGGAAACCCACGGACCCCATAGACTATAATGGGTCCGCTGGGTTTCTGCCCGAAAAATGCAGAGAAAAAGTCCTGCTTGCAGGACTTTTCTCTCTGCATTTTTTAAGCGGGTTCGGGGACAAAAACCCGAATGGAATGCAGGCGCAGGTGTGAACCCAGCCTAAAAGTGTTTATAGTAGCATGAGGCCCATTGCAAGTTTTGCTTTGGTCCCATCACACCTCGTGCTCTATGTTTGGAATATGATGCTTCAGGTTGTATGAAGAGCCATACTTCTCTGGTCCACTAAAGGATTCATTAAGAAAGAGGGCTAATAGTAGACCTGCAATTATACAGTAACCCAATAATTTACCTACAGGGTACAATATATAATAAATGTTAATACTGGTAAGTTATTGCTTACGCCTTGCAATTGCAAAACACTTGTAACCATGTCACTCTAGTCACTCGCTTACTAGTAAATTTTTCAGGTAGAGTATTGGAATGTTGGTGTGAGAAATTTTAAAAAGCCTGCCTGGAAATAGTTCTATTTTCACTAGAAAGTTAATTAAAATGTAAATTCTTATAATGCAGTAAAAATACACTTTTGAACATAAATGCATCAAAATGGATTTTGGCTGCATGTGCAGTTACATCAGTTTTACCTGCTTGTGATTGTTCAAGCACTCTTCATATGTAGTAGTGTCCTCTTCAAATTAGCATGTAGAGTACTTGCACAAACCTGGCCTGGAAATGGACTTTTTAATGACTATCTCCACTATTGAATCGTAAAGCATAATCATTATATGGTTTATGCGCAATTTATTATTGGTTTTCTAATGGTGTTGCTGTAGTTACGTTATTTTCAGTGCATAAAGATGCCTTTTGCTATGAAAAAAGAATATTCTCATGAATATAAATTAAATGGCTGCATTCCATGCTTCAAATGACTAAACCAAAACACAAGGGAGCAACCATGTTATTTGTTGTGCTCACAAAGAAATGGCAGATTTCTTCTTAATAAAATTAATCATTATATCATTAGATTGAAGATAGATAGATAGATAGATAGATAGATAGATAGATAGATAGATATGGGATGCATATGTAGATATGTGATAGATAGATAGATAGATAGATAGATAGATAGATAGATAGATAGATAGATATGAGATACAGCAGACAGATGAACATACAGATAATAAGATAAATAGGTAGAAATTAGATATATAGAGATCGATTCTATCTATCTATCTATCTATCTATCTATCTATCTATCAATCAGATATTGATGCTTACAATACTTTATTCTTCATTACAGAACCTACAAATAATTGACAAAGATGTTGTAGATGAAATAATAGGATCGGTCATTGACATTTTCTTTCTTCTTGCAGGTGGACAGAACAGAGGTGATCAGAACATGCATCAATCCTATTTTCTCCAAAATTTTCACAGTGGACTTTTATTTTGAAGAAGTTCAGCGCCTTCGCTTTGAAGTTCACGACATCAGTAGCAATCACAACGGCTTGAAGGATGCAGATTTCCTTGGAGGAATGGAGTGTACTTTGGGACAAGTAAGTGGCAAAAACCAAGGCATTAACCTAAGCTTAGCTACAGTTATATTGAATATGTTATAAACAGGGTAAAGTAAAGGGATTGTGAATGGAGCCTTCACCATCTTGGGCCTGAGGAGGAGTCCTCCATCAAACAGTTCCCAAACTTACAATTGTTAGAGTTAAAAATAAACCCAGGTAGATTAGGTAAATAAGTCAGGTGTACCCCAACCCGGTACCGGTAAGACAGAGACGACACAGATTTGTCAGTAACTGCCAGAGATCTCCTGTGGGAGGACCACTGGTCGTTTATTTTATAGAGTATAAACCAAGAGTAGCAATCAATCATATTACATAAATTCCATATAAAAAATTTAAATTACATATAACAAAAAGTTGGCAGTACAGATTGTTTATTGTGTATAAAAATTGGAATATGTACAAAAATGGTGAAAAACAAGGAAAGGTCTTGTGATATGAAATACAAAGTCTCTTGAAACATTGGTTCATAATGCATGAGTATATATGTATGGCTATATGAGGTTACAATGTAGGATATATAAGATTAGCTATAGGATTACTCTAACACAATATAATACTACCTGCATATTATGCATTTTGTTTGTTTTACATTAGTTTTCTTCTGCATTGAGTGTAACTTATATTTCAAAAGATAAAGTAGGAAAGATGGTATTCTATACAGTAGTGTAGTTTAACATACAGATTGTAAAGAACATGCTCACCTTGTAGAGATGCGCAGAGTCAGACACAGCTTAGTTAACCAGTAACTGCCCCCACTTCAGAGCTTGAAGTCACTGCCATCAGCAACAGTACATGGTAGCAAAAGCTAAGTGATGATCAGAGCTGCTGGTCACGCCGTACAGAAACTGTGATGTTGTAAAGTAATCCTTTATTTCACTGTACAAGGCAAGGACTGGCACATCTGCCAGGTAAATAAAGAATTTATTATACTCCTATGATCATAATGGGAATAATCTATTGTAGCAATAGTCTGATACTTAAAATGTTTATTGATCCTTCCCTATATCAAATGTTCCAAATTTAGTGACCTTTATCGATGTAAATATTGACAGAATTATGCAATGGGAATATTTTTTTGTCTCAGTGATCTATTCTTGCGTTGTCCGTCTGGCTCATAATAGGAAGTGGAATCTAAAAATATGAAGTCTGGTATAATCTTGTAGAAGAACTTTTATTTCTGGTCGATAATTATTTTCTTGTATTACGCTCAAAATGCTATAAAAACATATAATAAGTCATACTCACTTCACCAACCCCTGCTGCTCCTGTTCCAATACTGAAACTCCTGTAGCTACACCAATTCCTTTCTCTATCTCTATTATCTGTATCTGAACAAATATGATCATTATTTTAGCTAAGAAGCCTATCACCCATTGGACCACCAAGTGCCTACCACTAACATAGCATCCATAAATGCAAAAACCTATAAACATAACGTCAGTGGGAAGTTTCCATGATCATTGTACTACATACATAAAAGAGAGAATGTTTATTGAACACTTCTGGCTGTTTTATTGTCCATGTGTACAATGAGGATGTGTGATAAAGCTGCACAGTATACTTCTATCTTGTTACCAGACATAATAAGGTAGCTGTCAGCCCATAGATTCAGGAGGGGTTCTTTTATTTAGACATGCTCATTAGTTTCTTCATGCTTCACAAGTTTTTGACCATCAGTCATTTATCTTACTGTCTAACTTTTCCAGCACTTCATCTGCATTTCAGACAACTACAGTGATTTATATAGTCATTTATACAACAATGAACACTCATTTTATGATTCTACAATTAACTAATAGCATTAATATATTGTAAGACTACATTACTTTATATTAAGTAAATGGCATCTCAATCATATCAGGTGTAGAAATAAGAGGCCAGAAATAAGAGGTTTTCCGATAAAGTAGCATGGAATCACAGAGAAATGCATTGTTATAGAAAAGGGCAATAACTGTTCCAAACCGAATATGCTCATACAGGAGAGGGATTCAGATTTTTAAGTTTCTGTGAGTGAACCAGTAGTGGGGATAGGGGTACGGAAGGAGGAGGGAGTGGCATGGTGCGGCATGCTATGAAAATTATCAGAATATGCTCCTTTAAAACCAAAGCTTTGCCCCCTTTTGGAGCCCCCCCTCAGTGCCTTCAGTGCCTCTTGTCACCCAGAGTGTTCCCTGTCCCAACATTAATGTTTCCCTAATATAAAATATGTCCCCGTATATTAAAGAGGTTATCCACCTTTCTAATATTCATGCCTATCCTCTACGGTAGGCCTTCACTATTCACCAATACATCTGCTGTTTTGGGATGGAATGGCTAACTGGTAAAGTTAAAGGGGCTGTCTGGGATTCTTTTCTTTATGGTCTATCCTCAGAGCCATAGGGTCAGGCGATTGGAGCCTGAAACCCAGCCCTTGGTCCGATGAGCTGTACAGAACTGCTTCCAATGCCCGTCCTGTAAACAATACGGGGCCAAAAGCAGAAAACTCCATCCACGGTAGAGTGGCTGGACACCTTCACTGCAGCTCAGCTCCCACTGACTTCAGTGGGAGCTGATCTGCAGTGAAGGCACCTGGCCACTAGACAGGCCTGGACAACCCCTTTAACATGCGGAGAGCTGTGCTACTCACTCGCCATTCAATACGCACCACTGCAGTACTTAAACCCACCACTACACATCATATGGCAAGCAAGCAGAATAGCTCTTGGCATGTTAATTTTACTGGTAGCCATGTTGTCCTGGGATAAGCAGGGGTCCTGTCTGTCAGACCCCCACAGATGTAATATTGATAGTGTATTCTAAGGCCCTCCCATCATTGCCTTCATACAATATAATGGCCCCATCATTGCCTCCATACAGTATAAGGGCCCCATCACTGCTCCAGTACAATATAATGCCCCCACACAGTGCCCCACATAGTGGTGAATATTAGTGCAAGACTTACCTTTCTGCTACACAGTCACATACTTTCTCTGCTTCAGACATCAGGCATATTCCTGTGATGGAGGAGGAAAGAGAGGGAGGGGCTGGGGATCAGAGAGATGAGTACTGAACTGACACTTACTTCTTGCTCCCCACAAGTAACCCTGTGGGAGGGCAGGAAGCCTATGGCTGTACCAGTTTCAGAACCGGGTTGGGGCTCCTCTTTTTCCCCATAGTGCGACTTGGTAGTATTTTTAAGAACTAAGTGGAACCGTGGAGAACCGGCTACACCACATCTATGTGCTCGCCTGGCAAGTACCAGCACAGGAACCTGGCTGGAAATCCTTGGCTCCGTGAACTTATATCTTATGCCATAGAGAGTATTTTATAATATATCTTGTAACAGGTATCATTTTTTCATCTGTCACCTGTCCTGTGTATATGTGAGACTTATATTCAATTGTTGCATGGAGTGAGCTGTTTCCAGCTGGCTTAAAAAAACAGGCACGGCTTAAAATATGAATCTTCAGGTTGTCTATCTGAATGATGGTTAATGTGTAGTTCAACACATCCTGGCAGAAGAGATAGGTGGCTTTAAACATGCTTTATTTGTAGTGGTTTTGCTGCCATGTATGTTGTGATTTTTTTTAATGCTGGCAATATGTGTGTAATGGCAATATACAGTACATCTAGTCACATTTATGGAACATACCACTGCATGTAGAATTTGGAGGGATTTCTATCTGCTATGGGCTTCATAGGAAGGGAACTACAATAAACAGATGAAGAAACACACATTATACTTATTGTGATTTAAAGGGTGAACCTATGTTGTCTTTCATGTACTGTTATTGAAATGTCTTCAACTTTAACATAATCTATCATTTTTTTCAAAAAATATTGCACGTGATGCTTCAATCACTTGTTCACATTGCTGAAAAATATTCATATCAGATAATAAGTTGATGTTAAAAAAAAACCTTCCTTTCTCTGTTGTGACAAGCTTCTTGAAGAGCTATTAAGATGAATAGATATATCTATTTTACATGAGTAATATGTTCGTGTTTTCTTCTTTCTCTCTATAGATTGTGTCACAAAGGAAACTGTCAAAATCATTACTGAAGCATGGAAACACAGCAGGGAAATCATCTATAACGGTATGACTGCTACAGAAGTTCTCACCTCCACAAAAATAGTGATAATAGAGATGTATAATTAACATGTAATTGCGCCCTCCAATAGGCTCTAACTATGATATAGAGTGGGATGATTTTTATTACTTTGCTCATTGACTTTGCTACAAGATAAAATATGATTGAGAAAGGGCTATTAATACAAAGCCAACATTATGAAGGGTATTGTTTTAAGTGAAATCCCCATATAATTGGTAATAATATTAGCATTACTATAACCATATATTATTAAAGAGGATTTTAACCCAAAAAGTAAAGCTATAGAGATATGTCTACCCTTAACTCAGCTTGAATTTGGGTAAAGAGTAATTCAATAAAATGGAGCTAATTTACTAACCTTATGAGCCCACAATTGTGGCTTAACTTGCACCAAAATATTAGCCTCATGTGTTTTATTCACTTTTTGCACTTTGTCAGGCAAATAGACAGGGTTTTATTGGAAAAAGGCTGCCCGAATGTGCAGCAGAATTGTGCCAAAATTCTTTGTGACACAAGTTTCTGTCACAAAGTAAGGTGATACAGTGATATAGACAGTCTAAAGATGCAGCAGACTTATCATCCCCCATCAGCCTCTGTGATAAATCTGACACCGTTTAAAGTCAGCCATACACATGTAGATGCGGCAAACAACTTTAGTCTGCTGAAAACAGATGCTGGATAATTTCAGCCCAAAAATACCAGTATCGGGTATGAACAGCTACTCTTGGCCGATCATAAGCCAACTTGTACAGACTGACTGCATTTCTTTTTTTTTTTTTTAACAATTAAACTGCTGCACTGATGGGGCCGTTCAGTTGGTATGACGGTGAGATTTTTGGTACACACAAGCCCATCATTAATCAGATGGCTGTCAGATATGTATGGCCAGCCTAAGACTGTCTACACTAAATTTGGACTGTCTAAAAATTAGACAGGATTGGTAAATCTGTACCAATATCACTTTATGTTTGCAAAATCCAAAGAAGGACTACAATTTTGAAGTTAGGATATGCAGCCATACTGGTTGTCCTATTGGAATTGTATCAGTTTTCAAGGAATCTTCTTTTATGACATAAAATAATTGTCTGATCATTGGGAGACTGACACTGATGTCAGTGGGAGGTCTGCTATAGTAATGCCATCCAACCACTATACGGTATACAGAGTCATCTGCTTCCAGCTCTGTTCTTTGTTTAGTACAGGGATCAGATGCAGTCCCAAACAGTTGATCCATGTGGGGGGCAGCTGTCAGTCTCGACCTATGATCAGATATTTAAAACTCCCAGAAAACTCCTTAAACTCGTGATCTACTTTCAGTAAGTGTCTGCCATCAGTTTGTGAGGCGCCAATTTAGAGGTGTCAACAACATGATTGTCACAGGATTCTGGATCATGTTTTCTGTAAAGTGGCTTGCTCCCTTCTTATGTTATTCCTCCCGGTAACAGAATGAAAATTGGACATTACCTTTCTCCTTGTCAGTAGAACATGTCTCTAGTCATTATACCGTCGGCAAGGCCTGGTCTTGCTGCTGCAATAGGGATACAAAAATGGAGGCACATTACACTAGTGTGAACTGGATAAAGTGTTAAAGGGACTCCTTGAAGACAAAATGCAGCTCATGGATAACAGTAGAGCTGTTCTTGAAAAAAAAGTTGTCATGTGTTAATGGTGGACACGTCTATTTTTAGGAGGGACATGTCAAGTTGAGAATATTCTCAAATTAGGAGAAGATTGTAAACTGAATATTAGGAATGGAAGCATGGAGATTACAGCCAGATACTAAGTGCAACTTTTTAAACTCATGGAAACCATTAACCTTACCTTTTCTCTGGGCTCTGGATATGTCCAGATATGTCTCAAGAGATGACCAGCTTTTCAACACAACATGATATCACAATATTATGTCACAATGTATCTATACTATATGGGTCTATGTGTGGCTACCGAGTGGTTAATATAACTTTTCTCCTATCAAAGTTGTCTATATCCTTACACAGTCAGTCCTACAGAAATGTATAAGTATTTGCCTTACTGATTTTTTTCCAGTTTAACATTTCTGCTTCATGTTGGGTTTTATCCAGTGAACATGAGCAGAACCCAGATTGATACTTAGCACTCAACCCTGACAGCTTGAGAGCAATCTGCTGAATGAGCTATTGGCACCTGAAGGTTTCCTTTTTTAATTTCTGAAGTGAATTATATTGATATATAGCAAGATAATGAGTAAAACACAGACCAGCTGAAATGATTATTATAGAGATAAATCGTTCATACTGAAGACATACTCTGCTTTCTAATATTGTACACATTTATAGAAACCATTCTCTGTCAGCTATTTATGGATATTATAGTCTGTTGTGTTTTTCATGGTATTTTTATTGGTGCGTTTCAGAAGGTTTTTTTTTTAGGTCAAAAACAATTTTGCCACATGTTAACTTAAAGTCAAGAAATATAGGAACTTCGCACTCCTCAGTAGTTTGCATTTAATGAAAATGCTAGCTGAAATTTTGGATTAACATTTCAGTCCCAAATATGGACCTTCCTCACACAGGTTGCCAAAGTTTTGTTATATAGAGAAGGAAACAAGGTCCAGCCACCACCATTCCCGGAGTGACTGTACACTGTTGCATTCTCCACATGGTCCAGCAACCTATTACGTCTTCAATACATTATATCCTTAGCAACCTGTATCTCAGGAAGGCCCATATCTGGACAACAAAATTTGGTATATACAGAATGTCAGATAACTTTGAAATTGAAGATTAAATTTACCATAACCATTGTTTCTTTTAGGTGATTGCAGAAGAATTATCTGGAAATGATGACTATGTTGAACTCTCTTTCAGTGCCCGGAAGCTTGATGACAAGGTAAAATTTTATCTTATTGAAATATGTAATACCGGTGAATAAATGCAGATATGTTTTTTTTCTGAAAAGAAATTACTGAGAGCAGGGTTTCCCAACCTTTTGATTCCCAGACAATGAATCTTTAATATATATATATATATATATACAGTATATTATATATATATATATATATATATATATATATATAGTAATACACAAAACTTAGTAAAATTAAAAATTAAAAGGGTAATCCCATCTCAGACATTCTGAGGATTTGCCATAAATGTCTTAAAAATGTAGGTTCCAGCTCTAGGACCTGCACCTGTCTCAAGAGCAGTCCCGTGTCCCTTGTCTTACTGCTGGTTGCATAAATGTCCAAGATGGGAAATGCCCCATGTGTTTAGACTTAAGATGTGAAAACCCACAATAAATTCACATTCTAGATGTTTAATGGAAAAATGGCAATTTGTATATCCACCACCTCTATCCCTAGAATATACAACCCTTCAAAGCTCATATGATGTGCAAAACTTGGACGTAGCTATTGATGGGGAAATGTCCAGGTATCCTCCAATCATCGTATTTCCAACTGAGGAACATTGCAAAAACACCTTATTCCAACAGAAGATCTCTCCAGACCGGCCAATGCCTTCATAATCTCTCGCCGGAACTACTGTAATGCCCTATATATAGGTTTTTCAGACAAAGAAATACATCACCTTTCGCTAGTCAAAAATGCTCCTGAGACGTTAATACCCAAACAACTCCAATATGCTTCCATAACCCCCATCCTCTGCTCACTGCACTGGCTGTCTATAAAACAGAGAATAACTTTAGGGATAAGGCCCCACGTAGCAAAACACAGCAAAAAAATGCGGAAAAAAACACAGTGCAAACGGTTATCTAGAGCAGAGAGTGAAGCCTTTGCAGGAAAAGAAACGTCCCCAAAAGCCCTTTTCAGCTAATTTGCATAAGAATAAAAAGCTGATTTTCGTAAAAATGGAGCTGCAATGCAGAATAAGAAAGGCATCTTTGGAAAGTGTAGAAGCCAATCTACAAAGTACTGTACTGTCAGACTCCAAACCAGATCAATTAAAATGAATAAGACCACTAAATTAATTCACACCTTAGACAGGACCCTGAATCAGACACCACTATTAATAAGAACTAAGATTAGACAAATCGAAAAACAGGTACATTTACTTACCTCTGCTCTCTTGTGGCCTCTGACATGCAGCACATAAGATTCATCAGGACTGTATGTGCTGGACCTTAAAGGACCTAATGTCTTGTGCGCAAATACTGAGGAGTTGAGCAGAGTCCCAAGGTTCCACATACCTGGACTGGTCAATGCTGATTTAGGGTATGGCCACACACACAGAAAATGCAAACTCACCACAGCAAAGAGCACCCAAGATTTCTCTACAGTCCCTATGTGCCTTTCAACTTTTGCACTGAAAAGGTTCAAATTCGCAGGTAAAACCTGTAGCAATCGTTGACATGCTAATGGTCTACAATCAGCAGCACAAGTCACTTTGCACTGCTGTTTTTTTTTTACACAGCATGTGAATGGGGTCTGTTTAAATCGAATCTCCAGCCTCAGAGTCAGTCATATCTAAACTGCAGTAAGTTAAAGGTGGGCAGAGGTGATGCAAGCACTGTGTAGAAATATATCAATCTTCAGTACAAAGACAATAAGCCTCAGTGTTATGGACATTAGATTTATTCAGGGGTACACAACATCTAAAGAATAATCTCAGCCACTGTCTTTATAGTGTCTATTCGCCTTACATGTAATAATGCATTGAAATAGATAGATTAGATGAAATGAAATGGATTTGAGAAATATGAGAATATTTGATTTGTAAAGTGCTGCAGAATATGTTATTGTTATACAAATAAAAATGTATTATTAGAGATATTATTATATCTCAGCCGTATGCCAGTAACTTGTAAGCACATTCTAAGGATGTATGTGGTGCCCATAAGTGTGATATTATGCACCTCTTGGACATTATGATTAATATTATTATTGCACTATAAACTATATATAAGACAATAAATTTTAAATACATTGGGGAAAATTTATTAAGACTTGAAAGCTATGCAACAATGTGGCGGGTGAGGCATGGATTGGGGCTTGTATGCACATTTGGCACAAGAAAGAGCCTTACGCCAAATGTGCGCCTCAATATCATCTCTCTGCACCAGAAAACTGGCATGAGGGAATGATGAATTTTATTGTAGCTATAGGAAAAAAACAAGATACGAGATGGATGGATAGATAGATAGATAGATAGATAGATAGATAGATAGATAGATAGATACTGTAGATAGATAGGTACTTAAAGCGGTTGTGCAGTATAAATTTTTTTTTTATATTAGGCCGGGAAAGGTGAAAAAAAACATACTCACTGGTACCCTGTGCTCCGATGTTTCCCAGTGCGGTCCGGTCCTGCTGTTCTGGTGTTTTCTTCCCCCGCCAATCAGCAGCTGAAGAAAAGGGAACCCGGGACGTCACAGTGCGGAGGGGACTTCCGCCGCAAGAAAACACTAGAGCAGCAGGATCGGACCGTGCTGGGAGACACAGGAGCATCGGGGACAGGTGAGTATGTTTTGCTTTTTTTGTTTTTTTTTTTTCACCTCCCCCTACCTAATAAAAAAAAAAAATATCCTGGACCACCTCTTTAAGGGCTAGCAGCTGTAGTGCAGTGTTATACAGCTTAATACTAGCTATTGTACGGCAGTGTAACAAATCTTACAGTCATCCAATCTCCCATTTCAATCAGCTGTGACAGAAGAGATGTAAACAGACAGAATAGATCTGCCAATCCATTTAATTGAATCCCATTCCATTTCAGGATTTTTTTCAGCAAGTCAGATCCATTCTTGGAAACTTTCAGAATGAATGATGATGGCACTCAGCAGCTGGTTCACAGGACTGAGGTAAGAGCCTGGTGTATAAATTTATACAGAATCCTCAAATGGAAACAGAATGTGGGTGAGCCAGGCTCGTCTCTGCTATCTTGATATCACATGACAGGTTTACAGATGCTTGATACTTGCGATGGGCAATCTTGGTGCTGTCAGAAACATATGGTATATCCAAATTACATCTGTGTTCTTCTATTAAATACATCAATATAAAGCAGCATCTGTTTATCTTGTCAAGTGCAGAATGCTCTATGCACATATCGAGCATGGTATATTCCTTCTTTATGTTCTTCTGTTATGTAATTGCAAAGCATACTTATACACTGTATTAATATTAGTGATTGGCTTTGTATATTCAGTGAAGTGAATAGCATACAATACGACCATCCCATTATAACTAGGAAGTAATTAACTCAACATTTTCACATAGAGACTATAAAGAATACATCTGACTGTAGTGTACCAAGTCTGCCAACCTGAATTTCTCTTTGTTCTGGACACCTTCTGGAAAAAGTTTTATAGTAAAGAAATGCAGTACCATTCATGACTACTACACCATTTACAGAGCTTTGCTTATTCCATTGTCTGTTCTGGAGTGCCACTATCCTTTCCGTCAGCCAGACTTTGGGACTCTGCCAATTTGATATTGATGACCTAGCTTAAAGATAGGTCATCAATATATAAGTCCTTGATAATGTAGGCAACAATGTGTATAATGGAGCAGTACAATAGCAAGAATAAAATTCTACAATTTTTCAATATACAGTACTTTATCAATCCCCTGTGATTTCTGAGCTCTCAGTTTACAGACATTTAGTAGTAACCTTTAAGATTTACTTTCAGTGAATAAAAATCTGTCATGTGATGATCACACGTGCTTGGGTGTACTACACGACACAGCTCTGATACTTGCACGGTAGTCAGGGCCGGTTTTAGACAAAGTGTGGCCCTAGGCAAAATTAAAAGTGGGGCCCCAAATTCTCACATATTGTTCTAACAAAACAAACGCATTCAATTGGAACACACTGTGCAGAGTGCTCTAGCATTAGGGTATTTGCTAGGATCTTAAAAGATAAGAAGCACAAGGTCCGACTCCCTATAGGCACAAGAAAATGATTTATAAACTTATATCTTTATTGAATAATAATGCTATAGAAAAAACAAATGTAAATATTATGTCCATACTGTTATGGAACAAAGCACACCATGCACTAATGTTACCAATGAAACCTCTATACAAGGGTCAAATAATACTGCCACACTATGACAGCAACCATTACCATTACATACCACCATACTGTTACTGCCACTGTACAAAACCAATATCACCACAACACAATGACACATACCTCCTCTACACAGATGCTATATTGCCCCTAATAACATATAATGCCAGATAGTGCCTCATATTTTGCACAAAACATTACTTATGCTGCAGATGGCAGTAATGCACCACACAGTAGTAGTGCCAACATTTGTACTCAGGAGAATAATAGTGACCACACACTTTTATCATAATAAAATGTGATTATATAATTTAAATAATAATTTAGCAATTCTTCTCATGATATTAAAGCTCACCTCTGTGCCCCTACACAGTAATGATGCCCATATTTCAGCCCTGCATAGTAATAATGCCCACCATTATGCCCCTGCAAAGTAATAATGCCCCTCCCTGCCCACTACACAGTAACAATGCCCACCTTTGTGTGCTTTACAAAATAATAAAGGTGGGCATTATTATTGTGTGGGGGCAAAAATGGACTATTACTGCTTTGGGGCAGAAAGGGGGTATTATTGTTAATAACACTCCGTTTTTGTCCTGCAAATAGTACAACCCTCTTTGTGCCTCCACAGAATAATAATGATCCACTTTGTACCACCTAATAGGTAATAGTGTCTCTTCATAGATTACAGCTTATTAGTTATGGTACCTTTTTGTGATAGTGCCCCCTTATTAGCTCTAGTTACCCCTTATTATAGTGCCCCCCTATTAGTTTTAGTTCCCTCTTATTATAGTGCCCCTTTATTAGTTCTCATCCCCCTTATAGTGCCCCCTTATTACTTCTTGTTCCCCCTTATTAGTTCTAGACCTACCTTATTATAGTGCCCCCTTACTATTTCTAGTTCCCGCTTATTATAGTGCCCCCTTACTAGTTCTAGTTACTCCCTATTATAGTGCCCCCTTATTAGTTCTAGTTCCCCGTTATTATAGTGCCACCTTATTAGTCCCCCTTATTATGGTGCCCCTCATTATTTGCCCCTTATTATAGTGCCCCCTTACTAGTTCTAGTTCACCCTTATTATAGTGCCCCCTTAATAGTTCTAGTTCTCCATTATTATAGTGCCACCTTATTAGTCCCCCCCTTATTATGGTACCCTCTTATTATTTCCCCCTTATTATAGTACCTCTTTACTAGTTCCCCCTTATTATAGTCCCCCCTATAGTGCCTTCTTATTAGTCCTCCCTTATTATAGTGCCACCTTATTAGTTCCCCTTTATTATAGTGCCTTCTTATTAGTTCTAGTCCCCCCTTTTTCCATTATTATAGTTTCCCCTTTAGCTTTAGCTTTAATTCCCCTCTGTCCTCCAGAAAATAAAAATAAAAAAAATAAAAAACCTACTCACCTTACCTGATCCTGTGACGACTGAAACTGATAGTCTCCTCTGCTGCAGAAGAGGTCCGACACAGGTTGCACGATGCAGTGACATCATTGCGCAGTCTGAGCCAAGACGTAAAGTGCGCACTATACTGTGGCTTACAGTATGACAGAGCATGGAGAATAGATCTCCATGCTCTGTCATAAGTGACAGGTTCAACTATATCGGAGTCCTGAGGACTTCTCTTCAGTTGAAAGTGGTGCTCTCATGATTGGAGGCACCAGGGGAAATGCCTGGTGCCCCGGATCCACTGGGGGCCCCTTTCGGCTGTGGGGCCCTGGGCGGCTGCCCAGTTTGCCCCCCAACACCGGCCCTGACTGTAATGGTGCATTCACACTTTATTTGCAGTGTACTTTTGGCATATACCCCAAGGAAAGCTCCCAACAAATAAGTTAAATATGCATATGTCCCCATTTGCCCAAAGGAGGCAAAACAGTGTCCTTTTGGCCAGTGTACATTACAACACACCAAACAGTGAAGACTCTTGTGAATGCAGTTTTGTAAACAGTAAAAAAAATAGGGGAAGGTCCTCTATAGGAAGAGGGTGATAACCATAGGAAATTAAATTTGTGCCCTCCTGGAGTTACCCTTGACAGCTGCAGGTACTCTTGCTGTAAAGTGGAATCATCTATGTTAGGTGAAGGCCTCATGTTGCGGAAATGCAGTGTTTTTTTGTTGCAGAATTTGCTGTGGGTTTTTTTTAGCCAAAATCAGAAGCGGCTTAAAAAGGAGTGGAAAATATAAATGAAGCACTTAGACGTTTTCCTTCTGTTAAATCCACTCCTGACTTTGGCTCAAAAAACTGCAGCAAAATCTGCAACAAACAAAGCTGCATTTCTGCAACATATGGCCTTGGCCTTTAAAATCTTTATAAACTCATGAATCAAGATTCAGCATCCTCTAGAGCTGCCAATCCAATAGAATATTTTGGTTTGCTGGGTGCCAGGAGAACATGGTGAATTAGTTGTGCCAACTATGTTGTCTTGTAGTTAGGGAATAATGTCCTGGCCTGGTTTTCATGGTTTTGGCTTTGTCCTTTAGTAATCATTCAGTACAATGGTATTTAAGCAAACTGTGGGCCTGTTACATCCATGCAGTCTGGTATTAGAGCGCAGTCTTGTCAGAATGAAACCCTCCAGAACTTGTTTAATAACACAGGGTCATAACAACTCCTCTCATAGTAAAGCCCTGAGGCGCCACAAATGCTCTGCCTGCTCACTTTGCACCTACAAATGAAACACATCACTATATACTTTGCATTACCAATGGCTACATAGCACATTGAGAAAACAGTTGCAGTCGAACCCAGAATCGAACTAACTTGGGGGATGGTAGCCTGTCTTGGATGGAGACACTACATATGGTTTCCCACCTATCAAGCAAATTAGCCTGATCCTGGCTGTTTACCCCTTGGATGCTGCAGTCAATAGTGACTGAGACATCTGAGTATGTAAGCATCACTTCTCCCCCATCAGTAGCCCTGAAACGCGGTTGTTGGGTGCCAATTGGTTGTCATGATGGAGGGACTTAATGAAAGCCCTCATATCTGACACCTTTGTTAACCTATTAGAATCTGCCAGAGGTCAGTTCTTAGGCTGATAAGACTCTCTGCTGTTCAAGTTCCATTACTGGCCTACATTACAAGGTAAAAAATTATAAAACTGTTTTGAAATATAAAGAAAAGGAAGCAAAACACCACAAAAATAAGCTTAGTCAATAACAATTACATTAAAAAGGAGACAAACATGACAAAAATCGTCGTTTCCATAACAATTCCAAAAATAATGAAAACAACATAAAACTATACATGTCTGGTATTGATGTGTCTGGAATGATCATTGCTATGAAAGTAATCCATTATATTCCCCACATGTTGACCTCTGTGAAAATAATAAAACAATAATATCATTGCCTCTAAAAATGGAATAAAAGTGATAAAAAAAGTTATATATTGTATATCCAATACATATAAATTACATGTATTTTTATATGTATATCTACCCTAAATAGTACCTAATTCCAGCAGATATATATTACTAAAGTGTGATTATGTGTAGTATAGTGCAGTATTTAAAAACCTTACTGAGTATCATAGACAACCCTTTACAAACTATAACATCTTACTTCTCATTTACTTATTTCCATTTAGTGATTTATTTTAGCCTGTTAACAAATACTTGTTATCAAATAAGATATATTTAGAGCTTAAAAGCCATATTCATAATTCAATGTTCAGCTCATGATACATGACACATTGCATGCAACATAAGCCATTCTGTAAAATGTAAATTTTTGTGTATTGCTATTATTAGGATGAAAAATAAACCATAAATACATTTATCTTCCATGACAGTAATGCCTAGCTCTCTATGCAAATACCCCTCTAAAATGCGGTATAAAGCAAAACAGGAATCAGCTGCATTGTGTGTGGAGTTGTCAGTCAGTGCGTGACTCCACAGTGCACTTTAAGCTGTAATTGATGAAGACAGCCTGCAAAATATAAGCACAACATTGGCACATCCAGAGGCTTATGGACATAGGAAATGCCAAGATTCTTTTCTTAAAAATAAAGATCCTCCAAATTGCCTCCACTTAATGAATACAAGATTTCTTTTTCTTGTGTCTCCATTTTCCTGGCCCATGGGATTACTGGCTTTGTCAATTGAAGATACAATGTTATTTACCCTGTCAGTTACTTTAAGAGTCTGCATAAATTATACATACAGAAGCATTGTTAGATTTTTAGTATACCTGAGACTTCATGGTCATGCAGAGACAGAGTTGCACACTGTGCTAAATTGGCACTTATCCACTTACTCTACATGTAAGAGGGTCAGTTTTGGTGCAGACCTTGATCATCATACAGTACCTAAGTCAAGGATGGAACCGTAATGAAGGCAGAAAAGCTCAGTAACAGAACTTCAGCAGGGGCACAAAACATATTGGTTACAGACAGGAGAACTTAGCATGTAAACACCCTCCCCCCCGCCTACTTTCTAAATTACATAATTCAGTAAAAATGTATATTTATCCATATCCCTAGGGCGGTAATGTGACATTTTCTGATTATACGGTGATGATCCGTTTCTCCGTTTCTGGAAATGAAACGTCACTACTACTCACCCCCCCATCCACCCCATCATACTTACCTATCTTCTTCCTATCCAGATTTTCTTCTGTGGGGAATGACTCCTCCTCCTTCTGTGATGTCTGCCCATTTTTATGCAAAAAGAGCCGGAGTCCAGGCTCTGCACTGAAGCCGACATTCCATCTCTATTGCGCAAGCATGGGAGCCCAAAGTAGCTGCCCACAACTGCGCAATAGAGATGGAGTGAAGACTACAGCACAGTGCTGGGACTGCTGTGCAGGCACTGGCAGAGTCACAAAAGAGGAGGAGTCGTTCCCCACAGAAGGAAGTCTGGACAGAAAGAAGACAGGTAAGTATAATAGAGTAGGAGGATGGACAGAGTTAGTTGGGAACGGCTAGTAGTGGCCAGAATAGCTAGGGAGACAGGGAGGGGGTGTTAGAGAGGGAGGGGGGAGGAGTGAGTGTGAGAGCCTACAACTACCATAATGCATTGCATTAGCTAAGGCAGCAGGAAGCTACACCATGTAAACAAATGCAGAAGATGCCAGGCACTCCCAGAGAAACCTAGAAATCACTCAAAACAATGCTAAAGGTATTTGGGTGCACTTATTAACACATTAATAGCACTAACAGACCTTTTGTAAAAAAAGATTTTTTTGCCCGGAAAACCCCTTTAATATCAAACCCTTTTGGTCACATTTATAATATTGTGGTATCAGAGACCGTGTGCCCCTAATAAATAGTACAACCAGTCATAGCAGTTAAAGGCACAGTGTCTGCAAATGAACTATGGCATTGGGTTACATTACAACTGATTTGATATCTCCATTCAGAGTCTCTTTTGCATTGTCCTTCAGAAATTTCCAGAAAAAAATGTTGTGCAAACCCAACTTTTTAATCTGGCAATTTAAGTAAAAAACTTAAACACATTATCGCCAATGAGGTCCTTCAGGACCTGCTCATGTTTGTCATTTCTGGATCTGTTGCTGTCTGGTTGGACAGCGCAAATATGAATGCAGTGTAAGCTGTGAGCTCTGAATAAATTGATGCTTCCCCCAGCTGCTCCACTTTCCCTCTTACAGTGTGATCCATCAGAACTGTGGACCAAGCCAAATTTCCAGTTCCAACACTATTGTTCCACAACCAATTCCAACTCTAGCTCTGAAGCCTTCATACGCACTGTACACAATTTATGCATAATAACTAGTAATAATACACTTACTGCAGTAAAATGGTAACAGCAAACTTTTTATCACCATCACGTAAATAATCCGGCTCCATAGACAGAGTATAAAATATATTTATTGGAATACTTTGTGGAGTAGGCACACAAAGTAGTGAAATTCCCCCTTTTGGTCTTGAGTGGAGGAACTTGACCAGTGAGCATGTGCAGAACAGGTTCTGATATTTAAAGGTCATTAGAGCAACAGCAGGAAGATACTTAGGTGACACGGACAAGTGAAAAATGGATGTGTAACAGACGCGTTTTTGTAATATCTGTTACACAACCCTTTTAGAACAATGGGAGTCAATAGGCACAAACTGTGAATAACATTGGTTAAAAAATAGGACATGTCCTCTCTTTATCCATTTTTTTGCCCAATAGACCCAATACAAGTCTATGGGGTCAGTTCTATATGTAATTTTTTGGGTCGTGTATCAGTTTCACTGAAGACAGAAGTGGATGCGTGGGTTGGGTAGAAAAAAAAGACCAGTGAGGTTCATCCATTTCCTTCACCAACACTTAAAAACGTGCAAAACTTGAGGAAAATGGACGTTAAAAATGAACAGTTTAATCCAAGTTTAATGTCTTTTTCATGTGTACAACAGCCTACCGTAGTTGGCACAGCTTGTTTTCCGATAATTAAGGACGTTAGACTGAGAGAACATAACATACATTTACTGTATATTATTAAAATATCAAAACTTTTCTAAATTCCTTTGAAAATAAATATACACCAATCTATTTATTAAAGAATTTTACAATATTAATAATATGTAATATTTCATATTCTACCTACTTAACCCGAAACATGACTCCAACTCCACAGCCCCAAAAGTCATACAGCCTTCCCCTCTCTCAGCATGAATCTTAAAGGGGCATAGACAGTGTGAAATACTGTTGCTGTTCTTTCTTCCTCATAGTCTGGTCTACTGTGGATTATGTTTTGGTGAATGAAGTAGCTGAGTGCAGGATTTACAAAGATCCTGCAGACAGTAAAAGGGAGTCACCGGCTGCTGGAGGCTGAGGAACATGTTTGTTCCTTTTGGGTAGAGTAGTTTATGCCTAACACAAATTAAGGGTTTTTATGTAGTGCTTGAAGCCAAAACCAAAAGTGTAAAAAAGAGAGAAGTACCATTTGTCCTTTACATGATCATGTTTTATTAGTCCCTGCTTAACTGGCCAAAATGCTGGGCAGATCCGGATAACCTGGGGTGTACATCCCGGATATTCATATACATTGCTGGCAAAATACTGTAAACTATTCAAACTGTCTGTCTCTTTCAAGGTGAAGCTACGTTTCAATACCACAGGGGGTGGAGACATCTGGCCACACTTTCAGTATAGTATTAAAGGAAGCAGATTGACAGAGAAAAACCATGCTATTAAGAGCTGAGGGTTTTTTTTAATCTCATGAATTTCTAACCCATTGTCCCCAGCTATTACTGAACTTAACTATTATTGAAATCTTGTAGATGTATTGAGATATATTGATCCTTTGTAGAGGGGTTACACAGCAACAAGTGGGTGAGGCAACCTTTTCCACACAGTCAGTGGTAACTTTGACACAAGAGGGGCAGAGTTGCATTGAGTCACATTAAGTCCCTTTGCAGACACAATATCAGAGGACTACTTCATCCAAAATACATATTCTGGTACTGCAATCTGTATACTGTGGAGCCCTATAAAAGTAATGGTGTCATGGATGTTGAAGCCAATGACTCCTACATAATTTTTTGGCATAGCTTCTGAAAACTGGCCAAGTCAGAGTGAGCCAATGGATTGGGCAGAAGGCATAGTACAACATCCCGGTAACATCTCATACTGCAGATTAGCCGCAGCCTCTTCTGCTCACTAGCCCACTATTTTTATAATAAATGCATTTAGGACATTCTGAGATGGTTTAACATCTTTAGAAAAATTTGTTGCTGAAAAGGCCTTTAAATCTGATGCGAATTTCACATAAAAACTATGAGAATCTGTAGTAACAATATCTTTTTATAAAGCTAGTTCTTCCTAAACACTTGATATTTTGCCAGTTTTACTATTTTAGTGTTTAGTGCCAGCTATTACCAGTGACAGCAAGGACATCCTGCAGCTTTTTGTAGATACCCTTGTCATTTAATGCTACAATTCTTTTTTACTTATATTATATGTTATTCCCATTACATTTTGCAGAGTAAAAAGTCTTAAAGATCATTTCTTGCAACTAAATACATTATCTGACAGATTTTTTTTTTTATGTGATTGTGATTTTATTATAGGTTGTCATGAACAATTTGAATCCGGTCTGGAAAACATTTAAGGTTTCTGTGAACTCGCTTTGCAGTGGTGATCATGATCGCAAGCTAAAGGTACAGTCATTATACAGTATTAATGTCGTATGTGAACTTCATTCCATGATTTCTTATTTGATCCAAACTACAAATTTCGGGAAACCACTTTTAGCTGCTATAATCTTAGTAGTATTACATGCTACATACAGTGGGGAAAAAAAGTATTTAGTCAGCCACCAATTGTGCAAGTTCTCCCACTTAAAAAGATGAGGCCGGCCTGTAATTGTCATCATAGGTAGACCTCAACTATGAGAGACAAAATGAGAAAACATATCTAGAAAATCACATTGTCTGATTTTTAAAGAATTTATTTGCAAATTATGGTGGAAAATAAGTATTTGGTCAATAACAAAAGTTCATCTCAATACTTTGTTCTATATCCTGTGTTGGCAATGACAGAGGTCAAACGTTTTCTGTAAGTCTTCACAAGGTTGGCACACACTATTGCTGGTATGTTGGCCTATTCCTCCATGCAGATCTCCTCTAGAGCAGTGATGTTTTGGGGCTGTTGCTGGGCAACACGAACTTTCAACTCCCTCCAAAGGTTTTCTATGGGGTTGAGAACTAGAGACTGGCTAGGCCACTCCAGGACCTTGAAATGCTTCTTACGAAGCCGCTCCTTCGTTGCCCTGGCGGTGTGCTTGGGATCATTGTCATGCTGAAAGACCCAGCCACGTTTCATCTTCAATGGCCTTGCTGATGGAAGGAGGTTTGCACTCAAAATCTCACGATACCTGTCCCCATTCATTCTTTCATGTACCCGGATCAGTCGTTCTGGTCCCTTTGCAGAGAAACAGCCCCAAAGTATGATGTTGCCAAACCCATGCTTCACAGTAGGTATGGTGTTCTTTGGATGCAACTCACCATTCACTCTCCTCCAAACACGACGAGTTGTGTTTCTACCAAACAGTTCTACTTTGGTTTCATCTGACCATATGACATTCTCCCAATACTCTTCTGGAACATCCAAATGCTCTCTAGAAAACTTCAGATGGGCCCGGATATGTAATGGCTTAAGCAGGGGGACACGTTTGGCACTGCAGGATCTGAGTCCCTGGCGGCGTAGTGTGTTACTGACGGTAGCCTTTGTTACGTTAGTCCCAGCTTTCTGCAGGTCATTCACTAGGTCCCCCCGTGTGGTTCTGGGATTTTTGCTCACCATTCTTGTGATCATTTTGACCCCACGGGGTGAGATCTTGTGTGGAGCACCTGATGGAGGGAGATTATCAGTGGTCTTGTATGTCTTCCATTTTCTAATTATTGCTCCCACAGTTGATTTCTTCACACCAAGCTGCTTGCCTATTGCAGATTCAGTCTTCCCAGCCTGGTTCAGGTCTACAATTTTGTTTCTGGTGTCCTTCCACAGCTCTTTGGTCTTCACCATAGTGGAGTTTGGAGTGTGACTGTTTGAGGTTGTGGACAGGTGTCTTTTATACTGATAACAATGTCAAACAGGTGCCATTACTACAGGTAATGAGTGGAGGACAGAGAAGCCTCTTAAAGAAGAAGTTACAGGTCTGTGAGAGCCAGAAATCTTGTTTGTTTGTTGGTGACCAAATACTTATTTTCCACCATAATTTGCAAATAAATTCTTAAAAAATCAGACAATGTGATTTTCTGGATTTGTTTTCTCATTTTGTCTCTCATAGTTGAGGTCTACCTATGATGACAATTACAGGCCGGCCTCATCTTTTTAAGTGGGAGAACTTGCACAATTGGTGGCTGACTAAATACTTTTTTCCCCACTGTATTATAATAATTGAGCAGCCATGTATTAGACCTTGTTCATATACACCTTTATTTTTACTTTTAAAAATACATTTATACAATGACATTCATTTGCAGCATTTTTAATATAATTATTTCAATTATTTTGTTGTAAGATTTGATATATGTGTTTTTTCCTGCTGTTGAAACCATAGGAAAAATGCAGAAAACATGCTATACATAGAACATGCTCGGTTTTGAGAGAAACACCAATACATTGAAAATAAATGTTACATTTATTACATCTTACATGTATGTACACTTTACAATGTTTTACACATTAAGTTACCCCTAGAAACAGTTTTTTTTTTTTTGTTTTCATTTTAAGAAATAAGCAAAAGCTACTGCAAAAAAAAAGCCAATATATGGGTAACCTGTTTGTGTGACACAGGCCTTAGGCTAAGACCCCACATAGCGAAACTCAGCTTAAAAATGCAGTGGAAAAAGACACAGAGAAAACGTCTGGATCTATGGTTTTTCTTCCCCTATTAAATCTTTTTAAAAATGCAGCTTTTCAGCAGCTTTTTTTCTGCAATGTGTCTTTGAGATTCAATAAAATCTCATTCACTTTGCATTTCCGCAGCAGCCATAAATGCTGCAATTCTACAACCTGGGGCTTCAGCCTTAGGCTAAGGCCACACATTGCGGAAACGCAGCATTTTACAGTACCGGCATAGTGAATGAGATTCTGACTAATCCCATCCTCACATTGTGGGGAAAAAAACGCAGCATGTCAATTTTAGCTGCAGAAACGCGAGCATTTCCCTATAAACTTAATAGTGCAATGAAAAAGGCAGCCAAAATGCAATGAAAAACGCTACGAAAAGAATGTTTTTAGCTGCGCATCGTTACATGGGGCCTTGGCCTTAGACTAAGGCCCTATGTAGTGTCCCGCAGTGTTTTTTTACCACGGTGGCAATGCGTAAACATCCTCCCCCCACCTACTTTCTAAATTACATAATTCAGCAAAAATGTATGGTTACCCATATCCCTTGGGCGGTCACATGTCCCGCCCCAGGGGCATTTTCTGATTATCCGGTAACAATCCGTTTCCACGTTTGTCACCAATACTTCCCCCTACCCTCATACTTACGTGTCTTCCTTCCAGACTTCCTTCTGTGGGGAATGGCCCCGCCTCCTACTATGATGTCTGCCCGCGCATGCGCAAAAGAGCCATTAGCTGTTGCACAAGCGTGGGAGCCCAAAGGAGTCGCCCATGCCTGCACGGTAGAGATGGAGTGAAGGCTAAAGTGCAGTGCAGGGACTGTTGCGCAGGCACTGGCAGAGTCACAAAAGAGGAGGAGCTGTTCCCCGCAGAAGGAAGTCTGGACAGGAAGAAGACAGGTAAGTATAATGAGGTAGGGGGGTGGGCTGAGTTAGTTGGGAAGGGCTAAGGAGACAGGGAGTGCGTGTTAGAGAGGGAGGGGGAGGAGTGAGAGGGAGATAGTGTGAAAGCCTACAACTACTATAATGCATTACATTAGCTAAGGCAGCAGGAAGCTACACCATGTAAACAAATGCAGAAGATGCCAGGCGCTCCCAGAAAAACCCAGAAATCACTCAAAACACTGCTAAAGGTATTTGGGTGCACTTATTAACCCATTTATAGCACTAACAGACCTTTTTAAAAAAAAAGATTTTTTTTTGCCCGGGAAACCCCCTTTAAGGGTTAAAATGCACATAAGGCACTAGAGTTATGTACCAATAATATTTATTTCAGCCATAAATTCAAAATCTGCAATAAAAAAGTAACAATTTAGGGAGGGTTTATGCAATTTTAATGTGACTGTGAAATACTCGCTTTTGTTAAATCCACTCCTGACTTTTGCTCAAAAACATGCAACTAAATATGTTTATTTAAAGTGAGTACTTACATATTACAAAAAAAATAACTCATATATAACCTAGAACCTTGTCCATACATAACAATGTAAATAATGTACAGTATATGCACAAAATTGTGTATAAGATATACATACATATACATACTGGAAACTGAGCCACTACTGAATAAATAATCTTAATCAATTTTGTAGACTGTAAATATACATTTTGTAGAGTAAAACATGCTGTATAGCTATTTAGAAATATATTCCATCTACATTTACACTTAATTTTAAGTTCAGGTATTAGAAATAATACATTAAAAAATTAATTTGTAGATTTATTTTCATTTCTAACTTTTTACAATAGAAGAGTACTTTCCAAATGTCAGAAATCCAAATATAGAGCCATGGTATTTGCAGTGTGGAGTAGCACTTCAGACTCAGGTAGGGTGTTCTGGAATGTTATGAAAGGAATTATATGAAGGGATTGCAGCTGTGCTGATTGCCGTGCCTTGACATATAGATTTTCAATGTAATTGTTTCGAGCCATTAAATGCAAGGCAGGAAGGTTTCTGACGTACTCTTTTATATATTGAATTTGCTCTGATTATGACCTATGAAAGTCTTATATTCTAAATTTGTCTTTGTCTGCTTACTATCCACTGGACTGATTACTAATGCACAGTATAATGTGTTAGCACTTTCCACACTTTTATTTAGAAGCAAAATTCCAAATTTTTGTCAAAAAGGGAGTTTATCAGCGGAAAAATCAGTATCAAACTAATGACAGTACATTGTAGGGTGGCTTCTACACTTTCCAAAGATGCCTTTCTTACTCCGCATTGCATCTCCATTTTCATGAAAATCAGGATTTTATTTATATGCATATTGACGGAAGACCAAGGCTTTGCTCTCTGCTCCAGATAACCTGATCTAACTGCAGACAAAGTGTGACAAAGAGTAAGATGTCACTCAAACAAGAGGGGGCGGAGCTGAGCAGCAGTTAAGACCAATTATCGAGAGCAGAGAGTGAAGTCCCAGCAGTAGAACAAACGCCCCTAAAGCCCTTTACAACTAATTTGCATAAAATGTATTTTTAGAAAATTTTAGTTTCAATGTACAATAAGAAATGCATCTTTGGAAAGTGTAGAAGCCATCCTACAAGGTACTGTCATTAGTTTGATACAGATTTTCCCGCTGACAGACTCCCTTTAAATACAAATAGAGCAACTTCAGGTCAAGCTTAAATGTTAGAGTAAAGGCCATAATACAGCTGTATTATAAAGACCTGTCCTGACCACAGAGCTAGTGACTCAAATTAGCTGTATTATAGGGATCTGTGGTGCAAAAATTTTGAGACAGCACGGGACCTGGGTCATATTAAGAACTGTATAATATGGATAAACTAGGACCATCTGAATTACACCTGAAACAAGATTAGTAGCACACTTATGCTGTTGCATTTTTGTAAAACTTAGTATTATTAAAAAAAAAAAAAAATGTATCCATAATAAAGCCTCTGGCATCAGCCTTAAGTTTCAGGCGCACAGCCATATTCTATGCTGCACACATCCATACTAATCCATAGTCTGCATTGGGCATGTACTTTGCCTCTGAATTTTTATGAAGACAGACAAAGGTTTCCTTCTTACAGATTCTCTGGGTATCCACCCAAAAAAACATGCTTTACATGCTCCATTGCATGCCATATTACAACCAAGGTACCACACTGTGCTTGTAAGTCTGTAATACACATAGGCATGCTTGTCAACTCTCCCAGAAAATGAGGAAGTTCCCAAGTTCCAGAGTCCTGGAAAAGCAGGCAAATCTCCTGGACCCAGTGGAATACTACCGGCCCAGCTGTTTATATGCAAAGTGGACACTTTATGTGCTTGTCACATGCTGAAAAAGTGGCCAGCACATTTTGGGGGCATGGCCTGCCTGCCATAGGTGAGACTGCCCATATTGGAGGTGTGGTCTTTTCCCATCACCACAATGTGTGCCTTTCTCATGGAGTCCAACCTTTGACTATGCTCATAGGGACTGTGCAAGATGTGGAAACTGACCCCTTTATAAGTCCCTTATAGTTATGCTTAAAAGAGCTGTCACACTGCTGGGAGTCCAATTGCTGGGTCCTCCAGTGGTGAGGAGAATGGGGGACTAAAAGTCCCCCATGTCTCCTCCATGTGAATTAAGCGCCAGTGTGCTTGCATGACTAGTGTTCCCTTCACTGCTATGGAGCTGCCGGAGATTACAGTCTTGATTGGCTATATTTCTATATAGCTGTGTGTATATTTTGTATATGCATGCTGTGTGATGGATGTTACATTACACTATGGGTCTATGGGAGTTTGTTTAACGTTTGCGATAGATGAGGTTGTAGGTGAGAAAATTTTGTGAAGCATGCGTGTATGATGCACTTTCTAACTCTGTATATATAGAAGTGCCCATACCACTTCAGAGTTCGGTTCCTGCCAGTGTGCTATTTAGTTTGGTCCATGTTCTGCTTCCCAAAATGCAGCTGTTATGTCATGTTAGACTGAAAACCGGTCTACCTCAGTAAGTGTAAATTACCAACTGCTACATAACCAGTACATCAGTTCTGTACTATCTGTTTATGGTCATTGCTAACTTTATGGGTATAAAAAACAGTTTCAGTGAATGGACACTTGCATGTGTTAAAATAAGAACTGTCGCTATCCTGTTGCTATTTCTGTGCTATTAAAGGGAAAAAGTCAGGAGGCTTTTCCGCTCTAAACTGGCCTCAGTGCCTTCGGTATCAAGTAATAACCTTTTACATTGTGTCCCTCACTAAGCTTCTTGTTCCTGAAATACCAAGCTTGTAAAACTGTAGATCAGTATATGCAAATTTACCTTTACTAGTCACTGGGGGTGGGGAGCAGTTTCATCTAGTCATTGCACTGAATCACATTCAGTGCAGCATGACTGACATTGCCCTCACCGTCAAATGTCAGCCTGTTACCCTACCCAGTCTCACAAGGTGTGATTTAATGCAATTATTACATAACTAAATGAAGCTGCTCCTGCCCTGGTGACTAGTGAAGGTAAATTTGCATATGCTGATCTAAGGTGTTAAAAGCTTATAACTTCACTTTTCCGCAACAGAAAGCTTAATGAGGGGCACAACAGGAAAGGTTATTGCTTGATGCTGCACATGCTGAGACAAGTTTAGGGTGTAAAAGCCACTTGACAGGTTCCCTTTAAATTATGCTGCAGTAAAGAGCACACTGCAAAAGTGTGTTTCATCGGCCTACCCTCCACACGAATACACGCAGACAAGACTTTTCCATGTGAATGAACCAGGGCTGAATCTAGCTTTTCTGGTAGCGCCCTTACCCAATTCTTGCATTAATAAATAACTTTCCTTGCTGTGCACTTATATAGTATAATTTCATGCACATAAATATTGCTGTTATGTCATTCTTAGAGCTTTTTTTTACACCTAAATAACACCACTATGGCACATACATCATAGTAACACCATCACCTCAACATACTGTAAATAAGCTTGGTCAGGGCTGTTCCTTGATGATGCATCCTTGTTGAAGTTCTGTTTATGCCTCAGCAGTGACCTGCACACAAATACAATGTAACCAATTGGTAATAATACTAATAATAATAATACATTTTATTTATATAGCGCCAACATATTCTGCAGCACTGTACAATTTGTAGGGTTCAAGTACAGACAAAAAAAAAAAGATACATTACAAAGAAATAGTCAATTCACACACTGGGACTGAGGGCCCTCCTCGCAAGAGCTTACAATCTATGAGGTAGAGGGGGTGACACAAGAGGTAGCAGGGGCGGCAACAGACGTAGCATTGCTTGTACAATGGACAGACAATTTTGTAATAGAGGTTACTGTCATTACACATAAATAAAGCTGTATGAGCCATCACCAGTCGTGTCCTTTAATGTGCAGATGGTGCCTGGACATATAAAGTTAGTCTGATACGGCATTATATCCTGTGAGGTAATGCGGGAGCGTGAACAGAGGGTACGTTTTAGGGAATCTAACTACAGAAGGGTTTACATTAGGAGTTGTGATAGGCCTGTCTGAAAATATATGTCTTTAGTTTGCGCTTGAAGCTGTGGAAATTGGGGGTTAATCTGATAGTTCGGGATAGAGCATTCCAGAGAAGTGGTGCGACTCGGGAGAAGTCTTCTATACAAGCGTTGGAGGTTCTGATAATAGAGGATGTTAGTCTTAGGTTATTGAGTGAACGGAGAGCACAGGTTGGGCCATAGACAGAGATGAGGGAGGAAATGTAGGGAGGTGCAGCATTATGGAGAGCCTTGTGGATGAAGGTGATAAGTTTATATTGTATTCTGTATTGAATAGGCAGCCAATGTAGTGACTGACACAGACTGGAGGCATCACTGTAGCGTCTAGACTGATAGATGAGCCTGGACGCCGCATTCAGAATAGATTGTAGAGGGGAGAGTTTAGTAAGGGGAAGACCGATTAGTAAGGAGTTACAGTAGTCAAGGCGAGAGTGAATTAGGGCAACAATGTGTCTTTAGTGTATCTCTGGAAAGGGCATATTCTGGAGATGTTTTTGAGGTGGAGATGACATGAGCGTGCAAGTGATTGGATATGGGGGTGAAGGAAAGATCTGAGTCAAACAGAACCTCGAGGCAGTGGGCATGCTGCCTAGGAGTTATGGTAAGGCCAGAGACTGCAATGGAGATATCAGGGACAGATCTATTGGATGGTGGAAACAGCAGTAGTTCAGTCTTTGAGAGATTCAGTTTCAGATAGAGCGAAGACATGATATTTGAGACAGCAGAGAGACAGTCATTGGTGTTCTGTATTAGCGCAGGGGTGATGTCATGGGATGACGTATATAATTGGGTTCATCAGCATAAAGATGGTATCGGAAGCCAAATCTGGTGATGGTTTGTCCACTGGGCGCTGTGTAGAGGAGAAGAGCAGGGAGCTTAGGCCTGAGCCTTGAGGAACCCCAACAGAAAGGGGAAAAGGGGAAGAAACAAAGCCCGCAAATGATACACAGAGAGTGCAGTCTGAGAGATAAGAGGAGAACCAGGAGAGCGTGGTGTCCGTGAGGCCGACAGAGCGGAGCATAGTGAGGAGGAGTTGATGGTCAACAGTGTCAAATGCTGCTGAGAGATCCAGAAGAATAAGAAGAGAGAAGTCACCTTTGGATTTAGCCGTCAGGAGATCATTGGAGACTTTTGTGAGGGCCGTTTCAGTAGAGTGCAGAGTGCGGAAGCCAGAATTTAAGGGGTCAAGAAGAGAGTTAGCAGAAAGATAGCGGATCAAACGAGAATAGACCAAACATTCCAAGATTTTGGAGATGAAGGGGAGTTTAGAGACAGGCCAACAGTTAGCAGTACAGGAGGGTCAAGGGAGGATTGCTTCAGTAGCGGGGTTATGACAGCATGTTTGAAAGAGACTCTACGCTAGGGGTCAAATTAGAAATAATTATCAACTATAAAATGTTATGATCAGAGAGTGGGAGAGAAGAGTTAGTAAATTTAGAAACTGTGAGGAGTAGATGGAAGACAAGATCAATGATGTTGCCATCTACATGTGTGGCAGAAGAGGAAGGTTGTGAAAGACCAAAAGAAGTGGTTATTGAGAGAAACTGTGAGACAGCTGGGGAGACAGGGGTGTCAGTGGGGATGATAAAATCACCCATGATGAGGGTAGGAATTTCACTGGATAAAAAGAGTGGAAGCCAAGAAGCAAAGTGATCCAGAAATTGGTAGGGTGTGCAAGGTGGATGGTAGATCACAGCTACACGTAAGGGGAGTGGGCAGGAAAAGTCTGATAGCATGGACTTCAAATGAGGGGAATGTGAGCAAGGGTACCAGTGGGATGGCCTGAAAAATGCACTGCGGTGACAGACGTAACCCTACCCTTCCACCCTTCCTGTTGTCAGGCCTGGAAGTGTGTGAGAATTGTAGGCCACCATGAGACAGAGCAGCAGGGGAGGCCGTATCAAACTGCTGGATCCAGGTTTTTAGTAAGGGCAAGCATGTTGAGAGATTTACTGAGGAATAAGTCAATAATATATTCTAGTTTGTTACACACTGAGCGGGTATTCCAGGGAGAACAGTTAAAAGAGACTGGAGAAAGATAAGGAGAGGGAACACAGTAAATATTGATTAGGTTTGTAGGATTCCTATGTGTGCAGGAAGAGGAAAAATTAGGGAAAGAAGGAGGGCCAGGGTTTGGAGAGATATCCCCAGCAGCTAGGAGGGGCAAAATGGACAGAGATAGAAGGTGATTCAGTGATTTATATGGATGTTTATGTTTGGTTTCACTGCTAAAAGAAGTATAGGGATTAGGGTGGTTAAAGAGAGTGAAAAGTGTGTGAGAGCTGTACATGGGAAAAGGCAGAAGAGAAGGACTGATATGGATAGCGCGCACTGGTGGTAAAGATGGAGGGGAGGTCTGCAGGAAGACAATTGCTAGGATAGTAAGTGACAGTGCAGCTATAGCATACCATGTGTTAAAGCTTGTTCTTTTGGTTTTAAGTTTACCTGGTGTTTTTCCATGGTGTTCCTGTCTCATGCCCTGTCTAAGTGCCATGTGTAAGTGCACTTTGGTTAATATGCACATAGGTTAAGATGGACGCTGCATTAGAAAATGCCCCCCTGCATTGAAAAATGCATTGGTAGAGATGGACGAACTAATTCGTCACAAACCGGTTTCAACCCGAATATTTCAAATTGTGTGTTTTTTAATTAAACCGAATAAATGGTGAATCGTCCTCAAAAAACTAAAATGGCCATGCTGCCGCAGCCACCACCACTGCCACGACTTAGTCATACATATCTTGGAACTGATGCATCATAGTATTCCATGCCGTAGTGCCACTCATGTTTCCACAGCCACCACCACTGCCACCACTTAGTCAGACATATCCTGGAACTGATGCATCAAAGTATTCCATACCATACTGCCACTCATGTTGCCACAGCTACCACCACTGTCACCACTCAGCCAGACATATCCCGCGGCCTCTCATGAAAGGATCATTTTTGGTGACTTTTTTTTTTGAAAAGCAAATTACTCTTTTTATGTGGCCGTGTGCCTAGTTGAAAAGTGATGGAGACAACTAGGCACACAGCCACATAAAAAGAGTAATTTGGTAGCATTTTAAATGTTAAAATGAGATAAGCAAAAATATATATTTATATTTTGCTGAGAGCAGAAAGCTTAGTCAAACAGAATCCTTACATAGACCACAGTGGAGAAGGAGTGAATTTCAATAGTCAGGACAGAGAGGAAGAAAAACTCTGCAGACTGTCTTGGACAGACAGGAGTTCACTAGGTGTTTACAGAGGGACAGAGGAATGAGAGGCTGAACACTATTAACCTGCTCTCTCCCATTTCTACTGAGGCCCCTCCAGTGGCGTAACTAGGAATGGCTGGGCCCCAAGGCGAACATTTGACATGGGGCCCCCCTCCCCCGAACCGGTTACGGGTCCCCAAACAGTAAAATATGCTCAGCAGAGGTCCCAGATAGTATTATATGCTCAACAGTGGCCCCTATACAGCATTATATGCTCTACATTTCTCCCCCCACACACAGTATAATATGCTACCCACAGTGGCACCACACAGTATAATATGCTCCACACAGTGGTCCCCACCCAGTATTATATGCTTCCCACAGTGGTACCCACCCAGTATTATATGCCCCCCATAGTGGGCCCCACCCAGTATTATATCCTCCCTACAGTGGCCCCCACACAGTATTATATGCTCCCTACAGTGGTCACCACCCAGTGTTATATGCTCTACAGTGGCCCCCACCCAGTGTTATATGCTTTACAGTGGCCCCCACCCAGTGTTATATGCTCTACAGGGGCTCCCACCCAGTGTTATATGCTCTACAGGGGCCCCCACACAGTATGATATGCTCTACAGTGGCCCCCACCCAGTGTTATATGCTCTACAGGGGCCCCCACACAGTATGATATGCTCTACAGAGGCCCCCACCCAGTATTATATGCTCTACAGTGGCCCCCACACAGTATTATATGCTCCCAACAGCCCCCTCCGCTTCGGTGCTATTATTATACTCTGGGGTCTCCTCAGACCCCAGAGTATAATAATCGGAGGCCCAGGGAAGGAGACTAAAAATAACAAACATTCATACTCACCTTGCCTTACCTTTCCTTGGCATCCTCGCTCCATCCTGCCATCTTCAGCGTCTTCAGGCCCTCTTCCGACGTCGCTGCCGAGGCCTGTGATTGGGCCTCAGCGGTCACATGGGGGCGCACTGACGTCATTACGCGGCCGCGCCCCATGTGACCGCTGGGGCCTAATCACAGGTCTCAGTCATGACGGAGAAGCGCAGGAGAGATCGCTGTGCCCAGGAGAGGTGAGAATATGTATTTATTATTTTCAGTCACCTCCCCTGGGTGCCCTGCCCTGCCATCTATTGGAAAGGGGCCTGCAATATGCCAGGACTCCTTTCCAATAACAGTATGTATAGCGGTCGGGGAACCAGGCTTTCCCCGACCGCTATCATAATGGTCCGGGGCCCCGGTCATCTCCAGCTGGCCGCAGGCTCCGTATCCTGCCAGGTCCGTTTGCAGTCGCACCCCCTGCGACCGCGATCGTTACTGGTTTGTGGGGTTCGCGGTAGCATCTGCCACAGGGCTCCGGGGCCCCTAATGTTCCGGGCCCTGTGGCAGCCGCTACCGCTGCTACCCCGATAGTTACGCCCCTGGGCCCCTCTCTTCAAGGTTCCGACAGCTGGTATATACAGCAGGAGGCTGCTGTGTGGAGACCTATGGCTGCTCTCTCAGTATTGAGGGACAGGTAGTGAGCAGTGGTCTGATGGTATGATGGTGTCAGCACAGTGGTCCGATGCTCCAGTATGCTGCCCTCACTTGGTTGATTCTGCCCAGTGCTGCCCAAGGAGGAGGATGCATGCTGCCACCTGAGGCATGTTGATTCCAACTCGCCTCATGGTAGGTGCAGTCCTGGAAAGAAACTTTAAGGAGATAAGTAAAAGCATCTGTATACTATGCATTATAAGTATATTTACTTCTATACATCAAGTATCTGAATCATTCCTCTTGAGTGTAAGTGATTCAGTAACAGAGCAATGGATTAAAATTCTCATGACTTTCTTGCAGCTTATGGTCCAACACTGGCGATTCAGTTTTTTTCACAGGCAGAATTCAAGATTCCACAAATGGAAGTCTGTATACTTCTGAGAGCTGACAGATACATATGTCTGTATTCATTGACTATAAGAATACCCCAGTATATGTCTTCCAACAGCAATGCTAGTCTTTAGAAGTGTCCAGTGGGAGGTTTTCCCATGACTTCTCCCCTGTTGACTACGCTTTATTGACAGGTCTCTCTATATTTTCATATAGAAAAAAAACTCTTCAGTCAAGCTTAGCTGGCCTGGGAGAAGTTTGGAAGTAGAGGAGCTGCAGCACATAGTTCTGGCAGAGGCTGGAACATTTTAACACATAATTCATTGTTATGAGGGAGTCTGTTGCTATTTCGTGCTGCCCTGCTGACATGTTCCCTCTAAATGCTCCAGCAGTCAGCTGTTATTGCAGGAGGAAGATGTGATCAGGGAAGCCCCCCTCACACAAACACACACACACATCCTCTATGGCATCCCTAATATAGCATATGGACATATGACAAGACATTGAAGCATCAGGAGAAAGCATTATGATAGTGTTAATGCTGTTCATGAAGAATGTTCAGTGAAACTACATAAATTATATTCTGTCTTATTAGCTTGTATCGCCTTATGTAAATGTCATACACCCACAGACTACATTGCATTGTAATTTTCTCCAAATATTGAATTCATTGATCTCTATCCGCCAAACCTGACACATTCAGTGTACAATTACCTATATCACCTGGAAGCCGTAATGATCTCTTCCCCGGTGAAGTGTCCTAATCAATGATGTTAATAATAATCCATTATTCAGACTAGATGTTATATATGTAAATTGATGTTTGCCTACAAGGGAACATCGGTCATGGTATCTTATTTATAACACAAATAGCAGAACAAACAGACAGAATGACCTATGTAGCTTAATGCTAGGATCACAGTTTATTAAAAGGACTACTTTCACTCACACTGTCAGCATAAGTCACTAAACTTTAGTGAGGAATAAATCATTATTGGATGTGGTAGATCTCTAGTAAATTTGGAGTGATATGAACTATGCTTATAAACGTGTAGCCATAAATGCACATTTGTCATCACCCACATAAGCCCATGCGCCCAAAGGGCCTCAAAATCTAATTTCCCTATATCAAACACACAATTACTAATACCAGTCTCATACAAAGTCAATAAACTTGGTATAAGCTAAGGGTTCGCTTATTTTTGGAGTCCAGGGGTAAACAACTTACCCAAAGGAAACTCGCACACATATGGCAAGAAAATACAGTCTCTATGAAGAAGTTGCCCTTGGTCAGATTTTAGCCCAGTAACCCAGTCCTGCAAAGCAAAATTGGTAACTACTAAGCCATCAGAGATGGGAAAACCAGTTTGTAATGAACTAGGTTCATTATAAATTTTTCAAAAATGTTATGGTCTGGCGAACCAGAAATTTTTAGGGTTTGCTGCAGATGGATCCACCCAAGTTAATTATTATGCTCTTGGGACACTTTAGACCCCATGGGATGATAATCAGAGACCAATTACCTTTTCTGGGCTCGTCACAGAATTCCATTTCCGGTCTCACCTCTGGGATCCCCACTAATAAGGTTAGATAGCCATCAACTCTTTATTCAAGTCTACGGGTCCCTACCTATCTGTCATACATTTATTGTACAAGAGAAGCTACTAGATGATCTGTAAGTTCTTTTGTATAATGTGGACAAATCAGTGGATCTTTCAACAACACAGGTTCTGCATGTTATAAAGTAAATGCAGAAGTTAAACCTGGTGGTGGTAATGTGATGATTTAGGAGTTATTGGTGTCTTAGGACATTACATCCTGATACTAAAAAAAACAAATAATTCAGAATGGTAGTTATCTCCCAAATTAGCTAAAATTGAGTTACGTAGCAAGGCATAACAGTGATCAAAGGAAAAATAAAATTAAAGTTTGAATTCATGTTCATTCCATCTATGCTGCAGAATTGTTTTTGATAAGCAGTACCAATATAGTAGGTACTAGTTTTTAAACTGGTGCCTGATACCTGTGTTATGTATCTGCTGTTTCTGAGACCTTTGTTTCAGAAGCTTACCAAAACTCGTGTAAAGTTCTAGTGAATGGGCAACAAACGGACTGAGACAAAAGCTAATATAAACTTATCAAAATATAAACTTATCACCCTCATCCACAAAGCTTTCCATGGTGCTGACCTCCCTACATTTCTTCCCCCATTTCTGTCTACCACCCTAAGACTAACATTCTCTATAGTCAGAACCTCCCACTCACATCTCCAAGATTTCTCCTGAGTTGCACCACTTCTCTGGAATGCTTTACCCCAGATAATCAAATTAACTCCCAACTTCTACAGCTTCAAGTGCATCCTAAAGACACATCTTTTGCAACAGGTCTATCACATTTCCTAATATAACACTGCTGCACTTAAGCTCAACAAAACTAACCCTCCTCTGTTCACACACCGTCCCCCCACATTATCCCACATGATGCCTTTATCTGAATGTAACTCTATACAGTAAAGCTACTTTGGATCTGCACATAAAAGAACACTGGCTGGTGACCTGATCATACAACTTTATTTATTTAAATAATTATAGTAACCTTTTTCACACAAATGGTTGGTCCACTGTATAACCACTTCTACCACTTGTAGCCCCCCCCCCCCTCATATATTGTAAGCTTTTGTGAGCAGGGCCCTCACTCCTATGGTGTGAATTTTGTATGTACATGAACCTTGTGATTTGTAAAGGGCTGCAGGATATGTTGGTGCTATATAAATAAAATGTATTATGATTATGACTGAGCTGTTATACCAAGCACAGCTGCTGTAACGTGATACGTTTATAGGTTTAACATTATGGACTTGTGCCTTTATCCAACATCTATGATGTTACTAATGTTACAATGTACAACCCTGAGTGTGGTATAGAATGAAGAGGCCACTGCATTGTCTGAACACTGCAGCCTCTAAAAATAGCTGATTGGTGGGGGTGCCAGGTGTCCAACCCTTCCCATTTAATATTGATGATGTGTACATAAGGATAGGCCATCAATATCCAAGCACTAGAAACCTCCTTTAATAGCATTTTATACTTTGTTTGCAGAAATGTCTTGTGGGCCTCTAGAGCAAGACAGAAACATGAACAGACTTCTTCTACTTAACTGACCATGAAAATGTCTGCTTTCCTCATAAACAACCTGTTCATGCATTATGAATGGATCTTCTTAATTCAGGCCATAAATAATGATAAACCCAAGTTATGATGTATTTACCAAAAACAAAGCTCAGAATCACTGAACTGATTTGTTAGATGAGGTGTCTGTTTGCTGTAGATAATTCTGAACTGCATTCATAATTTTCCATTTCCAGCATTTACCTTTCAGTGTTTGCAAATCTATCTTTTACTAATGAAGTGGTGCTAAACAACATCTGTATAAATTATTCTTACACTGCTCCAAAGAATTTGGAAAGAGTTCTGTTCATGCATATTTCCTAAAAGTCTTAAACAGAACACAAATGCCATATGGTATGATTCTTATCATGCCATTAATGCAATTATCTCCTTAGAAGGCACATTTACATAGATCTGAAGTGTTAATATACTTAAAGGGAATGGCTCATGTACTAAGTGTGAGTTTCAATGCATAGATGCAAATCTGTAGAGGAGAAATTTTTGCAATTCTGTAGATATTTATTTTTTATTCTTGAAAACTTCCCTGGATTGGTCATAATGAAAACACACACTTCCTTCCCTAATGTCTGTATACAGAAGACAGTATAACAGGGTGTTTGTACTTTACAGCAATGAATTAAAGTTAAATAGGTTGTCCCGGGATTATGAAAATTGATCTCACAGGCAGTATGTAGTGTTTGAATCCCCTGCTGTACTTCCTACTCAGTGCTTATTGAGAAATCTGCCGCGGTGACTTCAGGATGACAACATGTGAGTGGCTGCAGTGATCACATGTTGTCGAGATGGTGTCACTGCTGCAGCTCTATCAGTAAATGCTGAGGGGGAAGAAGTTGAGATGCAACACTGGAGCGGCAAGGGGTTCAAAAGGTAAATTCTGCTTGGTTAGTAATCTTAAATCATTCCCTGCCTGTAGGCTAATTTTTTTATAACCCCAGACAACTCATTTAATGGTCAGAAAAGCATCTATAGAATAATACAGTCTCTCGGAAGAGATGGAGTGCAGCCCTCTCTTGCAGAGATCAAGGAGTGACAGGGAATATGCATACAGAGTGTTATCTATGTATAATGTTCAGAACCTGCCTTATCTATGCCTAAATAAGCACAAAGGAGCTGCCGTGAAATCTACCACCCTTTGCTTGCCCTGCACCACTCTACACAGCAAAGCTGACAAGTGAGCTACAAGAAACAGGAAACCTCAGTCTATTGTGACTGCAACTAGAAGCCAAGGCAAATCCACCAATTACAGCACAGTCCACAGTTTATTTTATTGTAGCAAAGTTTAACATTTCAAATAGTGCGTTATCTATAAGGTGGCACAGAGTGTTATCTCAACTTTTTCAATATATTTCAATAACTTTTGTTGTCTTCTGTGACATCACAGCACAGCTATATCTGTACCCTTAACAAGTTTTTGCACATCATTTTTCATTTACGGCACAGATCAGTAGAGGATGCTACCATTTTTAAAGTAACAGGAAACAACTTATAATGTCTATATTTATTGTATAATGGAAATCAATGGTGGACAATTACAAATGCATCAGTATATGTTTGCATAGCATGTTTGGGTCCATCTGAAGAAAACAAAAGGGCAAAAAAATCTTTGTCAACTCCTTAAGAAAATTAACCCATGAAACAGATGTCACCATATCTCTTTATACTGCGTTTCTTTCTTTCTAGAAAAAAAGTTTGATAAAAGGCAGAAACATAGTTTATTCAGTTTTTGACTGTTATTTATACCTAAACTCTGCATCCTTGTTGTACGTAGTTGTTATAACTAAGGACTATAGCGTAATTTATTTGCATTTGATTGTATGCTTCTTATACAAGTGCATATTTATTGTGATCCCCATAGTATAGACTGTAGATTAACAGAATATTACTGTTGATAAATTAGTATAGCTGTTGGTGTTCATCACGTGTCTTAATACTGTCTAGATGTGTGAAATTACAAGCGATTGAGTATAACAAGATGATATCTCTAGAGACATACCGTACAGCACAATGTTCACTAAATGGAAAAGAACAATGTTACTGTGTAGAAGTTAGGAAAAGATAGAATTGTCACAGTATAACATACAAGTATAATGTTCTGAATTCCAGAGCTACTGTAAAGACTTGAAAACCTAATGAATGGATGGAGCAGGAAGCAGATGTCTCCATCCATTGTGTAGTGGCTGTGCCAGGTTACTGTAGCTCAGCTTTCAGCCCCAAACTCTGCTTACCTTGTAGGTTGGTGGGGGTTATGGGTATCGAACCCACACCGATCTGATATTGATGGTGTATACTAAGTACAAATCATCAATATAAAAAGGCTGGACAGCCCCTTTAAGCAAAAAAGGTAAAAAGTACTTGTTACTTTTCTCACCAGCAGTTTGCCATATGTCCAGCAGTCAACCTTACAAATATGTTCATTTAGCCATCCACATAGACTGTGATGTATTTTTCCACTGTAAGATTTATGATGCTTAATTCAGCAGCAAGCCTGTGTAATGCATGCAAACTACAACTTCATAATTACATGAAATATGGCATGTCGTCTAAGGTCAAAGTAATTAATCTCATTTAGAAAAATGCAATGTAGAAGAGCTGGTGTTTAAAGGACTCATCACAATTCCTGCCTGAAATGTACAGTCCTGAGCTATGAGACGAAAGTCGATTGATGCTACTAGACACTGATTCATTGACCGCACTTTGAGGAGTAATAGATAAAGTTCTTCACCTTTTGTGTAAATAATGAACCCCATCATTTATCTGCTTATTTAGTAATTGCAGTTTGCAAGGGCCAGGTGAGTGGATAATGAGAAGTACCATAGGTTGTAATGATGCAAAAATCAACAGGCAGATCTTGAAAGTGGTGAAACACAGTAGTGTTAATAAACGCTTTCTGCTTAGAATTAACGTGGACTGATGTCAAGGTAGAGCAATATCAAACTAATGTATAATAGATAAAGAGAGTCTTTCACCACCTCCTCCCACTCCAACTCTCTGCATCCTTCCATCAATGCCTCTCCAGATAAGTGGGGTTCCAACACCCAGGACCCCCCTCTGTTTACATTGCACGCTGTCTGTTTCATAGTGGCACTCGCACGAGTTTTGTGGCCCCTTCAAACAACTCATCAACAAGGGTTATGGGTGTCAAACCCCACTGACTTTTATTGATGACAAAGGATTTTAAAAGGGTTTTGCTGGTTTATGATACTGAGCTCCACTTCCTCTTCTCAGACCAGAAATATCATATCTATTGGTCACAAAGCCATGCAGCAAATCCATTCCATTTAGATGAATGGGGCTGAGCTGCAACACCAAGCACAGCCACTATACACTATATACTAGCCACTATGTACTTTGTTGTGTTTGGTAGTGAAAGGGCCACAGCTATCAATATCATGCTCCTAGAAAACCTTTTAAGATCTTAAACACATATGAATTGTACAGAGGTATAATAGTACACCCACAGAGGTGTATGGGACAGACCTTTTTTTTCTGTCCGATTTAGTGGCTTTGTAAATTGAGGAAAAATCTCCATAATACAGTGACATATTATAGCATACTGATTGGATAGTGTCAGACAGTTCACATCCCTTGTCTGATCAGACCATCAGCTAGACAGCAGAGTGTTATTAGATAACTGGCATATCAGGCACCAAGTATGAGAGAAAAAAATTCCAACTATGCCAAAATCAGTGGATACAAAGATCTGATGATGGTGGAGGATATAAAAAATCCTCTTTAAGGCACGCTGTAGACTTTCAGTTTAAAGTTTACCCTCTTCATAAGCCTGCAGATTCTATTGACCCATCAGGTAACGGACTTTGTGTTATTATCCAGAACAAACTTCCTTGGACTATGTATAATGATCTGTGCCCATTTAGGATTCCAAATACTGTGGGTATTGTAGAAAGAGTCACAAAGCAAAAAAGTATACAGCTCACCAACAATGTCCAGATCAGAAATCCACACCTCTAAATTAAGGTGCATGAAACAAACAAGTAAAACCCCGGACCCAGGGGCCAGAAAGTAGTCAAGACATCCGAGTAAAATTGATTAGCACCAAAACAAAAAATTATAGTTAAAATAAAATATAACTTTTAATCTTCATATTAAAAAAAAGTATGTCCATCGGTCCAGTAATCCTGTAAAATGTTTTTCAGGATTACTGGACCGATGGATATACTTTTTTAATATGAAGATTAAAAGTTATATTTTATTTCAACTATAATTTTTTGTTTTGGTGCTGATCAATTTTACTTGGATGTATTGTAGAAAGGTTGGTAGAAGTTGGCTTGTTATTTGTGGTATGCCTGACATTACTATACATATGTATACTGTGAGTATGTGAGCCAGAGGGCGCTGTGGAGAGACCCAGGCCCAGCCCTGAAAAGGCCTTCAGCCACACCTTTGGGTGGGGGCGTGTAACTCCAGTAGTCTGGAGTATCCTGCAGGGAGCAGGAGATGGTGGACCCAGCTGGACAGATAGACAGTCTGTGCCAGAAGTGCTGGGGTCCACAGAGGACTGTTGCTGGAGCTGAGAAGTAGAGGCTAGTTAGGGGCTCAAGGAGTCAGTTAGTGCCCTAACTGTGGCCTAGATTTTGTTGTTTTGTTATGTTGCAGTTAAGCTGAATAAAGCCACTTTTATTTTACACTTGGACCGTCTGAAAGCTATCTTTCCGGCGCCCAGTACCACGAACCACCGCTGTCCGGACCAGGAGTCTGCCGCCATTTTGAGTCTAATTCCCCCAAGTTGTCACAATACGTATATAGTACATATATTATATGTTATATGTATGTACTTCTCTTAACAATGTGTTGATGACTTAATCTCTGCCTTGTTGAAAATCATACCACCTTGCATGTACTATAAAACACACAGATCTGCCAATGCCATAAGTTGAATACCACCTATTTGCCTGTGTGTCTCAGCATTGTTCTCTATAAATATTACGTCAGTAATAAAGTTAGACCTCAGTACACTCTGTGCATTTATTATCAATCAGTATACACGTTCTATGTGATATTGAGCTCCATTCAAGCAGGGGACACGGGACCTCTATTCTCATGATCATGAAAGTGAAAGCAGTGGGAACCCCAGCGATCAGACTCTTATAACCTAGTATTTGGACAAGTGATAGGTGTTGGTCTTGGGACAACACCATATACAGATAATCCCTAGTAAAACCCATATGACCGACCTTCCAAACAGAATAACCTTAGCTCTAGTGATATAAGCATAGCAGTTACTACTCGCCTATTAATTCATTTCAGCAAATAAAGAACGTAAATATTTTAGCAATTAACAAATATTGACTCAAAAAGTTAAACAGTTAAATATGGTCACAAATATAAAAGCATCTACAGGAAGCATGTATTTCCAAAAGATAAGGCTAGTTGACCATTTAAATTACATGCACAGAGTGACCCCTCTTTTGTTCGGCTCATTAGAATTAATACGACTTTGATCAATTGCAATTAGAATTCTGCCCTTAGCTCAGTAGTCGCAGTTCTGTTTGGAATTTTAATTCATGGCAATTAGTGAGAGAAATTGTTAATCTCAGCTCTTATGTGTCCTCCAGTATATTCTCAAGGGGCTGTCAGATCTATTGAGTCCTGGTCGAAGTGCCTTTAGACTGGCACAGATAACTTTTGCAGGAGTTTTGTCTGAAGTTTCAACATATTTGATGGTTGGAATACAATATTAATTAGGCTGCTAATGTTATAAATATTGCAGATGACAGTAGATTCACAGTGTTAGCATTGTAGGTTAAAGTATAACTAACAGAAATGTAATCTTATAGGAGTAATCGTTCACTAGTGAAATGACAAAACTTTGGTAATAGACCCTAGAAGATCTCCCTTGAACACACTATACGGTATTGAAATTGTTATCTTTTTAATATTACAGTCTTAGGTTATTTAGATGTTTTTGCTTTTGGTCACAAGACCATCAAACCCCAGTAGACACAGCAACAAAATAACATTCACCTAGAAATGTTCTAGAGACTATGGAGGACAACCAGTTTCTCTTGACAGAATCTAGGGCATGTCATAAAAAAGATTCAAGAGCATTAAAGCTTTAGAAATAATTCTTACTCTGTAAGAACAAAAATTAGAGAGTCGATCAAAAAAATCCAAGCCTTAAAATTTGGAACAGATATGACTGGTAAGATGGTTTAAAATGTTGTTAGCTAAATACAAAGCAAACTGTCCACCAATACTGAATTTACATACAGGAAAAATCTGATAAAAATGGAGAAAACGGTAAGTATAAAGATCTCATGCTGTGAGGGAGTGGGCAATAATGATATAGTCTGTCTGTTCCCATATACTTTATATGTGAGACTAATGCTGTGAGAGGGGGTAAGCAATCATGTTATAGTCTGTCTACCTCAGTATTTATATGAGACAGAAGCGTAAGTAAAAACTCATGGGTCCTGGTGCAAAAGCTGAATTTGGGACCCCTGTACAACTTATCTTTATGACCTTCAGCTACATCAGCTATCCATACATTTTAGCAGCATTTACATATTTACATTTCTCTGTATGGGCCAAGATCACCAGGAAGACTTGTTAACAACATGGCTGTGCACACAAACTTCCCATCATTCCAATCCCCTGTCAGTCTGAGAGAACACAGTAATCCTTCCCCTCATTCATGCCACAACTTCCCTGCACAGAATCTGTCTATTACTATATGTCCAATTGCTGCTTCAACTCCCATACTTACACTAGCTTTGTGAAAGTTATGCTGTATTAGGAGAAGGGGGGGGGGGGCAGAGACTATATATCTAACTGGTCTGAGCAAAAAGAACAGCTCTCTACCTATGCAAGTAGAGCCAGCCCACTAAGTACAGTTATAGAAACAAAAACATATATTATGTAAGGGAAAATGAAAACCAAAATCTGCAAGCTAGACACAATTCTGGCTGCACTAAAATACAGATCTACAGTATATCAGACTAAGGAGGTATTGACATTCTTTAACTAGTTAAGTGGTACTTTAGTTAATCTTTTTCATACTGCTCTTGCGAATAGGGAACAATACAGAGTAATAGGAAAATACTGGGATTTACAAATAATGTCCGTTTTGTAAATTATTCCCAAAACCAATATAGGTAGTTCAATTCATAACCTGTCTTTCACTGTGAAAATACAATAAACCCTCTCCAAAAACTCTCTATTTGAGAAGACTTCCCCCTATTCAGACCTAATTTTGCAGTCTGATTATCTTGTTTGAGAAGCCCTTCCCCAGAAGACCATTATTCAATGCAATTTTGGATTGTCATCTGGAACACATTTCACTGTACAAGATATTTAGTTCAGTTATTTACTGTACATGGGCATGATAGGGATAATCTGTAGAAAGGCACAATACTATGATTGCTTGCCATTTAGGCTGCCAGTCATAAATCCACGCCTACTCAACAGATGGATAAGAGGCCCTTACTGTGAGACAAATCAGAAATAACCTTTTAACTTTATTTCTAATATAGCAGGTACCGTCCATATTAAAGACATGAAAACAAAGTCTTTTTTTTACTAAATGACTTCTGTAACCTGATTCCATTAACAAGTCCCACAGGATTTTGGCCATACAAACTTGTAAAAAGATTAACAATTAGGTGGACGTAATTTTCTGTCCATTAACAGTAACCTTAACAATAGTGAGCCTTGCTACAAAGAAATGTGTTCTACAGGTACTTCAAGAGCTCGCTGGGCATCTGGCACACTATCATTTTCCTTTATGTTGCATAGATTTTGACTCTGGGTGTTTTATACTATAGATCTGACCTTACTTCACCTTCATTATTCTATACATTTTATTTATAGTGTACGTAGATTTGCATTGTTAACTATGCAGCGAGATATCTACTGTATCACTTCATAACTGAATAACTGCATCACTGTAATAGTGGCTACATATACAGCCCCAGAAACTACAGCTATAACTAAGAAAAGGCCAGATAGAGATTCTAAGAACCTGACACTAGGCAACAACTTTTTTATTTTTGGGAAGAACAGTTCTTCAAGCAATTAAAAGGATTGTCTAAGAGTAGTATTCATGGCCTATCCTTAGTAATATCATCGCTATCATATTGGTAGGGGCCTGCTATAGATCTACACAGTGTAAAAAACTGAGAGCAAGCAACACCATACACTGTGTAGTGACCGTACACAGTTAATGAGAGTTGAGTGGCTATACCCTGACACAGCCATTATACAGTATAAGGAGCTATCTGCTCCCTGCTCTGTACACAGTACCAATTCAGTGACTGCAGCAGCTGATCATCGGGATACTGGGTGTCAGATCCCACCCGGGTTACTGGGCTAGCCCTGCATCTAGACAGCAGTCCTGGGCAGTGGAGGGAGAAATTATGTACTGTGGGGGACAAGAAACTGGGGGCAACTGGAAGGGGACAATATATACTGAGAGAGACAAGAAACTGTGGAGGCAACTGGAGAGGCATAATATATACTGAGGGGGAGAGGGGGACAAGAAACTGGAGGGTCAACTGGAGGGGAACAATGTATTATGTGGGGGCAACTGGAGGGGGATAATATATACTGAGGGGGACAAGAAACCTTGGAGGCAACTGGAGAGGGACAATTTGTACGGAGAGGGACAAAAAAACTAGGGGCAGCTGGAGGGGGACAATATATTGTGGGGGCAACAAGAAGGGGAACAAGAAACTGAGGGAGCAAATGAAGGAAGACATTATACTGTGGGCACAACTGGAGGGAGACATTATAATGTCTGAGGTGCCACGTGGGAGTACAGGTTAATGTTTGAGGGGCCATTGGGGGGACAGGTTAATGTCTGAGGGCCACTGGGGGGACAGTTTAATATGTGATGGGCCATTATATTATATGGGACTAGCGCAGGGGCATTTGACTGTGTGATGGGCCATTGAGAGGCAGTTATATTGTATGGAGTCACTAAGGAGGCATTATACAATGTGGGATCCACTGAGGGGACATTCTAATTTGGGCAGGTCGGGTATGTCAAAGTGGTGGTAGTGGGGGCCCCACTTATAAAAGCTTTGAACTGGGCCCTCCAATGTGTTAAAACAGCCCTGCACCCCACTGACCTGAAATTTGTCTGACCCTTTAAGAATACCATCACATTGCAAGGAACTAGACTAAAACACCTCCATTCCATGTTTGATATTTGGTTTACTGTTGTACTAGTGTATTGTTATTTATTGTATTATGTGATAGGCATAGAAATGTGTCTGAGAGAGTGTATGAGGGAGCTGAATGTGTGTGCTAGAGTGAAAAGTAACTATGAGTTTGGTTATCATCTGGCAGCTGTTTCTGCAGGGTTGCAGAGTCAGTGACACTTAGGCATTAACGTATTGAGAAGGCGGGGAACGCAAAGCTCATGGAAAGAGCTGGTCCAAAGTCCAAGTCAGGAACACATGTTGAAGAGAGGAGAGAAAAAGGGGGGCATAAGTACCGGTTATAACATAAGTACCAGCTGTTGCCCACGGACTACGATTGTGTGCAAAGTAGAGAAAAGTAGAGAAAGCCTGTAAGTGTGAATGCAAGTGAAAGGAGGTGAAGTACCAGGCTGATTTCTGTATCATTTAGGTATATTGCACCAAGTTGAATTTTATTTGATTGTATCTCGTGGACGTGTGTAACTGTAAACCAAGCCCTTAGCACCACCCTCTGTCATGGTACAACGGGATGACTTTCTGTCTTGCTTATTTTTCTTCTATGTATACTTTCACATACTGTAATCTAACAATGCTGCTCAATAGAAACATTAAGGCTAAGTCCCCACGTTATGGAAAAGCAGCTTTTTTTGATGCAGATTTTGTTGCGTTTTTTTGAACCAAAGCCAACAATGGCTACAAAAGGAATGGGAACATAGGGGCCATAGCCTAAAAGCAGAATTAAGTTAAGTTGATGCAAAATCCTACGAAAAGTGAACCGCATTCAATGAATAAAACTGAAATCTATGATGTAGGAGCAGAAGATAGAAATATATGTCAATATGGACTATAAACTTGGTTATAGGATTATAGAAATATAACAACATAAATACCAAGATATAGAAACAGATGCATTTTATGTCTACTGTAACATTTTATGACTGCAGCTGGATCCTTATGTAAAACAACAGATGCATATTGATGTTGCAGTAATTTATGTAAAAACTTATTTATGGCATCTGTTACTATAATTATCCTGTATATTTCTATGCAGTTTATTTGCACAGACATGTATGGCAGCATGTAACTTTACCTATGGGACCATAAAACATGGGGAGGTTCAATTAGGTATAATTTCCTCACCTCCAAATGGTTCTTCTAACGGAGAATACCTCAGTCATAAAGCATGTTTAGGAAACTGATAGGGGAGACCAGGAGGCTGGGAGTAGTAGTACTTGTAATGAGTTTGGTGACTAGAAACTTGATCACATCATCCAGCTCTCCTTCTGGGCTGGTGAAGGGTACCTGATGGTGGGTGATAGTGATTCCCCAGGGTACATCCTAGTTGTTGCCAGTCTTCCTGAGCCTGATGGAGGTTGGAGTGCCCATGATGGTCATGCAGGAATGAGATTCATGAGACAAAGGGTTTGCAGAACAGTTTAAGTCACAGTCTTTACTTGAGGTAGAACAAGGTTAAACAGCATCCAGCACAGGCTCAGTTGGTAGATGGTACACCCTTCTTTCAGTCTGTGTCTCCCTTGTTAGGGCAGTCTTTACCTTAGATAGTGTGCAGCATTGTCACCACAAAGTTTCTACAGGTTCCCATTGCAGGGTGTAGATCATCAGGTTAGCCCTGTCTGTCCTGGGGTGCAGGCAGGGTTGTAGCTTTGAAGCACTTATAACACTTACCTTCAGATTCATATCTGGCACCCTTCTCTCTGTGTCACAGATTTAGTGGGGATTCTTCCAATCTCTTGACTGACACGGGACTGGCCTAGCTGGACTTTCTCCAGATCAGCTTGGTTTCTAGCTCAGTCTCTTTTCATACTCCATACTACCGCCTACTCCAAAGAGGAAGAGAAGACCTCAGGTTTCCTCCCCTTCCCAGAACTCTCTAAGTCAGGGTTATACCATCTGCCAGCACCCATTCTGCAGTGGTTCATCCTGTTAAATGTATAGTTACACAAATATATATACTCTACACTATATATAGATAATAGCGCAAACATGTTACTTAAGGCACAAATTAAACATAAAAACCTTTTGGAGCATGCCACAATCAATGAGATAAAATAAACCTTTGTGCCTCCCTGTAAATACAAAACAAAGGTACAAAGAAAGATGGAAGATCTGCAGCAATAGAGATGTTATGGAACACAGTTTCTGACTTGAGATTTCTCCTGACAGTTTTGTTACTCAGAGTCACCAGTGTTGTTGATGTAGATCCAGTGCAGATTACATTCCATAAAACAACAGCAGGATGGTACCTTGTGGGCATTGTACATAATGAGAGGCATCTCTTAATACAGCTGTCCCCTGTTGTTTTTGCTAATAACAAAAATTATCTCTTGAGGATTGCCGATTTCAAGTGTCCAGGTGTGTGAGTTTATGCAGATGGGTCTATATAAAATTCGCCTATTCCACTATGTGCTCAAGGATCCGTTCAGCCAAAAATGAGTGATGCATTCCATTAAAAGAAAGCAAATTGATAATAGTGCTGTTAGTGTTCCCGTAACATTTCCATATCGTCTGCAGCTAAAATGATAGGAAATATTGGACAAAAAAGAAAAATTGCCCTTCAGACCTTGTTAACGGGCATATAAAGGAACATTTACTCAGGATGGCTTTGTGGGATAAATCCATTCGTATGGCTATTGTACTCATGACAGCGATTTTCATCCTGCTGCACTCGAGAGATGTCTGCTTGAAGTTGATGGATTCTTGTTCGACATAAGAATGATACCCGTAGTTTCTCATGGACTCTCATTGCATATAAATGATATGTCCCCATTTGGCCACTACTGTGTAAATGGTAAAATGCATAGCTGTCTTAGAAAAATTGCAAAAAGTAAAAGCATTGCATTAGTATATTATTTGTTACACTTTGTTGGTATCAGTGAGGGGAGTCTCATCATATTAGTGTTTTATGTTTTGCACAAAAAAGCTCAAATGATATATAAATTTTGGTCCTGATTTAATATAATAAAATTGACGACAGATTTGATAATTAGATCAATTTAATTTTCACAAACGGGTTTTCCGAGTTAACAGTACTCACAGCCTATCTTTAGGACAGGCATTTGGGCGAGCATTGTGACCTCTTTATTGTTTACATTGCTTTGTATACCTGCACACTGTACATTTAGCTGCGGCAGTTCTGGGTAATGCAGAAGAGACACTACTAAATGTCAGGTGTATGGACTTACATAAACAATAAAGAGGCTGCAACGCAATGCCACAGCCCCTGCTAGCTTTTAGGCAGGGGTTCTGAGAGTCTATACTGTATATAAATGTTGCTTTCATAAGCAGTTGAGAAGTTCTTTCCAATATTGATGGCGTCAGATATTAGAACTGCGAGGGTCTGATACAAACCCCTGCAGATCAGCTGCTCCAGGACAACGTGGCTCCCAGTAATGTTTACATGCTGTACTGCTCACTCGCCATATGATTTGTAGCAGTGGCTTTAGGTACTGCAGCACTGCCCAATTGAAGTCTATGGAGCAGCACTGCAGTACCTAAAGCCACCACTACACTTTGTATGGCAAGTGAGCAGCTCTGCCAGGGAGCACCTGATCTGCGTCATTCCCAAGTGTCAGACTCTTGCAGATCTAATATTGATATTGATCAATATTAGAAAGTGGATAACTCTTCAAGAATATAACTAGTGTGCGCACAGGGAAAACTGTCTTTGTCAGATAACATACTATCTTTAAAGTTATTGTTATATTATGTAAATCTAAACTTAATAATCAATATTTTTTTTCTTTAGTGTATAGTCTGGGACTGGGATTCTAATGGAAAACATGACTTCATTGGAGAGTTCAGTTCAACGTTCAAAGAAATGAGAGGAGCAATGGAGGGAAGACAGGTATAAAAATATGTCACACACAAAAGTGGTTTATTTTAATAGGAAAGAGAAAGTAAAAACTTTGCAAAAGATCCACATGATCTACTAAGAATAGCTAATATGAACCATCATGTTAATGTATAGAAATCATTCGGTTCACCACATTGGACCAGAATAGAAATTTCTCCCAATTAGGACAAATTCTATCTCCTTTCCTGGATATTCTGGCCATATATACTTTACATGTGTCCTTATCTTTCCTCATGAGTCAATATACTGTAACCCAACATGAGCATTATGATCTTTGAAAGAAAGCACATTTTCACAATACTCTGTCAAGGGATGTCTATCCTATGTGTCTATATGTGGACAGTCTGTGTTTTTGTGCTTTGTTGCCTGTCAAGGTTTTTGCTAGTGTGTTGCAATATTGTATTGAGTTTGTTTTTTGTTAAAAACTAAAGTACTTTGCCACATTCAAGCAATTATAGGGGAGGACACATCTGTATTAGGATCCATTGCACACTAAAATAGTTGACAACATCTATGGTAAAGTGTAGTGCAAGATTTATTTTTCTGCTATCCTGAAAATGTGAATAATGTACAAGAAACAGAACTAATATGGCATATATAATATATTGTAGCACTGCAATAACACTCAAAAACTAATATATACAATATAGTGTAGTAGCTTGTGCCAATTCTGTCTCAATATTCACATGGCATTGTGAAGGTAGAGGGATCCTCTCTGGAGGCTAGAGCAACAGCTGCTAGAGATTTTCCCAGATACATGTTTGTCGTGTCTGTCTGCTACCTCAGTCAGAAAATCCATTACACAAGACCGATAATTGAGCTTTGGGGCAAAAGGGGAAATCAGCAGCTGTGGTGTGTGATGGAATAATGTAGGACAAAATGTCCTTTTTCAAAACTAATTGACTTTCAGCATGCCAGGTGTAGCAGGGGTATCCTCGAGCAGAGCACATAGCACATCTATATTAAAAATCATTGAAAGTCAAACCTAAAACATTATAGTGGGTGTCAGTAAGAAATCCCGACTTTATGGATTAATCAAGCCTGATGGAGTTTTCGCAGAAACAGCGCCACACTTGTTACAAGGTTGTGTTTCGTATTGCAGCACAGCCACATTCTAACGAATGGGTCATTTGCACTGCTCTTGGACAACCCCTTCAATTCATTATTTAGACCACTTTCTATGTGTATCAGTGATGTGCATTTTATATTATGTACTGTCAGTTTCTGTGTAAGTTCATGATATTTCCCTGCTATGTTTTGGTTTGCACATCATTTTGCAGTCTCCTGACATTGACCCTGTACTCTGATTATACATGGCGTTGCTGTGTATGCTTTCAGTGCTATTTTTGTTTGTATTCTGTATAATGCCAAACTCCGCTGAGCTTGACTTTGCTGAATGCCATCAGATCTGTTAACTGATGTGTTTATTGACCCATTCTCAGAATGCTGATTTTACACCTCAATGCCCCACTGCTGTTACCAATCCTGTTTGACAATATTACTAAAGAAACTGTATTTTTGAAAGCAAACAGTAGGACCCGAGTCAATACGAGATTTGTTCCATAGTTTTTAGATATACTATAACTTACTGTTACTAACTGTAATATAGACTTTTTTGTTACAATAAAGGGATCGTTCCCACTACAGTGTAGCAAGTAATTGGATTAGTATACTCCAAAGACATACTGATAGGGAATGTAGAATGTGAGCACTATATGGGACAGTGACTGTCAATGTCTGTAAAGCGCTGCGGAATATGATGGCGCTATGTAAGTAGCATAATAAATAATAAACAAAATAAGTATTTGCCATAATGTGGGGATCTAACTTCTGGGATCCTTACTGGTGCTGAGAATTAAGGGACCAAATTGGTAGAGGCATAACATGATGCTAATGTGTACCAGGTCCCTAAACTATAATGTATTGTTTATAGTATAGGTCTCATCATGTTGGAGAGTTATAGACCCCCTAAGTCTCCTGGACCTGAGTGGAAATGCACCATCTTTACCCCTTTAAGTTATACTTCTGCTATTGATGGTCCATGACTGGTAGGTGAAGGAACAAGATGCAACCTTCTGGTAGTTCTTGGCCGTTAGGTGAAGGAGCAGTATACATCCTTCTGGTAGTCCATGGCCAGAAGGTGAAAGAGTGAGACACATCCTTTGAGCGGTCAATGGCCTTTAGGTGAAGGAGCAAGATGCATCCTTCTGCTGGTCCATGGCTGATAGGTCAAGGAGCAGGATACATCATTCTGGTAGTCCATGGCCAAAAGGTGAAGGAGAAAGACAAAATCTTCTTTAGGCCCATGGCCAGTAGATGAAGAGTCAAAATGCATCCTTAAGGCTCTGTGGCCAGTAGGAGGAGAAGCTAGGTGCATCTTTTTGGCTTTCTTGTCAGTCAGTAAAGGAGCAAGACATAGCCTTTGGGTGGTCCATAGCATATAAGTGAGCAACCAAGACACATTATTCTTGCAGTCCATGGCTGGTAGGTGAATGAGCAAGTTGCATCATTCTGGAGATCCATGGCAGGTATGTGAAGGAGCAAGACACATCCTTATGACCAGAGGTGTAACTTGATGCTCCTAGGCCCCAATACAAAATCTGTACCAGGCTCCCCAATTGTAATATATCATTTTGAGCACTGGTCTCCTTATAGTAATGGAAAGAGAGACCTCATGGGCACCTAAGGCTCCTGATAGTACAGTCATGCGACTCACTGCCACCTATTGTGCAAATAACTATACTACAGTCCAATAATACTGATCATAATATTATGGCAATATATGATGAAAAATACCCCTTTAAGTTCGCAAGAGCACATCTAAAAGACCACAGTTGGGGGAGGTCATACAAGTTCTTTACATCCATTAGTATATAAACCTAAGGTCTGTGTATGATATATCATTTACACTGACAAGTCCTGCCTTCCAAGGTTCTATAGTCAACCGAAGTAACTTGCCATAACAAGACTGTTCTTACAATAGTCACCAAGCACTGTGACAGCTTGAGTAATGACTTTTTTTTCTCACTGTCTTTACTATAGGTACAGTGGGAGTGCATAAATCCAAAGTACAAAATGAAAAAGAAAAACTACAAGAATTCTGGTATTGTAATTCTCAACTTGTGTAAGGTAAGATGTTTGATAAGACATAGACCACATTATCTACTCTAAAGTCAATTTATTTAAACCAACTTTTTATACCGAATATCTTGGTAGCAGTGGATTTATAGGTCAGAATTATACTCTCATTAATCTTTCACATTACCTATAAATAAATATGTAACCCCTTACTGACCTGACCCAGAAAGCACTCACTTTAATTCCCACTACGGCTGTAATGTGGTAGGATTTGCAGGCCAGGTCTCTCAAGGCGTACAGTACATGCTATCAGTTCACTGCAGCTATCCTTGTAAATCCATTGGCACAAATGTTGTATATTTCCCTTTAAAGTGACACCACATATAAATTATTATACAAATGTTTCAGGCTGGGAAGATGACGCTTTGAGGGTTCCTTGATCGGGCATAACAAATAACCCATAGCAAAACCTACTCCTGGCTCTATTCTACCATGCTCACAAAAGTTTCGGATTACTTCAGTCTCCCTTAAACACAGGGATAATGCACAGTAATAGTATAGTACAAGGATAATGCACAGAGTGATGTCACAATACAGGAAAAAGGTACAAACTAATACCCCAATACAGGGATAACGCTAAAGGGTTAGTGTCACAGTACATGAATAATGCAGAAGCCATATCATATTACAGGAATAAGGTACAAAGTGATGTCACAGACACATGAATAATGCAGAAGCCATGTCATATTACAGGAATAAGGTACAAAGTGATGTCACAGTACATGAATAATACAGAAGCCGTGTCATATTACAGGAATAAGGTACAAAGTGATGTCATAATACAAGAACAATTTTGAACAGGGGTAATATACAGTGGGTACGGAAAGTATTCAAACCCCTTTAAATTTTTCACTCTTTGTTTCATTGCAGCCATTTGCTAAAAGCAAAAAAGTTCATTTTATTTCTCATTAATGTACACTCAGCACCCCAACTTGATAGAAAAAAAACAGAAATGTAGATATTTTTGCAAATTTATTAAAAAAGAAAAACTGAAATATCACATGGTCATAAGTATTCAGACCCTTTGCTCAGTATTGATAGAAGCCCCTTCCTTTTGAGCTAGTACAGCCATGAGTCTTCTTGGGAATGATGCAACAAGTTTTTCACATCTGGATTTGGGGATCCTCTGCCATTCTTCCTTGCAGATCCTCTCCAGTTCCGTCAGGTTGGATGGTGAACGTTGGTGGACATCCGTTTTCAGGTCTCTCCAGAGATGCTCAATTGGGTTGAGGTCAGGGCTCTGGCTGGGCCAGTCAATAATGGTCACAGAGTTGTTCCGAAGCCACTCCTTTGTTATTTAAGCTGTGTGCTTAGGGTCATTGTCTTGTTGGAAGGTGAATCTTCGGCCCAGTCTGAGGTCCAGAGCACTCAGGAAGAGGTTTTCTTCCAGGATATCTCTGTACTTAGTTGCATTCATCTTTCCTTCAATTGCAACCAGTCATCCTGTCCCTGCAGCTGAAAAACACTCCCATAGCATGATGCTGTCACCACCATGTTTCACTGTTGGGATTGTATTGAGCAGGAGATGAGAAGTGCCTGGTTTTCTCCACACATACTGCTTAGAATTAACGCCAAAAAGTTCAATCTTCATTTCATCAGACCAGAGAATCTTATTTCTCATAGTCTGGGAGTCCTTCATGTGTTTTTTGGCAAACTCTATGCGGGCTTTCATATGTCTTGCACTGAGGAGAGGCTTCCTTTGAGCCGCTCTGCCATAAAGCCCCGACTGGTGGAGGGCTGCAGTGATAGTTGACTTTGTGGAACTTTCTCCCATCTCCCTACTGCATCTCTCGAGCTCAGCCACAGTGATCTTTGGGTTCTTCTTTACCTCTCTCACCAAGGCTCTTCTCCCATGATTGCTCAGTTTGGCTGGACGGCCAGGTCTAGGAAGAGTTCTGGTCGTCCCCAATTTCTTCCATTTAAGGATTATGGAGGCCACTGTGCTCTTAGGAACCTTGAGTGCTGCAGAAATTCTTTTGCAACCTTAGCCACATCTGTGCCTTGCCACAATTCTGTCTCTGAGCTCCTTGGGCAGTTCCTTTGACCTCATTATTCTCATTTGCCCTGACATGCACTGTGAGCTGTGAGGTCTTATATAGACAGGTGTGTGCCTTTCCTAATCAAGTCCAATCAGTTTAATTAAACACAGCTGGACTCCAATGAAGGAGTAGAACCAACTCAAGGAGGATCAGAAGGAAATGGACAGCATGTGAGTGTTACAGCAAAGGGTCTGAATACTTATGACCATGTGATATTTCAGTTTTTCTTTTTTAATAAATTTGCAAAAATATCTACATTTCAGTTTTTTTCTGTCAAGATGGGGTGCTGAGTGTACATTAATGAGAACTAAAATGAACTTTTTTGCTTTTAGCAAATGGCTGCAATGAAACGAAGAGTGAAAACTTTAAAGGGGTCTGAATACTTTCCGTACCCACTGTATACAGTGATGCCACTGTACATGAAGAATGCAGAAGACATGGCATGCCCTAGGATTAGGGTACAAAGTAATTCTACAGTACAGGGATGGTGTTCTACGTGATATTGCAGTACTGTGATAATATAAGTGATGTCATAGTAGATGAATAATACAGAAGACATGTCATATTGTTTAAATAAGGCACACATGGATGTCACAGTACAGTACAATGATGACACATTGCAGACATACTGCATACAGTGATGTCATATTTACAGAATGTAAGTAATAAGACCAATACAGGGCCAATGCACACTTATCAGCGTGTCACAAACTGTCAGATGCTGGTGTAATAAAGGCGTAATATCAAAGTACAGGAAGAATGTCGAAATGTTACAGCACTGGAGTGAGGCAAATATGGTAGTAATGAAGCTCATTGGACTGTATTCAGTTTCACACATACATATATTTCACTAATTCCACCTTATAACTAAATGAAAATAAATGGGTCTTTACCATTAGCCTCCTTATAGAGACTTTGACTTTCCTGGAACAAATCCCCAGATCGCTATCCCAAGGCAGAGATATCATGTGAAAGCTGTGATCAGGAGAGGCAAGATTCTTCCACAATAGGTAACAGGAACAGCATCACACATTTGCAGAATACTCAGACAAGAAGAGTCCTAAAAAGGTTTTAAAGGGGTTTGTTGAGACTTTGATATTGATGGATAGATCATCACTATCAGATTGGTGAGGGTCGAACTTCAGTCCCATTCACTTAAATAGAACTGAGAAGTGGAGTGCTGTAGCAGTCTGGAAAGCCCTTTAGGTATCTTGAGTTGGCCAGCAATAGGCTGAGCATTATCACAGTTTTGGAGTATTTCAGCAGCAGCATAAAGGATGGGATATTATCCATGGCAAGTGGGTAGTTGGCTGGCATCCCTTTTATGAGCTACAGAAGAAATAAACAGGAGGGCTGCTGCCATAGAAGTAAAAAGTATTGATTTCAATGAGCGTATTGCTATGCTTTGTTTTTCTGCATCAGCACTGTGGGAAAATAAGCAGTGAAACTGTAGTAACATTGCAGTAGAATTCACGTGCTAAGAGTTCTTCATACTAGACAAGATAAATATAACATAGATATAGCTCTTGTAAGCTACAGCACATACTGAGTCACATTTATCAATACTGTCTTAAACTACGAATCCCATTTTTAGTTTTAGACATATTTATGAATCTGTCATACGGACCTTCATAAATATGGAGTGTTTCTAGAAGCTCCAAAATTCTGACTCAAATACCATCTGACTAAAAGTGTGGAGCTTCACCATAAGACAAGTATTTGGCACAAAATATGTAGTCAAATATTTGGCGCAAAACATGTAGATAAAATATGTAGACAAAATATGTAGACAAAAAAATTAACTTGCATGCTGTGAGGAACAAATATTTGGCAGACGCAACAAAAAACCTACAATTTTTGGAACAAAATAAGCAGATACAAATCATATCTCTTATTGAGTAGATATACATGTGGTGTAAGATGGGAATTTATGGCACATGAAGTAAATAGTCATAAATTCATAACTTTACACCATTTTAAACTCGGTGTACCATTTTAAATCTGCGCTATATTTGTTCTTTTTTGTTTCATGTGTTATAAAGTTAGAATCTTCTAAACCACACCCATTGCACATTTTTCAAGTGTCGAGCCTGTCGTATTTTTCTGTTCTTTCTGGTGCACACTGTTTATAAACATGTCGTAAAAGCTGTGCACCAAAAAATTTGGTGCAAATGTAGACAGAAAAGTGTCGGATTTCTACAGGTAAATATGACGCACTGTGTTCTAACTACAGTATATGTTGTAAATTACTTTAAGTATTATACTTTTAAAAAATGGTAATAGAAATCGCTTTTCTTTGTTACAATGCAATATTTTTGCCTTGCAGATTCATAAAATGCATTCGTTCTTAGACTATATCATGGGTGGATGTCAAATACAGTTTACAGTAAGTAACTTTTTTATCAAGTTTATTTTTCTATCCATTAATAAAACCGTTAAGAGATATGTGCTGGAATATATTTTTACAGTATACAGTCCCTCAAACATTAATATCAGCGTTAAAGGGGTACCATAATAGACATCTACTGTATGACATATTTACAGGACAATTTCTGTAATTTCCAATGAAGTGAATGGGAATTAAGGATACAGCGAAGAACAGTGATCTTAGCTGTTTCCATAAACCTGACCACAGTTGGCAGCATGGATTTGTTGATCAGCAGGACGCGTTGAGACGGTATGGGGTCTTGGTGGGGGAGAGATCTACAGATAAGTGTAGGTCCCAGAGATCCGAATCTATTACATATTTTTATGACATCCTGTCCTAAGAATCGTCAGTCTTAATGAATTTGCCCCACTGATTTCACAATACAGGGATAAGACAGACAAGGAAGGTCACGCTGTACAATGTGACATCACAGTATAGGAAAAACATAATAAAGGTTACATACGGGTACAGTATGATGCACATACGATGTCACAGTACAGAAATTAGGCTGCACAACACAAAAAGTAATTCAGTAGCAAAGGCATAATGCACAGCAGGGGCTCCATTGATTCCAGCACAGTTGGAATTTCTTTTTCTCTAGTCTCCACCATTCCTGAGAAACAAGCACAATTAGTTTTGGTGCTTGATGTGCTATTTAAGCTCTGTAATGTCAGAAGGTTCAGGCATGGGGCGTAATTCAGAATTTACACTCTTTGTCTGCTCCAGCCTGACACTGCCTTCCTCACAGTACAGAGCCTAAATAGCATATAAGGCACCAAAACTAACAGCATTGATTGCTCAGGAATGGTGGGTCTAAAGGTACTGTTGAACAGTACCTTTTAATTGATGTAAAGAGCTGGACTTGTTGGAGGTGGCGAAAGGTCCTCTTTAAATTAACAACATTTCTAAAAAAAACAATGTAAAAATAAAGTGTTCACTGTGTATTGCATAGTTTTCTGATGATAATGTTGATGACTCATGTTTGCACTATATATTTGTATTACTAGTGTCACTTTAAATGGTATTGCCAAGTCATCAGACCACTTCTTATTCTGGTACTGTCTCCATAGGAGGCAATACAATGAACCCCCCACAGACAGAACTCTATTGTGTCCTTTGTCTCTGCTCTGGGCAGTGTCTTTTCGTGCTTCCCAAGGTACAGCCTACGCATCCTACAACTTGATGTTTTACCATCATCAGGGCTGGTTTTAAACAAAGTGTGGCCCTGGGCAAAATTAAAAGTGGGGCCCCAAATTCTCACATATTAATCCAACAAAACAAACGCATTCAATTGGTACACACTGTGCAGAGTGCTGCTGAATTGATTTCTAGTATTAGGGTTTTCGCTAGGCTCTAATAAGACTTATATCTTTATTGAATAATAATGCTATACAAAAACGAAATGTAAATATTATGCCCATATTGTTATAGAACAAAGCACCTCATGCAGTAATGTTACCAATAATACCTTTAGACAAGGCCGGGTTTCCACCCGCATTTTTTAAGCGGATTCGGGGACGGAAACATGAACAGAGAATGAGCGCTAGTGTCAACATAGCCTAAATAATACCATCATACTGTTACTGCCACTGTACAAAAACCAATATTACCACAATACAGTGACAGATACCTCTTCTACACAGATGCTCTGTTGCCTAATAGCATATAATGCAAGATAGTGCCTCATATTTTGCCCAAAACATTAGTCGTGCTGTAGACAGTAGTAATATCCCACAGTAATAGTGCCAACTTTTGTACTCAATAGAATAATGGTGACCACACACTTTTATTATAATCAAATTTGATTATATAATTAAAATAATGATTTATTAATGCTTCCCATGGTATTAAAGCTCCCCTCTGTGACCCTACACAGTAATGATGCCCATAGTAATAATTCCCACCGTCACGTCCCTGCAGAGTAATAATGCCCCTCTCTGCCCACTGCACACTAACAATGCCCACCTTTGTGTCCTTTACAAAATAATAAAGGTGGGGGCAAAAAATGGATTATTACTGTTTTGGAGTAGAAAGGGGATATTATTATTATTGTTAATAACTCTCCCTTTTTGTAAACAGTACAACCCTCTTTGTGCCTCCACACAATAATAATTATCAACTTTGTGCCACCTAATAGGTAATAGTTTCTCCTCATAGAGTACAGCTTATCAGCTATAGTACTTTTTTTGTTATAGAGCCCCCTTATTAGTTCTAGTTCCCCCTTATTATAGTGCCCCCTTATTAATTCCCCCTTATTATGGTGTCCTTTGTTAGTTTCCCCTTTTTATACAACCCTTTATTAGTTCCCCCATATTATAGTACCTTCTTATTAGTTCCCCCTTACTATTGTGCCTTCTTATTAGTTCCCCCTTATTATAGTGCCACCTTATTAATTCTAGTCTCCCCTTTTTTCCTTATTATAGTTTCCCCTTCAGTTCTAGTGCCCCCGTATTATAGTGCCTCTTATTAGTTACAGTGCCCCTTTTCAGCTTTAATTCCCCTCTGTCCTCCAGAAAAATAAAAATCTTATACTCACCTTACCTGGTCCCATAATGTCTCTCGGGAGTTGAGTCCAGTTCAGGATTACAGTGGAACCAGTGTAGTTACTAGTCTGAGCATAGTGACTGGGAGTGTAACTTGGACTTTTCCCAAAAGCCACCAGAGCGAACAGCAGCGATAGCCTAGAGTAGCAAGGTCTGTGTAAGCCTGACTTATCCCCTGTGCAAACAGGAACGCTACTATGTGTCCATGGCCAGCAATTTTGGCACTGTCAAGACTGTTACCTGTATTCTGTGAACCTTCTGTGAGGCTGCTGTGAACTTTCAGAGATCTGCAGTGATGTCCTGCTATAAATGAAAACTACCTCAATTAAAGTGCCTGGTGAAACCATGACATGTGACTGTGTGACGTCAAGCAGGAGATTTGTAGCTTTCTATAAAAAAAAAAAAAAAAAAAATCAAGATTCTGACCAATATAAAGAATAAATGGAAAATGAAGTTGAAAGGGCTTAATATGGGAATATTACCATAACAAAAGTTTATTCAGAGCTCCACAATCGCCTGTTACTGCAGTTGCCTGGGTTTCTGCTGAGCTCCGTATCCTGGTGTATCCAGACAAAAACAGAAAAGCTTCAAGATGTTCATCCAACCAATCACTGGCTGAGGCGATCACTGCTCTGGCCAGTGGTTGACTGGATGGGCATCTTGGAGCATTTCCTGTGGACTGGAGCAACATGGAGTCATGAAGGGTTAAATAAAATTATATGTGAAGGCTCCTGTTAGTACTTATAATAATAATTTTGTTTATATAGCGCCAACATATTCAGCACTTTACAAATCAGAGGATTCATGAATAGACAGTACAGTAATACCTTGTACATTCGCGAGGTTAGGTTACAGAGCGGGTCGCGGATCGCGAGGAATCGCGAATGTTTGGTACAAGCGCTTAGAAGCGCTTACAATGCCGGTTTCTAAAGTTTAATCCCTAAATATCAATAAACTTTACCCTACAGTTCTGTACAGTATACTAAAGTATAAAGTATACTGTACAGTACTGTATATTAATACATTCATTCATTTTTCTTATACACTCACAGTAAAATGAAACCAGTTACTGGGTACGTAACGAACGGGACGCTACTTCCCAATAGCGAAGGTTTTTTTTTTTTTTTTTAATTGCGCAGATCTGTGAAAAAAACAGCAAAATCTATATATGTTAGGTTCCAATAAAAATATCGCGAATCTGTGAATTCTCAAATTCGGAAACGCGAGTGTACGAGGTATTACTGTATTTGATATTAGAATATAACATATCAAACAATAGGAGAGAGGGCCCTGCTCGCAAGAGCTTACAATCTATGAGGAAATAGGGGCACACAAGGGGTAAGAGGGCTTATTTGGTAAAAATCTGTAACAATTCACGAATTTGGCGAATTTATGTGTCATCCTTTAACTTTATGTTTTTATGGGGCTGTAAAACTCCTTTAAATAAAAAGAAGCCCTAAAAATGTCAACACAAAAAGAAATTGATGTTCATATATTAGGAGATACATTTTAGAAAAATGTTATTCTAGTTTTTTATCTACATGTAGAGCCCAAGTGCTCCTTCATGTCAGGTATAGGGATTGCAGATCTTTTCTGCACATGTATATTGCCAGCAGTGTGTAGCAGCTCTTGTATCACAGTACATAGTAGTACACCTCGCTCTGTCTCCTGTCTTCTCAACAAAATGCTCAGTAGTTTAGATCTAATATCCCTAAATGATGCTCCTTAACCCTTTCAACCCTGTGGAGTATGTTGCAGTAAACTTTTTCTTTCAATTACTACAGAAGTTGTTAAAAGGAAAAGAAACAGTAGTGCGATGTGTAGAGGAGCAACAGCTTTGTAGAATAGGGCGTTTGATGAGAAAAATAACTATGGTGATAAGTAAGGACATTGTTACTAATGTAAAGCGTTAATGAGGACTTCCTTGCTATCCCGCTGCTCCTCTATTGTTCCTATACAGTTTGTAGTCATCATAACTAGTAATGTATCTGTTTGGTTTCAGAAGTCTCCTCAAAGCTTTTATGTTAAAAGAATGTGATCAATATTAGTGATTCAGTCAGCATTCCACATCCTAGCCTGTAATGGATGTTTTTGTCCAAATGCAGGATGTCAAGCTGCGTACAGTACTTTAAACTAGAGAAACATGATTTTCCCCCTTTGAATTACAAAATGGAAGCAACCCCATTTACAAAGTATATAGCCATACCTCCTAAATGATTGTATAGTGGACATTTGCAAAGCCACAACAATCACATAGATATAGAACTTATAATAATGTGCACTAACTAAATAATAGTGCCATACAGTACTCATATACTAGTAGACATATTATAATTTAGTTTTAGAGCATCATTGATTAAATGGGGCAGTACATATGGAAAGGGTTTACATACTGTACATAATACAACAACTAGTACAATAAGCTTGCTTGGTGACCATTTGGTACAGTGGGAGAGAGGACCCTACTCGCAAGGGCTCACAATCTACAAGAGAAGGGGAAAGAGACATTAGGTGAGAGTATGAACTGTTCAGATGATAGTGTAGTGGCAGTAGGGTTACTGGAGGTTATAGGACATTCTGATGAGGTTATTAGCAATTGTTAATATTAAAGGGATTATGTGGGGAGCGAAAACTTTTCACAGTGAATTTCCTACACTGGATAAACATCCTTACTCTTTAAATGAGGGTCCCCCAGTGCTCCAATTATATTTGCAGGTCTCGTTCCTCTGCCTCCCGTCTTGACACACTAACTCACGGTCACATGACCAAACCCACTTACCCTATTTTTTAATTAACTGAATGCCAGCTATTATGTACATATATAATACAATATAATAATACATAGTTGTGTTAGCCAGGGTGTATCATCAGTTTTGTCAGTTAATGGACATATAGTAGTCAGTGGTGTGAGCTAGAGACCACATATATATATAGTATTAACCACAATGCATAAAAAATATTCAATGTGATTTCACTTATCAATATCATATCAGGGAGGAGGGGGGTCTGATTCTGGAGACCCCTGATGATCAACAATTTGAAGGGGCTGTGGTGCTTGTACAAGTGCTGCAGCCTCTTTATACTGCCCTCTATCTACATGGGAGTGGCAATGCAGGAATTGTAACTTTGTCCCAATCAGGTCAATGAGACCAAACTTCAATACCCAGGACAACTTCTACAGAGTACAGTGCTCTAAGTGTGAATCAACCTGCAACCCAATGTAAACACTGAAGAGACTGCAGTACTCACATGGGTACCATAACCCCTTCAGACAGTGGGATGGCGGGGGCGCCAGACTCAGCAATCTAAGATTTATGGGCCATACATTTTAAAACCAGATTTTATCCATTTTAACTGCATAAGACACATCCGTCAGCTGATCAACTATCTCAGCCTCGCTAGTTACAACTACCAACATTGTATATATTCAGAATTGACTACTGTATTTCCTGTTTTTAGTACATTCAGAAGCTTATAATTTATGAAATTCAGCAAATATCCACCCCTTTTAAATATATATATATAATAACTTTAATATCTTCCATATATTTCTAGGTAGCAATTGATTTCACAGCATCAAATGGTGACCCAAGGAACAGTTGCTCCCTGCACTATATCCATCCTTACCAGCCCAATGAATATCTCAAAGCACTGGTGGCTGTTGGGGAGATTTGCCAAGACTATGACAGGTAACATATGATTTGTAGCATTGGCCTTCTCAGGGGATCTTACTATGTCTCCCTCTGTAATTGTTTACAATGTTCTAATAACTGGTTTGCCTGTAACGTTATCATTATTTTCAAGAATCTTGATGCACAAGATGTTTATCCAGATAGCGGCACACATACAGGTATTCCCCAAAGTTTGGCTTGAGTTGCCTTTTATAGTAGATAATAAGCGTGCTTCAAAGTAGAGTGTGTAACACTGAAGATGGCAGAATCCACCTTGTAACATGCTGAGCACTTGCTTTTTGACCTTGGTACAATACAATTATAGTCTAGCTTTTGATTATTTTCAATCAATTGCTAGAGAATGAAGCCTTAATAATGTCTAGCATAGACAGGACATGGACATTTATTTGATAAAATTGTATATTTGCAGTTCTACAGCAACAAATACTATTGACCTACAGTTTAGAAAGTGACTTAGTATAGGAAATCTTTAAGTGTCTTTATAATAGACAATACAAATATTTCAGAAATAGGATCTTTTAAGGCAACTTTTCTTCCGTTAACTATTGGATTCTCATGACGCTTTGTGAGTCCAAATATTGACTGCTGTGAAAATATTCTGAAATGGAGCTCAGAACAACATTATCATACTTGTATTACTGGAAAATTATGATCAATCTTTAGCAAATAAAACAAGTCAATAGGAACAGCTTAAAGGGAATGTGTCACCAGAAAGTCACCTATTTTTTTAAATCAAACATATTTTTAACATATTTTTGGTGAGGTTTTTAAAAGTTTTCCATGTTATTATCTATATCTAAAAAAAAAAAAAATCCTGCAGTTTGAAAAATGGCCACTAAGCCAAATAATATGCAGAGACTTCCTGTTTTCTATTGGAGATTTCTTTACAGCAGTTATCTCACTTATCAGCACACTGTTGATTACAGCTATCATGTACATGTAGATAAGACACAATCTACCAGTCACAATACATAATTTCATTGATTATCTACTCCCCCGCTCTACATAATGACCTCAGGACAGGTCACAGATCATGCCTAGAAAACTCTCGGTGATCTTCATTTTAATTGCTACTAACTGCCCTTCTCCTTAACATTACTTTCTAAGGCTCCTTCAGCATAAGTGGTCGGTCCTCTTAGGAGTGATTATTGTGGCTACTAACCATGATTGATATGCTTAAAAAAAAAAACTAATGGCCCAAAACTCTGGCCCAAAAATGAGCTCCTGTTGCCCGCTATCCTTGGCATCCATAAAAAGTCTGCAATGATGACAAGCCTACTCTACAGTATTATTGTGTACAGTCATGGCCAAAAGTTTTGAGAATGATACAAATATTAATTTTTACAAAGTCTACTGCTTCAGTTTTTCTAATGGCAATTTGCATATACTCCAGAATGTTATAAAGAGTGATCAGCTTAACAGCAATTACTTGCAAAGTCAATATTTGCCTAGAAAATGAACTTTATCCCCCAAAACACATTTCAACATCATTGCAGCCCTGCCTTAAAAGGACCACCTAACATCATTTCAGTGATTGCTCCATTAACACAGGTGTGGGTGTTGATGAGGACAGGGCTGGAGATCAATCTGTCATGATTAAGTAAGAATGACACCACTGGACACTTTAAAAGGAGGCTGGTGCTTTCCATCATTGTTTCTCTTCTGTTAACCATGGTTATCTCTAAAGAAACACGTGCAGTCATCATTACACTGCACAAAAATGGCCTAAATGGGAAGAGTATTGCAGCTAGAAAGATTGCACCTCAGTCAACAATCTATCGCATCATCAAGAACTTCAAGGAGAGAGGTTCCATTGGTGCCAAAAAGGCTCCAGGGCGCCCAAGAAAGACCAGCAAGCGGCAGGACCGTCTCTTAAAAGTGTTTCAGCTGCGGGATCGGGCTACCAGCAGTGCAGAGCTTGCTGAGGAATGGCAGCAGGCAGGTGTGAGTGCATCTGCACGCACTGTGAGGCGGAGACTCTTGGAGCAAGGCCTGGTCTCAAGGAGGGCAGCAAAGAAGCCACTTCTCTCCAGAAAAAACATCAGGGACAGACTGATATTCTGCAAAAGGTACAGGGAGTGGACTGCTGAGGACTGGGGTAAAGTCATTTTCTCTGATGAATCCCCTTTTCGATTGTTTGGAACATCTGGAAAACAGCTTATTCGGAGAAGAAGAGGTGAGCGCTACCACCAGTCTTGTCTCATGCCAACTGTAAAGCATCCTGAAACCAGTCATGTGTGGGGTTGCTTCTCAGCCAAGGGAATCGGCTCTCTCACAGTCTTGCCTAAAAACACAGCCATGAATAAAGAATGGTACCAGAATGTCCTCCAAGAGCAACTTCTCCCAACCGTCCAAGAGCAGTTTGGCGCTCAACAATGCCTTTTCCAGCATGATGGAGCACCTTGCCATAAAGCAAAGGTGATAACTAAATGGCTCAGGGAACAAAACATAGAGATTTTGGGTCCATGGCCTGGAAACTCCCCAGATCTTAATCCCATTGAGAACTTGTGGTCAATCATCAAGAGACGGGTGGACAAACAAAAACCAACAAATTCAGACAAAATTAAAGCATTGATTCTGCAAGAATGGACTGCTATCAGTCAGGATTTGGTCCAGAAGTTGATTGAGAGCATGCCAGGGAGAATTGCAGAGGTCCTGAAGAAGAAGGGTCAACACTGCAAATATTGACTTGCTGCATTAACTCATTCTAACTGTCAATATAAGCAACTGTTACTCATAATATGAATGCAATTATATTTCTGTATGTGATAAAAACATCTGACAAACACACATAAAAACCAGAGGGCAGCAGATCATGTGAAAATATAATATTTGTGTCATTCTCAAAACTTTTGGCCATGACTGTATAGCTGCCACCAATGCTTTTCTAAAATAGAACTGGTTACTATGGGTATCACCAAAAAACATGGAGATCCAATGATGTCACCTTTAAGTGGTGGCCCTTGTTGCTAGTCAACAGTGTAAATCTTGTAAGCCACAGCCTGGCAATTACTTAGTGGTTGGAAAATGAATCTAATGAAGAGTTAGAAGGACTCACAATTAAAGGGATATTCCAGTTAGAACAAGTTTCCCGCTATACAAAAATACCCACCCCTACCGATCTCGAGAACCAGGGTCCCAGAGGTAAGACACCCACCAATTAGCAAGTTAATAATAAAAGGATAGGATGTAACTTGTTCTAAATGGAATACCCATTTAACTATTTATGCTTAACCTTTTAACATACAGGCCTGATTGTCACTTAATGACTAGTCAAGTTTGCCAATTTATGGATCTTCACATAAGATCCATAAGATTTTTCCATTGATGTAATTGAATAAGTGCTTGTTTTCATGAGATGAGTTGTATTTTTCAATTGCACTATTTTGGGTTACATAAGTAATGTATTCATGGACTTTTATTACTTTTTTTTAGCAAGGAATGCAAAAAATAGCCATTCCACCTTTTTTTTTACAATATTAGATATTCATAGCTTTTTCATGTTTAGTGGTTTTGCTCATTTTTCTCTCATTTCAAGAACCATACTTTTTTTGATGACATAATTAAATGGAAGTTTGTTTTTTGCAGGATGATTTATAGTTAAATGGGTACATATAGGTATAATTGGCTATTTATGAGATGTTGTGTGCTGATTCTGATTCTTGCTGTCAAAAGTCCAATAAACTTGTAGAAGGCTGTAGTCTAAACCCTCCTCTCTGGTTTCCTGAAGACCCTTGTTTAGAAATTACTTAAAATGAATTTACCACCACTTTTTTTTTTAATCATTGAGTCCAGATGTAATATATCACTTTTATAATCTGTTTTTCTTTTCAGATAGTACACTTTCTTATTCTCTTTTCTGTACATTATTATGAGGACTGCCATCTTGTCTGAGCTTCTCTTCTGCTCTTTCAAAGGGATTTTATCATTGGGAAACCCATGTTTCACTAACACCACGTAGGAATAGCCTTTAGAAGGACTATTCTTCTACTACCTTTATTTTTCTGCTACACGCTGCTGTTTCTGAGAATTTTCGTTTTTCTTCTTTATGCAAATGAGTCTTCAGAAAGCACAGGGGGCATTCCCCCTGTTTTCAAAAAAGAACAGGGGGCGTCCCCTGTGCTCAAAGAAGACGCTCTTCCAAAGATCCAGCACCACCTCTCTCTTCTTCTACTGACACCTCTCCGCCGCGTCATCAGCCGCTGAGTCTCTGTTCAGGATTCAAATCCCGCACATGCGCAATCGGCTCTGTCCAACGTAAAATGGCTGATGACGCGGCAGAGAGGTATCAGCAGAAGAAGAGCGAGGCGGCGCTGGATCTTAGGAAGACCGTCTTCTTTGAGCACAGGGAACACCCCCTGTGCTTTCTGAAGACTCATTTGCTGAAATGGCGGCGCGTAGAAGAAAAATAAAGGTAGGAGAACAATAGTCTTTCTAATGGCTATTCCGACATGGTGTTAGTGAAAAATGGGTTTCCTAATGATAGAATCCCTTTAACAATAGTTAGTGATATGCTTTGCGATAGACTGGAGCTGACATTGCGGTCTACTGCAATGAAAATTCTTACACTATTCGTAAATGTTATTCTATTATTAAAGCTTTGTGGCCCGGGTTAACAATTGCAGAAAATAGTACTTTTTAAAAAAAAAAATAGTTATATGGAAAATCAAAAATAAAAATATTTTCCACATTACTTGGTTTAAAATATAGCCATTTTTGGTGAAACATTCCCTTTAAGATCTATAAATTACCATGTAAAATATAGTTTATACCAGTTTACATTAGACATACAGTACAGACCAAAAGTTTGGGCACACCTTCTCATTCCAAGAGTTTTCTGTATTTTCATGACTATAAAAATTGTAGATTCACACTGAAGGCATCAAAACTATGAATTAACACATGTGGAATTATATACTTAACAAAAAAGTGTGAAACAACTGAAAATATGTCTTATATTCTAGGTTCTTCAAAGTAGCCACCTTTTGCTTGGATTACTGCTTTGCACACTCTTGGCATTCTCTTGATGAGCTTCAAGAGGTAGTCACCTGAAATGGTCTTCCAACAGTCTTGAAGGAGTTCCCAGAGATGCTTAGCACTTGTTGGCCCTTTTGCCTTCACTCTGCGGTCCAGCTCACCCCAAACCATCTCGATTGGGTTCAGGTCTGGTGACTGTGGAGGCCAGGTCATCTGGCGTAGCACCCCATCACTCTCCTTCTTGGTCAAATAGCCCTTACACAGTCTGGACGTGTGTTTGGGGTCATTGTCCTGTTGAAAAATAAATGATGGTCCAACTAAACGCAAGCCGGATGGAATAGCATGCCGCTGCAAGATGCTGTGGTAACCATGCTGGTTCAGCATTCCTTCAATTTTGAATAAATCTCCAACAGTGTCACCAGCAAAGCACCATCACACCTCCTCCTCCATGCTTCACGGTGGGAACCAGGCATGTAGAGTCCATTCGTTCACCTTTTCTGCGTCGCACAAAGACACGGTGGTTGGAACCAAAGATCTCAAATTTAGACTCATCAGACCAAAGCACAGATTTCCACAGGTCTAATGTCCATTCCTTGTGTTCTTTAGCCCAAACAAGTCTCTTGTGCTTGTTGCCTGTCCTTAGCAGTGGTTTCCTAGCAGCTATTTTACCATGAAGGCCTGCTGCACACAGTCTCCTCTTAACAGTTGTTGTAGAGATGTGTCTGCTGCTAGAACTCTGTGTGGCATTGACCTGGTCTCTAATCTGAGCTGCTGTTAACCTGCAATTTCTGAGGCTGGTGACTCGGATGAACTTATCCTCCGCAGCAGAGGTGACTCTTGGTCTTCCTTTCCTGGGGCGGTCCTCATGTAAGCCAGTTTCTTTGTAGCGCTTGATGGTTTTGGCCATTGCACTTGGGGACACTTTCAAAGTTTTCCCAATTTTTCGGACTGACTGACCTTCATTTCTTAAAGTAATGCTGGCCACTCTTTTTTCTTTACTTAGCTGCTTTTTCTTGCCATAATACAAATTCTAACACTCCATTCAGTAGGACTATCAGCTGTGTATCCACCTGACTTCTGAACAACACAACTGATGGTCCCAACCCCATTTATAAGGCAAGAAATCCCACTTATTAAACCTGACAGGGCACACCTGTGAAGTGAAAACCATTTCAGGTGACTACCTCTTGAAGCTCATCAAGAGAATGCCAAGAGTGTGCAAAGCAGTAATCCAAGCAAAAGGTGGCTACTTTGAAGAACCTAGAATATAAGACATATTTTCAGTTGTTTCACACTTTTTTGTTAAGTATATAATTCCACATGTGTTAATTCATAGTTTTGATGCCTTCAGTGTGAATCTACAATTTTTATAGTCATGAAAATACAGAAAACTCTTGGAATGAGAAGGTGTGCCCAAACTTTTGGTCTGTACTGTATATAATAAAGATATGTAGTAGTAACAACAAATATATTTTCATGACAAGGCAAAGAGAAATTGGACAACATTCAGAATATACACACAGGCTGCATAAAGCAATGATTTATTCAACAAAACCAGTGCGAGGCAGTAGCAGGAAAGACTCACACAGAGGAACCACAAACCTTTCTAGTAGGGTCAAATACAAGAAAAAGATTAACAGAAGAGCTGAATAACATTAGAACACAAGAGAGAGTCCCATTCAAATTATTAAGAAACAGGATGCTAGTAAGCATACCCATAAATAGGATGGCACAAGATAGACTCTAATTTACTTTACATTAGGGATTGTGATTTCTTTATACCAATACATGTTGAAAAGGGTAAAGCATATAGCAAATGTGTCTGCTATAAAGGGCAAAACACATAGCAAATGTATCTTTTATAAAGGGTAAAGCACATAGCAAATACTAAGAAATACAAAGAACACCGGTCTATCAAAAAATCACAGCACTCAACTGAAGGAATACAAAATGCAGAAAACCACACCACCTGCTATATCGAACATTGCCTGGTACCACATTCTGAAAAGTGCAATAAAAAATAGAAGAGTTTACAGAAATAAATTAAGTGATATTTCTTTGCATTCCAGTAAGATCATCTTATCTTACCTTAGGAATCCACATAATGCCACTCCATATAGGAGAACATATCAGTAGTAGTAGGAATTTTTAATTTTCATGTAGATACATAGATTTAACTAAGAAAACCTCTTGATGTAGAGAGGGGAGAAATTGTTTCAGTCCAGCGTGGACTACATTACCTACTGTACAAGGCCAACAAAATGCTATTAGTTTTAATACTGACAGCATCGGTGCCTTCTCGCAGTGTCATATAAGGCTAAGACACCACATAGCAAAACACAGTAGAATGGGCTGTGGAATCCATTGGAAGATCAAGCAGGACGGTTCTTTTTTCAGCGTTCTGAAAAAAAGAAGCGTCTGCTACTGCCTCTCATTGAAAACAATGGAAGTCAGATTCTGGTCGAAGTTTAGGCCAGAGCTACACTACTTTTACACCACATGGGGTCCCGGCCTTAAAGGGGTTATCAAGTTTCTAACATTGATGGCCTATCCTTAGGCTAGGCCATCAATATTATATCTGTGGGGGTCACAGCTCACTTGCTGTACAAACTGTAGCAGTGAGTGTGGGTCTTGCAGCGCTGTCCCATTCGAATCTGTGGGGCAGCACTGCAGTACCTACACTCATTGCTTCAATTCCCAATATCAAGTAAAGCGCTGTCTGGGTATACAATACAGTACATGCATTCCCACACATATTCACACATAACTACACATGCATTCCAACATATTTACATGCATATCCACAAATATATCTGCATACCTACAAATATGCATACATAACCACACATACACAGACATATCCACAAACATCCAGTACATGCATACCCACACACATATACACACAAACACAACCTAACATATGTTCATACATGTACATATATACAGCATATACTGTGTGTTAACTATACAAATGTAGCACACAAATACACTTACAAAGTGCTGAGAGTCTCACCATGGCTGCAGGCACTGTCCCCACACTCACTGTCTGAAGGTTCCCGTTTGAGGAGGATCTGAGGTAGGGGTTGGGGGGGGGGGTCTATTAAGGTAGCACAGTGATTGTAATAAAGGTAGCAGCACAACACACACTACATCTAAAGTAACCACTTTCAGAAACAGCCATCTGCCACCCGTTCTTAGATGTTGCAGGGTGCTGCCACTATTCCGGGCTCCATAGCAACTATAAGATCTTTCTTCACACAATGCCACTGTTAGGGGGCTTCTTTGTGAACAGGGGCCCTGGGCAATTTCCCAGTTAATTTTTCCCTCAACACCAGCCCTGGTATGTGGTTATGTTTAATATTTCATTCTGCTCGATAAGACCAGTAATCACTACTACTGGATAAATTACCTTTCCATTTTTTTCTGAGGATTTTTACAGTTTTTTTTATGCTTAATTCTAAACCTGTGTTTTTCAGTCTTTGGCAGAGACTGGCTTGTCTGCCTATCTCTTATGAATGGACAGGCCAAGCCTGCCAGAGTTCTGCCTGATAGGACATCTAGATTGGGGTTTTCAATGTGACACTTCCTCTTTAAAACAACATTTAAAAATATACAGTGCCTTGCGAAAGTATTTGGGCCCCTTGAACCTTTTGCCACATTTCAGGCTTCAAACATAAAGATATAAAATTTTAATTTTTTGGTGAAGAATCAACAACAAGTGGGACACAATTGTGAAGTGGAATGTAATTTATTGGTTATTTTAAACTTTTGCAAAAAATAAAAAACTGAAAAGTGGGGCGTGCAATATTATTCGGCCCCTTTTCTTTCAGTGCAGCAAACTCACTCCAGAAGTTCAGTGAGGATCTCTGAATGATCCAATGTTGTCCTAAATGACTGATGATGATAAATATAATCCACCTGTGTGCAATCAAGTCTCTGTATAAATGCACCTGCTCTGTGATAGTCTCAGGGTTCTGTTTAAAGCGCAGAGAGCATCATGAAGACCAAGGAACACACCAGGCAGGTCCGTGATACTGTTGTGGAGAAGTTTAAAGCCGGATTTGAATACAAAAAGATTTCCCAAACTTTAAACATCCCAAGGAGCACTGTGCAAGCAATCATATTGAAATGGAAGGCGTATCAGACCACTGCAAATCTACCAAGACCCGGCTGTCCCTCTAAACTTTCATCTCAAACAAGGATAAGACTGATCAGAGATGCAGCCAAGAGGCCCATGATCACTTTGGATGAACTGCAGAGATCTACAGCTGAGGTCGGAGAGTCTGTCCATAGGACAACAATCAGTGGTACACTGCACAAATCTGGCCTTTATGGAAGAGTGGCAAGAAGAAAGCCATTTCTCAAAGATATCCATAAAAAGTCTTGTTTAAAGTTTGCCACAAGCCACCTGGGAGATACACCAAACATGTGGAAGAAGGTGCTCTGGTCAGATGAAACCAAAATCGAACTTTTTGGCCACAATGCAAAACGATATGTTTAGCGTAAAAGCAACACAGCTCATCACCCTGAACACACCATCCCCACTGTCAAACATGGTGGTGGCAGCATCATGGTTTGGGCCTGCTTTTCTTCAGCAGGGATAGGGAAGATGGTTAAAATTGATGGGAAGATGGATGGAGCCAAATACAGGACCATTCTGGAAGAAAACCTGTTGGAGTCTGCAAAAGACCTGAGACTGGGACGGAGATTTATCTTCCAACAAGACAATGATCCCAAACATAAAGCAAAATCTACAATGGAATGATTCACAAATAAACGTATCCAGGTGTTAGAATGGCCAAGTCAAAGTCCAGACCTGAATCCAATCGAGAATCTGTGGAAAGAGCTGAAAACTGCTGTTCACAAACGCTCTCCATCCAACCTCACTGAGCTCGAGCTGTTTTCCAAGGAAGAATGGGCAAGAATTTCAGTCTCTCGATGTGCAAAACTGATACAGACATAACCCAAGCGACTTGCAACTGTAATCGCAGCAAAAGGTGGCGCTACAAAGTATTAACTTAAGGGGGCCTAATAATTTGGCACGCCCCACTTTTCAGTTTTTTATTTTTTACTAAAGTTTAAAATATCCAATAAATTTCGTTCCACTTCACGATTGTGTCCCACTTGTTGTTGAATCTTCACCAAAAAATTAAAATTTTATATCCTTATGTTTGAAGCCTGAAATGTGGCAAAAGGTTGACAAGTTCAAGGGGGCCGAATACTTTCGCAAGGCACTGTATGTACTGAAAATGCTACTCATTAACATAAAGCAATATTTATATGCATAAACAATCATCATACATATCTATGTCTACTAAAAAAAAAAAAAAATCATGCCTTATTTTGACACATAACAGCTATCATTTATATTTACCTTTCTTTTATTTAGGCTACTTATATATAATGACATGTATTCAAATGCAATTTTTCATAACCCATCCAGTTACCCAGCTGCAGAACTGACTGCACATATTCTTACAAACAGACAATATTTCTCCTTGATTTCTCTCATTTTCCCGGTATCTGTCATACTTTGGCCTTCTGCCATAGGATCATATTAACAGACCCGCGCAGGAGGTATTGATTAAGCAGAATTACTTCCTCTTGCTTCAGGGTGCGTCAAGGGCAATGCATAAAATCCTCAATTTCAGTGATATTTGGTTCATATTCCGTGTCAGCCTGAAAAGATTGATCTTGTACTTCAAAGGTCTGCCACTGATTGGCTTGAAAGAGCCTGGCAGTAACAATCAGAACAAAAGTGGAATAATTCAATTTGCAGAAATAGTAATATTGGTTTCTGTACCATGCTTACAAGGCCACATAATAAGGGCTGAGTGACAGCTTTTTCACTGTAGAAAACCATGATTGTGATCTGCCTAGGTAGCAAACCACCCGCAGACATCACACCTGCTTATTCCTACACTATGGTAAATCAGAGATGACATGTGGTATTGAGAGGCACCGGCTGCTGGAGGATTTTCAGAAGTAGATATGTCTATCAAAATAATTTGTCAAGCTGTTATAAGACAGTTCACATCTCTTTAGACAAATCTTCCAAATCATTCTTTCAGCTAAAAATAGGCAAGAAACTGTGCTGTAATACTGTATCTATAGTTCATTACAATATGGGGCTACAGCTGAGCTAAAGAGCTAAGGTGGCGATTACCGAAGATGCAAAACCTGGCTGATCCATGCGAAAACGCAGGATTTCATTGGGGATGAAATGTCTCCTTGGGATGCAATTTAATTCTAAAATAGATCCCTATGTGTCTCAAAGATTTTGTCTAATCCAGTTTATCTTCTCTCTGTTTATACCTGCAAAAGACTACTGTGAGGCTATTCTGGGTATTGTATCTGTTATCTTTTCTTTTAGTTGAACAAAGGCAACAATGAGGGAAATATTTATTTTCATCCATCAATACAAGTTGTAATAGGTACATAGTGCTGCAGGATTGCATGGCCACTCCATCTAAATAAAGGAATGACCATGTTCAGTGTATAATGTTGTATTATGTTAGCCATAGAAAGTAGTGGAAGAGTGAAGAAATCAGGTGATAACTTTTAGAGGCTATCTGAGTATATTTGATAGTAAGCTTTTGAGAGTGCTAGCTCTTCTTCTTCTTCTTACACCATGTCTGAAGAAGAGAGCTAGCATTCTCGAAAGCTTACTATCAAATATACTCAGTTAGCCTCTAAAAGGTATCACCTGATTTCTTCACTCTTCCACATGTTCAGTGTATGGCATGCTCATGTTAAGTCTTCCAGACTGGGAGATGCTCATCACCCTAAGAAAAGTGAGTCCCAAGTAGACAAGTAGAAAAGCCCCACACTGTATGATGTCCAGTGCTGATACAGTCATATGGACAAGGATTCAGACCCACATTTACCCTGGAGACTCCAACTGAGGGCAATTTATTAAGACTAGTGTTTTCTATTATAGTATTAATCCCTATCCTATAGGTGCTAGACATCTTCCACGAGTCGGGAGATCACCTGAACTCAAGTGCAGCTAAACTCAAATTTACGCCTGTCAAGGACTAGCGTAGATTTCTGGAATAACTGACACCAGTTTTCTGACATTAGTTATAGCAAATCACCAAGATGTCACCAAGATGTCCCCAACCTGGCCTGCCTAGATTCCTGCCCTGCTCCTCACACTATATTAAAAAGTGGTGAGTGGTATGCGGAAAATAAGATCTGCCATAGTGCGTTTAAAATTAACCATATTGAAGCACAGTTTTAGACATTCATGGCGCAATATGCAACAGCATACAGGTGTATGGCCACAATCAATGAAACCTTAAGGTCCTTACAATTCTAATCGATACATCAGTGACAGATAGAAATTAAACAATTTACAAAATATAATCTGTACACATATAAAACATCCAAGAAATACAATTCTATATCTATATATATACATATTTGGATTTGTTTATATATATATATATATATAAACAAATCCAGAAAATCACTTTGTCTGATTTTTTTTTAAGAATTTATTTGCAAATTTAGGTGGAAAATAAGTATTTGGCCAATAAAAAAAAGTCCATCTCAATACTTTGTTATATATCCTTTGTTGGCAATGACAGAGGTCAAACGTTTTCTGTAAGTCTTCACAAGGTTGGCACACACTGTTGCTGGTATGTTGGCCCATTCCTCCATGCAGATCTCCTCTAGAGCAGTGATGTTTTGGGGCTGTCGCTGAGCAACACGGACTTTCAACTCCCTCCAAAGGTTTTCTATGGGGTTGAGATCTGAGACTGGCTAGGCCACTCCAGGACCTTGAAATGCTTCTTACGAAGCCACTCCTTCGTTGCCCTGGTGGTGTGCTTGGGATCATTGTCATGCTGAAAGACCCAGCCACGTTTCATCTTCAATGCCCTTGCTGGAGGTTTGCACTCAAAATCTCACGATACATGGCCCCATTCATTCTTTCATGTACATGGATCAGTCGTCCTGGTCCCTTTGCAGAGAAACAGCCCCAAAGCATGATGTTGCCACCCCCATGCTTCACAGTAGGTATGGTGTTCTTTGGATGCAACTTAGCATTCACTCTCCTCCAAACATGACGAGTTGTGTTTCTACCAAACAGTTCTACTTTGGTTTCATTTACCATATGACATTCTCCCAATACTCTTCTGGAACATCCAAATGCTCTCTAGCAAACTTCAGAGGGGCCCGGATATGTACTGGCTTAAGCAGGGGGACACGTCTGGCACTGCAGGATCTGAGTCCCTGGCGGCGTAGTGTGTTACTGACGGTAGTCTTTGTTATGATAGTCCCAGCTTTCTGCAGGTCATTCACTAGGTCCCCCCCATGTGGTTCTGGGATTTTTGCTCACCGTTCTTGTGATCATTTTGATCCCACGGGGTGAGATCTTGCATGGAGCCCCTGATCGAGGGAAATTATCAGTGGTCTTGTATGTCTTCCATTTTGTAAATATTGATCCCACATTTGATTTCTTCACACCAAGCTGCTTGCCTATTGCAGATTCAGTCTTCCCAGCCTGGTGCAGATCTACAATTTTGTTTCTGGTGTCTTCACCAGGTCTTTGGTCTTCACCATAGTGGAGTTTGAAGTGTGACTGTTTGAGGTTGTGGACAAGTGTCTTTTATACTGATAACAATGTCAAACAGGTGCCATTACTACAGGTAATGAGTGGAGGACAGAGGAGCCTCTTAAAGAAGAAGTTACAGGTCTGTGAGAGCCAGAAATCTTGCTTGTTTGTAGGTGACCAAATACTTATTTTCCACCATAATTTGCAAATAAATTCTTAAAAAATCAGACAATGTGATTTTCTAGATATGTTTTCTCATTTTGTCTCTCATAGTTGAGGTCTACCTATGATGTCAATTACAGGCCGGCCTCATCTTTTTAAGTGGGAGAACTTGCACAATTGGTGGCTGACTAAATACTTTTTTTCCCCACTGTATGCTTCATTAAATATATACAATAAAAGCTATACAATAAATACCTATCGTTACATCTATACAAACTATATATCACTCAATCCAACATGTATAAAGGTAAGATGTCAATATAATAGTTATAAACATTCAAAACACAAAGACATATAACGCTTATGGGTGTGAAGGTGCATCAAAAATACACAATGGCCAGTGCCATAGCACCCATTATGTACACACCCATATCATTGTAAAAGGTTCACCTGGGAGACACTGCACACTTGACTTATGTATAGGCAGCACCTTCTTCTGGGAGGAATGTCATCACAGTGGGGTGTGTCTTATAAAGAATCCAAGTATAACATTGGCCCAATCAACCAGAATACCCCTACTGAATAAGTCAAAGAATCCCCAAATGACATGCAGCAGCAACATGCACCAGGAGGACATCAGACATGTGACGCTCCGGGCGCACACACTGCCATCCAGAAACAGGGGCCAGAATGAGTGTCGTCAACCAATCCCACACATGTGCACAGACTGGTGGGGCAACCACTATCTCCAAAAAAAACACCCCGATGTGTTCACATATTCAGAATAACTATTGATAGAATGTCTTTTTATTTAGTGAAAGTGTTAAAACATAATAAAAACCTATATAAATATAATTTTTAATGCAGCACAAAAAAAATTACAAAATTCAAAAAAAAAAATTTAATGAGGACCCCAATTAATGTTATTTGTACCCCAAAATGGTGCCATGTAAAAGTATAACTTGTCATTCATATCTATGTCGACAGAAAAATAAAAAAGTTATGAATTTTGGAAAGTAGAGATGGAAAATATGAAAAAGGTTGCCAAGCCTACTACCCTGCCAGGATTTTCTTATTGAGGACAGGTTATTAAGAAGAAACACTACATGCATGAGAAGATAAGCTGGCCACAATAAGGAAATAGTGGCTGGGTTTCTGATAAGTGCCAGACCATAGAAAGTTCCAGTATTCTTGGTTTTATCTATTTAAAGAAAATCTTAAAAACTCTGCAAACTTTGTAATTATTTGTATTTGCATAAATGTTTAACTTGTAAACATTTAAATATGGTTATATTTCTGGGAAAGCCCCTTTAATGTTATGCTAGGATCACACTAGCATTGGCTAGCACTGCACTGACTAGCACTGTTGTTTTGGTCCATCAGAGGACCAGAATAACAGATAGGTGAACCACTGTAATAGCAGTTACACACGGAGCCCAGCGGACCCATTGACTACAATGGGGTCCTTTGGGTGCCTATCATTTTAAAACTGGAGGAGAAAAAGTCCTCTTTGCTGGACTTTTTCATCCTCCAATTTAAGGTGGACACTGAGATGGAGTCTGGTGCAGATGTGAACTAAGCCTTACAGTCGTGGAGTGGAGAATCTTTTTGTATACCACCATAAATCAATGAGTTTCAATGCATTGCATTGTGTGGATTTTTTTAAGGCCAATTACTGTACAGTGCTAATGAGTAACACAGTGGGAAATAAAACATAGTTCCTGAACACTGCTGACAGATGTTAAAGGGAACCAGTCACACAATATGCAGCATGTTATAGTGCAGGAGGAGCTGAAAAAAAAAATATTATTTTTTAGAAAAGTTACAGTATAAATTGTCATTTATTTAATCTGGGCTTAGAAGTCAAGGGGGTAAGGATTGGACTGGCCCACAGGTGAATCCCTTGGTGGGCCCCCAGCTCATCCTGGCATGACATAGTACACTCAATGTACTTCATTCAGATACTCATCATACAGCATCTCAATCAGGCTATGTATATGTATAATATACTGGTTATTTGGGAAACTACCCAGTTTATTTTTATATATTGTACATATAGGACTGGAAAATACATTTATTTTAGTGATATTTTAGAAGTTTGCAAATGAGTGTCTGGTAATATTTGCATGTAGCTGTACAGTGGGCCCCCAAAATTAATTTCACTGGTGGGCCCTAGGCAACCCAGTCCGACTGAGTAATTAATTGACAGCCATGACTGCATGCACCTTCATATAGAGAAGGTTGGCAATCACTGATAACACCATTTACTTGTCTCCTAGGTCCAGAATTACTCTAACATGAATTAAAATGTATAAATGACAAAATTCCCATAAAACTATATATTAATGTGCTCAGCTCCTCTTCTTTATAACCGCATCTTCGGTATGAAGGGTTTTCTTAAAGAAGCAGCCATAGAGATTTTAAACACCTATGAATGGGAAGTCCATAAGGCTAATAATTCCTTCTAAGAGGCAGGCATGGTTAGTATCTGTAATCTAGGCTGTGCATTCTGCAATTGGTTGTCTTCAAAGAGGAGGGTTTTAATATCATCTATTGAAGACGTTTCCGGGAGCTGCTGATTCAGGAGCCAGTTTCGGAGACAGAGTAGATATTCCTTTTGACTGTATTTTTACATGTCAATAGCCTAACACATTCCATTTTAGTAAAAGTGGAGGTGTACTTTAATTTATGTAAGCAATGTAAAGCAACACAAATAATGTACTCTGGGTGCTAGGAAAAAAGATAATTGAATTCAGTACATGAGGAAAAAGCTTCCATGCATTCTGTCAGACTCCTGGAAAATCACAAATAGGGGAAGAATTGTCAGTTCCAGCAAATCACTATTCTCAGCCTCCTCTCCATTCCCTTTTGATGATGATATGGGTTTTACTAAGTTGGAAAGCTAATTGCAGAAATGCAACCTAGTCAGCATGTTTTTAATCCCTATGGACTAGCTGGTCTGCCTTTTAAAACCCCAAATCGATGTTGCGCTCAGCATTATGTTAAATGACTTTACACAATTTTTTTTAACAATTTGCTTAAAATGCACCTATGGAAGTGACCACATAATTGGACGCCAGCTACAACATTTTACCATTTGTAGCTAGAAAAGGAATTCATTTCTTAACCCTTCCTCAGCTGGAAATTTAAACAGAAACTGCTCAGGAGCCATGTCACAGGGTGTACATTCATTTGTTGAAATTCCCTTTTCTAGCTTTTCTTCACAGTCAGTTACGTCTCAAGCTATCAGTTACTTTACATTTATTTCTATTAAAACCTAGGTAGAAGCTAGTTACGTCATGATTCAACTAAATCACTTCTCAGCGTGTAGCCTTATAGACTATGTTGATAGGTTAAAGGCTGTGAGATTTATGATACATGGATGGACAAATACGCATTTGATTACTGATACCAGGTCATTTTACATTCTGGAGGCATAGTATCAAGCAAGAATATCTTAGGAAAGAGAGGGGAGAATTCTTTTATTGTGACTGGCTGCCAGGGAGACCCAATAGGAGTAGGTATCTCTTGATAACAGGCATCTTAAACTTTGCAGACAACAGCCAGCCCTGCCCTCAAGGAGCCTAATAATCTCTCCTTATTACTGTGCACAGTGAGAAATCTGTCAATCAGCAGTGGGAGCACAGGGATGGGATGTAACATAAAACTAATTGCCGTGCACTGAAAAGTTGAATATGTAAGTTCTACAAAATGCGTCAGCATGTCTGTCACTACTTTATGGTAATCTTAGATACTGATATTCACTTTTAATTCATCTAAAATTTTGTTTTCTGAGACTACAAAATTGAAGACCCATACTGGGGTATCATAACATGTTAACAAAACCCTTAAAAAGCCTGCAATTCACAACAAAAACAATGGATACACTCATTGGATATCACTTTCCAGTATTGACCTGAAAAGCTAACTATTTGAAGACACACATCTAGAAATTTCCAGCTAAAAGGAAAGATATTTACGGACACATCTGTAGCTGACATCTGTAGATGTTCTTTAAGCACTTTTGGAATCCTCATTGACTATATATGACTGGGTTGTTCATGCTTAACCACACAAGGACATATATATACATCCCTGCAAAGTTAAGCAACTGCACGACCTCCTACATAGCCGGACCTCTTAGAAAGAAGGCAGATGTAGTTTATTACTATCCCTGCCTTTCTGATCTCTGTGTACACAGCCCTTAATGAGTGTTGAGTACAAAACTATGAGAGCCACCATGATACGCATGTTCACATGTCCACCAGGGACTAAGACCTGTATAAACTGATGGGTTCTGGATGATGCAGATCAGCTCTGCAGTATAGTTTAATGCATAAAGAGAAATCAGCTGAAAAAAAAGTAATGTTAAATTGACCCCAAAGGTCTATTGACAACATTAAAATAAAGCCTTATGTGTCCCTGAAAGAAGACATACAAATTATTTGAATAATCTGAACAGAAAAAAAATGTTATAGCCCACAAAACCGCATGGACAAAAAACCCTCAAAATTATCAGTTTAGAGTTTAGTATCCTTTCATAATGTAATAGCCAAATAAGTGTGTTGCAAAATTCTGGAGCAGAGTAACCCTTTAGGTTGAAATGCATGTGTCACTGTGTAAAATGATCATGTGACTGTCATGTATTCATTTTCTTTTCATAGTGACAAAATGTTTCCTGCCTTTGGTTTTGGTGCCAGAATACCTCCAGATTATAAGGTAATTTACTTTTACCACTTACAGGTTATTCTGCTATGTACTCATATACTTTTATTATTTGTTACTAAACATCTTAGTATGTGAAAATAAAAGGATTGGAATTGCTTGAAGGGGTTGTCAGGTTTTAGGTAAAATTGGGCCACAGGCAGGGGATGTCTGTAAAAAAAAAAACAACTGATTGGCACTTGCCTATGAAATTCCCTACCTCTCATGTGCTCAGTCTCATTGGGTCCCTGCCAGTGTTTGTTGATGGTGCTGTAGTAGTCTCTGTCAATGTTATATCATTATTGCTACCCCATGAAGAAATACCAATGGGGAGCAGCTGAATTGAACTCTGGAGCAGTGGGGGATTCAGAAGGTACGTACTGATTGTTTTTTTTTTGTTTGTTTTTTTTGAAGACGCCCCCTGCTTGTGGTCCAATTTTAGCTAAAACCAGGCAACCCCTTTAAAACAAAATTGTCACGTCTCCTTTACTACCAATGGTTTCTATGGAGTTCTGGTTTTTGTTATCAACCTCTGAAACCTTGAATCAAACAGTAAAGCTAAGTAAAGATGACCTATCTTTTCAGCTCATTTCCTTGTGTGACAGTGTCATGCCAGTGGTTGGGGTTGGCCTACTAAAAAGGCATTGATGGCATGTCCAATGCAATAATATCTACAGTGGAAAAAACCCTTTAATCAAAGATCTGCCATCATCACATGACAGGGATATATGGAGACTGCCAAACACTCTACTCAGGGGGATCCTGGCTTGACCTTGCTTGATGTTTACTGTCTGATTCTATTCCCACCCTTCCCTTGTGATAAACGGTGCCAGATGTGCCAGTCTCTGCTTTCACCGTAATCAAAGGGTTTTTTCCCACCACTATACTTTATGATATATGAACAGCTGGAGTGAAATTGATGCCAGCAATAGAGGACATCATATTCTAGAAAGTGACAGATCTAGTGCATAGCTATGCACATTAGCGGTGTTAGTATGCTGTGTAGCTAGTATTGTGTCAATATATTGTCAAATTTGCTTAGCACAATCTTTTATTTTTGGCATCTTTGGTAAATTCAGATAGCATAGTCAACAATCTCTAGGGCCTGTGCCCTCTGTGTTTCACAGCATGCCTGCTGTGTATCCCAAAGAAAGCTGGCAGAAGAGACCAAAGAACATGTTGGTTGTAATACTTTCCTCTGAGTAAATGTGGTCACAGGGGAACCATGTTTTTTCATGCACCTTCACAGAAAGCTTTATATAGCACAGGAAAACAACACCTGAGAGGACACTGTTACAGCTGTAATTCTGCTCCTACTGCCTGTTATCTGCACCCAAGTGATCAGTCATCAATCTATGGGGGCAGACTGTTGAAAGAGTGTAAAAGAAGAACTGTCTTTGAGCAACAAAGTTTTTTAAAATTGTCTTTAGACCACTTAGCAACATAGTTTTTCATTCCCTAAATTTCCCTAAAAGTTTACTCATCATTTAATGTAAATTGATATATCATATGCTTTTACCTCTGGCTTTAGTGTCCATTCATTCTAAAAGAATTCTTACTGTATTCATGTACATAAAACGATAAATGTTTACATACCTGTTCTCTTACTTTTTGTTAAGGTTTCCCATGATTTTGCAATAAACTTTAATGAAGACAACCCAGAATGTGCAGGTAAAATGTAATGGTATAATGGTCGCTGTTTATTGTACTGTCTAACACACAGAAAAAAAAGCTTAAAATAGAAAAATGTGTGCTTTATTAGTCATAACTATAGATGGATCCTAAACAGAAGAAAAGTACTGGACTGACTTGGAAAGAGACCTGATACATGACATCAAAATCATAATCTGCATAAAAAATTTACCTAACCCTAACTAAATATAAATACATGAATATAAATGTAAAATAAATATACTCATATACTCATCAGTACAATCTTACTGTTTGGTGTGAGTCCTACAGCGGGACCCCTACCGATAATGGGAACTAGGGAGTTTTGTACCACAGTTTGAATGGCATATGAGGTCGAAAATGTGCCCCACTTCACTATTCATTTGAGTGGGGACCACTGGAGATAGTCATCCACTTTACTCTGGTGGTCCCCATTGAAAGGAGTGTCAGCGCATTTAAGATCAGATACTCTACTCAAACTGGGGTTCACAATACCTGAGCTCTTGTGATCAGTGGATATAACTTGTTTTTAACTTCTAGTTACAGGGCAACCCCTTTAAACTGTACCTATCACTTTATTAAAATGTCTTATATAGTCTCCATACAACTTCACAGATATTATGAACATGCCTTATATAGCCTCCCCACATTTATAATAGTCTTGTTTCTAGACATCTTATTAAATGATGCATAAATAACAGCAAAGACAGGGTGTCAAGATGCCATAAAGAATAAGTTATGGGGGAAATCTTTTCTGTTACTTGCTCTAGGCATCTTGTTGCGAACTTTGGCATTTATTTAGTGAGCCCTTGGTACCGTATGACTATAGATCTCCACAGCTAGTGAAAAAAAAAATTGTCCAGCCATTTAATGAAAGAAAGGTCAGGATGTTATAAAATAAAAAAGTCATGATCACCTTTGGGATGTTGCCCAATATCTTGCTAGTCCATGCACTTGCTGCAACATTCTGTTAACATCTTGTTTGTGCCTCTTGTTGGAAGCATACCATACATTACAAGTATTTCCAAATTAATAGCTCGAAAACAAAGGCTCTAAAGCATTTCTTCTCAAACTGTAAGGTGGACCTCACTAGCTGGTGAGGTGTAGGTCCTGACCAGTGTCAATTATGGCACAAAGGAGGAACTCTAAAGCAGAAACTGCAATAATAATGCCAAGTTGGTTGGTAGATTCTAGAATGGAGTGGTTTTTTTACCCCTTAATGACCGAGCCAATTTTAATTTTTGTTTTTTTTCTCCCCACTTTTCAAGAGACATCATTTTTTTTTGGGCTCACAGAGTCACTTGATGGCTTATTGTTTGTGGGACAAATTGTACTTTGTAATGGCGCCATTCAATATCCTGTACAATGTACTGGTTGTGCCAATTTCACATGGGTTTACTTTTTACGGTGTTTACTATGTGTTAAAAATTACATGTTACCTGTATTCTATGGGTCAGTATGATCACAGTGATACCAAATTAATGTAGTAATGTTTTGATACCTTTTATAAAATTAAAAAAAAAAAAAGAAAAAAAAAAAAATGTGTTGTCATGTTCTGACACCTGTAACTTTTGGGTATGGCGTCATTTAATGCGGGACAAGATGATGTTTTTATTGATACAATTTTGGGGGAAAATCTGATGGTTTGATCACTTTTTATTACAATTTTTTAGGAGGCAAAGTGTTGATAAAAATCACCATTTGCCTATTTTGATTTTTTTTCCCCTCTACAGCATTCAGCATATGAGATTTTAATAGTTTGGGCAATTGAGTACGGGGATCCCTAAAATGTGATCTAGGGAAAGGGGGGTGATTTGAACTTTTTTGGTTTTTTTTTTATACTTTTAAAACATTTTTTTTTTTTTTACTTTTATGTTCAGACCCCCTAGGGAACCCTAGGGTGTTTGATCGCTAATGTATTGCAGTGAATAGTAAAATCCAGGCAGCGTGTAATAGAACTATGGTAATGACAAGCCTAGGAGCCTTCAATAGGCTCTCGGCTGTCATGGCAACCGATCGCCCGTGGTGCCTGCGCACTTTAGATGCCTCAGTTGCGCTTATCCACGGCATCTAAAGTGTTAACAGCTGTGATCGGCGTCTTATACAGCATCTGCCGTGTATGGAGTAATGTAATTTGTATGGAGTAATGTAATTTGGCATCTGCCGTGTATGGAGAGGACCCATCATACATCCCCATGTGACCAATGACATACATGTACGTCATTGCTCATTAAGGGGTTAAATCAGGTGTGTCAGTGATGCAGTAGGTAGCGCTGCCTCCTGTGACTGATAGTATGAGGCACCACCTGTTGTATCTACATCAAACCATGTGGGTTAGGGTTGCATATAGGAGAGGCATAGTAAGCCTCTACTTCAAAAGTGTAACAATCGAAAAAGCCAAGGCTCCGGGTGTGTTAGCTGTGATGGGTTGGCAGGTAGAGCCAGCTAGACTGCACAGTTAACACTCTTGAGGCCAAGGCAGCACCACCTCGTGGATCCACAGCACACCTGATTTAAACCACTCCATTCTAGTCTCAACCCAAGTTGGTCTCCCTGGCAGCTAGAAAGGCTGAAGGACTTTTGATGAACTCATTACCAAGAGCCCATGGTTCCTTCACCCAGGAGCAGTTTAGCCAGAGTCTGGAGGCTCTTCATGGTAGTATTTCTTTGCTGGTAAGGGTCAAGTGTGATGAAAGATTGACTGATGATGGCTGAGTTAAAAAAAAAGTTTGAGGAGCCCTGTTTTAAAATATGCCAACGTATATACTTGCATATGATGTCCATAGTATCTCATTCGAAAAAAGTACCCGCCCTAAAGAAAAGTGTATATGTTACATTGTATCACAACAGATTCTGGTAAAATGTAACAAACCCCTGCTATATCTGTAAATACAGTAACTACCATTTCCTGTTCTGTACTATCATTTAGACACAAAATTCATGTCATTGAGATAGTTCTGTGCAGTAAAGGCAGCTGCACTAACATCAAAGAAAAATTACATGTGTTTATTCTGGTTTACCAACAGCGGCTGATGCAACATGGCCAGGTCCCATCTGTTGCACAGCCGCAAGTAATAATGTCCCCGACAAATATTTACATACAAGACAAAAGAAACTAGATGAATGAATTGAGAAGCACATATTCCTGCTAACTTCTCTATGCAAGGACATTCAATTTATTGTAAATACCCCAGAGCAACCAACAACCTGATGCTATCATTAAGATCCTGGAGGCGCCTGGAGTCCAAATGAGTCTCTTCCAGCTGCTTCTTAAATGTGCAGAATCACTACTAAACTGTATGGCGCCACTTCTCTGTCTGTCCATATTGGATGCATTTCTGAAATGAAGCACCAAGAGACTTCTAGCAGTCTTGATCCAAATTCTCCTGATCCTTGTGTAGAATGCAAGAACTACCCTAATAAGCACTTTAGGTAGGCAAAGCAGCAGGCAGAGGGAATGTAATTTAGCATATTGTTATTGCACATTGTAATTCTGCAGATTGTTATGAAAATAAAGACATGTATTTATTGGCCCACATTTACTAATAAATGGCAAGCAGTTTGGAAATGGGCCATATTTATCACAATAGCTGATGCTTGACAATAAATCTAATGTATCTTTAGACTGTATAGTTTACTTGGCTTACTTTGAGCCATCATTTTACAACACATTTTGGTGCATTTAGGCCACACTCTCTTTTCTGAGATGTCACGCACACATGTCTAGCAAATGGTGAATTTTTTGCTCAAATAAGATGTGTCACATTTACACCCATTGTAACCATGTCATACAATGTGTCCCATTGTATTGGATTCTATCAAAGTTGATTCATATACAATAGTCTGCAATGTAAAATCAGTTTTATCTGTCTGAATGGGGTTGTTTTGACATCAAACAAATGGATTTTTGCAATTTCAAATGATTGGGAGAGTCCCAGAACTTATTGCAGCATCCCATCCTTAGAGGATATCACTACAGCAGGTAGACAAACCAAAAGTTTGAAAGGGCTGAAATGAGTATTAGGCTGAGGCCCCACATTGAGGAAATGAAGCTTTTTTGTTGCAGATTTTGTTGCAGTTTTTTGAGCCAAAGCCAAGAATATCTACAAAAGGAATGGGAAATATATAGGAAGTTCTTATACTTCTACCTTCTGCTCAATCCACACCTGGCTTTGGCTCAAGAAAACGCAACAAAATCTGCAACAAAAAAAAGCTGCGTTTCTGCACCGTGGGGCTTTAGCCTTAAAGAGATTCCATCCTTTCAACAGTGTACTCATTGAAATACTGTAGATATAGTGCATATAGTTGTTACGTCCCTGGCACTCTGATTCTGAACTTTTCATATTGATGTAAAGGGCCAAAAGATTTGCAACTCAGTCTCTTCTCCTGATGCTCCATTACTTCTTCACATGACCAACCCCACTGTACTCCTGCAACTTGTCCTTGTATCACAGTGGGGTCAGTCACAAGTTTATATCCTCCCTTTAAAATATTAGAATTGTCAAAAAATTACAGAAATCAGATATTCTTTTTGGTGCTATCTTTAAAGAAGTAAAATAGGGCTATTTTACTAAAGTCCACCTAAACCTTCTAACTCTTTATGTAATATGTTTACAGTGAGTATGTAGGAGTACAGGCGTAATACAGAGAAGCTGAGGCTGGGGGGGGGGGAATCATTGCAAACACTCCTATATCAGGTATATGCTATCAAGATTGCAGTTCTACTTGTATTATTTCTGGAGATATCATGCATAGCAATTGAGAACAGCTGTAGCTGCATATAAATATGCCAATCCCAACTGTGTTTTCAACTGGAAAATTTCCAGAGATGATAAAGGTAAAACTACAACCTTGATGTGTACAAGATGAGATGTTCACAAATTTATAATAACTAAGATTAAAGTGTTTGAAATGACCCCACCCTCAGCTTCATTGCATTATACAAGAGCCCAAGAGTCAGAAGCAGTGAGCGAAATGAGATATCAGGGAAAGGAGCTAAAATCTGTTAATAAAATATATAACAAAATTTCTAAATGACACAAACACTGGTAGAAAGTGAAAAGTCGTTTGAAAGTATAGGTATCCTTTAAGAATACTATGCAGCATGTCAATCTTAATCAGCTTCTGCAATGGCGTGAGATGAAGTAAATTAATGTTATTTACACCATTTTTCTAGTATAAGTAACAGTGAATGTGTTAGGTCCATAACGTTCAAGGCTACCTGTGGCCCATTCATGTTTTTTCACAGTCTTGTAAATGGTGAAAAAAGTCAGAAAAAAGTGTTACTGCTGTACATTGGTGTACATTACTGGTGTACATATTTGATAAATTCTCCCCCTTGTGTTGCATGTAACAATCCCAAATCTGCCTTTATGGGCAGATCTGCAATTTGATTCTTCAAAGCCTTGGATTTATATGTATTGTTGCAACAGCAAACTGATACAACTTCTGTATATTTTATGAGAAATTCATATTTTATCTACACTTCACACAGTAAATGTTCATTTATTTCCCTACAAAACTGTCAAAGTCTAGAGGTTACAGGATGCACAGCTGGGCCCGCTATCCTAACTGCTGATAGTTTTTTTTTATAGGTCCCAGGGCTGCTATAGGCATTGTTTGGTTCAGTAATAGACCAGCCTTGTGGTAGTCTTGCTTCCTGTAGTCAGACCTATAATTCCATTGTGGGTTTATCCATTTATTTTTTTAAGATTGCACCAAACATAAGTGGAAAGAAGACATCAGACCAAATTCTAAATTCATGTCCTCTCAAATACATCCTTTCAAAACCCAGTATAGTACTTTCAATACTTGTAGTGATCAGAAATGTAACTTGAAGTTCCTACAACATATTGTAAATAATGTACTAGGCCTCTCACAAAACTGCAAATGCATACAATGACTACATTTTATATGGACTTCATTGTAATATTTACTACAGTATATATACAGTTGTGCTAAAAAGTTTACATACCCCGGCAAATTTTTTGTTTTTTTGGCCTTTTTTCAGAGAATATGAATGATAACACAAAAACTTTTTCTCCACTCATGGTTAGTGGTTGGTTGAAGCCATTTATTGTCAATCTTCTGTGTTTTCTCTTTTTAATAATGACAACCAAAAACATCAAAATGACCCTGTTCAAAAGTTCACATACCCTGGTGATTTTGGCCTGATAACATGCCCAGAAACCAAACCACGGTCAGGTAGACCAACCAAAATTTTGGCCACAACTGCCCGGAAAATTGTTCGGGAGGCAAAGAAAAACCCACACATAACATCAGCTGAAATACAGGACTCTGAAAACTATCGGTGTGGCTATTTCAAGATGCACAATAAGGAGGCACTTGAAGAAAAATGGGCTGCATGGTTGAGATGCCAGAAGAAAGCCATTACTGCGCAAATACCACAAAGAATCTCACCTTCAATACGCCAAACAGCACAGAGACAAGCCTCAAAACTTCTGGAACAAGGTCATTTGGAGTGATGAGACAAAAATCGAACTTTTTGGCCACAACCATAAACGTTACATTTGGAGAGGTGTCAACATGGCCTATGATGAAAGGAACACCATTCCTACTGTAAAGCACGAAGGTGGATCACTTGATGTGGGGATGTGTGAGCTTCAAAGGCACAGGAAACTTGGTCAAAGTTGAAGGAAAGATGAAGACAGCACGTTATCAGCAAATACTGGAAGCAAATTTGCACTCATCAGCCAGGAAGCTGCACATGGGACGTACTTGGACGTTCCAACATGACAACGATCCAAAACACAAGGCCAAGTCGACCTGTCATTGGCTACAGCAGAAGAAAGTGAAGGTTCTGGAGTGGCCATCTCAGTCTCCTGACCTCAATATCATTGAGCCACTCTGGGGAGATCTCAAGTGCGCAGTTCATGCAAGACAGCCCAGGAATCTACAGGAACTGGAGACTTTTTGCCAAGAAGAATGGGCAGTTTTACCATCTGAGAAAATAAAGAACCTCATCCACAACTACCACAAAAGACTTCAAGCTGTCCTTGATGCTAGAGGGGGCAATACACGGTATTAAGAACTGGAGTATGTGAACTTTTGAACAGGGTCATTTTGATGTTTTTGGTTGTCATTATGATTTAAAAAGAGAAAACACAGAAGTTTAACAAGAAATGGCTTCAACCAACCACTAACCATGAGTAGAGAAAAAGTTTCTCTGAAAAAAGGCCAAAAAAACAAAAAATGTATGGGGTATGTAAACTATTTAGCACAACTGTAGATATATATATATATATATATATATATATATATATAAGAGATATATAGATATATATATAGGTATATATATACTGTATATATAATTTATTTATGTCCTTAGAAAGCTCCCACACATAACTGCATGTTATAAAAAATAATATTGTTCTTTGTAATTCTTACAGATATGTAAAATATAGTTTATATCAGGAGGAATCATGATTTCTTATAAAAACCTGGAAATTTATTGAAGCCTTTGTAAAAGTAGATACCGGAAAAATACAAAATAGATGCATCAGCTCTCATTCCATGTGTGAATCTTATAGGGGTTGTCTGGGGAGTTAAGATTATCTTGAATGATCCAGCAAACACTGAATGACAAATGATTTCCCCCCCTGTCACTCCACACCCTACCTCCTCCCCTGCCCCTGTGATATGGGGACCGGCTTTACTATTGTCATCACCATTTATACAAAAAGTTAAGTGTCTTAGATACTTAAATGTTCTTGTCACTCTATATTGAAAACCTCCAATATAGCTTTCACATGCCCATGACGTACCCCTTGTATACCAATATACTAGTAGTGAGTAGTTAACTCTTTATGTCTCACTCACATGAATATTCTAATATTTTGTATTGTAATTTTTTTGATTGCCTCCTATACATAGGATGTCAATGTAATTCAACCCTCTGGTCTCTCCGCTTTTTGCAGAGATTTCTATTTGTAGAAATTAAAGCTATATGCTCTGTACTTTGCACATTACCAGCTTTTAATTTCCTTATGTAGTTGCCTAACATATTCATTTAACATTTCTGCATCTAGTTATAGACATCGATATTATATGATATCTTTAAATATTTTTTTCTTTTTTAGGTATTCAAGGAGTGGTAGAGGCCTATCAGAATTGCCTGCCCAAGCTACAGTTATATGGGCCAACTAACATTGCTCCCATTATACAAAAAGTGGCAAAGTCAGCTTCAGAGGAGACCCACACTATGGAATCCACGGTGAGGCACAACAAGCAAATAACACTGCATCTCTCTGTATCACATATGGCTGGCGGCCACTCCTATAGTATCCCAATTACTTATAAAACTGAAGGAAAGGTTAAGGTGTGATCTGGAAAACATAATCCCTTCTCTATGGCACTGGCCATAGCTGAATCAATGCTGAAGATGTTTATATTCATAAAATGGTGAATTATGGCTTAGGGTTTTTCTGCTTTACCAGTCATTAGATCTGTATGTCTAATCTGTATGATTAGATAAGCTCTTGAATATAAGATCATTATCAATAGGAGGCATGAGTAAGTGTCCATTTTAACACCATGTACTTTTAGGTCCAAAATTATGTGCTAATTATTTTCTTAATATTTTTATATCAGATGGAGCATAGCAGATAGCCAAAGTACAGCTCTCTGCTATCTCCATTGCTTCCATTGAAGTGAATGAGAGCGCCGTCCATTACCAGTCACCCCCATAATCAGCCTGCTACAAGGGAATGAACCTCCCATTCTCGCCTCATGGCACAACCCCTTTAAGGGGTTGATACAATGCATAGGAAGAGTGAAATGCTATAAGTAAAACCATGTGTGAAGTTTAAGGGTTAATATAATTCACAGAAAGCTTACACTGAAATTAGAAGAGCCAGACATAACCATGTACAGAAAGCAGATTTGGAAGTTATGGACAATTTTTAAGAAAGTGCAGGAAGGATAATTTTTTGCCCTGATCTAAATTTATTTTAATATCTGTGTTATCTGTGCTCTTAGTCACACCCTTTTATATTAACCACACCCCTTATATAGTTACACCCCTTTCTGCCATGACTCGCTGCTTAGGTATCATCTGGTGTCAGTCATGATGTCAATTGCCCCTCAAGAAGCGACTGAAGCACTAAGGCTTTAGACATTCAGACTGGGACTCCAGGTAGCATAAACTGTGGCGTTTTACAGTCCCTGGCTAATCTCATCCATACATTACAGAAAAATATCCACAGTGGACATGCTGCAATTTCAAAAACCATCGCATTTCTGTAAATCACAGCATGTCAAATATACCTCCAGAAATGCTGGCAGCTTCCCTATAGGTATAATAGAAGCAGAAAGTCAGCAGAGGAAAACTGTGAACTTTCTGTGAAAACCGCTGAGGGAAAAAACGCAATGCATTTCCGCCGCGGTTTTTCCCACAGCACTTTTTGGCTGCGGCCCACTACAAGGGGCATTAGCCTCACAGCTACCTGATATAACCTACAAGGCCAGTGACTGACTGCAACAGCCTGATGGGGGGTCTTTGACATCATCGCTAAAATTCCTGAACGGATCACTGGGGCTCTGTCATTGGAATGGGCAAACAAGAGGTGAGTATCACTAATTATTTTTATATTAACTCCTTCCCTGCCTTCAGCCAAATTTCTTGAGGGCCAAAAGCCCCTTCAGCAACTTGCCCTGCCCTAAAAAAAATGCAACAAAACATTCAATCACTGTGCAGTGTATTCTGAATTTTTTTGCAATTACAATATCATTGTTGCAAGATATCAAATGCAATGTCCTGTGACCTCTTAGAATCACATTATATGCAATACTGCAGTGCAGTCTAGTGTGAATATGACTGTGTAAGCCATATATCTCTTTGGAGCCTCAGCCTTATACTGTTGTAATAGACTTCATCCTTATTTTTAAATGAAGCTGAAATGTTGAAAACGACCTTGCACATTTTATCTACCTATCATAGATGTATGAAGAGAGTGTAGGGAACTGCCATTTCTACTAGGATATAATGTATCTGGCTTCTTTGCCCCTGCAGCTTGGCTTCAGAGACCCCAGGCATTTAGTGCAAGTTTTGTTTTGTAAATACAGTGAGTCAGACACATGTGAGGCAGAGCTGCTGGGGGGAGAGATGTGAGCAGAGCTGCTGAGACAGACATGTTATGTCTGGGGGAGTCTAAGAGCCACTTGTTCCTCTTTACTTCACAGTATATAGTTAGGTATGTGTTACCCCCTATATACTCACAGGACCTAGCTAGTAACTGTAGTTAGGGATCAATATATATATAGTTCAGGGCAGTGATAGGTTAGGCTTCCGAAGGCCAACTAGCTAGTTAGAGGCCCGGTGGCACTAGTAGTTTAGCTGGCAGGTTAAGGACTCAGTGTTAGGGTAGTCAGGCCTGCATCTACTGCCGTCACCGTCGCCCTGTTTGCTGCCTGTGAAGAATCTCATCATCATCATCATCTCCTGATCGGCTGTCTGTCATCTCCTGGAAGAATCCGAGGATCCACAGTCATCCACAGGGGCCCCTGCATCTCTTCTGTTGACTGGAGGTATTGTGCACTGGACTCTTGCTATATATCTATATATATATACCCGGGTATATAACCTAAGACGGTTGAGGACTTGCTGGTTGTTGTAGTATTGCTGTGTTCTGAGTATATTTTATGTATGTATTATTACCCTTTTGATTCTTATAAAGCTACTGTTATAACCTTATGTGGTATCTGTATGTATTCTTCAGACTGTGAGATTAGTACAGTGATCCTTGTTAAGGCTACTAACTGTACTTCATGGGTAAGTCCCAGGAAGAGATCCTCCCTGTAATACAGAGGCTCTATCCTGGGTGGAGGCACTGATATATTTCATATATGTTCCCACTCTTCCCTTCAGCGAAGGCTTCAGGTCCCATTATACACACAGGTCTGCGCCAGAGTCTGTTGCGGGAGGGATAATACTCATACCCCCCCCCCCAAATAGGGCTACATTTGGAGGCACTGCTGAGATTTAGAAGTGGGAATAGTCATTGATATGGAGAAGCGATATAGCTCAGAGGGGAACCTCCCACTAGCTACTACATGGGATTACCGACCGCCTGTTCCTCCCCTGGTTCAGGTAAAGGAAGAACCCCGCTCAGCCAGTTACCCCCCCAGTATGGCCGTCGCTAGCAGTTCCTCTAGTGACAGTGCTATTAGCACTTTAGCCAGGCTGACTGAAATGTTAGCTCAGGGCCTGCAGGCCACTCACTACAAGAAACTAAAAGTATTCTCTGGTAATGTCCCAGTACCACAAGGGGAGGAAAACTTTGAGATATGGAAAGAACATACTCTCCAATGCCTGAAGGAATGGTCTTGCTCTGAAGAAGGCAAGCGGCAGCGTATCAGTGAAAGTTTGCGGTCTCCTGCTGCAGAATTGATCCGCTTGTACAGAGACTCTCATGAAGGAGTGAGTGCATTGGACTATATACAAGTACTGTCTGATCACTTTGAGCCATACTATGACCTTGCCCAGATGGTTGCTGATTACCGAATGGTTCGTCAAAAAGAAGGGGAAAATGTCTCTACTTTTATTAACCGTTTACAGCTACTTCTTTCACGTCTGGTGTACCACGCAGCTATATCTACTTCAGAGGTAGACGCTCTGAGAACCAGTCAGTTGGTGAGAGGGTTACAACCTCATCATCCTCTTGCTCAAGTACTCAAGGTCTTACTATCTGATAGAGTCCTTCCATTTCCTGACTTAATGAAGTTAGTGAAGAAACAAGAAGCTGACATTAGTTTTAGTACCCCTAAGAAAGCGAAAAGCATCTCTAAAGAAGATGTTGTTCCTAATTCAAACAAGGACAAACCAGCGGAGCGGTCAGAACTTAGACAGTCCGCCACTCCACCCACGGCCACTCAACGGAGGAAGGATGCTAGAACCTGTTATAAATGTGGTCAGACGGGCCATACTGCCAGACAGTGTACGGAGGACAGTGAGGGATTGGGACACAGTGCTGTCTTCTCTATTCAGAATCAAAGACACCAAAGGAAGGCGGGCCGAGTAAATACCAGAGGCGCTATCGCGGGCTCCAGGTCCGTTGTCAAAGTCACTGTCAATGGTCATGCCGCTCCTGCCCTGTTTGATACAGGATCTCAAGTGACCCTGATTTATCGCTCGTTCTACCAAAAGTATCTGAAGGATATACCTCTTCAGTCTACAGGACAAATGAAATTGTGGGGGCTTAATTCAGGATCATATCCTGTAGATGGCAGCCTACAAGTAGTTATAGCTGTCCCTGAATTAGAAGATCAGAGTGTCGCTCCCATGAAGATTACGGCTCTTGTCTGTCCTGATACAGGGGATTCTTGTGCAGCTCCTGTGATACTTGGCACTAATTGTCCCGCAGTGCATTATGCTTTTCAGAAGTTTCTTGGAAGAGATTGGAACCCTGCAGCTCAGCCGGTGAATATATCTTCTGATCTTAGAGAACTCTGTGATGCCCTGTCTACTGGCTATCGACATGGAATGGTATATCATATCGGTGAGAGAACCGTGGAAGTTCCTGCCGGCGGGGAGAGAGTTCTGAGAGTAGCCTCCAGCATTGCTCCCGATTTGCTTGAAGGGGGGAGTTATGTCCTTATGGAAACCCCTGAAGAAATGATTAACCAGAATGGCTGGATGGTGATCCCAGAGAGAAAGGACTGGAGAAATAAAGTGGAGTTATCTACCTGTGTGACAGTGAGGAACTGTTCACCGCATCCGATTGTAATTGGACCATACCAGAATGTGGCCCACTGCTACCCTGTGCTTGGAGTAAATCCATACGCTGAAGTGTGCAGGATTCAAATCCGAGATGCAATCCCTAATCTCAATCTTGACTTGAGTGATCCACATTTACCAGAGGCCTGGAATCAGCGACTGACACAGAAGTTGTCTGAAATATCGGAAGTGTTCTCCATGGATGATATGGATGTAGGTTGTGCTAAAAGTGCTCAACACACTTTCCGATTGACCGATTCTACTCCCTTCCGGGAGCGACCACGGAGAGTTGCTCCAAAGGATGTTGATGAGTTAAGACAGACTCTACAGCAAATGAAAGGTCAGGGGATCATTGTGGACAGTAAAAGCCCCTATGCCTCACCTATTGTGGTGGTAAGAAAAAAATCTGGAGCAATTCGCCTATGTGTGGATTACAGAACTCTGAACCGGAGAGCCTTACCTGATCAGTATACACTGCCGAGAATTGAAGAAGCTCTGGAAGCTCTGAATGGAAACTGTTGGTTCACAGTGCTGGACCTAAGATCGGGATACTATCAAGTCCCAATGGCACCTGAGGATCAGGAAAAGACAGCCTTCATATGCCCCTTGGGTTTCTTTCAGTTCACTCGTATGCCGCAAGGTACAAAAGGTGCGCCAGCAACGTTCCAAAGGTTGATGGAAAGAGTGTTAGGTGATTTAGTGCCCCGGGAATGCCTTGTATATCTTGATGACATTATTGTGTTTGGAAAGACGCTGGAAGAACATGAAGAACGACTCATGAGAGTACTCCATCGCTTAAAAGAAGAGGGGCTGAAGTTGTCGGCTGACAAATGCAAATTTTGTAGATCTTCGGTCACTTATGTAGGTCATATTGTTTCTGCTGAAGGAGTTGCTACCGATCCTGGTAAGATTGAAGCTGTGGTGAATTGGCCCCGACCGCAAAATATTACGGAGTTGCAATCTTTCTTGGGGTTTTGTGGATTCTATCGACGATTTGTGGAAGGATATTCAAAAATTGCTCGAGCCCTCCTCGACCTGTTGAAGAGTGATGCAGGAGATCCGGGAAAGAAGAAAGGGTCTTCCAAAAGCCTTTTTGGCGATAGGTGGACTGCGGATTGTGAAGAAGCATTTAAGTTGTTGAAGAAGAAATTGACAGAAGCTCCCGTTCTGGCTTATGCTGATGCACAGAAGCCATATGTGCTACATGTAGATGCCAGCTTTGAAGGATTAGGTGGCGTGCTGCACCAAGAATACCCGGCCGGGTTACGGCCCATAGCTTTCATAAGTCGAAGTCTTTCTCCCAGCGAGAAAAATTATCCAGTACATAAATTGGAGTTTTTGGCGCTCAAGTGGGCCATTGTTGATAAATTACATGACTATTTATACGGAGCCACGTTTGAAGTAAGAACAGACAACAATCCACTGACATACGTTTTGTCAACCGCTAAGCTCGATGCTACAGGACATCGCTGGTTGGCAGCTTTATCCAACTACCAATTCACACTCAAGTATAAATCGGGGCCTAAGAACATTGGGGCAGATGCTCTATCAAGACGGCCTGGATTACCTAGTCCGGAAGTAGTGGATGAATGGGAAGAAGTGCCAAGTCCTGGAGTAGGAGCTTTGTGTGCCATGGCTGCTGTAGTTGAAGACCGAGTAGCCTTTTCTGAAACTCGGCTTATTGACTCTATTGGGGGAGGTCCCGAAGCTGTACCAGACATGTTTGCCTACCCTGCCGCTTTAGGATCCTTTGAGAGTTGTTCTATATCTTCAAAGCGAATGATCTGGAGTCAAAAGACTGATCCTTTAATTGGACCTCTTTATCAAGCAGTGAGTTCTCAAGACAGAGAAATGTTAAAGACATCCCTACCCTCTGAATGCAGTCAACTTCTACGAGATTGGGAGAAGTTTGAAATAGACAATGGCCTACTTTATCGTGTGGTGCTGTATCATGATCACCCTGGAAGGCGCCAACTAGTTATTCCAAGCTGCTTTCAGAAGATGATTTTCCGAAGTCTGCATGATTATCATGGTCATTTGGGACCTGAGAAGACTTATGGCCTAATACAAGACCGATTCTACTGGCCCAAAATGAGAGATACCGTGACTCGTCTGTGTAGGTGCTGTCGCAGATGTTTGCAGAGGAAGACTGTCCCGGTTCGAGCGGCCTTCATGGGACACTTGAAGAGTTCGGGCCCCATGGATCTTGTCTGCATAGACTTCCTTTGTATTGACAACGACTCCAGAGGATTTGGAAATGTATTGGTGGTGACTGATCACTTCACACGATATGCTCAAGCCTTTCCGACTAAGGATCAAAAAGCAGTCACTGTTGCAAGAGTGCTTTGGGAAAAGTATTTTATCCATTATGGCTTACCACACCGGTTGCATTCTGATCAAGGCCGGGATTTTGAGAGTAACCTGATCAAAGAGTTACTTCAGTTGTTGAACATCCGCAAAAGTCGGACGACGCCTTACCATCCAGAGGGAGATGCCCTTCCTGAAAGATTTAACAGGACTTTACTTGATATGCTTGGTACCTTACGAATTGAGGATAAGCGATCCTGGAGTCGAAAAGTGGAGGCTATGGTGCATGCCTATAATAGTACAAGGCACGAGAGCACAGGATATTCACCATACTTTCTGATGTTTGGAAGAGAGCCTAGGCTACCTATTGACATCTTGTTGGGAGTCTCTACCGATGGTATCAGTCATCGAGATCATTACCGATACGTGGCACGTTTGAAAGAAACGCTTAAGAGTGCTTATCAGCTGGCTGAGGAAAATGCGGCCAAAGTGAATGAAGGAAATAAAAGGAGATTTGATCTTCGAGTAAGATACCGAGAATTGAACCCTGGGGACCATGTTCTGCTACGGAATTTGGGAGCATCTGCAAAACATAAGCTGGCTGATCGATGGCGGAGTGAACTCTTTACAGTGGTAGATCGTTTGCCTGGAATACCAGTCTACAAGATAAAAGGACGGGACGGGAGGATCAGGACTTGGCATAGAAATCATTTGTTGCCTGTACCTCAGATTGATGGTATGGATATCTCCAATGATGGCTCGGCCTGCGATTCTCCACAGTCCTTAGCCGATATTCCACCTGACCTTCCTGAAACTCCTGAGAGTGATTGGACTGTGGCTCCTGAAGTTCCTAGATCACCAGTATCTTCTCCTTCAGGGAGACCTATGAACCCTCAAACTCCAGAATTCGTACCTAAATCTGTGTCTACAGATGAGCAGGGATCTAGCTCTCCTACGCCACCAGCACCATCCCCTCCCATGGCAGACAACCCTAGTTTAGGGCCTGGACATGCTAGTTTACCTCAGAGAGAGGTACGGAGAGGAGAGAGAATTAGACACCCTCCACCTATGCTGACATATGATAGTTTGGGGGACCCCAGATTTACTACTCAGCCTCATTTATACCATGCTTGGGTGGGTGCAGTGTCCACTTTGGTCAATATGTTACCAATTTTCGCTCCTGCTGGCATGTATACCTATTAACCTGTTGTGACTCTGTAAATGCAAAAGCAACCATATTGATATTGTCATTGGTAATGTTGATTGTATACTATGACTTTGTATGTCTTTGACGTGACGTAAAGATTTCACCAGAGGGAGAGTGTAGGGAACTGCCATTTCTACTAGGATATAATGTATCTGGCTTCTTTGCCCCTGCAGTTTGGCTTCAGAGACCCCAGGCATTTAGTGCAAGTTTTGTTTTGTAAATACAGTGAGTCAGACACATGTGAGGCAGAGCTGCTGGGGGGAGAGATGTGAGCAGAGCTGCTGAGACAGACATGTTATGTCTGGGGGAGTCTAAGAGCCACTTGTTCCTCTTTACTTCACAGTATATAGTTAGGTATGTGTTACCCCCTATATACTCACAGGACCTAGCTAGTAACTGTAGTTAGGGATCAATATATATATAGTTCAGGGCAGTGATAGGTTAGGCTTCCGAAGGCCAACTTGCTAGTTAGAGGCCCCGTGGCACTAGTAGTTTAGCTGGCAGGTTAAGGACTCAGTGTTAGGGTAGTCAGGCCTGCATCTACTGCCGTCACAGTCGCCCTGTTTGCTGCCTGTGAAGAATCTCATCATCATCATCATCTCCTGATCGGCTGTCTGTCATCTCCTGGAAGAATCCGAGGATCCACAGTCATCCACAGGGGCCCCTGCATCTCTTCTGTTGCCTGGAGGTATTGTGCACTGGACTCTTGCTATATATCTATATATATATACCCGGGTATATAACCTAAGACGGTTGAGGACTTGCTGGTTGTTGTAGTATTGCTGTGTTCTGAGTATATTTTATGTATGTATTATTACCCTGTTGATTCTTATAAAGCTACTGTTATAACCTTATGTGGTATCTGTATGTATTCTTCAGACTGTGAGATTAGTACAGTGATCCTTGTTAAGGCTACTAACTGTACTTCATGGGTAAGTCCCAGGAAGAGATCCTCCCTGTAATACAGAGGCTCTATCCTGGGTGGAGGCACTGATATATTTCATATATGTTCCCACTCTTCCCTTCAGCGAAGGCTTCAGGTCCCATTATACACACAGGTCAGCGCCAGAGTCTGTTGCGGGAGGGATAATACTCATACCCCCCCCCAAATAGGGCTACAAGAGCCTCAAGACTTTTGCTTTAAGAAATCCAATGCCAGTATTAGCAATATTCCAAGTAACAGTAGTCGCTCTTGTGACATTGTTGGAGCTCATGGGATTGTTCCATGCTGTCAAGCAGTCATCTCATCTGAAGCTAATACTCTCTGGAACAGCAATCTGGCAGCCGTGATGTGCTAATATAAAATGTCTGATATTTTTAACCCTTATCTATAAAAAATGCTTCCTTGGGAAAATGACTTTTCAGCTTCACAGAATCAAGAGGATAGTTGTCACCATAGGTTACAATGCAGGCTTATTTACTGATATCTGCCATTGTGGTTGGAATACAGTGTATTTAGAAGTAGTAAAATTACTTATAATTTTATAATGTCAGGGCCAAACCATCAGATGTGTCTGGACCCATTTCATATGTCGTATTAGAGCATATAGACATTAGCCCATAGACTTTGTTGAACTTAATAAGGCACATTTATTAAAATCATCTAAAGCAAGACTATCTTTAGTTGCCCATATCAACCAATCACAGCACAACTTTCATTTTGTATTCTGCTCCTGAAAAATGAAAGCTGCATTGTGATTGGTTGCTATGGGCAACTTAGACAGTTTTGCTTTTAGACCAATTTAATAAATATGTCCCACAGTGAACACATATTTCTTCAATATAAGAAATAGTTGCCCAGATGAGGTACCCCCCCACCGGAGCTATATGCAAGGCCAAAGCTAAATGGCATTGTAAAATTCATTGTTGCAATATTACAATGTTCATAGCCATTCTGCCACATCTGTCCAAAGGGAAAATACCAGGTGCTCTTAATATACTAGAGGCAAACTTTACCAATCTAGATTGTAAATAAGCAAGACAAGGGGTCACCAGACAGACCAAAGAATACATTTAACAAGTAACTTTAATCACCCCGAGCTTAAACACACGCAGTGGCCATCACTTCAGTTGCTACTTTGCGAGATGGTGCAGATAAACCAACCAAACTGGATTACCCAACAACATTTCCCAAAAACCTGCAATGGCTCTCCTATTTTTAACAACCCCTCGCCTCAGCGTAACCAAATGTCATGTTGCTGCTAGCGTGGAGTCATAGAGTACATAACATTATACATTTTTTATCACCATCGGTTATATAGGACATCAATATAATGGTTACAGATAAACATGACATCCCTTGGGTAGGGACACTTCATAATAAATTCAGCTATTTCATACTATGGTATCCAGTAAATACATATATGTTTATGTATGCCAAAGGCATGGCATTAAGAGTGGTATGTCTAAGACACTGTAAGTCACAGTAAGGTTACAGTCTTACAAGAGGCATGGTGGTTACAGGAAGTTTCTCAATAAGAACATCATTTTTGGTGTTTTCTATCTTGGCAGAGACACACAACTTACTAGAACAGAACACAGTCCTTAGTAAGCAACACAACTTGGTGGTTGGCATTAGCAACAGCACACAGTGCACCAGTGCAGAGGTTGTGTCCTTTACTCTCTCTCAGCAGCATAGTTGCAGGTGGTGTTGCAGTACTCTGTTTCTAGCCCCACAGAGATTTTGTTGCATACATCTTGTCCATGGTTTGTACACACCTTGTTCTCAGTGCAGTACTTACAACAGCTTATAGCGCAACGCTGTGTTCCAAAAATATTGGCACACTTTTTTATCAAAAATGAAGCCAGCAAATAGGTGGTGTAAACCTAGACTAAACCGTCTAAGGCTAAGGCCCCACGTGGTGTCCCACAGCAAAAAAGCACTGCGGAAAAAAAATGCGGCGGAAATGCATTGCGGTTCTTCCCGCAGTGCTTTAGACAGAAAGTCTGCAGAGGTTTCCTCTGCAGACTTTCTGTTTCAATTATACCTATGGGGAAACCGCTGACGTTTCCAAAGGTATAACTGACATGCTGCGACTTCCACAGTTTTTACGTTTTTTTAAGTGGGCATCGGATTCACTAGAATCCCGTCTACTTTGCTCTGACTGTAAAATGCCATCATTTTTTCCACAGCATTTCCGCCGCAGGCAAATCGCTGCGTTTACGCCACGTGGGGCCCCGGCCTAAGGCTAAGGCCCCAAGTTGTGGAAACGCAGCTTTTTTTTGTTGCTGATTCTGCTGCATTTTTTGAGCCAAAGCCAAGAATGGCTACAAAAGGAATGGGAAATATATAAGAAGTTCTTATACTTCTACCTTCTGCTCCATCCTCTCCTGGATTTGGCTCAAAAAAACGCAGCAAAATCTGCATTTCCACAACGTGGGGCCTCAGCATAAAGATGTGCCAGATTTGTCATCCAGCATCATCTGTTATGATAAACTGTCTCATTTTTAGACATTAAGGCGTTTCTAGCGAATCCCATCAACAAATTGAAGAAAAATATGCTCAGAGGAAATGTTGTGATTTCCAAAACCGTAACATTTTTGAAAATCACAGCATGTCAATTATACCTACAGAAATGCCGCTGACTTTCCTATAGGTATAATTGAAGCAGAAAGTCCACAGAGGAAAACTCTGCGGAATTTCTGTGAAAAGCGTTGTGGGAAAAACCGCAATGTATTTCCGCCACAGCGCTTTTTCGTAGTGGCCTCCTATATGGGGCCTTAACCTTAATAATAATAATACATTTTATTTATATAGCATCAACATAGTCCGCAGTACTTTACCTTAAAATGAAAACTTCATCTACAAAGCTAGCCGAACACATTAGATTTTTGCAACTTGATGAAGGCAAACTTTAGTCTGCTGAAAACAAATTGGCCATCTTGGATATGTTTGCCACTTTTGCTTACTGCACCTTTTTTTTTTTTTTTTTTTTTTTTTAAACTGCTAAAGTACCACTCTGATCAGGCAGTTTAGTTACTAAAGAGAGTCTTTCACCAGGACCCAGCATATTAGCCCAGTCCAAAAATAGATTAGGATTACCTGAATCAAACGGTGGTTTCCCCTTGTCAATCCCTGCCTCAGTGGCCAAGATATTGCCTTTTTTGTCAACATGCAAACTAGGTCTTTGGAGCAATAAGGGTGTTGCATTTAGTATGGCATGTGTGTTACCAGCTTTAGTAGTCTTGGAGTAAGTGCATCTCAGAAGCAGTTCCCATCACCTTCTTTGGTCTTACAAGGTTAACCTCTTCAGTGTCCCACTAGTGTGCTATTCTCTCCTGGGGTGGTGTGCCACTTGACAAGCACTGCTCTTCCTCTACTGCTGTCTAATTTCTATTAAATTTATCCAGTTTGTATCCCTGCTTTGATATCCCATGATCATGGATGGTTGAGCTAGTTTAGCACACATTGTAATGAGATTTTATTAGAAGGCTGTTTTACTTGACTGTTCTAATCATGCACAATATCTGAAATATTTCTAATTAGTTTTGTATGTGTTCATTTGCAGCAATACTTCATTCTACTCATCTTAACAGATGGGGTTATCACAGACATGGCTGACACCAGAGAAGCCATAGTTCATGCCTCTCATCTTCCTATGTCAGTCATCATTGTCGGTGTTGGAAATGCTGATTTTAGTGACATGCAGATGTTGGATGGAGATGATGGCATACTGAGATCACCCAAGGGAGAGCCTGTACTTCGGGATATCGTTCAGTTTGTGCCATTCAGGAATTTTAAACACGTATGTATTTTTTCAGAACCTGATCACCAACATGTGACAGATTGAGCAGGACATTAATCATTGTCAGTTTTCACATTATACATTTACTTTTTGCTATATGATTTATGAGTTCCATGTGAATTAAAGCTTCAACCATTACAATCTGAATATTAACATAAATACATTTATTTCACTGATGTTAAATTGTCATCCAACTCCCAGACCTCTAGTGATCGAGTAGGGTACTCATAAAGCACTTTTCCCTATTATAGTGATAGCTGTACGACTGTTAGATAACAACTGCATGGTCATCTCTGTCTCCTGATCAATATGATTTCTCTAAAGAGTTAACAAGCTGAACTAATGTGTTCCGCTTACTACCACAGGCTGCAGCGGCAACATTGGATACTGGGTGTAAAATAATACTTTCACAAACCAGGATTCTGGTATTAAAGCTTGCACTGTTTGAGATCTCTAGGGATGTTGACAATTAACCACTTTACTACCCTCAAATTGTAGGCATGATGGTATTAACACTTTGAGGCTAAGGCCCCACGTAGCGAGCCACATTCAAACTCTGTGTGGCGGACTTTCTGCCCCTATTATACCTATATGGAAAATGCCAGCATTTTGACTGTGGATATTTTTCTGCAATGTGTGGATGGGATTAGCCAGAATCCCATCCACTTTGCAGGTACTGTAAAATGTTGTGTTTTCACAACGTGGGGCTTCAGCCTAAGGCTACCTTATGTAGCGGAACATTAAAAAAAAAAACTCTGCGGAAAAAACCACAGTAGAAACATGTCGCAGTATTCTCTGCAGTGTTTTTCATTGCGTTTTTGCAGGGTTTTACTCTGCTGACTTTTTGCCCTTATTATACACATATATAATATGCTGGCGGTTTCCATAGGTATAATTGACATGCTGTTATTTACAAAAATGCAACAGTTTTTTAAATTGCAACATGTCCACTGTAGATATTTTTCTTCAATGTGTGGATGGGATTAGCCAGAATCCCATTCGCTTTGCAGGTACTGAACTCAGTGTTTTTGTAACGTGGGTCTTCAGCCTAAGGCTAAGGCCCCAAGTTGCCTGCTGTGGAAACACAGTGAAAAAAAAAAACGCTGCGTTATACAGTACCAGAAAAGTGAATCAGATTTCATCCACACATAGCAGAAAAAAAAAGTTGCAGAAAAGCAGCGTTTTAGCTGCTTGTTTTTGGAGCATTTTTTTTGCTTCGTTTTGCTACATGAGGCTTTAGCCTTAGACTAAGGCCTCATACTGTGTAAAAGCTGCTTTTTTTGTTGCAGTTTTGCTGTGTTTTTTTGAGCTAAAGCTAGAAATGGATTGAGCAGAAGTGAGAAGTAGAAGTCCTTCCTAGATTTTCCCATTCCTGCCACAGCCACTACTAGGTTTGGCTCAAAGAAACACAGCTAAATCTGCAACAACAAAAAAAACAAAACGCATTTCTGCAACGTAGGGCTTTAACCTTGGAATGGTTTGCCCAATAACTATATCACCAATGTATGATTTTTGGAGGTCCCATTGATCACCATAATAGAGTAAAAAAAAAAAACTGTTCCTCCTTACCTTTTTTGGCTACAGTGAGCTCCAGGGATTTACAGTTCACTACCTCAGAATCCTGATATTAACTGTTTCACTGCTCTAAACTACCATAGATATTACATTCACTACTAATCAGGGATAAGATATATTAGTCAGTAAGCCACCAAAGGCCAGGAACAATGCTCAACTGCTCTCAGCTTCCAAAACTTAGAATGTGTTAGTTTGGTACGTATAAATGTTTATTGGATGATAACTGGCACATTCAATACAAATACTATATTATGACCCAAAAATCCACCATTTGTGTTGCGAGCTGCATCTTTCAGCTCTGCTGATACAGCTACATGTACTGCATGCAGAAAAGTGTCATTTATGGTACAACCCCTTTAATCCTGGATCATTTTATAAATGTACTATTCATCTACACACTGAGGTTCCAGAGATGTAACTAGATGTAACCACACAAATTTACCACCTATATACATATCCAGACTCTGTAAAGATAAAAAAATAACATGAGTTATAAATCTCCATTTTACTCAGCTTGGCGAGATACATCTTGTGTATCCCCTGCCTAATGTGAACAGCTGTGTATACAGGATTAAATTTATATCCAGAAACAAACATCTTTTTAAAGCCAGTGCTGTGGGTCCAGCTTATGGTACATTGTATGTTCCCCACTGATAGGTCCTATTAACTGCATAGTAAATGTGTCAGATAGTTTCCGTAAATGACATAAATGAAATGGTCATTTAATGAGTCCTGCAGACTTTCCTCTCATAATCTTTTATCCTAAACATATTACATTGTGTAGCTCTCTGTAAATCTCCCGAGTTTTAGAGACAAACAGTGGAAAATCAATGTTGTATGTTCTCCATAATCCAATGTCTGCCTCTTTGTGTGCAGATTATATCTCCCTGAGGTATTTTCAGGCAGCATGATCATGGTTTTGCTTGTCAAAATGGTTGTCACATTATATTGTATGAATACTATCTGCTCTCTGGGTTTGTCAAGGTAATTTACTTAAAATTGCTGGATTTTTTATAATAATTTGATCCTAAATTTTGGCCCAGACTTTTATATAAGCTACTTATAGGTAGGTCTATTTTTTTTAGTTCACATTGAACATTAAATTAATTTCCAGTGGTAACAAATAACTAGATATTGCTGGTATATGCCAACACTTGCTGATCAATAGGGCCCAACATTGAGATCCCCAGAATGAAGAAGAGGTTGTGTCACTCTTTCTAGGCACTACATAGCCCCTGTGTTCATTTGCAGTTTTCTACACAATTCTGAACACAGCATCACTCCCGTCCATCTACTCGTCTGGTCTGTACTTCCTTGTGTCTCTTCACATGCAAGTAATGCCTGTTTAGCCAATCACCGACCACAGAAGTGACCTGCCAAGGTGTGTTGGAACACAGGAAGTAAAAACCAGCAGGGACTGAAACTAGAGTAGCAGGGGATTAGTTTAAGGTGCAGTACTGTGCAAAAGTTTTAGGTAGGTATGGAAAAAAATGCTGCAAACTAAGAATTCTTTCAAAAATAGAAGTGTTAATAGTTTATTTTGTCAATTCACAAAATTAAGTGAATGAACTAAAAAGACATCTAAATCACATCAATATGTGGTGTAACAACATCAATTCTTCTAGGTATACTTACATACAGAAACTCACCACGAAGGTAGTTCCAAACATCTTGGAGAACTAAGTACAGATCTTCTGTAGGTGTAGGCTTGCTCAAATCCTTCTGTCTCTTCAAGTAATCCAAAACAGACTGGATGATCTTCAGAACAGGGCTCTGTGAGGCCATATCCTCATTTCCAGTGCAACTCCTTTAAAGGGTGGTCACACCAAATATTGATTTGTTTTAGATTTCTCTTTAGTTCATTCACTTAATATTATGAATTGAGAAAAAAAAAACTATTAACACTTCTATTTTTGAAAGCAGTCTTACTTTGCAGCATTTTTTCCATGTCTGACTAAAACTTTTGCACAGCACTATATGAATTTTTATTTTCTCAAAGGCTGCTGAATAATTTGAATAATTTTATTTTTGATGGACAACCTCTTTAAGGTGCTTTACCATGACTGGACTTCTTTAAATGAAACAACGAGAATCACATGGATATTACCATCTGAGAAAAGATCAGTTTATAATACATACAGTATATATCAAGAAAATGTGGAGCAACAGAAGCTCCAGTTAGAACCATTTAATCTCCACCTTGATAGATTACAATCCCTTATATTTTATTGTACCCAATGCCATAGATGTCGCAGTATTCCAGTTTCTGGTGAGTAGCTAGTTTGATTGAAATACTGAGACAGTACACCACTACAGTGGCAGAATCTGCTTGTTTCTATCCAAGGCCATAGCATAATTAAATTGGTCATTCTTCAATAAAACAAAGCATATCAGATTCAATTAGTCTTATATTAATATCTTGAAAATGACACTACTGCTGTACTAGTTTCATTGAATATGTGGATGGATAAGGCTGCAGCTTCCAGTTCTCCTTCAAGTATTCTAATTAAAAATGGTCTCTAAATCTTCAAATTAACTTTGTGTTTATCTTTTTCCATCTACGATGATTACTGTTTAGTCATGGATAACCTCATTTCATTCTCAAGCAACTTGTTTGCATTTAATATTCAATATAATCTGCATTAATGTTTTATCTATATAAAATCCATGTCGTTTGGAACAATTAATATGAACAAAAATGTATTTATTCCAATATCAGATGTTATCCTTCACGCTCTCCAACAGGACTTTCATTTACGCAGAATTATTCTTCTACAATATAAACATTGACAAGAAGATAATAATTATTTATTCCCTATCAGATCTCTACTTAATACCGTGAATCAAGTTGATAAAGAATTATGAATGATTTCCCACTTAGTATAATTTCCATGTTAGACAGAGCACATGTTGAAAATATTTCATAGGAAAAGTTTGGAGCTATTTTCACCAGAGACCTCCACAGCACAAGTGAAACCTATTTTGCTGTGGGAGCTACCATACTTAGTGTTACCAGTAGTGTCATCTAATGTTATCAGGGAAATAATATGCTGCCAATGGTGTCTGGAAGTGGCTTACTCCCCTATCCCTATGCACACTCAGGCCATAAGAGGTAACTATTATGCAAAGGAAAGTTTTGGTTAGTCAAAGGAGATGTTAGCCAAAGGAGCATTTTTTCATCGCACACATCTGTAAAGGTATTTAGCAAGGTGGTATATGTAAACAAATACAAGAACACTACAGTGGATATGTGCATTAAGGAGAGTTTTATTAAGTCCGATAGCAATTCAGTCATCAAATATGAAATGTTTTCGTCTATAACATAGACCTTCATCAGACATGGATTGCACAAAGAAGAAAACTGACCTGGTCAACATGCCAAGAGAAAGTGAAAGGTGGTATATGTAGTTTCCCATCTCGTAAATGAAATAAATTATAGGATAGGTTACATAGTATATGATACAGACTGGCCATATATACTCTATTTGGAAATTCTGATTTAATAGTGAGAACCTGCATTCTAGACCCTTTATTAGGTAAAGAAGATAGTGGCTTACAGGCAGTGCCTTTTACTCTGGAGGATTCATCACCTCTGTGCATTACACCTTTAGTTTACTGATTTCAATAGAAACTCTGTAATGTTATATTTTCCTGGGGAAAGGGAGGGGCACTGAAAGTTTGTGGGGGATCACTGGGAGACTTCTAACAAAAAACATCCAGCAGTAATTGGTTATTGGGGTATTTATTATTCCATTGCGTTCAGGTAGGAATAGGTAGATAATATTTGCTGGTATTTTCACACTCTAGTGTGTAGATTGTTGGCCACCACTAAATATGTTAAAAGACGGGGATCATCTCCATTTATGCACAATTATATAAATCATGTAATTCACAAGTGAGAAGTGCTGCTTCCTATGCCCCCTGTGCTCCATTCACAGAATTAGCATATAACAATAAAGTATTTATTTAAAAAACGGCATCGGATAAAAGCTAAAGAAAGTTAGGGATAGAATAGCCTTTCTAAAGGCTATTCCAACATGTCGTTAGGCAAATTTGTCTAAATCTAATGATAGAATCCCTTTAAACAAAATATTTATTAGAACATGATTAAAAACCATTAAAACAGCATCCACTGACAGAATAACATGATGCATGAACATGAACTACAGTTGTTCTGACTCAATAGCTTGGCTGCAAGTGTGAGGTTGTGAGAGTGTCCTGTAGTCTCTATGCTAACCAGCAATTTACACCAAGATATTTATCAGATAGTGTTCAACTCAACTGAGGAGGCGTAGATAAGATTCCAGATGCTTTAATCCAGGTAAATCTTGTAAAACCTCATACAGCAGTAGGTGAAAAATGATGAAATACCAGGAGCTGAGCAGACATGTTGCTTACAAAGAAGTGAAACTAAACTGAGAGAGAGAGAGGCGGAGCTACAGCATCACAACTAAGGATACAGAGAGAGAAAAGGGACAAACTACAAAGACAAACAGTATCACAGATACATGTCAGTGAATTAAACCAAGTCCTGGGACATGACACTCCCCGCCTGAAATCTTTAGATTTCAATGAAAACAAACATTAAATGTCCTGAGATGTCCATAAAGTCCTCTTCAAACCTGAAAAACAAAAAAGAAACATGCACAACAGACAATAATCAACAGTTAGTCCAAATAAACCAATCTTCAGGTCGGGAAGCCGCAATTTGCCAACACCTCCACCGACCCACACTGTAATCCACAAGAACACGGTTTTAGTTCATGGAAGGAAGCTCCCCGCCATGAGCTGTGAATGGTGTCCTTATCTTCTTTTATGTGACGTCTCCTCTTGGAAGAAGAAGCACCAGTTCATTAATTGGGCGGAAGAAAACTCGCACTGAGCCTCCCTTGGTTACCTTGACCTCCACTTTCCGAGTCTTCCCATCATCACTAGGGACAACTTTAGTGATGAGACCCATAGGCCATTCATTCCGATGGACTTCTTTATCCCTTAGAAGGACGAGGTCACCCACCTGGAGATTAGGTTTTGAGGTCTGCCATTTGTGACGGCTCTGTAGCATGTGGAGGTACTCTGTTTTCCAGCGGTGCCAGAACACATTGGACAGGTGTTGAACTTGTTTCCATTGGCGTCTGTAAATGTCACTGTGATCTAAGGTACGTGGAGAGGTAGCAGCAGTACCAATTTTCTGAGTAAGAAGCGTTGCTGGGGTTAAGAAAATTGGAGATTCAGGGTCTGAAGATACTGGGACAAGTGGCCTTGCATTGATTATCGCAGACACTTCAGCAAGAAAGGTTATTAACGTCTCATGGGTAAGCAGTGTCGACTTGTGGTCCATCAACATAGAGTCAAGGATTCTGCGTGTGATCCCAATCATACGTTCCCAGGAACCTCCCATATGGGATGAATGTGGAGGGTTAAACGTCCAAGTGCACCCATTGTTGGATAAGAAGTTGTCTAACTGCAGTTCTTTGCAGGCTCCAACGAAGTTAGTGCCACAGTCAGACCTCAGTTGTTTCTCAGCAGGCAGTGGAGTGTCCCAGTCCATGTTCTCAGTGGTAAGCTGTCTTAGTAGTAGCTTGCCTTGAATGGTGATGGGAGCAATGAAACCAAGAGGATCATAAATGCTGTTCACAACAGATAAAACTCCTCGTTTGGTGAAAGGTTTGTCACAAGAAGACACTTGGAATGTGAATGTGTCTTGTTCAGTGTTCCATAGCAATCCTAGGCTGCGTTGCATAGGAGGAGTATCAGAACTGAGATCAAGATCCTTCAAGTTGATTGCATGATCATCAGAGGGAAATGCCTTCATTACCTCCATACTGTTGGAGATGATCTTGTGAAGTCTGAGGTTAGCTACAGACAGCATTTCCTGTGTTCTAGAGAGGAGATCGATCACTTCTTCACTTGCAGGTAAGGATTTAAGACCATCATCAACATAGAAGTTCCTCTCAACAAACTGACGAGCATCAGAGCCATACTCTTTCTCACCTTCATGGGCGGTCCTTCTCAGTCCATAGATCGCTACTGCAGGAGATGGGCTATTGCCAAAGACATGTACCTTCATCCGGTAATCTATGACTTCATTGTTGACATCATTGTCCTTATGCCATAGGAACCTGAGATAGTTTCTGTCATCATCCTTAACAATGAAGCAATGAAACATCTGTTGGATGTCGGCCATCACTGCAACTGGTTCCTGTCTGAAACGGATTAAGACTCCTATGAGGCTGTTGTTTAGGTTAGGACCAGTGAGGAGCAGGTTGTTGAGAGAGACGCTTTCATACTGAGCACTAGAATCGAACACAACCCTGATTTGGTCAGGTTTGCGAGGGTGATACACGCCAAATGATGGAAGGTACCAGCATTCTTCTCCTTCCTTTAGTGGAGGTGCAGGTTCTGCATGATCTCTCTCAAATACCTTCTGCATGAAACCTACAAAGTGTTTCTCCATCTCTGGCTTCCTCTTGAGGGTACGTTTTAAAGAGGAAAATCTAGAAACTGCTTGCTTCAGATTGTTTGGCAGTTTTGATCTCGGGGAGCGGAAAGGTAAAGGTGCTACCCAGCTGTTGGAATCATCTTGAATGAATTCCTTGTCCATAAGTTTGAGAAATTCTTTATCAGCTATAGCCGGTGCCAGCTTGTTGTCATCACTTGTTGTATTGAACACTGTTAATCCAAGGGAGTCGTCCCCAGGCAGGAAAGTATTCACGTTGTCTCGGTGATTATGCAGCCACTTACTGTTGCTTATCTTCTCTTTCACTTGGTAGTGATGTGGACATGGCTGAAAACAAGTGCTGCGACCATTTGGTAACATATGCGTCTTAAATGAAGAAATATTGGTGGGCCTTTTCATCCTACCTATGCAGACGTTGCCAATGATAACCCATCCTAGATCGAGGCGCTGGGCAAATGGTGCATCATGCGGTCCATTAATTTGCTGGCGTATTTTGTGCAGTCTGAGAATGTCTCTACCTAGCAGAACTAGAATGTCTGCATTTTTGTCAAGGGATGGTATTTCACTGGCTATAGCCCTTAGATGAGGGTGCTGGAAAGCCGCCTCTGGTGTGGGTATCTCTTCTCTGTTTGATGGTATCTGGTTGCACTCAACAAGTGTGGGCAAAGGTATCTCCAAATTGCCCTTGAGAGAAGCTATTACAAGACCACTGGCCCTTCTTCCTGAAACCTCTGATATGCCACTACAAGTACCCAAGGTATACGGATAGGTATCACCCTTTAAGTTAAACAGATCAAAGAGTTCTGACCTTGCAAGTGAGTGGTTGCTCTGGTCATCCAAGATGGCGTACACCCTCAGAGCCCTTTCTGGTTGGCCCTTGGGGTATATATTGACTAGGCATATCCTTGCACAGGACTTGTCACAAAGGTCTTCTCCGCAGACTTCTGTACATGAGGAAGATACTGTGGTAGTATTTGCTGCTTGATCTGTGTTCTCCCCGCCATGCTTAGTTGGGGAAGGGGAACCTCTAGGCGGTGTGGCACTAGGCTGGGCTGGATGAAGAGCTTGTACATGGTCCTCACTGCTACACTCTATACACTTAATAGCAATTTTACAGTCTCTAGCAACATGTTCAGTAGAGGAACAACATTTGAAACATATCCCTAGTTTCTTTAGAAGCTCTCTACGTTCCTGGATTGGTTTCCTCCTGAAGCCAATACACTTCTTGAGGGGATGAGGCTTCTTGTGAATAGGACACAGACGGTTAGGATTTTCTACCTTTTCGTCTTGGTTGCTGTTGCAACTGCTTTCTTCTGGTGCTGATGTAGGCATAGGAAGAATATCAGTCTTTTTCACCAAAACTGGGCCTCTGCGGTTTCTGTAGTTAGAATGTGAGCTGTCATACTTAATAGGAGGTGAACCAGGAACACTGGGATCCCCATAGGAAAAGCTTGGGTCATTCTTGGATTCTGCAATGTTCTTGATAAACTCACAGAAGTAGGAAAATGGAGGAAAGGAGACTCTATTCTCATTTTTGTATCTTGACCCAACTGTGGTCCACCTTTCTTGAATATTATATGGCAACTTGGTGACTATCGGGTTTACCCCACGAGCAGTGTCCAGGTAACTGAGGCCCGGTAGGAGAGTGTCCGTCTTAGCCAGTAGGAGCTCCAAGAGTAGGTCACTAAGTTCTTGAAATTTCTGATGATCCTTACCAGATATCTTTGGAAACCCTTGCAATCGTTTGAACAGAGCATTCTCTATTGCTTCAGGAAAGCCATAGGTTTTCTCCAGTCTTTCCCAAGCAGCGGTAAGGCCTGCTGTGGGGTTGTAAATGTGGACGGATCTGAGTCTTTTAGCACGTTCTGTGGACTGTGGGCCAAGCCACCGGATAAGCAAGTCTAGTTCTTCAGCTGCAGTAATGCCAAGGTCACTAATTGCAGTTTTGAAGGCACATTTCCAGCCTCTGTAGTTCTCAGGTTGGTCATCGAACCTTGTGAGTCCAGTCTTAGTAAGCTCACGGCGAACCATGTACCTTGCAAACTCTGACATGTCTGTTCTCTCTGACTTTAAATATTGAGTTGCTGGCTGAGTAGCGGTGATTACGTTGTTAGTGGGGTTCTGGTTAACAGAGGTAGGTAGTGTAGGGGCTGCGTAGGCATTCAGCCTAGGAGCTAGCTTAAAGTCCATAGGTTTAGCCACATATGGATGTGAGACTGGACGGTTGTTTGCAGTCTGGTAGTATGGTGTCACATTGGTGTTTACCTGAGTATCAGTATATTGCATTTGCTGAGGTGCAAGGCTTTGGGAATCCATGAAGGAAGAAGAAACTGGATGCTGGACAGGCAGGGCATTGTACTGACCTTGAATGCGGTGTGCTGCAGAAGATACTGTGCCCTGTTGCTCTGGAGAAATGTTGTCCCTGACAGGAACATTTGTGACAAATAGGGATTCACTGCTTTGGCTTAGTACATAGTCTCTTGTGCGCTTGAGGGGATCCTCTGCTTCCACATCACACAAACTGGTGCTGTCGCTTTCACTTCCACTGATGGCTTGTTCTAAAATGCTTAACCTTGCCATGGCTGCAGCGTGCTCATACTGTTTCTCTAGAGCTTCTAGTTCTGCCCTTTTTTGAGCTGCATTAGCTTCCATTTCTGCTTTCTGTTGAGCTGCCTTAGCTTCCATTTCTGCTTTCTGTTGTGCAAAGGCTGCCTGTATCTTAGTAGCTTCCGCCTCTGCACGTGCTTTTATAAGTTGCTCACTGAGTGTGGAAGATTTTGAGGAACGTGACTTAGATGTACGCTTTGAACGCTTGGTAGACTCAGAAACATGGGATGCCATTTCCTGCAGTTGCGCAATTCTTGTCTCTGTCCTTAACTTAGTTTCATGTACTAAGCTGTCTCGTTCTGAATTGAGATGCTGGAAGCTTTGCAATTCAACTAAGGAATCGTCTGTATGAAGTTTCCTCAATATGCTTTCATACTCCTCAGCTTTCATTTTATAATGTCCATGCATAGAACAAAGCTGTCGCAGAGCTCCCTCTAGTGGTGATATATGGTATGCAGGCAAGCACATGGCAGATATCTTAGTCTGTATTTCCTGCCACCATTTTGAGAGTTCACAGGAAAGTTCATGCTTTAAACCTTCTAGATTGTCTCTAACCTGTTTAATTGAGCGTCTAGCCTTCTCACTGGGCTGCAGACTGAGGTCCATGCTACCTTGTGCTTCAGGGTGCCCTTCAGCCATGATGCAACTCAAACAGGATAAATATAACTTTGCTGGAGTAAGATGGCTGCTTGCTAGAATCTTCTTATGCTGAGGGGTCTGAGCTGCAGATGCAACTTACACAATGCTGATTCCTTCTGGCTTAAGGTAACTTGCTGTGACTGACTGTATGTCAGAAGTTGGTGAACTGTCTTACAGCCGTATCTGGCAGTCTTTATGCATCATTTTTCACTGTTCTGACTCAATAGCTTGGCTGCAAGTGTGAGGTTGTGAGAGTGTCCTGTAGTCTCTATGCTAACCAGCAATTTACACCAAGATATTTATCAGATAGTGTTCAACTCAACTGAGGAGGCGTAGATAAGATTCCAGATGCTTTAATCCAGGTAAATCTTGTAAAACCTCATACAGCAGTAGGTGAAAAATGATGAAATACCAGGAGCTGAGCAGACATGTTGCTTACAAAGAAGTGAAACTAAACTGAGAGAGAGAGAGAGAGAGAGAGGAGGAGCTACAGCATCACAACTAAGGATACAGAAAGAGAAAAGGGACAAACTACAAAGACAAACAGTATCACAGATACATGCCAGTGAATTAAACCAAGTCCTGGGACATGACAACAGTGGGTATGGAAAGTATTCAGACCCCTTTAAATTTTTCACTCTTTGTTTCATTGCAGCCATTTGCTAAAACCAAAAAAGTTCATTTTATTTCTCAATGTACACTCATCAAAAAACAGAAATGTAGATATTTTTGCAAATTTATTAAAAAAGAAAAAATGAAATATCACATGGTCATAAGTATTCAGACCCTTTGCTCACTTTTGAGTAGAAGCACCGTTTTGAGCTAGTACAGCCAGGAGTCTTCTTGGGAATGATGCAACAAGTTTTTCATATCTGGATTTGGGGATCCTTTGCCATTCTTCCTTGCAGATCCTCTCCAGTTCCATCAGGTTGGATGGTGAACGTTGGTGGACAGCCATTTTCAGGTCTCTCCAGAGATGCTCAATTGGGTTGAGGTCAGGGCTCTGGCTGGGCCAGTCAAGAATGGTCACAGAGTTGTTCTGAAGCCACCCCTTTGTTATTTTAGCTGTGTGCTTAGGGTCATTGTCTTGTTGGAAGGTGAACCTTCAGCCCAGTCTGAGGTCCAGAGCACTCTGGAAGAGGTTTTCTTCCAGGATATCTCTGTACTTGGCCGCATTCATCTTTCCTTCGATTGCAATCAGTCATCCTGTCCCTGCAGCTGAAAAACACCCTCATAGCATGATGCTGCCACCACCATGTTTCACTGCTGGGATTGTATTGGGCAGGTGATGAGCAGTGCCTGGTTTTCTCCACACATACCGCTTAGAATTAATGCCAAAAAGGCTTCCTCGAGGGTCACAATTGGTCGATCTCATATAGCTCATGTTCATGCATCATATTATTGTGTCAGTGGATGCTGTTTTCGGTGGTTTTAATGGTTTTTAATCGTTCTAAGAAAGATATTTTTTTTAATAATAGGGTGATGTGTCTCCTACTTTATTATGCATGGTTTCCTTGTGGATTACATCTTCACACTAGTGTGCAATGAATAGGGGGAGATGGGTTACAGCATATTATTTCACCCATGACCTCTTACCCAGCCAAAACAGTACCCTGATTTGCACTGATGAGGGGCTATAAACCTAAAAAAGCTCTCTGCAGGTGTTTTTCCTCCATTTGGAAGAGATGTTCTGGTTTGGTTTTAATACCAAACAATGTTTCTAGGTTTGGTTAAAAAAAACACAGCAAAATCTGCAACAAAAAAAGTAGCTTCTCCTTGTCATGAGGCCTCAGACAGGAAAATCAACCTGATGTTTAAGTAACAGTAATTACAAAACCATCAATTTTGAGTCAATAAAGAGCAATAACAAGACTTCCGTAATGTCATTGACAGTTAAAATGTACAATAAAAAAGAACAGGTCCTGCCACTAACCTTTAAGGCATTCATAACCGCAATCCATTCTGAGATGCTCCTTACGGTCACAGTAAAGTCTGCTTCCAATATGATTCGGATTAATGTGGATCTATAACCTAGCATTACATTTAGAAAACTCAGAAACACAGCATTTCTGTAATTTAACAGCTTATAGACTACATTGACCTCACATATGATCCAAAGGAAAGCATGTCAAATGAAATCAATACTGTGACTTTGAGGTCTTAACTGGCAATATCCAGCAATGTCTCTTCTGCTGTTTGGGAAATTATTAGTTTGACACGTTTCAAGTGAATGTGAGTATAGGATATATACTCTACTGTCTGCACTACTAAGTATAATCCTTATAGCATTTATTGTTGCTTATGTGTGGATCTCTTCACGATTGGACCTTCCAAAGAAGTAGGGGCTATTTAAAGAAGTGGGTATAAGCCTTATCTGATCCCCATTGCAGACAGAGCACCGCCGAAGGTTTCTGTTGCAGCAAGCTGCCTTCAAGTGAGGGAAAAGCAGACATACCACTACCCTTTATCCCACATCTAATACCCCCACACCTCTACAAATATATAGAAAACTTGTTAAATTATATATTTTTTTTTAGCCCCTGGCAATTGAAACAAGACCTTGTCAACAAAGGGGTAGATTTTAGTCTGCTGGATGTTATACAGTATGGACATTTGTATTGGAATTCATTTGTTAATTTTTATTTAATTAAAGTGGTTGTCTATGCTTAGCCAATATAGTCCAATCAGTGAGGACCGCTCTGATCACTAAAACAAGGAAAAACACTAGGAATGCACTGTGCCACATCCAATCCCCTCAGCTCATTGAGTATAGTCAATGGGCAAATAAACCACCCCCAGATTGATATGAGTTTTGAAGGTGACTCTGGAGATGACACATAACATAATCTTGTGTCACTCTATCCAAGGAAAAAGGCAGCACTCCAGTAGTTTATAAGTAGAAAGTTGTGAAATTTATTCCATGTGTAGGCAACGTTTCAGCTCTAGTGAGCCTTTGTCAAGCAAAGTGCATGTGCACATAGGCTAGTATATACAGTATATCATGTGAATATACAATTGCAATTTAAATCCAATCAAGTACAAAAAGTGATATAATCAATATAAAACATCATGTTGTGTTCATGTATAAAGATATAAAGTGACAGTGCATATAATTCATAGTCTATATAGATCAAATGTGAATATGCAAAATATTAAACATTAACACAAGAATAGTATCAATAATGCAATTAATATACAACAAATCAATAAATAAAAGTCAGCGCCTCCCACCTCTGAGCAGACCTGTAACTCTCTGAATCAAAAACATGCTAAACCAGCATGTGCTACTACTAGACTGGGCAATCCAGGAAGTATAGACTCGCACATGTGCAGAAAAGGCAAAAACCAACCGCCACCATCTTAGAAAGGGGCGCTCACCATAATGAGCATGCCCAAGAAATATAGGCCATTAGAACTGCACTATATGGGAGTAGGCGTGGAAAGAAACTTTGGGGAAGATTCCCCAATCATAAAGAAATATATATAAATACCTTCTATTACTTGGCAATACACCATAACTTATATGTGCCATTTTTTTAATTTTTTTTTTTTTTATAATCTTGTGTCAGAGAGGCAAAAAAAAAAAATGGATGGAGTTTACACAGACAACCGAATAATGAATCAAGGGCACGTCCTCCGCACCAATGAATAATCCTCCCTATACAGGGAAATGAACCAAGGATTATTATTTGGTGCAGAGGAGATATCCTTGACTTATTACAGGGTTGTCTGTGTAAACTCCACCCTTTTATTTTATTCATTCAAGTTCTTTTATATTCTGTTGGTTCAGTTTCAGTTCACAAAGGCTTGAGAAAGGAAGCATTTTTGACTTCTGAAATGCATTTCCAGTGTTTTTAATTTTATTTTGGTTTAATGCCTTTACTAGTACCCGTATGCTTTATTTGAGAGATGTCAGTGTGCTTATGTGTATATACAGTATATATATAGCCTCTATACCAAGGATGACAACCTTTTGAGTGGTGATCAAAGCAGTGGGAGCCACAGTTGGCCGGGTACACTGATACACACTATATACATAGTATATCTGAGGAGGGTTTGTCTTCTGTACATAATGGAGTACACATATTGCTTACCAGGATCACATTATTTGTATCACAGTGACTTTGCTATCACAGGTTCTGATTTGCAATAGGAGATTTGGTTCCCTATATACTGTACAATCAACTGAAGTGATATAAGTAATAAAGCTGGAAAAAATGACAAACTAAATAAGAAAATTCTGACTAAATATTTTTCTTCTTTATTTTTTTCCCTATAGGCTTCTCCTGCTGCTCTTGCAAAAAGTGTTTTGGCTGAAGTTCCAAACCAAGTTGTGGACTATTACAATGGCAAAGGGATCAAACCAAAATGTGTGTCTGAATACGAGTCTTCCAGGACACTAGGACCTTGAACTTCTCTGCACACTTTTACAACATCTAAAAATAACAATAATAATCATCATAATAACAATATATAGCACGGTTTAGTGATTTTTAATTTACCAACATATTTTTTTCTTGCATGTATTGCTGGAGGCTTGGATCAGCATAGCAGTTGTATTGTTAAAGACTTTTTATGGAAACAAAAAAATATTACAGCATGTCGTCTGAAAAAAATGGTAAATGCTTCAGTTTTTTATACAGATTTGTTGGAATTTTGCTAAATTTCTTATCATATTTACACTTTAAAACCTTTTGAAATATATCTTGAAAGCTCATAGACACTACACAGTTTTATCTGCTGAGAAACAAACCTTCTTTGTTAGACTGTACATTCATGGTGTTTGCATGTCAGAAATACTATTCCGGGTTTACAGATGCTAGTAACTTACCTCTTGATACAAGTGGCCTACTTTAAATTTTGTAGCCATTTTAAAAAAAAAAAAAAAAACTGAAATGTGGCATTTTGTAAAAGGAATCAACATTTATAGTGGAAAGTCCAGACGAATTTTTAATATGCTAAACCCATTATTATTATTACTATAGCTGTACAATCTAATGTCTATCACATTTTAAAACTGGTTTGCATATTTGGATAGTGACAATAATTGAAATATTTCAAGATATAACTCAGTGCTAAAGCATTCTGGCAGCCCTGAGTTTGGTAGCCATTCTATTCACTCAGCTCTTCCTCTGCTACACATAGATTTTTATCTTGTTGTATTACATCTTTACCTTGAAAATACTCTAAAAGCACATTGTAGCATATATATTATAGACTATACAATGCCTGAAATGAAATGTCAGCACAAGACAGGAAGCACAGTTTGAAGATATTAATATGCTGAAATTCCAGTTTACAAGCTTAAAAGTGAATGAATTATTACATTATAGTCTTGCAAAATAACATTCCATTATATTTGCATCATGCTGTATGTTTATGTGGAGTAAATTTATATAGAAATACATAGTGGACAGTATACATAAGAGTTTCTCGAGCAGGGCTCCCTAGCTCTCATGATGCTCTTCCACAGTGGATGAACAATGAAGAAAATCTCTTCATTGACAAGAGGAAATCATTGCTTGGTTTTAAATTGCTCAGACGGACTGTTGCCCTGGTGAGGATCACCTATAGGCTAAGGCCCCACATTGCGGAAACACAGCTTTTTTTGTTGCAGATTTTTCTGCTTTTTTTGAGCCAAAGCCAAGAATACAGCAGCAATCCTATTCTGGCATATGCTCTGTTACTCTGGTTAGATTTTTATACTTACCTCTCCTCTGATCACACTTCCTGGCTTCTTCACAGCTGATGTCTGTTTGTTTTTGTTTACATCGGTAGCTCCGCCCACTGACTCACGCCCTTGTTACAGACCTGGGACAGGTACTTACATTCTGATTGGCTCCCCCGGTTGTAGGGGCATATCGGGGGGTGGAGCTTATGTGGCTGGGCGTATTTAAAGTCCATGGGAGCCAGCAGTCAGTGTTGGCTATTCTGAAGTACTGGAGCACACCATCAGGGCTCCAGGAAATGCAGTTATCACTGCAATTTAGTTTATCCTCCGAACAAACCATACTTCTCCTGATGAACTTGTTATAGATACTGAACAAGGGAAATGCGTAGAGATTTAATAGATATCAGAAATGTATTAGATATCAGTTAGAGTCTAGGAATGGTTCACTGTGTCACTGGCTGAGATGGACTTGCTGTTATGGGGAGCTAGATAGATCTTATTTGCCCCAGCACATGCAAGAGCTTTAGTAGCTTATATTGAGCTATTGCAGCACATAGTGATTCTGTTTTGTTGTGCTGTTTCTATACATCTATCTGTCTCTAGAGCCTATGCATTGTATGTGTGTTGGCTTCGTATATAGCTCTACACAGCAGATTATCCTTTACTGATCATTATCTAAGAATTTATCTCAGCCAGTGAATACAGATAGCGTATCTGTGTTTTATTGAGGATAATATTACCCTGTTTTTCCCTGAGTGAGCTGTGAGTGACGATAGTCTAGGCTTTCCAAGTCTGGTGGCTACTTACCCACGGACTGACTACACTGATTGCCTCTTTGAGCTATCATGGTCACATTGTAGCCACTGAGCCTCAGGGAGTAGGGGGATTTATTATCATTATATGTGAAACTTTCCCACTATATGAAATATTCATCTGTTACTTTTTTGGGAGTTTTTCTCATTTTTGGTTGGTGTTTGACACCTCAATTGATATTTTATTAGAATTATGAATAAAAGTTATGTTTTATTGTTTTTTTTTTATTTGAAAACCTATTCTCTGTGAAGTCAAAGCCAAGAATGGCTACGAAAGGAATTGGAAATATATAGGAAGTTTTTCTACCTTCTGCACAATCTACTCCTGGCTTTGGCTCAAAAAAACGCAGCAAAATCTGCCACAAAAAAACCTGTTGTTCTGCAACGTGGGGCTTCAGCCGTAATGTAATGTGAAGTCTCCGGTAGGAATGTTTAATGACTCGTACATCAAGTCTATGGTTTCCTGTATTATTACGATTAGCCTTTTGTATTTGATAAATAGCAAAATGACAACAAAGACAAATTCAGTTGGCAGTTTGTAATGATTCTATCCTTTTCTGTTGTTGACCTACTATATATATATATATATATATATATATATATATATATATATATGAAAAATATAGAGCATACTCACTTGTTTTATATATATATCTATATATATAGATATATATATATTATACTGACTTGGGATAATAAAGTACGTACTTTGCAAGGTGCCATTCACATAGTCAGGGAACTAATATTGTGCAATGTTATATTTATTTGTTATCATTGATTTTTTTCTAATAATGTTTTCTAATGACACACACCTGCATTATCATACTATTATGTTATCTTGATGACATATTTTAATGCTAAAACACATATTGGTCAAATGATGTCATCATTTTTTAAGATTAGAATACTCCTTTTTAAAACTAAATTTTTTTTTCTCAAGAGTATAATGTTTATAAAATGTTATTCAGTAGAAAAAAATAATAAAAGATCCTATAATACTTATATATTATGGTATAAACGGTTGTACCGTAGCTGCTTTTTCCATTAGTGAGAGAATGAAATACAATAATATATTCATATTTTATGCAGAAAAATATTTACAAATAAATGTATAAAATGCTGCAATTGCAATTCTGCTACCCCAGGTCTGAGCTTGTTGGTACCTCACCATCCCAGACCTAATTGTGAAGCCAAAATAAGAGACACTTAAAGGAGTTTTCCGTAACTACGGTATGATATTGATATTGTCTATGCTTAGAATTTGCTGCTTGAAAAGACGACAGCGTTTGGACGAGGATAAATCATCGATATTTTAGTCCTGAAAAACCATTTTAAGGCTAAGGCCCCACATACTAAAACACAGCTAAGTAATGCTGTGGAAAAAAAACACAGCAAAAATGTGTGACTTTTTGCTGCATTTTCCTCTGCATTTTGTTTTCTCCTATTAAATCTGTAGGGAAAACATTTGCAATTCTGCAGCTAAAGTTAACATGCTGATTTTTTTTTTTTTAAAACATAGCTTTTCCGCAGGTTTTTTTCACAATGTGTGGATGAGATAAAAATCTCATACTCTTTACTGCTACTTTTAAATGCAGCATTTTTTTTTTCTGCTGCGTTTCTGCAGCATCCTAAAAACGCCATGCTTATGCAACATGGGGCTTTAGTCTAATACACAGATAAAGTAAAATGTTTACGTATGCATCTTGGCTTGTTTGAAGTTTTTTTAATTAAGCAAAAAAATTAAAATTTTTAAAATTTTACTGTTTAAAAAAAATATACTTTTTGCCATGTACAAATATGTTAAGTAAGTTAATTGACAGTAACCACTCTCGTTTTTTTAAAACTGTCTCTAGTGTGGATCTAGTAAAAATGTTGACATTTCATTTTATTCATGTTATTGCCTCACCCTACAATTCACTTTTTTTCTTCTTAACTTGCAGTATCTATTTTTTTAGTTTATAATGTGGTAATTCCAGGGTAGGGAACATCTGTGACTGCTTTCTGCTATCACATTTGTATGTGAAGTCTTGCAGAGTACTTGTTCAGATGAATCAGGAAGGAAGCTACTGTAGCTCTATAATATGTTCATTGCAGGGGCAGTTTTAAGGCTGTATTTTGGTAGCAGTAGACCCATTCATCATAATATCTATTTGATTTATGACATCTGCTCCTAAGTTATACAGTTTATTCACATATATACCAGAATTTTGTTCGCTACAAGAAGGTAACAGTCTTATTATCAATATATCATGTTTTTTTACTGTACCACAGAATGGACCTACTGTTTCCCCGATCTTAAAGATTTTTTCTGCTTTCAGCAAGCCCTTGTGATTGTTTCTTCTCAGTAAGAATATAAATAACATGTAATGTAAGGTATATGGAGCTATGTGTATCTTGTATTTGCTGTACCTTGGCATGCTGAATTTTTATGTATGATATTAATATTGCACTATTTTAGGCATTTCTACTATGTTGCTCCAGATTTCAAAGCTATATGTAGTGTTATTTCATGTGGTGAACTATGCAGAGGGCAGCTGGTGACTGACAATAAGGGGTTACAACTGTGTAAGCACTTTTATATGTCTAAAGATTGATGCAAGTCAAATGGTTGCATTATCTTCTTGTTTAAGGAAACCTTTATATAGAGACTATGGAAAAGTTTACAATCCCCAAAATCGAAACCTGCAAAGTGTGACCTAGAAAATATCAAGTATCAGCCCATAAGAGGAAGTGAATCTAAGGTTGTTATTTTTCTCAGACTAGTAATTGTATTTTTAAAACCAAATCTCAAAAGGTAAAAGAAGACAGTATAGAACTTAGATCACCCAAATCAACACAACTCTGATTTCTAGGACAAGGGAAGCCTAAGCTTGTTACTCCTTCCATCATTTGTAGGTGAGTATGCAAGTTAGTTCTCCTACTGAATAAGAAAACTGGCTCTCTAGCGCCATCTATAGGTAGAAAGTACTAACCTTTGATCCAATGCCCACACCCTGACTAGCAGTTGACAACCATGTGGAAGAGGCTAAGTCCTCTGTGGCACAGCTTGAGGCATTGCATTATTATTGTTGAGTAATATTATAGCATCATGTTTGGATATTAAGTGGGTTATCCAAGACTAGATAATGATGGCCTATCCTTAGCATAGTTCATCAATATCTGGTTGGTAGGGTTTTGACACCCAGCATTGCCATGGATCAGCAGCTGCAGCCATCGGATCTGCACAGAGTGTAGAGTCAGATGCAGACAGCTACATGCACTGCAAGGTGGCTCTTGTCGGGCAGTTGTCTGCTCAGGCCATCAATATCTAATTGTGGACAGCCCCTTTACGTAAGCCATATTTTATCAGTTTAATATATAACAGCTACTTTAATTTTTATTTTAAGAGTCATTGATTATAAGTAAGACACACAAGCACCTAAGAATACTTTTTTTTTTTTTTTTTTTAAATAAAACCTTGACTTTACAAACCTTGACTTTACAAACACCTTAAAGGGACCTATCTACCTGCAGGACTGGGATGACAGAAGCAGGTCGCTTTAACATTATAATATATTTCTAAATAATAACATAATTAGCAGTTTTTCTGAAATTGTAAGTTTTATGGCTGAAGTGATAGTAGGGCCAGGGGTTGACAGTGAAAGTCTATTTGCAGGCTGCTATCATGCCTTTAGATGTTCTACTTACAGTATACCAGTTGTGCATACATGTACATGCCATATATTAAAGAACAGCAGACTCATTTTTTTGTTTTTTTTGTCTTTTCCTTTATATCCTAAATACATTTTATCCAATTTTTTTTTTTAAAGAAAATATTTTTCTAACATTTTTGTGGTTTATCCCTTCAGGTTGTTTTTGAATAATTTACAGGAATTAAAACAAGCAATAGTTTTAATAGTTTTCTGTTGTAAATAAGAAGTCTGCAACGTTAGACTAGGTGTCTTGTCCTGTTAGTTTTTGGTCATGGCATATGCTTACATCAGAGGTTGCCTACTTTTTGGCTCTAATAAAGCATTAACGCTCAAATATTATAGGAAGTTTTAACCAATATAACAAAGTCAACAAAGTCTGATCAGTGCAGCCAATATAGTTTCTTATACTACTGTTTATAGAGGACTCGCCTAAAATGTCTTTGTTAGTAAATGATTGCATTCCCTAAAAAATAACAGTTCTGTAGCATCTTTTCCCATAACTCAGCATTTTGACATTCTTAGCTTATTTATGAATAAATTGACAACAGGGTGTCACCATTCCCATTGTATCCCTGGACTGCCTGACAGTGTCATAGTCTGTAGGGACACACAGTCTGGTAACAACAAGTTGCCAATTTACTTCACATTTTTTGAGGAATAACAGTGGGATGCAGAGTTCTAAAATACGCTCTAGAGTTATTTTATGGCTAATGCAAGATATGTTGGGATAGATGACAAATCCTCTTCAAATAGCCTCGCAGTTTGGGTGGAAGCACAGCGTCATATTATACTGTAGATCTGTACTGTACGGATTTATAATTCTGTACAAAATGTAATTAGAGAGAATTGTGGCCTGTTCACCTGCATGCAGGAGTTTTCTCCCTTAGAAGTATTGTTTCTAGGCAAGAATAGTAAACCACAGGGTGTTTATGGCTCCAGTAAATAAGGACTCTGTATACTGCTGTACTGGTTCAGTGTGTGCAGCTTTGTTGTGGACCTAAGTAACGATTTAAGCAATCCACATAAATGAGTCTGCAGCCTATGCTTGCCCTCACTAATATATACTCTTAGAAGCAGTTGTCTACTACAAGGGAGCCACATATATATATATATATATATATATATATATATATATATATCTGAGACTGAGCCATACTTAACTCATGCAGCCACTGATTGGAGAACACTACACTCGACAATGATGTTATTTGACATCAACTGGAAGTAAAGCACAAAATATTTCATTACAAATACAAACATAAATGTAAGTGGGAAGAGACAAGACTCTGCAGACAATGGGGCTGACTTATCATGACTTGTATGCCAAAAGGCATTTGTTCCGTTTCCACCGTCCTGGAAAAGTGAGCAGAGCAAGGTGGCCATGAAGGCAGGAAGAGACGGCAGACACTTTGGCCTAAAAAAATTATTATATTATATATATTAGAACTTAATCCAGATAACATCACATTATATCTGAAACCTACCCCAGTCCCTGACTGGCAAAGGTTTCAATTCCTGTGCATGGGACCTCCCATGATGCACCTGAACTATAAAGAGGCTAATAATAATTAATAATTTTGGTGCATATCAAGCCAGCACACAAATGGATTGAGACCAGGGCATAAAATGCCGGTCTTAATAAATCTGCCCCCATATATGTTCATCAAACCATTTATACCACTCAAAGAACCGGTGTGTCTTTCTTTTTGGTCTGGCAAAAAAGCAATAAACAGAGATCAACAGAATACAACTGAAAGAGGTAAGCACCACAAGTAAACTTCAAAGCACAGTGGCAACTTTGCTCCATTAATGAAAGAACTTACCATTAATATGAATTTATAGCACTATCAAAAACAAATCATAAAACAGGACCCAAAAAACAAATTAAACTAAATAAAGAAAATGGAGTTACTTTACCATATTTAGATAACAAATACATACTAAAATAAACTATAATTAATTTGGCCTCAACAATCAAAACTGCAAAAATGGCCTTTGGTCATAGTAACCAATAACAATCAGCTTTGATTTTGTAGTGGACCGGCCCGCAAGAGTGCGGACTAGCTTTTTTTAAATGTCTATTAATAAGGTGACCAAGGACTTTTAAAATCCAAAAGAAAGGATGGAAAGTAAGAGTAATGTAATATATATATTGTTCTAAATGTGCAGAATTTGCAGTCATTTCTAGTAAATATCTTTACCCATTGTTATTTTAAGTCATACAGCTGTAAGCCACATAGAAAACCAGCACAAATACATTAAAAAGCCCTGCATGCAAAAAATAAAATTGTATAATGGTTTAGCATGTTGGTTATTGCATAAATTAGTACTTTAGCCAAGTGCATTGGATTGCCAAATGAGAGAAAGGTATAAGACAAAAAAAAACAAATGTATAAAGTGACTTTTAAATTGCACCTTGATAATATTTTGGACTAGAACTAGGGCCAGCAAGTTTACAATTTCTTCTGCATTTAAGTTGGTCCTTATAGGTTCTCGGCTCCTTTATTCCTATGTAGGATTCCTCTGAATGTACTGCAGTCTGTTGTCAAGTTCGGTGAACAACAAATTTGTATCCTCTTTTTATGTGGTTTTGATCCAGTTATATTTTGCATGAAACAATACCTTGATAAACATTGGCATGGAATATTTTTGTGAGGTTATTGAACTGCCTATGCTTTTCTTGTAAATAAAACCTATAAAATGAGAAGAGAGCATATGTATGAATATATTTAAGAATTATATCATACCATGTGTCGTTGGCTTGAGTCCTTGTCTCAGGCGGATGCTGAATCTTTTTTTCTTTTTGTATATTTATTTTCTTTTTGAAAAAAAAAAAAATCTGTAAGGAATCTTCATATTAATGGGGTTGCTGCAAAAGCACATTTGAGAATAATGTACAATTTTGGGGGTGATATAAAACTGTGATAAACAAAGATTTACAATAATTTTACATTGTTGGATTTTATGAATAAATTAAGCGCCTGTTAACCTGCTGGTGTTGTGTCTTTTATTCATTTCTGTTGTGACAAAAGAGCTGGAAATTTACTATCATTATTTATGTTCATTTTGTAATTCTTAGGTCGGAGATCCAGACCTGTTTTAAATCTATCTTTGTCTGACCATGTTAACAAAGCTGTTCAGGTGGAAATATACATGAAATAATGCCTATACCTCATTTGATTACCGCTGGGCCCCTGATCAATTTAGATTTTTTTTTTTTTAATTAATTCTTCCACTTGTCCAATAGATATGACTCTTGGCTAAATAACTTATCTTACATTAAAATAAAGAAACAAACATGTTGATTTCTCTATGCAGTATGATGCCCCCTAAAGACAAACATGTTGGGAATGTATAGTAGTAAATTTTACCTCTTTGCAGCCAGTGGACTGAGCTTAGATATGATCTTTAAAAAGGCATCAGAAACAGAACTTTTGCTGGACCTGAGCCAAAATCAAGCTTTGGACTCCTTTTATGTATAATGTAGTCACTTCCATGCAGTTTAGCCTCCTGTTTACATTTACTCCTCCGTGTTTTTGTGCCATTCTTTCTTCAGCTCAAAGGAAGTTACTGTACATATGAATTACATGGAACTCCATAACTTGAGACACACAATTTTTCTCAGGAGTGGAATCTCAATTTCAAGGCAGGTTCAACTAAAATTGGTTTTACTTAGCAGGTAAGCTACAGAAACTGATCATATTATTATATAACAGTGGGCCAAAGCACAATAAGAAATATGCTACATAGAAAAAAATAGTAGGTTAACTTTACCCAGAAGTATCAGGAGAGATTTATCATAACTAGGTAAATGTGGTGCCGTTGTCCTTTACACTGGTTTTCATGAATCTCACCAATACCTTGATTACAAGCACTGCTACTAAATCCTTTTGTTACAATACTGGTATACATGGCTGGAATCCGGTGGCCAGATAGAAGAAAGCCAGGTGTAGTTACATATTATAGAGTCGTAGTCCGGAGTGCGGCTTGAAGTGTGGATTTCAAGGATAATACAGCGAGGAATAGAAACAGTCTGGGAAAGACAGTTCTGAGGAGCAGGAGACTGGAGCAAGTCACAATATTCGAGCAATGATTAAATTGCCTCATGGGTATAAGTAGGCCCAAAAAGGAAACAAGATGGCTTCATAATTATCACAAATTGGCCATTTTTGTTAAGTGCAGATTCTAAGACAAACGCAGGAGCCCACAGTGGTGAGGAGTAGAAGTGCAATAGTTCAGAGTGAGTGAAACAGCGGCCACTGGTGGTAGATTAGAAAATTATATCAGGATTCTGACACCTTTCCTTATTAGGTTTTCACATATCTGACTTGCTCTGGTCACTAACTTTTCAGACAATTTAGTCTCATCAAGCATCTGATTCTGGAACAAAATGTACTTCAATTAAAAATGTTGCTTCTTTCTGCCTGAAAAAAAACCTCTCCAAAGTTCATGCCACTACGTGTCTCCCTTCTATGTAATTTGGTGTTCACTACCCATTACTAGGGAAGTCCTGTCCATAGATACATCAGGCTTAAAGGGAGTCTGTCAACAGGATAATCAGTATCAAACTAATGGCAGTATCTCGTAGGCATGTAGGATTTTTTGTCAAAGCCGTGAAAACACTGCTAGCGGTCCTGATCAAAGGTAGGAGAGACAATAGACAATAAACAGTCATCCCATACAGATAAACCCTATATCATATGATAAATGAAAGTTATCCATAATTTTCATATATTCACCCCATAGAGTTTATTAGAGGATCATCCCCTGGTTATGATACACATATGGGAAACCACATACTGGTACATATATCAAGCGATATCGCAAATGATCCCTCCCTGTTTACAATTGAACACCTTGAACAATTGTCTTCCTGCTGACAACAAATCCTGCCTAGCAGGAAGACACACCCGCTGGCCAATCAATAGCGGGTGCGTCATCACAGGGGTGGGTCTGGGCATCTTCAGGTCCTCTGACACCTGATGTCCGCCTGTGGCGATGTAGATGGGCGCAACCAATCAGGTCATGCCTCATCACGATCAGGGGTGGTGTTGGGGGGTACCTTTATGGCACTGGGAAGTGCAGTTTTTACTGCAGACTTCTGCGTTCTGTGGGGGGTTTTATTGCGGATGCCGACATCATAGGAGCAGTTACTCTCTTTGTGCTGTGGAACATTTTACCACTTACTGGGGTCCACTTATGAATAAGAGGAGGGGAGTTAGATGAGCTGTGAAGCTCACATAATACTCATGTGGCTCCTTTCCCTAGCTACAGCCTGACCTCTAATATGGTGGCTTGAGCACTCTTTAAACTATCAGCAGTGAAGTAAGAACTGTGATTTAAATGCAGTCTAGTGGCTTGTGGGATCCTGGGTATTCCTATTATCATGGGGAATTGATCATTGCCTCTCATACCACTACATTATCTGTAGGTGGTATATTCCCCCAGTGGTATGTATATGTCCAGTGCCGGATCATATATATGTCTATTGTGTGAACGACACTGAGATGTTGAAACATTATAGGAGAGTGTATGGACAGTGCTGAACCACATTAATCCATAGATTAAATTGTTGGCACCACACTGGTTAATATAATACATTCAAATCTAATCCTGACAATACAGGTGGAGTGTGCAAACCCTAGTGGGACATAGACGAACAATGTGACATCATAGCATCAGAGATTACTCTTTACAGCAAATGAGAGCACACTCTCATGGTATCTAAGAGGCAGCACATTTCACACTATGTTACCCCATAGTATGCATGGTATCTTTATGTTCAAGTGACCTTCATGTATTGGATATGCACCAGGGACCTCCATCTATCCCTGTGGCGTAATAGAATATATATGATGTCCTACTGATGAACCAATAGGTGAAACGTGTAGAGGACAAATTCTCATATTAGTTTGCAATAGACGTGATTTCTGAGAGGACAAATTTTCATATCAGTTTTCAATAAATGTAAATTTTGAGATCCAACAGATCCATACAAAAATGATTGGAATACATTATTAAAGAATAGGGGGTCTATACTATCAGGTGGTCATTTTTTGGCCATAGAATTGGTAGTGATCACTAATCAACTACTTTGGACCGAGTTTACTGATTGTTATTCACATACATTTGAGCTCTATATTTTAATAAAGACATAGCAAAGGTTATGCTTTAACTTTAGTATTACTCCTTCAGTTATTTCTTACTTGAGTAATTGTCCCACAGCAGTGTCTGACTGGGATGTCTAGGGCCCACCAGTGGATTTGCTTCTAGGGGTCCACCATCAGGACCCCTGCAGATCAGCGGTAAGGGCAGCTAAAGGTAATAACAAGTTGGGAGCCATGCTGCTCACCCACTATACCATGTGCACCACTGCACTACCTAAACCTACTGCTGCGCCCTGTATGGCAAGTGAACAGCATGGCTCCTAGAATTGTTACCATTACCTGTAGATCATCATTACATCGCAGATGTAATATTGATGGCCTATCCTAAGCACAGACCATTAATATTAGAAAGATGGATAAATACTTTCAAGAGGTTGTCCAGGTATTGGCGCAACCCAAGTGGCTGGCGGGAGGTGTAAAAGAAAAAATAAATAAAAACGCATACTCACCTGTCCCCGGTGCTCCGTTGTCCACTGCCAAGGTTCATTCAGTCTCATGCCGGCGACTTCTTGTTGGGAGTCCTGCACCTCATGGGACCGCTAAGACCAATTAGGTAAAGGATTTCCAGAAATGAGGCGCCGCCATGAGACTGAACAGATACAGGCAGGGAACAACGGGGTGCAGGGGACAGGTGAGTATACTTTTTTAGAATTTTTTTTATTTTTACACCTCACTGGCGTCCGCCACAGTGGATGCTCCAGGTAATATACAACCTCTTTTAAGGGGTTGTCTGGGCCAAATTTTTTTATGGCCACTTCACTGGTCCCCCCATACAGTGGCCTCTTCACTGGTCCCCCATACTGTATGGGGAACAGTGATGGGGCCATTATATTGTGTGGGAGAAGTGATGGGGCGAATATCCTGTGTGCTGCATATTAAAGGGATTGTCCAGGGTTAATCTTTTTTATGGCCTATGGATAGGCCATAAATACCTGATCGGTAGGGGGCTGACACACGGCCCCATCAGCTGTACAGCGTCACTTCCGGCGCCCTTTCTGTACACAACACAGGACCGGAAGCAGAAAGCTCCATCCCCTGCAGTGAGGCCGGAAAAGTGCCGGAGACTACGCTGTGCTCAGGACAGGCGAGTATTTTTTTTTTTTATTATTTTTTGTCACTTTCCCTGGGCTGGCATACCCTTTCCATTAACAAAAGGTATAGCGGTCGGGGAACCAGGCTTTCCCCAACCACTATCATGGTAGTCCGGGGCCCCGGCCACTTCCAGCTGGCCGCGGGCCCCGTACCCCTCCGGTCGCATCCCCCCTGCGACCACGAACCTTACGCCACTGTCCGCTGGTCAGGGGCCCAATCGGAATAGTCAGGGGCCTGATCGGACCCCTGACCTTTGCATTGGCAAAATGAGGACTAAATATAGTCGGGGCTCGGGGCCCACCAGGGGATTCACCGGTTCCCCGGTGGGCCAGTCCGACCCTGGTTGTATAGAACTACAATCTATACACACAGCAAAGTATGCTTCTTGCAGTAAGTTTATTGCATTTTTTTTGCTTTGTTTTTCAGTTCTATATATTTGTGATTTATTGTATTTGTATGCCCTTACAATGGTCTCCAGTAATGTGTGACCTCCTTCTGGTTTCATTTGATACTTATTATAGTAAATCTTGTTATTATGCTGAGATTATTGTATCACTGATTTCTTCTATTTACATGTTTGTTTTCTCTTTGGTTTTCTTATGACTTTGTCTGTAACTGATATTGCAGTTTTCTGGGATGTGGAGTGGTATTGACCTTTGGTAATACATGGGTTAATCCTTATTGATAGGGGGTGTTCCTTTATTTCTGCTTTTATATTGCACACTGTGTCCAGTTTATGTCATGCTATGAGTAAGGGACATCACAGCCCTGAAACGCATCAGCTATGTCTGGATTACATGTAACCTGATGTTACTGTTTTTAAAACTTTGGATTAACAGTTAATTTTTACAATTTTCGCTGGATATTTTTACATTTTTTTTTCTATTACTACAAAGTGCACCATTAAGTCCTGGGAGCTTTTCCTCGCATCACGATTTGGGAACCAAGTAATCCAATGACTTGGGTGATCTGAGAGAGACTATGTTTTTTTCTTATTTTTAAAAACATTTTGCTGAGGTTTTTTAAAAAATAAATAAGAAAAATTCAAAGTTCTCGCCTATATTTTAAAAAAATTCCTATAAATCCTGCAGTTCTGACTTTGACCACTAAGACAAATCATTTGTTGAGTCTTGCTGTTTTCTTTAAGAGAATTCTTTGCAGCCGTCACCTCACTTACAGCACACTGATAATGAAAGCTATCATGTAGAGAAGACACAATAAGTGATTATCTACTCCCCCCTCCCCCGCACAGATCACAGAACATGCCTAGCAAACTCTCCCACAGAAGTCAATAGCGGCTGCTCCAGACTACTGTGTGTACGGCCCCTGGTCCTTCTCTGCAAGACAGGAAGCCACAGGTGCCCAGATAAGAGTGCGCTAGCCACAGGTGCCCAGATAAGAGTGCGCTAGCCACAGGTGCCCGAATAAGAGTGCGCGAGCCACAATCCAGTTGACGCCAGTAGTACCATGGTGCCCTCGTGGAGGTGACATCTTTAATCCTTCTGCCACATGTGACCCGCTATAGAGGTATAAACCTCAGCAGTACAGAGGATTACAGCACTGAGATTTTAGTTATAAGAAAGTTTACAGGAAAAAATTTTTTGAAAAGAAATAAAGAAATCATAAAATGAAGAAATGAAGAGAAATCTCTCATAGGAAGAATCTGCCCCATCAGCCATGACCTGGGGTCCTAACCCCCCATTATTTAGGAATTTTTACATTAAAGAGGAGCTTTCATGTCCTCATGTGTATGCGGTTTTATATACCGCTAGAAAGGCGTAAGGAACACCCCCCCATCCCCGGTAATGTAACGTAGCCTTGTACTGTCAGAGGGGGCGCTCCTTACCTCCCTGCGAGGACACTGAGCTATGAGGACGCCTTTCTGACAGTGGCGACATGTCGGTGCTGAAACTAACGGCAACCAATGAATTCAGCGCACTGTCGGCTTTCTAGCGGTATATAAAACCGCATACACGTGAGGACATGTAACAATATAGTATAAGACATAACAGATCTTACAGATTGTCTAGAGCCATAAACCAGGGATGTGACTAGGAGAGACCGGGCGCCATAGCAAGACTGGGGTCCCCACACAGCATAATAGACCCTTTCTTGTCCCCCACATGGTATAATATAATGCCCCTTTACTGACCCTACACACAGTAAAATGCCCCCCCCCCCACAGTATACAGTTTCTTTATTGGCCCCCATATGGTAAGTGCCCTCTTTACTAATCCCCCCCACACACATTATACTCCTCCCAACACAGTGATTTTAGGCCAATCCCTACTGATTCCCCCAGCAGGAAATGGCTGATTTAATAAAACTGTCTAAAAGAAAAACTGTATTAGTGGGCCATAGCAACCATTCACAGCCCATAGCATCCATTCACAGCCCATAGCAACCAATCATAGCACAGCTTACATTTTGTATTCTGATCCTGAAATAATGAAAGCTGTGCAGTGATTGGTTGCTATGGGCTGTGATTGGTTGCTTTGAGCTGTGATTGGTTACTATGGGATGTGATTGGTTGCTATGGGCTGTGATTGGTTGCTATGAGTTGTGATTGGTTGCTATGGGCTGTGATTGGTTGCTTTGAGCTGTGATTGGTTACTATGGGATGTGATTGGTTGCTATGGGCTGTGATTGGTTGCTATGAGTTGTGATTGGTTGCTATGGGCTGTGATTGGTTACTATGGGCTGCGACTGGTTGCTCTGAGGTGTGATTGGTTACTATGAGCTGTGATTGGTTGCTATGGGCTGTGATTGGTTAATATGGGCATTTTTCATTCTAGGCAGTTTAATAAGTCTGCCCCCATGTTGTGTGTTACCCCTCTGTATCAGCAGGGCTGTGACCTCCTTCATCCGGAGCCCCCGGGGCCGCAGCAGCTCCTTCTAAGATGGCAGCCCAGTCCTGCTAATAGATGTGTTGTGTAACCAACCATGAGGGCTCATCTATAAAGTTAGCCTTGCTGCCCATAGCACCCAATCAGAGACCAGCTTGAAAATGAAAGCTGCGCTGTGATTGTTTGCTATGGGTAACGAGGCTTGTTGTTATGTTCTTTCAGTTGGTAAAATTTGGATGTTTAAGCCCCACCCCCAAACCAGCTGGAAACACCCACAATGGGTGGGATTTGCCTAATCTCCACCCATTTTCAGGCATTTGGCCACAACAACCTAAATTGCTTGTACATTTTGTACAGTTGTCGAGGATAAATCAATGAGTGAATATTAACCCCTCAATGTCCCTACAAAACCTCCCAGAAACCCCAACTGTGAGACCTATGTGTGGCAGCCATGGCTCCTTCCAGGACAATCCAATAAATGGCGCGGTTGTGAGGACGCTAAAGGGGCTTAATGCCATATCTTCCTGTATGGATGGTGCGGCCTGAGGCCATGTTAAGGTATATACTGTATATACTCGGATTTCATGTTATATGAATTTTTATATTGGATGATTTACTAATATACAGATTTATATCACACACAGAGGGGCAGATTTACTGATATATAGATTTATATCACACACAGCAGGGCAGATTTACTAATACCGTGTAAAGGTTAGAGAGTGCAGACATATTTATTGCAGTGCCTGATGCAGGTTGATAATTCTGTCATATTCTTAGACGTTTAGTATGACTTTACACCTCTTATTTTTTGTTATTTGGCTTCATTTATACCAGAGAAATGCGCCAAAGGTTTGATGCATCTTTGGAGTTCAGCGTCCCAACTTAGGCCATGCCTGGTTGTAGTAAAGCCATAAAACTATAATAAAATTCTGGCACATTTTGGTGATAAATTTCCCCCACTATATTATCAGTATTGTAGGGTAACCTGTAGAATGTCAGATAGAACACCCATGATGTCATCACCATTCCGGAACATTGTGATGTCATAATGCTAGGTCTACTTACATGTACAGTACAACTGTAAGTAGTATGTCAAGGGGGAGGGACATCCATTATGACATGCTCCAGGACAACGTGATGTCATAATGCAGGGCGTGGCCTTTGTACTGTGATCCCTGCATTTATGTAAGTAGTCGGAGGGGGGCCCCCATTATGACATGTCGCCGTGTGCTACATATCAAAGAAACTATTATGGGGTATCTCACTGGGACACTATTATGGGTTATCAGACTGGGACACTATTATGGGGTAACTAGTACAATATTATGGGGTATCTCACTGGGACACTATTATGGGATATCTCACTGGGACACTATTATGGGGTAACTGGTACAATATTATGGGATATCTCACTGGTACACTATTATGGGGTATCTCACTGGGACACTATTATGGGGTATCTTGTGGTCACACTATTATGGGGTAACTGTTACACTATTATGGGATATCTCACTGGGACACTATTATGGGGTATCTGTCTGGGACACTATTATGGGGTATCTGGCTGGGACACTATTATGGGGTATCTGGCTGGTACACTTATGGAATATCTCACTGGTACACTATTATGGGATTTCTGTCTTGTATATTATTATGGGGTATCTGTCTGGCAGTCCATTATGGGATATCTGTCTGGCAGACTATTATGGGACATCTGGCGAGTACACTATTATGGGGTATCCGTCTGGCAGAATATTATGGGATATCTGGCTGGCAGACTATTATGGGATATCTGTCTGGCAGACTATTATGGGATATCTGGCTGTCCTGGGCTCCATGGTACCGCAGACTCCTGACCCTGTATGTATCACCTGACAGGAGAACAGCAACCAAAGTCTAGGAGCAGTTTTGGATGGATCATCTGATTGTATAGCGGGGGCCGCTCCTTCCATCAGTGGGGCCCCTGGTGAGATCTGAGTACCGCAGTGATCAGGTGATTCCTGGGACATGCGGGTGAGTTGACATGTCTGCTCACTTTATATATTACTATAATGCTCGTCCTCGTCTTCTGCCATAATGTTCAGGCTGGTAAATCCTGCACACACGGACTGAACCTCAGGAATGAAACTCACTCATGTGAGAGTAGACGAAGTGTAAACTTATGTGGTAGAAACAGCTGAGGCCATAATTCACAAAGTGCAAGCAGAGGCGCATGCGCATGGTGCAGTAGGGGGCACCGAAACTGCCACTGAAAATAACTGCAGGCCATTGTGATGAGGAGTTTGTTCCAATTTCTTAACTTTACAGGTGAAACACGTTTATTTAACACATTTATTTAGACATCAAAAAATGTCGCCAAAAACTACAACAAAAGTGCAGACTGCATAACATGATGTCCAAAACTGCAAGAAAATGTCTAGAAAATGTTGTCTAAATGTTATTTAACTCTCTCACGTTTGCAGGTAATCCTACGGTTGGCTCAGGGTTCTGGAGATGTTGTGAAGGTGAGGGGACTCTATCCTTACACCACAGACCTCCAGAAACCCTGAGATTACCCTGCTGGGCCTTCTACACACAACGATCAAAGGAAACAGGATAAACCGCTGAGACCACATTTTTAGGTTGGAAGAAATAGCGAACTGGGTTGATGTCACCCACCAGGCAGTTTTTTTCAGATAGAGTTTTGGTGCAATTTTAATTGCACCAAAGTGCACCATGTGCATGCACCCTTACCTACCGAATTATCAGGTAACCTCTTGTAGGTTCTGTAGCCACAAAGTAAATACAGACTCCTGGCAAAGCCATATATTGAGAAGGTAGAAAGACCTGACCTGATATTGGACCTTGCCAATATGCAGGTTCTGGATCTAGTAGGGCCCGCTCACTCCCATTATTATCATCCATTATGTCACTGTAAGGGGTAACTCATCTGTGCCCACAGGTTATAGGCCCCGGTCATGTGACATCACGGTGTAAAATATAAGTATGCCACCAATGTTTTTTAGCAGAGGGAGGAGTCGGGGGCAGAGGAGGCAGCCACTGCCTGGCAGATCATCTGAATTGATCTGCAACTCCTGCCATGACTTTTGGTGGATTGCTGGTGTGAAATATATCGCTCCACTAACTGCACCAAAAGTGATAGTTACCGCATTACATCTGTAAGCCGTCTGCCCTGGAAAATAAAGACATAAAGGTAGTTTAAACACACCTTTAAAAAACCCTAAAAAAAGCAATGTTTGGGCATTAGGCAGCAGTGCATGATGGGACATTAACCTGAATCAGTATCCTCAGGTCTTATAGAAACCAGAGAACATTCTTACTAGTTTATATAGGGAAGATGGCATGTCAGGGGCCTAATTCTCTGTCCCTGTGGTCTGGATAGTGGGTTCTGGGTACCTTGGGAGGTTCTAACCCAGGTTTTAGAAGAACATTTACAATACAATATTTAAGTGTCACATGTGCTATTGGTGGCCAGAGGTGACCGGTCAGTAAGTCCATAAGATTGTATATATGGGGTAGAGACTCTAGTGGCCGATAAGCCAATTGGGTGACATCTTTAAGTTCATGTGCAAACTGACATTCAGAGAATTATACGTAACTGCACTGCTGGACTGGGGATCCTTGGGCCCTCCAGATGAAATGTGTCAAAGGGCCCACCCTCCATCTAAGGGCCCACCCTCCATCACGTCATATCCTTTTATGTGCACACATACTTATCATCCATCACACCTGATAGGGTATTTGTAATAAACCCATCACAAATTGTTGTAAGTGATGGACCCCAAAAGCAGGTCCACTTGAGGTTGCCATCTGCCGGATTTTTGGACCCATTTTTAAGTCAGAACTTTGACCCTCTGGTTTTCTAGTGGGCCAGTCCAGACTGCATAACTCGATGTCCAAAACTACAAGAAAATGTTTAGAAAATGTTGTCTAAATGTTATTTAACTCTCTCATGTCTGCAGGTAATCCTATGGTTGGCTCAGGGTTCTGGAGATGTTGTGAAGGTGAGGGGACTCTATCCTTACACCACAGACCTCCAGAAACCCTGAGATTGCCCTGCTGGGCCTTCTACCCACAACGATCAAAGGAAAACTGGATAAACCGCTGAGACCAAATTTTTAGGTTGGAAGAAACAGCGAACTGGGTTGATGTCACCCACCATAAAGCCGTCTGGTCCGGCCTTAGACAATACAAGGTGGATTCTAATCTGGGACATCTCAGTAGATTAAACGAAAAAGATCTTTTAATATTGCAGAGTTATGAGGCCATATACCTATATACCATATATGCAGTGGCGTAACTAGGAATGGCTGGGCCCCAAGGCAAACATTTGACATGGCCCTTCCCCCCCAAACCACCACCCCCAACCCCCCCCCCACACAAACCGCATTCCTGCGAACACTATTATGCCCCATAATGGCCCCTGCACACATTATTATGCAGCATAGTGGCTCTTGCACACAGTATTATGCCCCATAGTGGCCTCTGCACACAGTATTATGCTCTATAGTGGCCCCTGCACACAGTATTATGCCCCATAGTGGCCCCTGCACACATTATTATGCAGCTTAGTGGCCCCTGCACACAGTATTATGCCCCATAGTGGCCTCTGCACACAGTATTATGCCCCATAGTGGCCCCTGCACACAGTATTATGCCCCATAGTGGCCCCTGAACACAGTATTATGTCCCATAGTGGCCCCTGCACACAGAATTATGCCCCATTGAGGACCACCCATGAGCGATTATTATACTGTGGGGTCTTTTCAGACCCCAGAGTATAATGATTGGAAACTCAGGGGAGGATACAAACATAAAACACAATGCTACTTACCTCTCCCTCGCTCTGATGCACTCCGGTGCACTACTTCGGCCATCTTCAATGTTGGACCAGATCTCGCGTGAGTCAGGCCGGCGTCGCGACGCAAACAGGCCTGAAGCCTGCGGAGCATAGGAGAAGTGAGTTAAGGTGTTTTTTATGTTCCCTCACCTCCTCTGGGCCTCATATCGTTATACTCCGGGGTCTTTTCAGACCCCGGAGTATAACGATAGCAATGTTTGTGGGGTTTGCGGTAGCAGCTGCCACAGGGCTCCAGGCACGGGCCCCATAATGTTCCGGGCCCTGTGGCAGCCACTACTGCTGCTACCCCGGTATTTACACCCCTGCATATATGCCATAGGAATAAAATATATTGGGAATGGATTTTTAGCAAAAATTATAATGATTATTATATGATAATTTTTCCTTATCGGCCCATTACAGCACCACAGGTGACCCCTAAACCACTTGATCTTCTATAAATGGCTTTTTTAATGCTTCTTCTATTTGTGGTGCTCTTTTTGTAGTGAATAGGAGCCGGGATACGTCTGTGTCCACCAGGGGTTCAACTGCCAGTTGTTTTTACAAAGAGGGTAAAACACTCCCGTTGTCAGGATTGGTGGAGGCCTTGGTGGTCAGACCCCCACCGATCAGCAATTTATCTTCTATACTATGGATAAATATGGATACTTTTTTTGTGGCATGATCCCTTTAAAAAAATGTTCTCATTAGGATTAACACCAAAAGTTTCTTCAATGCACAAGCTGTATTATATATAATCTATAAGAAGGTTGTGTGTATAACTGCGTATACTGATAAATCTACAGTATATTCATCTATAAAGTATCAGGGGAGACATGACCGAGGATATAAATTATCAGACGACAACATATAGTAATGAGGTTTCAGCGGTGCCGGGCTCATGGTCAGGTCTCCATCTGTTACCCTGGTAAATGTTCTGTATCAGGAGACTCACACACATGGTATATAGATGGTATATAAGAAGTGAGCGTCTGATTGTGATATCCTCTCACCTACTCACATGACTGCTCTATGCAGGTAAGTGTTTGCCGTAAACCACAAACCCATCCCCTATGTTGTTTCTTTCCATCTTATCTTAGGACAGATAGGATATAGAGGATCTCTTAATCCTTCTCCTGTTCTCTACTATTTTTCTTCTAATATCTTTCCCTCAAAATCTCCTTTTTGTTAGCAGTAACATCTCTTCTAGGAGGATCGGATAACTATAGGCCCTCTCCGCATCTGATCTTTGCATAAATTTTACCCCAGATGGGTCTTGTTGAGCTTTCTTCCTAACGTCACCCCTAAAGTTCCTTCTCCCACTAACATAAACCAGGTCATTTCCCTTCCAGTGTTTTATCGTATCCCTGCATCTGTGGAGGGGCAGAAACTTTATTTCCTAGACCTCTCTAGATATCTTCACCCAAATAGATCCCGTTACATCAGGAAGGTGGAAAACCTACTAATTTTATAAGCAAAGGCCTCAAAGCCTCTAGGCAAACGTTATGTCCTTGGGTTAAAGAAGCTATTAGGCTTTGTTTTATATCCCATGCTTCGGATCCTCCTTTGTTTGTCAGGACCTTCTTCTCTCCTTCTGTCTCCACTTCCTGAGCAGGAAGAAGTCTGATCTCTCGGGATCACATTGGTGGTGCAGACTCTTGGAGCTCGCATTTTACTTTCAGCCACCATTATAGGTTGAGTTCTGCGAGTTAAGATGTCATGACCTTTGGACAGTTGGTTCTGAATGCCCTTGTACCAGAAGGCTAATGTACCATTATCGTGCTGCTGGTAGGACATAAGGGAAACATTGACTTCTAACACATAACCATTGAGACCAATCAGTGGTCTCAGCAGTCACTGTAGAGGGACCAGTGACATCACTCACATATATCACCAGCTTCTTACCAGTGAGCGCTGAGGCCACTGATTAGTCTTAGTGGTCATGTGAGCCTTATGGCTTCCAACGCCTCAGAATATGGGGGAAACAGGGGCGAAATCAGACAACATAGCAGCCAGTGATGTGTGAGTTTGTCTTAATTTTCTTTTTATCCCACTTCACCCACCCCTGAGGTTGCTCCAAATCCTGGACAATCCCCTTAGTGTTACAAATTAACCCTTATGGAGAATGTTCACTGGTGTCTTGTTGCCTCTGCAGGTGTCCTGTACATCATGGAGATATCCAACCTGACAAGTTTCCATCCGGACTACTTCCTCCTGATAGGAATTCCAGGTCTGGAGGACTTTTATCTTCTGCTCTCCTTCCCTTTCTTCATCATGTATGTAATGAGTTTAATAGGGAATTCAGTTTTGATATTGGTCATCACAACCAGCAAGGCCCTCCAGCAGCCCATGTACCTGCTCCTAATGATGCTGTCCGCCTGTGACATCCTCCTGAGCTCCTCTACTGTACCCAAAACCCTCAACATCCTCTGGTCCAGTTGTCAAAAACTTTCTTTTAATGGTTGCCTTGCCCAAACGTTCTTCATTCATTTTAACTTTGCAGCAGAGTCCGCCATATTGGTGAGCATGGCCTATGATCAATACCAAGCCATTTGCCACCCTTTCACATATACAATCACCCTCACTGGATCCTTTATAAAGAAGGTAGTAGTGTTTGCACTCTTGAGAGCAGTATGTTTGGTCTCCCCTTTTGTCTTCCTTCTTGATAGATTGCCATATGAAGGTAGCAATGTGATAGAGCACACGTATTGTGAGCACATGTCTGTGGCCAAACTGGCTACTGCCGATATACTGGTCAATGTGGTGTATGGGCTTATCATAGTGGCTCTGGCCAGTGCAGACGTAATCCTCATAGCTGTTTCTTACTTTGTTATTATCAGGGCAGTTCTAAGACTTAAGTCCTCAGAAACCCGTCTCAAGGCCATCAACACATGTATGTCTCATGTCTGTGTCATTGTCCTTTTCTACACTCTGGCCTTCTTTTCTTCCATTGTCCATAGATTTGGACATAAATATGTTCCTCTTCAGGTCCACATCCTGGTGGCCAATCTCTACGTCCTTTTTCCACCAATGATGAACCCAATCATCTACGGGGTGAAGACAACAGAGATCAGACAGATAGTCCTTGCAATGTTTTATAACATGAGAGCTAGAGACTCCCATGCAAAAAGATTTTGGGGCAAATTGTCAACACTTTGATGGTCAAGACTATTTCGTACATTTATATTTATATTTTGTACATGGATGGTCAAGACTATTTTATACTTTATCATTCAATAGTTATGACATTTCATGACTGTCGAGGAGGGAATAGAACTGGACATGTAAAGCTTCTATCACCCCCAACTAAGCACTCAAGAGTGAAGAAGTTCTTCTGTAGCAAGTAGCAAGTGCTTACTAGAGATGAACGAACCTGAATTTTACAAACATTTGGATTATGTTCAACCCAAATTTTTTTGGGTTCATTGCCCACAAATAAACTAAAATGGATTACTATATCCTAGGGTCTCTTCAAGCCCCGGAGTAAAATAATTGGAGGCCAGGTGCATAAAATTGAGAAAACATTTGTTCTCCTCTTTACTGGTCTCAGCATCTGATTTTTGCCCAGACATCTTTTGTGTCTCATGGTCTTCTCGCTGACATCTTCAGCATTTCCAGTTAGGACCAAGAAGTTTGGTCTGAAAATAAATCTTTCGGGTGAACCTTTTGAATATTGTGAGGTTGGCCCATCGCTAGTGCTTTTTTTTTTGGATAAGTCACTCATGTTTATATTGAAGTCTCTTCTACAATACATTTTCAATTAGATTTCATAAAAAATGTAAAAAAAAAAAAAAAAATTGTTATACATAATCGGTATTGCGGCATCCATAATGATTTGTACCAGTGTCGCACTGGGATGTCTAGGGCCCACCAGTGGAATTGTTTCTAGGGGCCCACCATCAGGACCCCTGCAGATCAGCGGTACGGAGACAGGGTGGCTAAAGATAATAACATGTCGGGAGCCATGCTGCTCACCTGCCATACCATGTGCACCACCGCACTACCTAAACCCACTGCTACACCCTGTATGGCAAGTGAACAGCGTGGCTCCTAGAATTGTTACCTTTACCTGTAGCCGCACTGTCCTGGAAAAGTTGATCTGCAGAGGTCCTGGCTGTTGTATCATCGCAGATGTAATATTGATGGCCTATCCTAAGGACAGGCCATCAATATTAGAAAGATGGATAAATTCTTTAAAGAGGTTTCCAGGAATTGGAGCAACCCATGTGGCTGGCGGGAGGTGTAAAGTAAAAAAATAAATAAATTAAAAAGCATACTCACCTGTCCCTGGCATTCCGTTGTCCGCTGCCAGTGTCCATTCAGTCTCATGCCGGCGACTCCTTGCTGGGAGTCCTGCACCTCATGTGACCGCTAAGACCAATTAGGTACAGGATTTCCAGAAATGAGGCACCGTCATGAGACCGAACAGACAAAGGCAGGGGACAGCGGGGTGCTGGGGACAGGTGAGTATGCTTTTTTTTTTTAAATTTTCTTATTTTTACCCCTGCCTGGTGGCCGACACAGTGGTCGCTCCAATTTATGGACAACCTCTTTTAAGGGGTTGTCTGGGCCAAATTTTTCTATGGTCACTTCACTGGTCCCCCCACATAGTGGCCTCTTCACTGGTCCCCCATACTGTATGTGGAACAGTGATGGGGCCATTATATTGTGTGGGAGCAGTGATGGGGACTAACATCCTGTGGGGGGAGGGACATTAAACTGTGTGGGGCATATTAAAGGGGTTGTCCAGGGTTAATCATTTTTATGGCCTATGCTGATACCTGATCGGTAGAGGGCTGACACACAGCCCCATCAGCTGTATGGAGCCACTTTCGGCGCCCGTTCTGTACACAACAAAGGGCCAGAAGCAGAAAGCTCCATTCGCTGTATAGCAGTCAGATGCCTTCACTGCAGCTCAGCTCCCACTGACTTCAATAAGTAATATACAGTGGACAGAGCTTTCTGCTTCTGGCCCTGTATTGTGTACAGGATGGGCATCAAAAGTGGCTCCATACAGCTGATTGGTCCGGGGTCGGCCCCCTACAGATCAGTCATTTATGGCCTATCCTGAGAATAAGCCATAACAAATTATGCATGGACAACCTTTAATATACCCCCTAATGTTCCACACTTTAAAGAGGTTGTACAGTATAATTTTTTTCTTTTTTATAATTAGTCTGGAGGAGGTGAATGCCCCCTACCCCCCCCACCCCCCAAAAAAAAAAAAACATACTAAACATACTCACCTGTACCCGGTGTCCTCCCAGCACGGTCCAGTCCCGCAGCTCCGCTGTCTTCTTTTTGCCGGAAGTCTTCACTGGCTGTGACGTCCCAGGTCTCTTCCCTTAGGCCACTGATTGGCCTCAGTGGTCACGAGACGTCACAGGTAGTCATGTGCAGGGGGAACTTCAGCTGGAAGAAAACAACAGAACTGCAGGACCGAACTGTGCTGGGAGACACTGGGGACAGGAAAGAAAGTTTGGTTTTTTTTTTTGTTTTGTTTTTTTCGCCTGCCCCTGTGTAATAAAAAAAAAAAAATAAATGTTATCCTGCACACCCCCTTTAATGTACCCCAGGCTATTAGCCTCCATCACTACCCCCCTACAACAATATAATGGCCCCATCAATGGTCCCCATACAGTATAGGGAACCAGTGAAGGAGCCAGTGTATGGAGTATATGCTCCACAGTGGCCCCCACACAGTAGTATATGCTCTACAGTGGCCCCCACACAGTAATATATGCTCTACAGTGGCCCCCACACAGTATTATATGCTCTACAGTGGCCCCCACACAGTATTATAAGCTCCCAACAGCCCCCTCCTCTTCGGTGCTATTATTATACTTTGGGGTCTCCTCAGACCCCAGAGTATAATAATCGGAGGCCCAGGGAAGGTGATTAAAAATAACATACATTCATACTCACCTTGCCTTACCTTTCCTTGGCATCCTCGCTCCATCCTGCCGTCTTCAGTGTCTTCAGGCCCTCTTCGGACGTCGCTGCTGAGGCCTGTGATTGGTCATCAGCGGTCACGTGGGGGCGCACTGACGTCATTACGCGGCCGCGTCCCATGAGACAGCTGGGGTCTAATCACAGCCCTCAGTCACATGACGGAGGAGCGCCGGAGAGAACGCTGCGCCCAGGAGAGGTGAGAATATCTATTTATTATTTTCAGTCCCCTCCCCTGGGTGCCCTGCCCTGCCATCTATTGGAAAGGGGCCTGCAATATGCCAGGGCCCCTTTCCAATAACAGTATGTATAGCGGTCGGGGAACCAGGCTTTCCCCGACCGCTATCATAGTGGTCCGGGGCCCGGCCATCTCCAGCTGGCCGCAGGCCCCATACACTGCGGAACACGGTCGCGGTCGCCCCCCCTGCAACCGCGATCGTTACGCCACTGGTCAAGGGCCCGATCGGGATGGACTATAATAGTCAGGGCTCGGGGCCCACCGGTGGATTCACCGGTTCCCCGGTGGGCCAGTCCGACCCTGTCCCACAGTGAAAGTGCTTCTACAGTGTTCCAAAGATGCCTTTTTTATTCTGCGTTGCAGCTCCATTTTATTCATATGCAAATTAGTCTTTTTCTGCCAGAACTTCACAAATGTTACTCAATCAATGGGGCAGAGCTTGGTGGGAGTTAAGGGCAGCTATCTAGAGCAGAGAATGAAGCCCCAGTAGGAGAAGAAACGCCAATAAAAAGGCCTTTTCACCTAATTTGCATAAGAATAAAAAGCAGATTTTCGAGAAAATGGAGCTGCAATGCAGAATAAGAAAGACATATTTGGAATGTGCAGAAGCAGCCCTACACGGAACTGTAATTAGTTTAATACCAATTTTCCTGATGATAGACTTCCATTAAGATGGCTTCCCAGTGAGCGGAAGAAGGCCCCACGCAGGGCTGTTTTAATGCATTGGGGGGCCCTTTGCAAACTTTTTGAAAGTGGGCCCCTAATTCCCCCCATAACTTAATTTCCCCTGCCCCCTCAACCGCTAATGTTACATTAAAAAAAAAAAAAAAAAGATAGCTGATAGCTCTGTGCTCCACTATTGTATTCAACCTCTATCTGTGCCTGCCACCCGGAACAGCGGGACAACACCCGAAATGTGGTAGTGTCCCGCTCGATCCGGGGCGGCTGCACCTTTGCACCTATGGTTAAAGTGGCCCTGGCCTCACATTGCGGAAGCGCAGCTTTTTTGTTGCAGATTTTGCTACGGTTTTTTGAGCCAAAGCCAGGAGTGGAATCACCTCCCCCCAGCCTAATTAAAAAATTATATTTTAGCCTGGACAACCTCTTTAAGGCAGGATTTTATGTACAAGCAATCCCCTCCCCCTTTCCTACTTGTATACTTAGCTAAACAGACTATAACCATGTAAATTTATACCCCAGTCATAGCTATTGTCCATCCGTGTCTAACTTATCCCCACTATGTCATATTCCTCTTCCAACACTATCAGCTCTAGTACCTCCATCTTGTTATTTAAAATCTGTATTTCAAATTATTATTTTAAATCTCATTTTCTTTTTTTAAAGCAGGTTCTACCTAGAAACAAATAGATTTTTAGAAAATCTGTAGATGCTCAAGTGAATTGGTAAAATAACATTTACTCTGTCTCCTGACTTATAGTGAATTGATTGATTTCCTGAAGTACAACCACAAAGCCTTAGACAGCAGTTCACATCTGAATCCTAATTAAATATTTAACCTCTGTCCCAACTTCTTCCTTCTCCATGGAGTATTAAGTTTTATTTCCTGTCGGGAAGTTGCTGGGCATTTACTTTCCGGACCTGTGCCACAGATTACAAGCATGTTAACCATAATATCTGACCCTGAGAAACATTCAGTCCAGGAATTCATGGCAACTGCAGGTTCCCCATGTTTGTCAGTCTATAACTGTGAGGGGACAGTAACCAATAAGAGTGTCCTGTACACTGCTTCAGTCATTAGAAGTGTCCTGTGGGCTGCTGCAACCAATAAGAGTGCCCTGTGCACTGCTGCAGTCATTAGAAGTGTCCTGTGGACTGCTGCAACCAATAAGAGTGTCCTGGCAAGTGCTGTAGTCAGTAAGAGTGTCCTGTGGACTGCTGTAGCCAATAAGAGTGTCCTGTACACTGCTGTAGTCATTAGAAGTGTCCTGTGGGCTGCTGCAACCAATAAAAGTGTCCAGTTCACTGTTCCAGCCAGTAAGAGTTTTCTGTGCACTGCTGACCAGGAGTGTCCTGTGCATTGCTGTAGCCAATAAGAGTGTCCTGTGCACTGCTGCAGCCAGTAGGAGTGTCCTGTGAATTGCTGTAGCCAGAGTGTCCAGTGCACTGCTGCAGCCAATAAGAGTATCCAATGCACTGCTGAAGCCAATAAGAGTGTCCAGTGCATTGCTGCAGCCAATAAGAGTGTCCTGTGCACTGCTGACCAGCAGGAGTGTCCTGTGCACTGCTGCAGCCAATAAGAGTGTCCAGCGCACTGCTGCAGCCAATAAGAGTGTCCAGTGCATTGCTGCAGCCAATAAGAGTGTCCTGTGCACTGCTGTAGCCAATAAAATTAACTTGCCAGGGCAGGGGTTAGCAACCGTAGACTAGATCGCTGTTCAGTCAAAATATAATGGCTAAAAGCGCACATCACAGAATGTCTAAGTGGATGTCTGCTTTCTACCTGACCTGCTTACCCTAAACAGAGTTATATATATATATAGATATATATATATATATATCTATATATATATATATATATATATATTCTGTCAGGGACCAAATGGTATCCCAGTCTCCACTTCCCTGCATCCACTACACTAATGCTTCAAAGGGCAGTAATAAGGGAGTGGTGCAGGTAGAGCAGGAATGGAAGAGACTTGGGGGGTGAGGCCTGACCACTGAAACGCACAGGTCCTGATAGATGAGGTAGGATTTATGCAACAGTGTGGACAAATCAAAGTACGTCAACTGCAAAAATGCTTTAATTCTCTGCTGTCAGCCTGCTGGATCAGACAGTGACCAGTCCAGAATCCTAGAGCAGTCAGTATTATTATTACATACCATGCCTTGTATATTAGATTGCCAGCTCTTAGGAGAAGGGTATGTATTGTATATATTAGATTGTCAGGCCAAACTGTGGCGTTTACACCCAGGCCTTAAAGGGGTATTCCCATGAACATAATCATATCTATATTTGTAGATAATTAAAAGTTAAACATTTTTGCAAATATAAGTAGTTAAAAATTCTGCACAGTTTTGAAGATTTTCTCTAACTATCTTAGTGGTGACAGTCTGTTGTCTTGATCGGTTGCCAATGGATTCGACCACAAATACAGAAACTTTATATGGTCTGGGATTTGTCAAAAACCCAGCCATGATTTTCTTATTGTAGCTGCGTTATCAGGCAGGGAGACTACATGTATCAGAAGATATCCCGGCCACGACAAGAAAACCATTTCCGATTTTCTGACCTTGGCAACCGATCAAGACAACAAGATTGTGACCACAAGATATTTAAAGAAAATCTTTAAAACTGCAAAATGTTTAATTACTTATATTTGCAAAAATGTTTAACTTTTAATTATCTACAAATTTAAAAATGGTTATGTTCGTGGGAATACCCCTTAAGGCTAAGGCCACACGTTGCGGAAAAGCAGCTTCTTTTGTTGCAGATTTAGATTTTGCAGAATTTCCACTCCTTTTGTAGCCATTATTGGCTTTGGTTCAAAAAACAAAATCTGCAACAAAAAAAGCTGCATTTCCGCAACGTGGGGCCTTAGCCTTATGTAGGTTTCCTTTAATTGGGCTCACCTGGCAAACTAATTGGCTCAGAATGATTTCAGTGATCCAAAGATCTCTGAGACATAATATCATCCATAAGTTTAATTGAAAAACAAAAAAAATTATTTTTATGACACTTAAATCCGATTTGCATAATAATTTGGAATGTGGCACAATTCTGGTCTTTTTACAATACATGGGGCTTTATGTTTATGTAATTTTTATATTAGTGAGTTTTTTCTATTCAGGATATGCAAAAAAAAAAAAGGAAAAGGTGTCTGTTTTTCACATTTTTTTAGACTTTTTTTATAGCACAAAGGGCCGCTAATGGAGCACTATTACTAAAGGGGACACTCTGGAAGACACTATTACTAACAGAGTACTCTGAGGAGCATTATTACTATTGGGAGCACTATAGAGGGCTCTATTACTAATGAGGGCAACATGAAGTGCACTATTAATAACAGGGCACACTGGGGGAACATTATTACTATTGAGACACTATTGGGAGCACTGTTACTAACAGAGGAACTATGGAAGGCACTATTAATACTTGGTACAGTGAAACTAATGAGAATTAGGTACATTTACAGGTAGCATAGTTTAAGCATTGTGGCTTTGGCCCACATTTTTAAGACCCTAGCAGTGCCTCTGATTTCCTGTATACTGTATGTCCATTAAATCATGGCTGAATTATTAAAATTTAATCATGGCTTTAATTATTAAAAATTTTTCTAGTGGTGCAGATTTTGCCTTTATTTTATTGATAAACTAGGGTCTCTCCATCTAAGCACTCAACTAGTAACATTTCCCTTGAACAGCTTGACATTTGAATGACAAACCATGCCTCTTTTCGGTATGAACCTGGCATGGTGCAATATCTCGCCTATCATTATGAGTGTTCTGTAAGTCAGTTTTTGTAAGCATTGACTGACAAGGTTTCTTATTATTATTATCCGACATCCTACTTAAACCTACTGGCCCTTAAGTACTTGTGTGTTTCTGTTTTTTGACAGGAGGGTGGTGTATGATTCAGCATTGATATTACTTCTAAGGGTAAGTTCACACTACCTTTATTAATGTTCGTTACTCTCATCAGTCATAGGATGAGAACAATGAACAGTAACAGCAATAGAGTGACTAATGCCAATGGAGCACCTACCATCTACATTCACTCTAATGGAAAAAACAATGCAATATCAGCTCTGCTATACATGACGGTAACTATTCAGGCTCTCCTTTACTGGTTACTGGCTTTTATGGTTTAATTGCCTTAGTATATTAGTAGCTGTGAACCTGGTAATCATCATTTTTCGCTGGTTTTCTATACTTTATCATCATTTTGCTCTTACAAAAATGGAAAATGGCTCCCCATGCACTGACCTCCTGGTGAGCTTGTCATGGACTTGTATTAAACTTGGGCTATGCTGCAATTTTGGCTGTGACCTCCATCGTGTGACCAAAGAACACTGTCTCCCTGTCTTTCACTTATGTAAGTGAATGGATTCACACTGCAATCTCAAGGGTGCTGCAAGTGTGGCTTATAGTCACAAAAGATTGAGCACTGGCTTTTTTTTGACTAGAAGTCTCATCTGCAGTACCCTTAGGGTTGTAGTATGACGCTATTCCCTTACATTTGGGAAGAATCGCACGAAAACATTGTGATCTTTGTTTTGTGACGGGAGTCGTGGCAAAAGTTGAAAACACACCATTATATAGAATAATGTCCCATAGTGGTCCCTGCACATGGTATTATGTCCCACAGCTATAGCAGTCCTTGCACACAGTATTATGTCCCATAGCGGCTCCTGCATATGATATGTCCCATAGTGGCCCCTGAACATGGTATTATATTCCGTAGCAGCCCTGCACACGGTATTATGCCCATAGCAGCCCCTGCACATGGTATTATATCCCATAGTGGCCCCTGCACACAGTATTATGTCTCATAGCAGCCCCTGCACACGGTATTATGTCCCATAGCAGCCCTTGCACACGGTATTATGTTCCACAGCGGCCCCTGCACATGGTATATGTCCCATAGCGGCCCCTGCACATGGTATATGTCCCATAGCGGATCCTGCACATGGTATTATGTCTCATAGTGGCCCCTGCACACGGTATTATGTACCATAGCGGCCCCTGCACACGGTATATGTCCCATAGTGGCCCCTGCACACGGTATATGTCCCATAGTGGCCCCTGCACACGGTATTATGTTCCATAGTGGCCCCTGCACATGGTATAATATTCTAACTTTTATAATATTCCAATTCTCGCCACTCACTAGCTATTATTATACTGTGGGGTCTCTTCAGACTACAGAGTATAATAAGTGGAGGGCGAAGAGAGGTGACAAATACTGTATAAAAAAACAATGTACTCACCATTCCACGCTCCGCAGCCGCTGTGTTCTCTTCGGGCGCTTCTGCCTTCTGAAGTGGTAGAGAATGATTTTGTTCTTTCACTTGGATTTGATATTTCACATACTGTATCTATTGCATGATACTGACAAAATATATGTGGCGATACAATAACAGAATTCAGTTGATGAGACATTCCACTGGTGGGTTATGTTAAAATCCTACCATGTCATATATAATTACAATATGTTTTATTTCGACTTTTTATATTGGATTTAAGACTTTATAGCCACTAGAGATTGGTGAGCCAATTTGTTACGAGCCATGTTTGACCTGAATATTCCAAACTGTTTGGTTTGCAACAAAACCAATTATTTTTTGATTTGTTCATTCATCGATGAACTAAAATGGCAACAGCAACATGCTATTGTTCAGTGACAATACAAAAGAGTCAATAGTCAGTAGTAGATGGACACCTCACAGTGCTGATGTTACGTACAGTATTATGTGGGCAGGAACATGAGGCATTTCAGTGATGGTGAAACTAGGGGATTCAAAACAATTACTCCATTTTCTTGTGTAACACACAGCACTGACAGCAGCAATACTTGCAACAGAGCTAGAGAATCATAGGAGTAGGAGAAGTAAAACAAAGTTCAGTTAGAGTTAATCAAATATAGGCAGATAGTTATAGAATTCATAGGAGTATGGAAGAATATCTGTGCTGTGAGCCAGACTGCTGCAGTAATATAGACAACCATTTCATTGCCAATATTATCATTTTGTCTAAGTCTGTTTTGCAAGAGAGAAGTTTGATCTGTGACTGTCCACAGAGTGCCTCACATTGCTTTTACTGACAAAGTCAGTCCTGTTAGTGAAAAATCTTTTTTAAGGGTTTTTTGGCCAAGAGTTTCATTTATTTTTTATTAAATACATACAAACTGCTGTTCTAATGGCAAAACACTGACTCCGCCTGTGCTAATCTAAAAAATCTCAATTGTTAAGGTTTTTTTTTTTTTTTTTGCTCACTCAATAAATAGTGACGCACTCTGCTAATCTGAAAAAGCACCATTTGTTAAGAGGTTTTTATTGGTCATCCAATAAAAAGTCTTGCAGCCTGTGCTAATCTGAAAAATCTTCTTTTGGTGCTTTGCTATTTTTATTAAAATAGTTTTTTATAAAAAAAAAAAAAAAAAAAAAAAAAAAGAAGGACAGAGGACAGGCAAAAGTAAGGGAAGGGGGAGGAGACACTCATGCAAATACTAACAATAAGAGCGTTACCATGCTGTCTTTCTGTATTGTCAACCATGTCATGTAGCATTTGCTGAGAGAGATATTCTTAATAGACCAAGACTTCCTCTTCTTGATGAGCTGGATGAAAACAGACAGTGTTTTTGGAGGTAGAGGAGGTAGAGGCAGGGGGTATGCTACTGGTAAGGGAAATCTGTTAGGAATTGTGAGGGCATAAAGGAATCCTAGTGCCATGATGAGTCAGAAAAAAGTGGGAAAGATGATAAAATTACTGAATCCAATGATGATACTATTGAATATAATACCTGGCAACAGGTAAGGGTGACCATCAGAGGAAGAGGGTGGTGGCAGCCAGTATTCCATCCTATGTGCAGCTCCAACATCCAAGAGACCTGCCTGGGGTAGGGCTAAGGCAAGCTTGGCTGGTGGTGGGACTGGTAGACCCATTTCTACTGTTGCTGATTTTGACAGTAGCAGCTACGTTCAGTCATCTCCTGTATTGTAACTTTTTTTGCACATTATGAAGTGACAACTCTCCGTAATGGCGTCACCAGCACATTTGGCAAAATAGAATTGACAGTGGCACCAAGTGAGCAAGACTGTTCTATTTCTACTCCCCATGACCTTCTTTGTAGGCAGGCCACATCTACACCTAGCACATGATCATTTCAATATCATCTCTGTTTGCTTCTCCTCCTCCATACCAACATCAGTCATCATCCATAAAGGAATGTGTGTCCAGTGAACAGCAATCTGAGCGATCCGGATGTTCTGCAACTTTAACTTGCACCTGGCTGCTGTGCCACTTAGTGGAATCCACTACATTCTGCCAACTGATGGAATGCACAAAGTCTTTATGGAGATTACATAGTGTCATTATTTCTCTAGGAAAGCTGTCCCTGCTTGATGTAGCCATGTAGCCTCTCTTTGTAAATGTCCATGAGGGGAAAGGTACACAATTCTTTATTACTTTTCAACTGGCATGCACACTGATGGTGTGCCACAATTTTTTCTTGACTATACTGTAAACTGACACTCCACCATCGTGGTGTTTGTGCGGAATTTGCTCTCATTCAGGATATATAGGTTGTTGGAGCCCTGACAGTGTCTTGTATTTTTAAGACAATTTAAGCAACAAACTTGTTCGTCCCAAAACTAATCTTGGGACTGACCCACTTAAACCCGAAACAAATCTTGAGAGGTTTGCCAATCTGTAATAGCCACATGTATAATATAAAATATGGCTAGAAAATATACTTTTCTCTTTTTAACATTCTTGTCATGTTAAAAACCCCTTTTACTACCTTATGAAAAATCAATCATATTATAGTTTCATTTAATTTCCACAGATGCAGATTTATGTGTCTCTATGGTAACAAAGTCTAAGACACATAACACATTAGACACATAACAAACAGCAACTATACATATAAAATTGCTTATGTTTGTGAAGGTGGGCACACGTGAATTAGCATTTAAGATGAATAATTGGTAAACAGACTATATAGCTAAATCAAAAACAAACCACCAGTTACCCAACATATTCTGTGACAATAGCAGCACTGTATAAACTATAGATCCTTAGCAGTTTTTTTTTTTTTTTTTTTTTTTTTTTACAAAAGCAAAAAATGAACAGAAACATTTTGAAAAGATTTTCACCTTTAAGGTATTTTCTTAAAGGTTTTTTTTTGGCACATGACAACCTTAGGATAGGTCATCAATATCATATCTTGGGGGGAATCAACACCAGACACCCCTACGATTAGATAGTCATAGCAGCAGCAGCACTTGGGTTAGCCCCACCAATCCAGTATTGATGAACTATCCTGATGATCCACTTCTTGGACCTGCACCTATCTGTAGAACAGCCACAGCACGAAGGTGTGCCATGCAAACCTGCCAGGGATGCCGTGACACTCCAATGAGAAGATGTCTTCATTCAACTCTATCTGCGTCCTCAGTATACTATTGCATCCTCAAATACTACTATTATTATACTCTGGGGTCTTTTCAGACCCCAGAGTATAATAATCAGAGGCCCAGGGGATGTGAGGGAACATAAAAACCATTGTTACTCACCTCTTCTGCGATCCGGTGTTACTCCCAACAGGCTTCGGCCCTCTAGTGACGTCATCAGTTCGCGACACCGGCCTGATCCATGTGATGTCTATGCGCATTTAATCAGGACCGAAAGCTGCAGGGAGTGCCCAGGATAGGTATGTAACAGTGGTTTTTATGTTTCTCACCACCTGGGTCTCCGATTGTACTCTGGGGTCTGAAAAGTTCATGGGTGGGCCAGTATGGAGCATAATACCGTGTGCAGGAGCCACTGTGGAGCATAATACCATGTGCAAGGGCCTCTATGGAGCATAATACTGTGTGCAGGGACTACTATGGAGCATAATACCGTGTGCAGGGGCCACTATGGAGCATAATACTGTGTACAGGGGCCGCTGCGGGGCATAATACCGTGTGCAAGGGCCGCTACGGGCATAATACAGTGTGCAGGCGCCAGGCTACGGGGCATAATACAGTGTGCAGGGGCTGCTGCGGGCCATAATAACGTGTGCAGGGGCCGCTGCAGGCCATAATATCGTGTGCAGGGGCCGCTGCGGGCCATAATACTGTGTGCAGGGGTTGCTGTGGAACATTATAGTGTGTGTAAATGGGGCATTATAAACAGGGGCTATGGCGCCTGTTTATATCACACGCTGTCTGTTTATAGTGACCGTGTGATGTAATTACAGCCTTGTCACATAGACATGTATAGGACGAGGCTGTAGGTACATTACATGGCCACTATGAGATGAATGACACTATGTAAACAGAGAAGCGGTCACGGCACTTACACAGGTACCATTCAAACAGCTGATCAGTAGGGGTCCTGGGTTTTTGAGCCCCACTGATTAGTTTATTAATGACCTGGAAAACCTTTTAATTAGTTAACACATGGGGCATTGATAAGGGGCACTATTTATACAAGGTACACACGGACATTATTAATATAAAAATGCACTTGGGGGCATTATTCATTATGGGGGGTTATATCATATATTTTATAATTGGGGTAGCAGCAGGATGGGTGTGCAGGTGAGGACAATGTGAGTTGGATGCCTGGAAAAGTGAGGAGCCAAAGATATCTGTGTTGCAAACAAGTCACAGCTGGAAGAAATGGTCATGGCGGTCCAAAGGGAAGAGAAGGGAAATGTGAAGGATTAGTCAGAGACATCACCTGTAAGTCACAAAATGTTACTGCCCTGTATTCACCTAAATGATAGAGGATAAATACCTGATTGATGGGGGTCTGTCTGCTGAGACCCCCACTGAGCCTGAGAATTGGGTTTTTCCCCCCACTGGGTGGGAATTCAGCCTGACCGCAGCCATATATAGACGTGTCACTTGGTGGATGGACGAACCTGCGTGGCTCTCATTCACTTCAATGGGAGTGCCGAAGATAGCCGAAGTATAGTACTCAGCTATCTGCGGCGCTCCTATTATAGAGAAAGGGGACTCCTCCATCCCCCAAGCAGAAGATGTGTGAAGTTATTGTCATTGTTAATGCCGGGTTGTTGATCTGATACTGAAGTAATGTAGTAAGAAGAATTCTTAAAAACTGTTTTTTTGTTTTTTTTTTGGGGGGGGGGGGGGGGGGCGTCTTTCTATAGTCCCCCTTATCTGACCCCCAGTTTAATGTCTCCCTCATCTGCCCCCCTCCCCCTCCCGCCAGAAGTTGTATACAAGGGTCAGAAACAGCTCCTCTTCTGTTCGGATGAATGGGAGCAGAGTTGCAGCTCCTCAGCCCCAGAAGCTGTAGCGGTCATCAGTATCCTTTATGCCTGGATCTCAGACAAACCTCTAACAGCCTCTTCATAACTTAGGTAAGTTTCTGTGCCATCTATGTGTTGGCCTACATTTCAGCTATAATATACACTAGTTTTTGGAATAAATTATACTAAATTTGTCGGACTGCAGGAAATTTTGAAATTTTGTGCGCCCACTTTTTCAGAATAGTGCTGTGGACAATAAAACATGGCTAAAAGGTGCAAATGTTTGTGCAGAATCAGGTTTACAGAAATGTTTGAAACTTTTTATTACATTCTGATGTATGGAGAATGATAAATTACCCCCAAGGATCATTGGTGATGTAAGTATGACTTCTGTTTTTAATGCCATTGTCTACTGTTAGACATTTCTTTTAGAAACACACATTTTTATTGGCAGGATAAAATCTTGTCTTTTAAGTGTAAATTCACATGTAGCATATTTGTAAAATATGAAACGGGCCTTCAGAAATATATGTGCTTACCACCATAAACACACACAACATGAATATGGCTAATATGGGTAATCTGACACACGTTCAGGTTTATTAATGCAGGATGCAAAATCTTCTATATATTGAAGATAACCAGGAGGATTACCATCTGTCCTTAATAGGTTCCCAGTTCACATCCTATGTGACCAACACCTAGTTTTGGCTTCAGAAATTGCATAAATATGAATTGTAACTACTTTGGAAAGAAATGGTGAGTAGTCCTCTTATCAGAATATAAGGAGATGACTGTGCCAAGGGCCACCATAAGAAATCCCTGGGCCCTATACAGGCAATTGACCCTGAACTCTATAATATGTTCTTCAGCCTCCATCTTTTACAGTATTTTGCACATGTGCTGGATACCTATAAAGGCTGCCAACCAGATATGGATATCATCTCCTATCATGCAATGACTGGTGGACAGGTGAGATACTTAACCTAACACAAAGGCGAAGAATCTCTCCTATATGTATAGGAAGTGCACATCTTGACTTTTGGAGAAGACGACATTAGGGACGATTACTCATTTATTAGAATAATATATGGACACAGACACAAAGATGTAAGGGGGAAAAAATAACATTTTATTTCTAGTTAGTAGGGGAGGGGGGGTGAGGCAGAGTTGAAGCCAGTACTTAACCTATAGTAATAAAAATAGTGTTTATTATTTTGTATATATTTTTACTGATATTATCTAATATTTTAAGAAGCTAAACCTAAGAAAAGATAAAAAGAACAGATAAAAGTTTATTAATTTTATATTTTTATTATTTTTATATTTATATTATTAAATAAGTTTATTATATTTTATATTTTTTTTACTAATCAAGTATTTTAAGAAGTGTTAGATTTTTTTAAGTTAAACCTATTTTTTCTTATATATATTCATCTTATGTTACTGATATTACTATTTAGATAATATATAAGATAAAACACAAATTAAACTTTTTTTTTTCTTTTTTATATATTTATACTATTATATATGTTAACTATATTATGTTATTTATGGAAATACTTAGATAATAAATAAAACTACATTCAAAGTACTTTAAAGATCTAAGAATTAAACCTATTTGAGGCTGAGTTGATCCAGAGGAAGGTGAAAACCCCCTTGAGGAGAGAGCCAATTGTCCTCATGTAATTGGGGAAAATTCCTTCCTGACCCCAAAAATGGCGGTCAGAACAAGTCCCAGGGTCAAAAGCCGATACCTAACCTATCAGATTTATTTGTTATGTTATACATATATATCTATGCCAGTACGTAATCTACACTGTAACTAGTATGGGATTTTTTTTTTTGGTATATTTTTCTCATCTACATCATACAAAGCTACACCTATGTATTCAATATTTATTTTATGTGAATAATTACTTATTGCTTTTAAAGATATATCATTCTAAACCTTTTTAAGGCTAAGTTGATCCAAAGGAAGGCAAAAACCTCCTTGAGGACTGAGCCAAATGTCCTCAAAGGGAAAAATTCCTTCCTGACCACAAATATGGCAATCAGAACAAGTCTCAGGATCAAAGCCGTTATCTACATCTATCTATCTTTCTATCTATCTATCTATCTATCTATCTATCTATCTATCTATCTATCTATGTGTTTGTGCCTATACATATTTATGTGTCTATATTTCTATCTATATCTCTATAGTTATAGCTATCAACATGTATGTATCTATACTATGTGTATGTGCTGTGAATATATAGCTGAGGTGTATAACTTACCTGGCCTGTGCTTGGAGTTGGAATATGTGCACAGGCCACTCTTCAGGAGAGGGTGATGTTTGATGCCGGCCAGATATTGAAGGATGTATTGTCAAGGTCCAGGCGACAACTTGGTGGAACATTTGCAGCATAAAGATGTGATAAAGAGGATGATGTAGGCAGCCGAGGTCTCATACAGCAGCAGAGGCATGGGTCAGGAGGCACAGAGTTCTGGGCATTGACACGGGCTGATCCTGCAAGACACAAGATGGAAATGTTAGTTTTAGCTATTCAGAATATAGAGAAGTGGGAAACTGTATTAAGGTGACTTGTATCCTGATCAGATTTATAAAAGGGTGAATGTCTGCAAAGGTCTCGGATATATTTTAAAATGGGTCTGTCTATATTACAAGTTTTGAAAGTCTGGGATCCAAAATATTGGCTGTAGTTTATTGGTTGTCAAATTTACCAATAGCAGACATAACTAAGGAGTGGAAAAGACTTTTGTTATTTTTGAGTAAACGTTCTTTATTATACACTTTCTCAATTATATAAAATGATTTTATAATGTATTTATCCATACTTTGTAAATGAATTTTACATAATTGGGAAAGTTTATAATAAAGAACATTTCCTGTTTATATAGGTGTATAGATATGTATGTATAGGTGTAAGTAGTGGATACTCACCAGATGGTCGTGGACTCCTTCACAGTCGAGATCTTTCCATCATACTAAGAAGAAGCAGAGACATAGTAACTGACAGGAGCAATGAGAATGAAGTATAGGAGGGAGAAGACCAAGGAACAGAAATTATCATCATTACATGTAAGCTCTAATGAATATCATCACTAGAGTAGGATCTTACCGGGTCCAGCTTGGTGACATGTAGTTGAATTCATCTTCATGGTGAAGGGTTTGGTTTTCTGGCCACGGCAGGTCTTCATTCTCCAGAACGGCCTTGAATGGTATGAAAGGCGGCTGTGCTCTTCTCCTCTCCAGATCCTTCCAGCAGATGGTGTTAAAAAATGGATGGTCTCTGATCTTGCTGTTCACATCCAGCCGCTTCTCAGGATTTATTTGCAGCAGGTTTAGGAGCAGATCTTTTAGGTCAGCATCCAGCCAAGATGGAAGCTTTGGCTCGTCTCTGGTGATATTGCCGCCATAGTAAAATGTGGAGAATCCTATGGACATCCTGGACACAACAATCCCCAGGCTCCACCAGTCAACTGCTGCATCGAATTTCTGTCTGAGAAGCACCTCGGGGGCCTGATAACTTGGTGTGCCCGCTGTTCCACGTATCTTTGTGGAGGAGGTGACACCATCGCGGGCAATTCCCAGGTCAATGAGGCGGATATGTCCATTTCCATCCAACATGATATTTGCTGGTTTTATATCTCTGCAATGAAATAAGACAGATGACACATTAAAAAAGTGAATGGCAAATCTATCCAGGGAAGGAGTGACATGGGAGACATGGCATGTACTATAGCAAAACCAGGTATTGATCAGGACTCTGGGAAAGCTGGGTACAGTATTTCCACCATTACAATGGAAGTTTCTGCTTACCTGTGGACGATGTTGTGTCTATGGAGGAACTGGAGTCCACATGCTATCTCTGCTGTGTAGAATCTGAGGACAGAGTATAGAGTCAGTGACATGAAATCTTCTCTAGTGATTCTTTAATATCACATTATTATTAAAGTGATACCCCTTTCTAGCAGACTAGACCTAAGTAATATGGAGGCTTATTACAGTGCAGTGCTATAGAAAGAGCTGGTGATACCAGTCACACACATGGATATAAAGTTACTGGAGATATGAGATATGAAGGGGTGAACAGTGGGCCAGGACATTTCTGGATATCCTAACATTCATGCAATTGGAAGACACTACAGTTAGACTGATATGCATTCATTGGATGATAACAGGAAACAATAGCTTGCATACAGATGAATAAGAAATGAAATACAAAATTCTTTCTTTCCCTTTATCCAAAAATAAGAAGTTATAAAACTTACTTTGCCAAAGGCGCCCCTACCCAACACCTGATGGATGGTGAGACGACCGATGTAAAAGTCAGGATAGGGGCTGGATGTTGCAGGGTCCTGGCTGCTTCCTGGTCTTGGCCCGTCATCATCCAATATTCTGGCCTCTCCTTCTTTCCTCTTCTTTATCTCCCTTGATCCACACTCATCATCCTTTTCTCTCTTCCTCTTTTCCTCTCTCTTCCCTTCTTCTCTCTTCTCTTCTCTCTTCCTCTTCTCCTCTCTCTTTCTTTCACCTTCTCCTCCTTGTCCAGTAGACGCCATTCTCTATAGATCAGGTAATCCTGTAGTCCAGTCCTGTCTCTGCCGTCGACAGTTGAGACTAAACGTCAGTTAGTCGTGTGCAGGTCACATGATGCCAGAGTCCACAGAATCCTCAGGTGGCACCTGTCTGCCAGTACTCCATGTACCTGCTCTTTCATATAGGATGTGGGCATCATAACTGATAGTCTAGTGTTCTGAGGAATGGAGAACTTCATGGCTGGTCTTTCTAGTGCTTTATTATCTGATGATGGGGCAGGGGATGTGATTGTATGTCTGGGTTGGCAGTGATGCCCATAGTCCACCAGAATCTCTGCTGGCATATCATGTATGGACAGGACAGGGACAGTGAAAAAATGATGGCTTTGTGTATGTGTTGTGTAAGTGTTTGGTGCAGCTCTTTTGGCGCTGCAACCTAGACGATGGTAAATGTCTGGGTCACAGCGCCAATAAACTTCCTGGTTATGTTCAGAGGGGTATTAAATAAGATACCCTTGTGATTAGGCTCAGAGGGGTATTACATTATCCCTCTATGTGACAATCATAGAGCAAAAGTATAGTATTCTCCCTGATAGGAGAGGGGATAAGGCTGAGTTCACACCAGGGCTTGCACTCCGTTTGGGGATTCCGTCCCTGAACCCGCTAAAAAATGCAGAGAGAAAAGCGCTACAAGTAGCGCTTTTCTCTCCACATTTTTTGCCTTTTTTGGGTGGAAACCCGGCGGATCCCATTATAGTCTATGGGGTGCGGGTAACCGTTTTTTTAAGCAGATTAGGTTTCTGTTTTGGGGGTTCCCCAGGCGGACCACCCAAACAGAAACCCGAACGCAGGTGTGAACCCAGCATAACATGGACAGAAGTCCATACTATTCCCCCCCCCTCCTGGGGTTACATGCAGGTTATGCACAGACAATGAGGATTTCTCATTGTCTCTGCAGCTCTTCTGCCTCCCCCTCCTTCCTCCTTCAAACAGCTCTAAGATACTGCCTGAGGCAGGAGGGGGGAGGACACGTTAGAGCCCCATATTTCAGGATCTGTTAGGGCTATGAAGATGAGCTTGGATTCATTTTAGAGAATAGATTTTAGCTTTAAAATGATACCAAGATCACCATGATAGTCCTTACAGATCCAGAGTGATTCGCTGTTAAAAACGCTGTCGGGAATTGAGATCTGCGATGAGATCTCAATACCAATCATCGTTTTCTTTTCACGAGCGAATCGCTCTGGATCTGTAAAGACTATCATGGTGATCTTGGTATCATTTTAAAGATGAAATTCTCGGCTTTAAAATTAAGCCAAGGTCATTTTCATAGCCCTGCAGTTGTCCCCACAGTTTAATGTCTCTCTCCTACCACACACACACAAAAAAACAAAAAAACCCAGTAATACTTACCTCTCCTCCCTCCCTTCTTGTCTCGGTCCGGAGTCTTGAGGGAGCTGCAGGCGCAATATAAATGATGTCATCACTCATGCCTGCAGCTCCCGGGGAAGAGAGAATGAATGTTGACAGCTCCCTGCTTCATCATCGTATGCAACTGGGGCAGCCCCGCGGGACAACATATGCAGGAATGTCACAACGGCATACCTCCCAACTTTCAAAGGTTAGCCACAGCAAATTTAGCTCCACCCACTTCTACATTGACTCCACCTATTATCATACATTTTTCTATACGTCACCACACAGTATAATCCTCCTACAGTCACCCTAACATTATATATCCCCCACATTCTAATGTTCCCCTCCAACTGCCCCTCAGTATGAAGTCCCCTCTCATGGTGCCCCAGTTTAAACTGGGGGAAACTAGAGGGGGACATTAAACTGGGGTAGCTGGAGGTGGACATTAAACTGGGGGCAACTAGAGGCAGACATGTCCCTCTCCAGCTACCCCCACGGTTTAATATCCTTCTCCAGTTGCCCCCAGTTTAATGCCCCCTTCCAACTTGCCCCAGTTTAATGTTCCCCTCCAGCTGCCCCAGTTTAATGTTACCCTCCATCTACCCCCCAGGTTTAATGTTCCTCTTCATCTCCCCCCAGTTTAATGTCCCCTTTCATCTGCCCCCAGTTTAATGCCCCCTTCAGCTGCCCCCAGTTTAATGTCACCCTCCATCTGTCCCCTAGTTTAATATCACCCCTTCATCTGTCCCAAGTTTAATGTCCCCCCTCCATCTGTCCCAGTTAAATGCCCCCTCTTCAGTTGCCCCCAGCTTAATACCCCCCTTCAGCTGCCCCCAGTTTGATGTTCCCCTTTCATCTGTCCCCAGTTTGATGCCCCCTCTTCATCTGTCCCCAGTTTAACATAATAAAACACTGACACTCAGCTCTCCTCGCTCCCCTGCAGCTCTGTGAAGTCTATTCTCCCAGACTGTTAAGGGAGCAGCAGGCGGGATGTGAGTGACGTCATCACATCGCACCTACAGCTCCCAGGGCCATAGCACACAGGGATGTGCTTCAAACAGAGCGGTGAAGCAGGAACTGTCTGCGGATGCCTCCTGTTTCACCAATGTATTTAACTCATCTGCATCCAGAGAGGATGCAGATGAGTTGCTACTGGGATATACCTCCCGCTAACTGGGACAGCAGGACAGGACCCGGACGGTTGGGAGGTATGCCCAACAGGGCTCCCAGTACCATAGGGCTCGGTGCAAGTGCACCGTTAGCCCTATGGTTAATGCGGCCATGACTGGCGTAGCTAGCAGGGGGGCAGCTTCCCTGGACTCACTGACTCTGTGGGGCCCACCACGGGGCTGCCATTAATACGTCTTTTACTATTTACTAGATCAGTGTCTGTAGACACCGATCTAGTTAAAAAGCATTCTGCAACTAACTGTCTTGTAAACTACAAGCCACTTCAGGCCTGCGGTTTACAATACACCGAGACTATGGACAGAAAATGTAGGCTTCTCGGAACAGATGGGCGCGATGCACTCAGACATAGACGTCCTGTGCAGGGACACTTCACATGGTGCACGGGTGAAGAAGAGGAGGCGATGGCTCCATTCATCAGGATCGCAGGTAGATGAGTATAACATATGTTTTTTGGGGGGTTTTTAGCGCCATTGTGGATATTTTAATAGTATAAGGGGGTCATTAGGAGGGGGAATTATAACTATAAGGGAGGACTCATTGGGGGCATTAGGACAATAGGGAGGGTCATTTATATATGGGGTCATTATGAATACAAGAGACGAGGTTATAAAATAAGGGACCATTAGGGGGCATCATTTATATAAGGGGTCATTAGGGGACATTATGAACATAAGGGAGTTGTCATTTATATAAGGGGTCATTAGGGGTGCAGTATTTATGTCAGGGGGAATCAGGGGCATAATATAAGGGGGCAATTAATTTAATTAAGGTGGCTTTATTAAGGCTAAGGCCCCACGTAGTGAGCTGCAACAAAATGGCACTACAGGAAAAAACACGGCAGTAGCGCATCACGGTTTTTCCCGTATCACTTTTCACAGGAGGAGACCTCTGCGGACTTTCTGCTTCCATTATACCTAAAGGGAACCACCAACGTTTCCGTAGGTATAATTGACATGCTGCGAATTTCAAAACCGCAATGGTTTTGGAAATCAGTGTGTCTGCTGCAAGTATTTTTCCGCAATGTGTGGATGGGATTCGCTAGAATACCATCCACTTTGCAGGAACTGTAAAACGCCGCAGAAAAAAAAATGTTTCCACCACATGGGGCCCCAGCCTTACGGAGTTTTCCAGCTCATTTTTATGGATGATCTATCCTCAGAATAGAAGAGATAAGTGAATCCATACTGATCAACTGTATGAAGGGGCCCCAGGCACCTGTTTTTATCACATGCTGTCTGTTTATAGCAACCGTGTCATGTAATTACAGTCTTGTCACATACATGTGTATAGGATGAGGCTGTAGTTACATGACATGGCCGCTATGAGATGAATGACACTATGTAAACAGAGAAGGAGTCATGGCGCTTACACAGGTACCACGGTTCATTCAAACTGCTGATCCTGGGGGTCCCGGGTATTAGAACCCCACTAATTTTTTTTTTTTACCTTTTAATTAGGAAACACCTGGGACATTATTGATAAGGGTCACTGTTTACAGGGGGTACACAGGGAAGTTATTAATTTACAGATGCACTTGTGGGTATTTTTCATTATGGGGGTTGTATTATATATTTTATAATTGGAGGTAGCAGTAGGATGAGTGTGCAGGTGAGGACAATGTGGGTCAGGTGCCTGGAAAAGTGAGGAGCCAAAGATGTCTGTGCTGCAAACTTTACAGAGATTGAAAGAAGTGGTCATGACAATAGCATAACTAGGAATGGCTGGGCCTAAGTGGCGAACATTTGACATGGGGACCCCCTGAACCACCGCCCCGCAGCAGCCCCTGCACACGGTATTATGCTCCATAGTCACCCCTGCACACGGTATTATGCTCCATAGGGGCCCCTGCACATGGTATTATGCCCCCGCAGTGGCCCCTGCGCACAGTATTATGCGCCATAGTGGCCCCTGCACACAGTATTATGTCACATAGTGGCCCCTGCACACAATATTATGCCCCATAGTGGCGGTCCAGATGGAAGAGACAGGGAATATGAATGATTAGTCAGAGATGTCTCCGGTAAGTCACTAAAATGTTACTACACTGTATTCACCTAAATGGTCTGCAGAGCCCTGTATAGAGCCGATATATAGCAGTATACAGTCAACGTCTAATGATAATATCGGTATAAGTAAGTTGGGGGCCCACTTGGACATGTTCGCCCCCCCCTTTGCTGAACCCCTAGCTATGCCTCTGCCAGGAATAACTTATTTACAATGGTGTGTCAGACATTATAGTGTACTCTTCTACCACTTGAATTACTGTAAAACTTCTGAACAAAAAGAAATAAATATAATAAAAGAATAAAATACATACTGTATAGACATTTATAAATATATTCAGACCAAACTAATATCTAAACATTAAAACTTTGAGGAGGAAATGCAGTTAAATATTATGAGATCAGAGCATTTGGCGGGGAAACACAAGTTCTGCAGAAGGTGTTAAGTTTCTAAAAAAAAATTAGCCTATTACAATTAATTTTATGACAGATGAGCGGACTTGTAACAGGAGGTGAATGCTAAAACAACACAGAAATCATATTTTTATCTGTACCAGCTAGTTTACATACTCTGCCTGCAGCTTGCCTATAAACCAGCACATATGCCTCATTGACCTACTTTGTAAAGAGATTATTGTCTTGGAAAAAGTACAAATAAGTTATATTTCAAAAATGTTTTATCCAAGTCATATAACTGTGTTCTAAAACAGGCCAAGCTGATCTAGCGTGTATAAGTAATCATTGTAGGTGTTGTGCCATCAGCCCAACCATAACAGTGATCTCATTGCCACAAGTCTGGATGAAGAATATATGAAAACCCAGAGAGCCATTGTTACCACCAGAGGAAGATGATGGTACATCAACATTTCCCTTCAGGGCAAAAATGGTATTAAACAGATCCCACTGCAATTAATGAATGATCATAATATTTGGTCACACTGACTTTCTAAGCTTTGGTGAATAAAGTCCCACGTGGGAAAAGCATTCAATGTCGTCTATAATTCCCTATTATAATAAAAGAATAAAAACGTTTTATATTCAATAAATTCTTATTGCTGTTAAATTAAGATGAATATATATATATATATATATATATCTAAATAAGGGCAAAATGAAACATACTCAGCCCAAAATTAGTGTTACATATCCACTCATAGAAACTCAGTTCCAACATATTGGATATCTTTGGTCATTAGATAACATGAGGGTTTATATCTTGTGAACTAGTCAGTATAATGAATATCTCCCATATGCATGTATGCCTCAAGATGCCACAGACCCAGAAACTATTAGTAGTTTTACATTTTTTTGTTCTATTTCAGGCTGGGTTCCCACGGGACATACAACAGCTAATCTGCGGCTATGTACAGGACAACAAAGTGGATTTAACGAAATCTCATCTACAAAGCCACAGTGCAAATCAGAAGAACCTGCTGCTGACTTTTACTGACAGATAATTTGCAGTGAAATTGTCATGTGGAAACCCAGCCTTCGAAGAGAAGAAAGTGGAGTAAATTCAGACTATTAAACATGGCTGTTTTACAAATAGTCTTTGAATTTTTTCAGAGAATGGCCAAATACATAACAAATGAGATACAGTCCTTATGAGTTTGCACAGACAACTGGAAGTTGTCCTAACATCAGCTAAATAAAGTAATGGTTACTGAATAAGCTGTGGTTAATGACAGAATGGAAGGCATTTTTTTCCCCTCAATATTTGACATTTTTGTGTAAGCATCACTGATATTCTGTATGGAGATACTGTATATGTGCTAATGGAAAATAAATACTACATGGCTACAAGGAAGTTCATTCACACTTATCGTAGACAGGGGCATAAAACAAGTGCCAAGTACCCAAGGAAGGGTATCGGAGGATGGGAATAGTACAGTCATGGCCAAAAGTTTTGAGAATGACACAAATATTATATTTTCACATGATCTGCTGCCCACTGGTTTTTATGTGTGTTTGTCAGATGTTTTTATCACATACAGAAATATAATTGCATTCATATTATGAGTAACAGAAGCTTATATTGACAGTTAGAATGTGTTAATGCAGCAAGTCAATATTTGCAGTGTTGACCCTTCTTCTTCAGGACCTCTGCAATTCTCCCTGGCATGCTCTCAATCAACTTCTGGACCAAATCCTGACTGATAGCAGTCCATTCTTGCAGAATCAATGCTTTAATTTTGTCTGAATTTGTTGGTTTTTGTTTGTCCACCCGTCTCTTGATGATTGACCACAAGTTCTCAATGGGATTAAGATCTGGGGAGTTTCCAGGCCATGGACCCATAATCTCTATGTTTTGTTCCCTGAGCCATTTAGTTATCACCTTTGCTTTATGGCAAGGTGCTCCATCATGCTGGAAAAGGCATTGTTGAGTGCCAAACTGCTCTTGGACGGTTGGGAGAAGTTGCTCTTGGAGGACATTCTGGTACCATTCTTTATTCATGGATGTGTTTTTAGGCAAGACTGTGAGAGAGCCGATTCCCTTGGCTGAGAAGCAACCCCACACATGAATGGTTTCAGGATGCTTTACAGTTGGCATGAGACAAGACTGGTGGTAGCGCTCACCTCTTCTTCTCCGAATAAGCTGTTTTCCAGATGTTCCAAACAATCGAAAAGGGGATTCATCAGAGAAAATGACTTTACCCCAGTCCTCAGCAGTCCACTCCCTGTACCTTTTGCAGAATATCAGTCTGTCCCTGATGTTTTTTCTGGAGAGAAGTGGCTTCTTTGCTGCCCTCCTTGAGACCAGGCCTTGCTCCAAGAGTCTCCGCCTCACAGTGCGTGCAGATGCACTCACACCTGCCTGCTGCCATTCCTCAGCAAGCTCTGCACTGCTGGTAGCCCCATCCCGCAGCTGAAACACTTTTAAGAGACGGTCCTGCCGCTTGCTGGTCTTTCTTGGGCGCCCTGGAGCCTTTTTGGCACCAATGGAACCTCTCTCCTTGAAGTTCTTGATGATGCGACAGATTGTTGACTGAGGTGCAATCTTTCTAGCTGCAATACTCTTCCCAGTTAGGCCATTTTTGTGCAGTGCAATGATGACTGCACGTGTTTCTTTAGAGATAACCATTGTTAACAGAAAAGAAACAATGATGGCAAGCACCAGCCTCCTTTTAAAGTGTCCAGTGGTGTCATTCTTACTTAATCATGACAGATTGATCTCCAGCCCTGTCCTCATCAACACCCACACCTGTGTTAATGGAGCAATCACTGAAACGATGTTAGGTGGTCCTTTTAAGGCAGGGCTGCAATGATGTTGAAATGTGTTTTGGGGGATAAAGTTCATTTTCTAGGCAAATATTGACTTTGCAAGTAATTGCTGTTAAGCTGATCACTCTTTATAACATTCTGGAGTATATGCAAATTGCCATTAGAAAAACTGAAGCAGTAGTCTTTGTAAAAATTTATATTTGTATCATTCTCAAAACTTTTGGCCATGACTGTAGTTGTGGTGGTGATGTCACTGGTAGGCTAAAGACACTTGACCAATTTCTCTAGCCCACCTCCCAGGCCAGACACTGAAAAGGGGGGTCTGCGTGGTAACTGATGGAGATGCTAGATTTTCACCTGGGGCACTTCCAGTTGAAGAGGAGTCCTCTCTCACTCTGAGCCATGTGATGGTGTTCGGAAGGGCCCTGATGGTAAGTGCAGGAATGACTTAGGAGGCAGTGGTGCAGATGTAACTTGTAACATATGCAGCTTCACGATGGGAGTTGTAGTTTTCACTACGAAGGCTATTCCCAGATTTGGGATGAGGGATGCCCAGAATAAGATGGTGGTATGGTCCCTTTCTTCACTCCAAATAATATATAAAGTCTCTGCCTCTGCCACTATGGCTATAGGGGCAGAGTTCTATGAAGTAACAGGGGCCCAGATACCTGGATGTGAATAGCTGGTGGATTTGGAGAACCAAGACTTCCTCCAACAGTTGGCACTATTTCCCTCTATGAGACTGAAAGTAATTCTTCACTGTCTCAGGGCTGTATATGGCTGCTGGTGGGCAGTTATAAGGTGTCTTCCCTCAGGGGCTGCAGAAGATGCACAGCATGTGTCTCTTTGATGCTAGCACACACTTAACTAACTATTGAACTAACAGTTCCCTGGAAACGTACAGTCTCCACCCCTTACCCAGTGACCAGTAATTGGCCAAGGATGTTCCAAGTCTTCTAAACTACAGTGGTAGGAACAAAGGGGAGACACATAAAACAAATGGGAAGCTGCAAAACAATATACAATTAAAGAGGTAAAACACATAAATAACATATATACACACAGTGGCACAGAACATGACAAAAATAAAATAGTTTTATGCAGTGTCCACTAGGATACTGCACAAGCACATAGTTATGTAATCTTGCTAGATAATATGGGTTGTTCCAAAGAGCTCAGTGACTTTAAACATGGCACTGTCACTGAATGCCATCTGAGCCACATGTCTTTTTGTAGAATTTGTCATGTGCTGGATCTGCCCTGGTCAACTGTAAGTGCTATAATTGCGAAGATGAAGTGTCTAGGAGTAGCAAATGCTCAGCCATGAAGCAGTAGACCATGCAGAGTGACAAAGCGGGTCATCAAACGCTGAAGCACATGGCACATAAAACCTCTGTTGCATCAACTGTCTATAGAAGTAACATCAGCATATGAAATATCAGTGAGAAGCTTCATTAAATCAGTTTTCATGGTCAAGCATCTGCACACAAAGCTAAGATCACAATGTGCAATGCCAAAGCACTGACTGGAGTGGTATAAAGCATGCTGCCACTGAACCTTAGAACAGTGGAAATATGTTCTTTGGAGTGAAGAATCTGGCAGTCGGATGATCGAAGAAGAGGCTTGAGGAATCGTGATCACCAGGATGCATAGTGCCTACTATAAAGTTTGGTAGAGGAGGAATAATGGTATGAGAGACATATCCACAGAATGGGCTAGGTTGTTTATTTCCAATAAAGGTATAATGTTCTTATATCATACAAATACATTTTAGACCAAGGGTCTCAAACACGAGGCCCGTGGACCCGAGGCTGTAATCTGTGGCCCTAAAGCTTCCTGAGCTGGTAGGCTGCAAGCCTGTCGCCTACAAGAACACGGCAGCTTCAGCATATACTTAGCTCTCTGCTCCCCACCGCGCCCACAAGCAATGAGGTAAGTAGCGGCAGGGGCCCACTAGTGGGAGACAATAAATTATGTGGAGTCACTGCTGGGGGGTCATTAAACTGTGTGGGGTCACTGCTGGTGGGGAAATTAAACTATATGGTGCCAATTTCAGTGGGAACATTAAACTATATGGGGTCACTGCTGGTGGGGACATTAAACTGTGTGGGACCACTGGTGGGGATATTAAACTGTGTGGGTCCACTGCTGGGGAGATTAAGCTGTATGGGGCCACTGCTGAGGGACATGAAACTGTACAGGGCCACTGCTGAGGAACGTTAAACTGTACGAGGCCACTGCTGGGGGACATTAAATTGTATAGGTACACTGATTTGGGACATTACACATGTATGGGACCACTGCCACGGCATTAAACTATACAGGGGTATTGTACAGAATTTGGAAGAAATGTGGCCCATCAATTTAAATTTTTTTCTATGTGCAGCCAATTTGTCCAGCCAAGTTTGAGACCCTTGCTGTTAGACTATTGTATGTTTCTAACTTTATGACAATACTTTGGGGAATGTTCCAGTATGACTGTGCCTAAATGCCAAAGTGAGGTCCATAAAGGCAGGATTTGAAGAGATTGGTACGGACAAATTCAAAGTGTCCAACAAAGATGTGACTTGAACTCCATCCTGACAACAATTGCAAGCAAGACCTTTCAAAAATAAATATCTGACCTCACAAATGCTTTTTTTTTTTTTTACCAAGGGCATCTGCCGTTGAAAGAAGAATCTTAGACATATTTAGACATGGTTTGGTGTGTACATGGTTTGCTCTTGCTTGGAATAATCATTGAGAGCAGTTATTTTGTTTTTGGTGATTACAAAAGTTGTGGCTCCATTGTATGTTTCCATCTATTTGTCTGTCTTCAAAGAGAGGACATCTTGAGAGAACAACTAACTAACTCAGCCCACCCCTCCACCCAGGAGGCGAAGTGAGGCGGCCGCCTCAGGCGGCACATTGAATAGTAAAAATGCCGGCATTTTTATTATTCAATGTAAACCAGCCAAGGACAGGCTGCTTTAAAAAAAACAGAGCTGAGCAGGGCCTGTCCTGGGCTGGAGTATCCCCAGCAGGTAACGGCCTATTTATCTACCTACCCCGCGTCTGCTCGTGGCCGCCTCTGCTTCCGCTTCTGCTCTGGGACGCAGAAAGGGAAGTGGATGCCGCTGTGAGCAGCCGCGGGCATTGGTAAGTGAGGCCTCGGGCCTCAGATACTACTATTATTATACTCCGGGGTCTTTTCAGACCCCGGAGTATAATAATCTGAGGCCCAGGGGAGGTGAGGGAACATAAAAACATATCCTACTTACCTCTCCTGTGATCGGTGTTACTCCGAGCAGGCTTGAGGCCTCTGGTGACGTCATCAGGTCGCATCGCCGGCCTGATCACGTGACGTGCGTGCGCAATTAAACAGGGCCGAAAGCTACAAGGAGTGCACCGGTGTCCAGGATAGGTAACACTGGTTTTTATGTTTGTCACCTCCCCTGGGTCTCCGTTCATTTTACTCTGGGGTCTGAAAAGACCCCCGAGTATAATAATAGTTCATGGGTGGGCCACTATGGAGCATAATACCCTGTGCAGGGACCACTGTGGAGCATAATACAAGTGCAGGGGCCACTATGGAGCATAATACCAGTGCAGGGGCCACTATGAAGCATAATACCAGTGCAGGGGCCACTATGGAGCATAATACCATGTGCAGTGGCCCCTGTGGAGCATAATACCATGTGCAGGGGCCAATATGGAGCATAATACCGTATGAAGGCCAATATGGGGCATAATACCGTGTGCAGGGGCCACTAGGGAGCATAAAACTGTGTGCAGGGGTTGCTGTAGAACATAATACCATGTGCAGTAGCCACTGCGGGGCATAATACTGTGTGCAGGGGCCACTATGGAGCATAATACCGTATGCAGGGGCTGCTGCGAGGCATAATACAGTGTGCAGGGGTCACTATGGAGCATAATACCATGTGCAGGGGCCGCTGCGAGGCATAATACCGTGTGCAGGGGCTGCTGTGGAACATTATAGTGTGTGTAAATGGGGCGCTATAAACAGGGGCTATGGCGCCTGTTTATATTATACGCTGTCTGTTTATAGTGACAGTGTGATGTAATTCCAGCCTTGTCACATACTGTAGACATGTACAGGACGAGGCTATAGTTACATTACATGGCCGCTATAAGATGAATGACACTATGTAAACAAAGATGCGGTCATGGCGCTTACACAGGTACCATTCAAACAGCTGATCAGTGGGGGTCCTGGGTTTTGAGCCCCACTGATTAGTTTATTAATGACCTGGAAAACCTTTTAATTAGTTAACACCTGGGGAATTATTAATAAGGGGCACTATTTATACAGGGTACACATGGACATTATTAATATAAATATGCACTTGGGGGTATTATTCATTATGGGGGGTTATATCATGTATTTTATAATTGGGGGTAGCAGCAGGATGGGTGTGCAGGTGAGGACAATGTGGGTTGGATGCCTGGAAAAGTGAGGAGCCAAAGATGTCTATGTGTTGCAAACTTTACAGAGACAAGTCACAGCTGGAAGAAATGGCCATGGCGGTCCAAAGGGAAGAGAAAGGAAATGTGAAGAATTAGTCAGAGACGTCACCTGTAAGTCTAAAAATGTTACTGCCCTGTATTCACCTAAATGATAGAGGATAAATACCTGATTGATGGGGGTCTGTCTGCTGAGTCCCCCACTGAACCTGAGAATTGGGTTTTTTCCCCCATTGGGTGGGAACTCAACCTGACCACAGCCATATATAGGTGTGTCACTTGGTGGATGGACGAACCGCTTGGCTATCATTCACTTCAATGGGATTGCCAAAGATAGCCGAAGTCCAGTACTCAGCTATCTGCGGCACTCCTAGTATAGAGAATGGGGGCCACGTGGGCTCGTCCATCCACCAAGTAGAAGATGTGTGAAGTTACTTTCATTGTTAATGCCGTGTTGTTGATCTGATACTGAAGTAATGCAGTAAGAAGAATTCTTAAAAACTGTTTCATAAGTTTGTGTATTGTGTATATTGTGCGACGATAACAGTGTGTTAAACTAGTAGCATGGAAACTCAATTTTTTTTTTTTTTTTGGGGGGGGGGCGTCTTTCTATAGTCCTCCTCAGGCAGCAAAGAGGCTAGGTTCACCACTGCCTCCACCCCATCATACTTACGTGTCTTCCTCTCTGGAAATGGCTCCTCCTCTTCTTTGGCTCTACTGGCACTTGTGCAGACCGGATGTGCCTCCGACACATGCGCAGTAGAGATGGCACTCCACCTCTATTGTGCAGGTGTCAGAGGCACTTCCAGCCTGTGCAAGCGCCGTCAGAGGTGTCATCTCTACTGCGCAAGTGTCTCCGGCCTGCGCACAGTCAGAAGAGTGAAAGAAAAAGAGGAGCCGTTCCCAGAGAGGAAGACACGTAAGTATGATGGGGTGGAGGGGTCGGCTGAGTTAGTTAGTTAGGAAGGGCTAGTAGTGGGCGGGATAGCTAGGGAGACAGGGAGGGGGTGTTAGGGAGTGAGAGAAGAGCAGGGGTAGTGTGGAAGCTACACAGCGGGAAGCTACACCATGTAAACAAATGCAGAGAATGCCAGGAGCTCCCAGAGAAACCCAGAAATCACTCAAAACACTGCTAAAGGTATTTGGGTTCACCTATTAACCCATTAATAGCACTAACAGGCCTTTTTTTAAAAAACGATTTTTTTTACCTGGAAAACCCCTTTAATCTGGACTTCTTTAGTGTGGGGAGACTGCCAGGTCACTAACACCAGAGGGGGTCTCAATATGGATAGCAGCTGGCCCACTGGACCAAGAGACACCAGGGATCACACAAGAGAATAGTGAAGTATAAGAAGGGGGGAAGACATCAAGGTTGAGAAGTCAGGAACAAACAGGTGGCAAGGTTCAGAGGTCAGGTTCAAGCCAAAGGGTAGATATTGGTATCAAGCAGAAAAGGAGCAGCAGACATTACAATATACACATTGTAGGGCATGTTATGCTTTATGAGGTTTGCTACATGTCATATTACCCATAGAAGGAAGGTAGGGCTATATAAAAAATGCAGATAACCCTATGTAGTTAGCCGTCTACAGCTTGGTCTCTGGATTGGTTTGACACAATTTAATGTCTTGTGTTTCCTACTTATGTGTTTGTGCTGTTCTGCTTTTAAAATCCAACAAAAATAGACTATAAAAAACCTATGTACATAGTCATGTATGTGGAGTACCATGGACATGGATCATTGTTTACTGTATTAACAGCTGCTTAGTCCTAAATAGTGAACATGCCAGGAGAGGATGTCATTCAGCACCATAGGAAAGCTGGGTTCCTTATTATTACTGTCCTATTCCTTCTTTCTCGTAGCTACAGTAACAGACTGACACCCAGCATGAGCGCACAGCTGACACAGAGCGCAGCCGGAACCTTTCTTTCTCGGCTTCTTGTTTCCGGGCGGTGGACCATAGTGACGGACAGGAAGAGTTTAGTGACATTCTCATGCCTCCGCAGAGGGCAAGATTCTTGTGGCACTAAATCTATACCCTGCGCCCGTCATTAGTGTTAAAGCTGCGGGTGGTCATGGCTGCGGGGCTGGGCTGGAGGCTGCTGTCTGCTCGGGGCACGTGGCTGGGCAGGAGCTGTGTGCTACATGACAGGTGAGTGACTGGCAGGGCACAGTGTGGCCAGTGTATGTTTATAGGCATAGAAGATGATTCTTGCCTGGGTATCGCCGTCTGTTTTGAGAGCACTGTCAATCGATAAAACATAAGCCCCCTCCCCACCGACATCCTGTGACAGTAGGTACAACCTGCCTTGCCGGCACTAACATACGATCAACTTTGACAATTTGCACAGTGCCCCCATTTGACAGCAAGCTGAAGCACTGACCTAGTATTGACGGGTGCAGTGCCCCCAGTGAAGTGCCAGCCTGGGCCTTTCTAAGATAAATGTCTTCTATTGTAATGCCGCCATAACTGTGATCGCAATAAAAGCAACATCACTGTAACAGCCCCTCCCAAATAGGCTCACTTGGAAGATCTCAAGGTACCCCTGTTCTTCTGTCTTATCCTGTATGGAAGATCATTATAAATACATGTTCGCACCATGGTCACATTTAAGTGCAGACTAAGAGTATGTTCACATGGAGGAGTTTGGCACTGATTTTGATGCGTCAAATTTCATCTTGCAGAGCCTGAAGCAGGATGCTGCAGATTTACCTGATGCTAATTCCTGAAAGCCGAGGGCTGGAAAGTGGAGAGGAATTTGAGGCGGAAGTCTGTCTCATATTCTTCATCAGTTTTTCCTGCGTGAATAGGCTCCAAGACTAGTCAGTCTTAAAATGTGTCAGGTTTATCACTGTGGTTGATGCTGGATGATAAATCTAGCACATCTTTATACTGTCTAGACCAGGGGTCAGCACCCTTCGGCACACCAGCTGCTGTGAAACTACAACTCCCAACATGCTCCATTCACTTCCATGGGAGTTCCAAGAACAGCAGAGCAAGTATGTATGCTGGGAGTTGTAGTTTTACAACAGCTGGCGTGCAAAAGGTTGCCTACCCCTGGTCTAGACTAAGTTTATACCACTTATTAGTTGGTTTAGTTTTAGCTAGAATTTTGGTGCAGTTGGGGTGCACACCGTTGCATCTTAAAGGGAACCTGACAGGTCGCTTTGGTACACTAAACCACCTTATAGGTCCTTATAGACCTGGGGTTTAGTGTCACAAATCGCCCTGCTGTAATGCAATCCACAGTCGCATTAAAAATAAAAAAAAACCTTTATACTTGCCTAGAGATGAGTGTGATGAGTCTGATTCATCTCTGGTTCTGCCGGCTTTGCTGTTTTTCAGTGAAGCCGGAGATTTACACCCCGGCTTTACAGCTTAAGAGCTGGAGGTATGGGGCATGCACACTGAAGCCAGAGGAGTACACCTCGGCTTCATTGAAGAACTGATTTCAATGGGAATCCACATTGCTAGTGTATATAGCGCTTTTTTTCCATGTTGTGGGACTAAATTCTGTCACAAGGGAAGAAAGGATTATTTTGCTAAATTTTGCTGCAGTTTCTGCACATAAACAGCATGGAAACTGTTATGTGTAACCACACACTGATTGGCACCATTGAGTGGGGCTACTTGGTGTCAGAATCCACATCAGTGACATATCAGATTCCTCTTGTGTATTTGTATACTATGTGAACATATAAGAATCTTACATTCTTCTTTGAAATACCTTGTTCTAAAGTGCAGGTCAATGTGATGTGTTCCTAACACACAATCACATGAACCAATGTCTCGAGCAGTATAGGTAGATCAGGGTATATCTGGAGATGGTTAATCTACTACTGGTCATTTTATCCTTAAAGCTGGATTATTTTTTTTGCACCTTGGTTTCTTTCTCCTCAGCTGTCCATCCACAGTCCTACTGGTCAGATACAACAGCAGCAGCAGCAGTACCTGGTGGGATGAACATCTCTCCGAACAAAACAAGCAGTTTCTGAAACAGGTGACTGCACAGGAATACAGAGATATGACAGCAAGCAAGCTTTGTCCTCTGAAGGATGAGCCATGGCCTATAAAGCCCTGGGTACCAGGTACATTTTAATATATATATATATATATATATATATATATATATATATATAGTATTATAGATAAGAATAATGCATAGCTACTGTTATTGGTGGGTGTGGAGCATTTCCAGCTTCCTATTTACAGGGATTAATAAGAGCTTATCACCTCTCCACAGGATAGCTTATAAATATCTGATCACTCGCTGTATGGACCTATACTGATCATGAGAATAGGAATATTACTTATTTGAATGAAGTGATGGCTGTGTTTCATTCATTCTCAGACCAGGCATCAGGCAAATGACACCTACAAAAAGTATACATTAGTTGTGAATATCTGGCACTGTATCTAGTTCACTTGAAAGTGACAAAGCTGTAATACCAGACACCTTCCATGGACAAGAGTGGCACTGTTTCTGAGGGAACAATGTCTGTGGGAGCTCTGTTAATTTTGGACCTAAATAGTGTATTAAAATTGGATTGCATTTCCTAAAAATAATGCATTGCATTGAGCACTCATGGAGTGCAGAGTTCATTTTACTTTTATGCACTGGTATGAAAACTTACTCTTGCACAGTTCAATTCCAAGTGCAGTAGCTCCACTTTGTGTAGTGCTATATCACTTACTGGTTTTCTTGCAGTAATTTCCATAAAATCCTAATATTTATGAGGATCAGACTTTCGCCTACCCTCCTACTGTACAGCTGATTGAAAGCCTTCTCCCTATTACTGTACATAGAGAGAATGCTGTCAACCAGCAGTGGATGGGCATATTGAGGATTCCACAGCGCACACACCATTGAGAGGATGTGAATCACACTGCAGCTGCTAAAGTATGAGTTATTTAATGAAATCTACTACAAGATATCAAGTAAGTGACGGTGCTGGAATCAGGGTGGCGGTCACTACTTGGTGACAAATTACCTATAATATAGTTACATCTGGAGAATGTGATTTTTTTCTCTTGGTGTTTGTTATATGTATGAATAGCCATCTGCGTTTATATGATGCAAACTTGTTAAAGTAAAGACTATTTTGTATGATCTGGAGTACTCCCAGCTACTATTCCTACTTTTCATAAATCTTTTAGGAAGCCGCTTTGTTCATTATAACTATTTCATGGTGCTTGGTCTCAACAAATGTAGCATTATGATTGTTTTTCTGTTAATTCAGCAAAGTTATAAAGCATCTACTTTGCAGTATTTTCTTATTTAAAGTTTCTAAGAATCGTCTTATTTCCTGCTCCACCTTGTTGTCACGATGTTTTGACTCTAAAGTCATCATGTATGTGACTGCCCTGGCCAATGTACCCATGCTACAGTGACGTTCCCTCCTTAGTAGTGTCACATCATATGGCGGTAATTAGGAATGTAAAGGTTAAAGTTTGTTTTTTATTCAGACTTCTAGAAACTTGTATTTAGAAACCCCTTAAGGGGTGTCACCACAACATGATAGAAATTAAGTGTCTGACTGCTGGGACTCCCTTCATCACAAGAACCCATGTTCCTTCTTTCTTGGACTGTGGTCATACATGCTTGCTGCTGCCTTATTCAAAGTCAATGAACTGACGAATATAGCTGAGCACTATACTCCCCTTTCTCCAAGTCCTACATATGTTCTGTGTCCGCTGCTTGAATGGAACAGTGGTCACACATCACGCTGCTGTGATATTCAAAGTCTGTGGGACTGAGGAAGACAGCTGAATGCTTTTGTTGACTGTCTCCAGTAGCTCAGTAGAGATAGAAATAGCAACAGTGCATGTGGGTGACTTCCACTCTGTCTAAAAAGGGGCACCAGGACCCTTGTTCTTGGGCTACTGAGACCCTGATTGATCAGACACTTAATGGTACAGCTTATCTACAATGCAGCTTTAATGCAGCAATGTGTTGGACTAAATAAAAAATACCCATAACTTGTTTCCTCACCCGTCGTCTGGTAACTGCTGGATCAGTGGTGCTTTTGTCTTCTCAAGCACTGTTACGGCCAAACACAGGCTTCAGTGGTGACCTCTCCAAAACTGCACGTATATTCATATAAAGGTTGCAGTTTATTTTGCCATTTTAAGACCATGTCTAAGAAACCATGAAGGGGTTCGAACCGCATAGGTTTTGTTGAGATGCATCTTTTTTTTTTCTTTTTTTTTTTTTTTGCTACTGTTTTTATTGTTATCTATTACATTTTTTAACTTTTGGTGGTGCTGGAGTGTTTCTTCACTTTTTAGAACAAAAGCCATGTCACTGCTGGGGCCACACACAATTCATTGGAGAGATGGTCATTTTCTTGAGCTTGGAAACTAGGGCTGAGCGATTATGATCCAGATCAAAATCACAATTAATTGAGCATTTTACCTCAATTACAATTAATAAACAATTATTTAAGGACACTCACCTTTTTCCTTGCCACGTTCCCTTTTTAAAAGCCACTGAATTTTGTTTTCGACTATTATTGGATACCGTACAGTTAGTGACATAGCCTATAGCTAATGGCAGTGTGAGAAAGGATGGCATTGATGCAAAATAATTGAAATAATCGATGTGGGCAAGATGCTATCGATTTAATATTGCTGACTTTCGATATTGATTATTTTTCGATTGCTTTACCAAATGGAGGCTGTCATCTCCTGAGCAACAATGTATGAAGGCTGTCATCTCTTCAGCAGCAATATATGGAGGCTGTCTTCTCCTTAGCAACATTGTATGGAGGCTGTCATCTCCTCAGCAACAATATATGGAGTATGGAAGCTGCCAGCTTCTGTAAAGGGGGAGGGGGTGTTCTTTGGATTATTTGTATAAAACCTTGTTGAAAACTCCATAAAAATAGGATCTAAAGAAAAAAAAAAATTGCTTCACTTTTCCTTTGATCAAGATAAGGCCACACATTCACAAGTGCACTGGATTCTCGGCACATTGTCTGCCAAAAATCAGAGGAGGAAAAAAATCCTGCACTGAGGACTTTTTCCTCCACCAGTTTCAGTTTAAAAACAACGGACACCCGACGGACCCAATTATAGTCAATGGGGTCAACCGGGCTCCGTGTGTAACCACTGTTTTAGCGATCTGCCTCTCCAGTGCTAGCATCAGTATATGGGGGCAACACTGTGTAAGGCATATTAGAGGGGCTTAGGGGGTGGTGCATGACTCATAGATTGTCTTTTTGAATCTGTCATGTTCTGCGCCCTCAGGCCCTGCCTTATACTTAACACAGTGGCCCAGATTTACTAATTGTTAGAACAAATCTAAACAGGCAGTGTGAAAATACACCAGATTTATGATAGTGGCTGATACTGGATGATAAATCTGACATATTTTTACACTGTCTAGTCCACTTTTGTACCACCTTTTAGATTGCTTTCTTTGTAGAAGAAATTTATGACTCCGTGTTGGTGCATTTTTAGTGCATTTATACTATGCCCCATTATCTTGAGAATATACACCCACATGTCTAGCAAGTCAAAAATTTTTAGCCCAAACTAGATGGGCTATGTAACCACAATAGTAAATCTGGGCTAGTGTTTGGGCTACAACCTCTTCATAAATCTTTTGGACATCCCAGCATCTGAATGGAGTCAGCCACTGAATCTGCGGCAAGATCAAGTGGGATGCATCGTTTTTCAGTGGCCTGCTTTGATCTCTGTGGCCTGATTTGAGGTGGAATTTGGATGAAAGTGGATATAGGTAAGATTCTTATGTAAGTGACATACCGTAAGAATATGTTTGCATAGTGGAATTTTGTAGTAATTTTAAGGGGGGTTTCACCTCTTGTGTGATCATATCTTTATGGTATCCCACCTACACAAGAATTATACCTATATATTCACTTTCATCCGTTTACACCCAAATACATAGGCTTTCACACTCATGGGTCTTAAACAACCCTTTCTCTTCCCAGGACAGCAGCCAATGACCAATACAGAAGTTGCTGGTCACCAATAAGAACACAGGAGCAACAAAGAGCACAGGACTGTATGGCACGGGACAGTACATTATAGCACATTTATTGCACAGGACAGCATTGCATAGGATAGAACATCATGTTACAGGGCAGGCAGCAAAGTACATGATAGCACTGCACAGCATAGCATAAGGCAATATAGCATAGAATAGGACAGCACAAACAGTAAGATACATGACAGCACTATACAACATAGGTCAGGGCATTATAGGATAGGACAGCACAAAACATCAAAGAATAGCATAGGATATGAAACTGTAAGACAGCTAAGCATAGCATAGGGCAAAATAATATAGGACAGCACATCATAGAACTGCATATAAAGAGCACAGGACAACCTATATGAGCACATTACATGCCTATACATGAAGTTTCCTCTGGTACCTTGGCCCTCTGATCTGTGCAGTGTTAAGGCTTTGAGCCCCCCTTCTATCTACCCCATTGAGAAGAGACCCTGTTACTAAGGCTAGTCCACCAGCATGCTGTAAAAGAGGGATATGGTGCCAGAGGTGAATATATTGTGGGGCAAAATCAGCAATGTATAGTGGTCATAGTAAACCTGCACTACTCAGCCTGTTCTAATGTGCAGCAGTGCAGATGCACACCCTTGTGGTCCTTCCTGGAGGACAGGCACAGTATGTTAATATATTTGTATGTAATATGACAGGCACACCTGGGTGGTGAGAGGAGGGCAGTCCAAGGCTGCAAAGGAAGACTACAGAGAACAGTAGAGGAAGTTCTCAGCTGTCGAAAAAAGTGATTGAAAGTGGAGCTGCTGCCGGGGTGGAGAGGGGCAGGGCTAGGCTACCAGGGGGCCTAGTGCACTTGTACCTTCTGCCCTATGGTTACAATGACCCCACCTCACTGGATCTGTTGTGTGATTTCTGCTTCTTCTATTACAGGCTCCCACAGGGTTGGATTAATAGCACTTAAACTAGGAATGATGCCAATATGGACCAAATCTGGAGAAAGGCATGCAGTCACCATGTTGCAAGTAAGTTTATAAAATACATTTTCCGCTTGACTTCATGGCAGTTTTTTTTCCCTTTTTTGTTAGACAGAAGTTTCATTATCGCTCTAAGGTGTTTCCTGTTTAGGGCCTTAAGGAGCAAGCTTCATTTTAATTTTTTTCCCCGTTGCCTTTCATGAGCCTGTTATTAATGGCTGTTTTTGTCATCTGTTGTATAGTTAATGCTACCGTGTCTGTTCCCATTGACACTAATGTAAACAATATGACGGCACTGTCTACCATCATGTTTGGTTACTTATACAATGGAAGACTTGCTTTACTTTTTCTTCCATCAAAAAAGTAAAAAAAAAAAAAAAACACATAAAAAGTCCACTCCTGCAGCTCACATTCACAGAAAGCTCTTCAGTGCATGAACGCAGCTCTGCTGCACATACAGTAAATGTACACACAGACAGCTCTGCTGCCAACACTGGAAGCATACATACATACATGCATGCATACACAAACAGCTCCGCTGCATGCACTCTAAGCACACAGACACACAGCTCAGCTACTCTGAATTACATTTGTATTTGTACTAAGGTGAATAAATGTACATGTAATGTCATATAAGGGCCTTTAGGAAAGATTGTCTCCTGCAATGCCCTGTTTCCCAAGGTATGTTTTGCCTCAGGACAATGCTTTGGAGAGGGGTGTATTTTTCACACAGTCTTCTCCATGACAGGATATTTTCATTGCACTGAGCTTCCTTGTTCCTGCCCTGCACTAATCTGACAGATTGGTGTGGGACAGGGAGGAAGGGAGGTGTGCAGCCACACAGCTGTCTATGTGATCAGGTAAAAGCTTCTCGGTCTGTCTCCTGATCATTAAGGAAGTGATTGGGGCAGTCTGGCACTGCTGGACTCCCATGACTTAGAACTCTAAGATGTTTTATGATCTGAAAAATATGGTAGCATTTTTCATCTTATTTTGGTGTGTGCTGCAAATTTTTGATGCTGTTTGGGCTTTTTTTTTGTATCCTCGCCCAGGAGACCCCCCATCTGAGGACAGGAAACCTGGAATATAAAATTGACCACGCCTCCACCTCACCTTACCTCAGTTTGGTTTTCTGTCCTCCGGATGAGAAGGTCCTGGATCCATGGAAAGTCCCAGGATGCTTTTTTTTTTTTTTTTTGTTAAATATTTTTTTTTGGACCATACCACAGCTGGTACTGTGCACAGCTTAACTGTCCCTGGGGGGGGGGGCGTAAGCTGTTAAAACTGCCACCAGATCCCCTTAGTCTGACTCCCTTGCCTACCAGTTCCTTTGGGGTGTCTGCTGAGCTGTGCCATGCAGCCCCCTGGTGCCTCTTGGTCCTCTTCCTGGTAATGGTATGAGGATCATTTTGGATATAGGGTTTAGGTTACAGAATATGCCGTGGAGGGCAAGCCGGCCAAGGGTGTGTTCCTCTAAGAGCAATGTAATTTCCAGTGACGTTGGCGTACTACCAGTGGTGCCCGGATGTGCCCTTTGGATTGCACAGGAGATAAAGGGGACTTTTCCGTCCATATACTGGCAGCCAGGTGCGTTATAAATTGGCTTCAGGGGAGCCAGCCAGTCCCTGTAGTCCCTCCATGGTGAAGTCTGTTTGCCTCTCTGCTGTTTTATACCACTCTTATGGACTCATGGATTCTGCTATCTGCTGTCTTCAGCTCAAAGTGCATTATGTCTAAAGCAGGAGATACTGCTCAATCTGACCCACTGGATCCTGCCAAGCCTCTTAGTCCGTTATTGCCCTGGAGATTGTGGGATTACTTTATCCTCCTGGTACGGCATATCTCTGTGTATTTATTCAGGGGTAGTGTTTCTTGATTATGTTGTACAGACAGGCCTACCAAGAAATTGGGCTCAAAGTCCCAGGCATGGGAAGTATGTTGTAAAAGCCTTCCCTATTCATATATAATAAGGCCTTATGTGAGTCTTGTCTGGACAAGATGATGGTGGAGGAATTTCTGTCATTCATGGAGAATCTGAGGAAGTAAATCTGTTCAGAGTTTGCCTCTTTGTTTAGTGGTCTTATGCCAAATACCTCATCTCCCAACACTTCCCATCCTCCCATTCCTCTTAGTAGTAATGAGTTGAATTCTAGTATAGATGATGAAGGCGAGGCGTCAGGAACCACTGAGGCCCAATCACAGGCAGCTCACTGTGTAGGATAACAATTTTTAGTATTGGAACCCTACCTACTGTCTTGCTTAAGTTTTTTTTTTCTGTTATTTTTTTCTTTTATGTGTATTTCACCGCTCCGGAGGTGTAGTCACTTTTGTATTCCATTTCCTGTCTCGGATGGGCGGTCTCCTTTCACACGGGTGCTGTCAAAGGCTTCCAGAAAGACAATTAATGGCAAGAGTAATTGATGTTTTGTTTTTTTTTTAATGTTTTTTTTTTTTGCTTTCTTTTTGCTGGTTGTTACAGTTTATGTCACCGTTACAGCTAAAATCTGGCTGTCAGTGAAAACCAAACCCCTGCTGTTAGTACAGCACAATTGACATACTGTACATCCTGATCACCTTTGTGATCAATTTTATTTTTCCTTTATTAGTATTATTATTATTATTATTATTGCATTATATCTATGATTGGCAAGAAAACATTTTTCAATTAGTTTCTTTTTTGCTTGTTGTTTCTCTTGCAGCCTTCACTTGCCCTCATATAGTGCCCAGCTTTTTCACAGAATGAGTCGTTAGGTGGCTTCTCCGCTGGATTTCTGTGAAAAGGAGCGAGAGTAGCTCTATAGCAGAGCAAGTGAAGGTGGCAGAAGAAAAAGCAAGCAGAATTTTTAATAAAACCCTATTTGAAAAATGACTTCTATCTAGTAATAATAATAATATAATAAAAAAAGAAATATGGGTGTGTGTGTCTATGTACGCCATGTCACTTCTGCAGCCAATCACTGGCCTCCACAGTTACAGCTCTAATAGTGCTGAAGCTCATGGTTGTGTGTGTGAGTGAGCGTGTGCGCGCATACAGTGCTGGCCAAAAGTATTGGCACCCCTGCAATTCTGTCAGATAATACTCAGTTTCTTCCAGAAAATGATTGCAATCACAAATGCTTTGGTAATAATATCTTCATTTATTTTGCTTGCAATGAAAAAACACAAAAGAGAATGAAAAAAAAAAGTCAAATCATTGATCATTTTACACAAAACTCCAAAAATGGGTCGGACAAAAGTATTGGCACCCTCAGCCTAATACTTGGTAGCACAACCTTTAGACAAAATAACTGCGAACAACCGCTTCCGGTACCCATCAATGAGTTTCTTACAATGCTCTGCTGGAATTTTAGACCATTCTTCTTTGGCCAATTTCTCCAGGTCCCTGAGATTTGAAGGGTGCCTTCTCCAAACTGCCATTTTGAGATCTCTCCACAGGTGTTCTATGGGATTCAGGTCTGGACTCATTGCTGGCCACTTTACAAGTCTCCAGTGCTTTCTCTCAAACCATTTTCTAGTGCTTTTTGAAGTGTGTTTTGGGTCATTGTCCTGCTGGAAGACCCATGACCTCTGAGGGAGACCCAGCTTTCTCACAATGGGCCATACATTATGCTGCAAAATTTGTCGGTAGTCTTCAGACTTCATAATGCCATGCACACAGTCAAGCAGTCCAGTGCCAGAGGCAGCAAAGCAACCCCAAAACATCAGGGAACCTCCGCCATGTTTGACTGTAGGGACCGTGTTCTTTTCTTTGAAGGCCTCTTTTTTTTTTTTCCTGTAAACTCTATGTTGATGCCTTTTCCCAAAAAGCTCTACTTTTGTCTCATCTGACCAGAGAACATTCTTCCAAAAAGTTTTTGGCAAACTCCAGCCTGGCTTTTTTATGTCTCTGGGTCAGAAGTGGGGTCTTCCTGGGTATCCTACCATAGAGTCCCTTTTCATTCAGACGCCGACGGATAGTACAGGTTGACACTGTTGTACCCTCGGACTGCAGGGCAGCTAGAACTTGTTTGGATGTTAGTCGAGGTTCTTTTGCCACCATCCGCACAATCTTTCGTTGAAATCTCTCGTCAAATTTTCTTTTCCGTTCACATCTAGGGAGGTTAGCCACAGTGCCATGGGCTTTAAACTTCTTGATGACACTGCACACGGTAGACACAGGAACATTCAGGTCTTTGAAGATGGACTTGTAGCCTTGAGATTGCTCATGCTTCCTCACAATTTTGCTTCTCAAGTCCTCAGACAGTTCTTTGGTCTTCTTTCTTTTCTCCATGCTCAATGTGGTACACACAAGGACACAGGACAGAGGTTGAGTCAACTTTAATCCATTTCAACTGGCTGCAAGTGTGATTTAGTTATTGCCACCACCTGTTATGTGCCACAGGTAAGTAACAGGTGCTGTTAATTACACAAATTAGAGAAGCATCACATGATTTTTCAAAGGGTGCCAATACTTTTGTCCACCCCCTTTTTTATGTTTGGTGTGGAATTATATCCAATTTGGCTTTTTGACAATTCTTTTTGTGGTTTTCCATTGAAGACAAATTAAATGAAGATATTATTACCAAAGCATTTGTGATTGCAATCATTTTCTGGAAGAAATTGAGTATTATCTGACAGAATTGCAGGGGTGCCAATACTTTTGGCCAGCACTCTATCACTGTAGTCAAGAAGCTGTCCTCATCAGGACCAGAACACAGTGGTGGGGGAGAAAACTGGTAAGCGTCACATCTTTTCTGCGCCCAAAATTACAGAAGACAACGAAAACAAATGAAAAGACATTGAAAAATGTTTGCCAATGAATTTTCATTGGGTTTTGTTATCTTCTGTGTTAAAATGCAACACTGCAGTAGTTTAAACAATTGCACTTTGGGTTAACTCTGAACTTCTACATCTGTATTTACTGTGATGTGCAAAAGTTCCAGGCAAGTATGTTAAAAAAAAAAAATAAAATTGCTGCAAAGTAAGAATGTTTTCAAAAATAGATATGGTGAAGAGGACCTTTCACCACTTCTGCTAAGTCCAGCTCTTTGCATCATTTCATAGACTCTGCACATTCTGGTGCATTTGGAACTTTTCCTCTTAGTCCCCACTGTTCCAGAGCTATCAGTGCTGTTAGTTTTGGTGCCTGTTTGGGCTCTGTACTGTCATGAGGGTGGTGTCAGGCAAGAGCAGGCAAGGGGTTTGGTTCTGAGCTCTGACACTGGCTGCCTGTGATCTGAGCTCAGAATAATGTTACCTTTCCTGCTCTTTCCTGACACCACCTACCTGACAGTAGTGAGCCTAAATAGCATATCAGGCACGAATATTAACTGCAGTTTTTGCTCAGGAAGGAACAGTGGGAACTAGAGAAAAAAATTCCAACTGTGCCAGAATCAATTTTCATGTCGTCCCAGACAGGCTTGATGATGAGATGAGGGCTCTCTGGGCCATATCACCACTTCCAGGACGCCTCCTCCAAAGGGAGGTCACACCAAATATTGATTTGATTGAGATTTTTGTTTTGTTCATTCATGTTACATTTTGCTGTATGCGTATGCATGCGTGTGTGTAACTATATATTATTTCTAAAAAAGCTATGTGGCGATAAATGAGTGTAATTTTTGTCGTTGTGCGAGCCAGACCTTCTGGGACTAGTCTGAGTATTACCTGTCGGAGTGAAGTAATCAGAGACTCAGTTATTCTTTTCATTTTTCATGACAATGTTGACAGCGGTGACTGCTGTGGATGTGGTTGAAGGAAAAGGTGATTACATCGTTCATCACAGCATAAAAATGACAAAACTAAGTTTTCCAAAAGTCAGCCCTGATTAAAAGTGACACTTCTGTTTACGGCGAGAAGAAATAAAAAAAAAAACTATTTTCCATACTCTGCTCTTGAGACGTCTCCTGCTGTAAATGATTGGCAGTCAGATTTAGTCTGGCAAGTGCTCAGTGAATGCTACTGCACACGGGTTCTGGGAAATGGAAGTGTGAAATCTTCTATTGTTACCCAGCTTCATATTTTATTCCTGTTTTAATTCAGAGATCCAGTATCTGTAATCGTGCTTTGTCACATTTGGTTAAATCCAAAAGGAAATTATGTACGAGAGAATACTTTAAAGCAACAGTGCCACCTACCTGTATGACCATCTTGGTATAAAATACTCATCTGTAACTCCGAGGCTGATAACACAGGGTCCACACAATGCTTTTTGCTTACTTTTACATTCTGTTCATGAACCTTTTTACATAAGGGAACAGCATTACCACATATTCCCAACTTTACTGCCTTTGTGAGCTAGAAAGTTTATTGTAATGGTGGGGGGAATAATATATAGTGTTATGTGCGATGCGTCTCATGTGAGTTGTTTATTGCCAAAGTGTCTTGTCAGCGGAGAAGATTACTGATATAGTGTGCTGATGTCCATCACTGCCGGCCGCCTGTAGTAATTATAATATATAAGAGCATAAGATGCCAAAACAAGAATTAAGCCAAGTGCTTTAAGCCTAGGGCTAGAAAGTTAATGTGGCCACATTGTGACCTGCTGGTAGTGGTGATCATGACACGGCAGTCCCCAAAATCCCATACATGTTAGATTACTGGGCGACTGTCATGTCAAACTTATGGCAACTTGTGGGCTGCAAGTCGCGTAACCTAAGTTACTGTGTAGTCCTAACCCAAATGTGAACTAAATAGGTTATAGACTAGTAAAAAGGATGAAAGTACCATGTCTAGGGCTTACGCTAGGCTCACACTTGTGCCTGTTGTCCGTCCACTTGCAAACCATTTAAAAAAAAAAACAAAAAAAACAAAAACAGTTTGATACAAAAAGGATTACAAATGGTTACACAGCGGATACCCGAATCCGTCTTTTTAGACGGATTAGTCACTGGGCGTCCGTTCAAAAAAACTGACCATTTGTGTCCATTTCTGATCCATTTTTGACCAATCTGTTTTTGTTTTTTTGTTTTTGTTCCCCTTTTTCATTCTGAGCATGCGCAGAGGGAAAATTGGATTGCAAAACGGACACAGACTGATTACTATTCGTTTTCCATAGAACTCAATGTTCAAAAAAAAAAAACCCAAAAAAAACGGATTGGTTGCTGTCCGTCTGGTATCCTTATTCTTTAAACGGAGAAAAAGTTTAAAATGAACCGTTGAAAATCAGCTTTTGAGGATTTTGAGACGGTTTCAAAAACTGATTTCTCACAGAGAGCCAAACGCAGATGTGATCCCAGCTTTGTGTATCAGGCAATGTCCCTCCCCTGTGGTACAGAATCAGAAGAGGGAAAGTGATTCCAGAACTGATCTCATAGTTTTCTAGGGGATCATTTCTGTCAGCTTGAGTTGTCACACCAGATTTCTCCTTGTGGTGGACAGAAAAATATTGCATTCAGAATTGTTCTGCTATAGTCGCCAGACCACTGCATAAAAATGGCAACACTAGTGTCAGGCTCAGGTAGAAAACAACTTGCCAGACACAAATGATATTTATGGGAGAAGGGGATGAGAGAAGCTGCTTACATGGAGGAGAGGAAAGCAAGAAAGGAGATGTTGTAAAGATCATAGATCCTGTGTAAGGAGGTATTATAGACTTAGATTTCTTCATAAGCATACACCACCAACATTCACCATAAGTGTGGTGTGAACAGAACCAACATCATACTCTGTTCCCCTGTCTATAAACACTCTGTTCATCAGCTTTTTTTTTTTCATTTGAAGCGTTTGCATAGGATGAAGCTGCCTCATTGAGGTCTATGGCAGACATGCTGTGTGCAGGGAGGAAGATGTAAACTTTGATATCATCTGTGGTCAGTAGTTGATGTAACGATGGCTCAGAAATACATCCTTTGTCCAATTTTCTTCCAGGTCCAAGATTGTCATGTGGTCAAGTTTACACCAAAAGAAGAAGCTGGTGGAAAAAGTGCTACTCTCACAGTAGGAGGAAAAAATGTATCTCCTTTCTATGTAAGTATGATAAACCTTACTAATAAAACATTGAAAGACTTTTGCAAAGGTTCGATGCAAATCAAATCTTTGTTCAGCAAGGCTAAAGACACACATTGGCTCTGATTTACTGTTGTGGACTATGTAAGGAATATGCAGATAAGACCTCATTGGTGAAAAATAGGAATTTGCTTCTAGTGCCACCTATTGGAAATAGCTCCCTATAGATTAATATCTAATTCAAAGAAACCTAAAAGCATAATATAGGAATAATAACCTACAGGGAGCTACCTTTCAATAGGTGGCAGTAGCAGATTCTTATCTTTCACCAAGGAGGTCTTATTTTCATATTCCTTACCCAGAATTCTTATCAGGCTATGCAAATCCCTGTACCTATTGAGACCCCATTCTGTTGTGGACTAGATCCTTCTGTAAATATGGCACATCTAGAGGGAGCTATATTTTTTCAACTTGCTGGGCATGTAGGAGTGGCTTCACAGAAATGGGGTGGGGCTTAATGCAGCAAACTTGTGTCTTAAAATTCTGGCTCAAAGTAAGGGTGGGTTCACACCTGCGCTTGAGTCCGTCCGCTGCCAATCCAAGTGAAAATCTCGGGAAACAGGTTAGGCATCGGATACCGACAGGTTAGCGATGCATTGGTTAAAAATCCATTCATTTGAATGGGTTTATAAAGCAATGCGCGGGTGTGCGCTTACACCCTCTGCGCTGCAAATCCTTTTTTTTCGTCGGAAACAAAGTCGGACATGCAGGACTTCGTGTCCGACGAAAAAAACGGCTTCGCAGCGCAGAGGGAGTAAGAACACACCCGCGCATTGCTTTAAAAACCCATTCAAATGAATGGGTTTTTAACCAAAGCGTTGCTAACCTGTCGGTATCCGATGCCTATCCTGTTTCCTGAGATTTCCACTCGGACTGGCAGCGCACGGACTCAAGCGCAGGTGTGAACCCACCCTAAGGCAGCTAAAAGGTGGCATAGGTTTAGATTAAACAGTATACATTGTGTTTACTGTTGCTTTTTTTTTTTTTTTTAATTTTCTCAGTGTGGATTTTTGCCAGGAGTGGATTCAAAAGGAACGGGAAATACATCTGCTTTTTGTTGAATCCACTCCTCCCTTTTGCTAAAAAAAAAAAAAAAAAAAAAGACATACAAATCTGCAGCAAAAACTACAGAATAAAATATGTCACAGAAGTGGGAGTTTAATCTGATGTCTTAATTCAGAAATTCTAATAATAAAAACTTCCAGATTTTGTGTTATCTCTGAAGACTGAGCAGACACATATGGAAAGCAAAGTGCTATTACTGGGTTTTATGTTAGTATTTTATGTTGCCGTAATATTCCTCCGATAAAAAGAAATGTGCCTGTACCCTGACTGAATTAGATGTTGTCTCTGCTCTTGACAGCTTCAGGTGCTAATGGTTTGCAATTTCCAGGTTACTGTGTCTCCTTTCTACCTGCAATGGCCCTGTGGGTACATTGTCACTGTGAAAAGCCATTTGGTAACCTTCTGTGAGGTGACAACTCCTACTGCACTGTTATGGACAATAATGGATTGTCAGTCATCGGTTATGGTGACTGTACTGTATTCAGTGATGATATCTCCTGTGGTATTGTGGGTCTCCAGAAAGATACATTATTTGCCTTTATATGTAGATAACTACTGCATTTTCTGTTTCATTCTGTCACCTACAGCACGTTGTGTTTTAAAGTGGGCTTGAATAAAAGGATTTTCGTTTTCTTGTGACCTGTCCTAATAAATGGGATTATTGAACTGTGACACTACAGACAGCCCACTAAATTGCTTTCTGAGAGATTAGGACTCTTCTTCCAATTCCAATTGTATTGGCTCAGTATCCAAGTGTGAACACATACCAGTTACAGCAAATGTTCTTGTGTGGTCTATATGGAAGTTATACTTTATATTGTATTTCTTATCACAGAAACTGGTGTAATAACTTATAATTAAAACTTAACTTTTATATATATCTATTAAAATATGAGGCGGACGTCTACTAATATAAAACGATTAGTAATGCCACCTGTTTGTAACCCTCGGGAAATTCCCTCCAAGACTTATCACCAATTCACTACTTGCAGGATTCGTGCATCAACTCCTTCACACTATATAGCATAAATGTATAGGTAAGTTCCCACTACCTCTCAAAGCCTAAGTGGCCCTAAAATATCAGGGTGTTGTCCACAGGCCCAATAAGCCAAATTGCCAATATCATACACAGTGGTGCACCACTCTTATACATTCAATTGGGAGTCTCCCTATGTGATGATGAGTCCCTCAATTTATGTATCTTTCTTGGACATGTATCATTCCTCATTCCTATCAGTCACCTATCTGTAGGAATGTAAAGCTGTGTTTACATTGGTGGTCAATTCGCTCCAATGGTTTTATGTGCATACCATGGAGAGAGGGCCGGTCTGGCTCGTCAGTGTGATATCCCAGATGTCCATCCTTCCCCCACTGGTTGGAATGTGGTGCCTACCCATCTGTCCGAGGATTCTGCAAAGGAGAGAGAGGGAGGGCTGGCTAAGGGGGAGGTGAAGGGTGTAGCTGGGGGGGGTTCACACACTGAGGTGAGAGTGAGTTTTTAGTATTCATTGTGCTGAGCATGGAAGAGAGACAGCTAGGACAAAGCTGTGTGCTCAGGTATCTTTTCTAAACTTTTATTTCCCTTTTACTTTGTTTTGTATGATATCATCGCTCCTTTGCTTGTATGTTTATGCTTGATCATATTAATATTGTATATTTCTGTATATGCTATTAATCCATACCGACCCACTTGGGTTATTAAACATATAAAATTTATATCGCTCATTTCATTTTATCCTATGACCCGGTCTACTCACGGTGTGTGAGTGGGAGGTTAAGAAAGAAGTTTGATCGCAGGCGTGCCAGGCGGCTGGGCGAGGCAATATTCTTCACAGTGGTGGAAGCGTTGTGGGATATTAGGGTAACAGTGTGTGGGTGTGGTATCACGCAGACACTGGGGATTGCGGCAATCCTATGGAACGAGCGCGGTATGAGATCAAGCTTAAAATACGGTGAAAGTTTGGTACAGTACTGTTCCCTCCCTTCTTCTTTTTTCTGTCCTATCTTTTATTTGGCAACGGCTTCCAGTGGATGGCTGGTGGGACCAGAAGCATAACCAAACGTCTGCAGGACTTGGTTGCTGCTGAACTCCAGGAGATGGCAGATATGGAAGCTACCATAGCCATGCAGGAGGCGGAGCAAAGTCCTGAGAGGCTGGCACCAGAAAACATCACCATGCCAGATGGTTCCGCAGGTGCCCGGACCCCAGAGGTAACTGTGCCTGGAGGGGACCAGTAACCCCAGTTCTGTGGGGGTAACGGACTTATACTTGCAAATGGCCTTACAGCAGATAGACGCCAGTGACTATAGCACCCGTCTGCAGGTGATTCTCCAGTACCGAGAAGCTGAAGAGCGCCGGGTGGAGAGAGAAGCTGCAGAGCGCCGGGCGGAGAGAGAGGCCGCTGCTGCTGCTGCAGAGCGCCGGGCGGAGAGAGAGGCCGCTGCTGCTGCTGCTGCAGAGCGCCGGGCGGAAAGAGAGGCCGCTGCTGCAGAGCGTCGGGCGGAGTTGGAGCATCAGCTTGAGCTAAAAAAGCTGGAACTTTGCCAGCAGGCGCAACCTTCCCCTGCACCAACTCCAGGAGCCCGAGCACTAAAGATCCGATCCGAGGACTTTCCAATCTTGGAAGATAACGGGGACTTGGACTCGTTCTTGCGGGGATTTGAGAGGGTGTGTAAGCAGCATCATATTCCCCAGGCAGAATGGGCCCGTTACCTGTCTCCCCGGCTGAAGGGAAAAGGCTTGGATGTTTCCACGAGCTTACCAGTGGACGCGGACTATGAGACCATCAAAGCGGCGCTGATCCGGAGATACCGGCTCACGCCGGAGGTGTACCGCAAAAAGTTCCGGAATATCCAGCGGGGTCCCACAGAGAGCTATGCAGATGTTCTGCACCACTTACAGGTTACATTCTGGCAGCGGATCAAAGGACTTACTGTCACCACGTTTGAGGGAATTGGGGATCTTATGATAAAGGAACAATTTCTCCAGGTGTGCCCTCTGGAGGTCCGCCAGTTCGTGTGTGATTGGAAACCCAAAACAGCAGACAAGGCTGCAGAGATTGCTGACGACTATGTGTCCACCAGGGAGCAAGGGTTCAAGAGAGGAGCCACACTGCAGAGACCCCCAAGTGGGAAGGAGGGGCAAAGCTGGAGTTCATCACAGCCTGCGGTCTCCAAGTGGGGTAAGACAAACTCTGTCCCGGGTGCCCCCTCTACTTCCCCTGTCCCAAGAACTCTGGGCGCCCCGGGGACCCCCTCCAAGTACCAAGGAGAGGCCCGGCGGTGTCATGCTTGTAACCAGCCAGGACATTTCAAGGCAGAGTGCCCCAACCGCTCTAAGAACCCCCCTGTTTTCCCAGCCACGGCAGCTGGCCCATCTGTATACTTGGTGGGGAGGGAGGGGGTTGCAATCCAATGCCAACAGTCAACAGGTCATTGTGGGGGGTAAAGTGGTCATGGGATTTCGGGACACTGGGGCGCAGATTACTCTGGTGCAACCTGACTTGGTCCCTGCGGACAGTATTATCCCTGGAAAAACTCTGACCCTGAAGGGTATTGGACAAGAACGCGTAACTGTGCCCATGGCTTGCGTCCACTTGGACTGGGGTGCGGGAAAAGGGATGCGTGATGTGGGGCTAGTGTCTGATCTGCCTGCCAATGTACTATTGGGAAGAGATTTGGGGCCCTTGGTGTCCCAATATGGGGTGGGAGCAGCCCCACCTCGCTGTGACAAAATGTCTGTACTGAAGGATGATTTTAATGAGGTGTTGAAGCCTGTCACACAGGCAGAGGGAGGGGTCAGCCTTTTGTCTCCCCTTGCTGTGTGCCCAGCTAAAGTAATCAGTGAGCGTGTGAATGAGACATTGTGGAATGCTGACCTGGCTGTAGCCCCGCCCACATCTGCGGGTGATGAGAGCCCCCTCAGTGTGACCCTGGCTCAGCCATTCCCCCATGCAGTTCACTGTGAATCAATGAATGAATGCAATGTCAATGTAATTGATAATTCTTGCCTTGCAGGTTTACAAGGTAGCTCTTCTGAGATGCTGGGGGCAACCCCAACTGAGGACAATGTGCCAGGTGGTCAGGTGGGTCACGGGGATCTCAGGGCCGATCCGGATGAGGAACGGACTGCTGGTATTGCGGTGGTGACCCGCAGCCAGAGTGCTAGAGGGGTGGAAGGCGCTCCGACCCCTGAGCCGTTCCCTCTGTCACCCGGAGATGGCACTGAGACCGCCATGACTAGCCTCCCCACACTGGAGCCGGAGGAGTCCGGCGGGTATGTGACATGCACATCTCTTCTGTCTGGTTCCAGTCAGGAGTTCAGGGACGCTGTCCAAGCTGACTGCAGTCTGGATGCATTGAAGGAGCGTGCTGATCAACCTCCCTTGGAGTCGGACAAGGACCGCGTGTACTGGGAGCAAGGGAGGTTGTACCGGGAAACGATCCCCACAAAGGGAAAAAGAAAGTCGGCTCAGGGAGAAACATTTAGTGGTACCCCAACCCTATCGGGTGGAGTTGTTGCGGATTGCTCATGATATTCCACTGGCAGGCCACCTGGGGATCGCTAAGACCAAGGCTCGCCTCAGCCACTTATTCTACTGGCCTAGGATGGGGACAGATGTAGCTAAATACTGCCGTTCATGTGACACTTGTCAGAGGATGGGCAAGGCGGGGCAAAGCTCCAAAGCACCAATGATACCTATGCCCATCATAACCGAACCTTTCCAGCGGGTGGCTGTGGATCTCATTGGACCCCTGTCCATTCCCAGCCGCACCAGGAAACGTTTCATATTAACGGTAGTAGACTACGCTACTAGGTACCCGGAAGCTGTCGCTCTGTCTTCCACCCGGGCTGATGTAGTGGCCAAGGCTCTGGTAGGCATCTTCGCCCGTGTTGGATTCCCCAGAGAGATGCTCACAGACCAAGGTACCCAGTTCATGTCTGCCTTGATGCAAGGCCTGTGTAAGGTAACAGAGGTGCAACATCTGGTGTCCACCCCGTATCACCCACAGACCAATGGCCTGTGCGAACGGTTCAATGGCACCCTGAAGCAGATGCTCAGGATGTTAGTCAAGTCCCACGGGCGCGACTGGGAGCCTTATCTCCCGCACCTGCTGTTCGCTTACCGGGAGGTGCCTCAAGCCTCAACAGGGTTCTCCCCCTTTGAGCTCTTGTACGGGAGACGTGTACGTGGGCCCCTAGCTCTTGTGAAAGAGTCCTGGGAAGGAGAAACGGCCATCCAAGGTGTGCCAGTCGTGGAGTATGTCCTGCGATTCCGTGACCAAATGCAGGCTATGGCGCAGATGGTGCATGACAACATGGTCCAGGCTCAGGCTGACCAGAAGCGCTGGTATGATCAGAATGCCCGTGAGAGAACATACCAGCCGGGGCAGAAAGTATGGGTCCTAGTCCCTGAGCCCCAGGACAAGCTTCAGGCGAAATGGACCGGCCCATACGTCGTGCACCAGCAGGTCAACAGCGTCAGCTACCTGGTCACTGTCGATCCAGGCCGGAACAGGCATAAGGTCTTCCATGTCAACATGATGAAGGATCATCATGACCGGGAAGCTAGTGCCTTTCCGGTATGCAGTCTGTTAGAGGAGGGGGAAGAAGAAGACCTTGTTGACTTGCTTGCTCATTTTCAGGAGGATGGGTCCAACAAGAAGGCACAGGTGAGCCCCCTGCTGGCTGAGGCCCAGCTGTCCCAGCTGGATGGAGTTTTACACTCCCTACCTGGTCTGTTCTCCGCAAAGCCCGGGAGAACTGACCAGGCCATTCACCATGTGGATACTGGGAATCATGCCCCTATCCGGCGGTCGCCATATTGCGTCTCCTTGGAGGTACAGGTCCAGATGCGCAAGGAGATTGGCGAGATGCTGGACCTGGGGGTGATTCGGCCCTCTCACAGTGCATGGGCTTCACCTGTGGTTCTTGTGCCCAAAAAGGACCGGACCACCCGGTTCTGTGTAGATTACAGGGAACTTAATGCGGTTACAGTCGACGACGCGTACCCCATGCCGCGCATCGACGACCTGCTTGACCGGTTAGGTAAGGCCCAGTACTTGTCCATCATGGACTTGAGTCGGGGATACTGGCAGATCCCCCTGTCCTCTCAGGCCCAGGAACGATCGGCCTTTATCACCCCTTTCGGACTGTACGAGTCCACTGTCATGCCATTCGGCATGAAGAATGCCCCTGCCACTTTCCAGCGGATGGTCAACTCCCTGCTGACGGGATGCGATGGGTTTGCCACGGCGTACCTGGATGACATTGCCGTCTTCAGCTCCACTTGGGAGGAACACCTACAGCACCTGGCGCAGGTGCTGAGGCGGATCCACCGTGCGGGCTTGACCATCAAACCGGAAAAGTGTCAGCTGGGCATGCGCGAGGTCCAATACCTGGGACACCGGGTAGGTGGGGGAACCCTGAAACCAGAACCTGAAAAGCTGGATGTAATCACATCCTGGCCAACCCCCCGGACCAAGCGACAGGTGATGTCTTTCCTGGGAACGGCAGGGTACTATAGGAAGTTCGTACCGAACTATAGTGCTCTGGCTGCCCCCTTGACGGACCTCACCAAGAAGAAGTTGCCGCAAACTGTCCAGTGGACGGATGCTTGCGAGCACTCCTTCCAGACCCTGAAGGCGGCCCTGGCGAACGCACCTGTACTTCAGGCGTACGATGAGTCACGTCCGCTTGTGCTACAGACCGACGCCAGCACCTACAGACTCGGTGCCGTACTGAGCCAGCTTGACTCAGCGGGGCAAGAGCACCCGGTGCAGTACCTCAGCCGAAAGCTACTGCCGCGGGAGGTGGCCTACGCCACAATGGAGAAGGAATGCCTAGCAATTGTTTGGGCCTTGCAGCATCTGCAGCCTTACTTGTATGGGCGCCACTTCACCGTGGTGACGGATCACAACCCTCTGATCTGGATCAAACGTGTTGCCGGTCAGAATGGACGGTTGTTACGTTGGAGCCTGGTGCTGCAGCAATACAACTATGATATCCGGCACAAGCCTGGCCAGGCCCATGGCAATGCCGATGGCCTGTCCCGGCGGGGTGAGGCTGCGGAGGTGCGGGTGGAAGAGGAACGGAGGCTCCTCCTTCCTCCCGACACGCTCTAAAAGGGGGAGGTGTGATGATGAGTCCCTCAATTTATGTATCTTTCTTGGACATGTATCATTCCTCATTCCTATCAGTCACCTATCTGTAGGAATGTAAAGCTGTGTTTACATTGGTGGTCAATTCGCTCCAATGGTTTTATGTGCATACCATGGAGAGAGGGCCGGTCTGGCTCGTCAGTGTGATATCCCAGATGTCCATCCTTCCCCCACTGGTTGGAATGTGGTGCCTACCCATCTGTCCGAGGATTCTGCAAAGGAGAGAGAGGGAGGGCTGGCTAAGGGGGAGGTGAAGGGTGTAGCTGGGGGGGGGTCACACACTGAGGTGAGAGTGAGTTTTTAGTATTCATTGTGCTGAGCATGGAAGAGAGACAGCTAGGACAAAGCTGTGTGCTCAGGTATCTTTTCTAAACTTTTATTTCCCTTTTACTTTGTTTTGTATGGTATCATCGCTCCTTTGCTTGTATGTTTATGCTTGATCATATTAATATTGTATATTTCTGTATATGCTATTAATCCATACCGACCCACTTGGGTTATTAAACATATAAAATTTATATCGCTCATTTCATTTTATCCTATGACCCGGTCTACTCACGGTGTGTGAGTGGGAGGTTAAGAAAGAAGTTTGATCGCAGGCGTGCCAGGCGGCTGGGCGAGGCGATATTCTTCACACCCTAGTTGGACTACAATTATGTCCTTACACTCCTGCTGTTCTTGGTAACTATATCGTCTTCATGATATAAAGTAGTACTAACAGAAAAATAAACCACTGATCGTTACTAAAAAATACATTGGTCAGAGCCTACATTACACCAACCAATATTCCTCTAACACTGACCACAATTTAGGACAGCTCAAATTCATAACCCATTATGAGGTATTGTATTCCTACCTATTTGAGTCAGGGTTAACCAGCCAACTGACTCAATAAAGGCTATGCACAGACTGTTCAATCAAGTCTCCGTGCATAGTCAGATAAACCTCTCAAATGGTCAATTGCATTGCCGTGATATTAACACTAATAACAATTAGTCAGTCACTATAATTCCATGACTGCTACATAAATATGAAGTCACCTACGGACTACTGACCGCTATATAACTATTCTGCTCTATGCGTTTCCCCCATGCTAACATCCATGTCTTCATCAGGAGCGATATCTCTAAGTTAGAAGTGACCCTATTCTGAAGTCATGTAACTTGTACTGCCTTCCTTCACTACTGGTCAGCCAATACCTAATTAGCGATGTGCGGTAACAACCTCAGTTCCTGGAGCACTGATGGTGTGCTCCAGTACTTAGAGTGGTCAACGCCGCCACTGAGCTCTCCTGTCAGATATAGTGCAGGACTACTCCTTGGCTCCACCCCCTACCGATGACTTGGTCACCTCCAGAGCCAATCAACTGTTTACTCCAGACCAAACCCCTCATCCCTCCCATTTGGGGGAGTATACCTGTCAAATAGACAGGTCATGTGATTGTTATATCGCATGATCGCTCAGCTCAGCTTCAATACCGCGATCACGCTAGAGGCAAAATATGTATTCTCCCAAGGAACAGTCTCCAACAAAAACATACCTAAGATTATAATGCTTTATCATGCTATTATAGGGGTGAGATATTCAACAGAGGAGAATGTATGCATTTGAGAGGTTGCCCTGGCGGTGTGCTTGGGATCATTGTCATGCTGAAAGACCCAGCCACGTTTCATCTTCAATGCCCTTGCTGATGGAAGGAGGTTTGCACTCAAAATCTCACGCTACATGACCCCATTCATTCTTTCATGTACACGGATCAGTCGTCCTGGTCCCTTTGTAGAGAAACAGCCCCAAAGCATGCTGTTGCCACCCCCATGCTTCACAGTAGGTATGGTGTTCTTTGGATGCGACTCAGCATTCACTCTCCTCCAAACACGACGAGTTGTGTTTCTACCAAACAGTTCTACTTTGGTTTCATCTGACCATATGACATTCTCCCAATACTCTTCTGGAACATCCAAATGCTCTCTAGCAAACTTCAGATGGGCCCGGATATGTACTGTCTTAAGCAGGGGGACACGTCTGGCACTGCAGGATCTGAGTCCCTGGCGGCGTAGTGTGTTACTGACGGTAGCCTTTGTTACGTTAGTCCCAGCTTTCTGCAGGTCATTCACTAGGTCCCCCCGTGTGGTTCTGGGATTTTTGCTCACCGTTCTTGTGATTATTTTGACCCCACAGGGTGAGATCTTGCGTGGAGCCCCTGGTCGAGGGAGATTATCAGTGGTCTTGTATGTCTTCCATTTTCTAATTATTGCTCCCACAGTTGATTTCTTCACACCAAGCTGCTTGCCTATTGGAGATTCAGTCTTCCCAGCCTGGTGCAGGTCTACAATTTTGTTTCTGGTGTCCTTCCACAGCTCTTTGGTCTTCACCATAGTGGAGTTTGGAGTGTGACTGTTTGAGGTTGTGGACAGGTGTCTTTTATACTGATGATAATGTCAAACAGGAGCCATTACTACAGGTAATGAGTGGAGGACAGAGGAGCATCTTAAAGAAGAAGTTACAGGTCTGTGAGAGCCAGAAATCTTGCTTGTTTGTAGGTGACCAAATACTTATTTTCCACCATAATTTGCAAATAAATTCTTAAAAAATCAGACAATGTGATTTTCTAGATATGTTTTCTCATTTTGTCTCCCATAGTTGAGGTCTACCTATGATGTCAATTACAGGCCGGCCTCATCTTTTTAAGTGGGAGAACTTGCACAATTGGTGGCTGACTAAATACTTTTTTTCCCCACTGTACAATCCAGATAGAGATTCTTGTCCACATCGTCTGGATCCTTAAATGAAAAAAATTGATGGTAAACACAGTTGCAGCTCCCACCTTCAATCCCAAAAGGGATACAATTTTGTACTAAAAGACACAATAAAGTATCTAAAAAGTGAGGTGTAATAAATGGAGCGCTACCATGAAATAAAATGTATCAGCTTTTATTGAAAAGTGGTAAAAAGAGAGTGATGTGGCCATCTTACCTCCAGATTTTTTTTCTGATCTCTTTTTATAGGGTTATCCTACTCTTAACACTTACCCCATAGTCTTTGGACAGAGGATAAGTGCTTGACCACTTGGGTCACATAACAGCAGAGCTCTGCAAGTTACCTCTGTTACAGAGCACATTACGGTGTTAGTACCTCTGTTATGTATGTCACTTTTTGTAAATTTGGAGAAAAACAATTTTGAAGGGAAATGAGGTAGTTGGTGCACTGGGCGGCGCTCAGTCCTGGGAGTACTGCTTGTTTCTCAAGTAGGATAGATGATGTTATACCAGTGGGAAGTTCAAGTCTCTCTGCACCGTGTGGTGGAGGCAGGAGATGGTGAGGGTCTGAGTGGCAAGTGCGCCAGAGAGGTGAAGTCCTTCCTCCAGTGCACCAGCTGCTCCATTTGCATAAGACTTCAAAGTAGTTTTTCTCTTAATCTACAAAAGTGACAAACATAAGAAAGGTATGTTATCACTGTAATGTGCTCTGTAACATGGTGGTGACAGCTGAATGTACCCGGAGGAGGTGGTAGACTGCTTTTAAAGTGGTTGGTTTTTATTTCTTTCTTTTTTTGTTTACTTCAACAGAAACCAGAATCCATACTGGAATTTTACAGAGAAGCTGGAGTCCCGCCTAAGCAGAAAGTCAGCAGATTCAACGTGACTGAGAATGCTATTCTTAAGCCAGGTATGGTATTGTACAACATGCTGAATTCTTCTAAGATATTGCTTAAAGTTGAGAACCTAGAGAAAAAGGTTGTAGAGGGTCATCCATCCACTTAAATTAAAATAAAAAAAAATACATAAATAAAATAACCTAGAATGCTTACCAATCGTCCACCAGTCTCTGTATCTTGGCATGCAGTCTCTTCCATCTTCTAGTTCCAATCAGTTGTCAGCAGTAAGACAGAGCAGATAGAAAAGAACAGGGTCAGACGACACATTGTCTTGTTTATAGTTTGTTACAATGGAGATGCATAGATTTGCATAGGCGCTGTAGTAGATACCCCTTTTTGTTTTTAATTTTTCTTCTAAATTGATATATCTCCATATATATCCTAAAGGATTCATAATACATTACTCCTAAATGCAGTACACACTTTATAAGTTACTTCTAACAAGAGTAACAGATAGCATGGATGTTGCAGAACTGTGTGGGCGGATACTTTAATTGTTTAAAATTCAGTCAGTCTTGGTAAAAATGTGATCCCAAAGGGGTTTAAGTACACATTGTGGTTTAATAATTGTTTTAAGGTGTATTCACTTTATGCTTTTACATTTGTTTAGCAGATCCGTTTTAAGGTTACAAAAACAAACAAACAATGGAAGCTCATGGCCATTCATTGCTGTCAAAAAACAATCCATTTCTGTTTTTGTTACACAAGTATGGCATTCAACATTTTTATGTCAAAGAAAAATAACTGACACTAAATGATTTTTTTTTTTTTTTTTATAATATCGACTCTATACTATGTAAACAGGTAGCAATCCATTTGCTTCTATTTTTGCATTTGTCAAACGGATCTCCTAATTGGATGTAAAAGAAATATGATTGGATTGTAAACTAATGGATGAAAAAACAAAACAAAAAAAAACCTCTCTATGTAAACAGACCATTTGTTTTTATCCATTAAAGGGGTTGCCCAGAGAGTTTAATTTAATTTGCTTACTCTGGAGATTTATTCAAGCTTTCTTAATTGTTTTTGACTTGTGAATAGTCTTTTTCCCTGTAGAATGATGGACTTCAAATTATTTGTAAATAACCTTATAATACTTACTAGATTGATGGACACCAACAGTTGCCTCTCTGAGATTATTGCTGATGGCTTTCCACCCTTGGCATTATGTTAAAACATGTATGAATGCTCCAGGCAAGCAAACAGCCAAAACATCTGCTTTAATGGGGTTGTGCAATATTAGAAAACATGTCTGGTTTCTTGTTCTCAGGAAGTGACCTCATGTCTGTTGGTCACATGGCAGTGCTACAGCTCATTCCCATTAAAATGAATGGAATTGAGCTGTACCATGGTCAAGTGGCCAACGAACGTGATGTCACTTCCTGAGAAGAAATCAGCCATATTTTCACAACCCTTTTAGGGGTAGGTTTCTTAATTCACTCCTACTTTTGTCTTTAAAAACTGCATCTGAAAACGTGATGGTGTGAACCCACCCTTATAGAGGTAGTTACATTTGCTGATGATCAATTAATCACGTTCATTTGACTAATATTTTCCAAGGATTGGATTTTTTTTTTTATGTCCTGTTGCGTAAAATCCTAGAATTCCAAGAGGGTGTACTATGTTTTTCTAATGACTGAAAAATAAAAACTGAAAAAGTACATGTACAACCTGCTTTGAATAAAAGCTGCAGCCTCATTGGTTACTATAGGCAGCTGCTCCACTTTGCAGGAGTTTTCTGAATTCTTCCCCAGTCCAGTCTCTAGATTTTTATAAGTTCTTACTTCCCCATCCAGGTACTCCCCTTTATGCTGCACATTTCAGGCCTGGACAGTATGTAGATGTCACTGCCAAGACGTAAGTATTTTATTCTGTGTTTTTATTATTCTACATCTATTTCCATATATAGCTATTTCTATGTCCTGGAGTATAGTGCAGGGTTTTCTGGAAAAGGGTAAATTCACCAAATCTGTAGCATCTATGTTCTGTTGCAGATTTTTACAACAAATTTTTACTGTGCACAATGCATAGTATCTGAACTGTGGCAGGTCTTTAGTCTAGTCTATCTTGGAATATCAGGTAGCTACTTATTGCAGATACAGTATATCTGAAGATGCTTTCTAGCTTTGGCTATTCCTTTAAGAGCCTCATTTTGTAATCTTGTGAAATTCCAGCAAATCGAATCTTGTCAGTATGAGAAATCAATAATGTTGAGTAGGATTTGATAGAACACACGAAACATGTCCACATTGTTGCATCTGGAATGAAAGGTTGCTTTGTTTTCCACCATTTAAAATGTCACTGTCTATTAAGGTTCTGAATATATATATATATTCCTGCCATGTCTAAACTGTCTGTTATTGAGCAGTTTAACATTTCTTGAGCCTTGCTTTGTGATCTTGGAAGCGGCTTTTGGGGAAGATTCTTCATGCTCATATAATTCTGACATAAACGTGTAATTAGATGAATGGGACTAGGCGGCTCTGTGGGCACACTTCTCATTGTGAAGATGACCTGCAAGCTTCTTGTGTGGCTGCAGTGACTAATATGTAGTATTATAATATAGTGTTTATAGCTCCTCCGTCAGTGTTCTCATCTAACGTGCACTCCATATATGTATCATACAACTTTATTAAGGATTCTGTCCTTGAACTATAAACTATGGACATTTACTCTATGTACTGTACAGTGTTATTTTGGAGACGATTAAATTAATTTGGTAATCAGCTTTGTTGGTATCTTCAAGATGATGGATAAATATATACTGTAGCTTGGCTGAGAGTCTTGTTTTTGGCACATGTTGGGCGTGTGCTGGTAAAACTCCTGGCAAGCCTGCTAAACATGCCAGTAGGCCACAATGCTCCTAGAGTATGCCAACAAAAGTGTCTTTTTTTTTTTTTTTTTTTTACTGTATAGCAAAGCATAATCTACTAAACCTTTCTGTGCAGTGGGATGCGGTAAAAATGGTTATAAGGACACCTTGCTGTATCCTTTTTTTTATTATTATTATTTTTTTTATTATTATTATTTTATTTTTATTATTATATATAATTTTTTTTATAACAATAACAGTCAGTGACTCAATGGCCATTGTTTACTTATACAGTTACAAATCTCAGAGTTAGGGGGCGTTCACACTACCGTTGGAAGACCGTAATGGGGAAAAAAAAAAAAGAAAGCAGATGCCTATCTTAACGGACATTAATGGACACTAACTGTTGTTAATGTGTCCGATTATTTTTTTATTTTTTATTTTTTTTATAACCCATTTATTGTAAAAGTGATACCTTAACATCAGTTATTGTCCGTTAGTGTCCATTTTTATATTGTACTGGACAGAAATAACGGAGAGTATGACTGATGACCATCCGTTACTATCCACCATATGTCCATTAGCTATAGACATTAATGCTAAAAAAAAAAAAAAAAATGGGCAGCTCACATCTGTCATAAGTCTGTTATTTTGAATAGGGCCAAAAGTCCTGCATTCTCTATCTCCGCCAAAATAACAGATCTGTGACGGATTTGGTGAAAATGGTTACTAAAGGACAACAGATGAAATCCCATTGAAATTAATGAGGTTTTTAACAGATTTTTGATGGATCTGACAGATGCTAGCAACAGACACTAACAACGGTAGTGTGAACACACCCTTATACGTTGGAGGCTTATATCTATGCAGACTTTCCATCTTTTCTATTATATCTGTAAAAAAAAAAAAAAAAAAAGTGCACTTATATATTGCTTCATGGATAAGAACTAGAAAGAGCAATATGAGATGGGTAAATAGATATGATCTAGAGGCATTCTGTACAGGAAAAATGTCCACCCCCAGAAAAGAATAAGGTATGGCTCTAGCACCACATTTATTAGACAGCACATAGAGCTTTCTACATGGGAAGCTACAGTTCTCCTCCTCCATTGCAAGGGTTAATACGGTTTATGTTGGTATACAGAACAGGTAAAAGAAACAAGGTCTCATTTAACTTGTATGAATGAGGGCTTATTTTGGCAATCCATTATAATCTATTAGGTCTACAAGGTCAGCCTACTGTACTATACTTACTGCTGCCTACTTACGAGTCCTATACGTGCCAGTCTATGTGGATTCTCCACTCTTTTGCCTGCTATGTGTATTTAATCTTTGTTTTTCTTTTATGACATAGTTACTGTTCTATATATGTGCGTAATCTTAAAAATGAATGTTTACAGGCAGAAATCCGCCTTGATCTGTAATGTGAATATTTTCTCAGCCTTTCTTGGAATATTCCTGGCTGCGTGCTGTTTCCTTGATTATTATTCCTGGATCACGCAGGACGCGAGCAGCGGTAAGCGGCTGCCGTGATTGATTGAGTCTGGCAGATCATTTCTATTTTATGAAGGTTTTCATTCTTACCGAGTGAACACTGAAAGTAGTTTTACCAGGCAGACAAATCATACTGTAAAGATGGGAGAGCATGCTCAGGACCCCCAGGAGTTTACACTGTATTGTACTGTTCATTGGAAATCAAATCTTGCAGCAGAGAAAAGTGTGAATATGGGAACTGGAAAATGGAGATTATTTCTGGTATTTTGCATGCAGTGATGATCATTTCTAAAGTATTTTCTTCTGTAAATCCCACTGAGAAAACAAGCACCAGTACAGACTAACTTTCTGATCCATTCCCATATTGGAAGTTACAGAATAAATTGTACACTCATAGAGAGGTAATGACAAACCACATTGTACTTGTAGTATGTTCTGCAGGGTAAGATCAAGATGTCTAGTAATCCAGATCTTTCTTCCAAATGCCTGCATGTAGACAAGTGGTCACAGGAAGTTATGTCTTCTGTGTAAGAAGAGACTGCCTATATATGCTCCTTCTGGTTGTTACCATGTTTTACCTGGTCACCATAAACGGTGGTTATTCTTCCAAACTCCTCCGTGTCCTGTAGGGAACAGCTCACACGGTGGGGTCGGCAATGACCAAGTTCACAGAGGCAGCAGGTTTTTTTTATTTAGGCGCTTCAGTACAAAATGACATTAGATAAACAAAACAAAGAGCCTAAGCCTGTCCGGCAAATTTATATCAGTAACCACAATATCAATTTGTGCAAACCTCCACTCCAGGGGTGCTCTGTCTCTCTGGCTGCTCCTAGTCGGCCCTCCTTTTGCAAGGCTTCCTTCCTCAGTAATCACTCACAGGAATCCTCACTTAGAGAGCACCAGGGAGTACGGGAAAACCCAGTAGTGGACCAGAGGTGTGGACTGGAAGACTCCCACTGCCAACCTGTCCTCCAGTCCAGAAAATCCAGCCCATGTAAGTTAAAGAAAATCCCTAGCAGACTATGCTCTGCTAAGGCAACATGTATCTACCTGGGTTTCCGTTACCTTGCCTGGCTGAGGAAACCAGGCGAGATATACACCCCGTCCAGCACTTTACCATACATTTTACCTCAGTCCACTAACTATAATAGCTGTGCCCGACTCTATGGGGGAACTGTAATGGATGGACTGGAGAACTGCATTTATTACAGTCCTTGATCTTTTGAGGAATGGCCTTCAGAATTTGTTTTCACACACATATACAGTATAGACCAAAAGTTTGGACACACCTTCTCATTCCAAGAGTTTTCTGTATTTTCATGACTATAAAAATTGTAGATTCACACTGAAGGCATCAAAACTATGAATTAACACATGTGGAATTATATACTTAACAAAAAAGTGTGAAACAACTGAAAATATGTCTTATATTCTAGGTTCTTCAAAGTAGCCACCTTTTGCTTTGATTACTGCTTTGCACACTCTTGGCATTCTCTTGATGAGCTTCAAGAGGTAGTCACCTGAAATTGTCTTCCAAGAGTCTTGAAGGAGTTCCCAGAGATGCTTAGCACTTGTTGGTCCTTTTGCCTTCACTCTGCGGTCCAGCTCTCCCCAAACCATCTTGATTGGATTCAGGTCTGGTGACTGGGGAGGCCAGGTCATCTGGCGTAGCACCCCATCACTCTCCTTCTTGGTCAAATAGCCCTTACACAGTCTGGAGGTGTGTTTGGGGTCATTGTCCTGTTGAAAAATTAATGATGGTCCAACTAAACGCAAACCGGATGGAATAGCATGCCGCTGCAAGATGCTGTGGTAACCATGCTGGTTCAGTATTCCTTCAATTTTGAATAAATCCCCAACAGTGTCACCAGCAAAGCACCCCCACACCATCACACCTCCTCCTCCATGCTTCACGGTGGGAACCAGGCATGTAGAGTCCATTCGTTCACCTTTTCTGCGTCGCACAAAGACACGGTGGTTGGAACCAAAGATCTCAAATTTGGACTCATCAGACCAAAGCACAGATTTCCACAGGTCTAATGTCCATTCCTTGTGTTCTTTAGCCCAAACAAGTCTCTTGTGCTTGTTGCCTGTCCTTAGCAGTGGTTTCCTAGCAGCTATTTTACCATGAAGGCCTGCTGCACACAGTCTCCTCTTAACAGTTGTTGTAGAGATGTGTCTGCTGCTAGAACTCTGTGTGGCATTGACCTGGTCTCTAATCTGAGCTGCTGTTAACCTGCGATTTCTGAGGCTGGTGACTCGGATGAACTTATCCTCCGCAGCAGAGGTGACTCTTGGTCTTCCTTTCCTGGGGCGGTCCTCATGTCAGCCAGTTTCTTTGTAGCGCTTGATGGTTTTGGCCACTGCACTTGGGGACACTTTCAAAGTTTTCCCAATTTTTCGGACTGACTGACCTTCATTTCTTAAAGTAATGATGGCCATTCGTTTTTCTTTACTTAGCTGCTTTTTTCTTGCCATAATACAAATTCTAACACTCCATTCAGTAGGACTATCAGCTGTGTATCCACCTGACTTCGGAACAACACAACTGATGGTCCCAACCCCATTTATAAGGCAAGAAATCCCACTTATTAAACCTGACAGGGCACACCTGTGAAGTGAAAACCATTTTAGGTGACTACCTCTTGAAGCTCATCAAGAGAATGCCAAGAGTGTGCAAAGCAGTAATCAAAGCAAAAGGTGGCTACTTTGAAGAACCTAGAATATAAGACATATTTTCAGTTGTTTCACACTTTTTTGTTAAGTATATAATTCCACATGTGTTAATTCATAGTTTTGATGCCTTCAGTGTGAATCTACAATTTTTATAGTCATGAAAATACAGAAAACTCTTGGAATGAGAAAGTGTGTCCAAACTTTTGGTCTGTACTGTGTGTATATATATATATATATATATATATATATATATATATATATCTAAAAAAAAAGCATTTGTAGCAGCACCAGCAAATCTGGGTATCGTCCCATAAATTGCACGGCAGAAACCCCTCTCCAGCCAGAAGGGTTCCTAATAGAAAAAACAATCCAGTCTGCCAGCAACTTGTAGAGATGGAAAATGTCCTTTTATTGGAAAAGCAATACACCACGTATCGGTTCTCACAGGAACCTTGAGAAAGGTGTCCATCAACAAGCCATCTTCCACTCCATCCATCTGGACCTTCGAGCGTTGCACGGCACTCATCGGTGAACAAAACAGTTTTGAAGTCAGTCTTCATGTATTGTTTGGCCCACTGGAGCCGTTTCTGCTTGTGTGCAGTGGATAGAGGAGGTCGACAGGATGGCTTACGCACAGCTACATACTTCTTGATTGTGCGATGATCACGATGAAGTGTCTTGGCAATGTTGATTGTAGTCATGCCTTGACCTAAACACTCCACAATTTGTTGCTTCTCAGCAGCCGACACATCCTTTTTCTTTCCCATTTTGGCTGAAAATGTAGGCTGCTTAATAATGTGGGACAGCCTTCTTAAGTAGTCTTGCCTTTAATTGGACACACCTGCCAAACTAATTAGCACAGGTGTCTGCAATTGCTTTCAGTGATATAAAGAGCCCTGACACACATCACCATCAATGAGTTTAACTGACAAACAAAAAAATTCTTACCTTATCACTCCTAAACACTTTTTGCATAATAATTTGGAACACAGTGTGTATGTGTATATGTATATATGTATATATATATATATATATATATATATATATATATATATATAATGTGCATCTCAGTAAATTAGAATATCTTTGAAACATTCATTCATTTCAGTAATACAATTCATAATCAGCGTCTTCCATGATTGTGTGTCTTACTGAACCAGACTGAGGGACCATTTAAAGGCTTAGGAAACCTTGGAAGGTGACACACTGAATTTACAATGCTGAACTTTTTTACAATATTCTAATTTTCTTAGAATTGGGTTTTCATTACCTGTAATCCATAACCAACATTTACTGAAATAAAACACTTTAAATAGAACACTCTGTGTGTAAAGAATCTAGAAAATATAGGAGGTCACTTTTTAATTTAATTACTGAGATAAATAAACATTTCAAAAAGATTCTAATTTATTGAGATGTGTGTGTGTGTGTATATGTATGTATGTGTGTGTGTGTGTATATATATATATATATATATATATATATATATATATATTATGGGGATGGGTGTCCAACCTCTGCGGCCCTTACTAATCCTGAGAATGAAGGGATCACATCACTGTATTCTCTTCATTGTTTTTAGCCAGCATAGAGGTGCTCTGCCCCACTTGTAATATAGAAAACTGCAACTTGGCCCCATTGAAGTGATTCAGGCAAACTATAGTTTCCAGAAACGCCAATGTCCAGTAAAACCTAGAAAAGACATTTCCTTTTCACATTTTGTGGAGTTCTCAGTGGTCAGTTCCCCACTGACTAAAAAGTGGTAGGAAATACCCCATTTAAACATTGATAGACCATGGGTGGGGGGGTCACAGCACAATGAAAGAACGTCTTGATTGTTTGCATAGGCACAATGAGGGGAATTTATTATCACATGTACTTCAGTTTTCTGGCATAGATGTGTGATAATGTGACACATCATTGACACAGGACACTTTCTTGTATCAAAAATGCAACACCTCCTCATTCTGCGCTCCACTCGCCACTTTCTTACAATGTGGGGAGAGCAGGGTGGGATGACAAGGCCTGAAATATTTGTTAAAACGCAATAGTTTTCTGGCACAAGATATACAGGAATGTATTCCTGACTGGCGTAGATTTACAGTGGGGGAAAAAAGTATTTAGTCAGCCACCAATTATGCAAGTTCTCCCACTTAAAAAGATGAGGCCGGCCTGTAATTGTCATCATAGGTAGACCTCAACTATGAGAGACAAAATGAGAAAACATATCTAGAAAATCACATTGTCTGATTTTTGAAGAATTTATTTGCAAATTATGGAGGAAAATAAGTATTTGGTCACCTACAAACAAGCAAGATTTCTGGCTCTCGCAGACCTGTAACTTCTTCTTTAAGAGGCTCCTCTGTCCTCCACTCATTACCTGTAGTAATGGCACCTGTTTGACATTATTATCAGTATAAAAGACACCTGTCCACAACCTCAAACAGTCACACTCCAAACTCCACTATGGTGAAGACCAAAGAGCTGTGGAAGGACACCAGAAACAAAATTGTAGACCTGCACCAGGTTGGGAAGACTGAATCTGCAATAGGCAAACAGCTTGGTGTGAAGAAATCAACTGTGGGAGCAAAAATTAGAAAATGGAAGGCATACAAGACCACTGATAATCTCCCTCGATCAGGGGCTCCACGCAAGATCTCACCCCGTGGGGTCAAAATGATCACAAGAACGGTGAACGGTGAACGGCTCTCACAGACCTGTAACTTCTTCTTTAAGAGGCTCCTCTGTTCTCCACTCATTACCTGTAGTAAATGGCACCTGTTTGAGGTCAAACGTTTTCTGTAAGTCTTCACAAGGTTGGCACACACTGTTGCTGGTATGTTGGCCCATTCCTCCATGCAGATTTCCTCTAGAGCAGTGATGTTTTGGGGCTGTCGCTGGGCAACACGGACTTTCAACTCCCTCCAAAGGTTTTCTATGGGGTTGAGATCTGGAGACTGGCTAGGCCACTCCAGGACCTTGAAAGGCTTCTTACGAAGCCACTCCTTTGTTGCCCTGGCGGTGTGCTTGTTATCATTGTCATGCTGAAAGACCCAGCCACGTTTCATCTCCAATGCCCTTGCTGATGGAAGGAGGTTTGCACTCATAATCTCACTATACATGGTCCCATTCATTCTTTCATGTACACGGATCAGTCGTCCTGGTCCCTTTGCAGAGAAACAGCCCCAAAGCATGATGTTGCCACCCCCATGCTTCACAGTAGGTATGGTGTTCTTTGGGTGCAACTCAGCATTCACTTTCCTCCAAACACGACCAGTTGTGTTTTTACCAAACAGTTCTACTTTGGTTTCATCTGACCATATGACATTCTCCCAATACTCTTCTGGAACATCCAAATGCTCTCTAGCAAACTTCAGACGGGCCCGGATATGTATTGGCTTAAGCAGGGGGCACACGTCTGGCACTGCAGGATCTGAGTCCCTGGCGGTGTAGTGTGCTACTGACAGTAGCCTTTGTTACGTTAGTCCCAGCTTTCTGCAGGTCATTCACTAGGTCCCCCCGTGTGGTTCTGGGATTTTTGCTCACCGTTCTTGTGATCATTTTGACCCCACGGGGTGAGATCTTGCGTGGAGCCCCTGATCGAGGGAGATTATCAGTGATCTTGTATGTCTTCCATTTTCTAATTATTGCTCCCAAAGTTGATTTCTTCACACCAAGCTGCTTGCCTATTGCAGATTCAGTCTTCCCAGCCTGGTGCAGGTCTACAATTTTGTTTCTGGTGTCTTTCTACAGCTCTTTGGTCTTCACCATAGTGGAGTTTGGAGAGTGACTGTTTGAGGTTGTGGACAGGTGTCTTTTATACTGATAACAATGTCAAACAGGAGCCATTACTACAGGTAATGAGTGGAGGACAGAGGAGCCTCTTAAAGAAGAAGTTACAGGTCTGTGAGAGCCAGAAATCTTGCTTGTTTGTAGGTGACCAAATACTTATTTTCCACCATAATGTGCAAATAAATTCTTTAAAAATCAGACAATGTGATTTTCTAGATATGTTTTCTCATTTTGTCTCTCATAGTTGAGGTCTACCTATGATGACAATTACAGTCCGGCCTCATCTTTTTAAGTGGGAGAACTTGCACAATTGGTGGCTGACTAAATACTTTTTTTCCCCACTGTACATCCTGGTGCCCGGGTGTGTGCCTGATATATTAAGAAGCCGGGGCCTGCTGATAAATCTGGTGTGCCTTGTGCCTGTCCGGCCTTTTATTAATAAATTGCCCCAATGGCTCCTCCTTACTGACAGCTGTGCCTGGCACTTATAGCTCCATCCCATTTGTCAGTTTATGTATATTTACATATTATATGTAAAAATAGATTTATAGTAAGTGATAGGACTTGACCCATCACTAAGTGTAGTAAAGTCTTGTTCTATATTCCCGTATCATCAGCCATCTACCATTAGATACAAGCTGTCTGCAGTGTCTTTTAGAAGGATTATGGGTTTGAAAGTTTTCTGCATGTGGTAAAAAATCTCTGTCCAAGTCTTTTGTATCTTTAGTTGTCATAAGCTCCTTAAACTTAAAAGTCTTCGAAGTTTTCTGAAGTAATATATATTTATATAGCATACTGTTCTGGCGCAGCGCCTCCGGTTGTAGCAGCTGTTTATTTACAATGAAGTTATAAAATGGAAAGGTCATATCCCCATGGTGGGTCTGTCTTTCTGGGTTAAAGTGATTGTGCCAGTATCATGCCGTGCTTTGGAAACATTGTGATGGCACGGAGGTGACATTTAGCAGGTAATGTCTTTGATGTACAGTAGCACAGAATATCACTATCCCTGTGCGCCACTGCTGGAATTGTTTACTCGGATGAACCTTGTAAACAGCTTTGCTGGGGGGTACAAATGTGTCATTTTCACTTGTGTAGAGTCAGTGTCTGGACAGTAAATTGGCTTAGACGAAATTCAGTACCCTTCCTCCATATTGGCAGATGTATGCAGCAGGATAGCTGTATAATAATACACTCAGTGGCACTCTAAAACCTGTACAGAGAATGTAGTGCCTAAATATTTCTTGACTTAAAGAAGCCTTCTGGTACAAATTTGGTGGCATAACACAGAGGAAGAGAAAGCCAGGGGGGAAATCTAAAAATCAAAATGGTGTCTTAACTTCTACCTAGCTGACAGCTACTCCTTCTTACTCCATCGTAAATATGCAGGCTCAACTGTGCTGAGCATGCATTTATATTTTATGGGATAAGTGGAAATAAGACACCTCTGTCAGTGGCTTATCTCCTTTGGGCATAAAAGGTCAGAAATGTTGCAATTTAACATGCCAATCCTACGTCCCCCAATATCTGCTGTTAAGAGGTTAAGAGTCCGTCATTTTTTACACATTAGGTAGTTGTTCTGTCATGCTGATGAAAGTAGGTTTGTCCAACTTTCATCTAATGTATATGGGCTGATAAGAATAACCTTTTCTTATGTTGGAGACATATTACTATGCACATGGTGCTTTTGCAGTCATGTGCCGTATGCAGAACTACAAGGCTACTTCCAGTTGAATTTCCATTGGATTCGTCTGGGATTAAGGGAAAAGCTGAGCACAGACTGGTATAGTTATATAATCTTTATATGGGATTATGTGTCTTTTCTTTGTTCCTTTGAGCCTAATATAGGAAGAGATCTAGGTACAGAATAAGATTGTATTGAACAACAATATTGCAGCGGCTATAACAAATCTGTTTTCTTTGGAGCATGCATGAGCCTAGTTCTAAATCTCCTGTAAAGGGATGCTTCATGTTTTCCCCTGGCAGTGCCAGTCCTTGCTAAAAACCCCTCGGCCCTTAACAAAATAGTGTTTCAATTTCTGCTAGTTGCTTATTATCTAAAGGGTTTATGAGCACAGAGGGCAGCAAATGGATAAGCTGTATATCAGAACAATGGCTTGCAGGCCACTTAAGCAGGAGAAAAATCACTTGATGAGAACTGCCTTGTAAGAGTTTTTAATAATTCACCCTTTTCCATCTCAACACAAATTGCAAAGCGCTCAAGGATGCTGCATGTGCACAGCACTTCACTGTGTTAACCCATTCCCTCTGACTACAGGACAAGTGGCCGAGGCTAGATCTGGAGTTACACGTATGCTGTTCTAGTCTTGAGTTACTGCATTGGAATAAAGGAACAGCTTACACTATTACTTGGCACTAAAGTGTCTATAGTAAATTGGTGCCAAATTGTGAATCCCACTGTCAGATGGGATTTGAACCAGTTTATTTCTCTTGGAGGTACATAGTCTGTCACCAGAACCCATGTCAAGCCAGATGGGTTAGAGCCACCTGAATCAATTGGTGCTTTCTCCCTGTGAATCAGTGTCTCCATTGCAGAGATATTGCCACTTTTGTCAATATGCAGATGAGTGTTTTGGAGCAAAAACAACACCCTTGTAGCTCCAAAGAGCTCATCTGTATATCAACAAAAAGGTCTATATTTTGGCAATGGATTCAGAAGGGGGAAAAACAATGATAGGTTAAAGTCATCTGAATCAATCTGTGGGGCTGGGATGATATACTGGGCTCTGGTGATGTTAAAGTGTATTGAAATTGTCATAATTGAATCATTATGTGTCTACCATGAAACCACACTTTCCCCAGTCTTACAAGTCTGCAGCTTCAAGGTAATTTATGATTCTTTCTGCCTTGTCATTTAACCCACAAACATTCCTTGCCACTTTGTTTCTTTCACCTCAAAAACATTTCCTAAATCCATTCATTTTCTAACGAAAAGCAAAAGAAACTTGCTATTAGATGCAGATCTGGTGAGTTGGTAGGCAAAACCACCAACCACTCTATTTATCCACAACCTGACTCCTGCTCAGACTCCTTCATAAATGGCTGACAGCCATGGTCCGTCAGAAGCAGTAAAAATCCTCTAGTTTATTAAAAAGCTAGTGACGGAATTCCTATGAAAGTAAATATGTAGCAAACTATGCATCTAATTATACTATGCTGATAATTGGCTAATTTTAAAGCTGAGGCAGCAACTTTTTTCTGACTCCACTCAAAATTGGTCCCAACTCTGACTCCTCAGACTTGAGTGGATGTCCTCATCGTCACCTTGTTAGCCTTAGATGTGAGGCCACAGATGTGTGAAATTGGCTTGGCTAAAATCCCATTTGCTGTCTCAAGACTCAGTGAGTCAAAAGCAAATTGAGGATCTGTTACATCCAACATAATGCCTTGTGATAGGTCACAGATGTGGCAGTAGTCCAGGTTCACATCTGCGTTGGAGTCTCCATGCAAGACTCTGCCGCAGATTCTGCTTAAAATAGACAGAGGGAAAAGTCCTGCAACGAGGACTTTTCTCTCCGCCTGTTTCAGTATAAAATAGACGGAAACTTGGTGGACTCCATTATAGTCTATGGGGTCTGCGGGTTTCAGCATGTAACCACTTTTTAAGCGGACAGGGTTTCCGTCTTTCGGGTACCCATGTGGACCTAAAGGATGGAAACCCGAATGCCAGTGTGAAACTAGCGTAACATTCTTGCGTCCCTCCAATCCACCCTTTACTCTGCTGGCCTGTTAATCCGCTTCTCCCCCTGTTTCTCCTCTGCCTCTCCCCCATGTTTGTACCATCACTGGTTACACTTTGTTCAACAAATTCAATTATGACCTACAAGGTCATCCACAGCTAGTCCCCTCCATACATCTATGTCCTAATCTGATACCTGCCCATACATCTTCTCTGATCCTCACAAGACCTCCTTCTTCACTCTCTTTTTGTCTGCTTTTCACCATCTACAATATTTCTCCTGTGCATCCCCCATTCTCTAGAATTTACTACTCCCACCACCTCATACTGTCCCCACTGATCAAAACCTTAAGAAGTAACCTGATAAACTTAAAAGGGTTGTGCTGTTAAGGACGCTTATCCCTTATCTACAGTATAGGGGATACATGTCAGATTGCTGGGGGCCCAACCCCCGGTGTACTGCGGCCATCAGAAGAATTGGGGACTCAATGCTGTGGGGTTGGCAGGTTCGTAATCTCCAGCAGCACCATAGCTGTGAATTGAGTGCTTCATTCACAAGGAGAAGGCAAGGGATACTTTCGGTCTCCTGTACTTCTGGTAGCTGCGGAATTGGTAAGTTGGACCCCCCAATAAAGATTTATTCTGTATGAATTTTGGCCTGTGAAATGTTAGCAAGTATCCTCAAGATTAATAGTGAAGGGGAAAAATGGGAAGGGGAGCTAGGAACCAGGAATGAGATGGTATCCATAATGGAGTCCAGGAGGGGGACCATGCTGAGGACCAAGATTTAAAGGGATACTGTGCTATGGACTAGGAGCAAGAGTGTAATTATTTTGAGGACCACGATTTAAAGGGATATCATACAGTGAACAAGGAATGAGAGGGGGGGGGCTATTCTGAGGACCATAATTTTAAGGGTGGATACCATGTCAGGGACTAGGAATGAGAGGAGAACCATGCTAAGGACCACAGTTTAAAGGGATCCAATGCTGGGGACTAGGGCTGAGAGGGGAACTATGCCAAGGTCCACAATTTAGAGGGATACCGTGATGGGGACCATGCTGGCAACTAGGAATGAGAGGACATCCATGCTAATTTAGAAATTTTGCCATGCTGGGAACCAATAACAATGGGGCCATCTTGAACTAGAAAATGTGCAGGTCACCAGGGGAGTAAGAAAGTGGTGGTACCCCCTATGGTTATATATGTGTTTGCTAATTTAGGCCTGGTTCTGTGTAATATTCTGATGTGATACCTAGTTCTGTGTGTATAATTAAGCATAAAATACATGATTTTTGGTTTTTTCATCACTGCTTGGGGGTCTTGGTGAATGTACATGCTTGCTGACTACTTTAGAAACGTTGACCTGTAATCTTTATACTTTTATCTTTGAGAAGACCACCCCTATAAAAGACCATTCTCTATGCAAATTTGAGTGGGTGGCTCATAGAGGTTTCACAGAACTCCTAAAGAGCCCTGATCTCAACATCATCATGTCTGTCTGAGATTACATGAAGAAACATCTGTGAAAGCCTACATCCACAAAAGATCTGTGGGTTAGTTCTTAAATCTCCAAGATATTTGGAACAATCTTTCTGCCAAATTCCTTCAAAAACTGTGTTCAAGTTTACCTGGAAGAACCGATGCTGTTTTGGAGGTAGAGGGTGGTCACACCAAATATTGGTCTGACTTGGATTTCTCTTTTGTCTATTCACTTACGCCAGGTTCACACTAGCGTTCAGGTTTCCGTTCTTCGGGTCTGCTTGGGGACCCTGAAAAACAGAAACCCTATCCGCTTAAAAAGACTGTAAAGTGGTCTGCCTGATTTCCACCCGAAATCGGCGGAGAGAAAAGTCCTTCTTGCAGGACGTTTCTTTCTGGATATTTAAACGGAATGGGAGACAGAGTCCCCAAACGGTCCCCAAACACTAGTGTGACTGCAGCCTTAGTTAAATTTGTCAATTAACAAAATTCACACTTCTATTTTTGAAAGCAGTCTTACTTTGTAGCATTTTCCCCACGCCTGCCTAAAACTTTTGCACTGTACTATATATCTTGAGAAAGGTGAGTAAAACCAGCATTTCCACCTATTTTATGGGCTGCAAGTCAAGGATTTTAGTCACAAGTAAGACAAATAGGCAGTATATCTTCCTTTTGTGTAGACTTGTCCGTGTGCATTCACTGTACATCTGAATAAATGCAGGCATTGCCCCCAGAGCCTGTTTAGCCGATCTCTTGGGAACATATAGAAAGGACTTGACTCTAATTTATTGGATTTTTCTGTTCTTCTCCCAGTTTATATTAAGTATATAGATTTTTTTTTCTCTATTTTACAAATTTGACATTCTGTGCTTTAAGTGAACCTGTCAATCTTGTACAACATAGAGCCACTGATTTTTTTTTTTTGCAAAGTAAGAAAATTGCATTAAAAAGACTGAACTATATTTTCTGCATCCTGTTCATCTTGGTAAAACTCTGAGCTAATGATGCAGTCCAGCTTGCGTCTTAATATATTTTTGTGGCAAAAGAGTCTGTAAAATTTTTAATTTATTCCTTCATATCCGTGCTTATTATGGGCTTAGGCATCTAGTGGCCATGCGACTTAGTAATGACTGCCTTTTTGTGTACGAGGGTGCATATAAAGCTAGCTGTCAATCACTGTCTAGGGCTCCCCACTGGACTCCTAAGATCAAAACATGCAGAGGCTTAAAGGGGTTTCCCAGGATTTATGTTTTTATGGCCTGTTCTCAGGATAGGTCATAGATATCTGATAGGTAGGGTGCTGACATTCAGCCCCGCACAGATCAGCTGTATAGGGTCATTTCAGGCGCCATTACTATATACAACACGGTGGCAGAAGCAGTTGACTGTGCTCTGTATAGTGGCCAGACATCGGTACAGCAGATCAGCTTCCATTGATTTCAATGGGAGCTGAGCTGCAGCAACAGCATCCAACCACTATATAGTGAATGGATGGATCTGCTTATGTCCCGATGTTGTGTATAGTATGGGCGTTGGAAGTGGCCACATACAGCAGATCAGTTTGAGGACAAAGCAAAAACAATTTTGGACAACCCCTTTAAATGGATAAATGATAAGTTCTTACAATTTCCCCACAAAAATTTGTCATTGTGAAGTGCATGCCGTGCACCATAGGCACCATCATCTGAACAGTCAGGAATGTTTCTAAGAATAATGAGTAGGCGCTCGTCTTCTAGGGTTGTGATCGTTCTTATAGGCACAGCTCGATTGTAGGCGTGCTGCTTCTTTCCTCTGATCACACTGCAGTCAGCAACTTGCAAATATAGCTAAAAAAAAAAAAAAAAAATGGAAAAAAAAAAAATCTATGTTTTGGGATTCCCCAACAAAGTAACCGAGGTCCAGAGTAGGTTATACAGTAAAATGTTATTATATTTGAACTATGCATTACTGAGTAGGATTAACCGTTTTTCTCCATATTGTTAAACTTCCTTGGTACTTTTTACTTTAGCGTGTGCTGTATCTTTTGTGTAATTTTTCAGCTTTGAGTTTTTGTGATACACATAGTTCGCAGTGGTTTCTTACAGATTTGTAGCTTTTAACTTCTTTTACACACACTAAGCCTGCAGCAGATGTGCAGGCCGTCTCCTGTATAATAGATGGCATTATCTGCTATTAGATCTCGGGTATGGAGTCCTCTAAAATCCTATTGAAAGATGATCCCATATTTTGTTTCCTGGAGCTTAGTGAGATATAGTACTTATGCTACAATATGTGTTTTTATATTAATTGAAATAAATTCCTAGCTCCTGGTGGTTCGTGTTTTCTTTGTCCATGTCACAGATTTATGCTTTCCTTGGCACTGGCATTGTTATGTTTGTTTGGGCTGGCACAGATAGTCCTTTTTATGATCGGGATCTGTATCTAAGAATGTATTTGATCTTCAAATCATTTGAGTCTCTCCTGGGACAAAGGTTAGATCATCTGCTTAGTAGTTTACATCTAGCTCTGGTTAGATATGCTCTGCATATTAATTCACGACTACACACATACCGAAGGAAAATGAACTTCTATTCAGATGTTCTTGTCTTTGTCATTGTTACTGGTAAAATAATAATGCGATAAAGGGAGTCTGACATCTGTTAGCACGAAAATCAGTATTAAACTAATGACAGTACTTTATAGGGCAGCTTCTACACTTTCCAAAGATGTCTTTCTTATTTTGCATTGCAGCTCCATTTTCATGAAAATCTGTGTTGTATTTTCATGCAAATTAATCGAAAAATGCTTTAGGGGTGTTTCTTCTCCTGCCAGGACTTTGCTTTTCCACCATAGATAACGTCCTCTAACTGCAGACAAAGTGGTAGATGTCACTCAAACAATTGGGGGCAGAGCTGGGCAACAGGTAAGGGTCGATTGTGTAGAGGAGAGAATGAAGCAATGGTGCAAATGTCCCTAAAGCTCTTTTCAGCTAATTTACATAAAAATAAAATCCTGGTTTTCATCAAAATGGAGCTGCAACACCAAAAGAAGAAAGGCATCTTTGGAAAGTGTAGAAGCCGCCCTACAAGGTACAGTCATTAGTATGATTAGTATGATTTTCCTGGTAACAGACTCCCATTAACGCAGCCTTGCAGATAGATAGGTTAGGTTTGACCTGAATCAAACAATGTTTTCTCCTTGTGAATAGTTACCTCCGTTGCTGAGATATTACTTTTATTTTTTTGTCAGGATGCAAGTGAGCTCTATGGAGCAGCAAGGGCATTGCCATTGCTCCAAAGTGATAAGCCGTAACACCCTTGTTTCTGCAAATAGTTCATTTGCATATTCCCTCTGAGACAACTCCTGCACTCTGTAAGACTAGGTTCACATCTGTGCCTCAGTCTCCGCCTCAGAAACCGCCAAAAATCGGCAGAGAGAAGGCCTGCATGGAGGGGGGGTCCGCGGGTGTGCACACATGTAACAGTTTTGGATCCGAACGATAGAGAACCCAGCACAGGTGTGAACTTAGCCTTACAAAGCCTATATAGTCATGCTCCTTTCTCTCAGGCAACTCTCCATGTCCTCCCCTTTTCTCTCACATACTGTCTCCCATGCCACCCCAGATTTCTTGCCATACCCCCATCTCTTTCCCAGACTGCTCTTGATGCATCCATCTATTACACAGACTGCAGCCTCCCCCCTACTACACAGACGTCTCTCCTTACTGCCCCATGCCCCCATCTACTACCCATGCCCCTGTTACACAGTCTTCTTTCCACACCCCCATTTTCCCACAGGTTGCTCACCGTGACCCCCTCTGTCACAAAGACTGCTCTCATGCCTTCTCTTGCAGACTTCTCTCCATGCCCTATGTCTTGCACAGACATCTTCCATTTGTCCTTCACGGACTGTTTCCCACACTCCTCTCTGTTCCAGCTTAGGGAAGGCATTAGTGACAGCCTGTGTTTAATGGGTTTGCAGCCATATTGGTTGTCCCCCAGCGTTTTCAGAAAAAGCAATAAGCAACTTTGGTTATTCTTTAGTAACATGCTGTTCTTGCCATTTTAGGAACTACACAAGCAAAATAGTTGATATGGGTCTATAGATGTATTAAGCTATATTTTGCATTCTTAGGATACGATAAGGGAACAAAGCCACTGAGGGATCCAATTAATTTAGGACATAGAGTTTGCTTGCTAACCCACTTTCCAGATGATCTGTTTGTGGCATTATATAATGAGCACTTTCTCTGCTTGGGTTAGCATCATCAGGTGAGCTGTCCCTGTGGGCATCATGCCTGCTAAAATCCATCCATATATTTACAGAGGCAGCTGCACAGAGGCCTGGCCAGTGAGTCCCCTAATTGGCATTTTACTGCTGTTCGGAGGTTGTTCCCTATTATTGCAACCTTAAGAACAAAGCAGATTTGTTGAACACATTTGTAATGTTACACTGAACAATTAGATGGCGCAGCTTCTGACATTGACCTCATTTCTGACACCTGATGCCAGTGTATCTGCACCTGAGAAATCTTTATATACTGTATTTACACAGATAATGGACATTTCAGCCGCAGCAATTTTGCGGATATGGTTACGGATTTACTAACATGACCTCTTGGGACAGTTTCCCACTATATCTTTGCATCTAGATGCAGTTTCTTCCACATTAGGAACATTTAGCAACAGTAATTATTGAAAAGCAAGATACAAATAAAATATCTCAAGTGCGACATTTGTATTTCCTTACAGGTTCAAGACACCTTGCAGCCATGTGGCTTAAGGCGTTGTTGTTTTTTGTGCTATTTTCTGTGGTAGGGGCAGTATAAAAAAAAAAAAAAAAAAAGGGGGGGGAAATGTCCATCTGAGCAGACGGGCTGATATAGGGGCGTGGAGAGCTTGACTCGTGACATTCATTATCCGCCCCTTTGCAGACTCCAAAAGAGTTCATTAGCATATTAAGAATAAAAGTTCTTTAATACGGATTGCGGCATTACATCAGCTTTATAAAGACAGCATAGGAGTCCTCATGAGCTAATAATAGCAGTGTGAACGGTGGCATGGGTTCCCTTTCATAGTGAGTTGACACTTCTGCTTCCGCTTGCTGAAGTTGAGCGCTGCACTCTAGTAAATGGTGACCTCTTGAGGTTATAAAACGTATTCCCAAAGATGATCTTTTTCCTTGGGATCCATAATATATAGAGAAGGGTATTGTATTCACAAGCTATGTTTTTCCTTTTCTTTCAGGATTGGTAAAGGGTTCCAAGGAGTCATGAAGAGATGGGGATATAAAGGCCAGCCTGCGTCCCATGGACAGACTAAAACACACCGTAGGCCAGGAGCGATCGCTGCTGGCGTAAGTCAAAGGATACGTTTAGTGTTGTATAATGGGCAAAGAGTATTTTATTCAGCATCTGTTAATATCTAGAGACAGACTTTAACCCATTAACTGCCAGAAATGTGGGTGCCCTGCAGATTTTGCTGTACATCAATTCAGTGTTCATTTGTGTAAATAACTTGCGCATTACAGTTCACCTATAAATGTACAGATTTTAGGATAACTTCCTCTTGATGATGATAAACAACAAAAAATAGAAAAAAATGTTTTAGTTATTTTGTCAGTAACTGAGAAACATAAAATAATGAGGTCAAAGGCAATATGTGTATTTGAAGGGAACCTGTCAAGTGTTTTTCCACCATAAACTGGCCCCATCATTTGTAGGATGACGTAATTCCCTTTCTATTGGTGCCTCCCTGTAATCTTTCTGTTCCAACAAAGTGAAGTTATAAATGTTTGACAGTCATATGCAAGTTAACCTACGTAGTCATGGTGGGCGGGGAACGGCTTCAGACTAGTCACTCTGTCCCTTTACTGATCATATCTCCCCTGTGGTGTCAGGGAAAGAAGGAGATGTCAGTCATGCGCAGGAGCTGTGACTAGGCTGAAGCTGCTCCTGTCCACAGTGACTACTTATGGTAACTTGTATATGAATTTTTATGCTTTCACACATACGAGCAAACTTCACTTTGATACAGCAGAAAGATCACAGAGGGCACCATTGGAAAGGTCATTACTTCATCATGCACATAATGGGGCCAGTTTATTGTGTAAAAACCACAAGTCAATTATATTGATACCAAATATGTGCATACTTTTTATTACTTACAGTTCATAACTGTCCAAACCCAAATTAAATTGATACAGAATCCAATATATGAATCTTTTTTTTTTTTTTTATGACAGTCTATAATCTGATTTTAAGGAATGCCCCTTCCAATGCCCTATATGTCTTAAAACATACCACATTTAAAACCTGTTTTCTCGTTCTCTTTTTAACAATTTAAAACCCAAAAAGAAGATACTTCGCTCTTTTAGGTTTGGTGGATTTTGAGGTTAGTACTGAATCAGCTGTTAGAAGTGACTGCACTGTTCAGGCGAGCACTACAGACTCTTAACTAGTTACCAAACACAGTTCCATACATTTTTACATTGGCTGTGCATGGTATTACAGCTCAGGCCCATTCACTTGAATGGGACTGAGCTTCAGTCAGGCTGTGAATGTGACATTTACATGTCCTGTGAAGGAGAAGCAGCATACAAGGAGCATCTTTGCTGCTTCAAGCAGCTGATCCACAGGGATTTCAGGTGTTGGACCCCCATGGATCTTCAGTTGATGACCTATCCTGAAGATAGGTCAGCAACTAAAAAGTCTCGGAAAACTCCTTTAATAAAAATGTTCAGCAAACCCCTCTCTACATAATAGAAAAACAAGTGAAACCACGTTTACTCTTTAAATAAAGACAAAACTTATGATTTTTCGCTGGGCAACAATAATTTTCTATCTAGATTTAGTTTTATTTTTGCATATGGTAAAGATGTAATGTTTATTTCACATTTAGCTTTAAGTTAATATGTCCATCTTTTTATACAGGATCCAGCTCGTGTATTTCCAGGTACAAAAATGCCTGGTAAATTAGGAAACTTCTACAGAACTGCTTATGCTCTCAAGGTTTGTTCTTTTCTAGTTCCATTTCTTGGAAAGTTTTAACAAACTGTTTTGCTTTCATGTAGCACTGAAAATGTTACTTTTTAGTGATGCTTGAAATACCTGTATATTGTTATTCTAGGTATGGAGAGTGAATACAAAGCACAACATCATTTATGTCAATGGTTCTGTTCCTGGGCATACAAATTGTTTAGTTAAGGTAAGATCTTTGTTTTCCACGTTTCCATGATATTTTTGAGTTGTGTGGATTTTTTTGATTTTTTTTGTGGTGTTTTTTTTTTTTTAATTCTGAGTAGTAGTAGATACTGCAATTTATATTTTAATAAAATATAACTTATTAAAAAATAGTTTCATTCATTAGTTTTTGTCAGAAAATTGGACCCCACACAGATCATCTGCTCCAGCGACTTCCAGGTGCAGGAAGCTGCTAGGGGACGGGCAGCGATGCAGTTTGCCTAAAGCACCGATATGCAGTGACCGGGGCTGCTACATTGTTCTTATTACTTGAATAGGAGCGACCCTGCCCATTGACTAGCAGCTTCCAGCACATGGAGGCTTCTAGAACAGATGATCTGATCACAAACTGATGACCTATCCTGAAATTTCAGTTTAGGGCCAGAAAACCCCTTTACCTGAGCTGACTTTCGTCTTCATTTATTAGGGGATGAGTTGCCCTGCTCTGTGCTACTGATTTCTTAAAGAGAAAAAAATATATTGACAGGTATATTCTAAGTATTATACAAAAGTGAAGTATTAAAAACTTTTAAGGTTGAAAATTTGTGTGTTGGTTAACTTCCTCTGTTTATTGCATCTAGAAGTTTCTGAATGTTTTGACAACTATTTTCCTACAGACTATAACTCACAGTAGGGACATACCTGTTGACAAAGGAAATGGTAAGAATCAGTTGTCAATAGGTGTGTATATATACATATCTAGGCACTAAATGAGGGGACCAGCACAACACAGAATTTAGTGATAAGATGGTGTATTGTGAATACAAGTAGAGATCAGACAGATCACGTGTCAGGTCCTCTTTAACTTATCCTGTCTGAGATCATTGTACTGTATGTAAATGGATAGATAAAAAATAGTGTTTTGACAATTTATGAACTTTTTGAATGCTTTCCGTATCGCCATGATACAGCTTGGACTTTGCCCTGTTTGCTGTGTTCTAGAATGGCACTTTTTGTTTTCACTCAGGAGATCTCCAGCTCTGATGTAGCAAGACTTTTCACAATAAAAATGGCTAAAAACTGAACATTCCTTTGTATGCAGTGAATAACCCGTGACCTGATTCTCTCCTTATTACGTGACCAATTTTGTTGCTAACAATCTTAACAAAGTTCAGTTCAGCAATTCTTTTTCCATGTATATGGTTTTGCTGAAGGGGAACATCAGCGCCTTTTCAAGGACTGTATAAATGCTTATTTTTGTTTTCTGGAAACTGGATGCACACATGGTATCCAGCTTTTAAAGCGGAAACTGTGCTTTTAAACTGATGGTGTTCATGTACCGTTCCTGTCTGCAGATCATTTACATGCAGTATAATTATTTACTGACTAGTGCACTGCCTATTAGGTTAGATGTCTCTAAGGTTTTTGTGGCCATCAGGCTTTCAGAGTACTGTAAATCTCATGTACCTACCTGAAGTGTGGGACTTCACATGCCTCTTCTGTGTCTGCCTTTTCGCATGTGCTTTATTGGTAAATATGGGTGAAATTCAGTAAGGCTATATGCACATGACTGTGTGTTTTTATCTGTGTTTTAACAGATAACACACTGACACATTATTTTCTATGGCCCTGTTGTGGGCGGCTAAGGGGATGGTTCTGTAGTGGAGTGGCTGTGTCTGTAGGAGCGAGCAGGGGTGGCACCAGACGTCTGGTCACGCAGGTAGCCAAGCCTACTGCATAGTAGCGGCCTGGACGCGGGACAGAGGAGGTGGGTAATCTAGCACTTAAGGCACTGACTGTAATTAGGACTTATTTTTGGAGTAGGGCTTATATTTCAAGCCTGCTCCTAAAACCCTGCAAAATCCAGCTAAGGCTTATATTCGGGGTAGGGCTTATTTTTGGAGAAACAGGTTATTGACATTGTCTCAATTCATCCGAAGCGAAAATAATTTAAGATGCCAAAAGAAGGATTACTGAATGAGTATTACTAAATTCACTACAATATAAATTAATACCAAGGTAAAAAAAAATTCTGAAAGTTTTTAACAGGCTGTTTCATGGTGAGGTTTATATTATGTCGCAGCTGCTATAGACGGAGTTCCCTGGCACATGCCACAGTGTCTTCCATACAGTGATAATAGCCGTGTTTTTTTTAATCTAACACACCCCTTTAATAGAATAAACAGGATAATGTTTAATAGTTTAGTAAATCTTAGGGATTCATGACCGATTCTTATTTTACTAGGATGACGTCATCACTTTGGGACTTAGAGCAGGTTAATAATTAAGAAAAGTATATTCAGGCAAACACCACACAACTCGTGGAATATCCGCTGTATAAATTGATAGATCGCGTTTATGCACAAGTTTTACACCTTTCACATCCTGATACAGATCCATCTAGTGGAATCTGGAATTGCTGAATTGAAGATCATATATTGAAGAGTATATATTGTGAACTGAGCAGGGTTATAGCTTTCCATTCAGAGTCGCCACAGGAATACAAAGCTGCCAATCTCCTGTCATCTCATACCATTCACTTAGCGAATACACAACTCCTCTTCCTTTTGAGTCTATCTGCCTGGCAACAGAAGATGCATTCTTTAAGAAAGTAGCATAGATTTTTGATTCTTTCGACAGACACTATTACTCTTCCCCTGTTCTGGGGTTTGTCGAAGTGTTTCTTAGAGACTATACTTTTCACAGAAGGGTCTGTTACATGCTGTTGCATCTCATTTTTTACATGGAGTTATTTCTGACCTGCAGAATCAACTAATCTACCTTACATTCCCATAATGTCCGCTTAAAAAGACTTTTCACTACAATTACACTATTGTTTTCACTCTTCTTTATGTTTAATAAGTTGTCTGATCTGAAGGCGCTCACGATCTTGAGCAGAAGCCAGTAGTGGATTAGGTAAATTTTGGTTACCGAAAACCTCTGAGTATTCCAATTCAGGGATTTCTGTTGTTTTGAGAAGTCTGAATGACAGCCGTGTAAGAAGCAAATGTCCGGCTAGGACTTCTAGTGCTAGAAGCAGCTATTGCCTGGTGGTCTCAAGAACAGCTGAGCGCCATGACAGCTCCCACTTGCTAGACAGCCTATTTAAATAGATCCAACAATTGCAGTGATAGAGTAGTCATTAACTGAAGTGGGACTTATTGTTGCTCGCAAAGCTCAGATTTCACTTTGCTGAAAGGACATCCAGAAATAAACCCTTTCAAAAGTAGAAATCCGGAAGAAAGACAGACCATCGAAAATTATAAGCTGCTGCCAGACACTATATCATATAGCCAGCCACTCCCGCAAAACATCCATCTAATGTATATGGGCACCCTTAGGATTTAGATAACACTCAGTATACCTTCATGCCCCCCTTCTGACATGCCAGTCTAAACATGGAAAAGCTGTGGTGTTAAAGCTCAGTGTTTCCCTGATGGTTTTCTTCAAGAACCCTTGTACTGATGTAGGAATAAAATCCACATAGCAATAAAACATATAAACTTGTGTATCAAATTTCATGTGATCTGGTTGTGCCGGTCTGGTTTAGTGTTAAGGGTCTTCCGGCTTGGCCCCTGTCTACCACTTAGTAACATACACATTATCATTTGGTTAACAGCAATATAAACGTTACTTTCTTGAAATGGGCTACGGTACATGAACAGTTACATTTAAAAGCATCAAAAACAAATAAAACCCAATAAAATACATTTTAGTAATCTGAAGAATTTATTATTATATGATTATTAAAAATAAACTCTTGGGGAAGATTTCAGAAGTATTTTTTAATAATCGTCAAACATCAAGCTCTTAACTTTTTCTGTCATTTATTTTATTGAGTTGTTTTTCTGTTTTTCTATCTAATTTACTATACCAGATCAGTTCTGTCTTAGAGAACCCGTGCACTACGTGTAGTCCAGCAGAGTAACAGTCCTTTGTGGGAAGGTGTTTGCCAAGTAAAATAAGGTGAATGTAGGCAGTCTATAAGTTTATTAAAAACTTGTACTCCAGATATTTTGGGCGAGATTTATGAAGCCTGGTGTTTTCAATGCCAGTCTTCATATCCTGTGTGTCACAACCTCCGCCAGGCCATGCACATAGACTGAAATGTACACCAGTACATAGTTGACACAGAATTCCAGCGTCATTTACCAGTGTACATGCCAGAAACCTGGCATAGATTAATGATAAATCTGCCCATTTGAATCAGAAGCTATAGTAGGAGTATATGGAGCCATTGTATCCGATTGTAATGTTTCAGATTACCAGTAACTTTTTATTTTCTAGATCCCTTATCTTGAATAACTCCTTATTCCTATTACACCCTATTCTGTTTCTTATTTGTACATTGTGTACTGCAGATTCATTTTATAGATTTATTGGTGATCATGTTTTTGTAGGGTTTCTCCTTGCAGTAGACTCTATTTAGCACATTTGTTTTCTTCTGTCCTTATTTTTCAGTAGCATTAAACCTTCAGGGAACTATAACTGAAGTTTCCATACAGAGAAATAAAAAAACCTGTAGTATTCACATAAAGGTTTCTGACAGACGTGAATAGATTTCAGATTGCACAAGCTGTTCTCTGGCAGCTGGGGAAAGTGGCTTCCCTTCGCTGTCACATTCTAAGCTGGTTTTTGTATAAGAGCTGCTTTGAGACGCGGAACAGGTGGTTGTTCGGGATTTTGAGAGAAGGTGTTGCTTTTGTGTATTTATTTTTATACTGTGAGAATTGGTGATTATGCGTTGTATAGGTATATTACATTCAGGAGGCCTGTGTGTTATTTCTTTGCTTGATATCAGAGGCTCCGTTTACCCAAGTTAAAGCATATCTTACAGCAAAGCTTATTGTCATTACACGTTACCACAGGGCTGTATCTTGAAGCTCATGTTCACCTTTGGACACCTCTGACATACAAAACTGGCGTTCTGTTAGGATGCATTCACACATTCAAGTTTTTTTTTCTCAAGGGCTGGATTGAAAAGAGGAGATGTAGCACCTGTGCTTTATATGTTCTCTCCCCTCTATGATCCACCTTTGGTTTTGGCTTTAGAGCTACATGCAAAAAAGCCATTAAAAAGCCTGTATTGCTTTGCTTTTTATGCTGTGGTTTTATTCACAAATCGTTTTACCTGTGTTTTGTTGTCTATAATGAACACAATAGAAAAATGCCTGAACAAAATCCATACCCAGAGTGTGCTGCATTTTGGAAAAATTGCCAAAGAGGCAAAAAGCACCATGAAATATGACAAAAAAAGGCCAAAAATACAAAGGGTTACCTATCTAACAGCAAAACTATACAGTCAGTAATAAGATATAGCTTTAATTAGAAGTGAGCCCTTGGGCGGCCACATTCGGGACACCTTGTGGCAGCCGGCAGCTTTACTGAGCGATTGGACTGATTGAGTGTCTCGTGCAAGAAAAGGGATCCGGTGTGGGTAAAAAACTGTTCACCAGTCACAATAATTGTACTGTACATCTAAACAGAATCTGAAAAACAACTCCAACTTCAGCAATATAAATGTTTTATATTGGAATCATTTAGAACAGTTAGGCAGGGTTCACACTACCGTTGGAGTCCGTTATGAAGGTGTCCGTTAAAAAAAAAAAAGAATCGGACACTTATCATAATGGACACTAACTGATGTTAATGTGTCAGTTTTTTAACTGATCAAATTAATGGTTCAGTTAAAAAACGGACACATTAGCATCAGTTAGTGTCCATTAGCATCAGTTAGTGTCCATTTTTTAACACTGTCCGTTTTTTTTTTTGTTATTCTCCTTTCTGAGCATGCGCAGGAAAAAAACGGACATAAAATAACGGACAGTAACTGATGGCTATCAGTTATTGTCCGTTATAAGTCCGTTACCCATAGACTTCAATGTTAAAAAAATTTCGGACACTTGCTGTCCCTCAAGAATCCGATTTTTTCAAACGGGCAAAAAGTCCTGCATGTAGGATTTTTTGTCCGCGAAAAAAAATGGACTTATGACAGATTTGGTGTAAACGGACACAATATAAAAACCCATTGAAATGAATGGAAATTTTAACGGATTTCTGACGGTTCAGCTAGTGTCCGATGCTAAAATCTTGTAACGGACAATAGCAACGGACACTACTGACGGTCACCAACGGTAGTGTGAACGCCCCCTTAAAGAGGATGAGAATTTGTTTTTAGGGTGAAGACATATGAGGCAGTGGCAGCTGTATGGCCGGCCACTGGTGTCTTCACTCAGATTGTTAATGGTGTATGGATTATTCCTTGTACGGCTAAATCTGCAAAACCGTGTGTTGTTAACAGAGGACCAAGGAATAATAAATGAGGTACTGGTGGTCTGGCCTGCAGGTGGCGCCACATATAGTGACCATATTAGTAGCAGCTAACAAAATAGACTTGTTTTACTTCCATTCATATGCAACACATCACATCATTATCAGTATGGGGAGGATCAATTATTAATTTGCAATTGTTTGTCCCCATATGGTTTGCATTAGTTGGCAACACATGGGGAAATAATTTTATCCCTGGAACAAACGATGTGATCAGCAAAGGCTCGGCATGTTTAAATGGGGAACTGATCTGGAATGAGCATTTGTATGAACAGGGTCTTAAAGGTGTGTACCCGGGCAAAAAAATTTTTAGGGGGTCTGTTAGTGCTATTAATGGGTTAATAAGTGCACCCAAATACCTTTTTTAGCAGTGTTTTGAGTGATTTCTGGGTTTCTCTGGTAGCTTCTGGCATCTTCTGCATTTGTTTACATGGTGTAGCTTTCTGTTCTTTTTTCCTACAACTACCATGATGCATTGCTCTTCACTCAGAGCTGACTCACACTACCTCTCCCTCTCACACACCATCCCTGTTTCCTTAGCTAGCCCACTCACTCATAGCCCTTCTTAACTAACCCAGCCCACCTCATCATACTTATCTGTCTTCCTATCTGTATCTTCTGGGCACAGGAGTTCACTTCCTTCTGCAGGGCCGGCTCTTCCTCCTCTTGCCGTTTGCCGGCACCTGCACAATAGAGCCGGAGTGCCGGCAGCCGACATCCCGGCTGTATTGTGCAGGCATGGGAGGCTGGCAGACATCAAGAAGAGGAGGAGCCGATCCCCCAGAAGGAAGTGATGATCCGTACCCAGAACATCTGGATAGGTTGGAGGTTTGGGAAGGGGGAGGGTGGAGTTTAGTATTGGTGACGTTCCGTTTCTAGAACTGGAACGTCACTGGGAAATGTGCCTGGGGTGGTCATATGACTGCCCTAGCGATATGGGTAAATATACATTTTTGGTAAGTTAGAAGTTAGACGGGGGAGGGTGTTTAGCTTAGTTTAGAAATATGATTTTATGCCAGACAACCCCTTTAAGGCTAAGGCCCCATGTAGCATCCCGCAGCATTTTTTCCAGCAGTGCTTTGCACAGAAAGTTAGCAGAGGTTTCCTCTGCAGACTTTCTGCTTCAATTATACCTATAGGGAAACCACTGGCGTTTCTGTAGGTATAACTGACATGCTGCAATTTCCAAAACCACAACGGTAAATCACAGTGTGTCCACTGCATGTTTTTTTACAGCAAAGTTCGCTAGAATCCCCTCCTTTTTGGTGCGACTTTAAAATGCTGGGTTTTTTTTTTTCCATGGCGTTTCTGCTGCAGTCAAACTGCGGCCTTAAGGGGTTTTTCAGGCAGAAAATGAATTTTCAAAAAAGGTCTGTTAGTGCTATTAATAGGTTAATAAGTGCACCCAAACACCTTTAGCAGTGTTTTGGACTATTTTTAACCTTTAATGATATAGGTTAAAATGAGTACCAAACATACAGCTACATTACACTGAGATACCCATAGTCCCTATAATTACCCCATAGATAAATATGGGCTTAAGAGACCAATAAATATACTCTTATACTGGAACTGATAGCATGCATCAGTCCCCCACTGAAAAGTTTGGGCTAACTGGTTAAGATAATCAAAGTCTACACGCTACCTTGGGGAAGGTGCACTACAAGTCCCAGCAATCAGGAGCAAATACATAAATGTTCTCCTAAAGATTGCTAATACCCTTACTAGTCCTATAAATGAAAGTGGAATATAGCTAGCTAGATAATAAGCTAATAAACAGATGAAGCATGACCAGCTAAACCCTGGGATATACAGGTCGACCATCTCCCCCAGGATATATAGTGTCCAGCTTCACCCAACACTGCTAAATAATGACCACTCAGAACAGCTAAAGGTAGCAATTAATAGATATCGTAAATTCTCAGATATCATAAATTCTCAACATGTTTCTCTCACCTACTGAATAGCGCAAGATCATCTGGAGATAGTAAATAGCAAGATAAGTAAGTAGAATAACTATTTTGCAAGTACCAGAGCCTACCATTCAGGCTCTGGGAAATGTGGTTTTAACCGCAATTCTCCTTACTTATCTTGCTATTTACGATCTCCTGATGATCTTGCGCTATGTCCCATAGGAGCCCCTGCCCACGGTATTATGTCTCATAGTGGCCCCTGCACACGGTATTATATTCCATAGTGGCCTCTGCCCACAGTATTATATCCCATAGTGGTCCCTGCACACAGTATAATATTCTAACTTTTATAATATTCCAATTTTTACCACTCACTAGCTATTATTATACTGTAGGGTCTCTTCAGACCCCAGAGTATAATAAAAGGAGGGCCTGTAGTCAGCGACCACTGATTGAGTCTCAGGGGTCACGTCGCATCATTATGTGTAATGACGCCAGACGTGACCCCTGAGGCCCTGTCAGCGGTCTCTTACGTTAGGCAGAAGCGCCCGAAGAGCACAGAGCTGCTGCGGATCCAGGGAAGGTGAGTTAACGTTATTAAGTTTGATCGCTCCCCTGGGGCTCCGCTTATTATACTCGGGGGTCTGAAGAGTCCCCACAGTATAATAATAGCAGTTTCGTTTCAGCCATGTTTGGTCTGATCAAACCTGCTGGGTGAGGACTCCGCTGCCGTGCTTGGGAAATAAGCCTCGCATGCCAGTCTTGGCACACGTGTCGGAGGTTGCCGACCCCTGCTCTAGGGTGATCCCACTAATTCCAATACTTTTTATAAAATTATTTTTTTTCAAATAGTATATATAGGTCAAGTAGAAAAAAATATTTTACATCATTTTTCATATGTCACACAAAGTTGTAAGAGGCAATGTTGTCTTTGCTGTAGGATTTTTGTAAAATCTCTAGAACCGCAATGGATGAAAAAATACATTAGAGAAGTTCAATAACAAAAACACAAATAAGCCTTTGAAACGCTCCTCAGGGCATGGATCTGGAACTGAAGAACTTTAACAATAAAGGAATTCTGAGCCGGAGGGTAGGATTTAGGCATACAAGCAATCCTGCTTAAAGTATTTTTCAGAAAACCAGTTTGTCTCTATAGTCCTAGAGTCAAAGCAATGCATAGTAATTAGGTTTCACAGAGCATGTCCAAAGATGAAGGATACATGTTATGTGTATTACTAACATGTGAAAAGTACTGGATGTGTAGCATGGCGTTCAGTCTCATAGATTTGCGTGAATTTTTGGAACGCTTGTGAGTTTTGAAATTGACCAGCTTAAATTTGTTCTCCAAGTCTTGATATTGATGGTGTACCCTTAGGACTAAGGCAATTAATGGGCAGCCAAGGTAATAAAAAAGTGCCATACTACAGTTTTGGGTCAGACAACAAAAATGGATAAAAATGTATCAGTTTATTTTTAGCATTAACTCTATGAAATGACATCTGTTTTTAGCATCAAATCTTTGCAACTGTTAAATGAATCTGCCAAACGGATGCAAAAATGGGGTGCAGTAGGTGGCCTTAGTGCTGCAGTCTGCACATGCACCACCAGAATTGCTTCTATCTTATTTATATATACCTTTTTTTTGTGTCGAAGTGCAATTTTGCTGCTGAGAAATTACATTTTTATTGCATAAGCAAATGAGCTGCTCCCTGCACAGGGGATGGGGCCACACCTGCCAGAGCACCTGTTTTCTTTTGTGCTTCCCCCAAAACAGACCGTCCTATGGCAGTGATTTGAAGCAGCCACAAAAGAAGTTGGCGCTCCAGTGAGTGTGGCCCCTCCCTGAGTACATCAAACAGCTCATTTGTATATGGAATAAAAGTTGAATTTCTCAGCAGCAAGATTGTAAGTTATGTGCAGTAATGTGTATAAGCGCCCCTACTGCAGCACATAAGTACTTTTAAAGCAGTTTGGGTGGTGGTAAAGCAAATTATATATACGGCGGGTATAGAAAGTATTCAGACCCCTTTAAATTTTTCACTCTTTGTTTCATTGCAGCCATTTGCTGAAAGCAAAAAAGTTCATTTTATTTCTCATTAATGTGCACTCAGCACCCCATCTTGATAGAAAAAAAACAGAAATGTAGATATTTTTGCAAATTTATTAAAAAAGAAAAACTGAAATATCACATGGTCATAAGTATTCAGACCCTTTGCTCAGTATTGACAAGAGGCACCCTTCAGAGCTAGTACAGCCATGAGTCTTCTTCGGAATGATGCAACAAGTTTTTCACATCTGGATTTGGGGATCCTCTGCCATTCTTCCTTGCAGATCCTCTCCATTTCCGTCAGGTTGGATGGTGAACGTTACTGGACAGCCATTTTCAGGTCTCTCCAGAGATGCTCAATTGGGTTGAGGTCATGGCTCTGGCTGGGCCAGTCAAGAATGGTCACAGAGTTGTTCCGAAGCCACTCCTTTGTTATTTTAGCTGTGTGCTTAGGGTCATTGTCTTGTTGGAAGGTGAACCTTCAGCCCAGTCTGAGGTCCAGAGCACCCTGGAAGAGGTTTTCTTCCAGGATATCTCTGTACTTGGCCGCATTCATCTTTCCTTCAATTGCAACCAGTCGTCCTGTCCCTGCAGCTGAAAAACACCCCCATAGCATGATGCTGCCAACACCATGTTTCACTGTTGGGATTGTATTGGGCAGGTGATGAGCAGTGCCTGGTTTTCTCCACACATACCGCTTAGAATTAACACCAAAAAGTTCAATCTTCGTCTCATCAGACCAAAGAATCTCTGCCATATAGCCCCGACTGGTGGAGGGCTGCAGTGATAGATGACTTTGTGGAACTTTCTCCCATCTCCCTACTGCATCTCTGGAGCTGAGCCACAGTGATCTTTGGGTTCTTCTTTACCTCTCTCACCAAGGCTCTTCTTCCACGATTGCTCAGTTTGGCTGGATGGGCAGATCTAGGAAGAGTTCTGGTCGTCCCAAACTTCTCCCATTTAAGGATTATGGAGGCCACTGTGCTCTTAGGAACCTTGAGTGCTGCAGAAATTCTTTTGTAACCTTGGCCAGATCTGTGCCTTGCCACAATTCTGTCACTGAGCTCCTTGGGCAATTCCTTTGACCTTATGATTCTCATTTGCTCTGACATGCACTGTGAGCTGTTTGGTCTTATAGAGACAGGTGTGTGCCTTTCCTAATCAAGTCCAATCAGTTTAATTAAACACAGCTGGACTCCAATGAAGGAGTAGAACCATCTCAAGGAGGATCAGAAAGAAATGGACAGCATGTGAGTTAAATATGAGTGTCACAGCAAAGTGTCTGAATACTTATGACCATGTGATATTTCAGTTTTTCTTTTTTAATAACTTTGCAAAAATATCTACATTTCTGTTTTTTTCTGTCAAGATGAGGTGCTGAGTGTACATTAATGAGAAATAAAATGAACTTTTTTGCTTTTAGCAAATGGCTGCAATGAAACAAAGAGTGAAAAATTTAAAGGGGTCTGAATACTTTCCGTACCCACTGTATATTTAACCCCTAAAACAATAAAGGGGATTTCTTGTTTTATGTACTGTAAAAAAAAAGGAATTTGTGTAAAAATGAAAAGTTCTCCAAATTTAATGTATAGTTAGTGTTCCTTCTTTTCTCCTACATTGAAGCAGCACTCTCTTTCCTGCCCCACTCATTGTATATTCAGGCATACCTTCCTGCTGCTGATGAGATGACTCCTTTAGGGCACTGCTGTATAACTAAGGATAACAGGAAATATGGTCAAAGAGCCTTGTGTCTTTCAATGGACCATGAGCGGTCTGCTCATAATTTGCTGCCTTGAACCTTGTTTCACTTGTGTAATTCGTACTGGATAATGGTTAAAAGGGTTTTCTGAGAGTTACGTATAGTTCACATATCTTTAGAATAGGATATGGGTCATCAGTATTGAAGTGCCATAAAACCTGTTTGATGGAGCAATGTTGTAATACCCATTGTAGGGGATGCTATAAATGGTTTTCAACTGCAGCATTTATACCATGTCAGGAACACTTGTTACACCACACGCCTCATCCTCCTCCTTTACCACAAATCCTATGTTACATCACTTCCACACCATACCATGTATACAGCTTTTTGCGGGAATGAAAGGTCTGGATATGGACTAACAAAGCAGGCCAGGCTTAGTTTTTTTTTTTTTAATGAGCCTGTATGTACATCGGCCCCCACTATCACAATTCTTGGATGAATCACATACAGCATAGTGGGCACACAAAGTTTTTGTCTGGCTATCTGTATTATCATAGTCTAATACGTTACAGGAATGATAAAAAATAACTTCACGTTCATGTTTTTTAGGTCGCGGACACAACACTTGTTGTGAAACAGAAAGGCTTTGAAAATCTTCCATTCCCTACTTATTTTGCTGATGGAGATGAAGAGCTGCCAGAAGACCTTTACGATGAGGAAGTATTCCAGTTCAATGAGTCCTCTGTCAACTACTCTTAGCATATCTGACATCTTCATTCGTATAGGTGTTGTCATCAGATCACTGCGCTCCTATAATTTATGAAGGACAGAGGTTTCCAAAGGGTTTCCTTTTTTACTGCTGCCACTTCTGTTCTTGAAGGACGGGGAGACGTTAACAGGTTTTATCATGAGCAGCCCTTCAGATGGATTGTCATCAGTCTATGCAGTGTTTTTTTATGGATCTTGTAGATGCCTAAGAGCCAATGATTTATAAGTATCTTCGCTCTATTGACTTCTCTAGAGGAATGTGGATGGTGAATAAAGGTCATTTGATAATATTTGCATTTTGTTCTTTAGTCCATAGATCATATTGTTACATTGTATTTACATATGTTATCAATTAAAAATGATCTCCGGTACATTGAAGCACATTCAACTTTTGATATGGTAAAGCTGATGTTGAAACTCTTGCCTGTTAGGGTAGATGCACACATTACTACTCTACCGGGATATTATATATATTTATACATAAACATCATTTATTCACACTTGTATTCTCAGAATTTATACAGACACGTGTTAACCGTGCAGCCAGTGATATTCGTATAGCAATTCATACTGGAATTTTTACACTACTGTATTTCTACATGTATCAATATTACGAAGCATTGAATATAGTGCAGATACTGAGATAAATGCTCAATTCTTGGTTTAGAATTCTGCATTTTATTGTAGTACACAAATGGGCTAATGAAAGACACTTTTTAAAAGGCATTCAATGATGTAATCGTGGTATGCTCCAGATGAGTTCCCAGCATACCGTATATGTCACATGTACCCATTTACCCAAAGTGTGCCAAGAATGTGTCCTTTTGGCATACATTTGTGGGTGTGCAGTGGAATATAATTTTTTTTTTTGTATTGAAAAGAATAGTTCACTATGACTTTTAGTGCATCCCTTAAAAAAAGTATATACTATTGTATGCAAAAGTTTGGACACTCCTGGTCAAAATGACTGTTATTGTGAACAGTTAAGCAAGTTGAAGATAAAATGATCTTCAAAAGGCATAACATTAAAGATGACCACATTCCCAATGTATTTTTGGAAAAAAAAAATTATTTTCATAGTTTACATTTTCAAAATAACAAAAAATTAAAATGGCCCGATGCAAAATTTTGGCATCCTGCATGGTTAGTACCTAGTAGCACCCCCTTTGGCAAGTATGACCGCTTGTAAACGCTTTTTGTAGCAAGCCAAGAGTCTTTCAATTCTTATTTGAGAGATTTTCATCCATTCTTCCTTGGAAAAGTCTTCCAGTTCTGTGAGATTCCTGGGTCGTCTTGCATGCACTGCTCTTTTGAGGTCTAGCCACAGAGTTTCAATGATTTTCAGATCAGGGGACTGTGAGGGCCATGGCAAAAACCTTCAGTTTGCGCCTTTTAGGTAGTCTATGGTGGATTTTGACGTGTGTTTAGGATCATTATCCATTTGTAGAAGCCATCCTTTTTTTCAATTTCAGCTTTTTTACAGATGGTGTTATGTTTGCTTCAAGAATTTGGTGAAATTTCATTGAATCCATTCCTCCCTCTACCTGTGAAATGTTCCCCGTACCATTGGCTGCAACACAACCTCAAAGCATGATTGATCCACCCCCATGCTTAATGGTTGGAGAGATGTTCTTTTCCTGAAATTCTGTGCCCTTTTTTTCCAAACATACCTTTGATCATTGAGGAAAGAGTTCTATTTTAACCTCATCGATCCACAGGACTTGTTTCCAAAATGCATCAGGCTTGTTTAGATGTTCTTTCGCAAACTTCTGATGCTGAATTTTATGGTGAGGGCGCAGGAGAGGTTTTCTTCTGATGACTTTTCCATAAAGGCCATATTTGTGCAGGTATCACTGAACAGTAGAACAATGTACCACAACTCCAGAGTCTGCTAAATCTTCCTGAAGGTATTTTGCAGTCAAGCGTGGGGTTCTGATTTGGCACTCTGGCAATCCTACAAGCATCTGTCTCTGAAATTTTTCTTGGTCTTCCAGACCTTATCTTGACCTCCGCTGTTCCTGGTAACTGCCATTTCTTAATTACATTACTGAGGAAAGGGCAACTTGAAAACGCTTTATCTTATAGCCTTCTGCTTTGTGGGCCTCCTCTAGATTCATTTTCAGAGTGCTAGGCAGCTGCTTAGAAGAACCCATGGCTGCTGATTTTGGCACAAGGTTAGAGGAGGCTGGGTATTTATAAAGCTGTAAAATTTGCATCACTTGGCCTTTCCTAACAATGATAGTGAACAACATGAATAGAAGGTAAAGCTTGAACAATTCTGTATGTGAACAAAGCCTAACCTCTGTGATTGCTGGTGGTAGCTGCTAGTGCCTCTTCAATTCATTTTTACAGCAGTGGCCTCTATGGGGCAAATAAAACTTTACATGTCGCCATTCCAATGAATGGCCAACAAAGTAAATTATGTATATGTCCTCCAGAACTCTTCTGGCTCATTCAAGTGGGGAACAACTTTAGCGATGTCCATACACCCTAATAACATTCATGTCCTCTAACACTGTGTATGTTATATAATATTAGAAAGCTGTTATTACACTGAATTATGCTGGGCTGTAAAGACTGCCCCACTGACAGTACAATGACAGCTAAGAACGGCATACTAATGGTACTGTATTAGAGGGAAGAAAAGGACCTGTTAGTGATAACCGTTTGATTTCTTCCACCCTTTAAAGCTTATTTTGTACAGCGAATATAAAATACTTCTTACATATATGCTTGTGAATTAAAACAGGTAGAACTACAGAAGAAAAAAACAAATGTATACAATTTGTCAGTGTCATGAAAAATAATATTGTCTAAGTATCCTGAGATGGGCACACCATATCTGTAATGCATGAGTTGCATAAGTAATATGTGGCAGCAGATCCCATTGCCATCTGCCATCATTTTACTTCTGATGCTGCAGAGGGATGTAGCATTTTACTGTCACAATTCCTGTGAGGATTTAATTACCCTGACCCAGATTGCAGCGAATAAATTCATTTCTTGTCTCTTCTAGTCCTCTTTTCCCAAGATTAATGAATCTATCTTTATTTTATCCTTGGGAGGGCATATGCTTACTAACACAAAAAACAAATGTTTGATAAGTCACGATCTTGCTCAATGTGTATGACTCAATTTTAACAGAATCTGGATCACAACAGTAGAAGTTGTTAACTTTCTAATATTAAATACAACTACTTGTACATTAAAATGAACTGATCTTACTCCAAATGACATGGACATGGGTGCACGAAATTTCCACTGCATTAGGTGCCTGTTTTTAGTATAGGCCCAAGTGTAGGTTAGTGCTCCTGATAGACAATTTTCTAAGGATCCCAGCTTATCAGTAATGTAAGGCTAAGGCCTCCTGCAGCTGAACTTTGTGCTGTGGGTTTTACAGGTGGTTTCCCTTGTGGCTAACCCAGTTGTCAACATTTGCATTGCAAAGGTTGAAATCTGTGGCTGTAGGTGGAGCAGCAATTGACATACTGCACATTCAAAACCTGCTGCACAACATACTTTGCACTGACATTTTTCCCCTACAAATGTACTAGCATATTTGGGGGAAAATAGGGAAATGACCAGAGCCAGAGAGCAAGAATGACTAGTCCCTCTGTTGTCCATAAATAATCTCCAGTTCAAGGCTGCCACTGCAAACATTAGATATACTGTACTTTGCAGCTGGTCAGCCGCCAGTGATTCTACCATGGCCAACCTACTGTAGGCTCACAGCATGTAGCCTTAGGCCCCACGTATGAAGTAAGTAGGTCCCAGAATTTAGATTTGTTAGAGGAAGTTTGTTTACTCCAGAAATAGGTCACCTGTTACAGACTATGCTGTAATACTGTTTTAGTACAGGGCTTCTTTACTGACCGCATTATACACTTTGAGAAATCTGGCACAGTTTAGGACTATCTAGTCTGAAATTGCACTGTGTAAAACTTAGACACTGTTAGTGAATCTGTTTTATCATAGCTAGAATTTTGTAATCTATTTTAACGTTGTCCATTTCCATGCCAACAGTTTTCGAGTTTGCCAAATGGATACATGGCTTATAATGAAGCTCACTATTGACCTATTGTTAGGAATCTATCTTAGTTAAGTGCAGAAGTGCTGGGGGAGACCGTATAATATAGGCGAAATATGTAAAGTCTGGTGTTTTCTAAAACATCCTTATCTCCCTTTCTAGCATGAGATGCGCCGGAATTATTAAGAGGCTCCAAGTCCCATACACCAAAAGTGAAGTCTATGCCAAGTGAAAGACTTTTTTAGAGATACTATGCCTGCTAGCCAAACACTGGGTCTACTCAGCCAGTCAGAGGCTTGGGACAAAGATCCAAACAGGGCTCTAGTTCAGCATCCAAACAAGGGTTCAGGTGGGGCATTTTAACATGACTCTCACACTGAATCTTCACCTGTCTTTATTTTGGTGACTTAGCTACCCTGTCCCTCACCCAGTTTTACTGTGATTGTATTGATATATTAACTCTGATACTGATATACTGGCTTGTCTTCTGGTTAACTCATCTCTTTCTGATTAGGCTTCATCTGACCTCCCAGGACCTGACCTTGGCTTTTTCTTCTGGTAGTTGTATCCATACGCTCCTGGTTTTGACTTCGACTAGTTTACTGCTCTGCCACTGGTTCTCTTGTTTGGTCATCTGCCTGCACGTTCACACCTGTAGCCTGACACCTTTCTCTACACCTTTGGTCCCTAGAAGTCCAGTCAATCTTGCCTTGTTGATGGCAGGTTCTGGTTAAAACGTAGGCTACCTAGAGGGTGACTTATTATAGATAGCATTTTTGAGCTTGTGGACTTTATCCTGATCACTGACCTGCTTATGGTAGTTCATTCTTAGGGTAGATCATCGACATGAGATAAATGGGGGTACCAGTTGTCGGAATCCCACTGCTCTCATATTGATGACCTATATGCACAACATGCCATAATATATAGACAATTCTGATAACTGTGCATGGTCAACCATACAATAACAAATTATTCAGTCCAGTTTTTGCTAATCCAGACAATAGCAGACATTAATTGTGGGAGTAAAGGCAGTATTGCTATCATTCAGCAAGTGTGATCCTTGCTCAATGTACCCAAGGAACAAGTATCTAGTTGTATATATTAAAATATGAAGTTCCATACATATTCAGTAAGTTATTTAACTGCTATATACAGTGGCTTGCAAAAGCATTCATACGCATTAAACTTTTCACATTTTGTCACCTTACAACCACACTTTTCAGATTTTTATTTAAAGTTAACATTTTGAAAACCATGCATCATTTCTGTTCCACTTCACAATTATCTGCCACTTTGTGTTGGTCTATCACTTAAAATCTCAATAAAATACATTTAAGCTTGTGGTTGTAAGGTGACAAAATATGAAAAAGTTCAAGGGATATGAATACTTTTGCAAGCCACTGTATGTTTGTATAATATACAGTATATATCTAGTGTCAGGTTGAAGGCAAGTTATTCTATGGAATTGCCATCTTCTGAGTAAGATATTTAGCGCACAAAGATTTTCTCACTCCAGCGTAGATTAATCTGAAAACTTTCAGTAGAGATCGTAGCATGCTACATGGTTGTGGCTCCTCAGGCTTGGCACAAATTTTTTTTTTTTTTTTTTTTTTTTTCACCAAAGCCAGGTATGGATCAAGCAGAAGGGAGATGTGTATGAGATTCCTAAATATTTTCCTTTCCTTTTGTACCCACTTCAGGGTTTAGCTAAAAAAAAACACAGCAAAATCTGCAACAAAAAAGCAGATTTAAGTTTTAAAGAAACTTATTTGCTAAACACATGACTGGAGTGGACTGAGTGGGAGACCACCCTCCCCTCAACAAACAAGCCGTTCTCATCCTGAATCTCAGAGAAACACAACTTTCTCCGCAGCATACAACCTGGTTGTCTGAAATATGCCATTACAGTATAGTGACACAAATCTGCTAGTTCAGCAACTACCCTGCCACAATCTATATTCTAGAAATCGATGATAAATCTGCATTTCTGTTGTTCTGGACTAATCCCAAACACACGTTCATTATAATAAAAGATTATAGCCAGATACTTTGAGAATTTTGTAAATCAGCATTTTTGACTATGTGAAAAGTTGTGTATCGTGATAATTATATTGTCATAGGGTAATGACTAAGAAAACAAATTTACCTGGAGGTAGAGCTCAGCGTTACAATCCAATTAAAACAACCATTTGTCAGCTGCACCCGACGGGACAATTGAAAACAATGTTTGCTGAGATGTTATGCTTCGTATTTTCAGGAGCTCTTGCTTTTGTTTACTGGTCTCCTGGATATGTCAGCCTAGAGGTATACTACAGGATCCTCTCACTGCTTTGTAAAGGCATAGAAGTAAAGGTTCTTTTCATGATTTATTGAACATTCCAACTTATTTATGTGATTGGGATGCTTGTCATGGAAGGCACATGAATAGCTAATTCGCATCATAGGGATCAACATCCCCATGACAAACTGCCCTTTAACATGAAAAAATGTCTAGCAAACCTATATAATGCCAATCAAGTATCTTAAAGCTTGTATGTGTGATGTCATGTTAGAGGTATTCCATAGGATACGCTATCCATGAGATCCATGTTTTATGGTGGAGTTACAACCACAGGGACAGCTACAGTGGGGGAAAAAAGTATTTAGTCAGCCACCAATTGTGCAAGTTCTCCCACTTAAAAAGATGAGGCCAGCCTGTAATTGTCATCATAGGTAGACCTCAACTATGAGAGACAAAATGAGAAAACAAATCCAGAAAATCTGATTGAATTGTCTGATTTTTAAAGAATTTATTTGCAAATTATGATGGAAAATAAGTATTTGGTCAATAACAAAAGTTCATCCCAATACTTTGTTATATATCCTTTGTTGGCAATGACAGAGGTCAAACGTTTTCTGTAAGTCTTCACAAGTTTGGCACACACTGTTGCTGGTATGTTGGCCCATTCCTCCATGCAGATCTCCTCTAGAGCAGTGATGTTTTGGGGCTGTCGCTTGGCAATACGGACTTTCAACTCCCTCCAAAGGTTTTCTATGGGGTTGAGATCTGGAGACTGGCTAGGCCACTCCAGGACCTTGAAATGCTTCTTATGAAGCCACTCCTTCGTTGCCCTGGCGGTGTGCTTGGGAACATTGACATGCTGAAAGACCCAGCCACATTTCATCTTCAATGCCCTTGCTGTTGAAAGGAGGTTTGCACTCAAAATCTCACAATACATGGCCCCATTCATTCTTTCATGTACACGGATCAGTCTTCCTGGTCCCTTTGCAGAGAAACAGCCCCAAAGCATGATGTTGCCACCCCCATCCTTCACAGTAGGTATGGTGTTCTTTGGATGCAACTCAGCATTCACTCTCCTCCAAACACGACCAGTTGTGTTTCTACCAAACAGTTCTACTTTGGTTTCATCTGACCATATGACATTCTCCAATACTCTTCTGGAACATCCAAATGCTCTCTAGCAAACTTCAGACGGGCCTGGATATGTACTGCCTTAAGCAGGGGGGACACGTCTGGCACTGCAGGATCTGAGTCCCTGGCAGCGTAGTGTGTTACTGACGGTAGCCTTTGTTACGTTAGTCCCAGCTTTCTGCAGGTCATTCACTAGGTCCCCACATGTAGTTCTGGGATTTTTGCTCACCGTTCTTGTGATCATTTTGACCCCACGGGGTGAGATCTTGCATGGGGCCCCTGATCGAGGCAGATTATTATCAGAGGTCTTGTATGTCTTCCATTTTCTAATTATTGCTCCCACAGTTGATTTCTTCACACCAAGGTGCTTGCCTATTGCAGATTCAGTCTTCCCAGCCTGGTGCAGGTCTACAATTTTGTTTCTGGTGTCCTTCCACAGCTCTTTGGTCTTCACCATAGTGGAGTTTGGAGGGTGACTGTTTGAGGTTGTGGACAGGTGTCTTTTATACTGATAACAATTTCAAACAGGTGCCATTACTACAGGTAATGAGTGGAGGACAGAGGAGCCTCTTAAAGAAGAAGTTACAGGTCTGTGAGAGCCAGAAATATTGCTTGTTTGTAGGTGACCAAATACTTATTTTTCACCATAATTAGCAAATAATTTTTTTAAAAATCAGACAATGTGATTTTCTAGATGTTTTCTCATTTTGCTCTCAAAGTTGAGATCTACCTATGATGTCAATTACAGTCCGGCCTCATCTTTTTAAGTGGGAGAACTTGCACAATTGGTGACTGACTAAATACTTTTTTTCCCCAGTGTATTTGGAGAACAGGGTTTCCATGTCTTTCTTCTTCTTCTTCTTTCTTAGACTGGTCCAGAATGGTACAAGACGGTCAGTGTTTCTACACTATTATGTAATCTTTGTGAGAAGCCATGGAAAGTGGTGTAGGTCATATAGATTTGTTTGGAGCTCCCATTTTTGACTCAACTTTAGGAATCCAGCGGAGAGATGGGACCTCATTTGAATTGGTAAGGGGGTCTCAGCTGTTGAACCCCATTGATCACATATTCCTGGTATATACTGTGAATGTCTTTTCCTATAGTATTACTCCTTTCTATAGAAAATAAGTTGCTAATGTACTTCTGTTATCATTAAACATTTATAAGTCTCTCTATATGATTAATCTGAAATTAAAGAAGCAGTCCAGCAAAAACACTTTTTTTCATCACGGTATCACACTATTTTTTTTTTATGTATATTGTACTCAAATCTCTACCCTTCAGACTTTTTCATTGTGCTCCTTTGTGAATTCCATGGGCAGCTAGAACCATTACCACTTCTGCCTGCTGAGATACATTGTATTATTTATTTATTTATTATGCTTACTTTCATAGCGCCATCATATTCTGCAGTGCTTTACGGACATTTAGTCACTGTCCCATATAGGGCTCACAATCTACATTCCCTATCAGTATGTCTTTGGAATGTGGTTCTTCTGTATAAACTAAAGTATTCACTATTGTCATCTTAATCCTCACTGTGTGACAGGAGACTGCCTAATAGTCAATGGTAACTATGATAGGAGTTTGTGTCTTCCCCTGTAGAGAGCTTGTATGGAACAGTTGATGCAAATTCATCATATTGTACAGGGAACCTCATGACATCTGGAGAAAAACAGAAAGTCATGTAATTCCAAGGGGGTCACCATGAGGATGCATTTTCAGAAGAGCTAAATAAGGTAACGGTAGCAAGATTCACATGGTTATAATACTTATTGTACATACCATATTACAGCTAGCAAGATTTCCAGTTGTAATATGGATTTCTGTGTGAATGCAGTGTGGACAGGGCTGCTGCACCACTCCTATTACATGAATTGGAGCATTGCTGCACGTGCCGCCTGTCCACTAGCTGTTTCCGGCACCCAGAGGCTGCTGCAATAACTGATCTGTGTGGGATCTGGGTGTCAGACCACCAGAAATCACATACTGATGACTTATTCTGTGGATAGGTTATTAGTATGAAAGATTGTTTTTGGGTCGTAAAACCTTTAACTCTGCAGAAAAAAAAAACGCTGGAAACACGTTGCGGTTTTACCGCAGCATTTTTCACAGAAAGTCCGCAGAGTTTTCCTCTGCAGACTTTTTGCCTCTATTATACCTATACGAAAAACACCAGCATTTCTGTAGGTATAATTGACATGGTGTAATTTTCAAACACACAAGTGTTTTTGAAAAAGCAGCTTTTTCCGCTGCAGATTTTTTTCTGCAATGTGTGGATGGGATTAGTCAGAATCCCATCCACTTTGCAGGTAATGTGAAAAGCAGCATTTTCGCAATGTGGGGCCCAGCCTTGAATACATCACTGAAATCCTCACTTCTCCATAATTTAAAGTTTAATGAAATACAAAAGCTACTGTAAGGTCATGTGATGAACACACAGGTGTACAACTTGTTACAGTAACAGCACAGTAAGGCATCTGACTTGTAACAAGCCGTGCACCTGTGTGTTCATCACATGACCATCGTCTAATTTTTATCCACTACAAGTAAACAAAGAATGAATGACAGCAAGCAGAGATCTAGAAAACCATGAGGAATTGATACAGAAAGTATATCAGCAAAAATTGTATAATTTTTCATTATACAAACAACATTTATTTGCTGAAGCTGGACAACCCCTTTAAGCAATTTAAGGTGATATATCGATTTAGTAAGTGGAATTTAGCACAAAACCTTGTTCTACAAATAAAATACTTCTGTGAAACTGATAAATATATAAGCAAAGATTATACCCTCGTAAAACATAAGCAGCAAATAGTGCGCAATCTGTTTTTCTTCTCTTTCTCAATTACCAGTGCATATATAAGATCGTGTAATGGTACATGTAACAAGATGGAGTCCTCTGTGGAATAGCAGAAGCTTGCAGAGCCTACAGCATTGGCCACTTGACAGATAGGACCCCAGTAGTATATCGTGGAGAATGAGAGTCATATTTTAAAAGCTCAGTGAACAAAATAACAAACTGGAAGTGTGAACAAATGCACCCATGTGATACTACGTGCGAAGGCAAACCTGCTAAAATGGTTGCCCAGCCCTTAAAAATTATTTGTTAAAAAAAAAAAAAACCTTTAGGCTGATGTAAAATAAACTAAGTCTGGACTTACAATGGGGAAAAAAAAGTATTTAGTCAGCCACCAATTGTGCAAGTTCTCCCACTTAAAAGATGAGAGAGGCCTGTAATTGTCATCACAGATAGACCTCAACTAAGAGACAAAATGAAAAAACAAATCCAGAAAATCACATTGTCTGATTTTTTAAGAATTTATTTGCACATTATGGTGGAAAATAAGTATTTGGTCACCTACAAACAAGCAAGCTTTCTGGCTCTCACAGATCTGTAACTTCTTCTTTAAGAAGCTCCTCTGTCCTTCACTCATTACCTGTAGTAATGGCACCTGTTTGACATTGTTATCAGTATAAAAGACACCTGTCCACAACCTCAGTCACACTCCAAACTCCACTATGGTGAAGACCAAAGAGCTGTGGAAGGACACCAGAAACAAAATTGTAGACCTGCACCAGGCTGGGAAGACTGAATGTTCAATAGGCAAGCAGCTTGGTGTGAAGAAATCAACTGTGGGAGCAATAATTAGAAAATGGAAGACATACAAGACCACTGATAATCTCCCTCGATCAGGGGCTCCACGCAAGATCTCACCCCGTGGGGTCAAAATGATCACAAGAACGGTGAGAAAAAATCCCAGAAAAACACGGGGGGACCTAGTGAATGACCTGCAGAAAGCTGGGACTAATGTAACAAAGGCTACCATCAGTAACACACTACGCCGCCAGGGACTCAGATCCTGCAGTGCCAGACCTGTCCCCCTGCTTAAGCGAGTACATATCAGGGCCCATCTGAAGTTTGCTAGAGAGCATTTGGATGTTCCAGAAGAGTATTGGGAGAATGTGATATGGTCAGATGAAACCAAAGTAGAGCTGTTTGGTAGAAACACAACTGGTCGTGTTTGGAGGAGAGTGAATGCTGAGTTGCATCCAAAGAACACCATACCTACTGTGAAGGATGGGGGTGGCAACATCATGCTTTGGGGCTGTTTCTCTGCAAAGGGACCAGGACGATTGATCCGTGTACATGAAAGAATGAATGGGGTCATGTATTGTGAGATTTTGAGTGCAAACCTTCTTCCATCAGCAAGGGCATTGAAAATGAAATGTGGCTTGGTCTTTCAGCATGACAATGATCCCAAGCACACCGCCAGGGAAACGAAGGAGTGGCTTCGTAAGAAGCATTTCAAGGTCCTGGAGTGGCCTAGCCAGTCTCCAGATCTCAACCCCATAGAAAACCTTTGGAGGGAGTTGAAAGTCCGTGTTGCCCAGCGACAGCCCCAAAACATCACTGCTCTAGAGGAGATCTGCATGGAGGAATGGGCCAACATACCAGCAACAGGGTGTGCCAACCTTGTAAAGACTTACAGAAAACGTTTGACCTTTGTCATTGCCAACAAAGGATATATAACAAAGTATTGAGATGAACTTTTGTTACTGACCAAATACTTATTTTCCACCATAATTTGCAAATAAATTCTTTAAAAATCAGACAATGTGATTTTCTAGATTTGTTTTCTCATTTTGTCTCTCATAGTTGAGGTCTACCTATGATGTCAATTACAGGCCTCTCTCATCTTTTTAAGTGGGAGAACTTGCACAATTGGTGGCTGACTAAATACTTTTTTTCACCACTGTACACTACTCCCATGCTGCCAATACCAAGTCTCCTGCTAGTTTCTCTATCCTGCCCTCCAGTGATGACATTTTGACACAGTCATGTGGATTCACTAACTGCAGCAGACACCAGTGAGGTCACTACTGTAATCAATGATTGACAGAACCCGTCACTTGACCATGTCAAAATGTCATCCCTGGAGGCTAGGATAGAGAGACTGGGAAGTACCAATGGCACTGGAGCAACAGGGGTCTAGAAGATGAATATATCTTAGTTTTTTATTTTACAGCAATGTTAAGGTTTTACCAGCAATTTTTGTGGGCTGGATAACCAATTAAATGTAAAGAAAACAAAAATGCAATAACTTGGAAACCTAATATAACCATATTTTTCACAATAGAACACAGAATATTATCAGAAGTTGAAAGTTAGACATTTTTTAATTTCATTTGAAAATATTAACTCATCTAGAAATTGATGGCAGAAACATATCTCAAAAAAGTTAAGGCAGGGCCAAGTCTACCATTGTGTGGCCTCTCCTCTTCATTTCACAAGAGAGTGTAAACAAGTGAAAAGTGAGGAGACCAATTGCTGAACTTTTGGGAGAGGAATGTTGTCCCATTCTTTTCTGATGTAGGGTTCTCGCTGCTCAACAGTCCTGGATTTTCCAGATTTTTGGTTTCATAATGTGTCAAATGTTTTCTACTGGTGAAAGGTCTGGACTGCAGGCAGGTCATTTGAGTACCCAAACTCATGCCCTGTGAAGCCATGATGTTATGATGGATGTGGTGTGTGGTTTAGCATTGTCTTGCTAAAATATGCAAGGCCTTATGTGAAAGAAATGTCTGGATGGGAGCATATGTTGTTCTAAAACCTAGTATTGATAGTGATTTTCAAGATGTGTAAGCTGCCCATGATATAGGCACTAATGCAACCCCATACCATCAGATATAGTCTTTTGAGCTGTGCGATGATAGCAAACTTATGGTTCCTCTCCTCTAGAGTCAGCAGACATGCTGTCCATGGTTTCCATAAAGAATTTAAAATTTTGATTTATCTGACCTCAAAACAGTTTTCCAATTTGCCTCAGTCCATTTTAAATGAGATTTGGCCCAGAGAAGATGAGTGTTTCTGGATTGTGTTGATATATGGCTTCTTCTTTCCATCATACAGGTAACTTTAATTTGTGCATTGCATGGTGAACTGTGTTCAAGACATTGGTTTAATGTTTTAATGCAGTGCCGCCTGAAGACCCATAGATTACGAGCATCCATTATTGACTGTCGGTCTTGTCCCTTCTCTGAATCCTTAGATGATATTATGTACCATTAATAATGGGATATTCAAAGTCTTTGCAATTTCATGTTTACGAAAATTTTTCTGAAATTGTTCCACAATTTTTAGATGCAGTTTTTCACAGATTGGTGAACCTTTGAACATCTTTGCTTCTGGAAGACTCTTCATGTGCATGCACTTTTTAAACACAGCCGTGTGACTTGAAAATTGACCCTCCAGCTGTTTTTCATGAGTACTACTCACTATTCCAGCCTTTTGTTAACACTGTCCAAACTTTTTTGAGATGTATCGCTACCATCAATTTCTAAATTAGTTTTTTTTTTCAAATGAAATGGAAAAATTACACAAGTTGATGCAGAGGACATCCCCAAGTGGAGACATGGCGCAGGTGTGAACCTAGCCTTAATCATATTATTTATGTATATATCTTTAGTGAATGTTTTGTTTATGTTTGTGTTAGCAATCTATGGTATTTGGTATAGAAAGGGGAGGGGATCAGAGGTGAAAAGCTTTTCATTGTTTTATGAAGTCTTCATCAGATAGGCAGAGAGAAGGGGGTTGTCGTGACCTTGGATTAACCTCAAAACCCAGCAGAAACACAGCTCTACAAGGTAAAGAAAGAACATTCCTCTTTCCCAGATGAAGATGAGTTGTTGATTTCCCACCTCAGGGAGTAAGAGGAGGAAAGGCACCACAGCAGTGAGGAGTGGCTAAGCACAAGCCATAAGAAACTGTTTTACCTTACCACTAGCACACATCTGTGGAAGTCAGCTGACAGAGCTGGGTGTGTCTAGTTCCATCAGAAGATCCACCAAGCTTCCTGAAACCAAAGACTCTTAAATATTATTCTGTTTTTCTCCCATTATTTTGAGGGTATTTGCATTTCATGTCATTTGTTATGTCTTCTTTTATATATAGCACTGAACCCTTTGGGAATTAAATTGTTAATTTTAAGGTTACTTTGTGTTGCTATAGAAACTCATTACCCGATTTGAAGTGTGTTTGCGTCTGACTGCTGGGAGCAGTAGTGTGTGTCTGGGATTCCTATTGGTCCTTGATTCTGCATACAATAGGTGGTGGTGGCATGTAGTTGGGGTGCATTGACTGTGTTGGGGTGTGATTTACGCTCAATTTTCAGGAAGAGCGCAAGATTGAGTGAGTTAACACCTGACAGCAGCACCTGCGTCACGTGCTAGGACAGCCCATATGTGACAGTCCTTTCGACAGCAGAGCCCTTATTAGGCAAGGTGATATGCTGCTGATTTCTTGCGCAGCTTAAATCAGCCAGTCACCCACTGCAAAAACACTCGTAACCCTAATAGGGCCTTAGCATTAACATACAAATCGGCCCGATCTATCAATACCTGAAATATCTGTCAGTCCACCCTAAATAAGGTTTATGTTCTTCATATAAACTTTATCTTTCATCTCCCTGTCACCTCCAGAACTTCAACATGTACCTATAGTTGTGCATTTATGTATCCACCTACTGTAAAGTGTCAGAAATATAATGTCACCATATAAACAAATACAATATACTGTAAGTAATTTTTATACTAAAAAGTGAAATAAATATTTACACTTGGATGCAGTAATAAATTAAAATATAAATAAATAATATGCTGATCTACTTAAAATCTACTTACACAGACATAACCATTTTTTAATTTGTAGACAAGTAAAAGACGAAATAAAACATTTGGAGCGTTTTAAGGCTAAGGCCCCACGTTGCAGAAATGCTGCTTTTTTTGTTTGAAGATTTTGCTGCGTTTTTTGAGCCAAATCCAGGAGTGGCCTGAGCAGAAGGTAGAAGTATAAGAACTTCCTATATCTCTCCCATTCCTTTTGTAGCCATTCTTGGCTTTGACTCAAAAAAATGCAGCGAAATCTACAACAAAAAAAGCTGCGTTTCCGCAACGTGGGGCCTCAGCCTAAAGATTTTCACTAACCGTCTTAGTGGTGTTAATAATTTGTCTTGATATTTGTCAATGGATGTGATCGTGAATGCAGGAACTTGCTATGGTCTGGCACTTGTCTGAAACCCAGCCATGATTTCATTATTGTGGCCAGGTTATCTTCTCATGCAGCCACTGTATCTGACTCTGTGATAGTGCACAAGAAGATAACCTGGACACAATCAGGAAATTATGGCTGGATTGCCGACAAGTACCAGACCATAGAAAGCTCCTGAATTCACGGTTGTATCCATTGGTAACTGATCAAGACAAATCATTGTCACCACTAAGATGGTTAGAAGAAATCTTTACAACTTAAAATTTTTAATTATTTATATTTTCAAACTTGTTTATTTTATATCTATCTCAGCAGCTTTATCCATATCTAGGCTGCTCAGTACTGCAAAAATCTGCAGAAAAAACTGCTATAAAAGTGCTGGAAGTGTTACTGTTACCTGTCTATATGTCTTTTTCTTTCTCACCCCATTACCTGCCATAGTTTGTCACAAATGAACAAATACTCTTGAACAAGAGAACTGTTGAGTTGCAAAGAATATGACGGTCTCCTGCTGAACCTTGAATCCAAGATGACAATCCTCTACCATGCCAGACCATACCTAGGAATTATTTACATGCTTATACCAGAAATCTTCAGGGGTCTCTATGACTATTAGGCTACTACCCATTTCTGGAGTTACCCCTGACCACTTACAGCTGTACTTTTGAAGTGTGCATGCTAGCAGCACTTCCTTTTGCTTAGAGAGTGTCTGACAGAACAATTCAAGTACTTAAAGGAAGTTTTTCACCAGGGTGAAGCATATTGAACCAGCAACAGTTAGATAGGACAGGCTCACCTGAATGTGGTGCTCTGTTCACCATGATAGCTCCTGCCTCCATTGCAGAAGTATTAATTTATTTCAGAAGAAGCAAATGAGCAATCTGGAGCACCGAGGACGGCTCTACTGCTCTAAATTGCCATGCTCCCCAGGGCCAGGTGAGATTTCAGCATAGCTTCTTGACCCTGTCACTCAAATAAGGGGGGGGGGGGAGGGTGTATTAAAACAGTGTGGGGCACAGTCGTTTGGAGCAACATATCTGATCTCGGTGCTCCAGACTGCTCATTTGCATATTCTGAAATAAGTTAATATCTCTGTGATAGAGGAATGAATTTTTATGGGGAAAAAGCAGATGGCCCTGACCTATGTGTGTTTCTGGTTTAATATACAGTACGTCACCTTGGTGACAGGCTCCCTCTAACAGGATTACTACCTCTTTAACCTCTTCCCACACTGTGCCATAGTAATATGTTGCAGCAGAAAGCTAGTTAACATAAGTTCTATTACAGCATAGTAAGCCTACATTCAGATGACCATGGGTGAAAACAGCCATTAGAAATGTCCATTTTTCACAGCTGTTTTGCACCCAAGGGGGACCTGTTTCATGATTCCCTCATACATTGCAACATATGACGGTATCCTTGAACACAGACAAAATTAGATCATGCCCTATATTTTGACGGTCCATTACCATGGACCGTCAAAATATCGGTCACGTGAATAGTCCTCATTCACAGACAGTGAAATTATTGTGGCAGCCATTTTTTTTAACCCCCATCACACAGCTGATTTACACTATCGTGTGACTATAGGGCAAAGGATCCTGCTCTGGAGCTGTGTCCATGTCATCACTTGTTAGTACCATACAGTGGGTATTATACAGATAATACAACACTAACTCTAATGGACAGGATTAGTGATAGCTTAGAGGCTAGGCATTTAACCCCTTAGATGTTGCTGTCAATGCATTCAATAGCATTTAGATGGTGCAGGGTTTGCCAATTAGAGGTTTTTTTTTTTACACCTTATTACCACTTTCTAAACATGAGAAATAGTGCTGTGCTTACAAGAGAGTTGACAACAGGTTTTTATGCCAATTCTGCTAATGAATTAAGTTAATAGACCCACCACAGGCATTGTATTGATCAATCTTGTTACCAGGTTTCAGTGTCATCTTTAGTTAATAACAAGTTTGAGCTCTCTCCATGTGCTAGCTAATGGGTTTACAAACATAGCCTGCTGTTTCCGAGCTGTAAAGAATAAATGTCATGGCAATATCTTTCTACATTAAGATGATCAGGTTATCTGGCTGTGCCTGTTACTCTGTGTTCAACATGTTCTCGCCACTGGTATAGAGTCATGTAGAAAATTATAAGCCATAAAGTTAATATAGAATGTAGCTGTCTACATCATTATTCAGCATGGATTTACATGTTGTATCCTCACACAGTAGCATAACTAAAGTCTTGTGGGCCCCGTGTAAACTGTGACCGGGGCCCCCTTACCACATACCTACAGTGAACTCTTCATAGTGGCAGTTATAGATGCTGTGGTCAGGGGCATAAATACCAGGGTAGCAATGGAGCGACTGCCACAGGGCCCAGGACATTAAGGAGCCTGGAGCCCTGTGGCAGCCGCTACTGTGAACCCCACAAACACTGCTATCATTATACTCCGTGTTCTCTCAGACCCCTGCGTATAACGATTGGGGGCCCAGGGGAGGTGAGCGAACATAAAAAACAACGTTACTTACCTCTCCTAAGCTCCGACAGGCTTTGGGCCTTTTTGTTGACGTCCCAGACATCAGCTGATGTCATTATGCGTCTGACACCGGCTTGGATCACGCGAGATCTGGTCCAACATTGAAGATGGCCGAAGTAGCACATGGGAGTTCATTGGAGCCAGGGAGAGGTAAGTAGCATTGTTTTTTATGTTTGTATCCTCCCCTGGGTCTCCGATCATTATACTCTGGGGTCTGAAAAGACCCCAGAGTATAATAATCATAATAATCATTCATTGGTGGTCCACTATGGGGCATAATACTGTGTGCAGGAGCCACTATGGGCATAATACTGTGTGCAGGGGCCACTATGGGCCATAATACTGTATGCAGGGGCCACTATGGGGCATAATACTGTGTGCAGGGGCCACTATGCTGCATAATACTGTGTACAGGGGCCACTATGGGACATAATACTGTGTGCAGGGGCCACTATGGGGCATGATACTGTGTGCAGGGGCCACTATGCTGCATAATACTGTGTACAGGGGCCACTATGGGGCATAATACTGTGTGCAAGGGCCACTATGCTGCATAATACTGTGTGCAGGGGCCACTATGGGGCATGATACTGTGTGCAGGGGCCACTATGGGCCATAATACTGTGTGCAGGGGCCACTATGGGGCATAATACTGTGTGCAGGGGTCACTATGCTGCATAATACTGTGTACAGGGGCCACTATGGGGCATAATACTGTGTGCAGGGGCCACTATGCTGCATAATACTGTGTGCAGGTGCCACTATGGGGCATGATACTGTGTGCAAGGGCCACTATGGGGTATAATACTGTGTGCATGGACCACTATAGTGCATAATAGTGTGCGCAGGAATGCAGTTTGTGCGGGAAAGGGGTGTTGGAGGGGGCGCGGTCCGGGGGGTTGGGGGTGTTGTTTTGGGGGGGGGGGGATGTAAAATGTTTGCCTTGGAGCCCAGCCATTCCTAGTTACACCACTGCAGTGGTATCCCAGAGACTTTAAAGGGATACAGCTATAGTACCCACAACTGCTGTTATCAAGAATGTGGTGCAGCATAGCACCCAGCATATAAATAATATTGGTAGCTGCATGCTCTGGGAAACAGACGATCTGTGTCAGGCCCTGCTGATATAAAATTCATGTCCTAATCTTAATGATTGACCAACCATTTTTAATATTTGACATCAGCCAGAGGCCAGAAGAGGCCTAAAGAGGATACCAGGAGACCACCAGACTCCCCTGAGCCTCAAATTTATTCTCTGGGGTCTGAGGAGACCTGTCATGATTCTGTGAGGCCCCTGCAACCACAAATATTACACCCTTGCCCATAATATTCTCTTTGCTACATTATTCTACTTTGGACCTTGAAAATAATAATAATAGTCCTTTAATAGTCCCACAATGGGGAAATTCAGTAAAGCTCCTGTGACCGACATAGAGAGTGATACACAACTTCCAGCAGGCCTTTCAGACTTTTATGTGGATTTATAAATCATTTTCTTCCATTTTGGTGATATTTGGGGGTCATTGAAACCAATTACTAGTTTTCCATAAAGTTATGGTCTGAAATCACCATGGTTTTAACTTTCAATAGTCTTTCTAGACCCAATTCTTTTGTACTACTTCAATGAGCGTTCAAGTATTAACCCCTATCTGACACTTAATGCCAACCAATAAATAGGCTGTGATCACCCATAGTAGGAGGAGCACTGATTGAGAAGCCGCCACCCCTTGATAATGACTGCCAGACCTAACAGAGGTCCAAAATACCTATTTGAACATACCTGAAGCAGTAGTGTATGAGAATGACAGGAGTTACAATACATTATAATTCAACTGTTTCTTTCTGGAAGGAAAAAAAATAGGGTTTGATAAAATAGTTTAATTAATTTTGAAAAAAACTCTCACACAAAAAAAATTTACAATTTTTATATAACAAAAAAACATTTAGTAAACAATAAAATCTTAGTCATAATAAAACCTCTAAAGTATACATATTAGGTAGGCGTGGAAAACAATGAGAAAAAGAAATGCAAAAATAGCTTTTTTACTTTAACAAAAATGATTGTTGTTAGTTAAATGCTTGTTTTTGAAAAAAAAAATCAAAGCAAATGATAAATGCCCTATACTGAATCCTACATGGCCTTACCATGCATCCAGCTAGCCACATAACTATAGTACAGTATATTCACAAACAGTGTCGGACTGTGACGTCTAGGGCCCACCAGTGGAATTGTTTCCAGGGGCCCACTGCCAGGACCCCTGCAGATCAGCTGAAACAGCAGGGTTACAGGTAATAACATGTCGGGAGCCATGCTTCTCATTAGGAAAAGGTGGTACAGGGACTAAGACTATGCATGCCCTCATTATTATTTGCATATTCTTTACCCAGAATTCTTAACAGAGCATTTATACTCTAATAAGACCCTGTACCTTGTCTTATGAGTAAAATTGGGAACAAAGGAAATAGCATTATATGTTAATATACCACTACTTGGAGAAGAACTGCATTTGATTTGTGAATATATTGAACAAAAAATCCATGTTTTTACAGTTATATGAAATTGCTTACATGTTACACAAACTCATTATGGCTGTAGCTGTAAATACACCTGTTAAATCATCATGGAACCTTGGCCTGATAGGTTTTTACAGAAAACAGGTACTTTTGTAATACATGCTACTCGCTACATATGTGTATAGTGATGATTATACAAATTTCTTATTTCCTGAGTCTTCTATATCCTGCTAGTAGATGTATGTCACAATAGCTACCATACAGTGGGGAAAAAAAAGTATTTAGTTAGCCACCAATTGTGCAAGTTCTCCCACTTAAAAAGATGAGGCCAGCCTGTAATTGTCATCATAGGTAGACCTCAACTATGAGAGACAAAATGAGAAAACATATCTAGAAAATCACATTGTCTGATTTTTAAAGAATTTATTTGCAAATTATGGTGGAAAATAAGTATTTGGTCAATAACAAAAGTTCATCTCAATACTTTGTTATATATCCTTTGTTGGCAATGACAGAGGTCAAACGTTTTCTTTAAGTCTTCACAAGGTTGGCACACACTGTTGCTGGTATGTTGGCCCATTCCTCCATGCAGATCTCCTCTAGAGCAGTGATGTTTTGGGGCTGTCACTGGGCAACACGGACTTTCAACTCCCTCCAAAGGTTTTCTATGGGGTTGAGATCTGGAGACTGGCTAGGCCACTCCAGGACCTTGAAATGCTTTTTATGAAGCCACTCCTTCGTAGCCCTGGCGGTGTGCTTGGGATCATTGTCATGCTGAGAGACCCAGCCACGTTTCATCTTCAATGCCCTTGCTGATGGAAGGAGGTTTGCACTCAAAATCTCACAATACATGGCCCCATTCATTCTTTCATGTACACAGATCAGTCGTCCTGGTCCCTTTGCAGAGAAACAGCCCCAAAGCATGATGTTGCCACCCCCATGCTTCACAGTAGGTATGGTGTTCTTTGGATGCAACTCAGCATTCACTCTCCTCCAAACACGACCAGTTGTGTTTCTACCAAACAGTTCTACTTTGGTTTCATCTGACCATATGACATTCTTCCAATACTCTTCTGGAACATCTAAACGCTCTCTAGCAAACTTCAGACAGGCCCAGATATGTACTGGCTTAAGCAGGGGGACACGTCTGGCACTGCAGGATCTGAGTCCCTGGCGGCGTAGTGTGTTACTGACGGTAGCTTTTGTTACGTTAGTCTCAGCTTTCTGCAGGTCATTCACTAGATCCCCCGTTTGGTTCTGGGATTTTTGATCACCGTTCTTGTGATCATTTTGACCCCACGAAGTGAGATCTTGCGTGGAGCCCATGATGGAGGGAGATTATCAGTGGTCTTGTATGTCTTCCATTTACTAATTATTGCTCCCACAGTTGATTTCTTCACACCAAGCTGCTTGCCTATTGCAGATTCAGTCTTCCCAGCCTGGTGCAGGTCTACAATTTTGTTTCTGGTGTCCTTCCACAGCTCTTTGGTCTTCACCATAGTGGAGTTTGGATTGTGACTGTTTGAGGTTGTGGACAGGTGTCTTTTATACTGATAACAATTTCAAACAGGTCCCATTACTACAGGTAATGAGTGGAGGACAAAGGAGCCTCTTAAAGAAGAAGTTACTGGTCTGTGAGAGCCAGAAATCTTGCTTGTTTGTAGGTGACCAAATACTTATTTTCCACCATAATTTGCAAATAAATTCTTTAAAAATCAGACGGTGATTTTCTAGATATGTTTTCTCATTTTGTCTCTCATAGTTGAGGTCTACCTATGATGTCAATTACAAGGCCTCATCTTTTTCAGTGGGAGAACTTGCACAATTGGTGGCTGACTAAATGCTTTTTTTCCCCACTGTAACTGCATGATATAAGGTAGTTGAATGTCAAGCAATAATGTATTATTCAGATATCAAGAAATGCATGCAAGCAATGAACTGGAAATCCTTTTGACAGAGAATCAAAAACAAATTGCATATCTGAGAGTTATATATCTATGTAGACAGTGAAAAGCATCTAGGATTTCTGATGACCTATGAATGATATAAAACTCTATGATCCTGAATGTCAATTTGTCATATGGGACACATACAGTGGGCGGCTTCCAAAAGTATTCATACTCCTTGAACTTTTTGTCATTTTGTCACCTTAGAACCACAAACTTAAATGTATTTTATTGAGATTTTAAGTGATAGACCAGCACAAAGTAGCAGATAATTGTGAAGTGGAAGGAAAATGATGCATGGTTTTCAAAGTTTTAATCAAATAAAAATCTGAAAAGAGTGATGTGCAAAAGTATTCAGCCCCGCAATATAAATACTTTGTAGAACCACCTTTCGCTGCAATTACAGCTGCAAGTCTTTTGGGGTATATCTCTACTAGCTTTGCGCATCTAGAGACTGAGATTTTTGCCCATTCTTCTTTGCAAAATAGCTCAAGCTCAGCCAGATTGGATGGAGAGCGTCTGTGAACAGCAATTTTCATGTCTTGCCACATATGCTCAATGGGATTTAGGTCTGGACTTTGACTGGGCCATTCTAACACATGAATATTCTTTGATCTAAACCATTCCACTGTAGCTCTGGCTGTATGTTTAGGATCATTGACTTACTGTAAGGTAAATCTCCTTCCCAGTCTCAATTCTTTTGCAGCCCCCAACAGGGTTTCTTCCAGGATTGCCCTGTATTTAACTCCATCCATCTTCCCATCAACTCTGACCAGCTTTCCTGTCCCTGCTGAAAAAAAAGCCTCCCCCCAGCATGATGCTGCCACCACCATGTGTCACAGGGGGGATGGTGTGTTCAGAGTGATGAGCAGTGTTACTTTTCCACCACACATAGCGCTTTGCATTTAGGCCAAAAAGTTCAACTTTGGTCTCATCTGACCAGAGCACCTTCTTCCACATGTTTGCTGTGTCCCCTATATGGCTTGTGGCAAACTGCAAACGGCACTTCTTATGTCTTTCTTTCAGCAATGGTTTTCTTCTTGCCACTCTTCCATAAAGGCCAGATTTTTATTTGACTGAAATTTTGAAAACCATGTATCATTTTTGTTTCACTTCACAATTATCTGCTGCTTTGTGTTGGTCTATCACTTAAAATGTCATTAAAATACATTTAAGTTTGTGGTTGTAAATTGACAAAATGTGAAAAAGTTCAAGGGGTATGAATACTTTTGCAAGCCACTGTAAATTGGTCAATGAGCTTTGTCATTGAATTTGTGTTTGATTGGACTTTGGATACATCAGTTATGTTGATTTGATTGTTCTGCCTATAGATACCTTTAGGGTTCAACTTTCTTCTGGCCATAAATCAGCTTTGAACATTAGATGTTAGACTGAGTACCAAAATTCAGTAATTTTTTTGTCTTATGCGGATATTTTTATAGTTCGTTGACACAGTCATTTTATGAGAAGGTGATAAATGGGTTCACAGAAAAAGGCCACACTTACCCAATACCAGATGATACATGGCTGTGCAGGATACGATAGATAAAGCACAGGTGCAAAATGCTAATGAAACATCCACTCGCAAACTTCCAATGCATGAGGGGCGGTGGATGCCAGCACTTCAAATGCACACAAATAAGACTTATACATGGCACTGTCACATAATAATGTGGTCAGGCCCTTTGTTTTTGCGGGGGCATGAGGCATGAACAATAGGCTGCTCTCTGGCGCTGTGCACCTCTGGGTCTAACATTAGAGGGGCTGTCTGTATTGAGGTATTAATTCTTGCAGTACCATATTAATTTTACAATATTCACTTATACACTTTTTTCATTTCAAAATATCTTTTAGGCTAAGACCACACGTAGCGGGCCACAATGAAAAGTGCTGCGGGAAAAACTGCGGCGGCAACGCATCGCGTTTTTTTCTGCAGTGCTTTTCAAAGTCTGCAGAGGTTTACTCTGCAGACTTTCTGTTTCAATTATAACTTTAGGGAAACCGTCGGCATTTCCGTAGGTATATGCTGTGATTTCCAAAACTGCAACGGTTTTGGAAATCACAGGGTGTCCGCAGCGCATATTTTTCTGCAAGGTGTGGATGGGATTCGCTAGAATTCCATCCACCATGCAGTGACTGTAAAATGGCATGTTATTTTACACGGCGTTTCCACCGCAGGCAAACCCGAAGTTTATGCAACTTTTAAAAAAAAAAAAAAACTTTTCAAAGAACTACTTGGTTAGACTGCTAAATCTGGCAGAGTGCAGAAGCCACATACGTTACATGCAAACTATACTACCTGAAAAACAGAAGCCTAATTGACTACTAGTCCCTAAAGACTACGTATTCTGAGTTAACTTTCTGAAAAACCTTGCCTTGATTTATGGAGTGAGTTCCTGCATGTGCGAGGTGGGTGTGATGGCCTATTTTCATATTCCGTGTATAGCTCCTCACAGTAGGATACTGATTTTCTGTTCTCACGTCGCTTTCAGGGAGGTGTCATATCGTGAGCACATTTCATCGTCCTGATTGCGTAGTTAATTAGAAACATCTGTAGCTGCTCATTTACTATTTTACTTTAAATATAGTGCGAGTATCTTTAGCTCCTGTCAATCATAAACCCGAGATCTATTCTCTCCCACTGCATTCCCTGATAGATCATTCATACAGTGGGTACGGAAAGTATTCAGACCCCTTTAAATTTTTCACTCTTTGCTTCATTGCAGCCATTTGCTAAAAGCAAAAAAGTTCATTTGATTTCTCATTAATGTACACTGAGCACCCCATCTTGACAGAAAAAAAACAGAAATGTAGATGTTTTTGCTAATTTATTAAAAAAGAAAAACTGAAATATCACATGGTCATAAGTATTCAGACCCTTTGCTGTGACACTCATATTTAACTCAAATGCTGTCCATTTCCTTCTGATCCTCCTTGAGATGGTTCTACTCCTTCATTGGAGTCCAACTGTGTTTAATTAAACTGATTGGACTTGATTAGGAAAGGCACACACCTGTCTATATAAGACCTCACAGCTCACAGCGCATGTCAGAGCAAATGAGAATCATAAGGTCAAAGGAAGTGCCCAAGGAGCTCAGAGACAGAATTGTGGCAAGGCACAGATCTGGCCAAGATTACAAAAGAATTTCTGGAGCACTCAAGGTTCCTAAGAGCATAGTGGCCTCCATAATCCTCAAATGGAAGAAGTTTGGGACGACCAGAATTCTTCCAAGACCTGGCTGTCCAGCCAAACTGAGCAATTGTGGGAGAAGAGCCTTGGTGAGATAGGTAAAGAAGAACCCAAAGATCACTGTGGCTGAGCTCCAGAGATGCAGTAGGGAGAAAGTTCCACAAAATCAACTATCACTGCAGCACTCCACCAGTCGGGGCTTTATGGCAGAGTGGCCCGAAGGAAGCCTTTCCTCAGTGCAAGACATATGAAAGCCCGCATAGCGTTTGCTAAAAAACACATGAAGGACTCCCAGACTATGAGAAATAAGATTCTCTGGTCTGATGAGACGAAGAATGAACTTTTTGACATTAATTCTAAGCGGTATGTGTGGAGAAAACCAGGCACTGCTCATCACCTGCCCAATACAATCCCAACAGTGAAGCATGGTGGTGGCAGCATCATGCTATGGGGGTGTTTTTCAGCTGCAGGGACAGGATGACTGGTTGCAATTGAAGGAAAGATGAATGCGGCCAAGTACAGAGATATCCTGGAAGAAAACCTCTTCCAGAGTGCTCCGGACCTCAGACTGGGCCAAAGGTTCACCTTCCAACAAGTCAATGACCCTAAGCACACAGCTAAAATAACAAGGAGTGGCTTCGGAACAACTCTGTGACCATTCTTGACTGGCCCAGCCAGAGCCCTGACCTCAACCCAATTGAGCATCTCTGGAGAGACCTGAAAATGGCTGTCCACCAACGTTCACCATCCAACCTGACGGAACTGGAGAGGATCTGCAAGGAAGAATGGCAGAGGATCCCCAAATCCAGATGTGAAAAACTTGTTGCATCATTCCCAAGAAGACTCATGGCTGTACTAGCTCAAAAGGAAGGGGCTTCTACTCAATACTGAGCAAAGGGTCTGAATACTTATGACCATGTGATATTTCAGTTTTTCTTTTTTAATAAATTTGCAAAAATATCTACATTTCTGGGTTTTTTTCTGTCAAGATGGGGTGCTGAGTGTACATTAATGAGAAATAAAATGAACTTTTTTTGCTTTTAGCAAATGTTTGCAATGAAACAAAGAGTGAACTGTATAATGGCTTCTGAATTTCCAATGTAAAAAGATTAAACTTTCCATTGAATAGAGACAAACATTAAACTTTCTAATGTTCACTTATATTTGCAGGGAATCATCTACAGTGGTATTACCAAACAAGGCCTTGAACCCTAGGATGTCATAATGAACAGCTGTACTATAATGGTGCTGGGCTCCTTTCTTAACAACTGGTGGTTACAGATCATTATCATATAGAGATTTGTCTTCATCTGAGACTTACACGAAAGAACTGAAATTCTAGAGACCCAGTATCACTGTCTACATGTGGAGCAGATAATGATCATACTAAATAAAATAGTGTATCAGTTTTATGCATTTTTTTGAGCCAAAGCCAGGAGTGGATTGAGCAGAAGGAAGAAGTATAAGTACTTCCTATATATTTCCCATTCCTATTGTAGCCACTTTTTGGCTTTGGCTCAAAAAAACCACAGCAAAATCTGCAACAAAAAAAGCTGTTTTTCCACAATGTGGGGCCTCAGCCTAAGCCCCCTTGGTCAGTGTGCTATCTAGGTTTTTCCCAAATAGCACACTGACCCATTCATTTCTTTGGGCCCATACACATGACCGTGAATTACACGGTCATGTATACAGGCCGGCAGTCCAGGCTGAAAAATATGGAACAGGGCCTATTCCTGTCCAATTTTGCAGCCCTGCTTCCAATGTCCCCGTGCGCCGCCTGTGCCACTCATTCACAGCAACCGGTTAGCACACAGTCGTGTGCAACTGGCTTAACAGAAGAGGGAATTAGTCAAATGCTCTATGCCACTTTTGTGGTGAAAAATAGTTGGAAATCAGACTATTTAACGCCACTTGCAACTAGAATAGTCGCAAGTGGCATATTTGTGCCAGCCTCACCTCTTTTCAAAAAGTGGTGAGACCGGCACAAAACGGTTTTTCCCGCAGCACTTATTTGCTGTGGCCTGTGTGGGGAAGGTAGCTCGGTAGCAGCAAGTGGTGCGGACCCAACCAGTCAGAGACAGGAACACAATGTCTGGTGGAAACCGGTTTATTTGAAAAATAGCAAAATAAATAAACCTTACGTCAGGTACAAAAGAAGCAAAATAAAATACAGCCTTAACTTCAGGCAAAACAGTGAAACAAAGCCCTGCTCGTCCGAGCACTAACTAAACAGTAAAAACTAACTATACATGTGGCTGACTATCAACCACACAAACAAAACAAAGTAGCACAGTACCAGACTCTCAGTGTTTCAGGAAAGACCCAGGCACCTCCTCTCACTCCCAGGATCTGCCCTGAAGTGCAGACTCTGAGGCCTCTTATGGCCCAGTAACGAGCCTTAGGACCTATACCTGGGGCTGAGGCCTACTCAAGACCCATCCTGGACCATACATATGTCAGAAACCTGGGGGAGATATACTGTGATTCCAGCACTCTGCCTGTCACCTTCTCACACCTGCTACGTGGGGCCTTAGACTAAAAGATGTCAGTCTTAATGAATCCCCCCATCCCCAAGGTGTTTTCTCAAAAACAGAAAAATGAAGCAGTGTCACAAAACATAGAAGCAGGGCGCCAACACAGTGCTTTTCACAGAAAGTCCACTGAGGTTTCCTCTGCGGACTTTCTGCTTCCATTATACCTATAGGGAAACCGTCGGCATTTCCGTAGGTATAATTGACATGCTGCAATTTTCAAAACTGCAGTTTTGGAAATCGCAGCATGTCCGCTGCACATATTTTTCTGCAGTGTGTGGATGGCATTCACTAGAATCCGATCGACTATGCAGGAACTGTAAAACTCCGCATTTTTTTCCATAGGGCCCCGGCCTTAAATGGATTTTCTGGAACACTAGCAATTTTCATACTGATGGCTCAATTTCGGATTCCTTAAATGTAGCAGTAGCTGATCGACAGAGGTCTGACACCCAGACCCTGGAATGACCAGTTGTTCTGGCTGCTTTTGGATACTAGAAGCAATACAAAGGACAGTTTCAGAAGTAGAAGGCACCATCTGCTTTATAGCTGCTGTGTTCCAGTACTGCAGATCTGTTCATATTGAAGTGAATACGAACAGAAATTCTGTACCCTAGCAGGGACTCTGTGCAGGGGACGGTGCCTTCTACTTCTGCTTCTGCCCCCTACATAGCTTCTGACACCTGATGTCAGCTAGAACAGCTCATCAGCTGAGGATACAGTGCTTTGCACAGAAAGTTCGCAGAGATTTCCTCTGCGGACTTTCTGCTTCAATTATAACTATAGGGAAAACACCACCATTTCCATAGACATAATTGGCAATTTCTAAAACTGTGACGGTTTTGGAAATCGCCTTATGTCCACACCACTTATTTTCCTGCAAAGTGGGGATGGGATTCGCTAAAATCCCATCCACTTTGCTATGACTGTAAAATGTCACAGGGGGCCCCGGCCTTTAACTGGACTGGCTAGGTTCATACTCTACTGGAGGACCAGAACAACAGACTGGCGGACAGCTAAAATATCAGTTACATATGGAGCATGGTGGACCCCATTGACAATAATGGGGTCCCTTCGGTTTCACTTGTTTAAAAACTGAAAGTAGCGGATGAAAAAGCTGTGTGCAGGACTTTTTGTCCAGCGATTTTGGGTGGACATTCCAACGGAGTCTCCTTAAGTCCTACAGAGAGACTCCAGCGAAAATGTGAATGTAGTCTTAAAGTTACAGATGCATCTCAATAAATTAGAATATCTTTGAAACGTTCATTCATTTCAGTAATTTAGTAATACAATTCATAATCAGCGTCTTCCATGATTGTGTGTCCTACTGAACCAGACTGAGGGACCATTTAAAGGCTTAGGAAACCTTGGCAGGTGACACACTGAGTTTACAATACTGAACTTTTTTTACAATATTCAAATTTTCTTAGATTTTGGTTTTCATTACCTGTAATCCATAATCAACATTTACAGAAATAAAACACTTGAAATAGAATACTCTGTGTATAAAGAATCTAGAAAATATAGGAGGTCACGTTTTTAATTTAATTACTGAAATAAATAAACGTTTCAAAGATATTCTAATTTATTGAGCAGCACCTGTAAGTTCAGTTACAACCGTCTTTAAGGCTAAGGCCCCACGTAGCGGGCCACAGTAAAAAAAAAGCACGGTAACGCATCGTGGTTTTTCCCACAGTGCTTTTCGCAGAAAGTGTAATATTACCATGAGGTTGTCTGTTCAGCTGGAGTCCAAGCAAGCTAGTAGCCTTAATAATGGTGCAGTCTCCCTATTACTTGCTGCAGTGCATAGTGAGTGGCCTAGCATCTCTGGCAGGACTATATACATAGCAGTGCTTGCCAATCTAACTACTGTAGTGTGGACCTTATTCCAGGATAGCTCTAGAGGATGGAGAGGAAAGAGTCCTACCCTTGCCCTGGTGTTTGATTGAGCACATGGTAGGTAGGGGTCCCTGTTACAGACCTTCTAATAATAACTACCCTCTGCTTCATTTGTTAACCTCTCTGCACATAATTTGCCCCAATGCCTGCATCCTCATTTTATGTACCAACCAAAATAACAAATGGCTTTGCAAAGCCTAGAAACACAATATCTACATGTACCGTGTTTCCCCGAAAATAAGACACCCCTGAAAGTAAGGCATAGGAGAGGTTTCGGAGAATTGCCCAATATAAGGCATCCCCCGAAAGTAAGACGTATGTTCCCGAACAGAACATACGGTATATACGATATGTGAGGCCGCGGGCGAACCCCACAATCTCTGCTATCATTATACTCCGGGGTCTTTTCAGACCCCGGAGTATAATAAGCGGCGGCCCAGGGGAGGTGAGCGAACATAAAAAACTATGTGCTTACCTGTCCTACGCTTCTCCAGGCTTCGGGCCTGTTTGGTGACGTCACAGACGTCAGCGGACGTCATTTTGCGTCGCGACGCCGGCCGGATCACGTGACGCGGCCTGGTCTAACATTGAAGAAGGCCGGAGTAGCGCACGGGCATGCATCGGAGCGAGGAACAGGTAAGCAACGTTGTTTTTTTATGTTTCTATCCTCTCCTGGGTCTCCGATCATTATACTCTGGGGTCTGAAAAGACCCCACAGTATAATTATTGTTCATGGGTGGTCCACTATGGGGCAAACTACTGTGTGCAGGGACCACTATGGGGAATGATACTGTGTGCAGGGGCCACTATGGGGAATGATACTGTGTGCAGGGGCCACTATGGGGAATGATACTATGTGCAGGGGCCACTATGGGGCATGATACTGTGTGCAGGGGCCACTATGGGATATGATACTGTGTGCAGGGGCCACTATGGGACATGATACTGTGTGCAGGGGCCACTATGGGGCATGATACTGTGTGCAGGGAAATTAATGGTTTGGATTGTTATGATGATGTCCTAGAAGTTGATGACATAACTGTCATTGAATAAATTTTACTTTCTATTCGTACCGTAAATATTGGTAAATGTACCATACTGTTAATTGTTGTACATGGAAATAATGGTACGGTAGTAAGAAATTCTTGATAGGATTCACAGTTTGTCTGGTTATGCTGGTTTGTGATGACAACTACTGTACAGTACCGTATATAATAAATGTTCATTTTTTTGTTCAGCAATAAATGTGAATTCTTCTTCATTGAAAAAAAAAATAAGACAACCCCTGAAAATAAGACACAGCACATCTTTGGGAGCAAAAATTAATATAAGACGCTGTCTTATTTTCGGGGAAACAGGGTAAGAGGTTTGATACCTGGTGGTGACTTCTCCCCATTAGACTGTTGCCAGGAGTTGCTGTTGAGCCTGTTTGTTGTGAATGTTATGTTATAACTGCGTATTTGAGTGTGTTTCAAGAAGGAATTTGCAGCTGATTTTGAGACTTATTCTGCCTCAAAATATGCTTTGGAAGACATATCAACACTTCCTTGAGTTTATTTTAATGGGATATGAATTTTGCAGCTAGTGGAAAAAAGAAACATTGCTTTTTGTTCAGGCAGATTTATATTACTTACTTATATAGCGCCATTCCACAGCGTTTTTTAACAGAGGTATTGTCAACACTGTCCCAAGTAGGGTTCACAATCTAAATTCCCTATCATTATGTCTTTGGAGTATGGGAGGAAACTCATGCAAACACGGGGAGAACATACAAACTCCTTGCAGATATTGCCCTTGGATGTATTCAAATCCAGGACTCAAGCGCTGCAAGGCATAAATGCACACTACTGAGTCACCATGCTGCCCATATAATCCTATATGATCAGAAAAAGCAGAAAACTCCAAAATCAGCTCCCAAACAGCTTGTAAAATGAAAGTCTGCCTCCAAAATTAGCCTGGAAAATGATTTGTTTCTGCATGTAAATTTCTCCATGTGAATCTATGCCCTTATACTTCCAAATGTAACTGTGTTATGCCAAGTGTGATACTAAAATGTCTAGTGTGAATGCCCTTTATGTTCTGAATGTGTTTATGACCTGTGAATGTGTTTGGGAGAGGTGGTAGACTCCCTCTAACCATGACACATGATACTTCCTATTTAATGTAAATGGCTTTAGATCTAAGGCAGTGATTGCTTGAAAAGTTTTTTGGGTTGGGTTAATTTTTATAACTTTATACTTTTCCCACAAAGGACAGAAAATAATATTTGGGGACTTTACTATTTTAGTATTGTTTACTCTATACATTTATAGCCTTTAACATTAAAGCCTGATGTTAAATATACTTACATAGTAATATTGCCCAATAGTAGACCTACTGATGTTATGTAAAGATTTACACTATAAATTTAGAGGAATACACCAACGATTAATTATGTAATTCATGTAGCATTATGTAACTAAATGATGTAAACATACAGTAATACAGCTCAAAGAAGCCCTATATCGTATAATAAGTATTCCAGTATCGAATAAAATGAATAGGTTGTACTGTTGTGTAACAGTGCGCAGAGTGACTTATACATTTATTCATGCACATTGTTACATTTCTTCAAATAGGAATTTAAGCTGGTAACAGATTTGCAAAGGACGTTATTAGATTTCGTCCAGGTTTCCATTTTTCACATTCACATTGGCCAGTTGGGAAATTTGGACAAAATAAATGTGTGCAATTAAAATGCTTAAATTAAAAACAAGCCAACAATTAATCCAACAGATTGATGAATAAATGTAAACTAAAACAGCCCTTAGATACTAGGCATAGTATTCATGTACAACACGTGTTGGCTGCTTTAAAGGCTAAACACACACAGTTTCATTGTATTATTCTGTGTGAACTTTATGTATGTCAGATAATCCACACATTTTCTAATGACACCTTCTAGAACGGTGACAAAAGGTCAGTTTAATTGCGAGACTCTCCATCATTGTGACTCTTTATGATGAATCACAGGCTACTATGTTACATAATTAGATGAACAAGGGTGAAAAATATACATAATATATTTAGTAATACATGGCTCAACAGTCAATTAAAGGTATGGGTTCTGGTGTAGCCTTTTCCTGAGCTTGAAACAGATCTCAAGCACATTGTATTTATACTCCTTCAAGTTGCTTTTTTAACCCTATACTGACAAAGTGTAAGTGCAAAGGCCATCTCTCAGTATTTAACTCCTTAAGGCTGAAGCCCCACGTGGCGTAAATAATTCTAGCAAATTCCATCTACACATTGCAGAAAAATACCTGCAGTGGAAATGCTGCGATTTTCAAAACTGTTGCATTTTTGGAAATCGCAGAATGTCAATTATACCTACAGAAATTCCGGTGGTTTCCATATAGGTATAATTGAAGCAGAAAGTCCACAGAGGAAAACTCTGCAGACTTTCTGTGAAAAGTACTGCAGGAAAAACCATGATGCGTTTCTGCTGCAGTTTTTCCCGTAGCTCTTTTTGGCTGCAGCCCGCTATGTGGGGCTCAGGTAAATTGCACAATTATTTCTGGATTTACATATAGAGATAACAGAGACACTGATCAAGTTCTAGCCATTATCAGGGCTCAGCAGCTGAGAGAACTTTGCAGAGAAAGAGAAGAGACTAAGAATGGCCTGGAATAGTGATTGACATCATCCTACCACTAGAGCTAGATATTAGAGGTGGTCTGTAACCTAGGTAACAACACATATTTAGCTACAGTATATCTAACAAACAGAGCAAGATAGGTAAAGTAATGTTTTAGATAAAATACTTCAGCTTAGCGACAAGTTTAAATATGATCCTTTAGCGGGCATGTTATAGTCTTATTAACATAATTTTGGAAAATGTATGATGCTTACATCACTTTTTATAAAAAATTTTTAGGGAGGGGATATGACAAAAGCAATTTGCGCATTTTGATTCTTTTCCTACTACAGAATGTAGGATAAATATTTTCATATTGATATAGTTCGGAATTTTTGGATGTGGGGTGCCTAAATTTGTTTATGTTAATTTTTGTTCATTTCTATATAAAGGATAGGGCAATGCAGTGATTTAAACTTTTACATTTTTTAATACTTTTTTTAAAATTGTTTTTAAAACCCTCTCATACAATATATTGCAATGCAACTATATTTCAGTGTATTATAAAATCCACTCAGTTCTATTACAAGTTGCCTACTGCAACATGTTGCTCAGTAATGACTTGCCTGGGAAACTTCAATTGCCACCCCCTAATGATGCCATTTAGAAGCCTTGGTCACAATCTAATGGGTTAACAGCTGTGAATGGTGCAGGCACCAATTGCAGTTGTTAGTGGGATGTAACTGCTGTATAATGCCATTGACACCCATTTGGGAGCCCTCTTAATGCTACCATAGTGACACCATAGTGACATAATAGTACATTGTGTGTTGTTAAGGGGCTATAAACACAATTCTACCATGAATTAGCCATCCAGTATAGAAAGAGTTTCTCCATCCTCTAACACAACTATACACTTTTTCCCATATTAGTCAAGACATGGCAAACATGTTAAAGTTCCTCTTTTATCTCACCACCAAAATTACTCGCACAAGTAGTTTGGCCAAGCTCAGATATGTGATGTTTATAAATTTCCATTGCAGGCTATTGGATACATATGTATAGTCCGGAGTCTACATAGGCATACTGCTGGAATCTGAACAAGTGTTTGACCATGGCTGCAATGTTTCAAGTATCCCCCAAAACATGGTAGGTATGGTCAGACACTGTCTACTGGCAGTCTGCCCAACTGGTCTCATCAAATTGATGCTATTTGGACTTTATGTTGTATGTAGGGACCATTGTAAATATTTTCTTTTGGGCCATGAAGCTTTAAGTTCCTCATCTGGAGATTAGACATTAAATTTGTGTAGGCTTATTACATATAACACTTGGGCAGTAATTGGGCAGTAGGTCAGGGAAAGTGAAAAATAAAAAAACAACAACATATTCACCTGTCTCCAGCGCTCCGATGCCCCGCACCACTGTCAAGTCGAATGCTGCCCACGGGCTTGTTCGGGCAGAAGTCCTTGCCACACGTGACTGCTGAGACCAATCAGTGGCTTCAGCAGTCACAGAAAAAGAACCCGGGACGTCACCAGTGACGTATGCGAGTGACGTTCTGGGTCCTTTCCTGTGACCGCTGAGGACACATGCAGCAAGGACTTGTGCTAGAACAAGCCCCCAGGCGACAATGGACCTGACAGCAACGGGGTGACACGGAAGCATCGGGGACTGGAGAGTATTTGTTGTGTTTTTTTTTGTTTTTTTTTTATGTTTCACCTTCCCCGGCCTCCTGCCCCAGTTCTCTATTTCCTGGACAACCCCTTTAAGGGAATATACAGGAGAACTATTAATTAGGGGCATTATTAGTTGAGGTATTATTAATTTAAGCAGGCATACAGGAGTATTCTTTGGGGGGGGACACAGGGGGCATTATTGATTTAAGGTGGAATATAGGAGTATTATTAATTGGGGGGCACAGGGGGCATTATTGATTTAGAGGGGCATACAGGAGTATTATTAATTGGGGGGCACAGGGGCATTATTAATTGAGGGGCACTATTAAGTTAAAGGGTTGTGCTATAATAAATTTTAAAGTAGACAGCAGGTGAGCATTATAATGTACAATCTCCCCTGTACCTGCACTGGGCTGTCTGTCACCGTTGCTTGTATACAGAGCAGCTGCAGAAAGAAGTCACAACGGCGGAACCGCAGCAGCCCAACACTATGTACTGCTGTACTGTAGAGAGAAGTGATTGGCTGCAGCGGTATTGTCAACTTGACATCAGTGCTGTAGTCGCTCCTTATACAAATAGTGCAGTGAAGGTGATGGTTGGCCCAGGGCAGGGACAGAGGGGAGGATGCAGGTAAGTGTCAGTGCATTTTTATTTACAACCCTGTCCTGCTGCCTGCATTAATATTCCTGATCCCGAACAATCCCTTTAAGGGGCACAAAGGGGCATTGTTAATTACATACATAATACAGGTATCAATCATTTACAGGGGATTTTTATATCATGTATTTTATAATAGGGGATAGCAGCAGGATCGGGACTTTGTATAGGCAAAGGAAAATGTGGGTCACGTGTCTGGAAAAGTGAGGAGCCAAAGATGTCTGCGTTGCAAACTTTACAGAGACAAGTTGCGGCTGGAAGAAGTGGTCTAGATGGAGGAAATGAGAAATGTGAAAGATTACAGTTAGAGAAGTCACCTGTAAGTCACAACATTTCCTTGTACTGTATTTACTTTAACTGTATGCAGAGCCCTGTGTACAGCCAGTGTCTATCACTCTGCGGTCACCGTATAGTGATATCGGTATACCCAGGTAGGGGGCCCACTTGGATATGTTTGCCCCCACCCCATGCCGAACCCTTAGCTATGCCCTATGCGTACAGTATACATCTGACATACACTGTAAATACACCATAATCGGAAGGAAGCAACACAAGCTGATAGGGACTCAGGGGTGTCAGAGACAAAGTAGCAGGTAAGGGGCAATAGCATGGGGGAGACAGAAGATTGCAGAGGATATGTGGAGTAAAAAACACAATTTTACAGGGGCTCTGTTAAGGGGGAAGCATGGAGGATAACCTGGCTTGGGCTCTGTAGGACGGTATAAAGGGGGCTGACAGTAGCTTCAGGAGCTCTCCTGTCCCTGAACTATCATCCACCCACCCATAGTGTATCTCTACTAACATGCAGGTGTTATCTAGTGGGGGGTGTCTGGGGCAGGCAGGTTACAGGATAAGCAGGAGTGGACGTGAAGACCGTGACGTGGGCGATAGTGGCACAGGCAACAAGCGGTTCATTAGTATTCACTCTGAATTGGGCAGCCCAGTGGCGTATCTAAAGTTTTGTGGGCCCTGGTGCAAACTTTTGTCCGGGGCCCCCTACCTCTCCATACAGCGAATTCTTGATAGTGGCAGTTACGGGTGCTGCAGCGATAGCTCAGATACTTGAAAGGGATACAGCAGTGCCCCAGGTACTGCCCTGATGGTGGCCCTGATTGTGTTTATCTTATGGAAGTTGGTGGCGACGTGTCCAGTGACTACCATGGTGTAAGAATATAAAATTATGCAAACTAGGGACAACCATACCTCCCAACTTTCAAAGATCAGAAAGAGGGATGGAATGTGTGGAAAATTTAGCCCCACCCACTTCTTTGACTCCACCCATTACCATCCATTTCTCTTGTACCCCCACACAGTATAATGCCCCTACAGTCACCCCCACATTATAATGTCATCCTCCTGGTGCTCCCACAGTTTACTGTCCCCCTACATCTGCCCCAATTTAAAGTCCCCCTTCATCTGACCCCCTCATTTTAATGGCCACCTCATCTGACCCCCCAGATTAATGCCCCCCTCATCTAACCCCCCAATTTAATATCCCCCTCATCTGGCCAACCAGTTTAATGTCCCCCTCATCTGCCCCTACATTTTATTGTCCCCTTTCATCTCCTCTCTGTTTAATGTCCCTCTTCATCTGCCCCCACAGTTTATTGTCCCCCTTATCTGACCCCCAGTTTAATGTCCCCTTATCTGGCCCCCCAGTTTATTGTCTCCCTCATCTGAATCCCCCCCTTCCAGAAAAATGTACACAAGGGTCAGAAACAGCTCCTCTTCTGTTCGGATGAATGGGAGCAGAGTTGCAGTTCCTCAGCCCCAGAAGCTGTAGCGGTCATCAGTATCCTTTATGCCTGGATCTCAGACAACCCTCTAAACAGCCTCTTCATAACTTAGCTAAGTTTCTGTGCCAGCCATTTCAGCTATAATATACACCAGTTTTTGGCATAAATTATACTAAATTTGTCGGACTGCAGGAGTCGAAATTTTGTGCGCCCACTTTTTCAGAATAGTGCTGTGGACAGTAAAACATGGCTAAAAGGTGCAAATGTTTGTGCAAAAACAGGTTTACAGAAAGGTTTGAAACTTTTTCTTACATTCTGATGTATGGAGAATGATAAATTACCCCCAAGGATCATTAGTAATGTAAGTATGACTTCTACTGTCCATGGTGAGCTCCATGCGGAAGACGAAATCCCATCCCATGCATGAGACCGTGATAGCGCTGGGCAGGTACTGTCAGTGACCGACTGCTCCACCTTAAGTGTGTGAAGGAGCTCTATCGGAAGTCTTTCCTCCCCACCGTGGTTAAGCTGTACAACCAACACCAACCTAAGCGGAGATCATTACACACAGAGAACTGAAATATCTTTCTGCCTGTTAAATCCTCCCCCCTCCTCTACTACTTCTTATCTGTCTATCTACTATCAATGTAATGCCTCTTACCTTGGAACATTCCTGTACATGTTGTATTTGTATTTGTATCTGCTTATCTTTGCTGCTGTAACTATTAAAGGATGATGATGATTATTATTATTATTATTATTATTATTATGTTTTTAATGCCATTGTCTAGACATTTCTTTTAGAAACACACATTTTTACTGGGAGGATAAAATCTTGTCTTTTAAGTGTAAATTCACATGTAGCATATTTGTAAAATACAAAAAGGGCCTTCAGAAATATATGTGCTTACCACCATAAACACACACAACATGAATATGGGTAATCTGACACACGTTCAGGTTTATTAATGCAGGATCTGCAATGGGATCTCAATTCCAAACATCGTTTTCACCAGTAAATCGCTCTGGATCTGTAAGGGCTATAATGGTGATCTTGGTATCATTTTAAAGATGAGATTCTCGTCTTTAAAATGAATTCAAGCTCATCTTCATAGCCCTGCAGTTGTCCCCACTGTTTAATGTCTCTCTCCTACCACACACACACAAAAAAAAAAAACAGTAATACTCACCTCTCCTTGCTCCCTTCCTGTCTCGGTCCGGAGTCTTGAGGGAGCTGCAGGCACAACGTAAGTGATGTCATCACATCGTGTCTGCAGCTCCCGGGGAAGAGAGAATGAATGGTGACGGCTCCCTGCTTCATCATTGTATGCAACTGGGGCAGTCCCGCGGGACAACATATTCAGGAATGTCCCAACGGCATACCTCCCAACTTTCAAAGGATAGCCGCAGCAAATTTAGCCCCACCCACTTCTACGTTGACTCCGCCCATTAGCATCCATTTTTCTGTGTGTCGCCACACAGTATAATCCTCCTACAGTCACCCTAACATTATATGCCCGCACATTCTAATGTTCCCCTCCAATTGCCCCACAGTATGAAGTCCCCTCTCCTGGTGCCCCAGTTTAAACTGGGAGCAACTAGAGGGGGGCATTAAACTGGGGTAGCTGGAGGTGGATATTAAACTGGGAGCAACTAGAGGCAGACATGTCCCTCTCCAGTTACCCCCACGGTTTAATATCCTCCTCTAGCTGCCCCCAGTTTAATGTTACCCTACATCTACCTCCCAAGTTTAATGTTCCTCTTCATCTACCCCCAGTTTAATGGCCCCCTTCCAACTTGCCCCAATTTAATGTTACCCTCCATCTACCTCCCAGGTTTAATGTTCTTCTTCATCTCCCCCAGTTTAAGTTCCCCCTTTATCTGCGCCCAGTTTAATGCTCCCTTCAAATTTGCCCCAGTTTAATGTTCCCCTCCAGCTGCCCGCAGTTTAATATTACCCTCCATCTACCCCTCAAGTTTATTGTTCATCTCTCCCCAGTTTAATGTCCCCCTCCATCTGCCCCCAGATTAATGCACCCCTTCAGTTTCCACTAGTTTAATACCCCCCTTTAGCCTCCCCAGTTTAATGCCCCCTTCAGCTGCCCCCCAGTTTAATGCCCCCCTTCAGTTTCCCCCAGTTTAATACCCCCCTTCAGCCTCCCCCAGTTTAATGCCCCCCTTCAGCTGCCCCCCAGTTTTATGCCCCCCTTCTTCTGTCCCCAGTTTGATGCCCCCCCTTCATCTGTCCCCAAATAAAACACTGATACTGATGCAAGTGCACCGTTAGCCCTATGGTTAAAGTGGCCATGACTGGCGTAGCTAGCAGGGGGGCAGAAGGGGCGGCTGCCCTGGGCTCACTGACTCTGTGGGGACCCACCCCGGGGCTGCCATTAATACGTGCTGTAGACACCGATCTAGTTAAATCGCATTCTGCAACTTACTGTCTTGTAAACCACAAGCCACTTCAGGCCTGAGGTTTACAATACACTGAGACTACAGACAGAAAATGTCTGATTCTCGACACAGGCGGGCACGATGAAGTCATAGCATCGTGCCTCCTGCGCTGAGACACAGACATCCTGTGCGTGGACACTACGCATAGAGCACGGGTCAAGAAGAGGAAGCAATGGCTCCATTCATCAGGATCGCAGGTAGATGAGTATAACTTATGTTTTTTGGGGTTTTATAGCGCCATTGCGGGTATTTTAATAGTATAAGGGGGTCATTAGGAGGGTTAATTATAACTATAAGGGAGGACTCATTGGGGACATTAGGACAATAGGGAGGGTCATTTATATAAGGGGGCATTATGAATACAAGGGGAGGAGGATATTTATATAAGAGGCCATGAGAGGGCATCATTTATATAAGGGGTCATTATGAATACACTACAAGGGGGGAGGTTATTTATATAAGGGGTCATTAGGGGTGCAGTATTTATGTCAGGGGGAATCAGGGGCATAATATAAGAGGGCAATTAATTTAATTAAGGTGGCACTTGGGCTTTATTAAGGCTAAGGGGGCGTTCACACTACCGTTGGTGACCGTCAGTAGTGTTCGTTGCTATTGTCCGTTACAAGATTTTAGCATCGGACACTAGCTGAACCGTCAGAAATCCGTAAAAATTTCCATTCATTTCAATGGGTTTTTATATAGTGTCCGTTAGTGTCCATTTGTGTCCGTTTACACCCAATCCATCAGAAGTCCGTTTTTTTTCGCGGACAAAAAATCCTACATGCAGGACTTTTTGTCAGTTTGAGAAAAACGGATTCTTGATGGACAGCAAGTGTCCGTTATTTTTTTAACATTGAAGTCTATGGGTAATGGACTTATAACGGACAGTAACTGATAGCCATCAGTTACTGTCCGTTATTTTATGTCCGTTTTTTTCCTGCGTATGCTCAGAAAGGAGAGACAAAAAAAAAAATGGACAGTGTTAAAAAACGGACACGAACTGATGCTAACGGACACTAACTGATGCTAATGTGTCCGTTTTTTTAACTGAACCATTAATTGGATCAGTTAAAAAAACGGACACATTAACATCAGTTAGTCCGTTATGATAGGTGTCCGTTTTTTGTTTTTTTTTAACGGACACCTTCATAACGGACTCCAACAGTAGTGTGAACCCTGCCTAAGTCCCCACGTAGTGAGCTGCAACAAAATAGCGCTGCAGGAAAAAAACGCGGCAGTAACGCATCACGGTTTTTCCCGCATCGCTTTCACAGGAGGAGACCTCTGCGGACATTCTGCTTCCATTATATCTATAGGGAACCGCCAGCGTTGCCGTAGGTATAATTGACATGCTGCAATTTCCAAAACCGCAATGATTTTGGAAATCAATGTGTCTTCTGCACGTATTTTTACGCAATGTGTGCTGGGATTCGCTAGAATCCACTTTGCAGGAACTGTAAAACGCCACAGAAAAAAATGTTTCTGCCACATGGGGCCCCGGCCTTAAGGAGTTTTCCAGCTCATTTTTATGGATGATCTATCCTCAGAATAGATTATCAATAAGAGATAAGTGAATCCCCACTGACCAGCTGTATGAAGGGGCCCCGGAACCTGTTTGTATCATATGCTGTCTGTTTATAGCGACCGTGTCATGTAATGTCATGTCAGCCTTATCACACAGATGTGTATAGGACGAGGCTGTAGTTACATTACATGGCCGCTATGAGATGAATGACACTATGGAGCCCGCTGCAGAGCACACTGCACTGAGCCGAACCGAGTAGCACCGGGGAGAGTATCAGCAAGCGACGCCGGGACTTGCGGCCTGCCGGACTCCCTGAACCGAGAAGCGCCATCTTGGGGCCTACTTCTCGCGGCACCAGTGGTGCCGAAGACGCTTGCTACTACCCAGCCTGCACCTATACCTGCACCTGCACCTACCGCTACCTATCCCAGAGGCCCCCAGGTACTGACTGACGAGACGTGACTGAGCCGAACCGAGTGGCACTGGGGAGAGTATCAGCAAGCGACTCCCGGGACTTGCGGCCTGCCGGACTCCCTGCACTGAGAGGCGCCATTTTGGGGGCCTGCTTCTTACAGCACCGGTGGTGCCGAAGACGCTTGCTACCACCCGGCCTGCACCTACACCTGCACCTGCCCGGGACTTGTGGCCTGCCGGACTCCCTGCACCGAGAGGCGCCATCTTGGGGCCTGCTTCTCGCAGCACCGGTGGTGCCGAAGACGCTTGCTACCACCCGGCCTGCACCTACACCTGGACCTGCCCGGGACTTGCGGCCTGCTGGACTCCCTGCACCGAGAGGCGCCATCTTGGGGTCTACTTCTCGCAGCACTGGTGGTGCCGAAGACGCTTGCTACTACCCAGCCTGCACCTACACCTGCACCTACCGCTACCTATCCCAGAGGCCTGGGGACCTCTGGCCTGCCTCGGTTACGCCTTGATTCAGCCATCACAGCGAGGCCTCAGAAGCCTGTCTACCAGCTTTTCTGCAACAGGAGGCCTCCACTTTGGGGCCTATCTCCTTTAGCTCCCGGCCGAACATCCCTGCATCAGGGCCTAACATCAGATACCAAGCCGGACCCATACCAGCAGCAGATGGATCTCTGCTGGTGAGTGAGAAAGAAAGAAGAAAAAAAAAAAAAACATATACAGGATCATTCATCCAAATTTAATGAGCAATATGGAGGAGGAGAAAACTCACATGGTGAGCTGCAACATATGCTATATGTTTACAGATTTGCCAGACCATAAAGCCAATTTTACCTGTATGAAATGCAAACTAGTGGCCCTTTTAGAAGAAAAAGTGCAGAGGTTGGAAGAAAGAATAGTGACGTTGAGAAGCATCAAAGATAGTGAAGTCTTCATTGATGAAGCAGAAGCAAGCCTCCTGAATACAGTAAGGGAAGAAAGTTTGAGAGAGCCTACAATGGTAGAGGCTGAAGCAAGCCTCCTAAATACAGTAAGGGAAGAATACTTGAGAGAACCTATAGAGGCAGAAAATTGGATACATGTGTCCAAGAGATGCAAATGGATCACAAGGCCTTCACCACTCACACAGCTAGGTAACCGATATGAAACTGTCATGCAGGCTGATGAATATAACAAAAATAATCTATCAGCAAAAGAAGAAACAAAAGTTACCCAGAGACAAGTAGGAGCAACAAGAAATAGTGTTGCAAGGAAGAAAAGAAGAGTAGTGGTTATGGGCGACTCATTGCTAAGAGGCACAGAGGCAGCTGTCTGCAGGTCAGATTTAACTGCACGAGAAGTATGCTGCCTCCCAGGAGTAAAAGTTAAGGATGTGGCCGATAGGATTCCATGCCTCTTCAGCTCCAAGGACAACTATCCATTTCTACTGATACATGTGGGTACAAATGACACGGCAAAAAATGATTTACCCACTATCCGCAAAGACTTTGAAAATTTGGGGAAGAAAGTGAAGGAACTGGATGCACAGATAGTATTCTCATCAATCCTCCCAGTTGATGGTCATGGCATTAGGAGATGGAATAGAATACTAGAGGTGAACAATTGGCTTCAGCAGTGGTGCAGAGAGCAAGGATTTGGATTTTTGGACCATGGCGTGAATTACCTCTACGATGGACTCCTTGCTAGAGATGGGATACATCTTACAAAACCTGGGAAACATATATTTGCCAGAAGACTTGCCACACTCATCAGGAGGGCTTTAAACTAGAAGAGGAGGGGATGGGAAGAAAAAAGATAGATAAGAACATGCAGCTAAAGGATATACTAAACAAGGCTATTAGATGTGGTAAAGAGGACCCTAGACAGGATACTCAGAAGGAAAGTAAGAAAAAGGAAGCAACAGAGTACAATCTGAAAGGTTTTTATACAAACGCACAAAGCATGGGAAACAAACAGGGAGAATTAGAGCTGATAATACAGAAGGAAAATTATGATGTCATTGGCATCACAGAAACTTGGTGGAATGATAAGCATGATTGGAACATACAGATGGAAGGATACAACTTATTCAAAAAGAATAGAACTAATAAAAGAGGGGGAGGAGTTGCATTGTATGTTAGAAAAGAACACATCTCCACAGAAATTACAGTTTTAGGGGGGCGTGGCTAGCCGGCGAAGGCCGCATTTCTATGAGCTCCTGACGGCATCTCCGTAATCCACCTGATTATACCGGCATCCCAGTCTCAACCTTCGTGCCCCTGCCTCCAGGCTTTCCCCTGAACCTTGGGGTACGCTCCGGAGACAGTTTGGAAGACACTTTCGCGGGCAGAGAGTAGTACTGGGGATTTGAGGCCTACCTTACCGCCCGCCATCTTGGAAAGACAAGCACCGGGCTCCTGACTCACCGTCTGCTCCGCACCTCGACTGTCATACCGGCCGGCCCGGACACCGCGGACCTCCGCATTCTTCCCTGCTTCTTCTGCCGCTGCCGACGTTGCTTCTCTGCAGGATCGGAGGGCAGCGGCGGCGATACCTCCGTGTGGTGCGGGTCGCCGTGCGGAGCGGCGGCTCGCTCGGAGCGGCAGACACCGCACTGAGGCCTGCAACTGGAGACCTCAGACCCAGACGCTCAGCGGAGGCGGCCTACATCCCTGGGGGACACCGCTTGTCCCAGGTCTTTGACTCGGCTCCCAGGTAGGAGATCTACAGCAGAAAGAAAGGGGAGGGGGTGTACTGAGGCCTTCCATAGGCATTAAGGAGACTCCCGACCTGGTCCTCTGCCTCCCCTTCCACCTAGCCATAACTAGGCCCTGAACGGACCCTCACTGGCACTCCTACTCTGCAAGATCCTTGCCCTATACAGGCCTACACCGCCACTTCAGCTCTGTGATCATCAATTGGCCTACACACCTCAATCTCTGGTTGCAAAATCACCGAGCTGTAGCTCGCATCCTCCCCACAGAATTCTCGTTGGTTCCTACCTCCTGGGTGATGGCGACCTAGTTTTGGGGATCTAGTGCACCTTCTAGCAACTATTAGCGTCAAATAGCCTGTTCTGGTATATCCTACCTTTAAACGTTGAATTTTTGGAGACAAATACCTGCCAATATGGTGAAGGGTAGGAAACCCGCCAAAAAACCGGACAATAACCTGACTAATTATTTTGAGTGGGACCATGGCTTAGACGGAGAACCGGGCCTTCCACCCACTGACCAAATAGAGCTCATACCCTCAACGCCCACGACTGCTGCAGGAATTACTGCGACAATCATAGGGGGGGCAGACTTTAACCACGCTGAAGAATTGATGGCTCTTCATCTACCTCCCACCACAGACGATATCCGATATGCAACACAGCAAAACCACTCTACATCAGCTCAATCCACCAAGGAGCGGAGCTCTCTTCTACGACAGTCACCGTCTCCGAATACAAGCCCACTTAAACAAAAGCCTCGGATGGAACTTCTTGGAGACCTAGATTATTCCAAAGACCAACCTTCCTCTGAGGCCTATACATCCGTTCCACCGATTGGCTTAGACGGCTTCCCAACCACTAGCGGCCCCGCCTCTGAACATACTCTGAGAGACATGCTCTTGGCCCTCCGCAGCTCCCTTCAAGCGGATTCTACACAGCTGCTTCAGCCTCTTCAGTCCTCAGTCAGTGCACTGGATGAGCGAGTAACGCATATTGAAACTAAGATTGGCAACCTAGCTACGTCACACAACAAAATCATTGATGCACACAATGACCTTGAAGACGACGTTGAAAACCTCAAGGCGAAGATGGCTGATATGGAAGACCGTTCCCGTAGAAACAACATCAAATTCAGAGGCATTTCAGAACAGGTTCAAACAGCTGATCTGTTTCCATACCTACAGGAATATATCAAATGTTTACTGCCCGACTCCTCAACTACGGATATCATTATCGACAGAGTGCATAGGCTTCCTCGCCCTAGACATCTAGGAGATGAGATCCCAAGAGACGTATTGGCTAGATTTCACTTCTTTCATGTAAAAGAAAAATTATTAGAAGCAGCTCGCAAGCAGAAATCTTGGCCTCCCAAATTCAGGGATGTGCAGCTCTACATGGACCTCTCTGCTACAACCCTACGTCTCCGCAGGGAATTGCTTCCGGTCACAACAATGCTCCGAAAAAATAAAATCCAATATAGATGGGGGTTTCCTGTGAAATTGATCATCCTGAAAGACGGGACCACCTTCACCATCCATAACCTGAATAAGGGTAAAGCGTTGCTATCGACCTGGAGGATACCACTATCATCTCCTCAAAATACGGCGAGTGCCTCCCATCCTTCAACTGCAGGACGAGGATCTCCTACAAACCATAAATGATTTTCCAGGAGGGCTACACCTCTATACTTAGGTGCATAACCCCCCTTTACTCTAGTGGCTTAACCGGCAAGCCTCTAATAGATACCCCCAAACATACAGTTAACTCATTTTGTTTATTGATCTTCTCACTTGCGACACTGCCTACCCTTCTCCTGTGGATCCAACACACTCAGGACGTTCTCACTTTACAGTGACAATATGGTGCTTAAGTTGGCCTCTCTTAATGTCCGTGGCCTCAATAGCCCACAGAAGCATATGTACATCTGGAAGGAGATTCTCTCACTTTCTGCAGACGTGTTTTGTGCACAAGAAACTCACCTTCTACAAAAGGACGCCTTCAGGCTAAAACATCCCTCCTTCCCTGTAATCTGCCATGCACACCACCGATCAAAAAAACGTGGAGTCCTTGTCGCCTTCAGAGACTCCGTGGCATTCTCCTTGACAGTACAAAGAGCGGACCCCCAAGGCAGATTCCTCATCATTGTTTGCCTTCTCAACAATGCCCCCTTTACAATAGTCAATGTATATGCTTCACACCGAAAGACCCTGGCATTTCTGCATAAAGTCCGATGACAAATTCAAGACATCCAACAAGGTGCATTAATAATTTGTGGAGATTTTAACAACATAATGGACCCTTCTCTGGATTCGACCAACACCAGTAGGGAGAGCACCTCCTGCCTGCACCAATTTCCGCATAATGAAAATCTCCATGATATATGGCGCGCACATCATGCGGGCGAAAGGGACTATACCTATTTCTCGGCAGTCCATGGCTCCTATTCCCGCATCAACATGTTCTTGGTAGACCTTCCAACCCTGATGAGTTCCATAAAATCTACAATTGAATAAATCACTTGGTCTGACCACGCAGCCATTACTCTCACTATAGAAGAAAAGACACCACCTTCCGCTACTAGACTATGGAGAAATAACACTTACCTCATGAGTCATCCTAATTATCGCCCGATAATAGAAAAAGACCTCCAGGATTATTTTCAGACAAACTCCACCTCTACCGATGACCCCTATACTCTCTGGAACGCTCATAAAGCGTACATCCGTGGCACACTAATAAAAATAGCGCATGAATAAAAAAGAACGCCAGAAAGCAATCAAGGAGGCAATGTCTACACTTCGTACTGTGGAAGCTGCAAACAAAAGTAACCCTAATCCGATTACTTCGGAACAACTTAGCCAGGTTAGACAACATCTACGTTTGCTTCTTCTACAAGACTACGAAAAAGCTCTGAAAAAATCTAAAGCTCGATTTTACTCCCAAAGCAACAAAGCCGGCAGATTGTTGGCTAGACAACTATGAGCAAGAGCAGCTAAATCAAGGATCCCATACATCAAGCATCCTATAACCAAAGTGCAATTAACAGACCCAAGAGACATCGCCAATTCCTTTAAAGATTATTACGCACAACTTTATAATCTACAAGAGCATACTCCTCTCCCACCAGATCATTCCACCTTGGTGTCCGGCTTCTTAAGCAACCTAAAGTTACCAGGCCTGACAGATGAACATCTCTCGGCCCTAAACACCCCTATCACTCTCCCAGAGGTACTAAAAACCATACAGTCCTTACCTAAGAGCAAATCCCCAGGGCCAGATGGTTTCTCTAATGAGTATCTAATTTACTTTCAACAAATACTCGCCCCATATCTCATGAACTTCTTCAACCACGCTATATCAGGTGCACCGCTTCCACGCGAATCCCTGGGGGCATTAATCATCACCCTAAACCTGGCAAACCAGCTGATGTACTGCAGAATTTCAGACCAATCTCACTGCTAAACTCGGACCTCAAGCTCTATGCGAAAATCTTAGCAGCTCGGCTGGCTCCCATTCTCCCAGATTTAGTTGGCGCGGATCAAGTGGGCTTCGCCAAGGGCCGCCAGGCTCCAGATAACACCAGACGTGTCCTCCATCTGATAGATCTGCTGGAACGCAGGAGGACTCCAGCCCTGATGGTCGCCTTGGATGCTGAGAAGGCGTTTGACCGGATTAACTGGTCCTTCGCCTTTTCTGTCCTGCAGAGAATGCGATTCTCTGGCCCTATCCTCACTGCTATATCCAATCTGTATTCCTCTCCATCAGCCAGAGTGTTTACCAACAGTACACTGTCAGATAGCTTTACTATAAGGAACGGAACGAGACAGGGATGCCCCCTCTCTCCCTTGATTTTTATACTCACCATTGAGCCATTGGCGCAGACCCTGAGGCAAAGCGACAGAGTTCAAGGAGTAAAAATCTTGGATTCATCCCATCTCATCTCCCTCTACGCGGATGACATCATATTGTCCCTGACTCACCCAGAAATCTCTCTGTCAGCTGCTATCGGAATTCTCAAAGAATATGGAGCCCTCTCCTTTTATAAAATTAATGAGTCTAAACCACAAATTTTCCCTTTGGGCGTCCCCAAGCCACTTCTGGAACAGCTCAAGGAGGAGTTTCCTTATGATTGGAAGTCGACAGATCTGGATTACCTGGGAATAAAGATCACTCCCTCTATTACACAAGTGGCCAAAGCTAATTACATGCATCGACTGATAGACCTCGAGAAAGAGTTCCAGTCTTACTCAAAACATACCCTATCATGGCTAGGCAGGATATCTGCCTTTCAAATGATGCTGCTTCCAAAAATCTTATACTTATTCAGAACTATTCCTGTAGCTCCCCCTCTTATATTCCTCCAGAAAACTAATGCTATGCTCAACAAGCTTATCTGGAATTCCAAGAAACCAATACTCCCATCTTCTATTCTACACAGTAAACGTGGAGTGGGAGGTTTGGGAGTACCAAACATCTATGATTACTATATGGCCTCACACCTTTCTACTCTAAAGGACTGGTGGCACAACAATGCCCACAAATCCTGGATACGTATCGAGTCTTACATGATACCACAACACAACCTCAAATCTTTGCTTCTCTACTCCCTCTGGACTGAGGTGGTACCTTCACTCACGTCTCCAATTCTGAAACACCTTACAGACAGCTGGCGACATATCCACCACTCTACAGGAAAGAAACAGTCACTAAACGTTAAGCGGGCCCCGATTGAATTCTTGTAGTTAGCAATTCTGGATCTCAACTTATTCATCTGGAAATCGTCGGGTATCACCTCTATCTCACAGATGTGGAGTGAAGAATCATTGATCCCATTCCAGTCTCTACAATCCACCTTCTCCCTACCCTCCACTTGCTTCTTTACATACCTGAGAATCAAGCACTTCCTATCCTCCAATCACAACAAACAAATTCTGTATAATAAATCTCTGTTGGACCTTCTCAAAATTCTCAATCCAGCCACCAAGACTCTCAGCTCCATTTACAACACTATAGGTTCTAAAGACCGTCTGGTCAAATCTATTCCATTACTTAGCTGGGAAACGCAACTTCATCAACATTACTCGGTCATGCAATGGCAGAAAGCATTGGCCTTCACGAAGAAGACCTTCCGGTGTACGACTCACTATGAAACCACTGTCAAAATTCTCCTCCACTGGTACTATACCCCAGAGCGACTTCACCGAATATTCCCGCAGACTTCGAACTCCTGTTGGAGGGGATGTGGTGAGAAAGGAACTCTACTCCATTTATTGTGGACATGTCCCCAAGTGGTGCCATATTGGCAAGACGTCTTCCAGTGGACCTCTTCTCTGGTGGGATACTCCATACTACCCTCACCAGCTTTGGCACTCCTATTCCTGCAGATCGACTCTTTCCCAGCGGTACATAGAGTGTTGATTGGACACGCCTTACTGTCAGCGTCATTGGCTCTTCTACGCAACTGGAAGTCTGCTAACATCCCATCCAAAGGAGACCTAATGACCATGGTGGAACTGACCTACCAACATGAAAGAATTCTTTCCCATGGCGTTCTTGGGGACAGCCAATTCCAAAAGAACTGGCTTCCGTGGACATTAAAGGCCCATCTGCATCTGCCGTAAATCCGGCTGTGCCGCCCTTAGAAGATCATGACTAACTAACATTACTGTCACCTCTTGTTGCTTTATACCCGTATAAACCTCCTTATTCTATCCTAATAACCCAACAACTCTTAGACAACTAACATATCTCCCTGCATATTAGTACCCTGTTTATTCTATGTTTCTTTTGACTTATAGCTACTTCAGTAGATTATTCGATAATGCTTTCTTGAATGTTGTAATCTGACCTTATAAAAATCTTAATAAAACTGATTGAATAGAAATTAGTTTTACAGAATGATAATTTATTAGAAAATATTTGGGTAGTAATTCAAGGGAAAAACAATGATAAGGACATCATAATAGGCGTTTATTATAGACCACCAGGACAGACAGAAGACATGGATGAGATTTTTTCACAACAAATGACCACGCTTTCAAAGAAACATGAAATAGCTATCATGGGAGACTTCAATTACCCAGATATCCATTGGGAAACCCACACAGCTATGAGTAAAGGCTCTATCAAATTTTTATCCTCTCTAGCAGACAACTTCATTGCCCAGCTAATAGAAGAAAACACGAGAGGAACATCCATTTTGGACCTAGTTTTAACCAACAAGGAGGATATGGTTAAGGAACTAAGGGTAGCAGGGACATTGGGATTTAGTGATCATGCTATACTCAAGTTTGGGGTTGTAAGAAAAAGAAGACCTGAGAAGACACAGACTTCAAGGCTCGATTTTAGTAGGGCGGACTTTAGGGGTCTAAAGGTAAGGGTTAGTAGAATTCCATGGCGAAAAATCCTTAAACACAAAAATGCACATGAAGGGTGGGAAATCTTCCGTAGGGAAATCATTAAAGCACAGGAACTAACAATACCTAGAAGGAAGAAAAATGGGAAGCACTTAAAAACACCAGAATGGATGACCAAAAAATTACATAACCTGCTAAAAAAGAAAAAGGAAACATACAATAAGTGGAAGATGGGAACTATATCTAAGGAAGAGTACACAGCAGTTTGCAGACTCTACAAGACAAGTATCAAAGGAGCTAAGGCTGAACATGAATTGAAGCTTGCAAAAGAGGTTAAGAGTAAGGTAAAAGGATTTTGGGGGTATGTTAAAAGTAAAAGAAAAGTGAAGGAAACCATTGGAGTCCTGAAGAATGATAATGGTGAAATAGTTAACATGGTGGAACAGCAGGTGGAGCTACTAAATTCATATTTTGTATCCGTCTTCTCCCAAGAAACTAATAGAAATATTAACATTAATGGTAATAGTGATGAGGGAAAGGAGGACTCCAAGCTGACTATGTGAAGGTTTAGTAAGAGAGCACTTAGCCATGATAAAGGAAACCAAGTCCCCAGGACCAGATGATTTACACCCTAGAGTCTTGAAAGAGTTAGCAGAGGAAATAACAGAACCCCTTGCTATAATCTTCAATAAGTCATGGGAAACAGGAGTGGTCCCTCTAGATTGGAAAAGGGCAAATGTGGTTCCCATCTACAAAAAGGGGAAAAGGGATGATCCAGGAAATTACAGACCGGTAAGTCTGACCTCGATAGCAGGAAAAATCTTTGAGCAAATTGTTAAGGAACATTTACTTCGGTACCTGGATGGGAAAGCTTTAATTAATCAGAGCCAGCACGGCTTTATGACTAATAAATCTTGTCAGACTAACCTGATTTCCTTCTACAACAAAATCATTGAATGGTTGGACCAGGGGAATGCAGTGGACATAGTATATCTTGACTTCAGTAAGGCATTTGATAAAGTACCACATAACATTCTTATTGAAAAAATGATTAAGTATGGCTTAGATAAGAAATCAGTTAGGTGGATTTACAACTGGCTTAAAGATCGGGCACAACGAGTAATACTAAATGGCTACACATCGAACTGGAAGAAAGTAAAAGCGGGGTGCCGCAGGGCTCTGTCCTGGGCCCAGTACTTTTTAATATCTTTATAAATGATCTGGATGATGGGATTATTGGGGAACTCATAAAATTTGCAGATGATCCCAAGATAGGAGGAATAGCCAACACTAGAGAGGAGAGAGAGTGTATTCAAAAGGATTTAGACACACTGGAACAATGGGCTGAGGCGAATAGAATGGTATTTAACAGGGACAAATGCAAAGTCCTACATCTAGGTAACAGAAATGTAAAAAGTATATATAGTATGGGAGGAATAGAATTAAGTGATAGCACAGGGGAAAAGGACTTGGGCATAATAGTAGATCACAATTTTAACATGAGCCAACAGTGCGGTGCTGTTGCAAAAAAGGCTAATAAAATTTTGGGATGTATCAAGACAAGCATTGAATCTAGATCAAGAGAGGTAATTATTCCGTTGTACTCTGCCCTGGTCAGACCCCACCTGGAATACTGTGTACAGTTCTGGGCGCCTCAATTCAAGAAAGACATCGATATATTGGAACAAGTCCAGAGAAGAGCAACCAAAATGGTGGAAGGACTGCAAACCATGTCCTATGAGGAACGGCTAAAAGAACTGGGATTGTTTAGTTTGCAGAAGAGAAGGCTACAGGGAGACTTAATAGCGGTTTACAAATATCTGAAAGGTAGTCACAGTGCAGAGGAATCTAACCTGTTCTCATTAGCGGAAGGAAGTACAAGAAGTAATGGAATGAAACTAAAGGGAAGGAGATATAGATTAGACATTAGGAAAAACTTTCTGACAGTGAGGGTAGTGAGGGAGTGGAATAGGCTGCCACGGGAGGTGGTGAGCTCTTCATCAATGGAAATCTTCAAGTGGAAACTGGATAAACATATAGCTGGGATGATTTAGGAAAACCTGCTTTTGCAGGGGGTTGGACTTGATGGCCCTTAAGGTCCCTTCTAACTCTAACTAACTATAAAACTATAAAACTATGTAAACAGAGAAGGGGTCACGGCGCTTACACAGGTACCACGGTTCATTCAAACAGCTGATCCTGGGGGTCCCGGGTATTGGAACCCCAATAATTTTTTTTTACCTTTTAATTAGGAAACACCTGGGACATTATTGATAAGGGTCGCTATTTACAGGGGGTACACAGAGAAGTTATTAATTTACAGATGCACTTGTGGGTATTTTTCATTATTGGGGATTGTATTATATATTTTATAATTGGGGGTAGTAGCAGGATGGGTGTGCAGGTGAGGATAATGTGGGTCAGGTGCCTGGAAAAGTGAGGAGCCAAAGATGTCTGTGCTGCAAACTTTACAGAGATTGAAAAAAAGTGGTCATGGCAGTCCAGATGGAAGAGACGGGGAAAACGATTAGTCAGAGATGTCTCCAGTAAGTCACTAAATGTTACTGCACTGTATTCACCTAAATGGTCTGCAGAGCCCTGTATAGAGACGATATATACCACTATACAGTCACCGTCTAATGATAATATCGGTATACCTAAGTTGGGGGCCCACTTGGATATATTCGCCCCACCCCCCTGTGCTGAACCCCTAACTACGCCTCTGAGTAGGAGCTGAGCAACTATTGCTGGCAATGGTGTCTCCATCATTGTGCTAGTTGATAACTCTAGGAATGATGTTCTTGGATGTCACCCTGACATTGGATGTTTGGTGCTAGAAGCATCTTTCTTGATGTTTCATACTTGTCATTTATTCACACTGAACTGAGTAGACCTAGCTAGGTTATATATGAAACTTATAGTCTTGTTAAACTGCTGACAACACTGAACCATTAAGGAAAACATGAAAAAAGTGTTGACTTATGAAATGTCCAAGGGAATGTCTACAGTACTACTTATATTCCCAACATTCCTGATCTAAGCGTTACTGAGCTTCAGGTATGTGACTGGAATATGCTGTAACAATGCCACATTGTTATTACTGTGTTTCCAAGAGTTTCTTCAGTTCAGTTTTCTATGATTTTGTTTCCTTGTGTAACACCCCCTTGGGCCGACCTCTGTAGGCAGGGTGTGTTGTAGTTCTCACCTCACTATGGCGCAGTGCCTCCACCCAAATCTTGCTAGGAGCTCTATAGGAATTCAGGAGGGTCTTCCTCTTCTGCTAGGGATCGACTCGGGAAACCCCCACCTAAGCTCAGTACACACTCACAAATGTTGAGGCTAAAACTACTTAACCAGTTTATTATGAGAAGGGTAAACAAGGGCAAACTTAATAAAATGTGAACAGAGAAATGTTTCAGTAATTCACATGACAATGCATAGGTACTTCCTATAGTATTAACCCCCTAGTGGTAGTAATGGACTATGTGCCAGGCCTGGCAGGTATAATAAACTATAGGGAATAGCAGAGGGTTAAGATAGTGACCCACAGATGATAGTCATCATACACATGCAATCATACTGCAGGTAACAGCGTGCACTCCTAAATAACAGCACATCATGCAGAATTACTAATGACTGCAGCAATAAACAGAACAGTCCATCTGTTGGGGCCCAGTTACCGCAGACAATGGCACACATTCCGGAAACGTTGGTGCACTATAGACACAGCACATCCCTTCTACCACAGTTCTCATAAACTTTCTAACAGCAGTACAGCAAATTCCAGCAAAGTCTGCTCACTAACTCTTGCAGGGAATCTGGTGCCAGCCTGGAGTCTCACAGGGTGCTGCAGCTTTCAGATGACAGGATACTAATTGAGTATGAGGCAGGAGTCTTCTTGGATGCAGCCCTGGGAACCTTTTTGGAGTCTGATCACTCTGGACAGGTTATACTGCTGCTGCGGCAGGGATGCAGCTTCTTCCCTCAGAGTGAGCTGGTGGGATGGCAGGAATGTCTCTATGTCCTGGGTTACACAGTGCCAAGCTATGTGCTCCCTGGCAGTGGCTGGAAGAAGCCCCTTCTGCAGCCCATGTGGCTGTCCTCCCTCTTTCATGTGCAGACCTTTCCCATAATTCCCTGCTCAGCCAATCAGTCCCTTTCTCTGATACTCCTCCCCCTGGAGTAAGGGGTGTAGGGAAATGTAATCCACTGTCCCTCAGCATAAAATGGCTGATGTCTGCTGTAGTGGGTCCTGGCTTGGCATTAACTGCAGCATCTGCTATATGCAAAGTGCTCCTTGCAGGGGTTACACTTGTAATATACAGTAGCTATTTGAACCCAAGTTGCAACCCCAATATCGTCCTAAACATAGATTTTGACCTTTACTGAGTAGAATTACTTGACCCATTCATCGGATGTGACCTTTTCACCAGATGGACATGACCTTCTCTGAGTAATATGAAGTGACTTCTTTACACTCATACAGAATATTTTCTCTTTACCCTCTGTGGAGATCTTAATGTCATGGAGATGCTCCAATGTCATCACTTAACTTCATTCATTTTGGTGACACATAGATTGACTTTAGCATTATTATTATTCGTTGTTTATATAGCACCATTAATTCCATGATGCTTTACATTTGAGGGTTTACATACAGTACACAAAATATACAAAACAGATAATACTAACAGTGACCAACTGGCACAGTGGGATACAGGGCCATGCCCGCAAGGGCTTACAATCTATGAGGGAAGAGAGATAGAGACAGAAGGTGGGGGGGGGGGGGGGGAGAGGCTGTACAGGTGGTGATGTGGTGACAGTAGTGTTATTGGAGGTTGTAGGCCTTCCTGAATAGGTGAGTCTTCAGGGCCTTCTTGAAGCTTGTGACTGTGGGGGACAGACTTATGTGCCTTGGTAATGAGTTCCAGAGTATGGGGGATGCACGGGAGAAGTCTTGGAGACGATTGTGTGAAGAGCGGATAAGAGCAGAGTGGAGTAGGAGGTCTTTTGAGGATCGGAGGTTACATGTGGGCAGGTAGCGGGAGATTAGGTCGGAGATATATGGAGGGGACAGGTTGTGGATGGCTTTGTATGCCAGTGTTAGCTGGGAGGCCATGGACAAGGGTGTTACAGTAGTCTAGGAGGGAGATTATTAGGGCATGGACTAGCATCTTTGTAGTCTCAGGGGTGAGGAAGGAGCGGATTCGATGGATGTTCTTGAGTTGGAGGCGGCAGGAGGTGTTGAGGGTTTGAATATGTGGCTTGAAGGATAGGTTAGAATCTAAGGTTATCCCAAGGCAGCGGACCCGTGGGACTGGGGTGAGTGTGGTTCCATTAACTTTGATAGATGGGTCATGGTGCAAGGAGGGGTGAAGATTATGAACTCCGTTTTCTCCATGTTGAGTTTGAGAAAGCGGGAGGAGAGAAAGGAGGCTATGGCTTCTAGACATTCTGGGACTCTAGACAACAGAGAGGTAATGTCTGGTCCAGAGAGATATATTTGAGTGTCGTTAGCATAGCAATGGTAATAGAAACCATGAGATTTTATGAGTTGGCCAATTCCAAGGGTGTAGATGGAGAACAGGAGGGGTCCTAGGATGGAGCCTTGGAGGACACCTACAGAAAGAGGGAGTGGTGGGGAGGTGGTGTGCGAGTGAGAGACGCTAAATGTGCGGTTGGTAATGTATGAGGAGATCCAGGAAAGGGCCAGGTCTGAGATGCCTAGGGATGAGAGCGTTTCTAACAGGAGGGAATGGTCGACTATGTCAAAGGCAGAGGAGAGATCGAGATCGAGGAGGAGGAGGACAGAGTAGTGATGCTTGGCTTTGGCAGTTAGAAGGTCATAAGTGACCTTGGTTAGGGCAGTTTCTGTGGAGTGATGGGGTCTGAAGCCTGACTGTAGTCTGTCAAAGAGCACATTGGACAAGAGGTAGGAGGATAGTTCTGAGTGGACGTGTTGCTCCATCATCAGGAACATCAGTATAGAAAGATCTTACACCCAAGAACCTCCATTGCTATTTTCTCATCTTCCCAACTGCAGTCGAAGAACCATCTTCTACCTGTTCCATCATAGCCCAGCCCAATAAATAAAACTACAAACCTCGTAAGAGGTTTTTCTATAGTTTAAAATGAAGTACAAATATGAAAAGTCTGTTAATAGATGAGCAGCAGTAATGTAGTATGGCCACTGCACAGCAGACAGAGCTGTATTGTTCCAGCTCCATACACTGTGCCACTTTACTTTCTACTTAGCAGCTCCTGTTATCAGATCATTGGTGGGGTGCTAGGTGATGACTTAATATGAAGACAGCTTGAGGTAAGATAGAATCAAACAATGTGGTTAACATTGACATTCACTAATTTTTATGTAATATACAGTTCTTCTTACTAATGGCTATTACAAAAATATGCTCTACAGTGGCCCCCACACAGTATAATGCTTCACAGTGGCCCCCGTATAGAATAATGCTCCACAGTGGCCCTCGCACAGTAAAATATGCTCCACAGTGACCCCTGCAAAGGATAATGATCCACAGTGGCCCCTGCTTGGTATAGTATGCTTCACAGTGGCCCCCGCACAGTATAATGCTCCACAGTGGCCCTCGCACAGTATAATATGCTCCACAGTGACCCCTGCACAGGATAATGATACACAGTGGCATTACCCCTGCATAACCTAGATATCATACTGCAGCCATTGCAGAGCTATAATTGACATGCCAAATAATTCCCCTTGTAGTGCAACACTTAGGTTCATCCACAATTCTGCCTCTCCTCGTCTACCTGTCAAAACAGCAGCACATGGCATTACAAAGCCATAACACAGTACTTTCAAAGACTGATACAACAATCAACCCTCATTCAGTAAAACAAACATAACACAGAGTTTACATCACTAAAGAGGGGTTGCTAACCTGTGTTGGCTAGGGGCACAGATTATAGCCATCAATGATCGCCCAACTGTTTCTAACTAGAGAGCAATGTCGGAATGGGATGTCTAGGGCCCACCAGTGGAATTGTTTCTAGGGGCCCACCATCAGGACCCCTGCAGATCAGCGGTACCGAGGCAGGGCGGCTAAAGGTAATAACATGCCGGGAGCCATGCTGCTCACCCACTATACCATGTGCACCACTGCACTACCTAAAACTACTGCTACCCCTTGTATGGCAAGTGAACAGCGTGGCTCCAAGAATTGTTACCTTTACCTGTAGCTGCATTGTCCTGTAAAAGCTGATCTGCAGAGGTCCTGGCTGTTGTATCATCGCAGATGTAATATTGATGGCCTATCCTAAGGACAGGCCATCAATATTAGAAAGATGGATAAATCCTTTAAAGAGGTTGTCCAGGAATTGGAACTATTTTTATTAGAAAAGTAGAAAAACTTTACAAACAAACACTTAATCTGTCACTCCAAAAATACAGTATAAAACCATAATCAGACACAATACATAAAACCAAAGTAAAATCATAAAATAACATCAGAACATAAGTATAAAACACTTGGACAAAAATCAAAACAAAAACCAAGCGCGAACCAGCCCCCATCCATTCTGTCTTTCACTCCGCCTTTCATTCCGCCTTTCATTCTTCTTCAGTCTCTCTCCAACCATCCTTCAGTCAAAACTCTAATCATCTGGGAAAAAAGAAAACCAATATGAGCGATATATACCAACATAGAAACAAACATAAAAACAACAAAACCCCAACTAAAACTTACTAGAAAAAAATTTATTTATTTATTTATTTATTTATTTTCCTCTTTCCCCTCACCACACCCGGCCAGCACCACGCCCCATGTCCTCCCATGTCCGCATAGTCCTGGTGCTGGCACCACCCACCACCGAGACCCTGAACCCCGACCTGGCTCTCCACCTCATGTCCTCTCATGTCCGCATAGTCCAGAGCGAGGCCGGGCACACTAAAACCTATAAACCAAGCCCTCCACCCCAAAAAGAAACCCCCCTCCCAAACAACCTACCCCCCTAAAAAACCCCTTAACTACTAACAAACAAATGGAATATGGAAAATGAATATGGGATATGGAAATGGATATGAAAAATGGAAATGGAAGTGGAAAATGAATATGGGATATGGAAAAATGGAAAATGGGAAAACGGACACAACATATGATAAACGACAACAATAACAAATAACAAATACCAGACAAATAACCAATACCAGACAAGTAAAAAAACCCCACCATCCTACATAACCTGTTGAGATTACCTTCCCACACAAGAACCTCCCATGAGCCTAGGGTCGGTTATCCTCAAGCCTCTTACCCTTCTATCCGTTTTTCCAAAACAAAAATGACTATGCGGTGACACACCAGCCCTCCACCAAAGAGAGCACAGGAGGCCTGTCCCTGTCTACTCGCCCTACCACTATATCCCTATCTGTCATTCTGTCCCTACCCTGTCCCTACCTGTCCCTCCCTACCATTAAAAAATAACAAACCCCACCCCTCATGCAAAACCTTGCCCTCCCTATCCCTATCTGGCCCTAACCTAACTAACCTACCTTTAATCCCTTATTCTATCCCTCAGGAAACAGAAAAGGTGAAACCCCTCAAGAGGGTACCAGCCCTCTTTGCGCCCAGCCCCTCATACTCCCGAGAGCGCACCCTCACCAGGTCCACCATATTGTTTTTAACCACCTCCACCTCCGGGAGTATTTTACCTCGCGTCGATACTAGACACCGGGATGACCACAAGTGGAACCTGACCACTGCACTAACTAAAAAAAAGTGTCTGGCAGTCCCTGCCTTCCGGGTGTTTGAATGCCCCATAGGCCCACTCGGCATAGGAAAGGCCAGCCAGCCGCAGCCAACCGGTGGAGGTCCCCACCAATTTGCAAACCCTTATATTGAAGGGGCACTGAAGTAGGAAGTGCTCCATGCTTTCCAGCATGTCGCCACACTCCTCCCGAGGGCAGCCTCGCTCGTCGGAGTTCCAGTACTTCAAGTTCCCCCTCACATATAACTTACCTAGGAGGCAGCGCCAGGTCAGATCCCAAAACTTCTGAGGAAACCTTTTGGAGTTAAGAAAACGCAACCCTCCCTCTAAGGTTTCTCCTGGGCAATCTTTGAGCGCCAGAGGCTTCTGGAAGCGGGTCAACAGGACCTTGTCGTCAAGAAAACGTCTTGACTGAGTCCTGATCTCCCACGCCCCCAGACCCCACCGACGAATCACTTTCAAGACCAGGGAAGCATAGGCCGGGAGATATCCATGGGGTGCACGAAGATCTTTCACTTGCCCTCCTGACTCCCATTTCTGGAAGAAGGGCCGAAACCACCCCTGGCAGGAGGCTACCCACGAAGGAGCCCCCTCGGCGGAGAGGTTTGGTAGATTGATCTTAAGAAAGGTGTTCATTAAGAACACCATGGGATTAATCATATTTAACCCCCCTAGCCTCCTTGTGCGGTATGTAACCTCCCTCTTGATTAGGTTGAGCCTGTTCCCCCATAACAGTTGGAAGAACAGGCAACAGATCCTACTCCAACAAGACTCTGGCAAGGCACAGACGCTACCTAGATAGATCACCAACGGGAGCAGGAAGGCTTTGGCAAGGTGAACCCTTTCTCTCAGGGTCAAAGACCAACCCTTCCAGCAATCAACTCTCTGGGCGACATCCTTAAGCCTACCTTCCCAATTTTGGAGTGGGTAATCACCCTGGCCAAAATGGATGCCTAAGATCTTTACAGACCCCTGGGGTTCTGGGAGGGTGTCCGGGAGAGAAAAACCAGGCTCTCCCCCTCCCCAGCCAGAGGCTTCCACACTTATTCCTGTTTACAGCTGATCCGGAAGCCTCCCAGTAACTGTCCACTTCAGACATCACCCATTCAAGCTCCTCCCGTGACGAGACAAGAACGGTGACATCATCCGCGTAGGCTACTGTCCTCAAAGGGGAGCCAGTGCCCTCCAGGTCCATCCTGACTCCCGCCACCGGCCCACCATTAATCCGTCTAATCAGGGGATCAATGGCGAACACATACAGTAGCGGGCTCAAGGGACATCCCTGTCGGACGCCCGACCCCACCTCAAAAGGACGACCAACCCAACCATTCACAAGCGGGAAAGACTCAGCCCCAGCGTATAAGGTCTGCAGCCACTGAATGAACCCCCCAGGCAGGCCATACCTCAAGAGAGTTGACCACAAATACTCATGATTCACCCTGTCAAAAGCCTTAGCCTGATCTAGGGACAGCAAGTACCCCTTCCACCGACCTGCCCTACTCTGCTCCACAGCCTCCCTGACACTCAGGACCGCACTTAAGGTGCTACGACCGGGAACAGAGCAATGCTGAGCCGGCGAGAGGAGCCGGGGCGCAAACTGTACCAGCCGGTTGAAAAGTACCTTCGCCAGAATCTTTCGGTCCGTATTGAGAAGTGCTATGGGCCGCCAGTTCTCAATATGGCTCGGATCCTTACCCTTTGACAGAACTATAAGGGCGGACCTCCTCATTGACTTCGGCAGAGTGCCCGAGGATAGACACTCATTAAGCACGTCAGTCAAGAGGGGAGCCAAAGCTCCTTTAAAGGTCCGATAGAACTCAGATGTTAAGCCATCTGGGCCAGGTGACTTCTTGAGGGCAAGACCCTCAATAGCCCTGACGACTTCCTCTTCCCTTATAGGTTCTATCAAAACACCAAGAGAAGGGTCTTCTGCTGACTCAGGAATGGCTTCAGCCAAGAAACCTGAAATCCGATCCCGATTCAGTTCCTTCTTTGCCAAAAGGTTCGAGTAGAAGGACCTGACGACCTCCAAGATCCCTGACCTGGATCTTGTCAGGGATCCTGTACTGTCAATCAGGCCTGTTACTGTCTTACAAGTCACTGACATCTTACAGTTCCTGTAGGGGTCGGGCGAGCGGTATTTCCCGAAATCCCTCTCAAGAACCAAAGATGCGTGCCTATCATACTGACACCTTTTAAGCAAAGCCTTCACACTGGAGATATCCTCCTGGCTACCTCCGGTCGAGACCAGATGTTCAAGTCTCTTCCTCAGTGCACTGTACATGCGGTACATGTCCAGTGACCTGAGGCTTGAGAGCCGGCGGAAAAATCCCGCCACCCTTTTTTTGAATATCTCCCACCACTCTGACCTAGTACCTTCAAGACCCAGTAATAGTACCTGATCCTGAAGAAACTCCTCAAAGGCTTGTCTTACAGCTGCCTCCTCAAGGAGTGACGAATTCAGCCTCCACAAACCTCTTCCTCTCCGGAGGGTCTCTGAAATATTCAAAGAAAACAAAATTAGACAGTGATCAGAGAACTCCACCTCCACCACAGACACAGGGGTGGTGACGGAATTCTCCTTCAAAAAAAAACCTGTCTATCCTAGACCTAACACTACCTCTCTGAAAGGTGAACCCACGGTGACCTGGGGAATGCCTGATGTGGATATCCTCCAGGCGAGCTTCACTCACTATGCTATTTAACGCGGCGCCATCATAGGGCAGTCTATCTCTGGTACCTCCTCGGTCTTGGGGTCTAGTTATGGTATTAAAATCCCCACCAAAGATGACTTGTTTGCCCGTAAAAAGAAAAGGCTTAATCTTCATAAAGAGGCTTTTACGGTCCCACTTTATCTGGGGATCGTAGATGTTAATGAGGCGCAGGCTTTGCCCCTTCATGAAGACGTCTAAGACTAAGCACCTTCCCATTTCGAGCTCGATCAGTCGTTGGCATTTCACCTCTGCGGTAAAAAGCACCGCCACTCCACTATACGGCTCAGCCGCAAGAGACCAGTAGGAGGGCCCCCTGCGCCACTCCCTCCTTGCTCTGTTTATCTCTGATAGAGTACAGAGCCTGGTCTCCTGCAAAAACAAAATGTCAGCTTCAACCCGGCCAAGAAAATCAAAGGCTGCAAACCTAGCCGTATCAGACTTAATGCTGGCCACATTAATGGTGGCCAGCATCAATGGAGAGGGGACTGCCATTAAGACCGATTGAGCTCAATGACCTTCAGCTTCCCACCCCCTTTCCTCCTATCACCACCACCCCTAGATGAGTCTGAAGAGGACCCGCGACTTCTCCTCGTCTTGCGGGTCCTCTTCTTACATTGGGATTGGTCCATCACCTCCCCCGATGCGGTTTGGCCAGAGGAGGGATGGACCTCCCCCCGCAACTTCTCCCTGAGGAGTTACAGTGGTCGCAGAGACATTAGCAACTTCGGCCCTGGGTGCATCATCTCCTCCTCCAGGCTCCAGGCCAGCCTCCCCCCCAGAGGGCAGGGGGGCCCCTCCCGGAGGGAGACTCAGCAGCCCCTGACGGCTCCACCTCTCCCTCTGAAGCCTCCCCTGAGGCCGACGCATCCTCACAGAGGGATTGGTACCGGTTGGGACCTACCACTAGAGGGCCGTCGAGTCTGCGTTCCTTCGTCGGGGGGGGGGGAGGAGATGTTTTGCGATTTCCCTCACTTTACTGACGTACTGAGAAGAAGACGACTGGTCAGCCTCTTCCTCCCTCTGCAGTCTCCTCATCTCCTCAACCAGGGTCGTGCCCACTGCTGCCTCGGCATCAGGATCCGGCCCAGCAGAGCCAGGGGCAGAAGGAAAGCACATAACTCCCTCCCTCTGCTCCCTCCTCCTCTCGCGCCTCCTTGCCCTTGATGGTGGCTGGGCCTTCTCCCTTTGCCTTGGCAGACTAGTCTCTCCTCCCCCACTCACCCCCTCCGCAGCAGGGACAGCCTCCTCAACTGCTCCCGCTTGCCGAAGGGTGGTGTTGGCGAAAGACCGTGGACACGCCCCGATCGGGTGCCCAAGGACACCACACAGGTGGCAACGCACCCTGCCACAGGTCGCCGCGAGATGGCCCACCTCCCCACACATGGCGCACTTCTGCACACGGCAGGAGGCGCTCAAGTGTGAGGGGTCACCGCACCTGTGACAGAGTTTTGGCTGCCCCTGGTAGAAGACAAGGATCCTGTCTTTCCCAAGGAAGGTTGAGGACGGGATATGCATCACCGAGTTATCCTCGTGTCGCAATTTGACCATGAAGGTCCAGGCCCCCGACCATATCCCGAACTCGTCGAGATTTTTCTTTGGGAAGTCCTTGACCTCCCCAAACCTGTTCAGCCAGGTCATGATGTCCATATAAGAAAGTGACTCGTTACGAGTTAAAACGGTCACTTTCTTAATGTTATCCTGGCGTGACACCGCCCACACCATAAAGTCACGCCAGGCGGGCTCGTCCTTCACCAGCCTATAGTTTCCCCAGAAGGTTTCTAAGCCCTCCAGGGTAACAAAGCTGATGTCAAACTCCGAGGAGCCGACAGGATGAATCAGGGCAAAGATGTCGCTCGCCCTGAAACCCATCCCGAGTAGGAGTTCCACGACCCCCCTCCTCTGGGGACAAGGGCCGGCTCCCCTCCACACGAGACGGGCCACGTTCCTCCGTGTCGGCCCCCTACGCCCGGGTGTAGGGAGAGTCCATCTGGTCTCACCTCCTTCCTCTCGGAACTTCCCTAGGCCAAAACGCTCGATCCAGAACCTAAGGTCTCTCAACTGCCCATCTATGGTCATTGTGGACTGGCCCGCCCATAAAGCCTCCAGGAGCTGCCGTTGCAAATCGCCGTCCCTGGAGCCCAGCGGAAGACATGATGCACCCCCAGGGGCCCCAGAAGCGACGCTGGCATAGGAGCGTGGGGGCCCGGAGGCCGCAGCAACCTCTGCTGCCGGAGTGCCAGCGCCACTCCCAGGGACCCCCGCAGAACTAGTTTGTCCAGCCACGGCAACCGGAGCACCAGAGGTGGCAACAGTCCGCCCTGGCATAGTTGCCGCGGACCGGGTCACTCCAACTGCAGCAGAAGGGACAACAGCAGAGAGGACAACAGGAGCAACAACATCAGGAGCAACAACAGCATCAGGAACAGCATCGGGAACAACAGCAGGGATAACATCAGAAATACCAGAAACAGGGACCACAACAGAAATATTGCTAGCAGTAGAGTTTTTAGCAGCAATGGTAATAGCCCCTCCACCCACAGCCTCCCCGACTACAGGCTCTTGGACCCCCTTGCATACTACACCACCTTCTTCAGGAAGACTACTAATTACCCCTTTTGTCCCTTTTGTCCCTCCCGCTTTCCCCTTTACCTTACCTGTCTGCTTAGCTGGCTTTTCCATTCGTCCATCATTTACACCTGCGGTCTTTCTTCTCACAGCGGGGCCGGCCGCACCATTCGCTGATGGCTTCCCCGCTTTTACCTCGGCCTCCACATCCACAGTCACCCCGGCGCCGGATGTTTTAGGGGGACGCGCCCCCTTAGCGCCGGAAATGACCTCCGCATCACCGGCTTCATCGGCACTGGAGGAGGATGAGCCACGGCCACCTGCCACTCCCCCTTTCCTACGTCTCACTCTGGGGGAAGCCATCGTCATTTTGAGACCTCCTACCAGGGAGGGGGGTTTTCCCACGCCACTCCCCTCCGCAGGGGGGGCCTCCAATTTCCTTCCTTTGCCCTTGTCCGCAGCTATGAGCGCCTTGTCCGCCGCCACCTGAAAGATACTATCAGGCGCCATTTTGACTGCTGGCACCCCGGGCACCCCGCCACTTGGCGTAACCCGAGGTGCCTGCGCCTCCCTTTTCTCTCCTGGAGGCATCGCAACCTGGGCCGAAGTCCCGGCGCGGTGCTCCCCTGGCAACGATCTGACAAATTTAAATGTCTCTATTTCTCTTTTTTTTTTCTCTTTTCACCTTCTTCCTGGTCTTGGTTCCTTTTCCCTCCTCCTCCCCATCCAAATCTGACAAGCTGAATGCTAATTGGTCCATTCTGGACGGGGACTCCAATTGGCAGATTTGCCTCATCAGCTTCCCCGCCTTCTCCCGAGGCTCCACCCTCCTCCTCCTCCGTCTCGGGCAGTGGTTGGTTCTCTGGGAGTGTGGGAGATTGCGTCACTTCCTGTCCTGTCATTCTGACTTCCTGTCTTGTCATTCTGACTTCCAGTTTCACTGCCGGCGCTGATGCCTGTGTATATGTGGGTATCAGGCTGCTGCTACTAGGGACGGCTACTCGACTATACTGTACCGCCATGCTGTCATCTGACTCCAGGTCTGACTCACAATAGTCGTCCTCTCCCGAGCTGTCTGAGGACGCGGGGCCATCCTTCAACAACCGCTCCTGCTGTTTGCGGAAGAAGCGGTCATCGTTCAGCAGCTTCTCTCTGAACGGCCCCGCGCCTTCCAGAATCTCCGTGCACCTGGCTTCCAGGGCCTTTATTTGTTTTTTCAGGCTCCTTACCTGCTTACTGAAAACCGGGCGGTCCTTCCTTGAGGCCCTGTCGCTACGGGCGCGAGCACTCTGAAGCTCCCCACTCATTGCGAACAGGGACCTCCGGGCTCGGTCATATTCCTCCAGGACCGCCTCGATCCTCCGGCTGTAAATGGCGACTTCCTCTCCAGCCTTCCTGATGCCCCATCCTGCGGGTGATTGCGGCAGCGATGACGGTAAGCTTGTGTCTTTTCTACTGCTTGCAGGGACCCTTCCAGAGGGAACCGCATATCCTGCGGCCATAGCCCCCTTCGGACCGGCTTCACCCGCCACTGCCGCTGATGTTACCGCCGTGGCTGATGTCGCCGTTTTCACGGATCCACCTGCCGGGACTGCTGACACCCCTGTCGCCACCACTACTCCTGCCGGCGTCGCCCGCTCCACGGACGTCGCTGCTCCCGATGCTGTTCCTGATGCTGCAGCCGACAATGTCGCTGCTGCTGCTCCCGATGCCGTTGTCTCGGTCGCCAGTCTCATTGAGGCTTGCTGCCTCAGCGACCTCCGCCTGCCCTGCTCTGCTGGTGCTGTGTCGGCAGACATTCTCCTGCCCCCCGCCTGTAAGGTCCGGGGGGGCAGGAGCTCCACGCTCCATGATAAGGCTCCCTTCCGCACGGGGAAGGGAGTCGGAGCTACGGTCTGTAACACAAAGACCGAAGACCACACACAATAAACGGTCTCCAAGTATCCAAAACCACGCAAGCCTCTGAAGCTAGGAGCTCAAACAAACACGTCTGACTCCCACGATTGCCCCGAAGGAATTGGAACTATTTTATTAGAAAAGTAGAAAAAGTTCACAAACACTGTCACATATGAAAAATACCATACAAAAACCATAAACAGAGACAATACATAAATCCAATACATAGCATAAATAACATCAAATACAAGAAAACATCAAGACAAAATTAAAAACCCAAAAACATGCGCAAACCAGCCCCCATCCATTCTGTCTTTCATTCCGCCTTTCACTCCGCCTTTCATTCTGCCTTTCACTCCGCCTTTCATTCTTCTTCAGCCATCCGTCAGTCAAAACTCTAGCTATCCTAAAAACAAAGAAAAAAAAACCAAAATGAGCGATGTACAATGAAACATATAACAAAAACATATAACACTAATAAACCCCAACTGAAACTTACTATGAAATTTTTTTTTTTTTTTCCCTTTTCACCACACCCGGACAGCACCACGCCCCATGTCCTCCCATGTCCGCATAGTCCTGGTGCTGGCACCACCCACCACCGAGACCCTGAAACCCCGACCTGGCTCTCCGCCTCATGTCCTCTCATGTCCGCATAATCCAGAGCCAGGCCGGGCACACGAAAACCTATAAACCAAACCCTCCACCCCCAAAAAGAAACCCCCCTCCCAAACAACCTACCCCCCTAAAAAAACACTTAACTACTAAAATGGAATTATGAAATGGAATATGGAAAATGAAAATGGGATATGGAAAAAAAAATGGAAATGGAAATGAATATGGGATATGGAAAAATGGAAAATGGGAAAACGGGCACAAAACATGACAAACGACAACAACAACAAACAACAAGTACCAGACAAATCAATACCAGACAAGCAACAAAACCCACCATCCTACATAACCCACCATCCTACATAACCTGTTAAGATTACCCTCCCTCCCATGAACCTCCCATGGGCCTAGGGTCGGTTATCCTCAAGCCTCTTACCCTTCCATCTGATTTCCAAAACAAAAATGCCTATGTGGTGACACACCAGCCCTCCACCAGGAAGAGAGCACAGGAGGCCTGTCCCTGTCTACTCGCCCTACCGCTATATCCCTATCTATCATTCTGTCCCTACCCTGTCCCTACCTGTCCCTCCCTATCAGAAAATAATAAACCCCACCCCTCGTGCAAACCTTGCCCTACCTATCCCTATCTGGCCCTAACCTAACTAACCTACTTTAAATCCCTTATCTAACCCTCAGGGAACAGAAAAAGTGAACCCCCTCCAGAGGGTACCAGCCCTTTCTGCGCCCAGCCCCTCGTACTCCCGAGAGCGCACCCTCACCAGGTCCACCATGATGTTTTTAACCACCTCCACCTCTGGGAGGATTTTGCCTCTCGTCGATACTAAACACCGTGCTGACCATAGGTGAAACCTGACCACTGCACTAACTACAAAAAGTGTTTGGCAGTCCCTGCCCTCCGTGTGTTTGAATGCCCCATAGGCCCACTCGGCGTAGGAAAGGCCAGCCAGCCGCAGCCAACCGGTGGAGGTCCCCACCAATTTGCAAACCCTTATATTGAAGGGGCACTGAAGCAGGAAGTGCTCCATGCTTTCCAGCATGTCGCCACACTCCTCCCAAGGGCAGCCTCGCTCGTCGGAGTTCCGGTACTTCAAGTTCCCCCTCACATATAACTTACCTAGGAGGCAGCGCCAGGTCAGATCCCAAAACTTCCGAGGAAACCTTTTGGAGTTAAGAAAACGCAACCCTCCCTCTAAGGTTTCTCCTGGGCAATCTTTGAGCGCCAGAGGCTTCTGGAAGCGGGTCAACAGGACCTTGTCGTCAAGAAAACGTCTTGACTGAGTCCTGATCTCCCACGCCCCCAGACCCCACCGACGAATCACTTTCAGGACCAGGGAAGCATAGGCCGGGAGATATCCATGGGGTGCACGAAGATCTTTCACTTGCCCTCCTGACTCCCATTTCTGGAAGAAGGGCCAAAACCACCCCTGGCAGGAGGCTACCCACGAAGGAGCCCCCTCGGAGGAGAGGTTTGGTAAATTGATCTTAAGAAAGGTGTTCATTAAGAACACCACGGGGTTAACCATATTTAACCCCCCTAGCCTCCTTGTGCGGTATGTAACCTCCCTCCTGATTAGGTTGAGCCTGTTCCCCCATAACAGTTGGAAGAACAGGCAACAGATCCTACTCCAACAAGACTCTGGCAAGGCACAGACGCTACCTAGATAGATCACCAACGGGAGCAGGAAGGCTTTGGCAAGATGAACCCTTTCTCTCAGGGTCAAAGACCAACCCTTCCAGCAATCAACTCTCTGGGCGACATCCTTAAGCCTACCTTCCCAATTTTGGAGTGGGTAATCACCCTGGCCAAAATGGATGCCTAAGATCTTTACAGACCCCTGGGGTTCTGGGAGGGTGTCCGGGAGAGAAAAACCAGGCTCTCCCCCTCCCAGCCAGAGGCTTCCACATTTATTCCTGTTTACAGCTGATCCGGAAGCCTCCCAGTAACTGTCCACTTCAGACATCACCCATTCAAGCTCCTCCCGTGACGAGACAAGAACGGTGACATCATCCGCATAGGCTACTGTCCTCAAAGGGGAGCCAGTGCCCTCCAGGTCCATCCTGACTCCCGCCACCGGCCCACCATTAATCCGTCTAATCAGGGGATCAATGGCGAACACATACAGTAGCGGGCTCAAGGGACATCCCTGTCGGACTCCCAACCCCACCTCAAAAGGACGACCAACCCAACCATTCACAAGCGGGAAAGACTCAGCCCCAGCGTATAAGGTCTGCAGCCACTGAATGAACCCCCCAGGAAGGCCACACCTCGAGAGAGTTGACCACAAATACTCATGATTCACCCTGTCAAAAGCCTTAGCCTGATCTAGGGACAGCAAGTACCCCTTCCACCGACCTGCCCTACTCTGCTCCACAGCCTCCCTGACACTCAGCACTTAAGGTGCTACGACCGGGAACAGAGCAGTGCTGAGCCGGCGAGAGGAGCCGGGGCACAAACTGTACCAGCCGGTTGAAAAGTACCTTCGCCAGAATCTTTCGGTCCGTATTGAGAAGTGCTATGGGCCGCCAGTTCTCAATATGGCTCGGATCCTTACCCTTTGACAGAACTATAAGGGCGGACCTCCTCATTGACTTCGGCAGAGTGCCCGAGGATAGACACTCATTAAGCACGTCAGTCAAGAGGGGAGCCAAAGCTCCTTTAAAGGTCCGATAGAACTCAGAGGTTAAGCCATCTGGGCCAGGTGACTTCTTGAGGGCAAGACCCTCAATAGCCCTGACGACTTCCTCTTCCCTTATAGGTTCTATCAAAACACCAAGAGAAGGGTCTTCTGCTGACTCAGGAATGGCTTCAGCCAAGAAACCTGAAATCCGATCCCGATTCAGTTCCTTCTTTGCCAAAAGGTTCGAGTAGAAGGACCTGACGACCTCCAAGATCCCTGACCTGGATCTTGTCAGGGATCTTGTACTGTCAATCAGGCCTGTTACTGTCTTACAAGTCACTGACATCTTACAGTTCCTATAGGGGTCGGGCGAGCGGTATTTCCCGAAATCCCTCTCAAGAACCAAAGATGCGTGCCTATCATACTGACACCTTTTAAGCAAAGCCTTCACACCGGAGATATCCTCCTGGCTACCTCCGGTCGAGACCAGATGTTCAAGTCTCTTCCTCAGTGCACTGTACATGCGGTACATGTCCAGTGACCTGAGGCTTGAGAGCCGGCGGAAAAATCCCGCCACCCTTTTTTTGAATATCTCCCACCACTCTGACCTAGTACCTTCAAGACCCAGTAATAGTACCTGATCCTGAAGAAACTCCTCAAAGGCTTGTCTTACAGCTGCCTCCTCAAGGAGTGACGAATTCAGCCTCCACAAACCTCTTCCTCTCCGGAGGGTCTCTGAAATATTCAAAGAAAACAAAATTAGACAGTGATCGGAGAACTCCACCTCCACCACGGACACAGGGGTGGTGACGGAATTCTCCTTCAAAAAAAACCTATCTATCCTAGACCTAACACTACCTCTCTGAAAGGTGAACCCACGGTGACCTGGGGAATGCCTGATGTGGATATCCTCCAGGCGAGCTTCACTCACTATGCTATTTAACGCGGCGCCATCATAGGGCAGTCTATCTCTGGTACCTCCTCGGTCTTGGGGTCTAGTTATGGTATTAAAATCCCCACCAAAGATGACTTGTTTGCCCGTAAAAAGAAAAGGCTTAATCTTCATAAAGAGGCTTTTACGGTCCCACTTTGTCTGGGGACCGTAGATGTTAATGAGGCGCAGGCTTTGCCCCTTCATGAAGACGTCTAAGACTAGGCACCTTCCCATTTCGAGCTCGATCAGTCGCTGGCATTTCACCTCTGCGGTAAAAAGCACCGCCACTCCACTATACGGCTCAGCCGCAAGAGACCAGTAGGAGGGCCCCCTGCGCCACTCCCTCCTTGCTCTGTTTATCTCTGATAGAGTACAGAGCCTGGTCTCCTGCAAAAACAAAATGTCAGCTTCAACCCGGCCAAGAAAATCAAAGGCTGCAAACCTAGCCGTATCAGACTTAATGCTGGCCACATTAATGGTGGCCAGCGTCAGTGGAGAGGGGACTGCCATTAAGACCGATTGAGCTCAATGACCTTCAGCTTCCCACCCCCTTTCCTCCTATCACCACCACCCCTAGATGAGTCTGAAGAGGACCCGCGACTTCTCCTCGTCTTGCGGGTCCTCTTCTTACATTGGGATTGGTCCATCACCTCCCCCGATGCGGTTTGGCCAGAGGAGGGATGGACCTCCCCCCGCAACTTCTCCCTGAGGAGTTACAGTGGTCGCAGAGACAGTAGCAACTTCGGCCCTGGGTGCATCATCTCCTCCTCCAGGCTCCAGGCCAGCCTGCCCCCCAGAGGGCAGGGGGCCCCTCCCGGAGGGAGACTCAGCAGCCCCTGACGGCTCCACCTCTCCCTCTGAAGCCTCCCCTGAGGCCGACGCATCCTCACAGAGGGATTGGTACCGGTTGGGACCTACCACTAGAGGGCCGTCGAGTCTGCGTTCCTTCGTCGGGGGGGGGGGGGCAGATGTTTTTGCCCTCACTTTACTCGGTGACTTTCTCCGCTTGACCGTCTCTCCCTCCCCAGCACTGACGTACTGAGAAGAAGACGACTGGTCAGCCTCTTCCTCCCTCTGCAGTCTCTTCATCTCCTCAACCAGGGTCGTGCCCACTGCTGCCTCGGCATCAGGATCTGGCCCAGCAGAGCCAGGGGCAGAAGGAAGGCACATAACTCCCTCCCTCTGCTCCCTCCTCCTCTCGCGCCTCCTTGCCCTTGATGGTGGCTGGGCCTTCTCCCTTTGCCTTGGCAGACTAGTCTCTCCTCCCCCACTCACCCCCTCCGCAGCAGGGACAGCCTCCTCAACTGCTCCCGCTTGCCGAAGGGTGGTGTTGGCGAAAGACCGTGGACACGCCCCGATCGGGTGCCCAAGGACACCACACAGGTGGCAACGCACCCTGCCACAGCTCGCCGCGAGATGACCCACCTCCCCACACATGGCGCACTTCTGCACACGGCAGGAGGCGCTCAAGTGTGAGGGGTCACCGCACCTGTGACAGAGTTTTGGCTGCCCCTGGTAGAAGACAAGGATCCTGTCTTTCCCAAGGAAGGTTGAGGACGGGATATGCATCACCGAGTTATCCTCGTGTCGCAATTTGACCATGAAGGTCCAGGCCCCCGACCATATCCCGAACTCGTCGAGATTTTTCTTTGGGAAGTCCTTGACCTCCCCAAACCTGTTCAGCCAGGTCATGATGTCCATATAAGAAAGTGACTCGTTACTAGTTAAAACGGTCACTTTCTTAATGTTATCCTGGCGTGACACCGCCCACACCATAAAGTCACGCCAGGCGGGCTCGTCCTTCACCAGCCTATAGTTTCCCCAGAAGGTTTCTAAGCCCTCCGGGGTAACAAAGCTGATGTCAAACTCCGAGGAGCCGACAGGATGAATCAGGGCAAAGATGTCGCTTTCCCTGAAACCCATCCCGAGTAGGAGTTCCACGACCCCCCTCCTCTGGGGACAAGGGCCGGCTCCCCCCCACACGAGACGGGCCACGTTCCTCCGTGTCGGCCCCCTACGCCCGGGTGTAGGGAGAGTCCATCTGGTCTCACCTCCTTCCTCTCGGAACTTCCCTAGGCCAAAACGCTCGATCCAGAACCTAAGGTCTCTCGACTGCCCATCTATGGTCATTGTGGACTGGCCCACCCGTAAAGCCTCCAGGAGCTGCCGTTGCAAATTGCCGTCCCTGGAGCCGGGTGGAAGACGTGATGCACCCCCAGGGGCCCCAGAAGCGACGCTGGCATAGGAGCGTGGGGGCCCGGAGGCCGCAGCAACCTCCGCTGCCGGAGTACCAGCGCCACTCCCAGGGACCCCCGCAGAACTACTTAGCCCAGCCACGGCAACCAGAGCACCAGAGGCGGCAACAGTCCGCCCTGGCATAGCCGCCGCGGACCGGGTCACTCCAACTGCAGCAGAAGGAACAGCGGCAGAGAGGACAACAGGAGCAACAATATCAGGAGCAGTGACAGGAGTAACAACAGGAGCAACGACAGCATCAGGAACAGCATCAGGAACAGCAGCAGAAACAACAGCAGGGACAACAGCAGGGACAACAGCAGAAATACCAGAAACAACAGGGGCCACAACAGAAATATTACCAGCAGTAGAAACACTTTTTTTAGCAGCAATGGTAATAGCCCCTCCTCCCGCAGCCTCCCCGACTACAGGCTCTTGGACCCCCATGCATACTACACCACCTTCTTCAGGAATACTACTAATTACCCCTTTTGTCCCACCCGCTTTCCCCTTTACCTTACCTGTCTGCTTAACTAGCTTCTCCACTCGTCCATCATTCACACCTGCAGTCTTCCTTCTTACAGCGGGGCCGGCTGCACCACTCGCTGATGGCTTCCCCGCTTTTACCTCGGCCTCCGCATCCACAGTCACCCCGGCACCTGATGTTGTAGGAGGACACGCCCCCTTAGCCCCGGAAGTGACCTCCGCATCACCGGCTTCATCAGCACTGGAGGAGGATGAGCCACGCCCACCTGCCACTCCCCCTTTCCTACACCTTACTCTGGGGGAAGCCATCGATATTTTAAAACCTCCTACCAGGGAGGGAGGTTTCCCTACGCCACTCCCCTCCGCAGGGGGGGCTTCTTTGCCTTTGCCCTTGTCCGCAACTATGAGCTCCTTGTCCGCTACCACCTGAAAGGTACTATCAGGCGCCATTTTGACTGCTGGCACCACGGGCACCCCGCCACTTGGCGTGACCCGAGGTGCCTGCGCCTCCCTTTTCTCTCCTGGAGGCATCGCAACCTGGGCTGAGGTCCCGGCACGATGCTCCCCAGGCAACGACCTGACAAATTTAAATGTCTCTATCTCTCTTTTTTTTTCCTTCCTTGCCTTCTTCCTGGTCTTGGCTCCTTTTCCCGCCTCCTCCCCGTCCAGATCTGACATGCTGAATGCTAATTGGTCCATTCTGGACGGGGACTCTAATTGGTAGATTTGCCTCATCAGCTTCCCCGCCTTCTCCAGAGGCTCCGCCCTCCTCCTCCTCCGTCTCGGGCAGTGGTTGGTTCTCTGGGAGTGTGGGAGATTGCGTCACTTCCTGCCCTGTCATTCTGACTTCCTGTCTTGTCATTCTGACTTCCTGCTTCACTGCCGGCACTGATGCCTGCGTATACGTGGGTATCAGGCTGCCGCTGCTAGGGACGGCTGCCCGACTATACTGTACCGCCATGCTGTCATCTGACTCCAGGTCTGACTCACAATAGTCGTCCTCTCCCGAGCTGTCTGAGGACGCGGGGCCATCCTTCAACAACCGCTCCTGCTGTTTGCGGAAGAAGCAGTCATCGTTCAGCAGCTTCTCTCTGAACGGCCCCGCGCCCTCCAGGATCTCCGCACACCTGGCTTCCAGGGTCTTAATCTGCTTTTTGAGGCTCTTTACTTGCCTGCTGAAAACCGGGCGGTCCTTCCTCGAGGCCCTGTCGCTACGGGCACGAGCGCTTTGCAGCTCTCCAACCATAGCGAACAGGGACCTCCGGGCCCGGTCATACTCCTCCAGGACCGCCTCGATCCTCCGGCTGTAGATGGCAACCTCTTCTCCAGCTTTCCGGATGCCCCATCCTGCGGGTGATTGAGGCAGCGATGACGGTAAGGCGTCTTTTCTCCTGCTTGCAGGGACCCTTCCAGAGGAAACCGCATATCCTGCGGCCGTAGCCCCCCTTCGGACCGGCTTCACCCGCCACTGCCGCTGATGTTACCGCCGTGGCTGATGTCGCCGTTTTCACGGATCCACCTGCCGGGACTACTGACACCCCTGTCGCCACCGCTACTCCTGCCGGCATCGCCCACTCCACGGACGTCGCTGCTCCCGATGCTGTTCCTGATGCTGCAGCCGCCAATGTCGCTGCTGCTGCTCCCGATGCTGTTGTCCTGGTCGCCAGTCTCATTGAGGCGTGCTGCCTCAGCGACCTCCGCCTGCCCTGCTCTGCTGGTGCTGTGTCGGCAGACATTCTCCTGCCCCCCGCCTGTAAGGTCTGGGGGGCAGGAGCTCCACGCTCCATGATAAGGCTCCCTTCCGCACGGGGAAGGGAGTCGGAGCTACGGTCTGTAACACAAAGACCGAAAACCACACACAATAAACGGTCTCCAAATATCAAAAGCCACGTAAGCCTCTGAAGCTAGGAGCTCAAACAGACAAGTCTGACTCCCACGGTTGCCCCGAAGGAATTGGAACTATTTTATTAGAAAAGTAGAAAAAGTTCACAAACACTGTCACATACGAAAATACAATATAAAAACTATAAACAGAGACAATACATAAATCTAAAACATAGCATAAAACCATCAACAAATAAAATACAAGAAAACACCGGGACAAAAAAAAAAAAAAACAATCGCGAACCAGCCCCATCCATTCTGCCTTTCACTCCGCCTTTCACGCCACCTTTCACTCTTCTCCCGTCTTTCTCCAGTCATCCGTCAGTCAAAAACTCTAACAAAAGAAAATCTAAATGAGCAATATACAATGGAAACATATAACGGAAACTTATAACGGAAACTTATAACACTAACAAAATCCCCAACTGAAACTTACTAAAAAAAATTTTTTTTTTTTTTTTTTTTTTTTTTTTTTTCCCCTCACCACACCCGGCCAGCACCACGCCCCATGTCCTGCCATGTCCGCATAGTCCTGGTGCTGGCACCACCCACCACCAAGCCCCTGAAACCCAACCTGGCTCTCCGCCTCATGTCCTCCCATGTCCGCGTAGTCCAGAGACAGGCCGGGCACACGAAAACTTATAAACCAAACCCTCCACCCCCAAAAAGAAACCCCCCTCCCAAACAACCTACCCCCCTGAAAAAACCCCTTATCTACTAACAAACAAATGGAATTATGGAATATGGAAAAAGAAATATGGGATATGGAAATGGATATAAAAAATGGAAATGGAAAATGAATATGGGATATGGAAAAATGGAAAAATGGAATGCACAACATATGAACGACAACAATAACAAATAAGAAATAACAGACAAGTAACAAAAACCCACCATTCTACATAACCTGTTAAATTACCTTCCCTCCCATAAACCTCCCATGGGCCTAGGGTCGGTTATCCTCAAGCCTCTTACCCTTCCATCTGATTTCCAAAACAAAATGCCTATGTGGTGACACGCCAGCCCTCCACCAGGAAGAGAGCACAGGAGGCCCATCCCTGTCTACTCGCCCTACCGCTATATCCCTATCTATCATTCTGTCCCTACCCTGTCCCTACCTGTCCCTCCCTATCAGAAAATAATAAACCCCACCCCTCGTGCAAACCTTGCCCTACCTATCCCTATCTGGCCCTAACCTAACTAACCTACTTTAAATCCCTTATCTAACCCTCAGGGAACAGAAAAAGTGAACCCCCTCCAGAGGGTAGCAGCCCTTTCTGCGCCCAGCCCCTCGTACTCCCGAGAGCGCACCCTCACCAGGTCCACCATGATGTTTTTAACCACCTCCACCTCCGGGAGGATTTTGCCTCTCGTCGATACTAAACACCGTGCTGACCATAGGTGAAACCTGACCACTGCACTAACTACAAAAAGTGTTTGGCAGTCCCTGCCCTCCGGGTGTTTGAATGCCCCATAGGCCCACTCGGCATAGGAAAGGCCAGCCAGCCGCAGCCAACCGGTGGAGGTCCCCACCAATTTGCAAACCCTTATATTGAAGGGGCACTGAAGCAGGAAGTGCTCCATGCTTTCCAGCATGTCGCCACACTCCTCCCGAGGGCAGCCTCGCTCGTCGGAGTTCCGGTACTTCAAGTTCCCCCTCACATATAACTTACCTAGGAGGCAGCGCCAGGTCAGATCCCAAAACTTCCGAGGAAACCTTTTGGAGTTAAGAAAACGCAACCCTCCCTCTAAGGTTTCTCCTGGGCAATCTTTGAGCGCCAGAGGCTTCTGGAAGCGGGTCAACAGGACCTTGTCGTCAAGAAAACGTCTTGACTGAGTCCTGATCTCCCACGCCCCCAGACCCCACCGACGAATCACTTTCAGGACCAGGGAAGCATAGGCCGGGAGATATCCATGGGGTGCACGAAGATCTTTCACTTGCCCTCCTGACTCCCATTTCTGGAAGAAGGGCCGAAACCACCCCTGGCAGGAGGCTACCCACGAAGGAGCCCCCTCGGAGGAGAGGTTTGGTAAATTGATCTTAAGAAAGGTGTTCATTAAGAACACCACGGGGTTAACCATATTTAACCCCCCTAGCCTCCTTGTGCGGTATGTAACCTCCCTCCTGATTAGGTTGAGCCTGTTCCCCCATAACAGTTGGAAGAACAGGCAACAGATCCCTACTCCAACAAGACTCTGGCAAGGCACAGACGCTACCTAGATAGATCACCAACGGGAGCAGGAAGGCTTTGGCAAGGTGAACCCTTTCTCTCAGGGTCAAAGACCAACCCTTCCAGCAATCAACTCTCTGGGCGACATCCTTAAGCCTACCTTCCCAATTTTGGAGTGGGTAATCACCCTGGCCAAAATGGATGCCTAAGATCTTTACAGACCCCTGGGGTTCTGGGAGGGTGTCCGGGAGAGAAAAAACAGGCTCTCCCCCTCCCAGCCAGAGGCTTCCACACTTATTCCTGTTTACAGCTGATCCGGAAGCCTCCGAGTAACTGTCCACTTCAGACATCACCCATTCAAGCTCCTCCCGTGACGAGACAAGAACGGTGACATCATCCGCGTAGGCTACTGTCCTCAAAGGGGAGCCAGTACCCTCCAGGTCCATCCTGACTCCCGCCACCGGCCCACCATTAATCCGTCTAATCAGGGGATCAATGGCGAACACATACAGTAGCGGGCTCAAGGGACATCCCTGTCGGACGCCCGACCCCACCTCAAAAGGACGACCAACCCAACCATTCACAAGCGGGAAAGACTCAGCCCCAGCGTATAAGGTCTGCAGCCACTGAATGAACCCCCCAGGCAGGCCATACCTCGAGAGAGTTGACCACAAATACTCATGATTCACCCTGTCAAAAGCCTTAGCCTGATCTAGGGACAGCAAGTACCCCTTCCACCGACCTGCCCTACTCTGCTCCACAGCCTCCCTGACACTCAGGACCGCACTTAAGGTGCTACGACCGGGAACAGAGCAGTGCTGAGCCGGCGAGAGGAGCCGGGGCACAAACTGTACCAGCCGGTTGAAAAGTACCTTCGCCAGAATCTTTCGGTCCGTATTGAGAAGTGCTATGGGCCGCCAGTTCTCAATATGGCTCGGATCCTTACCCTTTGACAGAACTATAAGGGCGGACCTCCTCATTGACTTCGGCAGAGTGCCCGAGGATAGACACTCATTAAGCACGTCAGTCAAGAGGGGAGCCAAAGCTCCTTTAAAGGTCCGATAGAACTCAGATGTTAAGCCATCTGGGCCAGGTGACTTCTTGAGGGCAAGACCCTCAATAGCCCTGACGACTTCCTCTTCCCTTATAGGTTCTATCAAAACACCAAGAGAAGGGTCTTCTGCTGACTCAGGAATGGCTTCAGCCAAGAAACCTGAAATCCGATCCCGATTCAGTTCCTTCTTTGCCAAAAGGTTCGAGTAGAAGGACCTGACGACCTCCAAGATCCCTGACCTGGATCTTGTCAGGGATCCTGTACTGTCAATCAGGCCTGTTACTGTCTTACAAGTCACTGACATCTTACAGTTCCTGTAGGGGTCGGGCGAGCGGTATTTCCCGAAATCCCTCTCAAGAACCAAAGATGCGTGCCTATCATACTGACACCTTTTGAGCAAAGCCTTCACACCGAAGATATCCTCCTGGCTACCTCCGGTCGAGACCAGATGTCCAAGTCTCTTCCTCAGTGCAGTGTACATGCGGTACATGTCCAGTGACCTGAGGCTTGAGAGCCGGCGGAAAAATCCCGCCACCCTTTTTTTGAATATCTCCCACCACTCTGACCTAGTACCCTCAAGACCCAGTAATAGTACCTGATCCTGAAGAAACTCCTCAAAGGCTTGTCTTACAGCTGCCTCCTCAAGGAGTGACGAATTCAGCCTCCACAAACCTCTTCCTCTCCGGAGGGTCTCTGAAATATTCAAAGAAAACAAAATTAGACAGTGATCAGAGAACTCCACCTCCACCACGGACACAGGGGTGGTGACGGAATTCTCCTTCAAAAAAAACCTATCTATCCTAGACCTAACACTACCTCTCTGAAAGGTGAACCCACGGTGACCTGGGGAATGCCTGATGTGGATATCCTCCAGGCGAGCTTCACTCACTATTCTATTTAACGCGGCGCCATCATAGGGCAGTCTATCTCTGGTACCTCCTCGGTCTTGGGGTCTAGTTATGGTATTAAAATCCCCACCAAAGATGACTTGTTTGCCCGTAAAAAGAAAAGGCTTAATCTTCATAAAGAGGCTTTTACGGTCCCACTTTGTCTGGGGACCGTAGATGTTAATGAGGCGCAGGCTTTGCCCCTTCATGAAGACGTCTAAGACTAGGCACCTTCCCATTTCGAGCTCGATCAGTCGCTGGCATTTCACCTCTGCGGTAAAAAGCACCGCCACTCCACTATACGGCTCAGCCGCAAGAGACCAGTAGGAGGGCCCCCTGCGCCACTCCCTCCTTGCTCTGTTTATCTCTGATAGAGTACAGAGCCTGGTCTCCTGCAAAAACAAAATGTCAGCTTCAACCCGGCCAAGAAAATCAAAGGCTGCAAACCTAGCCGTATCAGACTTAATGCTGGCCACATTAATGGTGGCCAGCGTCAGTGGAGAGGGGACTGCCATTAAGACCGATTGAGCTCAATGACCTTCAGCTTCCCACCCCCTTTCCTCCTATCACCACCACCCCTAGATGAGTCTGAAGAGGACCCGCGACTTCTCCTCGTCTTGCGGGTCCTCTTCTTACATTGGGATTGGTCCATCACCTCCCCCGGTGCGGTTTGGCCAGAGGAGGGATGGACCTCCCCCCGCAACTTCTCCCTGAGGAGTTACAGTGGTCGCAGAGACAGTAGCAGCTTCGGCCCTGGGTGCATCATCTCCTCCTCCAGGCTCCAGGCCAGCCTCCCCCCCAGAGGGCAGGGGGCCCCTCCCGGAGGGAGACTCAGCAGCCCCTGACGGCTCCACCTCTCCCTCTGAAGCCTCCCCTGAGGCCGACGCATCCTCACAGAGGGATTGGTACCAGTTGGGACCTACCACTAGAGGGCCGTCGAGTCTGCGTTCCTTCGTCGGGGGGGGGGGGGCAGATGTTTTTGCCCTCACTTTACTCGGTGACTTTCTCCGCTTGACCGTCTCTCCCTCCCCAGCACTGACGTACTGAGAAGAAGACGACTGGTCAGCCTCTTCCTCCCTCTGCAGTCTCCTCATCTCCTCAACCAGGGTCGTGCCCACTGCTGCCTCGGCATCAGGATCCGGCCCAGCAGAGCCAGGGGCAGAAGGAAGGCACATAACTCCCTCCCTCTGCTCCCTCCTCCTCTCGCGCCTCCTTGCCCTTGATGGTGGCTGGGCCTTCTCCCCTTGCCTTGGCAGACTAGTCTCTCCTCCCCCACTCACCCCCTCCGCAGCAGGGACAGCCTCCTCAACTACTCCCGCTTGCCGAAGGGTGGTGTTGGCGAAAGACCGTGGACATGCCCCGATCGGGTGCCCAAGGACACCACACAGGTGGCAACGCACCCTGCCACAGGTCGCCACGAGATGGCCCACCTCCCCACACATGGCGCACTTCTGCACACGGCAGGAGGCGCTCAAGTGTGAGGGGTCACCGCACCTGTGACAGAGTTTTGGCTGCCCCTGGTAGAAGACAAGGATCCTGTCTTTCCCAAGGAAGGTTGAGGACGGGATATGCATCACCGAGTTATCCTCGTGTCGCAATTTGACCATGAAGGTCCAGGCCCCCGACCATATCCCGAACTCGTCGAGATTTTTCTTTGGGAAGTCCTTGACCTCCCCAAACCTGTTCAGCCAGGTCATGATGTCCATATAAGAAAGTGACTCGTTACGAGTTAAAACGGTCACTTTCTTAATGTTATCCTGGCGTGACACCGCCCACACCATAAAGTCACGCCAGGCGGGCTCGTCCTTCACCAGCCTATAGTTTCCCCAGAAGGTTTCTAAGCCCTCCAGGGGTAACAAAGCTGTTGTCAAACTCCGAGGAGCCGACAGGATGAATCAGGGCAAAGATGTCGCTTTCCCTGAAACCCATCCCGAGTAGGAGTTCCACGACCCCCCTCCTCTGGGGACAAGGGCCGGCTCCCCCCCACACGAGACGGGCCACGTTCCTCCGTGTCGGCCCCCTACGCCCGGGTGTAGGGAGAGTCCATCTGGTCTCACCTCCTTCCTCTCGGAACTTCCCTAGGCCAAAACGCTCGATCCAGAACCTAAGGTCTCTCGACTGCCCATCTATGGTCATTGTGGACTGGCCCGCCCGTAAAGCCTCCAGGAGCTGCCGTTGCAAATCGCCGTCCCTGGAGCCGGGTGGAAGACGTGATGCACCCCCAGGGGCCCCAGAAGCGACGCTGGCATAGGAGCGTGGGGGCCCGGAGGCCGCAGCAACCTCCGCTGCCGGAGTACCAGCGCCACTCCCAGGGACCCCCGCAGAACTACTTAGCCCAGCCACGGCAACCAGAGCACCAGAGGCGGCAACAGTCCGCCCTGGCATAGCCGCCGCGGACCGGGTCACTCCAACTGCAGCAGAAGGAACAGCGGCAGAGAGGACAACAGGAGCAACAATATCAGGAGCAGTGACAGGAGTAACAACAGGAGCAACGACAGCATCAGGAACAGCATCAGGAACAGCAGCAGAAACAACAGCAGGGACAACAGCAGGGACAACAGCAGAAATACCAGAAACAACAGGGGCCACAACAGAAATATTACCAGCAGTAGAAACACTTTTTTTAGCAGCAATGGTAATAGCCCCTCCTCCCGCAGCCTCCCCGACTACAGGCTCTTGGACCCCCATGCATACTACACCACCTTCTTCAGGAATACTACTAATTACCCCTTTTGTCCCACCCGCTTTCCCCTTTACCTTACCTGTCTGCTTAACTAGCTTCTCCACTCATCCATCATTCACACCTGCAGTCTTCCTTCTTACAGCGGGGCCGGCTGCACCACTCGCTGATGGCTTCCCCGCTTTTACCTCGGCCTCCGCATCCACAGTCACCCCGGCACCTGATGTTGTAGGAGGACACGCCCCCTTAGCCCCGGAAGTGACCTCCGCATCACCGGCTTCATCAGCACTGGAGGAGGATGAGCCACGCCCACCTGCCACTCCCCCTTTCCTACACCTTACTCTGGGGGAAGCCATCGATATTTTAAAACCTCCTACCAGGGAGGGAGGTTTCCCTACGCCACTCCCCTCCGCAGGGGGGGCTTCTTTGCCTTTGCCCTTGTCCGCAACTATGAGCTCCTTGTCCGCTACCACCTGAAAGGTACTATCAGGCGCCATTTTGACTGCTGGCACCACGGGCACCCCCGCCACTTGGCGTGACCCGAGGTGCCTGCGCCTCCCTTTTCTCTCCTGGAGGCATCGCAACCTGGGCTGAGGTCCCGGCACGATGCTCCCCAGGCAACGACCTGACAAATTTAAATGTCTCTATCTCTCTTTTTTTTTCCTTCCTTGCCTTCTTCCTGGTCTTGGCTCCTTTTCCCGCCTCCTCCCCGTCCAGATCTGACATGCTGAATGCTAATTGGTCCATTCTGGACGGGGACTCTAATTGGTAGATTTGCCTCATCAGCTTCCCGCCTTCTCCAGAGGCTCCGCCCTCCTCCTCCTCCGTCTCGGGCAGTGGTTGGTTCTCTGGGAGTGTGGGAGATTGCGTCACTTCCTGCCCTGTCATTCTGACTTCCTGTCTTGTCATTCTGACTTCCTGCTTCACTGCCGGCACTGATGCCTGCGTATACGTGGGTATCAGGCTGCCGCTGCTAGGGACGGCTGCCCGACTATACTGTACCGCCATGCTGTCATCCGACTCCAGGTCTGACTCACAATAGTCGTCCTCTCCCGAGCTGTCTGAGGACGCGGGGCCATCCTTCAACAACCGCTCCTGCTGTTTGCGGAAGAAGCGGTCATCGTTCAGCAGCTTCTCTCTGAACGGCCCCGCGCCCTCCAGGATCTCCGCACACCTGGCTTCCAGGGTCTTAATCTGCTTTTTGAGGCTCTTTACTTGCCTGCTGAAAACCGGGCGGTCCTTCCTCAAGGCCCTGTCGCTACGGGCACGAGCGCTTTGCAGCTCTCCACCCATAGCGAACAGGGACCTCCGGGCCCGGTCATACTCCTCCAGGACCGCCTCGATCCTCCGGCTGTAGATGGCAACCTCTTCTCCAGCTTTCCGGATGCCCCATCCTGCGGGTGATTGAGGCAGCGATGACGGTAAGGCGTCTTTTCTCCTGCTTGCAGGGACCCTTCCAGAGGAAACCGCATATCCTGCGGCCGTAGCCCCCTTCGGGACCGGCTTCACCCGCCACTGCCGCTGATGTTACCGCCGTGGCTGATGTCGCCGTTTTCACGGATCCACCTGCCGGGACTACTGACACCCCTGTCGCCACCGCTACTCCTGCCGGCATCGCCCACTCCACGGACGTCGCTGCTCCCGATGCTGTTCCTGATGCTGCAGCCGCCAATGTCGCTGCTGCTGCTCCCGATGCTGTTGTCCTGGTCGCCAGTCTCATTGAGGCGTGCTGCCTCAGCGACCTCCGCCTGCCCTGCTCTGCTGGTGCTGTGTCGGCAGACATTCTCCTGCCCCCCGCCTGTAAGGTCTGGGGGGCAGGAGCTCCACGCTCCATGATAAGGCTCCCTTCCGCACGGGGAAGGGAGTCGGAGCTACGGTCTGTAACACAAAGACCGAAAACCACACACAATAAACGGTCTCCAAATATCAAAAGCCACGTAAGCCTCTGAAGCTAGGAGCTCAAACAAACACGTCTGACTCCCACGGTTGCCCCGAAGGAATTGGAGCAACCCATGTAGCTGGCGGGAGGTGTAAAGTAAAAAATAAGTAAATTAAAAAGCACACTCACCTGTCCCCGGTGCTCCGTTGTCCGCTGCCAGTATCCATTCAGTCTCATGCCGGCGACTCCTTGCTGGGAGTCCTGCACCTCATGTGATCTCTAAGACCAATTAGGTACAGGATTTCCAGAAATGAGGCGCCGCCATGAGACCGAACAGACACAGGCAGGGGATAACGGGGTGCTGGGGACAGGTGAGTATGCTTTTTTTTTAAAATTTTCTTATTTTTACACCTCTCTGGCGGCCGACACAGTGGTTGCTCCAGTTTATGGAGAACCTCTTTTAAGGGGTTGTCTGGGCCAAATTTTTCTATGGTCACTTCACTGGTCCCCCCACATAGTGGCCTCTTCACTGGTCTTCCATACTGTATGGGGAACAGTGATGGGGTCATTATATTGTGTGGGAGCAGTGATAGGGGGCTAACATCCTGTGGGGGGGGGACATTAAACTGTGTGGGGCATATTAAAGGGGTTGTCCAGGGTTAATCTTTTTTATGGTCTATGCTCAGGATAGGCCACAAATACCTGATCGGTAGGGGGCTGACACACGGCCCCATCAGCTGTTCGGAGCCACTTCCGGAGCCCGTTCTGTACACAACACAGGGCCGTAAGCAGAAAGCTCCATCCGCTGTAAAGCAGCCCGGCGCCTTCACTGCAGCTCAGCTCCCCCTGACTTCAATAAGTGTTGAGATGCAGTGAAGGTGCCCGGCTAATATACAGTGGACAGAGCTTTCTGCTTCTGGCCCTGTATTGTGTACAGTATGGGCATCAGAAGTGGCTCCATACAGCTGATCGGTCCGGGGTCAGCCCCTACAGATCAGGTATCTATGGCCTATCCTGAGGATAAACCATAACAAATTATGCCTGGACAACCCCTTTAATATACCCCCCCTAATGCGCCACACTTTAAAGAGGTTGTCCAGTATAATTTTTTTTCTTTTTTATAATTAGTCCGGGGAAGGTGAATCCCCCCCTACCCCCCCCCCCCCCAAAAAAAAACAAAAACATACTAAACATACTCAACTCCCCTGTCTCTGGTGTCCTCCCAGCACGGTCCGGTCCTGCAGCTCCGCTGACTTCTTTTTGCCGGAATTCTTCACTGGCTGTGATGTCCCAGGTCCCTTCCCTTAGGCCACTGATTGACCTCAGGGGTCACGTGACATCACAGGTAGTCATGTGCAGGGGGAATTTCAGCTGGAAGAAAACAACAGAACTGCAGGACCGAAATGCGCTGGGAGACACTGGGGACAGGAGAGAAAGTTTGGGTTTTTTTTTTTTGTTTTGTTTTTTTCACCTGCCCCGGCGTAATTAAAAAAAAAAATGAAGGGGCCACTGTATGGAGTATAAGATCCACAGTGGCCCCCACCCAGTATTATAAGCTCCACAGTGGCCCCCACCCAGTATTATAAGCTCCACAGTGGCCCCCACCCAGTATTATATGCTCTACAGTGGCCCCCACCCAGTATTATAAGCTCCACAGTGGCCCCCACCCAGTATTATATGCTCTACAGTGGCCCCCACACAGTATTATAAGCTCCACAGTGGCCCCCACACAGTATTATAAGTTCCACAGTGGTCCCCACACAGTATTATAAGCTCCACAGTGACCCCCACACAGTATTATAAGCTCCACAGTGGCCCCCACACAGTATTATATGCGCCCGATAGCCCCCCTCCGCTTCAGTGCTATTACTATACTCTGGGGTCTCCTCAGACCCCAGAGTATAATAATCGGAGGCCCAGGGGAAGTGATTAAAAATAACAAACACTCATACTTACCTTGCCTTACCTTTCCTTGGCATCCTCGCTCCATCCTGTCGTCTTCAGCGTCTTCAGGCCCTTTTCTGATGTTGCTGCTGAGGCCTGTGATTGGGCCTCAGCGGTCACGTGGGGGCGCACTGACGTCATTAAGTGGCCGCGCCCCATGTGACCGCTGGGGCCTAATCACAGGCCTCAGTCACACGACGGAGGAGCGCCGGAGAGAACGCTGTGCCCTGGAGAGGTGAGAATATGTATTTATTATTTTCAGTCACCTCCCCTGCCCTACCATGCCATCTATTGGAAAGGGGCCTGCAATATGCCAGGGCCCCTTTCCAATAACAGTATGTATAGCGGTCGGGGAACCAGGCTTTCCCCGACCGCTATCATAGTGGTCCGGGGCCCCGGCCATCTCCAGCTGGCCACGGGCACCTCACCCCGCCGAGCCCGGTCGCTGTCACACACCCTGCGACCGCGATTGTTACACCACTGGTCAGGGGCCCGATCGGGATGGTCAGGATCCCGATCGGGCCCCCATGACATGAGAACTAATAGTCGGGGCTCGGGGCCCACCGGTGGATTCACCGGTTCCCCGGTGGGCCAGTCCGACCCTCCCCCAGAGGGGGGTTGCCCTCCATCCCCCCCCACCCCCACAAAAACAAGAAAGGGTAATCCTCCAAATCAAGGAATTTAAATTAACCAACAAAAAAAGAAAACATGGTTTTCCATAGATGTTATCTGTTACTATCTGTTACTGAGAATGCCAGGTCCCTGACTGAGGTAGAAAAGATCTTAGACAAATTTAGCAAATGTATTTATTTAGAAATTCCATAACAACTAATTTTAAAGGTAGTCTGTTAGCTGTAAAACATGTATCAACCTAATGACAGTATCTTGTAGGGTGGCTTCTAAACTTTCCAAAGATGCCTTTCTTATTCTACATTGTAGCTCCATTTTCATGAAAATCAGGATTTGTTCTTATGCAAATTAGTTGAAAAGGGCTTTAGGGTTGTTTCTTCTCCTGCTGGAGTTTTACTCTCTGCTCTAGATATCTTCCCCCATGCACCCATACACTGCTTGAGTGACATCTTTCACTTTGTCACACTTTGTCTGCAGTTGTTCAATTGCTACTTCTGTTTGCTTACTCCTTTCAGAGGAATGGTACTATAATTCTGTAACTAGGAATATCATTAGCAAGCTTGGAGAAGCAGTTATTGAAATATTATTATATTCCCTCATCTTATTGAAATCTTGCCTATTTTCTAGTCCTAATCTCACATTTTTATTCCTTGTGGCAGTGTAGAACTGTTATAATAAAGTTGATAGTTATGCCAATTATTCTATATATGTTCAAATCTTTAATATTCCACTGCATTTCTGCAACAACACATCATTGATCTTTTTTTACAGTGGCTTGCAAAAGTATTCCTACCCCTTGAACTTTTTCACATTTTGTCACCTTACAACCACAACCTTAAATGTATTTTATTGAGATTTTAAGTGATAGATAGACCAACACAAAGTAGCACATAATTGTGAAGTAGAATGAAAATGATACATGGTTTTCAAAATTTTAATCAAATAAAAATCTGAAAAGTGTGACGTGCAAAATTATTCAGACCCCTGTGCTTAGATACCCCTAAATAAAATCCAGTGCACACAATTGCCTTCAGAAGCCACTTAATTAGTTAATAGATTCCAGCTGTGTATAATTTAGTCTCAGTATAAATACACCTGTTCTGTGAAGGCCTCAGTGGTTTATTAGAGAACACTAGTGAACAAACAGCATCATGAACACCAAGGAACTCACCAGACAAGTCAAGCTTTGAGCGTCCCAAAGAGCACTGTTCAATCCATCATCCAAAAATGGAAAAAGGGTTCTACAACGGCAAACCTACAAAGACATGGACGTCCACCTAAACTAACAGATCGAGCAAGGAGAGCACTGGTCAGAGAAGCAGCCAAGAGGTCCATGGTCACTCTGGAGGAGCTGCAGAAATCCACAGCTCAGGTGGGAGAATCTGTCTACAGGACAACTATAAGTTGTACACTCCACAAGTCATATAGGGGGCATAGCAAACATGTGGAAGAAGGTTCTCTGGTCAGATGAGACCAAAGTTGAACTGTGAAACACGGTGGTGGCAGCATTATGCTGTAGGAAGGCTTTTTTTCAGCAGGAACAGGGAAGCTGGTCAGAGTTGATGGAAAGATGGATGGAGCCAAATACAGGGCAATCCTGGAAGAAAACCTGTTGGAGGCTGCAAAAGACTTGATACTGGGAAGGATATTCACCTTCCAGCAAGACAATGACCCTAAACATACAGCCAGTGCTACAGTGGAATGGTTTAGATCAAAGAATATTCATGTGTTAGAATGGCCCAGTCAAAGTCCAGTCCTAAATCCCACTGAACATCTGTGGCAAGACATGAAAATTGCTGTTCACAGACGCTCTCCATCCTATCTGGCTGAGCTTGAGCTATTTTACAAAGAAGAATGGGCAAAAATCTTAGTCTCTAGATGCGCAAAGCTGGTAGAGACATACCCCAAAAGACTTGCAGCTGTAATTGCAGCGAAAGGTGGCTCTAGAAAGTATTGATATAGGAGGGCTGAAGACTTTTGCACGTCACACTTTTCAGATTTTTATTTGATTACAGTTTTGAAAAACATGTATCATTTTCCTTCCACTTCACAATTATCTACTTCTTAGTGTTGGTCTGTCACTTAAAATCTCAATAAAATACATTTAAGTTTGTGGCTGTAAGGTGACAAAATGTGAAAAAGTTCAAGGGGCATGAATACTTTTGCAAGCCACTGTATGGTCAGGGAGGAAGCTCAGAATCAGGTTCTGGTGGCTACCCCTTGCAAAGATGGATTGTTACTGAACAAGAACCTCTAGAAAAGCTTTTGATTTCTCTAATGGGTACTATTCCATTTGTACACTGTGAGTATGTGAACCAGAGGGCACTATTGAGTGACCCAGGCCAGGCCAGAAAAGGCTCTCAGCCACGCCTTTGAGTGGGGGCGCATAACTCCAGAAGGCTGGAGTCTCCTGCAGGAGGCAGGAACTGTGGAACCAGCTGGACAGATAGATGGTCTGTGCCAGGAGGGCTGGGGTCCACAGGGGACTTTTGCTGGAGCTGAGCAGTGCCCCAGAGGCTAGTTAGGGGCTCAAGGAGTCATTGAGTGCCCTAACTGTGGCATAGGTTTTTTTGTTGTTTTGTTATGTTGCAGTTAAGCTGAATAAAGCCAGTTTTATTTTACACTTGGACCATCTGAACGCTATCTTTCCAGCGCCCAGTACTACGAACCACCGCTGTCCGGACCAGGAGTCTGCCGCCATTTGAGACTAATTCCCCCAAGTTGTCGCATATGGTGCTATGGATTCGGGCATAAAGAGATCCACGCAAGTCCTGGAAGACAAGTGGTTGGTGACTCCAGTACTGCTGAGTGTGCATTGTGACCTACAGCTGGAAGAAATCTGTGATTTCAACTAAGAAACCCAGGAAGGGGTGAGTGAATTGCAACATAGCAAAGTGTGTGCAAAAACTGGTGAAAGTAAAACTCTGGAAGAGGAATCCAGGGAATGGACTTTGTGTATACTGTGGCACAGAAGTCTGTAAAGTGCTTGCTGATAGCAAGAAAGTAAGCAATGTGTATAGAAGCTGGATATTGCAAACAGTCTATGTGAAAGGCTATGGTGACATGTTGGTGTTTTCTGTAGAAGACAGAAGAAAATGCTGGTTGTTGTAGTGCCACATAAGTTAACTGTTTGAATACATGTACTGCAGAAGATAGCAAAAAGTTGCTGCTGGTTGAACCCAAGGTTGCTGTGGAATATTGTGTAATCTTGTTAGTAAACCATGGGCAAGAAAAAGAGAATTTCAGCTTGTAATAAAGCAGAGAAGTTATGCTCAGGTTTATTAGTGCAGCAGTCTGAATGCAGAGAGATACAAAACCCGGAACAGAGCATGTGGTGTGCAATTAAAGATAAAGGGTTGCATGAGAGTGACTCAGTTTTTCTAAAGCACCTCTGTTCTATGATTGAATATGTCCCTGCTGACTGTATGTCTCATACTGGAGTGCATCAAAGCGCCAAAGATGAAAATGTTATGGTGCAGCAGCTTCAAGATGAGAATAAAACCATCAGGTTCATGTATGAAGATGAAATATCTGATTCGAAATGGCAATTTGAGGTATTAGAAAAAGAGCACCTTAAGTTGAACCTGAAGTTAAAGAAAGATCTTGAATCTATGAGGAGTTCATATTCTAGTCATTGTGAAAATGTGGTACTGGGTTTGCCTGGAATGGACTGTGTCACTAATAAGGAGTTTGCTGAAATGAAATGTTCTCTATCTAATAAAGTTATACAGAGTGTAGAGCAAAAGCAAGTGCTTGAGAAGCAATTGCAGGATTTAACCCCTTAACGACATTGGACATACTATTACGTCCTGTGCGCTTGGTACTTAGCACAATAGGGCATACTAATACGCCCTGGGGCGGCCGCCCGCTCACTATCTGAGCGGGCGGCATCGGAACCGGGTGTTAGCTGTAACTGACAGCTAACACCCTGCTCCATATCCCCCGGTCGGAACTGAGTTCCGATCAGAGGTTTTAACCCCTTGGATGCCGCGGTCAAACATGACGGCGGCATCCAAGGGGTTCCGCCATGTTGCCGCTCCAATCGGCACCCCCCGTGGCGAGATCGGGGGGTACCGATATCTATAATCTGCAGCCTGGGGTCTGCCAAGTGACCCCAGGTTGCCTGGAGACCCCACTACCTGGTTGATCCTGCCGAGACCTATGGAAGTGAGCGCTATGCGTCTGCATAGCCTCACTTCCTGTATAGACTGCAAGACACTTGTATGCTCGTGTCTTGCAGTCTATAGTGCTGAGCCAGCAATCAAAGCATTGCTGGCTCAGGTGTCCTAATGGGACACAAGAACAAATAAAAAAAAGTGAAAAAAAATAAAATAAAGTGTTTGAAAAAAATTAATAAAAGAATAAAGCCCCAAAAATTCCCTTTTCTTATATAAAATGAATTATATAAAAAAAACCCCTAAAAAATAATAAAAACAATGCATATTTGGTATCGCCGCTTCCGTAACAACCTGTACAATAAAACTGAAACAATATTTAATGTACACGGTGAACGTCGGAAAAAAAAATGGAAAAAACTCGCAAAACTTAATGATTTTTTGCCATCTCACCTTACAAAATATGCCATAAAAAGTGATCAAAAAGTCATATGTACCCCAAAACAGTACCAATAAAAAGCACAGGTTGTCCCGCAAAAAATAATCCCTAAAACAACTCTGTAAACCGTAAAATAAAAATGTTACGCATCTCAGAAGATGGCGATGCAAAAACAATTAATTTATGTCCCCAAATGGGTTTTTGTTGTGCAAAATTAGTATCGCATAAAAAAACAATATAAATGAGGTATCTCCGTAATCGTACCGACCCGTAGAATAAAGGTAACATGTTACTTATGCTTTATGCTGCATGGTGAAAAATTTCAAAGGTAAAACGCAGTGCCAGAATTGATGTTTTTTTTTTTTTAATCCAACAAGAAAGAGTTAATAAAATTTATTCAATAAGTGATAGGTGCCCAAAGATGATGTCATTACAAAATACATCTCACCCCGCAAACAACAAGCCCTCATATGGCCACATCACCAGAGAAATAAAGAAAATATAGCTCGTACAATGTGAAGACAAAAACCCCAAAAATCGCCAAATCTTTAGAACATAACTTGCTGCGGCAGGAAGGGAATGTATAAACGGTGCGAGCGGATATCAGGGTACAAACCAGATTTAGAGCTTATGAGGGAAAATAAACCAGAAGTGACCCCCAGAGTGACCTCCCCAATAATAGGAACTACTGGGGAAATAGTAGGGAATTTAGTGTACCCAATGTACTCCGCACAGCTTACCTATTCACTTTTCCCCATCCGCTGTGTATTCACGTCTGGGATACTAATGCTCACTACACCCCTTGATAAATTCTTTGAGGGGTGCAGTTTTCAAAATGGGGAATCCACTGTTATGGTACCTTACAGGCTCTGCAAACATGACATGGCATCCAGATACCAAACATCTGAATCTGCACTCCATAAGCCACATAGCGCTCCTTCTCTTCTGCGCCCTGCTGTGTGCCCAAACTGAAGTTTATGCCCACATGTATGACACTGGTGTACCCAGGATAATGTACTTAATGTCATATGTGGGTATAAACTGCTGTATGGACACAGCTGGGCACAGAGTGGAAGGAGCGTTATTTGGTTTTTGGAGCACAGGCTTGGACGGTTTGGTTTTTGGACGCCATTGCACTTTTGCAGAGCTGAAACGCCAGTAAAGTAGAATCTCCTGACATGTTACCCCATTTTGGAAACTACACTCCTGAAGGAATTTATCCAGGGGTACACTGAGCATTTTTAACCCCCAAGTGTTGCTATAATTTATTATCCATAAATGAATACGCAGCTGATGGTGAAAGGTGAAAATGACATTTTTTCCAGGAATACGTCATTTCAGTGTGTAATATGTTGTACCCGGCTTGTATCAGAGATGAACGCTCCAAAAGCTGTTGTGCCCGGGATCCCCGCTCACCAGTTTTTGGAGTGTGTGTCTGTGCAGACATAAGCTGGGCACAACATATCGGGCACTGAAATGGCGTATTTCTGGAAAAATGTTATTTTTAACTTTTCATTATCATCTGCGCATTCATTTCTGGAAAATAAAAGAATGCAACACTTAAGGGTTAATAATGCTCGCTACACCACTTGATAAATCCCTTGAAGGGTGTAGTTTCCAAAATGCGGTCACAAGTCTGTGGATTCCACTTTACTGGCAATTCTTGGGCTCTGCAAAAGTGAGATGGTGTCCATAAACCAAAGTGTGCTCTAAAAACCAAAATAGTGCTCCTTCCCTTCTGTGCCCGGCTGTTCCCAAACAGTAGTTAATACCCACATATGGCATTAAGTACGTTATCCTGGGTACACCAGTGTCATACATGTGGGCATAAACTGCCATTTGGGCACACAGCAGGGTGCAGATGTGAAGGAGCGCTATGTACTTTTGGAGCACAGATTTAGATTGTTGGTTTTTGGACGCCATGTCACATTTGCAGAGACCCTAAAATCGCCCCTACAAAATGGGGGTCACTTCTTGGGGAATTCCAGTTTACTGGCACCTCCAGGGCTCTGCAAAAATAACATGGCGACCAGAAAGTCCATCTAAATCTGTACTCCAAAAGCTAAAAAAACACAGTGCTCCTTCCTTTCTGAGCCCTGCTGTGTTCCCAAGCAGCAGTTTACACCCACATATATAATTTTTTTCCCCCGGGATAGCCCACTTAATAGTTTTAGGAGTGCATGTCTCTGATGCCACAAAGTGGCCGCAACATATTCTGAAATTGGATATTTCTTCAAAAACTTCAATTTTCACTTTGTACATAAATTTTTGGGAAGCATTTTTAGGCTCAAAATGATAATACCCTTTGATACATTCCTTGAGGGGTGTAGTTTCTAAAATGGGGTCCCTTTTGAGGGGTTTCCATTATATTGGTACTTTAGGGGCTCTGCAAATGCGACATGGCACCTGAAAACTATTCCAGCCACATCTGCCGTCCTAAAGCTAAATAGCGCTCTTTCCATTCTGAGCCCCACCATGTACCCATACAGCAGATTACAACCACATATGGGGCATTTCTGTGTTCAGAAGAAATTGTGTAACAAACTGTGGGGAGCTTTTTCTTCTTTAACCACTTGCAAAAATTCAAAATATGTCGCTAAATGGACAGTTTATTGGAAAAAAAGTAATTTTTCATGTTTACGACCCAATGATGATAAAATCTGTGAAACAGCTGTGAGGTTAAAATGCTCACTATACCCCTAGATAAATTCTATGAGGGGTGTAATCTCCAAAATGGGGTCACTTTTGAGGGGTTTCCATTGTATTGGTACTTTAGGGGCTCTGCAAATGCGACATGGCACCTGAAAACTATTCCAGCAATATCTGCCCTCCAAAAGCTAAATAGCGCTCTTTACATTCTGAGCCCCACCATGTACCCATGCAGCAGATCACAAACACATATGGGGCATTTCTGTGTTCAGGAGAAATTGTGTAACAAACTTTGGGGAGCTTTTTCTCCTTTGTCCTCTTGTGAAAATGAAAAATTTGGGGCTAAATTGACAGTTTATTGGAAAAAAAGAAATTTTTCATTTTCATGTCCCAATGTTAATAAAATCTGTGAAACAGCTGTGGGTTCAAAATGCTCACTATACCCCTTGACATGTTCTGTGAGGGGTGTGGTTTCCAAAATGGGGTCACTTTTAGGGGGTTTCCACTGTTTTGGTACTTTGGGGGCTCTGCAAATGCAACATGGCACCTGAAAACTATTCCAGCAAAATCTGCCCTACAAAAGCCAAATAGTGCTCTTTCCATTCTGAGCCCCATCATGTACCCATTCAGCAGTTTACGACCACATATGGGGCATTGCTGTGTTCAGGAGAAATTGTTTAACAAACTATGGGGTCCTTTTTCTCCTTTAACCCCTTGTGAAAATGAAAACTTCGGGGATAAACTGACGTTTTAGTAATTTTTCATTTATACATCCCAATGTTAGTAAAATCTGTGAAACAGCTGTGGGGTCAAAATGCTCACTATACTCCTTGATGAATTCTGTGAGGGGTGTAGTTTCCAAAATGGGGTCACTTTTAGGGGGTTTCCATTGTTTTGGTACTTTGGGGGCTCTGCAAATGCAACATGGCACCTGAAAACTATTCCAGCAAAATCTGCTTTTCAAACGTCCAGTGTCGCTCCTTCCCTTCTGTGCACTGCCGAATGCCCAAACATCAGTTTACACCCACATGTGGGGTATTTCTGTGCTCAGGAGAAATTGTATAATAAACTGGGAGATGCATTTTCTCCTTTAACCCTTTGTGAATGTGTTAAATTTAGGGCTAAATGAAGGGATTAGTGGAAAAAAAAATGAAATGTCTAAATTTCACCTCGATATCGTTTTAATTCTTGTGAAATGCTTAAAGGGTTAACAAACTTCCCAAATGCTGTTTTGAATTATTTCAGGGGTGCAGTTTTGAAAATGGGGTGATTTATGGGGGGTTTCTAATATATAGGCCTTTATAATACCCTTCAGAACTGAAGTGGTCCCTAAAAAATTAGTTTGGGAAATTTTCTTGTAAATCTGGAAAATTGCTGTTACACTTGTAAGCCTTCTAACATCCAAATTAAATTAAAGGACAATTAAAAGATGATGTCAATATAAAGCAGAGATATGGTAGATAATATTTATTAATGTATTTGGGTGGTATGACTGTCTGAAAAGCAGAGAATTTCACATTTTGAAAATTGCGATTTTTTTCCAAATTTCCATCAAATATCCTATTTTTTATAAATAAATACAAAAATATTGATTAGTGTTTACCACTAACATGAAGTACAATGTGTCACGAGAAAACAATCTCAAAATCACTTGTGTAAGTTAAAGCGTCTTAAAGTTCTTGCCACATAAAGTGACACATGTCAGTTTTGAAAAACAAGGCCTGGTCCTTAACGCACTTTTGGGCTGTGTCCTTAAGGGGTTAAAGGAGCAGCATGTCCAAGACTCCATTGCCAAAGAGCGTGTCATTGAAAAATTAAGAGATGACCTTGAAACTGCTAAACGTGAGAGAAGTGAAATCCACGAATGGCGAAGCAGAGCTGGAGTTCTGGAACAAAGAGAAAGGGAACTCAAAGCTAGAATATGTAGCCTGGAGAGGGCGCTGTCAGGATCTTGTGAAGATAAAGAGAAATTGTCTGTTTTGGTGCAAAATAAAGACAAAGAATTGATGGAGATGTCGTCTGTCCATGCTCAGAAAGTGCAAACCTTACAGGAGAGTCACAAAAAAGTAGAGACTCAACTTCAAGTGCTGCAACTAAAAGTCACAGAAGGGGACAGGTTTCAAGCAGAACTGCTAGACAAGGCAAACAGACTACAGGTGGAATTGAATAATGTCACAGGGCTTCTTTCTCAAGCAGACAGCAAGTTTATCAAACTTTCCAAAGCTTTTTCTACACTAGAATCTCAGCTTCTGGACACTCAGGAACTTTTACAAGAAGAAACTTGTCAGAAGCTTGACCTTAGTACAAAACTAAAACAAATGGAAGATGAGAAAAATGGTTTCCTTGAGCAACTGGAGGAAGGGGAGGAAGCAACAAGAGATTTGACAAAGCAGATTTCAACATTGCAGGCTCAGGCGACAGATATGAAGGAAAAAATGGAGGATTTGGTTAGCTCCAAGGATGAAGTTGAGAAAAACCTGGAATCTGTGCAGATATTGTATGAGAACCAAGCTAATGCTTGTGACAAGCTGGAAAAGGCCAAGAGAGAATTGGACCTCCAGACAGAAGACATGAAGATTCAGTTTGAGGGAAACCTGTCTAATTTATCTGCTGAGATTGTAGATCTAAAAATGCTTGTTGCTAAACTAAAGGTGCAAGTGAACAAGCAGGAGGAAATTGCACGCATCAAGAAACAGCTGGAGTTTCAGATGGATCAAGTGAAGCGTGAGTCAGAAATAAAGTTGGAAGAGCACACTTTTCAGATTGAACAGTTAAAAACCGAAGTGGAATCTAAAAGAGAAGAATTGGATCGATTGCTGCAGTCTTTATCCAATACTGAACAGTCGGCATCTGCACTATCTTCAAAGCTGGCAGCACTAGAATCTGAGAAGGACTCATTGCAGAGCCTATTAACCTCTAAAGAATCAGAGCTGTTATCCATGAAAAAAGTGACTCAAGAGAGAGAGTCTTTATTCAACCAAGAGAAAGATAAAAGAGCTACTGAGATACGGGACTTGAATGAAAGACTTGGCAAAAAGTCTACAGATGAGCAGAAGCTTTATCAGAAGATGTTGGAGGGTCAGTTCAATATAGTTCCAGGGAACAGTGAGGGAAGCAGAAAATATCATCCAGGATGCTGACCTGACAAATGTTAGAACACTGCAGAATATCCTAGAATTAGGAGGCATAGTGGATAAAGAGATGGCATCTACATCTGCTGCCATAGAAGATGTCAGGAAGATTGAGGAAGTTCTGCAAGTTGCAATAGTAAAAACTGAGATGGAGGCTGCTCAGAAAAATGTGGCAGTGAAGAAAGTTCCGGAACTGGAATCAGAGATTTGTGCGCTACAGAAGGCAGTAGAATTGGAGAAAGCTGCCAGTACAGAGGCAGAGAAAGCAGAGACATTAAGGCAGCCAGAACCTGTAACCAAAAAGCATCTGGGTACTGACAGTAAAAACTGTGATGTTGAAAACTTGGTATCCCAGTCCTCCGGTGTTAGCACAGAGAATTATAATAACTCGGAGAATGTTGAGATGACGATGTCACCAGCTCCTGTACTGTCAGAAAGGAGTTGGCACAAAAATTCTTGCAATCTATCACAGCACCGCAACATGCCTCCAGAAAGTTATGCGTATAAGAAAGAGGAGGTAAGACTAGAGTATGGAAGTGGTTCTCCTGCTGCTGTACAGGTGTGGAAGCATTATACAGAAACCATTCCAATATATGATGTGACAGTTGTTAAAGACATACCAGAAAATGTAGTTCAGCGTGAGCTATTTTGTGAGGGTATACTGTATGGTCCTTGTGCAGAAGGAGAAGATATTGCGGTATAGAGCTTGTGCATCTCAAACAAAGAGGAGAGCAAACAGCCTATGTCTCCTAAACTTCTAAGCCTTGATGGTGATGGCAAAGTTTACTTTGAGATGAAGGTTACGGGAAAAATACCCGTGAAACATTTATACTCTAAAGACATTGATGTGCATGAAGTACGTGTTATTTGGTCTCTGAGCTCCTGTGGATTCGTGATAGGTGAAGATGAAGATTCTTACGGCTATTCACTAAAGGGATCAAAGTCATGCAATGGGAAGTCTGAAGACTATGGTGAGAAATGTGATGAAAATGATGTGATCCCCTGTATGGCGAATTGTGAAGGTGATGAAGTAAAACTTGCCTTTGCACAGAATGGCCAGGATCTTCGCGTAGTGTTTGAAGGGCGGAGAAACTGGAAATGTCGAGTAAGCGGAATTTGGAAGAAGAGACCGCCAGATCGGGACTTCTGGAGAGACACTGGACAGGCATACTTGGTTAAAGAGGGACTTCGTCATAGGATGTCTCGTCCCATTGTAGCTCACCCCATGGGTAGTGAGCTGAGGGGGAGGGTATGTGAGTATGTGAACCAGAGGGTGCTATTGAGCGACCCAGGCCAGGCCAGAAAAGGCTCTCAGCCACGCCTTTGGGTGGGGGCGCATAACTCCAGAAGGCTGGAGTCTCCTGCAGGAGGCAGGAACTGTGGAACCAGCTGGACAGATAGATGGTCTGTGCCTGGAGGGCTGGGATCCACAGGGGACTTTTGCTGGAGCTGAGCAGTGCCCCAGAGGCTAGTTAGGGGCTCAAGGAGTCAGTGAGTGCCCTAACTGTGGCCTAGGTTTTTTTGTTGTTTTGTTATGTTGCAGTTAAGCTGAATAAAGCCAGTTTTATTTACACTTGGACCGTCTGAACGCTATCTTTCCGGCGCCCAGTACTACGAACCACCGCTGTCCGGACCAGGAGTCTGCCGCCATTTGAGACTAATTCCCCCAAGTTGTCACAACACTTCTGTACACTTGTCGCCTAACATGATTATATTGGTAAAGGATCTTTAACACAGGGCAATGGTCACCTGAATTATTGAACAATCTGTCCCAATCATTGTCCAGAGAGTGAATGACATAATGATAATTCACTCATTCGTCACTGACTATATCTCTTATGCTAATCTAAAAATTATCATTTGTTGACAGTACATTGACTTATGTAGGCAGCCCTGTCATTTGTAAAGAAAAAAAGCATGAGAGGAGCAGAGACCAGTTATAGCAGAAGCAATTGCCAATACAACAAAACTTACTATAACTCACAATTCAATTACAAGTACTGCAAATTTCAATGACTTGCTCATATTGTCCATCATTGCTTGTTTTAGCAACTGATTGTCCTTTGGAAAAGGTTCCTAAGGCTTTGTGCATATGTAGGACAATCGCAGGGATTTTGTTCCGCAGGAGCTTTTAGAAAAACCCTGATAAAAAATTTTGCCTACCAGAAATTCAACAGCGTGTTCAGTGGGTATCTTTAACCTCAGTGTTTGTAAAGACCAGATTTCAGGAATGCTGTTCAATGAGAAACAAGTTGATCAGTAGAGATGAGCAAATTTTTCAAAAATTCGATTTGGCCGCTTCGCCGAATTTTCCCAAATGATTCGATCTGAATTAATTTGCGGCAAATCGCGTTAAAAAACTGCTATTTCCTGGCTGCAGAGAGCCTGTATAGTGGTGTAGAACATTGTGCCTTGCAGTAACACACATAGGGAGCCTGCTGTGGTAGTGAAACAATACTATGAGTCAGTATGACATGCACATGACAGGCGTCGCTCTTAGAACCACTGCACACTTCACTTATTTGGCCAGTTACGGCGCCAAAACTGACCAACTAACTCAAGTGTGAACTCAACCTTATAGGTCGATGTTAGTGCCAGGTATAAAGAACCGTGCAGAAGCCCAAGACCCTACTGTAGCATGAAAGAGTGCACTCCTTTTACACCGTCGTCTGCTGATTCCACATAGATGTCTACAGAACCTGTTCTATTAAACACTTATACAAGTAGAGCCCCCCCGACAGAGTGGAGAGGGTGTCAGCAGTAAGTTTGTGTTGAAGTCACTGATTATTTTGCCCTTCTTCTGATCTGTCAGAGCAATAACCCCCCCCAAAAAACGGATCCTGTCTGTTGAGCATCCACCTTCACTCGGTCAGGATTTGTGGTTGGAGGACCAATGGAAATAGCCGCGCAAATCCACAGTTTTGATGTAAATCTTTATTCCAAAATGAACAAATGGCACACGACGCGTTTCGGGGCAAACAATCCCCTTTATCAAGTGTATAAAAGTACTTAAATGCTGTAAAAACTGCTTAAAAGTAGAGAGGTTATGCAGGTACCGCTGAGTAGGTGATTTTACCCCCAACACTCCACACTGACTGACTGCTATCGCCACTGCCTCCGTGAACCCCTGCACCACTGCTTTCCAGGCAAAGCGGGTGGTCTATCCCAGGCACGTTTGGCTCCCGATCTCCCACTGCTGCCACCCTGCTGACTCCTGGCCACGCTGCCGACTTGTTGGCTCCGCCGCTGCCTCATGCGCAAGCTGCTACCCTCTTCTCCCGAAGATGATGAAGCCCCTTCGTCACCCAGCTCCCAATTGCGATCGGCTACATCATCATCATCGAGTAATATCTGCATGTCAGTGATGTCCTCCTCAATGGTCTTTGAGCCAGGAGCCTGACCGCTCGCAACACCAGCTCCCACGCCACTCTCCTCATCACTACTTGCCCACCTAACGGAGGAAGCGGCGGATGTCTCCTCCAGATCTTGGCTGGGCAGTAGCTGCTGACTATTCTGTAGTAGCTCGTTCTCGCTGTATAGTGGATCTGAGCCCACAGCATAGAGTACTTCTCTGGCTAAGGGAACAGAAAAGAACAGAGGCAGGTTGCGGACAGGTGAGGGCACAGCGCCTGCCCCTTTGGCCATGCCAACTAAGGGTTGTGTCTGATGAACCCACCGATTCTTGGCTGGGGGTGTCTTATGTGAATGTGCCTGCGTCAGAAACATTTAAGCCTGTGCTCCTTTCCTATGCAGAGGCTATCAATAATAATAGTCCTTTAATAGTCCCACAATAGGGAAATTCAGTGTGTTACAGCAGCAAAGATAAGCAGATACAAATACAAATACAACATGTACAGGAATGTTCCAAGGTAAGAGGCATTACATTGATGGCAGACAGACAGATAGGAAGTAGCAGAGGGGGGGGGGGTGGGTTTAACAGGCAGAGAGATATTTCAGTTCTCTGTGTGTAATGATCTCCGCTTAGGTCGGTGTTGGTTGTATAGCCTAACCGCGGTGGGGAGGAAAGCCTTCCGATAGCGCTCCTTCTCACACCTAGGGTGGAGCAGTCGGTCACTGACAGTACTGCCCAGCGCGATCACAGTCTCATGCATGGGATGGGACTTCTTCTTCTGCATGGAGCTCGCCACTGACAGTATCCTTTTGTCACCCACCACCTGCACTGGGTCCAGTGGGCTCCCCAGGACAGAGCTGGCCCTTCTAATCAGCTTGTCAAGTTTATTTCTGTCCCTGGTTGATATACTGCTCCCCCAGCAGGCCACTCCAAAGAAGATGGCTGATGCCACTACCGAGTTGAAGAAAGTCCTAAGAAGTGCCCCCCGGATTCCAAAGGCTCTCAGCTTCCTAAGCAGGTAGAGCCTGCTGTGGCCCTTCCTGTACAGGGCCTCCATATGATCTGCCCAGTCCAGCTTATTATTAAGGAGCAAACCCAGGTACTTATAGGTGTTCACAATCTCAATGCCCGTCCCCAGGATGTCCACTGATTTAGGAGGGCACCTGCCTTTACGGAAGTCCACCACCATCTCCTTGGTCTTCCCCGCATTAATCTTCAGGTGGTTCCGGTGGCACCAGTCCACAAAATCCTGGTTCAGTTCTCTGTACTCCCTGTCATCATCGTCTGTGATGAGGTCTACTATTGCAGAATCGTCAGAATACTTGTGTAGGTAGCAGCTAGATGAGTTGCACCTAAAATCTGCAGTGTACAGTGTGAAGTGGAAAGGGGCGAGAACCGTACCCTGAGGTACCCCCGTATTACAGATCACGGTACCTGACACACAGTCTTGGGCTCTCACGTATTGAGGTCGATTTGTGAGGTAGTCTAGGATCCAGTTGGAAAGGTAGTGGTCCACTCCAGCAAGGCCCAGCTTGTCCCTCAATAACCTGGGCTGTATGGTGTTAAAAAGCACTGGAGAAATCAAAGAACATTATTTTCACCGTGTTCCCTGGTTTCTCCAGGTGAGACAGAGCCCTGTGCAGAAGGTGGATGATGGCATCATCTACCCCAATGCCCGGCCGATAAGCAAACTGGAGGGGGTCCATAGCGGGGCTCACTAGAGGGCGGAGATGTGTGAGAACCAATCTCTCTAAGATCTTCATCAGGTGGGATGTCAGTGCTACAGGTCTGTAGTCGTTGAGGTCCATAGGGTGAGGTTTCTTTGGAACTGGTACCACACAAGAAGATTTCCATAATTTAGGGACTATTTCCTGCCTCAGGCTCATATTATACATATATGTAATTATACCACACAGCTGGCCCCCACAAGTCTTAATTAGCCTTACACTGATGTCATCTGGTCCTGCGGCTTTCCTCGCCTTGATCTTTTTCATCTCCTTCCTCACCTGGGCCCGTGTGAAGGTCAGACTGTGGTCAGATAAAGACGGATTTCTGGATTTACTGGTCTGTTGGGAAGTAGCCGCATGGGGTGAAGTCATTGTGGTGGGGGGAGCTGAAGGACATACTGGGGTGGGAGGAGCTGGTGTGTGATCAAATCTGTTAAAGAATAGGTTTAGTTCATTAAGCCAATTAACATCTGCCTCAATCTGGCAGACAGACTGTTTATGACCTGAAATTGACTTAAGCCCCTCAAAGACCCCCCCTTATGTCTTTTCTTTCCATTTGCTTTTCCATTTTTTTCCTTATAACTGGCTTTTCCCTGCCTGATTTGATGCCTCAGCATCTTTTGTACTTCCCTCAACCCCTCCTTATCTCTTGTCCTAAATGCCATCTTTTTCTCCTTAAGTAGTGTTTTTATATCAGAGTTAATCCATGGTTTGTTATTGGAGAAGCACCTCACCACTTTTGTGGGTACTGTGTTGTCCACACTAAAATTAATGTAGTCCATTATGCAGTGTGTGAGTCCTTCTATGTCTTCTCCATAAGAATCCTGCAGAACTTCCCATGCGGTTGTGTCAAAACAATCCCTCAGAGCCTCATCACTCTCCTCGGACCATATCCTCACTGTGCGGGTGACAGCTGGTTCTCTACGTACAAGTGGCTTGCACTAGGTTGTGATCCGATCTTCCCAGGGGTGGTAGGGCTGATGAGTTATATGCCTCCCTTGCGTTGGCAAAGAACAAGTCCAGTGTTTTGTTGTCTCTTGTGTGGCAGGTTACATACTGTGTGAAATTGGGCAGTGTGGATGATGGGGAGGCATGGTTGAAATCACCCGACACAAGAAAGAGAGCCTGGGGATGTTTCAACTGTAAATGGCTCAGCGTGGCTTGTAGGACCTCTCAGGCAGCGTCAGCTTTCGCAGAGGGGGGGACATATGCAGCTATCACGATGACATGCGATAGTTCCCTTGGTAGGTAGAAAGGTCTCATGCTCACAGCTAATAGTTCAATCGCTTCTCTGTCTGACATATTGTTAGATCAAAAACATTAAATGAGAAGGAAATTAATACAGGGTAAAAAGGCCTGTAATTTTCTTCCTTCAACACACAACGGCGAATAAGCCACTTATTTCCCTTATTCAAGTGTTTTCTACCACTTTCCCTAGCGCCTGCTGACATCTCCCCTTGCACTAAGTACCCTGGAAAGTGCCAGAATCCAAGATGGTGGAGGATATTTATAGGGCTGTGACATCACAGGGCTGGCTGGCTTCTGATTGGCTGCACGCATGGCATTGTGGGTGATCCAGAGTTCCTTGCCCCATGTCCTAACATATGCAGCAGCCATTTTAGGGAAAAATGCGATTCGTTACCACGAAGCGTGAGGAAATCCGGATTTGACGCGAATTGAATATTTCCTGAAATTCGGAATGAATTCCACTTCGTCAACAGGTGGAGGCCCAGGGAAGATGTAAAAAATAAAAAAAAACTTTTGTACTCACCTTCTCTCACCTCTTTTGGGCCTCCTGGTGACATCCGGCACTCTCTCTTGGTCTCCATGGTGGTGTCATGCGCCCGGTCTCTGACTGGACCTCAGAGATGACATTATAATTATATGATTATCACAGCACAGTAATCAGAAATCTGCCTGGTAACGAGCTGTTCACCTGTGTGTCCATCACATGACCATGGATCGTATAACACATGGACTTATTTTTAACCACTGGGAGTAAGCAGAATGAATGACAGTAAGCAGAGATCTAGCTACCCATGAGGAATTGATACAGTATGTATATTGGAAAATCGTATAACTTTTTATTATTCAAGCAAAAATATTTGTCTCTCAATATTGATCTGAAAGTGGACAACCCCTTTAAGAAATACCTGAAAAATATCCAAACAATGGAACATGAAATCTAATTAACATTCCCTTATGATTTATCTACTTTATAATAGTGAACATCTCAGCAGAAACACATCAGTCAAATCTTTTATGTACAAGAGCTCAGGCAGCACTTTCCCAAGGATCTCGTGGACTGGGGTGCATGTTCAAAATGGGACCAACCACTTTACCATAATCTTCAGCTTAAAGAGGACCTTTCATGTCCTCATGTACAAGCTGTTTTATATACCGCTAGAAAACCGACAGTGCGCTGAATTCAGTACAGGGATATGGATGAGTACTGTCAGGGGGGGCATTCCTCACAGCCCAGCTAGACTGTCAGGAACGCCCTTCTGACAGTGGGCAGAGATTAGTGCCTCAACTAACGGCACCGGTATCTCCAGCCCTGGGCACATAACGCGAAAGCCGCATACATGAAATGTTTTTGTTGTACATGTTTATTACATTTCAAGTAAAAACCCTTTGTAAGAAATTTAGTTATACTTCAAGAATCTGTGGTTTCAATCCAACCTTCTTGCCAAAGCAGGGCAAGATGGTGCCCCCTTCTGTACACCTCTGGGACTGAATGAAACACCTGAACTCAATACTTTTGTCAATATATTATATGTGCTGTGATACCTTATTTCCCTTAATGCACAAGTGGTCTTTGAGCAATATGTAATTTTGTATTTGTTTTTACTTCATGTTTTGCCTTTTTGTTATTTAAATTAAAATGTCTTAACCCTGGTTGGCTAAAATTGACTAAAAAAAAAAATTCTCAAAGAAACCAAAATGTTCCGTGTTGTGGATCACTTTCTTTAGTTTGTAAGTTTTTCCTAAGGAGTAATAAAGGTCAGTGAATCTTGTCTGTATCTTGGGAAGCTGCAGCGCAGGTTGATTAACTCCTAATTTGTACTAAATAAAAATGAATGGCCCTTCCGATGCTGACTTTCTCCTCCACTCTGGGGGTGTGAGATGCTGGCAATGAGATTTTATATACTGACTTCCACATAGTAGTTCATCTATCTTCCTGCACCCATGCAGAAAACATCCCACAGTTTCATCAACCACATCTTATCTTCCCCCTCCTCAAAAGCTGCTGGAAGACACAATAATGGGCACACAAACCCAGAATTCTATGGAAAAAATATTTATTTCCAGTATGTGTCTCTGAATCCTTTGTTAAATAAGATGAATGTCCTATTACATAAATTGTGTCAGTTTGCTGATTAGAAAATATGGGCAATTAACTTTTCTCATTTTTGTTTCACATTTGGAAAAGATCCTGATTTTAATTTGTTTTCCACACTGTAGGGTAAAATATTGTTATAACGTAATACTTTTGGGATACATTACTTTGGTTTTTACCATTTGAGACCATAATGCAGTGGTCCTTCAGGTTTCAGTAGCCTCAGGTTACAATATGTTGAAGTTAGTATTGTCGTCATGGAGCAAATTAATATTGTAACTTGAGGGACCACTGTACTTGTTGTTATTACAGATCAAGAGTGCAAAAATTCTAACTAGGTTTTTGCATTACAGATTTCTTCTGTAAAGCTAAGGCTCCATGTAACGAAACGCGGAAAAAAATGCAGCAGAAACGCATCACATTTTTTTCCAGTGTTTTTCATTTTATTTTCTGCTTTCTGCGTTATTGTACCTATAGGGAAAACACCAGCATTTCCACAGCTATAATTGACATGCTGCGATTTTCAAAAACACAACTTTTCAGCAGCAAATTCTTTTCTGCAATGTGTGAATGGGATTAGCCAGAATCCTGTTCATTTTGCAGGTAATGTGAAATGCAGTGAAATGCAAAAACGTCGTATTTCGCAACATGGAGATTTAGGCTAACTAGGTCTTCTCCATGATCTTGTACAAAAATGTGAAATATATAGATTTAAGGATATTTCAGTGCTACTCATAGTAGCTTGTAAACCTAAATAAAAAGAAAAGTAAGTTTATTTATTTTTTATAATAACTAGTATTGCTCCCACTATGGTGGACTTGAGCCACCCGTGCTTTACAAGGATAGTCATTTATCAGAATGGTTGGCAGGTAATACTACATTTCCCCATGTAATTAGCTGATCCCTTCAGCGGTATTGATCTAGAACATAGGTGTCAAACTCTGGCCGCAGTGTAATTATATTTGGCTTGTGAGAACATACCAAATGTCTACTGGAGTGTCTAGTAGAGTAGATCAGAGTGTAGAAACTGTATTAAGCTTTGCTTTTTCCGGATTCAATGTTTAAGCAAAACCTAAGTTTGTTTCCATATGGAAAGCTTTATCATTATATCTGATGAAAAGGAAAAACTTCCACAATTTCAGACATTTTTTCAATAAATATTAAGGTTGGCCCATGACTTTGTCCAAGTTTTTAATTTTGGCCTACTGTGTATTTGAGTTTGACTCCCATGATCTGGAAGGAACTATCACTGATGAGACAAACTATCATTTTAAATCCTAGTGTAAACTATTTCTCATATATCACCAACCACAAGCATAATGGGTGACCCCAGTAATAACATTACTGGAATTTTCTGTATGACCAAGCAATGCTTAGTTCGATAAGGCCCACATGTTTTCCTGCTATTCTAGTTTCTTGTGAGAGAAAAAAGATATATCAAGCTATACCAATAAATCTAGATGTCTATGATATCCTGCTGTATTGTATAGAGTGCACATTTGCTTTAAAAATGGTGCATCTTACCCTAGGTTCACACTACCGTTCGGGTTCTTCTGAATGGAAACCCAATCCACTTAAAAAGCGGTTACCCGCGGAAACCCACAGACACCATTCACTATAATGGGGTCTGGTGGGTTTCCGCCTGATTTCCCCGAAAAATGCGGAGAGAAAAGTGGTGGTTGCAGGACTTTTCTCTTCGCATTTTTCAAGTATAATGGGGGATGGAATCCCCGAATGGTCAACAGATGCAGGTGTGACCTTTAGCCTTATGTGCTATGCGCATAACCAAAATGAGATATAGCCTTCAATACAGAATTGATAGCACTCTTTAAAGCATTCTTCTAGTTGTAAACAACTTTTCATAAATGACTAGTGAATTTATGTATAAGAAATGTTGCAATATATCTTAAGGTTTTCTGTTTCCTTCAGCACTTATCAAGCTGTTCTCCTGCTCCTTATTTTCAGCCTCACTGCTTTTATTAGGGAATTGACAGTGGAGCAATATCCAAAAAATGCAGGAACTGGTTGATAACAGTGAGTAATAGAACAAGCTATCTAAAACTCACACAGTGCTGAGAAATAGCTGTAAGGCACCCCAAACGTCTTCATCAGAGCCCACCGCAAAGCAGGCTGGACTTGAGCTGAATTTTGGACTCAGGTTATTGCACCAGAAACTTAGTGTGAGAAAAAGATGCACTAACAAGTGAAAATAAACCAGGACCAACAGCAAAAACTGACAAGGCAGATCTAAATAGGAGAGCAGGGTCAAGAGAATAAACATGTCCAACTGGAGGTCAATCAGAGAGTTCACAGTCAAAGCCAAAATCAGAAAACAAGCAAATATACTGTAAACAAGCCAAGGTCAGTAGCATAGCAAAAAAACAGGTATGGACAGAGCCTAACTAGTAACAATTAACTAATAGCAGCCACATGGGGAGTTCAAAAAAGATTTTAAATAGCTCTACTCAGCTAGTCCTCAATATTAGAAAGGTAGATAAACCCTTTAAAGAGGTTGTTCAGGAATTGTAGCAATCCATTTGGACAACAGGGAATGCTGCCAGTGTCCAGTCAGTTTTATGCTGGGCGCCTTCTTACAGGGAATCATGTGCCTCATGTGACTCCTGAGACCAATAAGTGACCTCAGCGACCGCTGATAGGTGACTAGTGACATGTGTGAGTGATGTCACCGGTCCCCCTCCAGTGACCCCTGAGGCCACTGATTTCTCTCAGCAGTCACATGGGGCACAGGATTTCCAGCAATGAGGCAGCAGCATGAAACTATGAGACTAAATGAGCACTGGCGGGGGACAACAGAGCATCAGGGACAGGTGAGTATGCTTTTTTTTTTTTCAATTTTACTCCTTCCCAACTGCAACTGGGTTTGCTCTAATTTATGAACAACCTCTTTGAAGGGGTTGTTCAGGCTTATTTTTTTAATGGCCTTTTCTTAGGATAGGCCATAAATACCTGATGAGTAGAGGGCCCTCGGCCTGGTCAGCTGTACAAAGCCACTTCCTCACAGTACAGGGTCAGTAGCAGAAATCTTCATTCCCTGTATAGCGACTGGGTGCCTTCACTGCAGCTCAGCTCCCACTGATTTCAAATGAGTGCTGAGATGCAATGATGGTGCTTGGTCACTATACAGGGAATAGAGCTTTCTGCTTCCGGCCTGTATTATGGATATGCGGCTCCATACAGCTGATAAGACTGGGGGCCAGGTGTTGGCCCCTAGTGATAGGGGGCCCTGAGGATAGGCCATAAAAAAAAAATTAAGCCTGTACAACCTCTTTAATATTACACCCTAATGCCCCACACACATTAATGTCTCCGTCACAGGATATTGGCCTCCATCACTGTCCCCATACAGTATGAGGGAACAGTGAAGGGGCCACTTTATGTGGTGGAGCAGTTAAGTGGTCATACAGTGGCCCCTTCATTGGTCCCCATTCAGCAGAATTAGCTCATTACATACCTTTCTGCTCCTGTTTACCATCATCTGAGCCCGAAGCAGGAAGAAGTGTGAGGGGCTGGGAAGCAGACAGGTAAGTATCAATACTTACCCCATATGCCACGTAGTCCAGATGGGCTGTGGCTTCCTGCTTTAGCAGTAGCAGAATCGGGTCAGAACTCCTCATCTCCCCCGATTCTGAGATCGAGTTGTATATTTAACAACTGGATCAGGAGAACCACCACATGTTTCTATTACTCCTTCCCGGGGTCTCCTCTGCTTCCCCTTCAGCCTTCAATGAGCCACAATGATGAAATCTGCGTCACAGGGGGCCCTCTTGAGGCTGAAGAGAAAGCGGATGGCTGCAGTGAGCAGGAGCAGGGATTGGTAAGTTAATAGGGACTGTTACTGACTGCAATAATCGGTCTATTAAAAAAGCAGTGGGGGTCAGGTAGGGCCCCCTAAAGGCACGGGGCTCACGGAGGGATTCACCGGTACCCAGGTGGGCCAGTCCGAGTCTGGCAACAGACCTCAATAAAATTCTCTGTAGTGGAATCCTGCCACATTGCTACCTATCTCTTTTCATCTTGCTCATATATATTAGTACTGCAGAAACAAAGTGTTTGCTTGTAGTCTGAGGGCGAATTGCATGTTACCATATTGTGATAGTGTTTATTTGCAAGACACTTTGATTCTTTAACACAATTGGAAATCAGTTGAGTGTGGACATATCTGTATATACCATAGTTTTTTGGATCATAAGACACACTTTTTAGCAAGAAAATATGTTACTAAAAACTGCCGATACAGTGTAAAGTCAGTGGTATCCTGCAGTGCCAGACCACATTGACCACTTCCCTAATGACCAGAAGAGTACTCATAAAGCACCCTGCCAGATCATTACCATAAGTAATACCTGCCTCCTCTCTCAGGACTGCTATCTTTGCTCTAATGCCTGTTCTGCACTCTGGGACGGGAATCTCTCTCCTTGAGGAAAGCACCAGTGAAGGTGTGTAGAGTTTTGAATTGCCTTTTGCCCTCTACTAAGCATCTCCATATCACAAGGCATTATGGGAAAAGGAGCTGGGAAGCTCATGCGCCCTCTGTTGGATGTACCAGATCCTCAATTTGCTTTTGACTCACTGAGTCTTGAGACAGCAAATGGGATTTTAGCCAAGGCAATTTCACTCATCTGCATACAGCGCCGTTTCGGGATTTTTGTCCCTCATCAGTGCAGAGCAGAGTGAACTGGCTGGCTTTGTGGGAGGCAATGAGTGGCACAGGGACGGGAATCTCTCTCCTTGAGAGATATGTTCTGCACTCTGACTGTTTATTGTCAAGATGCTCCAACAGATGCAGAAGAGAACAGTCCTCACAGCAGGAACAAGGTGAAAGACAGCTTAGTGTCCTGGTCAGTCTGTCAGTCAATCGATACAGCTGCTCAAGAGAAGACCAGGAGGCTACATCACTGCTACAGCCAATGTTGAGATGCTCACAAATACAAAATAACAAACACCAAGCGGCAATATAGTGTAGATTTGTTATCAACAAAAATGGAAAGATGTAAGATTAAGTGACTGAAATGGCCTCTCACCTTACTGTGTGGTGAATTGTCACAACTACATATACACTTAGTAAGTGGATCAGGTGAGAGTGGCAGCAGACTGGTCCAATGTCATCGGGGGACCGAACGTAAGTAGATGTGCACAAAAAAAAAGGGTGAGGACACTCATAAAAGGTACCGTCTGCGCTCTTGGGAAACATACTCCTAGGTCAAATGTAGGTGAAACAAGTCTCTTTATTGGAAGGCACGACGCGTTTTGGGGTCAGACGCCCCTTTCTCTAACGCAAAACAAATTGTACTATAAAATAAAACGGAATATAACATACAATAAAAATACAAGGATTCAGTTCAAATACAAATATTAATAAAAATTGAGCAAAATGAGTATACCAAATAAGTATTATATGAACCAGGACATGTTATTAGCAAGCAGACAACATGACTAGTCTGAAGCTACTTTCCACCCACCATGACTATTTAAGGTAATTTACTTATGACTTTTTATTCTTTCAAACATTTATAACTTCATTTGCAGCAACAGAAAGCAATGGAAAGGGAATTACTTACTGACATATGATCGGTCTAGTTTATGGTGGAAAAAACACATGACAGGTTCCCTTTAAGCTAGAAACATCTCGATGTTCTTTTATACTAAAAATCTCAGGGCTCTCTAGATCTTGACAAGGTCAAATACATTGGCTTCATCACTGTGTCTCCCTTCCTGAATATAACAGTTTGAAGGATTGAAGAACACTTTTTTGAATATCCTTTAAAATATTTCTAAAATTTTGAAGGAGACATTCGGTTAAAATCACATTGGGTTTCCTAAATGTAAGCCTTCGTAACTCCTGCTTGATTCATTCGGCTGCTTGACACTGAAAGGATATAACCCACATTCCACTGTCAGGCATACTTCATCTTGTTGTGGATTTTTCATACTTATCTTTGAGTACTTATGTGCTGTGTTGTGAAGTTTTCTTCAAGGGCACAGTGAGATTATTTTTATCTGCATCTTTCAATGGAAATGTCTCAGAACACAAGAGATTATGCTATTTGGATTTACAGCTAAAATGTTGGAATCTGGTTGCTTTTGAACTTGACTTAGATGGACAGACTGGGTCATATTACCATATTAAAAGAAGACGTAAATGATTCTTCAGTGGATTCATTAAAAAATATCAAAGTGCCTATTTGTCATCCTCATCCACATTCGGTAACTCTTGTCTAGGGATTCCTGATTATTAGCAGAAGAAAATTAAACTTTTTCAAACTCATGGGGATAATTTCATTGCTGCGTTTTATAGGACAGGGAGGTATTACACATATACTGAAATTACTCTGTGAAGTCTCACAAGTCGAAACGGATTGGTATCACTCATATGGAAGGTCATGTTATATTGGGAACCTGTACACATAGGTAAACTAAGTACCCAGCAATTAAGCCCTGCCCATAGCTGTCGGGCAGTGAAGAGGCCATAGCCCAGTGCCCAATGCACCATACACTAGGGCTGGACAGAATTTGAACTTTTATTATCAGTGCAGTATGTGTAACCTACACTCTTTCCACCAAGAATCCTACAGACTTCCTAACAGGTTTCTCAGTACCCTATGACTGTCCTCACCGCGCCAACTTTCTGATACTTTAAGCCCAGTCATATCGGGACAGCTCAGGTCTTCCACAAACATCACACAATACCCCATTTCCTCATTCTCTCCCATTTTTTGTCACCAGGACAAACCAACTCGCTTAATGTTAGCATGTGAATGTATCCAGTGAGTATGTGTGAGTGTGCAACCATATGTACTTGGCCTACCCAACACACTTGGCCTACCCTCTAGGTTGATTTAGCGGTTCTTTTCAGGGTGCTATTTCCAGGGGAGTGGGAACAGTTTACAGTCTTTTTGTTGATCTATCTCTCTATGTTGGTGCCAGAGCCACTTATAACTGATTTTCTCCTTACTGTTTGCTTTTTGCTTTGTATGATCTGCTGCATAGCTGGTGCTAATGTTTTCAGTGTTCTGTGTTTTGGAAAATCATTTGTGGTTTTCTTGATTAAAAATAATCTGATTTTAAAAAAAAACATATGTACTGTGTGCTTTATTCTGAAATTATTGGACTCTTTGTTGCAGCATTTAGAGTGTTACAGAAACCTTATTTGAGCAAAAAATAACATTGGTTAAGGGTAATCTGTCACAATGACCATGCTGTAATTATTTAATCTCTGCTCATTCTGGATTTAGGAGTCCAGTGGGCGGTCTTATCAGTGATTGACAGCCTTCTCTGAAGTTCGCATACAGAGATAGCTTTCAGTCACAATGTAGGATTGCCTGCCGAACTCATAGTCCAGAATCAGCTGGGATTTTAAATCAATACATTTAAAGTAGAAATGGGTGAATTGGTTAATAACGAACTGGATTCAACCCAAGTATTCCTAATTGTACAGGTTTTAGCAAAAACAAACAATTTGAAATGAATCTCAGACAAACTAAAATGGCCTCCCATGGTAAATTATTATACTTGGGGGTCTCTTCAGACCCTACAGTATATTAGCTGGAGGCCTAAGAGAGGTGACAAGAATAATAAAAAACATTTATACCTTCTGTTACCTCTTCTGGGCCTCCTCCCGGTGTCCGGTTCTCTGTGGCTTCCTCCTCATTGCATCTGGCGCACCTTCTCTGACATCATGCATCCAGGGTCACCGCTGAGGCCTGTGATTGGGCCTTAATGGTGACAAAGGAACACCGAGTGTCATGATGTCAGAGACCCCATAGTATAATAATTTCCCTTCTGGTTCTATTCAAACAAGTTCCAACCAAACCAGGGGTTCACTTCGTCCAAACACAGGACAAAACAAATCTGCTGGGGTTCACCCATCTTTAATTTCAAGTTATCTGGCATCCTTATATGTAATTCCTTACATATATGTAATTTTTTTAACCCCTCCTACAGCATGATGCCTGCAGATTGCACTACATTTTCAATTTGATGATTTCACTTTCAGGGTAAGTAGATATATAGTAAATTTCTATGGGACAACAACCCATACTTGTATTAAAAATACTCTTCTAGAAGGGGTAGTCCTCTTAAAGAAGTTGACTACGATACATATTATGAGATGGAACTGAAACCTGTCGCAAGAAATCTGGGATGGATAAGAAAGTTGGTATTTTCAAAAGGTTTCACTGTATATCAAGGGCTGGTGCATGTACATCAATGTTATGTCTTTAATAATTTTAAGCCCAGATTTGCAATCAAAATTTTCTCTCCCTCCTTCTAATTGAATTTGCATACATACAGATATATCATTTTATGACTTCTTTTTTTAGGGGTTCCCGGTATCCTTCCCCACCCATTTTGAAAGATTATGCAAGTCTGATTGCTCCCCTGCAGGTCTTATTTAGGCTATATAAGGGATCCTTTCTGACCCGACCCCAAAGACCTTACCTGCTCATCCCTATATGTGTAAATGGGAGAACAACCTGGGTGAGCCTATATCTGACCTATCGCGAACTATAATATGGAGGCAAGTGGCTAAGACCTTCCGCTGTGTCACATTTAAAGAAAATTTTTACAAGATGCTGATTCATTAGTACCACATCCCAGCTTTGCTTCATTCTTTTCAACATAGTGTTCCGAATAACTGCTGGAGGTATGGTGCTGTCCGTCTGACTTATTCCACTTGTTTGGTCATGCCCAATACTTCAGCCTTTTTGGCGACAGGTCCAAACTCTAGTTGGATGGGTGTTGGGGGTTTGCCTTCCCCTACTCCCCAAGACCTTTTTATAGAATATGACATCTGAACACCTTAATAAACAACTTCTGCAACTTCTCCTCGATATTGTGACAGCTAAACATTGGAGGCGATCCACTCCCCCATGCTTGGAGGACCTATTTTCCAGGTTTCAGGAGACTAGAACCCTAGAGAATTTGGCAGCCCTTATGAATAACGAGGAGGAGAAGTTTGATAGAGTCTGGAAATCTTGAGGCACCTTCTGGGCCCTCCATGACCTCTAGGCCTTGGAGTGGGTTCTTATACTTCTGTACCTCTATTTTTTTGGCTTGACTCTGACCCCTCCCCTTTCCATTCCTTGTAGTTCCTGTCCTGTGTCTCCCCCCCACACTTCTTGTTGTTGTCTTCCCTCTTCTCCCTTCTTCTTTTTATTTTGAAACTTATTTCTTCCCGTCTGATGATGATTGTGCTTTTTCATTTGTGATGAATGGCCACTTTGATGCGGGATTACCTGTGTCCTGGATATTCTCTTTGTTAAAAAATTTCATAAAAACTACAATTGAAAAAAAAAAAAATATCACTACATCATTATAGAAGCAGAACAGTAAAAACATATTTTTCTATCCCTGCATCACTCACCTGACGTGTCTTTAACACGCCAAGCTTCTTTTATGTATTCTATTCTCATATCTCTGCAGTTTACTTTTTCCTCTACTCTGATCAGACACCATCTTGATTTTTAGGTTTATCTTTGTTATCAATTCTATGATGCCTCAGCGTAGCATCACACAGGGCTAGAGACAGCACCATCTCTGCCTACTGGAGTACAGTGTAATTATTCTTCTCACTATATTTCTCACTTCTATAATCTAAGATGCCAAGAGTTTACAGTCAAGGAGGGTACACGTGATCTTCTCAATTATAATTGTGTGACCTCTAATCATTAGCAGTAACATCAGCCGTTATAGGAGTTGTGCCCCCATTGAGGAGAACATGTGAGGAATTGTCTATCATATAGGAAGTGAGATTTTGACTTTTGCAGAGTACAGATAGATATGTTATTCTTTGCAGGTCACAATGAGATCACATGACATGACCCATTTAAAGAGAAGGATTTCCAGATAAAAAGCAATATCTATATAAGGTATATATAGTATATATGGTGGAGCAATAGGCAATTAATGAAAGAAAGTAATGTTACTTTAAAGAGAAAACTGATACTCACCAGGTGAATGTAGAAAGCATGGAGAGGTATTTAGTCTCCATATAGTCATCTTTAATCTTATTACAGTTGTCTGCCATGTACGGTTATATGTATCCTATAGAATGCTCTGTCTTAGTATGTGCACTTGTTTCATTTACATGATTTTGTGCAGCTAGCAATGAGTGGCAGATTGCTCATCAGGTGGCTGACTAGTAACACTTTTTCATTTATAATAAACATCAGCACATATTGAATAATTCATAGTTTCATGTTTCATACACATATTTAGCATAAGTGATTTGTTACTTGCTGGAAATGCTAACAGATGACTTGATTAACAAAAAAAAAAAAAAAAAACAGTGTTAGAGTTTTAATAACATTCCTATATTTTCTCCTAGCAAATGTTAATCGCTCAATGTGGTACAACAATGGGGGTGTCACTTGTGCTGCATACTGGAAACACACTGCTAAAAGACTGTAAAATGTCCAAAACCATATCTGAAAACAGGAGAAAAGATGTACTGGAAACACACTGCTAATAGATTGTAAAATGTCCAAAACCATATCTGAAAACAGGAGAAAAGATATACTGCAAACATAACAACGGAAAAAAACAGGAAAAAGACAAGTAGAACTCTTACTAAATATTTAATCTACTTTTGACTACACCGATAAACTTAATATTCAATGATAGAATAAAACTCAAATTTTATGTCCTGTCTCTAATTTCCCTTTTCTGCATATTGTATAAAACTGTCAAAACAAACTGCATAGAAATATTGTTGGGAGAAGTATATTAAAATCATAAAGCAAAGTAATAATGCTTATAACCTATGGTTTCATAACTACAGTATGACAACATTTTATCTACTTTACTATAATTAGTAATAATAGTTTATTAATGACAAATAACTAAAATAGTCAAGAAATGGGTGGATGGAAAAAACACTGTTTGATTTGTGATAAATTGCAAATACACATATGTACACCACATGCTCAAGATTTGTTTTGTTTTGGGTTCAGGTGGTTCGGGACCAATATTCATCTCTAGTCAAACAAGTCTGTTACGAACCACACCTTAAATTGGTTTAAAATAAAGTGTATAACACTCTCAGGACTCCTTGGTGCCTCCTAAGGCCAACACAGCCGAAGTTATGACAAAGTAAAAGTGACATGTATGTCTATGGGAAAAGGATGGTAAACAGTGGATACAAACTCAGAGTGTTACCATATACTGCGCTGTCACTGCTTTTACGCATTTTAACATTTAAAACACTCCAAAATTACCCTTTTTTGGGGGGAAAGGTGCTTGCCCATGGATTTTTTTTATAAACATGGAGGTTATATTGCAAGAAGCAATGGTTTTGTAGAAAAAATTGCTGTTTATATGACTTGTAAATGCTACAGGCTTGTTGCTATTTGGGAGAGAAATTTGTGGCTGTAAGCCACTTGAATAGTGATGACAAATTGGTTTTTCAAAAAAAATTATCCCTTTATGGGAGCAGATCTGAAGTTAAAATGTTTTTTTTGTTTTTTTTTTAAGACAACACTGTGGCACCAAGAGTGTGGTATAGTGGAATGTGATGGCCCAGCCCACACAACCTTATATACTGTATATGACATCAGCACTGTAAGGTGTCCATCTACCACTGACTATTGGCTGAGAAACTGTCAAGTGGTAGATGATTACAGTGATAAACAACATAGCTTTGTTATTTATGTCACTTTTGTAGATTTGTAGAAAAACAACTTTAGGCTAAGACCCCATGTAACGAAACACAGCTAAAAAAACGCTCCGGAAAAAAACGCAGCGGAAACGTATTGCGTTTTTTTCTGCAGTGTTTTTAATTTTTGCTGACTTTTTCTCTGCAGATTTTCTTCCCTTATTAAACATATAGGGAAAACACCAGTGTTTCTGCTAGTATAACTGACATGCTGCAATTTTCAAAAATGTTGGCATCTTTGAAAATGCAGCTTTTCCGCAGCGATTTTTTTTTTCTGCAATGTGTGGATGGGATTAGCCCAAATCTCATTCACTTTTCAGGTACTGTTAAATGCTACGTTTTATTCAGCGGCAATAACGCAGTGTTTCCGCAACGTGGGGCTTTAGCCTTAAAGGCTAATGCAAATGAGGAGCACTGCTCTTGCTGTAGGATGTGTGATGTCATAGCAGTGGGAGGATCACTGCACAGGGTGGCACTGGATGTGGGCTGCAGCACTGTCCTACCTGTGCCACCTGTTAGTTTCAACACCCAATATGCTGACTCTCTAGAGTCAGGTGCTCAGTCCCGTCTGTCTTCTCCAGTCCAGGACCGCAAATTACTTGACAGTAGAATCTAATTAGCATATTGACTGCTACATCTAATAGCACTGATTGCTCAATAATGGTGTAGGCAAGAGAAAAATTTCCAACTGCACCAGAATTAGTGGATTGGCACCTATTGGAGTATGCAAAGATTTGGAATGGGTAGAAATTGTGAAAGGACCTCTTTAACGCTAACCTTGGGTAAATGGAAAGATGACCTGGAAAGAGCAAAGTCATTAAGCTGTGGGCCACAGGAATAAAAAAAAAAAGCAAAAAGTAATGACCAACTGAAATGTGAATATAGACATATACAGTATATATTGCACTATTTGTCACTCCACCTCACTCAAGCAACCTAGATTGTCAAGGGGATGCTACTGAGAAAGACTTCAGGCCTATATAAAGTGCCTATAAAGTATGTTGGTATAACGGATAATTGTTTAACATTATGACAGATTCATTTTCAGATTAATACCATGTTCAGCTTTATTTTTGTTCTTGTTTGCAATTTTTTAACGTGCATATAAGAGATTTGTATACATAATTACCATGTTACAATAGTTTCTGTATTTAACTGGGTTTGATCCCTCATAGCATTCATTGTATTGTTAATGGCAGCTGTGAGCACCACTAATGGATAATAAATCTTATTGTTGAGAATTCTTTAAGCAATCAGCTCATATTTATGTTAACTGCACTTATCAGACTTTTAGCTAACGCTGATGCTACATAAACAATTCTATATTGACAAATTTGTGTCAGCAAGAATAAGTAATGCTTTCTAGCAAGAGGCAAAATAAGTATTTATATGTATGTATTATGATTTATAGTGCAAGAAGGTCATGCAATTTGTTCCAAGGTCAGATTCCCCTCGAATAAGGCATCAGATTTACAACAAATAAAAAAAAAAAAAACACTCTGAAAAGTGTTGTATGAACTTTTTTGGACATGAGGTATAATATTATGTGCCCAAAAAAGTTTAATATTAACTCTCAGACACTGACCTGCTTTCATTGACCAAGAGTAACCAATCTAAACTAGCCAATGACAGCTGCCATTATCTTATGTCTGTCACTGACTGGTTTAGATTATGTGGTAAGCTGATTGCAGTTGTCATTGACTGGTTATTCTCGATCACTGAAAGTAGGTCAATAACCTAGTTTCAATGACTGGGAGTAATACAGCCATTTTTATCTAAAGTGCCATATGTGTGGAATCTTCTTGCCTTGTAACTGGAAAAGCCTTGCTAAGTAAACTGAGTCTCGAACATAGGCTTTTTCAACTTCCAGCCTGTCCCCTGTGCTTTATTTGCACCTACAATCAAGGGCACCTTGAAATACCACCACACCACAGACACACAGCAGGGAGTGCCCCCAGGGGACCCTTCACCATCACTCAATTGTGACGCTCTAATCACTGTGCCATCTCAGGGTCTGTAAGAGGATTTGGCATCCATGACCAGTGCAGCCACCATCTTGGGCTTCCACCATCTGTGTCATCTCCACACTGTTAGCACTTTGATGTTGCATAATTGATTTAGGTCACAGCTACACTGAGTATCTCCCAAGTGTTTATTTTATACATTCATTAAGACTTCATGCACATGATTGCATTATGTAACCATAATACCGTGCCTATAGAAATTATGTGTCGATGCTGTACCAAAATTTGCATCTGATTGTATAATAACTAACATGGTAGTAATACTTGAGAAGGAACCATCCGTGATATCCATAACCTAAGAAGCAGTTATGGACTTTCCTCATTGGATTCTTAGATTATGGTTCCTGGAATAATTGCAGATCAGTGGTAGCACTGCTGGAGAAGCAATGTTGTCAGGAACTGGGCCAACAATAATCACCAGGAAAATGGTCAGGATGCATTCGTCTAGAGGATTGGACAATAACATACTAAGAAGACAGGAAAGGATTCAGAGCCAAGAATTGAACAAGATATCAGTCACCAGGAAACAATCTCTTAAGGACAAAGCACAAGCAATATCCAACAACTAGGCCGAGAGTTGAGATTAAGACCAGTATGAGTAAAAATGAATGCCAGGCAAATGTTAGGGATTCATTCTTCAGGCAATTATGGCAGGCTGTGGTCAAGAGGAAACAACAGAATGGCGGTTGAATACAGGACTGTAGTAGGCAGCATCCAGTTGCCTAGCAACTGGTTGTTGCCATTGTTTGAAGCGACTGCTGCTTGTCAGGACTTGTAGCAGGAGCCAGGAAAGGTGAGTAACGCTATTCCAGAATGAGAATTAATTTCTTCTTGTGTTGATATGTGACAAAAGATTGTATATAAAGACCTTATGTTCAAATAAGACTTTTGCTATGTTCTCAACCTCTAAGAAAATCATTTCTTCTGCTTCTGAGGCTTATATTGCACCTCTGTCCTTTAGAATGCCATTCCGCAGCCTACTTAAAACTCCCAATCGGAACAGTTTTCCTCTGGGAACTTTCTACTTCAATTATACCTATACAGAAAATGCAGCATGTCTGATGTTTTTCTGCAATTTATGGATGGGATTAGCCAGAATCCCATCCACTTTGCAGGTACTGTAAAAAGCCGTGGGCTTTGCTGTGGCGTTTCTGCGGCATTTATACTACATGGGGCTCTGGCCCAATTAACACTTTCTGTTAGAAAGTGGAAGCAAAACCAACAATCCTTCAATAGTTTTCTTTTTGCACAATAAATGCACTTTTTATGAAAAATCTTTTTTTTTTTTGTTGCCATATTTTGAGAGACATAGCTTTTTTTTATTTTTCAGTCAACATAGCCATTTGAGGACTTGTATGTGAAAGTCAAGTTGTATTTCTGAATGCTACTATTTTGGGGTACATATAATATATTGTAAAATACCATTTTCTGGGAGGAAATAGGAAAAAAATAGCAGTTATACAATAAATTTGCTTTAACAGTGCTCTGTATGCATTATCAAGGACACATTGTCTTTATTTTCCAGGTCAGTACGAGTATAGCGATACTACATATTTACAAGGTTTTTTTTTATGTTCTACTGCTTTTACAAAATAGATACAATTTTGTTAAAAAAAGAAATAGATTTTGTGTTTCCATATACTTAGAGCCGCAACCTTTTTTTTTCTTCATTTTCTATAGAGTTGTGTGAGGGCTAGTTTTTAGCAGTACAAATTGTAGATTTCATTTGAAGCCATCTTAAGCTTCTTAAGACCCATAACATTCTTCTTTTAGGTAAAACAAGCTGTAGTTTTTCTTGGTGTTCCTTATTGTTTTTATTTTTTACATCATTCACCATAAGGGTTAAGCAATGTGTTAGTTTGGATCTTTAGGAATGCTCCAATATGGATTTGAAAGGAGGTTTTTGAGCTATTTATTCCTTTATTTTTTAAACGTTACTTTTTATTGCAGTCTTTCTAGGGTATTTGACTCATTAATGGTGACCATTCATATACGGTAATACACTGTTCATACACTGTAATATACTGCAATTGTCCTGTATCACAGTGTCCTAAACATGTCAGTATTGCACTAACATCCTGCTTAGGCTCAGCCTTTCAGAGGTGGCAGACCCAGTGGGCACTGTAATCCGGGGTGTGCCTCTGTGCTTCCCGCTTATGACGTACATGTATTTCAAATTTCAGAAAGGGGTTAAGCCTATACTACAAATAAAATATGCATACCGCTGACAAATCTAAATTTATCTTATTGAATCTTTTCCATGTTGTTTAATTTAGCCCTAGAATTAGTTAGCAATGACACATTCTTTATTGAGATGGGATAATTGCAAGTAGGGGGTAATTTTAGAGGGCTATTAATATTTTTAGTTTAGTAGCAATGTCATCCATGGCTGTTTTCTTTTTTTTAGTCTATACCAAGCCTATAGCCTGACTTCTATATCTCAAATGCAAATCAAAATCCTTACCCCCATACACATCCTCCAGTGTACTGAACACACTAGATTTCCATTGTGTAAAAGGCCTATTTTGCATAAGATTTTTAACATAAGATTTCTTAAAATCTCTAAGATGCAATAACCAATTAGTTCTTACTTATTTTTATATCCTGACTGTTTCCATTACAATACTAAACAAGCTTTAAGGGATAGAAAGACCTAGTGTTAACAACTGCTTTAGAGACAATCCCACAGACAAAGATGTCTTTAATAATTGTTCCTGATCGCATCCTGAAGTCACAGCCTTTAACCATTTGTATATTAGAAGCTACAGTATGATATCCAGGAGTCTCATCCCACCTTCCCGCATTGCTGGCCTAAGTGACCCAATGACCTTTACCTTATATTACCTTCCCTTAATCTTATACATAAGATTTTAAGGAGGGTACATATTTTAATCATATTGACTATATCCAATACTTTGTAACTTGGTATTTTTTATTTATTTTTTGTACAGTAGTTAAAATGTAAGCTTCTGACTTCCTGTATGATGGACTGTACCACATAGGTTCTTCATAGGAGGAGACAAAAACATTTATCACTAACTATTAAACAACATGCAGTTCCTGACACACAGCTATAAAAAAGGAGCTCACAGCTCCGTCTATACACTTACAGTCATTTAGTTTAGTAAAATATAGAGAGGATAATTGAACTGCCACCCATCAAGTAGATATAGCACAGTATTTAGCTGCCTATGTGAGACTGCGCTGATGCATCATGGAATTGATAGCACAGCATAGAAAAAGAGAAATATAAAAGCCAATCTGATACCTGATCAGGAGCTGAGGAGAAGATGGATTGTGGGGATATGAGGGTAGTATACCGTGTTTCTCCGAAAATAAGACCTACCCCAAAAATAAGCCCTAGCATGATTTTTCATGATTTTTGGAGTATGCTTGAAATATAAGCCCTGCTCCAAAAATAAGCCCTAGCTAAAGTTCATTTAAAAAAAAGTGTCCAGACAGCTATACATGTAAAAAAGTAAATAGAATACAGCAGACCAGATACAGTAGACCCTTCATCAATGAAAGCAAACACCCCAAAAGAATTGCACCCCCAAGAAAATTGCACATTGACATTAAGGGAGCTATCTGCACAAGATGGTACTAGTGAGATAGTTCTCCACAAAAATAAGGGTTGACTACCGGTAGTGCAGGGCCCTCACACACAGATTGAGTAGTCCCGCTGGCATGACTACGTTGTGGCTGCCTCTGGTCACCAGGGGGAGCTAACTGCTACACTTGGATGCAATGGAACACTGCTGCAGTGGCAAGGGGTCTGAGACAGGAGTCTGTGTGTGAGAGCCCATCCACCATTAGCACTTTCCAACTCTAAATTGTTTTTGGGTGTAAGGGGGTCTGGTGAGTGGATTGTTGTTCATGGAAAAAAAATAAGACATCCCCTGAAAATATTCCCTAACCCATCTTTCGGAGCAAAAAATAATATAAGACCCTGTCTTATTTTTGGAGAAAAACTGTACATGAATTAAGCCTGGAGAGTAAGAGACAGTCAGGTGGTGGGTAGAGATAGGCGAACCTATGAAGATTAGTTTTGTCCCAGGTTCGGATAAAGCGATCCTCTGAAGTGACCCCAAAATTTGACAATTTACTGCAATGAATGTAGTGGCAATCATTTTATTTAGTCTGAGACGAATTCAAAATTTTTCAGTTGTGTTAAAAACCAAACAATTTGGAATATTCTGGTCGAATTACAAACCGATTTGCCCATCTCTAGTGATGGGTGCAGGGGTAGAAAAAAGTGTTTTTTCTGGAGTACTTCTTTAAGATTCTGTCTGACAACACATAGTAGAGATGTCTGGTTCAATTGAATTATATCCCTAGGGTTATGTGCTATTATTGTACCTAGATAAATGCTAGATATATGCTATTATTGTACCTAGATAAATCATTCCTTTGTGGGCCCAATGAAATGCTGAGTGAGCTCACATTTGCATTTTAAGATAAGAAAGAATATTAATAGAAAGTATCTGACATTTGGATTCATTTACATATTGAAATTGTAACAAATCTCACGCACTACTAGAGTCCTTCTGATATAGACATGAAGTCCACCAACTCACTGTTATGTTCTCATCTCTACTTTGTATTACAATGTGAATAACCATGATTATGATCGAGATGATGACACAGCAATATATTAACTCTTTCCCTATCTCTGATTTCATATTATTTAAAAGGCCTCAGCTAGTTAAGGCCCCTTCATGTGCTCACATGACTACTGATAGGTGGCTGTGCTGTATTACAAAGTACCATACCAGGGAGAGTCCTGCACAGGGTGATTAGAGAATGGCGGATTGAAACAAAAGTGTGAGTGGCCTTTTCAATAGGCATGACCTTTGTAAAAGGGCATAGCTAAATATATTCAGACCCCATATAATAATAGCAGACCCAGATTGTTACCAAATATGTCTGTCACATGCTATGTTTTGTGACGGTTACTCACACTGTATATTACTAAAATAGGTTTACTGTAATTTACTTTCCTACATTAAAGTTTCAGTAGCTTCCAATACACAAATATATATAATTTTTTGCTAAAACTTGTAAATAGCTGAGAAAAGCTCAAGAGAACATAATATCAAAATATATGAAAGCTGCTTACTGTCTATGACTAACATCCCATCATGATTAACACAAGATATATTCAAATGCACTTACTTTAACCTGTGAGAAACTGCAGATTCCTCCGTACAGTGTAGAAGGTGGGAAAACTATGTGGAAACCTTGAAAAAGTACAGAGACTGTGACGAGGGATCGACTGCTTCCATTCTTTTCACTGTGAACTGGTCTTGTTTTTGAATTTAACTTCCTTAGACACAGGGAGTCAATAGAAAACTAGCAGGAAGTGGCAGGTACTTTAGAAAGGTTTTTTAGGCAGAAAACAGCAACATTTTTAAATAAAGTACATTCCATTGTGTACTAGAATCACATGCTTTATTAAATGAGACTATGTTGTCTGAAAAGTTAATAGCCATTTAAGTAAATTACAGAGGGATCACCCCATCTAATTAAGGTTTTAATCAGTTTATTTTTTAATACAGTGGGGAAAAAAAGTATTTAGTCAGCCACCAATTGCGCAAGTTATCCAACTTAAAAAGATGAGAGAGGCCTGTAATTGACATCATAGGTAGACCTCAACTATGAGAGACAAAATGAGAAAACAAATCCAGAAAATCACATTGTCTGATTTTTTTAAGAATTTATTTGCAAATTATGGTGGAAAACAAGTATTTGGTCACCTACAAATAAGCAAGATTTCTGGCTCTCACAGACCTGTAACTTCTTCTTTAAGAGGCTCCTCTGTCCTCCACTCATTACCTGGCTCCTGTTTGACATTGTTATCAGTATAAAAAAGACACCTGTCCACAACCTCAAACAGTCACACTCCAAACACCACTATGGTGAAGACCAAAGAGCTGTGGAAGGACACCAGAAACAAAATTGTACACCTGCACCAGGCTGGGAAGACTTAATCTGCAATAGGCAAGCAGCTTGGTGTGAAGAAATCAACTGTGGGAGCAATAATTAGAAAATGGAAGACATACAAGACCACTGATAATCTCCCTCGATCAGGGGCTCCACGCAAGATCTCACCCCGTGGGGTCAAAATGATCACAAGAACGGTGAGCAAAAGTCCCAGAAACACACGGGGGGGGGGGGTCCTAGCGAATGACCTGCAGAAAGCTGGGACTAACGTAACAAAGTCTACCGTCAGTAACACACTACGCCGCTAGGGATTCAGATCCTGCAGTGCCAGACGTGTCCCCCTGCTTAAGCCAGCACATATCCGGCCTGTCTGAAGTTTGCTAGAGAGCATTTGGATGTTCCAGAAGAGTATTGGGAGAATGTCATATGGTCAGATGAAACCAAATTAGAACTGTTTGGTAGAAACACAACTCGTCGTGTTTGGAGGACAGTGAATACTGAGTTGCATCCAAAGAATACCATACCTACTGTGAAACATGCTTTGGGGCTGTTTCTCTGCAAAGGGACCAGGATGACTGATCCATGTACATGAAAGAATGAATGGGGCCATGTATCGTGAGATTTTGAGTGCAAACCTCCTTCCATCAGCAAGGCCATTGAAGATGAAACGTGGCTGGGTCTTTCAGCATGACAATGATCCCAAGCACACCGCCAGGGCAACGAAGGAGTGGCTTCGTAAGAAGCATTTCAAGGTCCTGGAGTGGCCTAGCCAGTCTCCAGATATCAACCCCATAGAAAACCTTTGGAGGGAGTTGAAAGTCCGTGTTGCCCAGTGACAGCCCCAAAACATCACTGCTCTAGAGGAGATCTGCATGGAGGAATGGACCAACATACTGTCAACAGTGTGTGCCAACTTTGTGAAGACTTACAGAAAACGCTTGACCTCTGTCATTGCCAACAAAGGACATATAACAAAGTATTGAGATGAACTTTTGTTATTGACCAAATACTTATTTTCCACCATAATTTGCAAATAAATTCTTTAAAAATCAGACAATGTGATTTTCTGGATTTGTTTTCTCATTTTGTCTCTCATAGTTGAGGTCTACCTATGATGACAATTACAGTCCGGCCTCATCTTTGGGAGAACTTGCACAATTGGTGGCTGACTAAATACTTTTTTTCCCCACTGTAGGTCTGTTCCTGGTCTCAAACCCAGGACCTTGTTTATGAGAGACAGACACCATAATAGTATACATATATGTGATGAAATATGTATAGATGATATTGCATTATGAGTTATGTGTCTAGTTATGTTTTAACTTTTGTGTTCATAGTTGTAGTTAGGAGTTCGATTCAATTGTGGCCAATCTAATTAGCAAACCTTGTGTGTGTCTTGTGATCCAGACACCCCAACTCCAGTTTTCAGTTTAGAAGTCAGCCAAGTCAACTCTGCATATGAAAGAGAAATTATGACATCTCAAATATTTATGTTGTAAGTCAAATTTTATGACCATCCATGCACCAAAAGTGCCCCCAAATGATGTACCTGGGAAATTCAATATAATTCTTTATACATGTTTGGCATGCCTGGACTTGTAAAAGCTTGGCATTTCTTGCCAGTCATATCATACCTATATGTGGTATCCACTGAGAGTTATGAAGTATTAAAACAATATGTCATATCTCTCTGGATTTAATGCAAGTCATTAAGCCATCCAGTCACAGGTGAGAGGTTCCAGGAAGTGGCAAGAGCTGATTATCCTTCATAAGGAATGAGGTAAATTAATTCAGTGGCAGATTTTTTGAAGATACTGTCTAACGTGTGATCTGCCCATTTTCTTCCACAGCCTCCTGCCTCCTAGGCAAGTATAGAAACAGGTCTGTTCTTTATGTTATTCCCTTTTTATATTATCTCATTTGCATGTATAAGTATTTTTGTTATCACATCTTTTCTTTTTAAGCTCTTTACTTTTTTGTGTATATTAAATCTAAAATTTAGTAAGGTTATCCTTGGCTTTAAGCATCCCCACAAGTCCAAAGAGAGTAAATATTGTTTAGGCTTCTTAACCTTTTTGGTTGCCATTTGTGAATGGTTTGGGGATATTAGTCTCTCGCCTACTGTAAGTGGCAGGCGGTGGCAGCTATTTGCGTGGATGTGTGAGGATGTGGGGTCGCTTCACATTTGTGTAGCGTAGTGTGGTAGGTGAGTTGGAAGGTAGAATGGAAGCAGAGCGTCCATTTTATGATTGTAACCAGGGTCAAACATGCATGTGTGGTGAGTAAGGTGTACGGCTAACCAAAAAAATTGTTTGGCAGCGAGTGAGATATATTTGCTATTAGAGCAGATTTGTGACAATATCTATCTATCTATATATATTTATTTATTTTTCCCCTCAAACAAGCAATGTACTTGCATATAGAAATAAATCCGTATATTCCAGGACATTATACATGTAAGAAAATTACCATTGAGGATTTTGGACAAAAAAATATTTTCTTTGACAAGCATTGAGTCCTCAGGATAGTTCATCAATACAAGATCAGTGGGGCCTGACATCTGGGACCCTCACTGATCAGCAGTTTGAGGGGCATGTGGTGCTCTTGCCAGAGCCTGAGGACAGGTCATCAATAAAAATAAACTGGATAACTCCTTTAATGAAAAATTAAATAAATCATTGAATAGATGGAGGATCCCCCAGGAGCGTTCTCATTAGTATTCACTGCACTGAGCTGACATCACAATGCAGTGAATACTAAAGCTGAAGCCAAAGGTGAAAGTCAATACTGACCAGGCAACCTGGTGAATGGGCCAGAAAACCAGGTGACTCCTGGTGAGTTGACATGTCTGCTACCAGAATCATAGAAATGTCCACACACAGCACTTTACCTTTTCTTTTCCACCATCAAACCTGGTCATTGCACTGTGAAATTTGGTGACCTGACTGACCTGACAGTTTTTCTGTTGGAATGTAATGTATATATAGAGTGTTGTGTTGTTTCTGTAATTGTCATAGTTTTGATCATTCTAATGAAATATAATCTAAAATGTAGTTCATTCTACTGATTCACTAATACAATTGAGCATGTGCAGAATTGACAGGACCCATGGACAATAGATTCAAGCAAATGACTTACAAGGCTATGAAAGCCTTATGAAGTATTAAACAGCATCATCACTTTATGGATAATTCCATTTTGTGAGGCCTTGTACCTGGCTATCTGTTCCAGAGTAGAAGCAAATGCCAGAGAGATACCGATACCACAATGGATTCCATTATTTTCTTTTAGATCATTTCTGGTATTTGGTGCATCAGTTATAACCCCAGATGTATCCCTGCACAGACAGAAAAAATGTTGCATGCAACATTTTACTATCTGGCTATGTCCAGCTATGAATGCTGGAATGATACACAAATATGTCATGACGTGTGTCCAGGCCATAAAATATCTGGCCAGAATCAACTGATAGCTGTGAAGCCAACCTTAGAAATGTCCCATTATATAAGCTGATTACATGATGTCCAATTGCCAAAACCTCTGGTGATCAGCAGTAATCTGTTGGGAAGTTGCAATAATACACCACCACAATGCAAAAAAGCATTATGCCATTCTCATTCTCAGAATTTCCCTTGAGAATATTTAAAAACTGTTTTTCTAAATTAATCAATCCAAAGGATTCTTTCTTCTCTCACCCCCTACTTGGTTCATATAGATACTAACTGATTGCCTTTTAATAGCAAAAAAAAAAAATCACTTTTTTATCCATAATAATAATCTAGATGTTTATAATGTAAAACTGCTCGATACATACTGTCAGATACATAAAAGTAGTTTATTGGCAGTACATTGCCTGTGTATCAAGGGAAATCCATTGTAATTCTGATCTGATGCTCCACGGGGTATTTATGACTCCACCATATGGAAAGATGTAAGGATATGTGATTTTACAGTTTAAGCCTTTCAACTTCTTTTGTCTCACACTTTATTAAAAGTTTTAGCCTTTTTTATTTTAGACCACAATCAAAGAGTTGATAGGAAATAACTGTATAAAAAGTAAGACAAAAAGGAAAGTTTCAGCCGCTCATTTCAAAGCCAAGATTATAACATCTGCTGACAGTAATTCAACTCCTAGCATGATGCGATGTGGAAACTAGTATCAATTCCCTGCCAGTTTATTTGATTTAAATGATTATGTAATGTGTTTTCTGCTGACTGAATTATGTGAAACAGGATGTCTACATGATCAGTCAGTTACAAGTAGTTATCCTTTGGGCCCTGCTCTCATATACTCTTCTCCCTGAAGGCAAAAACACATTACAGTAGTTACGTGATTAAGTTTATTCTCTTCAAGCCGACTCTAAGTTTAAGATTGATGCTCTTTCAATATTGCAAAATAAACTTTGTAAAAATTAGTTCAGCATAACCTAAAGTGGGATTTTACATTTACTTGACTACCCATGGATACAAATCATATTACAGTCTGCCTATACAACTCATGATGCATTCCCTATATAACATAAAAAGAATACACTTTAAATCCCAAAATTCAGCATTTTTGGGAAGCCATCTACTGTATCAAGTGTGGGTCAATAACCGTCTTTTGCTTCTTACCTTCCACCATAGTTATACACTCAATCTGCATCTGTGCTATTTATCTCTAATGCTTTTTTGCAAGCCTTTCCCTAAATTCTCCTTTTTCTATCAAGGAAAACTTATTTGCATATTCTTTCCCCAGAATTCTGAGTCTATAAGGCTCTGCATACCAAAAGGTGGCCTGCAAGGACAGTTTCCTTAAGGGTATATTCACACAACCATGCTGATTGCCTGCTATATTTTATCACAGTTGAGTTAGCACTGGTGTGACTTCCTTTTTCTTCACAGATCAATCGACTTTCAATGGGAAAGTCGGCTTCGTAAAAAAACAGTAGCCCACTTTTTCACAGATTACAGGCAACACTACTCAGGTGAGCACCTAAGGAGACATAGTAGCACTTTTGACCCACATCTATGGGCTCTCAACTAGCCAACCAGTTCTACACTGATGAGGGGCAATAACCCTGAAACAACTGTTTGTGGATGGGTCTCTCTTCCTTTCGGGAGAGATATTCTGGTTTGGATTTAATCTCAATTCACATTATCTAGGTTTCTGAAAGACCAGAGAACCACCTTTCAAACTGTGGCGCTAGAGCAAGTTTTCCTTTTTCCACCAAAAAACTTATTTGTATGCTCTTTCACTAGAATTCTTAGCAGAGCATGTAAAGTCTGTAAGACTATATACTGAAAGGTGGCCTATATAGTCCCCTTAAGGAGACACAGTACCGCTGTTTACCTTACATGCTGTAACAGAGGCCACATTTGACTATGGCTGGAAATACACTTTAGATACCTGTTGGTTGAACACCTTTTTGGCAGACAGCTATCTTTCTTTATTCCTCCATACACTTGCAGGCTTGGCAAAGCAAAATTATTGACCTGCATAAGACATTGGTTGACAGTTGAGTTGAGGTTATTATTTAGATCAGAGCTATGACAGAGATATGACAGATACTGTCAAATCTTGATGGACTCCATTTGCTTTTTCTATGGGAAGACAGAAGAAAGCTGATACTAGACACCTTTGGCAAACAGCATATTTTCCTTTGGAGAAAAAAAAGGATCAGGTGTGTTGAAATGAAACAGCCTCATCCTCCTCTATCCTGACATTTGCAGTTCTCAGGGTAGAGTAAAAGACCATGGTACACATTAGCTGATCTACCAAAATTGACGGATTCAGCTGACAATAATCTAATATGTATAGCAAGCTTAAATGGATTATCCATCTTCCAAAAATTATCTGCAAACACATCCACAGCAGTGCTAAATACTCACTGTTCCCTTGTGCAGCCTTTTCTTGGCTTTTTTTATTTGAGACTCCTTGTATCACTGTTATTTACATGCTGTGAATCTGTGAACAAACTACATTTCCCATGACGCATCTCCCTGCCCCTGCTCTCACTTCCTGTGTTTGCTGCTGGGGGGGGAGAGGGGAAGTGAGCTTGAAGGAAACATCACAGAACATATGACCTCAGAAATGGGAGTGATTTATTACCTGTGATTTCATGGGAGTTGAGAGCAGGGAGATGCATCATGGGAAATGTAGTTTCTTCACAGATTCGCTGCATGTAAATAATAGTGATCCAAGGAATCTAAAGTAAAATAAAGCCTGAAAAAGGCTGCACAATGGAACAGTGAGTACTTAGTATTGCTGTGGATGTATTTGCAGATTATTTTTGGAAGCTGGATAACTCATTTAAGAAGCTGTGGGCCCCTTTTAACCATGAACCCTCAAGCACTACCCAGATGCCTGGATAGTCAACTTTCTCTTCCACTGGTCGCCCCTTCTTACCGCTGATCTGAAGTTCCCAATCTCCACAATCTCATAGAGTACACTGCTCATTAAAATTTCAGTTTCTGCCTGTCTGGTGTGTAATTGTAGCTAAATAAAAAAACAACGCTTTGTGAATGACAACTTCTGACACTATGCCTGCCAAACTTTACAGAAATCTACTCATCATGAAAGAAGCTACAGAAGTATAGAATAGCATGGAACATGCCAAGAATATCAAATAAAACATCACTTTGGTTCCTGTGAAATGAATCAATGGAGATAAATCAAGTCTAAACATGCTAGAAAATCTATACAATTGCTCTCTGAGATACGTCTACAACCTTTATATGCTATGCTCACTCTATGAAATGTAAATGAAGATGACTGTGAATGTAGAACAAAGATAGTAAACCATGTTAAGAATAACATACTATATACATGTGACTGGAATCATTTACAATTACAGGTATCTGCAAATTGCGAAATACAGATGTAGAGTTTCAAATTCCTGCAATTGGTGCAATGTCATATCTAATCACAGAAGACAATAAAAAGTCACTGGAAAAAAACATTTTGGGTCAACTCTGTTCAGGTTAACTCTGATACATCTGTATATACAGTACGTTTCTTTGGATACATGTACTCCAAGAGCAACACAAATTATTATATGGTCTGTTGGCTGCTAAGCTGTCCATTACTACACATTAGAATGCAATGTTTCGGGAAGTAAATTTTTACTGGTCGGAGAATGCTCATACATAAACAGAGATAAATGTAAGTGCTCTTGTCCCATGTGGTCCTGACTATCCTGCATTAACTTAATCTGGCCATAAACATTAGATAACTGTTGGTTGATTTGCTGGGATAGGAAACCCCCATACGCATCAAATAGTTGCTGGTCCCAACCAGATTTCCGGATTTGGATGACATTATGTGTTCAACTAGCATAAGACTCTGTTAGAATAGAGCTATGACAAATCTTGATGGACTCCTGTAACGTCTCTGCCTGTTCAGGTCTCTGTGCCACCCTCCGCTTGCACACTGTGGCGAAGGAGGTGTGTTCAGTTTGGTTCTTTGCGTAGGTTTCTTGTTGCTCAGTCTGAACACGGTCCTAGACAATGTAATGGATATCCAGCCACACCCGTGTTCTGAGCATTTCTCTCTCGACCACATATAGTTAATCTCAGCCTTGCCTGTGTGATTGATAGTCTGTCTACCAATCCAGTCTGGGGCTTGCCCAGACTTTCTATAAACAGGTTGTCAACCCTCACATTGTTGCTGGTTATTGCCTTTGCGTTCTGGCTAGAATTCCTTGCTGTCTTGTTACTGGTATTCTTATTCCTGACCCCTGGCCTTGACTTTTGACTATTCTCTTGGATTTTGATTTTGTACTGCATTGATCGTTTGTTACCGACCCTTTGGCTTGCTCAATCTGCTTCTGTGTTGTTTTGTCTTGTCCTGTTCTGTGTGTCACTTACGCAGTATAGCGCTCGTCTTCAGGTTGTCCTTTTACCGTTTAGGGTAACTAAGGCAAAAGGAAGGGACAGTGGCTGGGGTGAGATTAGGACTCACCTGTCTCTGTGCTTCCTCCCAGACCCCTGCAGTAGTATAGGGTATTGCTACGTCTGGCTAGACCCTAACAGAATAACCAGCCCATACATTCTGCCCTTGCTTCCCATAGGGTCAGCATGGATCCTATTCAGGGCCTTGCGGCCAAGTTGGAAGGTTTGGCAGGCCTGGTAGCTGAGCTTGCTAAACAGGTGCAGACCCTTACCGATGCTGCTGCAGCATCCCCAGTTGTTTCTGCCCCTTTTAGGGTTAAGATGCTACTCCCCCGACCGTTTCTCGGGGAACCGAGAAAAACTTGAGACTTTCTGGGAGTCTTGTCGCTTGTATTTCTGGATTAATCCACACGCATCCCAGGCATAAATGGTGGGAGTAGTTATATCCCTCCTACAGGGGGATCCACAAGCTTGGGCCCTTAAACTCTCTCCAGGGGCTGAGGAGCGGATTGACTTTGAAAAATTTTTTTTGTCTTTGGGGTCTATACAGTATATGCTGAGCCAGACCACATTGGGCTTGCGGAATCGCAACTCCTCACCATGCGGCAGGGCAAACGCTCTGCTGAGGAATATTGCGCAGAATTCCGTAAGTGCAGTGTAACTGCAGGTTGGTGTGAGTCAGCTCTAAAGGCCCACTTTAAACAAGGCCTATGTGACCATGTTAAGGATGTCTGGGTTGGTCACCCAGATCCCCCTACTCTTAAGCAGGCTATGACATTGGCTGTCTGTATTGACCGTAGGATCCGGGAAAATATTAAAGAGAGAATAGGATCTGCTTCTTCCAAGTTTTCTGTCTCTCCCTCTCTCTCTCCTGAAAAACCTATTATTTCTCCCATCACTCCTGGTGAGGAACCCATGCAACTGGGAGTTATTGACGCCAAGACGCGACGAGAGCATCGTCTCAGGAACAACCTCTGCCTGTACTGTGGTGCTTCCGGTCATTTCATCCATGATTGCTCGATCAGACCTCGCAGACCAGCAGAAAAGCTTCAGTGCCTGAGTGGTAATCAGACGAACCACTCAGGCAACCAGGTATTTGCCAGAAATCACAATAAGATGTTGCTATCTATGTCTCTGTCCTCTGGAGACAGATCTGTTTCTGGCCAGGCGAATAAAAAACCTTTGCCTGGTCCACCAGCACCTCTTGTTGTTCAGGGAGATCTGGAATTGAAGGTAGAGAAAATACTGGGTCCTACTAAAACTGGTTTATCTGGTGAGGGTCCGGTGGCCCCTCATAAAGTGGGGGGTACTGTAACGTCTCTGCCTGTTCGGGTCTCTGTGCCACCGTCAGCTCAAACGCTGTGGCGAAGGAGGCGTGTTCAGTTTGGTTCTTTGCCTAGGTTTCTTGTTGCTCAGTCTGAGCACGGTCCTAGACAATGTAATGGATATCCAGCCACACCCGTGTTCTGAGCATTTCTCTCTGGACCGCATACAGTTAATCTCAGCCTTGCCTGTGTGATTGGATGTCATTGGATGGTGTGAAATTAGTTTGTATACAAATTAATGCTGATCTCCTCTGGGGATAGCTCCCCAGATAAAGTAAGAAATCCTAAATTATTCATACTATACAAAAAAGCCACACAGACAAACTGTAGCTATGAGTCCTTAAAGGTGTTTTCCAGGATAAATTGATATTCTAATCTAAGCTAAACACCCCCCCCCCCCCATCTACCTTCTAAATTACTTAGTGTACCGAAAATCTATATTTATCTAGATCGCCGGGGCAGTCATGTGTCCAGCCCAGGCACATTTTCTGATTTTCCAGTGACGTTCTGTTTCCCCATTTCCAGAAACGGAATGTCACCTATACTAAGCCAACCCCCTACCCCATCATACTTACCTGTCTACTGGTCAGGACCTTATGGGCACAGGACATCACTTCTTCAGGGCTCTTCTTGCCACCCATGCCTGCACAATAGAGCCTGCAGACATCAAGAAGAAGAAATGCCGGCCGCCCAGAAGAAGTGAAGTCCCGTACCCAGAAGGTCCTGCCCGAAAGACAGGTAAGTATGATGGGGTGGAGGGGGTTGAGTTAGTTAGATAGGGCTAGTAGTGGGTGGGCTAGCTAGGAAAACAGGGAGGGGTGTGAGTGAGAAAGGGAGGGGAAGGGAGGGAGAGAGGGAGGTGGTGTGAGTCAGCTCTGAGTGAAGCCCAAGGCATCATGGTAGTTGTAGGAAAACATAACAGGAAGATACCTATGTAAACAAATGCAGAAAATACCAGGAGCTTCCAGAGAAATCCAGAAATCACTCAAAACAAAGGTATTTGGGTGCACTTAATAACATTAATAGAACTAACTGACTTTTTTTGAAAAATGATTTTTTTTTTTCCCCAGAAAACCCCTTTAAGTCAGTAACCAGCCACTAACTGGCATCTGCACAGAGGGGTACAAATAAAGAGTATCACAAACTCTTTGCCATTTAGACAGAATCTTATGGGTGATCTCCTTGAATCCAGACACTTTGTATAACAAAACGTGTTTTCCATTCCATAAGGATTAACACTATATCACTTCACAATTTTGTGCAAAGATCAACATGAAAACATTGTATAGTTGACATTATTGTGCACAAAGACAATTGGAAATCTGAAGCACATTGGTTAGAAAACGGTAAAGTTAGTTAGCCTGGAGTTCACAACTGGAGAAAAAACAGCAAGCACAAAACAATAATCAACGTCTTATCTACAAGGCCAGACAAAGCACTTGCAAATGAGCCATAAATTACAAGTAATACCTGTGAAATGATTCTTACTTTATATCCATACAAAGCAATGTTTGAGTTATACACATAGAGCAGAAAATGGACTGAAATAGAGGAAAATCAATGTAAGGCTGGGGCCCTATGTAGCATAAACGCCGAGATTTTGCCATGGCTGTAACAGTGTGGCAAAAACCTTCCCCTTTTAAAGTAACTTCAAAGTGGATGGGATTCTGGCTAATCCCAACCACACATTGCAGGAAAATTTCTGCAGCGGACATGCTGCGATTTCAAAAACCGTTGCATTTTTGGAACTTGGAGCATGTCAATTATACCTACGGAAACACTGACATTTTTCCTATAGGTATAATTGAAGCAGAAAGTCCGTGGACTCTGTGGACCTTCTTTGAAAAGTGCTGCGGGAAAAACCATGATGCATTTCTGCCGTGGTTTTTCCCGCATCCCTTTTGGCTGCGGGCTTGTACATGGGGCCTAACTCAGAATCTTACATAAACAAGACGTGTGTATTCTGTTTTGGGCTGGGACTATATCTATACTAATCATGTTACGTCTGCGTCACCCTACGTTTCCCATCCATAACTTGTACATATATTAGTAAATCCGATGTTAGAGCAACTATGGGTGTTTGGTAATAATGTCTATTTTACTTAAACAGATATTTACTTTTTTTTTTTTAAGTTGTAGCAGTCGTCTTTGCAAAAGTGACGTCATGGAGCACAGCCATATTGGTTGTCACAGGAGTACAGATGGTAATTTTATTAACACAGTCTTTCTATATGAAAGTGTAAAGCTGCTGAGAAGTTGATAACCAATATGGCTGCACTTCCTGTTTTCTCTTTTGCAGTAATGCCCAATAAAACCCAAAACACCAATATTACAGTCAATAAGGTTGCTTTATTATCTGAGTTACTACTATATGACCAATATTTTTGGGTGAAAATCCTCAACAGAATAGGTGAGCTGCATCATGCCTTTCGCTCTGTGGCTTGGGTCATGGCCTGTTAAAGGGCAAATGCCTGGCAAAGTTTATATTGACTTGTGGGGATTAAAGAATACTTTAGACATCACTACTTGGTTTAACCCTGTTAGCAATCCAGCGGGACTATATCTCTTGTAGGCCTTGTTATACATCCTTTTAAAGGAGGTATGCCACCAGAACCCAGAATATCAACCCAGCCACAGATAGATAGGTTGGGGTCACCTGAATCAAACAATTTTTCCCATTGTAGATTGGTGCCTCCGCTGGTGAGATATTGCTATTTTCGTCAATATTCATATATGCTGTTTGGATGTTGCTACTTTACCTTTTTGCAGTAATGGTAAAGTCCACGTTGCTCCGAAGAGTTCATTGCCATATTCACAAAAACAGATATCTCGGCAACAGAGGTACTGATTCACAAGGGGAATACACTGTTTGATTCAGCTGACCCTAACCTATCTATCTGTGTGGCTGGGTTGATATGCTGACTTGTGGTGACAGACTCACTTGAAGTATTTTGTTGTATGACATTTGTATGAAAATTTCAGAAAAGTCACATTTACTTGCAATTCACTGTATTCCTATGTGTGAAAAGTTCTGCAGCTGGAGGAGTTTATAATCCATTAGATTATTAGATCTATTAGATTATTCTTACCCTGATATATCAGAAAGAGAGGATTTGAGTGGAATTGAGGACAGACACACGTGTTATTACCACCAAGGCAATGCATATCTGAAGTGTCCGCTGACAACGCGATCATTGTACATGTATGATGAGGAGACACATTACATTAAATGGCTGCAGCTTTATGCAGATATCACATGAAGTTCTACCTGCACCAAGATTTCATGTAGCACATTTTTTCAAGTCAAGTGTTCAAGTCAATTCCAGCATTATTGAAGTAAAAATGCAGGTGAAAAGTCTGCCAGATACATTTGTCATGGCTCCTACATTCTTATTTATTTCACAAATGAGATTTTTTACCATCTGGAGATTCCCATGAGACTTTACTATTTCCAGTCACAGAAAAGGTTATATGTATTATCTTTACTTCTATAACTATTCATAAATAATCTTTGTAATCTCCATCTACCTTTCACAGAAAGACTATGGCCTCATATGGCATCTAATGAAAAATCATGTGCCCATTCAGAGGCATGAAATGAAAGTCTATAGATAAATAATAGATTGGTATTAGCTGTGCCACACAAGTCTTATGAAATTGCCCTTTTATGACAGACCATCATCTCACCAGGTTGTCAGAGAATTGTGGCTACAACTCTGTTTTTATGCATGTGTGGCAGATTTATCTATGGTGACAAAAATGACACCACATGTGAATCCAACTTTACTGTGCCTGAACTTATCCTCTGGCAGAGAGGGATAGAACACCCTGCTCGCAAAGGCTTACAATCTATGAGGGAAAGGGGATAGAGACAGTACGTGAGGCTAGACACTATTCAGATGTGTGGTGGCAGCAGGGTTATTGAAAGTTTAAGTCTTTCCTGAAGAGATGAGTCTTTAGAGTCCTCTAGAAGGTTGTGATTATGAGAGACAGTCTTTTGTGTCATGGTGACAAGTTCCAGAATATCGGGGAAGCATGAGAGAAGGTTGTGTGAAGTCCGGATAACAGAGATTATGTGTGGGAAGGTAGCGGGAGATTAGGTCAGAGATGTATGGAGGGGACAGGTTGCGGATAACCTTGTATGTCAGCATTAAGATTTTAAACTTTATTTGCTGGGTAGCTAGTAAAGTACTGGCAAAGGGGAGAAGCTTATGAAAACTGAAAGGAAGAGGTGGATTAAGCTAGCGGCAGAGTTTGGGGTGGGCCTGAGGGGAGTGAAAACATTTGCTGGGAGGCTATAGAGAATGGTTTTACAGTAGTCTAAGTAGGAGATTATGAAGGCATGGAGTTGCATTTCTGTAGTTTCAGGAGTAAGGAAGGAGCAGATTCAAAGATCGTTCTTGAGTTGGAGGTGGCAGGAAGTGTTGAGGGCTTGGATGTGAGGCTTGAAGGATAGGTTAGAATCAAGGGTTATAGCAAGGCAATAAACGTGTGGGCTTTGATAGATGGGTCAGGCAGGGAGGCTGTGGTGGAGGAAGATGTTGATCTCCATTTTCACGTGTCGGCAAGGACTTGTGGTGAGATAACTCCTTTAAGAATGTTCAAACCTTGTTTCTAAAATGGTGTCCATCATTACACAAAAGGATTCAGTTAGTATTATGTTTCTTTTCCACTACAAATACTAATATCCCTAAATATATGGTATGAGACTGGGAAGTATATTGTAAATATTCCTAATAACAACCATATAACCACTTTCACTTGGTGCCCACCAAGTGTACATCATAGGGTACATGGTGGTTGATAGACATAATAGGAGATTTTGGCCTTGACCATTTGCCCTTATGAGACACCGATACTTTCAATGGTGTATATATATCTATCCATCTATCTAAATCCAAAAAAATTATGCAGCACTCCAGTATATAAAAAAAAGACTTTTATTAGCTCACATCACTATTTTTTTGGATATGGTATACAGTCATTGGCTCTGGACTGTAGGACCTGCACCCAGCCTTTTGTTTTGTTTTAGTGCTGCTCTCTTCTTTTTGCATATCTATCTAAAGTCAAGATGGCCAAAAGAGATCTCTTATTGATAATCTGTCCTAAGGATAGATCATCAATAAAAATGAGCTGGAAAGACCCTTTAATAAAACACAAGTGCCACCTTAAAGGGGTTGTCCAGGATAACCACTTTTTTAATATGAGGCTGGGGAAGGTGCTCTGGTGTCTCCCAGTGCATTACACTCCTGCTGCTCCGGTGTTTTCTTCCCCTCAGCGGTCATGTATGGTGGGGACTTCCACCAGAAGAGAACACCAGAGCAGCAGAACCAGACTGCGGTGGGAGACATCGTAGCACAAGGGAAAGGTGAGTAGGTTTTTTTTTTTTAATACAGTATTAAACGGTATTATGGCCCACAGCGGCCCCTGCATACAGTATTACATGGTATTATGCCCCGCAGCGGCTCCTGCACACGTTATTATGCCCCGCAGGGGCCCCTGCACACGGTATTATGCCCCGTAGCGACCCCTGCACACGGTATTATGCCCTGCAGCGGCCACTGCACATGGTATTATGCCCTGCAGCGGCCCCTGCACATGGTATTATGCCCTGCAGCGGCCCCTGCACACGGTATTATGCCCTGCAGCGGCCCCTGCACACCGCATTATTCCCCGCAGCGGCCCCTGCACACGGTATTATGCTCCATAGTGGCCCCTGCACACAATATTATGCCCCGTAGTGGCCCCTGCACACGGTATTATGCTCCATAGTGGCCCCTGCACACGGTATTATGTCTCATAGTGGTCCCTGCACTCGGTATTATACTCCATAGTGGCCCCTGCACACGTAATTATGCCTCATAGTGGCCCTTGCACACAGTATTCTGCTCCATAGTAACCCACCCATGAACTATTATTATACTCTGGGGTCTAAAAGATTTATTTATATATAAAAAAAAAAAAGTTCTCGTCACCTACCTGCAATCCCATGATGGAGCCGCCGCCGCCTCCTCTTCTTGTCTGCGACGTCTGCGTCTCAGTGTAGGAGGCACGATGACGTCATTGTATCACCACCTGCGCTGACATTCAGAGGTCTCGTAAATCAGCCTGCCTCATGAGAATTCAGTGTTACAGATTCTTATGAGGCAGAGGGATCTTCTGTTACCTCTGTACCTCCTATAGCTACACCTTGCAGTGTAAAACTCTGTATCTATGCTGTTGAGTTCAACTCATTACAGTGGTTTTTCAGCCCTAAAACATTCATGACCTATCTGTGTATATATGTTGTATATAGGTTGTGCTTGGTTTTGCAGCACTGCCCATTTAATTTCAATAGGTTGAGTTACTCAGTGTTTTAGATTAATATAACGCCACATGGCCTACGAAGAAGAAGTGTTGCTGTTACTTCAGGGGGGGGGGGGTCCAGGATTTTGGTCCCACAAACTTCAATTGATAGGATAGGTCATTAGTCTCAAAAGCCAGAAAATCCCTTTAACAATTAGTAGTGGTCTGCAATCTGTGGCTACAACTGTTGAAAAACCACAACTCTCAGCTTGCCCTGACAATGTTGGGGACGCACAGGTTGGAAAAGAGGATCATTATTATTATTGTTTATTTATACAGCACTATTAATTCCGTGGTGCTTTACATTTGAGGGTTTACATACAGTACACAAAATCCAGGGCCCTGCCCGCAAGGGCTTGTTTGATATCATGACAGCCAGGTTCCATAGTACTTGGTTGTATTATTGTGTGGGATTATGGTAGTTGCTTTTTGCTACTTGCATGTGGAACTTACTACATGGTGCATGCCCACCATTTAACACTGTGATACTTACACAAATTTGAGATTCTGACCCAAGAGTTCTGTGCTAATTATTTTTTCCACTACATATGTTTAGTGGTTGGACATTCAATTTTCTGATATAGAGCCACAAATCTCAGGCATACAACCCAAAAAAAGCACATTTTTGGCAAACAATAGTCTGCCATTGACCATCGAGAACAGTTTTTTTTAAATAAACTTTTTAACGATAGTTGACTTTTATGTTATGTTTGTGGGTAGCTTTAATGTAAAAGTAAGCCTATCTTGCACAGAACAAATACAGTTTGACCTTAAATATATCTGGCCATATAATAACCTAGTGTCATGTGTTATTCATGTATGTCATTGACCTACTAAAACCAAGCAGAACAGAAGCCACATAATGCTCATTGGCTCTGATGCTGTTTCTATTGACTAGTTATCAAGGGCTAAAAGCTTTGATAAACTGACCCTCTAAATTTCTAATTAGTCTTGTTTCAGAGCAAGCTGTTTCTTTAGGGCACTATATTATATAGTGTGAGGAAACCTTCAACATGTCTAACCCTAAGGTAGATAGATGATTGCTGTTTCTGAGGGTTGTCAGTCACTTCATCAGACATAATAAGTGTATACATACATGGGTTAATTGCAACGTACCTACCATCGTTGATACCGTATACTGTATGTTAAAGGTTTATGTGGTCTGATGACCATCAGGATTACTGATCAGCGAATATGTCAGGCCTGGTCTGGTAACAATTATTGTACTGTCATTGACAGTTCATTGGTTTCTCCCCTAGTCCATCAGCAGACTGTAGACTGTTTTATCACCATATACTTATGACTATATACTTTTACCACTTTGTGTAAAGTTTGCACCTTACTGATAAAGAAAAATAATCATTATAAGCCACTACTAATAATCAATTGCTAATATATGGTGTAATATATATGTATATTTATATATATTCTGCTTATTGCTACTTGCCATAGTACTAACATGTGGCCATGCTACTATGTTTCTTCTAGGAATGTCCACTTATAATTTATTTATTTAGAATCTCCTCTCTGGATCACACCACAAAGGCTTTGGTTAAGGCCTGTTTTGGAACAACTACATATTGTTTCTTAGAATTAACTATATGTCACATGTATAATTATGCTAATTCTCCACGAGAATAACGATGACTGTAAGCGGATGTTCTGATGTCTGTTTGCCAGAAAGTTGGCTTAAGAATCCATGTTTTAGGATCAGAGCCAGATCTAAATAAATTCAATTCTCATCCGTTTTTATCAACCTGTGAGACACTGTTTTTTTGGGTGAGTTCCAGATGGTGGAGAATTTGGCAGGCATCTCCAGGAGCTTCAGTTCTTTAGGCAAGCAACCCATATAGCAAGATCTACAGGATGGACAAAAGCAGTCACAAGTGAGATTTCCTACAAGCCACTCCTTTCCTCCTCATTTTCAGTCTTGCGTTAGGGACTTTTGATCTCTCATAGGTGACTTTTAATCTTTTTTTTAATTGTTTTGTGCTGCGTTTCTTTGCTTATTTGAGAATAGGCTAACCATATGGATGAAGTGTGACATGGTAGGAAAATTTTTGTTGTGACTACAAGACGTGGAATTCCGGAATAACTCCAGTGGCCCCTGATCCACAGGTCTACTGGAGTCAGATAATAAGTAGCTCCTTCTAGAAGTGACAGGTTTATTTTATGATTTTATTTTACTTACATTACGCCATCATATTCCGCCGCGCTTTACAAACATTGTGGTCTCTGTCCCATATAGGGCTCACAATCTACATTCCCTATCAGTATGTCTTTGGAGTGTGGGAGGAAACCGGAGTACCCGGAGGAAACCCACACAAACACAGGGAGAACATACAAACTGCTTGCAGATGTTGTCCTTAGCAGGATTCGAACCCAGGACTCCAGTGCTGCAAGACAAACCACTGAGCCACCATGCTGCCCATGTAACAGGTAACCACTCCTGCCCATGACTTGTGATCAGGGCCACTTTAACCATAGGGCCAACGTTACACTTGCATCGGGCCCTATGGTAGCAGGGGCCCCCTTTGGACAGCAGGACAGTCCTACATTGGCTGTTCTACTGTCCAGGGCAGTGGGTCTGGGCTACCACCACTCATCGGTGTCCAGAGGGCAGAGAGCGGACAGCATCCTACCTCATCACCCGGCTGCTTTCTTTGCTTCCAGTGTCCTGAGAGCAGGAGGTGCAATGTAGTAACATCACTTACATCGCGCCTGTTACTCCTTGAAGACTCCGGGACCAAAGAAAGGAGTGAACGGGGAAACGGGGAAAGGTGAGTATTAAGGTTTGTTTTTTTATTTGGCATATACAGTGGGAGAAACAAAACTATGGAGGCAACCTGTGGAGGACATGATACTGTGGGGGCAACCTGAGGGGGCCATGCCAGTGTGGGGGGACATGATACTGTGGAGGCAACCTGGGGTGAGGACATGATACTGTGGAGGCAACCTGGAGGGGGACATGAATCTGTGGGAGGCAACCTGGGGTGAGGACATGATACTGTGGGGGGCAACCTGAGGGGGCCATGTCAGTGTGGGGAGACATGATACTGTGGGGGCAACCTGGGGTGAGGACATGATACTGTGGGGGCAACCTGAACGGGACATGTCAGTGTGGGGGGACATGGATTTGGGGGGGCAACCTGGAGGGGGGCATGAATCTGTAGGGGGCAACCTGGAGGGGGACATGAATCTGTGGGTGCTATGATACTGTGGGGGGCTACCCGAGGGGGCCATGTCAGTGTGGGGGTACATGATACTGTGGGGGCAACTTGGGCTGAGGACATGATACTGTGGGGGCAACCTGGAGGGGGACATGATACTGTAGAGGCAACATGGGGTGAGGACATGAATCTGTGGGGGGCAACATGGAGGGGGACATGAATCTGTGGGGGGACATGATACTGTGGGGGCAACCCTGGGTGAGGACATGATACTGTGGGGGCAACCTGAGGGGGCCATGCCAGTGTGGGGGGACATGATACTGTGGAGGCAACCTGGGGTGAGGACATGATACTGTGGAGGCAACCTGGAGGGGGACATGAATCTGTGGGAGGCAACCTGGGGTGAGGACATGATACTGTGGGGGGCAACCTGAGGGGGCCATGTCAGTGTGGGGAGACATGATACTGTGGGGGCAACCTGGGGTGAGGACATGATACTGTGGGGGCAACCTGAAAAGGACATGTCAGTGTGGGGGGACATGGATTTGGGGGGGCAACCTGGAGGGGGGCATGAATCTGTAGGGGGCAACCTGGAGGGGGACATGAATCTGTGGGTGGTATGATACTGTGGGGGGCTACCCGAGGGGGCCATGTCAGTGTGGGGGTACATGATACTGTGGGGGCAACTTGGGCTGAGGACATGATACTGTGGGGGCAACCTGGAGGGGGACATGATACTGTAGAGGCAACATGGGGTGAGGACATGAATCTGTGGGGGGCAACATGGAGGGGGACATGAATCTGTGGGGGGACATGATACTGTGGGGGCAACCCTGGGTGAGGACATGATACTGTGAGGGCAACTTGGACGAGGACATGAATCTGTGGGGGGCAACCTGGGGTGAGGACATGAATCTGTGGGGGGCATTATAAGGGGCAACCTGGAGAGGGACTGTGATGATTCCGCTTAAATATGGCTATAACTCAGAGATGTATTTTGATCTCTCTTAGTTCCATTTACTCATAATGTGTGCAGCTATAATCCTAGTTGTATATTATCAGTAGAGGTAACACTGTCACAATAGGGCTTTGTATCCATCCCAGCAGGGCTCCATTGTATTCCTACACAGCTCTGAGTGATCAAACAAACATGCATTGATCAGTCTGCACTGGTAGATCAGACATGGTTGATAACATTGTATCATTTCACTTGGTCTCAGCTCTTTACAAAGAATCTGGACTTGAGTGCGTTAGTCAATCAGACTTGCTGTCGCCGGTGACATTCTGGGAGGTGGCATAAAGGGTATATAAGATGAGGTAAGAGGTCAGTGGGAGGAGATTGTGCTGGTACTACAAGACAACACTATGAGGAGTTTTACAGAGAGAGACTACAGGAGATTACAGACAGACTACAAGAGTTTACTGAGAGACTGTGATGAGAGCATGCAGGCTGGAATATACTGTGATGCCACATGCTAGGAGTTAATGCCGCTGCCTCCACTGGTGATCTCCACATGCCATGTGTGAGTGTTGGACTATAGAGCCACATCCAGGAGATATGTGGTAAAGTAACTATTTCACTTTTATGCCCTTTTTATTTTATTGCACTGTATCTTGTAACTAGTAACTGTTAATGCTTGTATACATCTACATATCTGTTCTGAACTGCATGTGTTAGATGTTAATACCGACCCATTTAGGGGTTAATAAATATATAAAATTTAGAAAGCTTGTCTTGTATTTATCTTGTGAACCCGGCACTCACTGGCGGTGAGTGTGGTTTTATATGAAAGAAGACTCAGGTGTAGGCTACAGTGGTGTTGGCGCACTGAGGATCTTTCACAGGGACATTATAAGGGGCAAATTGTATGGGGCCACTAGGGAGCCATCATGCTGTGTGAGAGCCACTTATGGGTGTTATACTATGAGGGAGCATTATAATTCATGCAGGTCAGGTATTTTTAAATGGTGGTGATGGGGGGGCCCACTTATGAAATCTTTGCACAGGGCCCAACAATGTGTTAAAACGGCCCTACTTGTGATCCATAGTGAGGTGAAAATTAGATGAAAAATTGTCTTGGTAAATCAGCTGATGATATTTGATGTCTGTTTTTGTGCATGCAGGACTATATTGTACCTAGTCATACTTGATTTAGAAGGGGAGGGTCTACCTACGCAACTGTACTCAATCTTATGCGGACTCCAACTTTGGAGCTTCAGCACATATTTTTAGGTGTTGGTGTAAAGAAAACTGTGTGTCTCCTAAGAGTGTGGATGTATGCAGTGAATGTGCTCTCTATATGAAACTATAAAACTATACAGAGTTGTATCTCCTGTATGCAGTTTGATTATGCAAGATGATTGTGTTTTGCTAAAATAGATCAGACTCCTCTAGGGAGTCTTCTCAGCACCAAAAACTTTATTAAACCACCCCAATATTTTATAGTGCTCAATGCCGTGAGAACAATGCTATAATTTGTTTGTAGAGTGGTTGCGTAATCTTCATGATGCAAGCACTCAGCTTTTTATTCATATGCTAAAGAGCTAAGAGTGCAATGGGGCCATGTTCTGGCAAGATCATCCTCTCACTCAATATCCCTCCCGTCATTACAGGTCATGACATATTTACAGTTTTCTTCCTCCTGAGCAAGAGGAAAATCTTGCAGTGATGTTCAGCTGCCCCTGTACATGCCCCCAATACACTCTTAGTTCATTTGCATTGGAATAAAAAGCAGTTTTTCATCAAAATGAAGAGGCTATTCTACAAACAAATTATAGCACAGTTCACAGTTCTGAGCACTATAAGATACTGGGACTGGTTTAATAACATTTTTGGTGCTGACAGACCAAATCTAAGGTTAGAGCCAGCTAACCAGGGGCTCCCATACCTGTATACCTTTTTTATGTGTGGTTAAAGTGCTAATGTTTAAATCAGTTTTAGCTACATATAGAATAAAAGATAACAGTAAACCTCACTGAACTGTTTGCTATTTTTGATAATCTTCATGGACTATGTGTGTGGATAGAGTCTCCTCACTCATATGTTGACTGCGAAAAGCTGCTCCAATGGTGAGTTGAGGACAGCCAGAAACAAAGTGTGAACATCTTGCTTTTGTTCTGAGCTTCAAGGTTGGGTACAACTAAGACAATTATAATCTATGGAGAGGTAGATATTTTTTTCCAAGAGCCCCTCCCGGTGAGAAATTTATGACAGAAGAAACTCTAGTGAAAGAGCCTTAGAACACTTTCATTGTAAGCTAATTGTATGGTAATCGTTTATAATTAAGGCTTTTATTTGCAAGTAGAATGGAGTGTAACATTGACTCATGGTTTGTTTATGCTTAAATATCACCTGGTTTGGGAGATGCTGGGATGGGAGACATGCTTTGTTTGGATTGGTGGCCACTTATATGTATATTGGTCCCAGAGGAAAGTGAGTGAAAACAAAGAGAAAAAGGATACTGCTTGGTTTTCTGGGTCCCAGGTAGGAGCTTAGCAAGAAGAATACAGCTATAAGTGTATTGGGGGAGAGGGGTGGGGACCTTTGTGAGAAATATAACAGGAATAGTGTGGTGGTACAGATTTACTGAAGAAAGAAGAAGGGAATTACTTCATTTAGACTACTGAGTGGACTAGATATATTCAATATGGGTTTACCGGATGGAATAGAAAAATCTTTGGCAGTTATTACTAGAAAGTAAAGTCAATGGCTAAATTGCCTTGTGAAATGTGTAGTTCTACAATGAGTGATAAGAAAGGTAGAAATGGAGGGGGAGAATGAGTGCAGCTGAGTGAAGAGAGCATGTCCAGATGCCTTCATAGGAATTGGGCACTAGCTTCTGTAGTAAGTTTTAAATCAGATAAGTAGTCAAAATGAGTGTATACGTTTTGTGATTTTTGTTTTCTCTCCACTTATTTTACTTATTTTTTTATATTAATTTGACACCTAAAAGATTATTTCATGTCCCTTCCTTTTCACACACCTCTCAAATGATCTTATAGCTGATACTGAAATAACAGGCTTTATGGTAGGACAACTAACTAGTCAGCATTCAGCTCAAGTTCCTGAGTTGGTAGCTCTTATGGAAGCTTGCAAATCAGCATTGGAGGAGACCCCTTGTCTACTCCTTGGTATACAGGATATAACTCATTATTCCTTTATTCCCAGATCATGGAAAAAAAGAGGGGTATTTGTCCTCAAACTTGTTCAGGATCTCAGTATGGAGACATACGGATGGGCATCCTGTCCCAGTTCCTCCTTTCCCTACCTTGCTGCTATGTTTCATGGAATGACATTTCTGAAAAGGAGGGATGAATGGGTTAATACTGCATCATTGATATGCTCCTGGGTTTACAGTATTTTCAAATAGTTTTTGTCAATCATATTTAATGGGTTTAAAATTCAGTGCTGGAAAACCTGCAAATGCACCTCAAAGACATTTGCCAAAAGCTCTGTATCCATTACAGAGGTTACAAATTGATCTCATACAAGTATCCAAGTGTGAACTGTATAAATAAGTGCTTATGTGTGTATATTTTTCCTCGGGTAGGTAGAGCTACAGTCAAGAAACTACTAACAGGAATTATCCGTAGATGTGGGAGCTGACAGATCGGGATAAAGTTGCTTATGGCAGGTTTAGAGTGGCAACTTTCATTCTATTACAAGTGGTTGAACACTGTACCTTTATTCTGAAGAAAAAAATCACTAAAGTTTGTGAACAAGCAGGGTTAAAATGGACTCAAACATTAAGTCTGGCACTAATGTCTATAAGGTACACACCCCACAAAAATCTAGACATACTCTTCAGCCCAATTTCCTCATGATTCTTAGCTGTCTTTATGACATGCAACTTTGATTATGTTGCGCAGTCAGATACCAATTTTGAGGGGTTTCAGCTGTTCTCAGGTTTTAGACAAAGTGGGGTCCTGGGCAAAATTAAAAAAAACTTTGTATTTATTGTGACACAAATTACATTAATAAGAAGCATAACCCATTGGAGTGCAGTTCAATTGTATTTATAATAGCTTAACCCTGTGGGGAGGAGGTCAGCCCCTCTGTAAATGTGCATCCTCTCACAAATCGAGACTTGAGTGCGGCCTGACCAAATTCTTTTCAAGCCTACTGGGATCCATGTTAGCCACTGCAAAAAAATTCCACCTATTGGAAGCCCAACATGGTACAGACTACTGACCTCAGATAATAGCCTGTACAGAAAAAAGACAATTGGACTATACATACATCATACATCTATGTAGACCAACTTTATCTGTTCAATAAACATTGGGCTCTGTTATTCCAACTGGAAGATCAAGATTCAACATGTCTTGCAGACCATGTATTAAAGGGAGTAGGTCTTACTCCCTCAGGATTCTCCCAGATATGGGGGAAAGCCAAGGACTCCTACAATTCTGTTTGATGTTTACAAGAATAATAGCTCTGGACTCAAAGCTGCCACCTACAGAAAAGTGTTGACCTAATTGTCTGCAAACTGTAAAGGGACTGTGCTTATTGGCTGCTTGGCATTTTGGAGGTGTTTCAGTGATGGACAATGTGTGGGCTATGTGTGTGGGTGGCTGGTATATAGAAGACTGGACTTACAGAGTTAGACACTTCTTTCCCTACCCTCTGCCTAAATATTTCCCTGAGTTCTTGTCCCTTAGTTCAGTAAGTAACCATTTATTATATTTCCCTGTACCAGTAATAAATTCCCTTTTAAAGATCCAGTATTTATTGTTGTCAATGTAATATTAAATGGCACCCCAAAACTCAGCAGAATCAACACCACCCACTTCTCTGTCTGGACACTGCCTTTGTATTACGAGCCTGCTGTTAAAGGGGTATTCCCATCTCAAGAATCATATCTATACTGGTAGCTAATGTAAATTGAAGACCTTTCCTAAATATATTGCTTTAGCAATGCTGCTTTGTTTTCCTAGTATGTGAAATTATTCCTCCCATTGTTTACACAGCGTTTCCATAGGGCCAGACCTGTGTGATAGGACAAATGACGTCACTCACTGCTCTCACTGTTATCTACAGCTCTTCTGGCAGGACAATCAGTTCAGCTAATTGCAGTTTGCTGATAAAGACCTGTCTGTTATCTCTCTCTGTAAACACACAGATAACACTGAGTCCTTCTCTAGAAGCATGTGCATATTATTTGATCTGCATTTATATTAGATCATAATCTAATATAATAATATAAGTAATCATATAATATGATAAGTAATCATAATAAGTATTGTGATACTTCACAGTGTCCTGTTCAGCAAGCTGGGAGGGGGGGGGGGATACAGGAAGTGAGAATAAACAGGGAGATGGGAAAACCCCTTTAAGTAAATTTTAGCTTTGTTAAAGTTAAAGTGATTTTCTCAGCTCAGGATTATCTACAGCTCACACCAGCAGTATGTCGCTCCCAAGACTTGTTCTGAACATTGTTATCTCTAAATTTACATACAGAGATAACAAAGACACTGATCAAGCACTGTTGTAACCCTTATCAGGCCTGAGCAGCTAAACGCACAGAGACTACATTAGCCGTCAATCATAAAACACTGTGCCCGACCATTACTGCTACATAGCTGAGATGGTCTAAAACCTAGGCAACAAGCTATAAATACTATAGACTATAGGACACATAACTATAAACACTGAGGACACATAAAGAGCAGTATTTGACAATCAGAGCAAGATAGATAAAGCAATGTATTTGTGTTGTTATGTTACTTCCAACGCTGAATTCATCTAATAGCTGGGTGTGTAGCCATGTGGCTACTACTGCTACTGGGGGACTCCTTCCAATAGGGGTTTCCTTAAGTGATGATGAAATGTATGTTTCTTATTGTTTATCCAGACATCATTCAGTAAAAATGCTACTACAATGTGAAGAAGTAAAGACACTGGCTTGAATTTACCCGGATTATTGCATGCCACTGATTTTTCTTTTAAGTTGTGTTCAGGTACATCTGCCAAGATAATTGCAGATCTGTAGACAAATGTCCTAAATGTGTAGTAGTTTAGCTTCATATAAGACTAGATTAGGAGATAAACCTGCCAAGGGATTGTATTTTTATCACTTGGTAGAAACTCTTTGCATGCTTTTTACAATATTGTTAATGGCACTGTAAATGAATCTTAATCTAAAGCATGACACTAGCCCTAGTATACACAATGACACTGTTTCAGCAGGAAGTCTTTTGCCGTATTATAATAATCAATCTTTAATTCCACCAGGGAATCTGCATTCTCTTTGTTGCCACAGAGCCTATAAGTGGTTGCCTGTGAGTTCAATAGTTAATTGAAATGTGGTTTCAGCCGTGCCAGTCAGACAAGATCTGACCCTTCCTGAGGAATTTATAGCATCTTTTTATCACATAAGTTTCAGGCTTATGAGACATTTTTTTCTGAATAGTGAAATTACCTACACGATGGCTCCAGACTGGATAGGTTCATATTATGAGAAAATTAAATCTATACGCAAACTTAATAGAGCACAAATGAAACTTCTGATCTCTTTAGAATCAGCATAGATGCAAAGCCATTTTTAGACTAGATCAGTGGAAGATTTTTTTAGTGTATGTATGTGTTTGGACGAATGAATGTTGCACTTTTATTTTGTATGGCTTTGATGTACTAAAAGGGCATCTACAAAAGGTAAAGGAGCAGTGGTGCAACTTTAGGGGATACAGTCACAGCTGGGCCCAGGAGCCCTATGGGGCTCATAAGGGCTCTCCTTCCAATAAAAGGACACCAGTACTATAAACAATGCAATATGGTTGGGGAGCTTCAAGGGTTAAACTCACAGTTTGATTAATGGGATCCACTGTCATGGATGGGATCCTTAGAAATCTGGTTAAGTGTTTCTTGGTTCTTTCGTTAACACCTTTCTGCTGCAGTAATTTTTTCATTTTCATTTTTGACTTTTCCAAACCCCATAACTTTTTATTTTTCAATTCACAGACCCATATGAGGGCTTAATGTTTGCGGAACAAATTGTACTTTGTAATGGTACTATTTAATATTCTGTATGATGTACTGGGAAGCTGGAAAAAAAAATCAGAATGGGGTGCAATTGGAGAAAAACTGTATTTGTTCGACTTTCTTACTTTGTCACCTGTATTCTATGGGTTGGTGAGATTCTAGGGATACAAAATTTATAAAGTTTGTTTTACATTTTAGTCCCTTAAAAAAAAATCCAAAACTTTGCAAACAAAAAAAAAAATTCACCATATTGTGACACCTGTAACTTTTTTAGATTTCTGTGTAGAGGGATACATAAGGCGTCATTTTTTGCAAGGCTACATGTACTTTTTAGTTATACCATTTTGGTGAATGTCTGATGTGAGGAGGGCTCACAGGTAGTAATAGTAATGACTGGGCCATTCTAACACATATTCTTTGATCTAAACCATTCCACTGTAGCTCTGGCTGTATGTTTAGGGTCATTGTCTTGCTGGAAGGTGAATCTCCTTACCAGTGTCAAGTCTTTTGCAGCCTCCAACAAGTTTTCTTCTAGGATTGCCCTGTATTTAGCTCCATCCATCTTCCCATCAACTCTGACCATCTTCCCTATCCCTGCTGAAGAAAAGCCTCCCCACAGCATGATGCTGCCACCATCATGTTTCACAGTGGGAATGGTGTGTTCAGGGGGATGAGCAGTGTTACTTTTCCACCACACATAGCACTTTGCATTTAGGCCAAAAAGTTCAACTTTGGTCTCATCTAACCAGAGCACCTTCTTCCATATGTTTTCTGTGTCCTCTATATGGCTTGTGGCAAACTGCAAACGGAACTTCTTATGTCTTTCTTTCTACAATGGTTTTATTCGTGCCACTCTTCCATAAAGGCCAGACTTATAGTTGTCCTGTGGACAGATTCTCCCACCTGAGCTGGGGATTTCTGCAGCTGCTCCAGATTGACCATGAGCCTCTTGGCTATTTCTCTGACCAGTACTCTCCTTGCTCAATCTGTTAGTTTAGGTGGACGGCAATGTCTTGGTAGGTTTGCAGTTGTAGAATACTTTTTCCATATTCAGATGATGGATTGAACAGTGCTCCATGGGATGCTCAAGGCTAGGGATATGTTTTTATAACCTAACCCTGCTTTAAACTTCTCCACAACTTTATCTCTGACTTGTCTAGTGTGTTCCTTGGTCTTCATGATGCTGTTTGTTCACTAGTGTTCTCTAACAAACCGCTGAGGCCTTCACAGAACATGTGTATTTATACTGTGACTAAATTACACACAGCTGGACTATATTAACTAATTAAGTAACTTCTGAAGGCAATTGATTGCACTGGATTTTATTTAGGGGTATCAGAGTACAGGGGGCTGAATACTTTTGCACGTCACACTTTTCAGATTTTTATTTAATTAAAATTTTGAAAACCATGTATCATGTTTGTTCCACTTCGCAATTATCTGCTACTTTGTGTTGGTCTATCACTTAAAATCTCAATACAATACCTTTAAGTTTGTGGTTGTAAGGTGACAAAATGTGAAAAAGTTCAAGGGGTATGAATACTTTTGCAAGCCACTGTTGCTAATAAAAGTGTTACTGTAATAAACAAAAGGAGGGAGCTGAAAAAGAATAATAGCTATTAGAATCACTATAATCTTGGCTAATAATCAATGACTAATATATTTTATTCTCATGGTATATAGATATATTGCTTATTGCTACTTGCTATATTGCTGATATTTTCATATCTGGCATGGTTGCTCTGTTCACTTATGATCTCCTCTCTGTATCGTACCACAGGGGCTTTGGTTGAGATCTGTTTTGGAACAACCAAGCCTAGAAGTTGTACAGAGATTAAATAGCAAGACCTTAAAGAGTGACAATCCTATTGTTTAGAGGACATATTTCTCCTCAGAATTAACTATATGTCACATGTATAATTATGCTAATTGTCCTATGAGAGTAACATTGATTGTAAGGGGATGTTCTGATGGCTGTTTGACAGAAAGTTGGCTTAAGACTCCGTTTTGGGAATTTGAGCCAGGCTTTTCTGCCTCTTTGAGAAAGCCTCTGGTTACCCATGTTATTCTATTTCATTATATCTGATCAATTCCTCTATCTCTAAATCTCTTTTTGCTATAACCTTACTTCTAAATAAGCTTTCATCTACTTTTATTCACTTGTGAGACCGTGTTTTTTGGATGAGTTTCATAACAGTACTGTATGTTCTTCCATATCCATATGGATTTCCTCTGGGTATTTCAGTTTCTTTCCACCCATCAAATAAAAAAAGTGGCTTACTATTACATTTGTCCATAATACATTGTGAGCCTCTTTGAGGATAGGGACTGACGTGAGTGATAATTGCCAGCATAGGTATAAAGGGAGTTTATCACCAGAATCCAGCACAATAACACACCCCTGCACACAGATAGGTTAGAGTCACCTGAATCCAATTTTGTTTTCGTCCTGTGAATCGATGCCTCAGTTGCATATCAGCTCTTTTGATCAATAAGGGAGTTGCCATTTCTCCAAATAGGGAATTGGAAATGTCTTCGTTGCTCCAAAGATCTACATTGCAATATGTCAGCAATGGAGGCACCAATTCACAAGGGGTAAACACCATTTGATTCAAGGGACACTAAGCTATCTACCTGTGGGGCTGCAATGATATGCTGGCTTCTGGTGACAGACTCCATTTAATAACTTACAACTTTGCTGACAATGGTAATCCTGTCAGAAGAATCAGAAACTATGGGCAAGCCCCATGCTTTTTAGGTTTCAGTCTATGGACCTAGAGCTCTGGATCAGAAAAAAAATATATACAGTATATATATATATATGTTTATATATTTGCGGCCTGTGAATATGTCACAATGCACATTGAACGTCATATAAATAAAACCCATAACAAAATGGTACAAATGCAGTTTTTTTTATAACTCCACCATTTTTTTTTCCAGCTTCCCAGTACATCATACAGAATATTACATGGAACCATTATGAAGTGCAATTTGCTCCACAAAAATATGTCGTCATACAGCTCTGTGAACAGAAAAATAAAAAAGTTATAACTTTTGGAAGGTGGAGTCAGGGAAAATTGCAAAAAATGGCTGTGGCAGAAAGGGGTTAATAATGGATTAGATAAAAAAATGGATGCTGAAGGATGCTTAATTGTCATTTTTTTTAACGAATCAGTTTATTTGGTCCACCAAAAAAAAAAATGGATGAAAAGCATCAGTTTTCATATGTTTATCTTTTTAAACTGATCATTTTTTTCTGCCACCTCCTTTGTTCTATTATCTTTTGCTGCCAGTCTGTTGCAAGGCTCTTTATCTTCAATTCTTTTTTTTTCTTGGGAGTCTATAAATAAGTAGGATGACACATTTTTCGTACAACTAGTACCTTATGCAATATGCTTGCAATACAGTACATATATAAAACCTACAGCTAAACATGTTATAAATAAAATAAAAAAACATAAAATATATCAAAATCTATCTATATATACATGTATATATGAACTTAATCAGTAGACACCACATTGAAAAAAAGCACATATTTTACGTTGACTTATTTACATCAATGTGCCCAAGATAAAACTTTATTTATCTCTATGTTCAATTCTTTGCAGTGCAAGGAGGTGCAATTCTAAGTTCACAGCTGAAACGCGGTTGTCCTTACTGTCTGCAAATGTGCACATCTTTTAAACTGATGGAAAAACTTATAGAGAGTCATCCTTTTTCAGTTTTTTATTGATAGCAATAATAAAATATAACAGATTAGACCAATCTGTTGGGGCCGGTTCACATCTGCGTTTGGGATTCCGTTCGGGGAGTCCGCTTGGGGACCCCCCAAACGGATAACTATATGCATAGAAAAGCGGTTTAGATAAGGAAACCTGCGGACCCCATACACTATAATGGGGTCCGTGTGGTTTCCGCTCGGTTGCCGCACAAACTATGCGGAAACATGCGGAGAGAAAAGTGCTGCAAGCGGCACTTTCCTCTCCGCATGTTTCCGCGTGCAAGCAGCACTTTCCTCTCCGCATGTTTCTGCGTGCAAACAGAACTTTTCTCTCTGCTTGCTTCGTGCGGCAACTGAGCGGAAACCACACGGACCCCATTATAGTCTATGGGGTCTGCAGGTTTCCTTATGTAAACTGCTTTTCTATGCGTATAGGTTTCCGTTCAGGGGGTTCCCAAGCGGACTCCCCGTATGGAAACCAAATGCAGATGTGAACCAGCCCTTATATATCAATTTTGTTGAATGGAGAAATAAAGTCCTGCACTCTGCGCTTTTTTTCTCCATCAAAAAAAAAAAAAACTGTGACAGAATAATAGATGCAGATGAACACTAATGGATGAAAAAAAAAAATTCTATAGGATTTCTATAGGATATGTTTCTATCCATTGTAGAGTAACTCATGAAACAACCAGTGTAATCTTAACGCAACATGATAACATTCACCTTAAGTCTAATGCCCCAAGTTGAGGAAACGCAGTGTTTTTCCTGTTGTGGAAACAAAGCAGTACTAGCAAAGTGAATGAGATTCGAGCTAATCCCATCCACACATTGCGGAAAAAAAAACGCTGTGGAAAAGAATTTCAATCTCACATGTGCATTTTCCCTATAGATATAATAAGGGAAGAAAAACCGCAGAGAAAAACACAGCAATAGTTTTTTTCTGCAGCATTTTTTAGCTGCGTTCTGCACAGTGTTCTTTGTACCACAGCTCAGCCAATTCACTGTAATGAGACTGTGATGCAATCGCGCCAACTGACTGATGAATGTGACGTCACATGGCCTGTAAAGCAGAAGCAGCGTCAGGGAGGTTCCAAACAGATCTTCAGTTGTTGACCTACCAGTAGTTTCAGGCTACTTGGCAAGAGAAAGGTCCCTTTGACATTTCAACACGTTAAGAAATAAGCCTATGTACCAACTAGGAAGATGATTTATATTCATATATGACCTGGTTTCACAAGCTGAATAGATATTTAAGTCCTACAGTTCAATGATTTTCTGGAAGAATATACGCTTTATAGGACAGGAAGGCTAAATGCTGAAGAAACTGCGATCCTGAAGGACAGAAATCAGAAAAATAATGCTAAAAGAAAATAATAATCCTAATATAAAATAAATAATATATTGAACAAAAAAATAACCATAGTTGCCATTGTAGATGATTGTAATATTAGACTGATGTAATCTTGACAACATGTCATCATATTATAAAGCATTTCACACTTGAAGGGACCAGAATGTTTTATACTGTCTGTGCACTGTTATCACATTGACACAATACTTTCATTAAATTGGTTATACAATGGTTCAGTTTTAACCGTTTATGGACATATACAAGCAACTCTCCAGACGCTTGGATACAATACAAACCCATGTAAAGTAAATTCTAACAGACAAATAAGAAAAATGGATAAAGTAACAATATATCCACACATACACACTGACGTAGTGATTTTTACTGTCCTCAAAAATGGATGCGTAATCTGCAAAAATCATGTCTGCATTGCATCAGTATGTAACCTGCAACTATGGATCCATAAAAAGACTTGTGTGATCCCATACACTTGCACGGACGAGACTATGCTGCAAATACGAACAGGAATAGGTCCTGCTCCATATTTTGCGGATGATCTCTACGGCCCAAGCACTTATCTGTAAAGACTACAGATGTGTGTATGGGCCATAGAAATGAATGAATATATTAAAAAACAACTATGTTTGTGTCCATAGGGCCTAAGCCTGTGTATTAATTCCTGTGTAAAATGCATAGATAAGCATACATTAGCCACATAAGTAACATACTTAATACAATACAATGTTTGTCAGGTTGTTTCAGCTGCATAAGACTAAGGCGATGTTCACAACTTCATGTCTGGGGTTTTTGTTCACCACTGCTAGGATATTCTCCCAGCATATACAAATGTATCCTTCCTTACCTGTCACTTTGACTTAACATATACCAAGATGTATGGTGTGACATGACAAGCTTTTTGAAAAAGAAAACATCATTTTGTTATAGCCTGTCACAAGATGTCTACTCTACATGCATCTAGGTGTGACCATCCACTGCATTGGGTAGTGAATTACAGCATATCAAGGGTTTTACTAGCATGTCCTGGCATTGTAATGAATTTTTTTCATGAGTCATAACCCAAATTTTAAGCAAAGGTAAGGGTGGAAATGTATCTATGCCAATTGTTTCCATGGCGTATAATGGACTCAATGTACTGTATGCAAAAAAGGTATACTCTCTTTATACACTGGGAGTCCGTCTGCATACTATACTGTACTGAAAAGCATAGACAGTTATGCTATTACATTCAAAAGGATCTTGCAAAAATGATGAACATAAGTAGCAAACTTTAACTTGACTGTCACTTTAGGCGTATATGTTGACAGGTCCTTCTGGTGTATGGATGTGTTCTTCCTTACTTTTCTCTTGGCTCAGCATATCACAAGATGTGTGACAGCTTTGGAAAAAAAAACATGATTTCATGATATTTTGCCACAAAATGACAGATATGTGTCTATGTTTGGCCAGCAAGTGTTATGATGTGCAGCCTAAAAAGGGTTTGTAGCATGTTGTGCTGGAAAGTGGTGTAAACAGAGCAAAATGCTGGCTATACCATCAGATGATGGTGATCCTGCCAATATAATGTATTTCTGAGGAAGCCAACTGCTCCCTTATGCCTTGAAAGACAGATTTGTCATGTTAGATTTGGATATGAAGATCCTTCCTAAAGATAAGCATTCTCAGAGATGTCTGGCAGCAGTTTATTCTTCTCTGTCTATTGAAATACACATGAAAGGTCAGTCGATCCAAGACGGATTAGTGGAGTCTTGAGGACATTGTAACATTCAGATCTGCTGGACTGGAGATAAGCATGTGGAAAACAACAGTCAAGGGAGAACTGAAAAAGTTTCCACAATGCAATCCCTAAATGCTGCTATGGAAAACCATTGAAAGGTCCCCATTACCTTCTCAACATACTATAATTAACTGTGATGTTATGTAATACTGTCATACCCAGTCAACCAAAGCAATGTATATATTGTAGATAGAAATATCTTTCTTCTTCTGAATTCTCTTGTGAATGGAAGAGTATCTGGCAGTGAAAGACACGCAGCTGGAATCTGCCTTACAATCTGTAGCATGTTGAGATGGATTGTAGTAACACAAGCCGGTAGAAGACTTTATTCCTCCAGGGGCTATTAATATCAGGATTTCACTTGTCTTGATGTTGCTGAGAGCTCTTCTTCAAAGTACAGAATCTGGTCCACCAGAAAACACTCGCTTGCCCTGGTTACAAGAGTCTCCAGATGCCTCTTCACTTCTTTTTCACTGGTTTTATTTTGCCGTGCTGTTTTGAGGTAACTGTAAACCTTTTCAAAGGATTTTGCTCCCATGTTTTGTACAGCAGACCTATGAAATATATAAAGAATGTCATATTATGATACTGCATATGTAACAATTTATAGTCAAAAATGAAATCTAGCATCATTGTATCATTCTCTTTATCTTTTCCTGAAATTTTTATTGTCAGGCCTTGTACTTCTGTCGACAAATACCCATTTAATAAATGGAACCCATCAACAAGCAGCAAGTAGCTGTTGTTGATGGCTCTGATATTGCTATATTTTTACTCAATATGGATTCAATTTTTGTTACTCCCTTTTTTATGTACATGTGTCCATCATTATTTTAGCTCGAATTTGGTAAAAAGACTTCAATTTCTTATGAAACCAGTACAATGCAATACTGCTACTCATGCTAGCAAAGCCCTTGAAAATTTTTAATCCACAACACAACCACTAGGTGGCCACTCATAGACACATATGGTATATCATGGAATCATATTGTCTTGAAAAGCTGGTCATCGTTCAATACACATATCTGAACATGCTCTGTCAAGAGAAAAGGTAATGAAGGACACATCTGCACAAAGGAGTACTGTTCTCTGTAGAATGCTGGTCAAAGTAACATCTTAAAACCCGGTACAGACAGGCTTAAAGGAGTATTTCCATTTTAACATTTATTAGATATCCAAAGGATATGCATGTCACCCTCCTCTGAAACCTGAATAGGGGTCCCGTTGATCCACATCTCATGGCATCTGTGAGTGGAAAGTGTGTGCAACTATTTTTGAAACTTCCATAGAGCTATGCATGCTCTTCCACCTTTCCAGTCATATTGGACATGAGTCGCGGGACCCTATATTTGAAATAAGTATGGGTCCCTAAGGTGGGACCTGTGAAATGCCATAAATGTAAAGATGTATAAGATATCATAACTCTAGTGAAACTGTTCAACTCTGGTTAGTGTTACCATTTAGAAACCAGAGAACTGTTTTCTACATTACACAAAGTAAAAAAGGAGAACAATGTTGTGATGATTCTGCCTAAATATGGCCATAACTCAGCTGTATTTTGGTCTCTGGGTATAGGATATCCCTTCTTCCTTGCTTGCATACTGGGCACAGCTACAAGCCTAGGTGCATATTGGCAGTAGCGTCTAGGCTGGAACAATAGGGCTCCATTGTATTCCTATACAGCCCTGGCTGATCAAACAATAGTGCATTGTTCAAGCCTGGGCTGTTGACCAGATATGACTGATAATGGTATCAATTCACTTTGTCTCATCTACATACAAAGGGTCTGAACGTGATTGAATTAACTCATCAGACATACTGTCGCCGGTGACCTCATTCTGGGAGGGGGCATAAAGGGTATAAAAGATGAGGTAAGAGGTCTGTAGGAGATGACACTAGGAGATTATGCAGGAGACCATCACAGACTTCCACTGAGAGAGACTTTGACTGAGATGCTACTATGAGCAGGAAGGTTGGAATGCTGCTGCTGACGATGATGAGCCTACAAGAGACTGTGAGAGACTGTTTTGAGAGCATGCAGGCGGGATTATCGTTTTAATGCCACATGCTGAAAAGCCTCCACTGGTGACTCACACATGCCATGTGTGAGTGTTGGACTATAGAACCACATCAAGGACATATGTGGTAAAGTAATCATTTCACCTTTAATCCCTTTTATTTTATTTGTACTGTATCTTGTAACTAGTAACTGTTAATGCTTGCATATGTCTGCATATCTGTTCTGATCTGTATATGTTAGATTTTAATACCGACCCATTTAGGGGTTAATAAATATATAAAATTTAGAAGGCTTGTCTTGTATTTATCTGTGAACCCGGCACTCACTGGCGGTGAGTGTGGTTTTTATATGAAAGAGGACTCAGGGTGTGGCCAAAGCGGTTTGGCGCGCGGAGGATCTTTCACAAATGTAAAGACATTTTACACTTAATTATTGTATAGCCAATGTAAGATTGAGATTTCCCCTCCTTACTGTTTTCCAAAAAATATTAGGGCCCTGCATAAGTAATCATTACCCTATATTATATTAACATAGAAAAAGTTTTCCTTAGGTATGAAAATTGAAAGTGCATTTCAAAGAAAACCATTAATTGGGGCCCGGAAATTGAGAAGAATATGAAATGTGAAGTACAATATAAATATTATATTACCTTTATTCTTAAGGTTGTTACGATTGTGGTGGTACCCTATATTTCTTTCTTTCATTGTGATCCTTTTATCTATCTATCTTCTTTTTTTTTTTTTTACCTTTTTTGGGGTGCTAGGTGAGAAGGGGACTATTTTGTAACTCATTTTACTCCAATTGTTTCATTGCATGTATAATATTTTAGAATACATACTATCCAAAAACATTATTGCTTGTCAGTGCTACATTGACAGGCAACCTATTAGGCCACATTACGACTACCATATTAATACATCAAAGGGTTAAACTGCAAAATGGGAGCTGGCTTCCATCTTGGCAGTGAGAGCAGGAAAGTACAATACAGACCTGCCTCCATCGCAATTTCATAAGCATATTGGGCAGTATCTAAGAGATCATTATGACATATACGACCTCATGATGGAAATATAAGTCATCGGTTGTTATGGGGTTTATTTCTTGATGTATTTTTACAGCGGTTGGATTTCTGTTTATTCTTTATGCCGTGCTCCAAATTTTCTGCACACACCTAAAATTTGACTAAAGTGAGTCGAGCATCTTACTGTATACTATGTTATAAAAATATAACTTCTATTAAGTATTAAGCTCCCTCTAGTGCTGACTCCAAGAAGACGGAATAATGCAGGAGATTTGGAGTTCTGCATCAGAAAAACAAACCCTTGAAATTTGTTAAGAAATCATTCATCACATAATGTTAAACCTTTTTAGATTAAAAAAAAATTGTTAACTTGTGATCAAAGAAGAATCCTTTTTTGAGTGTTTGTGATCCTATGGCCCCATTGTACTGCTCTTCATTGTATGCAATGTTGTCTTTTGGTGACTGAAGTGTTTAGTTTTTTTGTCTCTCTGTTCAAGAATTAATAAAACGCATTGCAATGAAATTACTTTATTCTTCTTGAAAAAGTTCAGGTTTGTGAAAGTAATACATCCCAGTCCCAGTATTGGATCGGTGCCCTGCAGCCTTTAGAATTGCAGTGCTGCATGTATTATGTCTTTGCAATGGAGACATATACTGGAACAGCAATGTGACATAAGCCACAAATGTAGATGCTCATTTACTTTATGTGTATGCGTACACAAGCAAGACGTATGACACGTGCCTATAAAATATGTTTGTTAGTACTTGTGTTAGAAGCAGTTTCATTCACATTTGTCAGAGCTGAGCTGGTAAAGCCCTTAAGAATCCTTGTTGTGCCCTAAGCATACCTTAGGCGAATTATGTTCTCTTTCACTAAGTAACTACAGTCACTCTACAAGCCAAGAACAGTTGGCAGCTATGATGTATCTGATGAACTAGAAAGTTAAAAAGGTAAATGCAGATCACCAACCCTATAAAGAAAGAATTATGCAAGAAATGTCCAAAATCATGAAGATATTTAATTCCCCAAGGACACTAAGAAGCAGATTGTACGTACATAATGAGCATATGCTATGAACTACAAAGACATGAAATTAGACAGCAGCGGAAGCCAGGACACGGAATCATTTTAGAATGTAAGGAGAACCATCAGTTTAATTCCTTTGCCGCACTCCCCATCCCCCAGAACCCCGAAACAGTTATATGATACCATCTGTATAAAATGTAGTAGATATAGGTTAACATATAATAGATAATATGTCACATGCAGACAATTAGTTATGACATATGGTAATTATCAGACCAAGTATTATTTATCTTCTATGTTTCCAACTATATTAAAAACAATGAACTATTGCAGTTTTCTTGCATGCAGGTTATGGTGGAAGTAACATACAAAATAATTACCAATAGGGTTGCACTACCCAATTTCACCAATCCAATATTCAGATGGATGAAGAAATTAATTGATGCATATCCTATATTTTATTACAGGAAAAACATCTACTGTTAACATGTTTTAAGATTAAAATTCATTCTTCAGCTCAAATATGGAGGTTATATTTAATTTGATCTGTTAACATGTTCCATGGTTATAACTCCTTTATCTGTAGATGTTTTCCCACTAATAAAATATATTGGTTATGCATCAACTCATTTCTTTATTCTATTAGACAAGCATCAGTTCATATCTTTTTCCTGGTTTATATTGGATTTTAATGATCTTCAAATACCCTCCAAGGAAGCTCTATGTTTTTTTTTTTTCCATTTTAGAGTTTTTCCTTACAGTAGGTAGATACATTTTGCCCACCCCAGGGGGCTTGAACCTGTGATCATCAGATTGCTTGTACCATAGACAGCAATACTGTATTTTAGTTTATGGAAAAAATTGATGCATACCTATTAAGGCCTGTCACAGTCTAGCCTCAACAGATGCGTATATACAAGACAAGCCCAGGAGCCATCATAAGGTTCCTGGCTGTCATGGAGACAGTTAGGCTCTCGACATACAGGAGCCATCCTGGTCTTAAGAAGTAAGCTGGCTTGGGGGGGCTGGGGATGTGGAGAGACTATATCTATTTCCTGTTTTTATGCAAAACATTGGTGAACTAATATTAAAAATTGACTTTCCAGGACCTTACAGTTTTAGGATAGGATGAGCAACAGGTCCTGAAAACTATTAGTGTTAGTGTTAAGTAAAACTGTGCTTTTAATTTGCATGTTAAAAAATCCATGCGGAAAGCACAAACACTGTGAACCGCTTACGTGTTTCAGCTATTTTATTTTTCCGTTTGCTGTATTACCATTTTGGATTTAATAAATAGGTATAGGAGACATAAAGAGACGAAAAGGTAGAAATATTAAATGGGTTATTTAGTTTGTAATATTGATGACCTCTCCAGTGCTGACTTATAGAGCTCAGTAGTACCTATACCCACTACACTTTGTATAGCGAGTGAGCAGCATAACTCTCGGTATATAAATATTACCGGGAGCCACAGTGCTCTACTAAAGTTTATGTGCGGGATCCTGGCTGTCAGACTACCACAAATCTAATATTAATGGCTTATCCTAAGGATAAACATCAACATTAGAATCTGTATAACCCCTTTAAATGCATCCATCTTAAACCAAAATGATCTTCTACGTTGATATTTTAGAATACTACTACTTGACGCTACCCCTGACATACCTGTATTCCAACTAGGATAAAGTTGCAATCCAGGAATTACTGGATGACACAAAATCTGAGGCACAACACAACAATGGAAAGCTCAGTGAGTTTGAAGAGTAACTCTATCATAGCAATAACTAATATATGGATACACTTACATGTAAATCACAGACATTATGCCGTGCCTTAATATTAGGGTCTCGCACTGTTATTTTTATAAACATTCGGAGCAGTTGGGAGATTATCTGCTTTCCTTTAAAGTCACTTTCAAAGCCAGTAATTAAGCTGTGACCTCAGAGGCAAATGTTGATTTAATATGCGCTCGGAAATTACAATTTTGACAGCTAATCAGTGCCAAGAGACGCCCAGGCTCAACAGCAGCCAGCAGCAAAGCAGGTGTTATGAATATAAACATCTGCCATATTGGTACTAGAAGTGACATTTAGGATAGGAAGACCTTGTTCTCTTAAAATACAGAGGATGTTGTAGGCAATCTGGATACATGTTCAGGAAAAATGATTTATTTTGGAAATATATACTATAAACTAATAAATGTACTAATTATTTCCAAGACTGTTTCAACATAAAAGTTTTGCACATAAATGCAATCAGCACCCGTAAATACATTATTACAGATTTGTTTTCCTAGACTGAGGTGGCTTGTTATTGGGAGTGTCAGCCAAACTCCACCCTAGAGGAACTACTATATCTAATTGTTTCCAATCCACTTTTCCTGTCCTCTGCAGCCTGCCAAATCCAGCGTAAGGGTAAGGCCCCACATAGCGAGCTGCAGCCAAAAAGTGGAGCAGAAAAGATCATGGCAGAAACACATTGTGATTTTTTTTCCACATCGCTTTTCACAGAAAGTCTGAAGGTTTTTATCTGCGTACTTTCTGCCTCTATTATACTTATATGGAAAATTATAGGTATAATTGACATGCTGCGATTTACATAAACGTGACAGTTTTTGAAATTGCAGCATTTCCACTGTGGATATTTTTCTGCAATGTGTGGATGGGATTAGCCAGAATCCCAATCATTTTGCAGGTACTGTAAAAATGGATTAAGAGTACAAGAATACAAGAACAAGAATAATAATCGCAGAGATTAGTGTTAGTAGAGTGATGTCACAAAAGAGAAATAACAAACCGTAATGCCACAGTACATGAATAGTGAACCCTGCATATGCATAATAATGAAAGGATGTCACACGGTAATAGTGATAAAGTGATACATGTGTCCTCTTATAACCTGATACTCTAAACCAATTTCAGGACACAGAGGGAGAGATACTGGAGCTTATATTTTTTTCCCTTTTCTATAAAATATATTCAAATTAGGGAGCGTTCACACTACCGTTGGTGTCCGTCAGTAGTGTCCGTTGCTATTGTCCGTTACAAGATTTTAGCAACGGACACTAGTTGAACCGTCAGAAATCCGTTAAAATTTCCATTCATTTCAATGGGTTTTTATATTGTGTCTGTTAGTGTCCGTTTACACTAAATCCATCAGAAGTCCGTTATTTTTTCGCGGACAAAAAATCCTACATGCAGGACTTTTTGTCCGTTTGAAAAAAAACGGATTCTTGACGGACAGCAAGTGTCCGTTATTTTTTAACACTGAAGTCTATGGGTAACGGACTTATAACAGTTACTGTCCGTTATTTTATGTCCGTTTACTTTCCCTGCGCATGCTCAGAAAGGAGAAACAAAACAAAAAAAAAAAAAACTAACAGTGTTAAAGAGGACATTTCGTGTCCTCAGGCACATGCGGTTTTACATACTGCTAGAAAGCCGACAGCACGCTGAATTCAGCGCACTGCCGGCTTTCCCGTATGTGCCCCGGGGCTGGAGATATCGGCGGTGTAAGTTACATGTTTTACTGTTAGAAGGGCGCTGCGAGGAACTCCCTCCCTGACACTTCTCTTCGTTCATAGACTTGTACTGAGGGGGCGTTCCTCACAGCTTGAGCGTCATCGCTGGGCTGTGAGGAACGTCCCCTCTCTCTGTTCTCGTCTATAATGCTGTACTGTCAGAGGAACGCCCTCCCTGACACTTCTCGTTCGTCCATAGCGCTGTACTGAGGGGGCGTTCCTCACAGCTGAGCATCATTGCTGGGCTGTAAGGCACGCCCCCTCTCTGTACTCGCCCATAGCCCTGTACTGTCAGAGGGGGAGTTCCTTACTGCCCGGCGATGACGCTGAGCTGTGAGGAACGCCCCCTCAGTACAAGTCTCTGAACGAAGAGAAGTGTCAGGGAGGGAGTTCCTCGCAGCGCCCTTCAAACAGTAAAACATGTTAACTTACACCGATACCTCCAGCCCCGGGGCACATACCGGGAAAGCCGGCAGCGCGCTGAATTCAGCAAGCTGTCGGCTTTCTAGCGGTATGTGACATGAAAGGTCCTCTTTAAAAAACAGACACTACCTGATGCTAATCAGTTAGTGTCCGTTATGATAGGTGTCCGTTTTTTTTTTTTTTTTAACGGACACCTTCATAACGGACTCGAACGGTAGTGTGAACCTTGCCTTAAAGAGATATCTTTTAGTGGTGCTTAGTGGATCTGCCCAAAAAAAATTACAGTTTTTTGGTTCTTTTTATGGTTTTCCTCCTGGTATTCCAGCTTCTTTCTAGATTGCAAAAACAATCATCGGTTACCAGGCTTGCTTTTATATTGACCTTCAAAATTGTAAGATAGGGAAATTATAAAGAGGGCCCCTTTGGGGACCCTGAATAATGTGATTACAGGTGTGTACAAGGCTAAGGAATTTGCTGGCCCTATATACATAATGGATAATATGCACAGATATCAATGATATTTAATCCACCACAAATATATCACTGTAGGTCTTAACTTAAGCTTTTACATTTGTTCAGCAAAAATATCATAACACAGAAATAAATATCAAATGAAATAAGCTAAAGTTCATTTTAGTCATGTAGTAGAAGCTATGAGTAAAGCTGATACTTGCACTCAAAGTCTGTATATTAATTCTGCAGACAAACTGGTATTCCTGTTTAAGTAATGGAAGCTGTCAAGGAAAAGTAGGCCACATCTAAACTGATCACACTTTCCTGCTTGGTCTATTTTACAGTCCCTAATAAACTGTGCAGTGTTCTAGAATATCTATTAGACTCACATTTCAACTAAGCATTAGGGCCTTCCATTATATCTTTTTGAGAAAACATAAAAGGCTATGTAAAGTAAATTATATAAAAAATAGGATAACAAAGGAAATGAGAATTATGATCAGACCCATTTTAATTCCATTACTGATTCTTCCTGCTTTATTTTACATATATTAACATAAAAATACAACTTGCATATAATTTAAGTATCCCTAAAGGGAAAAGGATATAGGTCAAATATACCTGGAGTCTTAAAATGTCTTCATAGAACCTAGATAAAATATTTTGTTGTCCTTTTTAAAATACCTGTGGGGAATAGTTGAAGAAGAAGTTGATTTTCCAAACCTGGCTTGAGCATAGCAGGACTATATGTATGAACAATAAAGGTAAAATAAACTAACATAAAAACCCCAACTAATAGATACAAAGATATGCTAAATTAGGCAAAAAACAGCCAATAAGATGATTATCTTCTTCTGTATGACTTGCTTAAAAGCTAAAATAAAGGTAGGTTCGCATCTGCGTCACTTTACTGCTTTTCTATTTCATCATAGTAACAGAAGAACAGAAAGAAAGGTTATGATGGATCCATCTAATGACAGACACCAACAGAGCCCCTCTGGTATCCGTTATGGTATCCAGTCATTTTGCCATACCAAAAAGTTTTGTAGGCAAGACCTTTTCAACTGCAACTTTAGATGGATTCCTAATAGGGCCTCAAATGATGTGAACATGCCCTTAAAAGTAAGAGAGGCACAGAGCATATAATAAGAAAATTAGGATGCAAGAGCCAGTGGCGTAACTAAAGTCTTGAGGGCCCTGTTGCAAACTTTGACCGGGGCCCCCTACCCCCTCCCTACAGCGTATTCTTGATAGTGATGTTTAAGGGTGCTGCAGCGGTATCTCAGACACTTGAAAGGGATACAACTATAGTACTCACAACTGCAGTTATCAAGAATAATACTGGGAGCTGCATGCTCTGGGAAACAGTCAATCTGCAGGGGTCCTAACAGTCTAAGAAATGTAAGAGATCAGTGGGGGTCCGATACCCAGGACCCTTGCTGATCAACTTTTTGAAGGTACTGTGGTGCTTTTGTGAGCGCCGGCAACCCTTCGCTGTTTACGTTGCACAGTATCTGTTTTATAGTGACTATGCAATGTAATTACAGCCTGTAATAATAGTGCACGGCTGCTATAATACAGATGGCGTGTGATGTGAATAGTGAAGAGGCCACGCATAGTGTAATATGTTCCCCAGAGCTCTCCTACAGTATCATGCTCCACAGTGGCCCCACAGGGTATAATATGCTCCACTGGGGCCTGTAATTGGGCCTCAGCAGTCATGTGAGGCACGCTGAAGTCATTATGTTGGCACGGCCCATGTGACCACTGAAGCCCAATTACAGGCCCCAGCAGAGACCTCTGGGGCGCTTGATGTCAGTCACAGGCCGGAAGAGCCCTGAAGAGGATGGTGGAGACATTCAGAAGCCCAGGAGAGGTGAGTATGTGTTTGTTATTTTTAATCATATTCCCTGTCCAGGCATCTATTGGTAAGGGCCCAGCAGCATGTACAGACATCACATAACACCAGGCCCCTTTCCGTTAAGGAAATGTATAGCGGTCGGGGCCCCAAAGGTCTATGGATTTCCTTATACAGCCCCATACAATATGAAGGCTGCACCATGCTGTAATACTTCCTTGTGCTTGAGCTACTGCAACAGATGTTTCACAAATGTTTTACAGCAGGCAGCCTCAGTCAAAAAAGTCTCAAATAATCTGAATAAAGTGAGCATGCTCTGTAATAAATGTGAAGAAATGACTGTGAAGGGACAGGGCGGATGTGAGATATGACCATCACCTACTGCCAAGGGAGCGATTCTGTGTTTTCTTTACAAACAGGAAGGGTCAAAATATTGTTTCATTTTTAGGTAGTGACATTAAAAAAAATACCATATGTCTTTAAAAATAAATACTTAAAGGGGTATTCTGGGATTTTTATACTGATGGTCTATTGTTAAGATAGGTCATCAATACCAGATAAGTAGGAGTCTGACACCAGTAACTCCAAATACCAGCTCACTGAACGGGCCATGTTGCTTGGGCCAGTGCTATGGCCTTTTCAGTGTATACAAGGCACAGTCTTGTTCACAGCATCGTAGCTATACATGGTATAGCTCAGGCAATGCAGAATATTCACATGACTGATGGATTTGATGTCAGTGCTGAGGCCCCTGCAATCAGCCACTTGCTGGACCCCACTGATCTGATATTGATGACTTATGCTAAGGGCAGACCATTAATATCAAGGCCCCATGTTGCTGAAATGCAGCGTTTTCTGTTGCAGATTTTGGTACATTTTTTTGAGCCAAAATCAGTAGCAGCTTGATAAGAAATGGAAAATATAAAGGAAGCTCTTAGACTTTTCCCTTTTGTTAAATCCACTCCTGACTTTAGGAGCAAAATCTGCAACATAAAATACTGTGTTTCCGCAACGTGGGGCCTTAGCCTAAAGTAGGATTTGCATGTTAAACCTAAATCTGGTAATATATTAGTGAACTAGAAGGATATGCACTATCTTTTATGCCTGGTAACTTGTAATTATTGCATTTATATTGCAAATATAACATATTATTACTATAAGATATGTTATCTGAATGATACCTGAAAGCTCGCTTTTGTACATTCTGCCACTAAAATGTGTCATTTTGTCAATTTATCATATTATATTATTTGAGCATCACATATTGCAATGATATATTCCCTTTAATATGTCAAACCACAACAGATCACAGTACAATGCACATTGGAAAAAATAAGTACATTTTCCAATCCCCAGAATGTCCTATAATTCATGGATTTGCCACACTTTTTATCCCTGGATGTCACCCTTTGGATTGCAACTTGGATTTTACTGCAGATTTGCTGCAGAATATTGTAATTGTTTTTTGTATTAGAAAATTTGAGGTCCTTAAAGAGGACCTTTCACCATCTCTACCAACACCAGTTCTTAGCGTCTGTTATTAGGCACAGCACCACTGATTCCAGCACAATTGGAATATGTTTCTCTAGTCCCCACCATTCCTGAGCAATCAGTGCTGTTAGTTTGGGTGTCTGATGTACTATTTAGGCTCTCTTATGTTAGGAGGGCAGTGTAAGACAGGAGGCCGTGATACAGACACAGATCCAATCAGAGGCAGCCAGTGTCAGAGCTCACAATCATACTCCTTGCCTGACACTGCTTACCTGACAGCACAGAGCCTAAATAGCATATGAGGCACCATAACTAACTGCACTGAGCACTCAGGATTGGTAGGAGTTAGAGAAAAAATTCCAACTGTTCCAGAATCAGTGAAGCAGCACCACTTAAATGATGCAAAGAGCTAGTCATGCTGGAAGTAGTGAAAGGTCCCCTTTAAGGCAGGAAGCTATTGCAAAACAAATCATGATTTGCATCAGTTGGATTTTTCTTTTATTTTTATAATTTTCTGTCAATCCAACACAGAGCAAAAAGTAATTAAAATATACTGAATAGTGAGGCCTTAGTGACATGATAACAACCCGAATAAGATTAACATTGTGAATGAAACAGGAGGCTATTATTACAGTAAGAGGCCTAAAATTGCATTAGTTATGCTGCTATAGTTTTGTTTTATTAAATACTGATTCTGAGATATAAAAGAATACTAAAGCACAGAGTACAAATAGATTAACATTAAATTCAAGGAAGCCAATTGTCAAGGGCCTGGTCATTACTGGAAATCTTTCTGTATTGTCTACAATGTTAAAGGGGTTTCCGGGATTTTCCAGTATCTTAGAAAAAAGCAAAAAAAAAAAAAAAAAAAAAGGCATAACAAAAGACTAAGATGTACAAGCCAATATAATCCACTGTGAAAAATATAGGGCATCTTCTCTCTGTTTGATCTAAATTCATGCTGTCTAACTAATAATAAAAAATAGTAAAGTTGCCATAATGATGAGACAAGACAAAACATTTTTTACTGCCAGTTAGATGGTCGTCATTAGGCTGTATCTGCAAATCTGATATTTTTAGTGTCAACAAATGTATTACATAGTGTGTTCCAATTTAATTCATTTAGGGCAATTTCAAATGTCTAGTTTTTGCTCCTTGTGACACTTATTATTATGATACCAGTAATGCATTTATATTGTCCTATTATGAAAATGTACAATATATTAAATCTAATATTTTTTGTGGTTGGTGACACAAATATCCAGGTTTCTAGTGTTTTTAATATTATGTTGGATTACATTTTATAACCTATGGTTTCCCATTCTAGAAAAGCCCCATACCTCTGAATAAGAAAAACATTAATTAAAAAAAAACCCAATGTGTCACTGATTTACACCATTAAGTAAGATTAATAGACATGCAAGAAGGTTTTATGAAATCAGCAGCAGATAGCGAATGTATCAGATCGTGGGCCGTAGCCTTGATGAAATGAGTCAACCACACAAGATTTTGTCATTATTCTTTTCCTTGAAGCTCTCTCAGCAATTAATTTCAGAACTATTTTCCTTTGTTTGACAGCATCAATAAACCACTCCAACTCCCCACATTCTGAGAATGTGGCGTCTAGCTTATCGCCGTCACTATTAAACAAACCACAGGAACGCTGTAATGATTTTTCAGACGCCTTATACTGATCTATACTGCTTGAATTCTTATTTTGAAAGGTGTAGTAATGGGTTATTTTTCCAGTAAAGACTTAAAATCTTCTAAAACTGTAAAGGAAGGACCATACAGTATAAATATATATATATATATATATATATATATATATATATATATATATATATATATATATATATATATATATATATAACAGTATATATATATATATATATATATAATAAAAATGAAAAATTCAATGTAGTATATACTACAGAATAATACACTCATAAAGATATTACCATTTTTGAAAAAATGTGTTTGATGTGTGAATGAGAATCCCCTGGTTCAGAGACCACAAACACATTCATAATGTAGCAGGATAGCTGCAGAAGTGGAGGATTTGTGTCACTAACAGTGTCATCTCAGGCAATATGAATGGTGTGCAGTAGAAAAAGAAATCTTCCTCTGCATTTGGTGGGGTTTAGAACTCAAATTATGGTCTGGTTGGTGAAGTTGGGGGAGAGGACGCCAAGCTCCCTTTTCATCCACTACATCCAGACAGTCCAGGGTCTGGGCTGCTTGACCAGGCTCATTAGGAGTCAGCTGGGATCAGGTCTTTCAGCTGATTAGGTTACACAGTGCTGATCAGCTTGGGAAGACAGGCTTGGCTGGTCTGTGGGAGCCAACAACACCATGATGCTAGTATGAACTCTGTTTAGAGATACTGGAAAGTAGGCTCAGGGTCTCATAAAGGGGAAAACAGTAAGTGTTGACTTAGAGGTTACACAACCTAGGGTTTGACTATTGCATTCTGTTGTACATCGGATGCGGCCAGATTTAACCAAAAAAAAAAAAAAAACACTGGAGGAATTTATCAAAGTTACCATGTGAATTTACCACACTATACACCACAATTTCCAGTGTTAATACTGGTACTCATTACCGCTCTTAATACTTTTGGTGCCTTTTCCGCCAGCACTCACTATATTAAGACTGGCACATAATGTGGTAGTCTTAATAAATTCCCTCCACTGTGTTGAACTAACATTTGTTTGTGTATCAACCATCTGACCCAGAAGATGGTGATTCTGTGAGAAAATAACCCCCAAGTTATCACAATACTTAGTCCTGTGCTCCAGACTGATACATTGTAGAGAGATGTTGATGCATTGCCTAAAATGGATACAATTGTAATTGTAGGTTTAGAAGCTCTAGACATAAATATGAGTATTCTCATTCACAGACAGCAAACACATATCTTAAAACACTGAGGAACTGAAACACAAAGAGGTCGATATACAGTCGTGTTGAAAGAGGACCAAAAAGTTCTAAAATATATCATAAATGTGGTACAAGCCAGAATATTGGTGCATTTATTTTGGTATATCTCTCCAAAAGAACATTGAGAAAGCTGTAGGAAAAGCTGTAGACTTGTAGACCTTTTCCTTTTTCTGTGATTTTTATTTCTATAAATATCTTTTTAATAGAGTATACAGCAACTTCTAGAATAGCAGCAACAGACAAACTTCAAGACAAACTATTTAATAACGGGAACAAACAAAACACCATAATAGTTATAAACTAATGTGTAAAAGCAGAATTATAATACGGAGACAAATGTTTGACAGAGTTGTAAGCAAGACAAAGACAGATACATTCTGCCATCATACAGTGGGTACGGAAAGTATTCAGACCCCTTTAAATTTTTCACTCTTTGTTTCATTGCAGCCATTTGCTAAAAGCAAAAAAGTTCATTTTATTTCTCATTAATGTACACTCAGCACCCCATCTTGACAGAAAAAAAAACAGAAATGTACATATTTTTGCAAATTTATTAAAAAAGAAAAAAACTGAAATATCACATGGTCATAAGTATTCAGACCCTTTGCTGTGACACTCATATTTAACTCACATGCTGTCCATTTCCTTCTGATCCTCCTTGAGATGCTTCTACTCCTTCATTGGAGTCCAGCTGTGTTTAATTAAACTGATTAGACTTGATTAGGAAAGGCACACACCTGTCTATATAAGACCTCACAGCTCATAGTGCATGTCAGAGCAAATGAGAATCATAAGGTCAAAGGAACTGCCCAAGGAGCTCAGAGACAGAATTGTGGCAAGGCACAGATCTGGCCAAGGTTACAAAAGAATTTCTGCTGCACTCAAGGTTCCTAAGAGCACAGTGGCCTCCATAATCCTTAAATGGGAGAAGTTTGGGACGACCAGAACTCTTCCTAGACCTGGCCGTCCAGCCAAACTGAGCAATCGTGGAAGAAGAGCCTTGGTGAGAGAGGTAAAGAAGAACCCAAAGATCACTGTGGCTGAGCTCCAGAGATGCAGTAGGGAGATGGGAGAAAGTTCCACAAAGTCAACTATCACTGCAGCCCTCCACCAGTCGGGGCTTTATGGCAGAGTGGCCCGAAGGAAGACTCTCCTCAGTGCAAGACATATGAAAGCCCGCATAGAGCCTGCCAAAAAACACATGAAGGACTCCCAGACTATGAGAAATAAGATTCTCTGGTCTGATGAGATGGAAGATTGAACTTTTTGGCATTAATTCTAAGCGGTATGTGTGGAGAAAACCAGGCACTGCTCATCAGGGGCAGCACGGTAGCTCAGTGGTTAGCACTGCAGCTTTGCAGCGCTGGAGTCCTGGGTTCAAATCCCACCAAGGACAACATCTGCAAGGAGTTTGTATGTTCTCCCCATGTTTGCGTGGGTTTTCTCCGGGTACTCCGGTTTCCTCCCACACTCCAAAGACATACTGATAAGGAGTGTAGATTGTGAGCCCTATATGGGGCAGTGACTGACATTGTCTGTAAAGCGCTGCGGAATAAGATGGCGCTATATAAGTAAGCATAATAAATAAATAATAAATCACCTGCCCAATACAATCCCAACAGTGAAACATGGTGGTGGCAGCATCATGCTATGGGGGTGTTTTTCAGCTGCAGGGACAGGATGACTGGTTGCAATTGAAGGAAAGATGAATGCGGCCAAGTACAGAGATATCCTGGAAGAAAACCTCTTCCAGAGTGCTCTGGACCTCAGACTGGGCCAAAGGTTCACCTTCCAACAAGACAATGACCCTAAGCACACAGCTAAAATAACAAAGGAGAGGCTTCGGAACAACTCTGTGACCATTCTTGACTGGCCCAGCCAGAGCCCTGACCTCAACCCAATTGAGCATCTCTGGAGAGATCTGAAAATGGCTGTCCACTAACGTTCACCATCCAACCTGCCACAACTGGAGAAGATCTGCAAGGATCCCCAAATCCAGATGTGAAAAACTTGTTGCATCATTCCCAAGAAGACTCATGGCTGTACTAGCTCAAAAGGGTGCTTCTACTCAATACTGAGCAAAAGGCCTGAATACTTATGACCTTGTGATATTTCAGTTTTTCTTTTTTAATAAATTTGCAAAAATATCTATATTTCTGTTTTTTTTCTGTCAAGATGGGGTGCTGAGTGTAGATTAATGAGAAATAAAATGAACTTTTTTTGCTTTTTGCAAATGGCTGCAATGAAACAAAGAGTGAAACATGTAAAGGGGTCTGAATACTTTCCGTACCCACTGAATATGAATTTCCATTTGTTTATTATGTCTTAGTTTCAAGAAGGTAAAGAGAATGTGACCAGAACTAATTTTTCTACTATACAGCATTGCACACTGTATTTCTATGTGTTGTATGCAATGTAATAACCTAAGCTTGTACACTTCACTCATATTTATCAAGCTTTACGGTTATTGGCTCCATAAACAATCCAGTCATTTGCATGCTGTTTGTAGCTTTTAGTTAACAAAACAACACTCCGGGGCAGAGAAATGATAAGAAGCAATTGAAATCTGAAATATGTGCTATGATTTAATTACATTACAACCGTACATGTACACCGAGATATTGTTTCTACATCTCTGCAAACCAAGAAATGTAATAATACGCCTGTTTAAAGCTCCAGCCTGGTGAATTAATTATGACCCTAATTTCACCATGACGGAAGGACAGCGCCACAGGTCATTGTGGAGGAAGGAAAAGTCAACATCATTTTAATAAAAGCAGAACAAATACAAAATGGGGGTCATTTGACTGTGAATAAAAGCACTTAGTTATAAAGATATTGTAAAAAAAAAAGTTTATTGCAGCAGATGGTGACAATATCATGTAATTCCTGCAACTACAGCAAAACAATAACTGTAAGTTAAAGGTTTAGGTCTTGTCTGCACGTTTTGCTGTTATTTCCAGAGAACTGAGACAAACATGCTACATTTCTTTGCCTTTGCTTTGTATCTGAAATTTGTGGCACTACTTAAATAGAAATGCTGCAATTTCTCACTCTTTGCTTCTCCGGAAAGTCACATTCAGTGGTTTCAGGATCATTTAAAGGAGTTTTCAATATTTACATCAATGTTCCCCAATAAGTATCTTGGGAGCCACATGTGGCTCCTAAAGCCCCTTAAGATAGGCCATCTTTAGGGTAAAGCAGATCAGTAGGGGTCCAGTACTTAGCACCACACCAGTCAGCTGCTTGAAGGGGCTGTGGATGCAGTGACAGTCTTATCCCCATACATCTAATATTAACAACCTATTCTAAGGACAGGACATCAACAAAGCGAACCTGAAAAACCCCTGTAAGGACCCTAGACCCAATATGGCTGCAGGCATTATATAGGCAAGCTTTTCACTGATGTATGATGTCTCTGTAAGGCACCCTTTTCTACCTTTGAAGAGAAAATTTTGAGAGGCTTTGCTTCTAAGAATCACATAGAACCTAGCAGACTATAGGCACTGTATCATTACATCACAGATCCATAATATGGCTACATGCAAAATAATTTTAATTACTCCATTGTCTACTGGACTAGAAAACATGGACTTTATACTACAGATGCATCTAAATAAATTAGAATATCTTTGAAACGTTCATTCATTTCAGTAATTCAGTAATACAATTCATAGTCAGCATCTTCCATGATTGTGTGTCCTACTGAACCAGACTGAGGGACCATTTAAAGGCTTAGGAAACCTTGGCAGGTGACACACTGAATTTACAATACTGAACTTTTTTACAACATTCAAATTTTCTTAGATTTTGGTTTTCCTGTAATCCATAATCAACATTTACAGAAATAAAACACTTGAAATAGAACACTCTGTGTGTAAAGAATCTAGAAAATATAGGAGGTCACTTTTTTAATTCAATTACTGAAATAAATAAACGTTTTAAAGTTATTCTAATAATTTAAGGACAGTTCCACCTCTTGTGCCAACCCTCTACATTTTGTATCGACGCCTTCTACATCATAGATTGTAAGATCTTGCGAGCACAGCCCTCACTCCTAATGTGTGAATTGATTTATTACGCTGTAATGTCTCATTTTGTCTGTACCTGAACCATACGAATTGTAAAGTGCTGCATAATATATTGGCACTATATAAATAAAAATTATTATTATTATGATAATTGGAGAACTTCCACTGAATTTTAAATTTGTATCAAATAAGAATTTCCTTTTTGTTCTTAACTTTTTTTATTCCTATAAGGTGCACTTTTGGATTAGTATACAGGGTTAGGTTTAAAGAGTCTGCCTCCATCCATACACAACATCGATGTTCCCCATCCAGTGGCTCAGGATCCACATGTTGCTCTTAAGTGCCCTTCATGTGGCTCTCTATCTGCTGGCAGCAGTAGAAACTACTGTGTACAAGTGGCATCAGATATTGTATGTCAAAACATTATTACTGGGGTGCTGGGGTGTAAACTATATCACTGGCAGTTAACTGAGGTAATATATCTAAAAAGATTGTTACTTTTAGCATTCAGTGAGGCTTAACACCATCTGTCATACTTGAAAGAGACCTGAAACCTACAAGAGGTCGAGGACCACCTCATTCAGTGATCACTCTTTCATACTGTACATTAAGTAGAAATGTATAGTCAGATGCAGTTTTCCCTGGTGATAATAGCCAAGTGCTGGTGAAGGGCTGGAGACGCAAGACCCATAGCAATTGTCTGTCAACTCTCACTGATCAACTGTTATGGTCCGGAAAGCTGCACTCTGCTATACTTTTTCCCAGAACCAACCACAACAGGGAAAACACAGCATTACTACATGTTCCTGTTATTTAATTAAATGGCTATTTATGTAATACATGGACAGGCCAAATCCACCAGAGAGGGAATTGCTCTTAGGTAGTCGCTCTCCATTCTGGCTCATAAAGGAGTAGTTTCCATTAGGGGAACCCTCATAGAGTAGAGGTACTGAAGATGAGAGGCTGCCGGGGTGCTGATCGTATACTAGTACAACTGTTTATTAGAAAAAAAATAAATACATAATATTCACGCGTTGCAATGTACTGCCTTTTATTTATTGGTTGCTAATATACAGTTTTACTAGTATATGATCAGCGCCCCAGCTGCCTTTCATCTTCAGTATTATTGTTCCATTATTGATTCCGAGGGATCTGATTTCATTCCCCGGTGAGACGGATGCTGTGATTGCTCAGCAGGGACTCGGACTGGAACTATAACTTCTTCATAGACCTAATTTACATTACCTGGGTGACAGTCTCTACTCTTCTTGTAAGATCTTACTGGTCTAAACGTTACCCTAGGAAGTGCCATCTTCTCCTTTCTTTAGACTAATAGAGCAAATGGACAGGAGTGTCTTTATAAGAAAACCCCTTTAACGATTTTATGGTACTACTATTACTATACTAATAAAATCCAAAAATAAATGACTTCTTATATTTGCTATATCTGTCCATTCTCATTTCAATTCTAAATTCAATTCAGTAAGAACAACATTTATTTAGCTTTATATCATAAAGTCTGCCATAATGCAAAGAAAATAATACTTAAATAATTGGGACATGACTGATGACTAATGGAGAAAACTCATAACCTTGAAAGAGTCATAAACACATGAAGTGAAAACAGTTTAAAATGTTGGCCAAAAATTCAATTATTCTGCAATTATTCTTCAAATGCAAAATGCAGCTTTCATCATCCAGCCGCATATGATTTCAGCCATCTGAACGTCTTACTTTGTATTGCATAAGACAATGAAGGGTGTATTGGAATAGACTACAATAATCTGACTCATACACAACACAAAATCAACCTCAAAGAATTCAGGCTCACATATACCTTGGTTTTCCAATTATCCCTACAAGATGGTAATAGCACTTACTCTCTCATGCGCTTCAGCTTAGTCTGTGCCATAGTGTCGTTGATATCACTTGATGGCCTGGGAATTGCTGGAGACACTTTGGTGGCAGTCTGAGTATCTACAAATCAATGAGTAGAGAGACAATGCAATTCAATGTTCATTTTAATGGCATTATAGAACACTGGAAGCCACACAGAAAATATAATGAGAAATTGCCTTGTTAGAGCACTGCATAAAACGGATTAGAGGCAACATGTGAAGCGTCTAGAGGACAGGAATTCCACTACTAGATGTACATTCATCGAAGAGGGAAAATGTGAGCACTAGGTTATATTATGGAAATGGAAAGGGGCATATATGGTAGAAACATATGTACCATAAGCAATGTAAATATTTATTTATTTCCACAATTAACTTGAAAAAAAAAAAAGAAAACTGAAAAAACAATGTATATATCTGAATATCCAAGCTGTCCACTTTGGCAAAGTCTTTTAATATTCTATTGACTTGTTCCTGAGTTAACTTGCTATTATACATGGGTGACAAACATCAAAGAGGTTTGACGCGCACATAACCATGTTTACATTTGTAAATAATTAAAAGTTGAATGCTTTTACAAATATAAGTAATAAAACATTTTGCAGAGTGTTGAAGGTTTTCTCTAACCATCTTAGTGGTGACAGCCCTTTGTCTTGAGAGGTTGCCAATGGATACGACCATAGATGGCCTGGCTCTTGTCAGAAACCCAGCCATAATTTCCGTACTGTGGCCAAGTTAACTTCTCATGTATATGACGTCCCTGTCTGATAACCAGTCCACAATAAGGAAATCATGACTGAGTTATAGACAGGTCCCAGACCTTAGAAAGTTTCTGCAACTGATCAAGACAAAACAATGTCACCACTACCAAGATTAGAGAAAGTCTTTACAAATTTTTAAAATACTTCAATTTATGAAACTATTAATAGTTTACAAATTTAAATACAACTATGTTTGTGGGAAAGCCCCTTTAACACTACTACAAAATGTTAAGCTCTTTACATGAATTAAAAGCTGCTGCTCCACTGATTCTGGCACAGTTGGAATTTTCTCTCTGGCCCCCACCATTCCTGAGCAATCAATGTTGTTAGTTTTGGTGCCTGATATGCTACTTAATCTCTGTACTGTCAGGAGGGCGGTGTTAGGCAGGAGCAGACAAGGGGTGAGATTCTGAGCTCTGACACTGGCTGCCTCTGATTGGAGCTCTGAATCATGCCCCTGCCTGACACTGCCCTTCTGACATTACAGAGCTTATATAGCACATCAGGCACCAAAACTACTTGTGCTTGTTGTTTGGGAATGGTGGAGGCTAGAGAAAAAAATTCCAATTGTGTTGGAATCAGAGGACAAGCACAAATTAACAGATGCTAAGAACTTGAACTGGAGGAGATGGTGAAAGGTCCTCTTTAAAGTGCTCCTAGGGATTGATGCTACAGGGCACTGAATAAACACTGGGCAAAACCAACATGGAAAATAACTTGAATGAATGAGCTTTAGCAAACAGTACCTGGCAGCGGCTGATCAAATAAAATCATAGGATACATAATTATCAGTCATTGCTGCTGTTACGGAGCCTAGAGGTTGAGGGGAGCTTACTCACGTGAAAAAAACATTGGAGGAAGGATTCATCAAGACTGGCATATTGCACACTGGTTTGGATCCCTGCATACTGGAGGAGCAGCCTGATTTGTGATGAGGTGCAGATCTCATTATAAATTAGGTACATCTTCTGGTGGACCATATACAGTCATGGCCAAAAGTTTTGAGAATGACACAAATATTCTATTTTCACATGATCTGCTGCCCTCTGGTTTTTATGTGTGTTTGTCAGATGTTTTTATCACATACAGAAATATAATTGCATTCATATTATGAGTAACAGAAGCTTATATTGACAGTTAGAATGAGTTAATGCAGCAAGTCAATATTTGCAATGTTGACCCTTCTTCTTCAGGACCTCTGCAATTCTCCCTGGCATGCTCTCAATCAACTTCTGGACCAAATCCTGACTGATAGCAGTCCATTCTTGCAGAATCAATGCTTTAATTTTGTCTGAATTTGTTGGTTTTTGTTTGTCCACCCGTCTCTTGATGATTGACCACAAGTTCTCAATGGGATTAAGATCTGGGGAGTTTCCAGGCCATGGACCCAAAATCTCTCTGTTTTGTTCCCTGAGCCATTTAGTTATCACCTTTGCTTTATGGCAAGGTGCTCCATCATGCTGGAAAAGGCATTGTTGAGCGCCAAACTGCTCTTGGACGGTTGGGAGAAGTTGCTCTTGGAGGACATTCTGGTACCATTCTTTATTCATGGCTGTGTTTTTAGGCAAGACTGTGAGAGAGCCGATTCCCTTGGCTGAGAAGCAACCCCACACATGAATGGTTTCAGGATGCTTTACAGTTGGCATGAGACAAGACTGGTGGTAGCGCTCACCTCTTCTTCTCCGAATAAGCTGTTTTCCAGATGTTCCAAACAATCGAAAAGGGGATTCATCAGAGAAAATGACTTTACCCCAGTCCTCAGCAGTCCACTCCCTGTACCTTTTGCAGAATATCAGTCTGTCCCTGATGTTTTTTTCTGGAGAGAAGTGGCTTCTTTGCTGCCCTCCTTGAGACCAGGCCTTGCTCCAAGAGTCTCCGCCTCACAGTGCGTGCAGATGCACTCACACCTGCCTGCTGCCATTCCTCAGCAAGCTCTGCACTGCTGGTAGCTGAAACACTTTTAAGAGACGGTCCTGCCGCTTGCTGGTCTTTCTTGGGCGCCCTGGAGCCTTTTTGGCACCAATGGAACCTCTCTCCTTGAAGTTCTTGATGATGCGATAGATTGTTGACTGAGGTGCAATCTTTCTAGCTGCAATACTCTTCCCAGTTAGGCCATTTTTGTGCAGTGCAATGATGACTGCACGTGTTTCTTTAGAGATAACCATGGTTAACAGAAGAGAAACAATGATGGCAAGCACCAGCCTCCTTTTAAAGTGTACAGTGGTGTCATTCTTACTTAATCATGACAGATTGATCTCCAGCCCTGTCCTCATCAACACCCACACCTGTGTTAATGGAGCAATCACTGAAACGATGTTAGGTGGTCCTTTTAAGGCAGGGCTGCAATGATGTTGAAATGTGTTTTGGGGGATAAAGTTCATTTTCTAGGCAAATATTGACTTTGCAAGTAATTGCTGTTAAGCTGATCACTCTTTATAACATTCTGGAGTATATGCAAATTGCCATTAGAAAAACTGAAGCAGTAGACTTTGTAAAAATTAATATTTGTATCATTCTCAAAACTTTTGGCCATGACTGTACATAACTAAACTCTACACCAGCTCGTAGCTGGCATAGATTTCAGATATCATTTACACAAGTGATGATGATTATCTGGCAAGGTCTATGGCCCTGCCCACAGCAAGCCCTCATCATGCCCCTTTTTCGAAAAGTGTCAGGGGTGGAGCAAAAACCGCACTTGCGTTAATTTTTGATGCAAATCCAAGAGGCAAATTTGGGTTTGAAACTTTTTAATGTCACACAAGTGCCATAAATTGTTAATAAATCTGCCCCATTGTTCCCTTTTCTGGCTTTCTACAATTTAGGACAACTTAGTCTCAGAGCTCCGGGACTAATTTTGTTATACAGTGCATTATATCTGAAAGGTGGGGATCAGATTGTCATCCAATAGCACCAACAACTTTGAGTGCTCTGTTTACAATTTATTTCTTTATTACGTTTTCTACAATTTAGCACTGCTATATGAGTTCTCTGATATGTGACACTTTTATCCGTACCTATATTCATTGCTACCTATGCTGTTTTATTTTTCTACAAATCATCCATCAGATCACATATAGAATACTGTGTACAGTTTTTGCTTCTGTGTACTGACATAAACTAACCTATGTCAGTTTTAGGGGCTGACCATAAAAGTTATGAAGACAATTACAGACTCCAGAAAGATCAGCCTTATATTACACCATGAAATGCATTTAATGGAGTTTATGGGGATACATCGTAAGTGTACAAGATGGGGAAAATTTCTTTAAAGGGCAACTAGTAAATTAGTAGATTAGCAATAAATCCAGGATATATTCTTACTGCCATTCTTAAAGTTGGGAAATATTTTTGGCAACAATCATGTTTCTTTTTAGCTTTACCTTACTATGTAACTAGTGTACTGTATGTCACTATATATAGAGTAACATTTTATAGAATCCATGGTGCACTAGTGCTGGGAGACAACTCATATGGACATTGCAATAACTACTATTAGAATTTGTCAACCAGAGTTCCTATAAAAGTAGGCCAGCGGGAGAGAGTGGTATAAACTAATATGAGAACCCATACTCACCTGTTAAATCACCCATGATCATCCAGTACTGCCACTCCGGTACTCCCCGCCAGCTGCTTCTGTGGTCACGTGGATAGATAGGCATGTCATTACTGCAGTCAAGTAAACAAAGACTAGGTGGAAGTACCAGAGTGTCAGGCAAATTAACAGGTGAGTATGGGTTATTTTATTCTTTTATACTATTCCCTCCCACTAACCCAGTTTTATAGGAACTCAGAAAACACTGAAACTGTACCTCCATCTTTGTCACTAAATTTCCCTGTGTAAACAGGATAATGTGTTACCTACAAAAGCAAATGTATGAGGAGGAACAATTTGCTTCTTCTCATACCACAGCGATAATCTTCTCCACCTAAATGCAGTAAAGTAGTGGTAATGATCGGGAACAAACATTCCTAGAAATTTCTATTCCCAATCATTAGGATGGTTCCTGAAAAAAGCCTTAAATCTCTGTGTGTAAACTCCAGCCTTGAAAATGTGGTTAAACTGATACACAAAGTCTACAAGGGTTAATGAGGTTTCTCCAGGCTCTATATTTCTAGGAGATTACAGGACTTGTAAATTGGTAGAGGTCCCACCACAGAGACTCCCACTAAACAGTCATGCAGGGAAAAACAGCTGCAGTGCTCCACGAGTTATCATTGCCTTTATACTCTTATTCTATAATTCAGAAAGGCTTATCCTATATGTTGTCACTTTTTTAGGTGAGAAATCCCCTCAAGGTTGAGGCCCCACGTTGCGGAAACGCAGCTTTTTTTGTTGCAGATTTTGCTGCGTTTTTTTTTTGCGTCAAAGTCAAGAATGGCTACAAAAGGAATGGTAAATAGATAGGAAGTGCTTATACTTCTACTTTCTGCTCAATACAATCCTGGCTTTGGTTCAAAAGACCGTAGCAAAATCTGCAACAAAAAAAGCTGCATTTCCGCAACGTGGGGCTTCAACTTAAAACTGTATTTTCATTTACTCTATTGGACCTAACAGAAAAATTCCTACCTTCAATAAGACTAATGTCCAGAAGAGATCAAGAAGCCAAAGACATGCCACGTATACCGATATGCTATGTCAGTTTCACAAGTAGCTGCTGTGCAGTTTTGCAAGTTAATGCACAGGAAATGTACACTGACACTGGTTATTCTTAGCTTGGATTTTTTACTATTCTGCTTTTTGTGGGGGATAACTATATTAATGCTTTTCAAGAGGATGATTATAGTAGCATGACAGAATATTCTCATACTCGTAGTAAGGAAGTTGTATAACTGGAAAATTAGAATATAAGAGTTTAAAGCTGACAACAAATGCATTAAAACTTTATCAGACTACTACAAAGTAGTTCTCTATCATATGATTCCGATAAATTCCCATTATTAGATTATAAGTAATTCATTATAGATTTTATCTCATTTTCCCATTTATGCCACCAGCACTTACCTTGGAATCTCCCAAGTAATTCCTTCCTAACTTAATTTGTATTACATTTTCTAAGTACATCATATATCTTATAACTGCAGTGGAGGAAATGCTATGGCCTGGAATATACCTATTGGTCTAGTTTTCTTATTGTTATTCTCACTAAAAATTTGAATAAACTTTTTATAATATTTTGATCCCAATCTTGATTCCAGGAACAATGACAAGTCAAGTGTACTGACAATATACACACTAGGATATACAGGCTATACTGTCTCACCCAAACAACTGGAAGCCAGGACTTTCTCCAGATGAAGCATCATATCCTTCATGTCAGTATCCTGTGGATTGCCAGGAACATGGAAAAAAAGAGGTCAGTTCTGCAAACATGATGTCACAGAAAACTTTAAGGATACACATTGTAAAAAGATGTGTTTTTTGTTGCAGATTTTGCTGTGTTCACTTGAGCCAAAGCCAAAAGAGGCTTCAAAGAGAATGGGAAATATATAGCAAGCCCTTATAGTTTTATATTTCTATCTCCCTTCTGCTAAATCCACTCTCGGCTTTAGCTCACAGCAAAATCTGCAACAAAAAAGGCAGCTTTATCGCAACATGTGGCCTCATGCTAAACCTTATCTTCATTTGAAAATCTATCTATGCATGTACCCAGGGGTGTACTGAGAGATCATAGATGCCCAAAGCAAAACTCAGGGCACAGGTAATAAATGTGCTATGTCTTTATAAAGCTACTGTAATATCCACCATTTAATGTTTAGGTCTACATTTCTGTGCAAATTAATTTGTATAGGACAGTCCTCTTAATAGATGATACAGTTGTATGAAGGGTAGCTAATATCATATTGATTTCCAGTATACAGCTAGTATTAAACAAAAAGAAAGCCGTTTAAATATATGTATGCAGTGATTTCCCCTAATGAAGGTTGTAGATTTATGTTCACACTATAAGGGGTATTCACACATAGGAATTTGATATGGAATTCCGCCTCAAATTCTGCCTGAAATCTGCCTCCTATTGATTTCAATAGGAGGCAAGACCTGACAACACCCATTAAAATGAATGGGAGGTGGAAAATACACCTTTTGCGGCAGCTGGAATTGAACGCGGAATCTGTCAAAATCCACTTGCAAAATTTGGAATTTGGCCCAAAAAAGGCAAAATACAGTGGTACTTGTCTCCAAATTCCGCTTAAAATTCAGCATCAACGTTCCTGAAGCAGAAATTTTCTGCTTGACAAATTCAGCACCAAATTCCTCCATGTGAACCAGCCCTAATGGCTTTTCCTCACCCTGTCTTAGCAAGAGTTACGAGCATCAGTGAAGCCATACTTGAGGTACTTTACTTAAAGGGGTTGTCCAGTTTCAGACACATATTGAGAGACAAATGTTTTTGTTTTTTTAAAATGAAAAGTTATACAGTTTTCCAATATACTTTTGCTGTATCAATTTCTCATGGTTTTCTAGATCTCTGCTTGCTGTCATTTATTCTGCTTTCTTTCAGTGGATAAAAATCAGTCCACGGTCATGTGATGTACAGTCTATGGTCATGTGATGTACAGTCTATGGTCATGTGATGTACACACATGTGCACATTTTGTTACCAGGCAGATGTCTGATTACTGTGCCATGACTACAGTGAGCGGTGCACCTATGCACCATCACATAACCATAGACTGTATATCACATAACCATGGACTGATTTTTATCCCTTGGAAGTAAGCAGAATGAATGACAGCAAGCAGAGATCTAGAAAACCATAAAGAACTGATACAGAATGCATATTGGAGAATTGTAAAACTTTTCATTATACAAACAATAACATTTTCTCTCAATATGTGTCTGAAATTGGACAACCCCTTCAAAGCAGTTGTCCAGTACTTTTCTATTGATGAACTGTCTTCAGGATAGATCATGATAAGAGATGAGTGGGGGTCTGACACTCCGAAACCCATTGAACAGATGTTTGAAGGGGCCACGGCACAGTGGATGTGTAACGTAATAAACCAATCCCACAATATTTATTCTCAAAAACTATTCCTGATGGGTCCCCCAAGATCTTTGGTTCCTCAGGGGGATAAAAAAAACAACACCTTGTACCTGATTTACACAATAAAATGATTCCATACAAGGTTGCTGTAATAAAGTGGCTACTCATAACTCATTGTTCCTATTGGGTGTTGATGGCCAGAGGGGGCAAATCAATGTACAGATAACAATACAGACGACATTTCCAGATAAGAGGAAAGAGCCATATAGGAGCTGATGGATAGTACCACACATGACTTCCACAACAGGGAGAAACTTCTATCATCGCTACTGCTGATGAATAGACAGCTTCTATCATACAGTTATAATAATGGTACTGTCTCTAGATGTGCATGTGATACTGTGCTGAGGCATCATGGGATTACAGAACAGTACAGTTTATGAAAAAGAAGTGCAGAATGTGACAGACAATCGTAATGAAAAGACTTGTTTCTGCTGCTATGTTTCTTGATGGACTCCAACTTCTCATATGCATCACAATCACTAGATGGCCAAATATTACATAAAGAAATCCTGAGTATTGCAAAATCTTTTTTTTTTTCAGAACTAGACACCCTATGTGTAACACCAGCATTCTGTTTTCACTGGTGTTCTGCCATTCTTAGCAGACCTGTGTTCTTTTCCTGCTCCTGTTTCTTTAATTATTATTTTGGACCTATTTACTTCCTCCTGCCTCTCCATGTGTTCCTATATAAGTTTTTAGTGTATTTAATCCCACTGTAGCTGAGCAATGTGTGTTGTGAACCATTCAGGCATTCTATTTTATTTTGGTGTCTGTCTGTCCTGTTTGTCAGTTTTGACTTTAATCTGTGTACATGCATGGTGCTCAGTTGTTTTATGCCAGAGTCCCTGTCTGCCCTGTTTTAAAGCTTTTCCTGTCATGTGTGTTTTTATCTATGGTTGTCTGTCTCCTGCTTCCTGTGTATGTCCTGTCCTGTTTCCTGTCAGATTTTCACTTGTCTGTCCTGTTTTTAGTCTTTGTTCGGATTCTGTGTGTTCAAATTCAGTTCTGTCTGCCTGGTCAGCTGCTACCAAACCAGAACCACCTCAGGAGGTAGCAGCCTGGGGGACTCCCTACAGTGCAGACAGATCTCTGTATTGGGGTTAAAAGGTGAAGAATGGGGAGTCTGCTGGGATTAGGCCCTTAGAGGTGGCCCCAAACCAAACCAGTTTTATAGCACAGCGAGCCCACAATCCACTGCTGTGAGATTCTGATATGTCAAGCCAAGGGGAGATGTAAGGAAGGACAAATCTTTACATTGTGAACGTTTATTTAAAATGCATGGACAGCGGGAGACACTGACCAGCAGGGTGGGAATCTATACAAAAGTACTCATTTTTACAAGGCAACCCCATAGGCAGTTCTGCAAAGCACAGTGTACTTAAAATTCTTAAGCAGTAAGCAAAAAGTTATGTTGAATTTTATTATGCTACGGGTGAAATAACTTATTATTAGATTTATGTAGGACATATGGATAAATAAATATAAATATATGAACTATTCTCTCTATTAATGGTGCTTTTATGTGTACTATTAGAATTTTAGTTACGTTGCAAACCATTCACTGTGATAAATATGCTATAACAGATGACATCTGGAGGGGGTTAATATTTTTTCACAGCAAGGTATGTATGGGGCATACGGTATAATTCAGTGGACTATCCAAGTGTTTTAAGCATCTTGTGTCATCTATCTTTCTTATTCTAGCACAAGCAATATATTCGGAGGACATAAATAGGTCATGGTCAAGAGACTCCCCTTCTAGCTGCCATCCCAACACACGACTTTACAGTATGCTTAGTGACATCACTCATCTGACAATCTATTTTAGTTTTATGTCTAACAGTCAGCAGTCACATTTATCAGGACAGAATAGACAAGAGACAGCTTTTAGATCAGCGAAGATATAAATATAAGCAGCCTCTGTTCGTGTTCCATGTAAGCATATCACTATGGTAATATCTGTTCACGGTTGTACAGTCTGACCTATTTCTTAGCATGATTTTATTATTGTTAGCAGCACCTGGACTAAGGCCATTCTTAGTTATGCATATTTAAGGTTACCATATGGAAGATATAAGGGGTACTGCTGCAAAACTCCAGTCATTTGGCAGGAGAGATGCAAAAGATGTTTAATATTTAGTATTTTAGAATATAGTAGCAGTACTAAATATATATCACATAGACTCACATGATATTCACACTAAGCTCTGACTCTTGCTGGCTTCAGCGCCTTATATCTATCATCATGATCATCATTCAATCAATAATGCAGCTATCCATTCCCAACAACTGTCTGAAATTAACAGATTGTGGTAGAGACATTGAAAGGGATTCTCTAGTTTTTAAGAACACATTTCACATACTTTAGACTTTATTAGAGGGCCAAAGTGGACTGTGACTACAAAAGCACCATCAGTAACTCTGGAAGTCCTAACATGTCTGCATATTATACAATCCAATGGTTTGAAAACACTTTCTAACAAATTTCTGCACTGGTGATAGAAGATCAACAGGGGACCCTGCAGGAGAATATTCTATCAATTTTATAGTTTGTGAGCATGAGGTTTTGAAAACCCCCTCCACATGTATTGTCCTATACAGCATGTATATTGACAAAGATTTGTACTTCTATCTTCCATCTGAACGTGGCCCAACTCCATACTCAACAAAAGACATTTGAGAAGAAAATATGTTACACAATTATATGTGCAATTTAACTATTGTCTAGGGTCTGGGTCTGGGGGGAAGAGACATATGGGAAGGTACATACAATGGACTTCAATAACTCATTGTACTAAAACTACCTATTTCAACTCAGGATGAAAGTCTGAGAAACTGACCAGCTGTAATATGTTTCTGAAGGCAGAAGTCAATGACTTGAGGAATGGTATTAACATGCAACGGATATGTGGAGCTGTAAGGTTAGAGGGATTTTCAGGATTAGAAAAACAAGGCTGCTTTAACCCAAAAACAGTACCATATCTGTCCATGGGTTGTGTGTGTATTGCATCTCAGCCATAGTCACTTTACTAAAGCTAAGCTGCATTACCAGACACAACCCATGGACAGGTCCAATTATATCCCTTTACGTATAGGGATACCCACTGTTGCTTCTAAGCTGTGTGAGCTAGAAATGATGCAGTTACAATTTTGCAACCATTTGTTGAATGTTTTACTCTTATCTTTCCAGAGCACTCTGCTTAGAGGGAACATGGGGATTGTACTCCTTCTCTGCTGGCACTCCCTTAGCCCTGCAAAATGCAGCTATCAAATAAATTATCACACAACCATGACTGTGATCTCTTGAACAGCAGATTCACTGAAGCTCTTAAAGAGTAGTTCTCCTATGGGTTGAAGAAGTAGTTGCCCCCATAATCAGCTTGTCCATTTCACAGCAACATCTAATAATGTAATAGGATTATACTTTGTAGCAAGTATGTTTAATTATACTGTAATGCCCGTGGTATGTGCCCACCAGCATACTGCCTTTCCCACCAAGTTACCTTCACAACATGCTGTCTGGTTTGCACTTCTCCAAGCTACCATGCACTTCCTGTGGACACTGCTGCTGGGTCTGCCCATAGGATGTGCACATGCTCCCTTCCTGTTTGTATATACTTGTAAGAGAATCTGACTAGGCACACTTTAGTTCCTAGCACCCTGCTAACATATTATTGCATGCTGACTGCTTCTACGGTGTTCTAACCTCAGCTTGTTACCTGACCTTGTCCTGTCTTCTGCCATTTACTCTGTTGTGACACCTGGCCCTGACCCCAGCCTGTCCCTGATCATTTAACCTATGTTGCCAGGCCTGGTCTTCTCTTTACAGAAACCGCAAAAAAATCCTGCTTGCTCAAATTCTATGCCTGGCTGCTGAACACACGTGCACAATACAAACTGGGATTTCCGAGGATCTTTTTTATTTTTTTCAACTAAACAAAGTTTATTGCAAATCGGCAAGTATACAATGTAACAATATACTATACTGCATTATATTACAGGAGATCTCTTATATTATCAGTACACAGGTGGCACTTAAGAGTATATATAGCTGCACTATCAGAGTTCCATGCAGATTTGTCACAGATTTTGCTGTAGATTTTACCTCGCTCACTAAAAGGGTTGTAATCTGCAGTATATATTGACATGATGTGAATTTAAAATCTGCAGCACACCAAATTTTTCCACAGTATACGGATAAGTTATGGTAAATTCTCATGCACGTTGATGGATGTTAGGGGTTTGAACATCAGCACAGTGCCCTGTCTGATACCAAGTAGCAACTAGAAACAGTCTGAATTTAGAGTATTAGTTCAGCTTAAATAGCAAACTAAATGAACTCAAACCTGCTGATATGTCTTCTGAGTCATCTGTGTCTCTTTGTCATAGTCTTCTTCCTCTATGGAATCTACATCACTATCTTCTGAGCAAGATTCAAAGCCATCCTCGTAATACTCTTCTGCTACTTGCGGGTCTTCAGGAATATCTTCAAAATGAAAATACATGTTATACAGTACATATGAGGTAATAAATATCCATAATGATTAACGGAAGCATAGCTGCTAACAGATGTTTTGAAGCATATGTGAATTCATGCAGTACATGAAATACTGCACTTGTACCTGCAGATCACTTAGTTATTGCAGGTGGTTGAGCTCACATACAGTGTCAGTCTGTATAAAAAATGTGAGAATGGTGCAGCAACATTTTAAAGTCACCACAGAATGGCATATGAGTGGAAGCAGAATGAGGCCTTATTCACACACAACTGATTTCTGTCCCTGTGCTATCAGAGAGCACATGGACCCTTTGAATCCTATATGTGTATTCAGACATATTTACACAGAACTATTCAAAATTTCAGTCTGTTCTTTGCACAGAACACACACATTTAGGTTAATGAAACTCACAGACCAGTGAGTAGCGGATTATAATATGTCTTGTTTGGCAGCCACCTTGGGCCCAAAGCTCCTGGGTAGCCCATGTCCGCCCAAATATCTCACCAGCTTTAACCAGTGTACGCTACTTTGAAGTGGCCTGCAGTGGCAGCAGAATTTTACATGTTCCTGTAAATACACACACAACTGCAACTATAAACCAGGGCAAAGCATCACAATGTAGGTGGTGCATGCCTACCTGGCACAGCGAGGGAGCCTGATGCTCTTTCACAGTGAAGTCCGTTCTGCTGGACCCTGTGACCATTAAAAATAAAATTGTCTTCAGCTACACTCATCTGACCCCTGGGCTTGGCAGAACCCTGGGTGCATGCTGTATGCTTTGTATTAACAATGGCCTAGCACAGCGGGAGCACTGGCTATTCTAAGTACCAGAGCTCACCATCAGCTCCGTGAACTGCAGTTATTACTGCAATTTACACCGCTGGGACCATCTTGTGATGCAGATAGAATATCTGTATGGCATCTTATTTAGGAAGGGGATTTTGTTGTATCAGATATTAGCTCCTGATGAAGCAACTAATCATATTAAGTGGTAGAAATGCGTTGAATATGCATGAACATGCAACTCATTCTATCTGCGCACCTAACCCGTTTTATCTTCCACATACACCCACACTTAACTGTGGAACTATGGATATAACAGAACTTAATTAGGTAAAGTGGGGCTGTTAACTGCATAGCAATTTAAGCATATGACAGTCTTCACTGGTGTCTATGTCTAATATACCAGGAACATAGACGTGTTTATTCATAGTACTGACCAGTAATTGATATATTAGAGGTGGTTATAGGGATCACAGAAGCCTGTGGCCTACAAGCCTGTGAGTGGTGGAGGACTGGTTTCCTGCTCTACTGGATCGCAAAACTGGGGAGAACCTGGCTGCATCACTTATCTCTCCCCGCTCCTGCTCGCAGCTTCTCCATTTCCCGCTTCAGCTTGGGCCCTGTGCGTCGTGATGACATAATGCAAGGTGTACGAGGGGGCCCCCTGGCCAGGAGCAGGGAGAGGTAAGTGATTAGGGGCCTTACCGCACCTCCACTGCCTATTATAAAAAAGAATTTGTGGTGCGGGCACGGAGCCCACCAGGGAATTCACCGGTCCCCAGGTGGGCCAGTCCGACTCTGCATATGCACATGTAGGCATGGGGAAAAAAGTAGTGAAATAGACACCTAAAGCATACCTGTTGTTTCAGTTTACTTATATAACTTACATTTTACAGTTTTCCCCTCTGCATGCTGTATCTTGAATTTGTAGTTCTCCTTGAGCTGGTGCGCGGGGATTAACTGCCATATTATGCAAACAGAAAGTAGACAGGAATCTGCTCTATAACTGTCTCTCACTTGAAAATAGCCCCAGGATCATGCAGAACATACACAGAGAAGAATTGACTGATCTGAGTAAAGCCCTTTGGTTGTGATGTAGAAAGCTATTTAGCTCCAGCACCACTCTAAGCCCATTTCTGGTACGATTCTCAGTATGTATTCTCCTCACTGCAGCATGGCTCACTACTGTTGCTTTAAGGTGCCATAGTGACATGTGAAACTTTCACCAACTCTTCAGTTAGTCAGAGCTCTGAGACGCTGAACCAATCAGTAGCTGAGGAAGGATATTTAAGGTCTGTTCAGAACTTCCCATGTGCCTGCCATTTATTAATTATTAGCTGGGGTTCCTGTTCACAGTACATATCTGTTTGTTTGCTGTATTCTTGGTGACTGGCTTTGGCTTCTTTACTGAATATTTGCTTGCTTACTGATTGGGCTTTGACTCTGAAATTTCAGCTTGACCTTGGCTTGAACAAGTGTCTTATTTGGAAATTCTGAGCTTTCCTGGTTTGACCTTCTTTGTTTTTGTTGTGGTTCCTTGTCTGATTTCAGTTTGTAGTCTATTTTTTAAACTAGCCACTGGTCTGATAACCTGGGTCCAGATCTGGCCAAGACCATTTGGCCTTGCGGTGAGCTCTATTGAAGATGCCTGGGTAGCCTTAGACTCTAGCAGCCATGGCAGTGTGAACTTTAGGTTTTTTATTCTTCTACTCTTTATTAATAGCCAGTATCTGCATATTTGGGAATTGCTTTAGTGGCAATTTCATAACAATTTCACTCTGAAAATAGTTACTTATATCCACCTGTACTATTCATTAGTGCAACTTTTTTTTGACAACAGTGCCTAATCCATTTAATAAAGCAATATCGTTGCTCATTTTGGAGTTTGTTTGATCTATGTGTGCAATGTATGTGCTGTGATTGTCTGCTGAATGTGCTGGGTTAATCTCATTTGAGTAATGTATGTATCTAACGTGTATACTGCAATTGTGTTACCAGTTTGCTCTGCATCAGAGGCATAGCTGGTGGGGGTGCAGGGGGTGTGACAGCCCTGGGCCCACTGACTTTGTAGGGCCCAATCCAGAGCCGCTGCAAACACACAATTTCAACGGTATTGGTGTCTCTAGGACACTGTTACAGTTGAAATACATGGTAGAAACTGTTGGCTTCATGCTCTACCATTCTGCAACCTGGAGGCCACAAGCCTCTTCAGGCCTGGCAACAGCTAAAGACATCTGCTTCCTGATACAAGCAGGCGTGATGACGTTACCACATTGCCTCTCCGACATGGAGCACTGATGTCTTGTGTGACAGTGCCTGACATGGGATGTGAAGAAGTGGTGATGGCAAGTCTGTGCATCTGGGAATTGAAGGCAGGTATTTTTTATTTTAATTTTTTAGGGGGGCAGGTGGGTGCCCTAATATTAGGGAGCAATAACAATATAAGGGATATTATTGATATAAGGTATAATTGGGGGAAAGTGGTAATACTAAGAGGTCATTGTGGGGAATTATTAATATAATATAAGGGGGCATTGGGTAGCAATATTTATGTGAGTGCATATTAACCTATGGGGTATTGGGCTATATTCACACATTTCCACAAGGGGAAATGTGAAAGATTATAGTCAGAGACGTCCCGTGTAAGTCACTAAATGTCTTCTGTGCTATATTCACAGGTCTGCAGAGCCATGTGATGAGTTGGTATCTACCACTATATGTTCACTGTATAGTGATAATATCCATATAACTGGGTCAGGGGCCCACTTGGATATGTTTGTCTCTCCTGAGCTGAACCCTTAGCCACATCTCTGCTCTAGATGTATAGCATGACATGTGATGCTGTGCTTATGTGCAGGGGTGTACTGTACATAGAAATTGTGAGGCCACATAGCAAAAGTCAGTATAGGGCCCTCTCCTCCAAAAAAAAAAAAAGTAGAGTAAAGAACCGTTTTTTTTTCCTCGGACACGAAGTCCTGCATGTCCGACTTTGTTTCCGACGAAAAAAAAAGGATTCGCAGCGCAGAGGGTGCAATCGGACACCCTCGCATTGCTTTAAAAACCCATTCAAATGAATGGGTTTTTAACCAATGCGTCGCTGACCTGTCTGTATCCGATGCCAATCCCGTTCGCCGAGATTTTCTCTCGGATTGGCAACGGACTGACTGAAGCGCAGGTGTGAACCCACCCTTAGTGAATAGCAGTTCACAGGACCTTAAATATTCAGTCATATCACGTGTATCAGCCAATATAAGTTCACATTTAATTTACCAGGTTTCCATAATAACACAGCCATAAATAGACTGTACCTATACTGGACTCAGTGGCGTAACTAGCAATGGCAGGGCCCCAAGGCGAACATTTGACATGGGACCCCCCCCCCCCCGGCAAACTGCATTCCTGCACACACTATTATGCCCCATAGTGGCCCCTGCACACACTATAATGCCCCATAGTGGCCCCTGCATACACTATTAGGCCCCATAGTGGCCCTTGCACACAGTATTCTGCCCCATAGTGGCCCCTGCACACAGTATCATAGTGGCTCCTTCATATAGTATTATGCGCACTTCCCGCTACTTCTTCAATGTTGGACCAGATGTCACGTGAGCCAGACATGTATCGCAACGTATAATGACGTCGGACTGGCCCACCGACATCTGGGACGCCACCAAGGAGGCCCGAAGTCTGCTGAAAAGACCCCAGAGTATAATGATAGTAGTTTTTGTGGGGTTCACGGCCCACAGGCCTTACTTACCAATCCCCACTCCTGCTCACAGCCGCCTCTGCAGAAGGTGAAGTGCAGGCGGCCGTGAGCAGGAGTGGGGATCGTTAAGTAAATAGGGCCCGTTACCTGCTGGTGTTAAAACAAAAAAAACATCAAAGGCCCGCCGGGTCCCCTAATGTCCCGGGCCCTGTGGCAGCTGCTACCACTGCTAAACCGGTATTTACGCCACTGACTGGACTGCCATACTGGATTTCAGCATTCTTATAAATTTAAATGTTTTTTAAAATACTCATGTCCCCTGCAGCAAAACGCATGGCTGCTGCTCAAGCTAATGAAAACTCTCAGCACACCCAAGCCTGTCTCCAATCTGATAAGGTATGTTACAGACAACAGCGAGCTGCTGAAACTCCCCAGCAGACCCAAGCCCGTCTCCAATCAGCCACATGCACACAGCTGCACTCCAGGTTTCAATAACAACCCAGCCATTTTTCTTCACTGCTGTAGGTCAGCTTTAAAGGGGCAGGGCGCTGTGGATGACACTGTTACACAAGGTCACATACACACAGTTTTACTCCAGGTTTTCCATAACAACTGATCGCAGGTTTTTCACTGATATCCAAACTTAGATGCACATGATCACATGACACTTATGGACCAATGGAAAATCGCAGGTTCAGTCTTGACATACACACAGCTTTACACCAGGTTTCCATAGCAACCAAGCTATTTATGTCCTGTATGAGTCAATAGCAGTTCGCAGGTCCTTAAATATTCAGTCATATGACGTGTATTAGCCAATGTAAGTTCACATTTCATTTACCAGGTTTCCATAGCAACACAGCCATAAATAGACTATACCTATACTGGACTGCCATACTGGATGTCAAGTGCAAAACTGGCCAATTCTTATGGGGTCACTACACAAACAAAAAATGAAATATACCCGTGCGAAGCCGGGTCCTTCCTCTAGTACCATATAGATTTACATGATTTCACACAACTGTGTATAATAACCGCAGAGGTATTTGGGAAAAATATAGTTTTATCTATGGCATTTACTCTTTAGTTACATACTGTATACTGATTGAGCGAGGTCCATATCTGATGAAATATACAGTATATAGCTTTGTGTTACTGTGTGCTCTATGCCATAGATACACTCTATAGACAGAATCAAGTAGATTTTCTTGCTGTAGCTGCAGGTGACATAGAATTACTGTGTGATAAATAGCTTTAATTTCCCCTTTACCCCTAAGTCAAGCTTATAATAAACGTGTTAATATACTGAGCTTCCTACAGACCTAGATGGAAATGTGGAATATATTTGAGGAATTATGCCGCACTTGCATCTGTTCACGATCACACAGCCTGTAGGTAACCATCAAATGTGTCAAGTAAAAGAATTGCAAGAGTTTAGATTAACAACTTTTCACATCCTAAATCAGATAGAAGCCTTTGATATGTACTGCAGGATGAGCTGATTTCAAAGATTCACTTATTGAGATTCTGAAGAAAGAAAATTATTTTTAGCATAAATCACATTTTACAAAATATTTGCTTTCTGAAGATTGTTTTATATGCCTTTAAAATAGGTTACTCTTAACTCGTAAACAAGTTTTCTTATTTTATTGTCATTTTTAGCTACAAAATAGAAAAAAAAAACTGTTTATTGCATCCATCACGTCACTTATTATGTGCCTTTTTGTGACCTCAAGTAAACCAGAATTTAAAGTAGAGAAGCAAATATAGTAACTGGTATAGGCATATAAAACAGACAGCAGTGGTCCAAGCACTGTATAGAAGTTTACGCTCAGTATGATGACAATGACAAATATTTGTAATTTACTTTTATCACCAAGGGAGGGACTCGAAGTATAGGGAGTATTGTGGAGTAGAGGGGGTTAGTGGCTGCCCTACTGGTGCTCATCCCTAACAGTTGTTGTACAGGAACCAAATAACCTATCAGTATATCTTTGGCACGTGGGAGGAAACAGGAGCAACCGGAGGAAACCTACATAAACTCTACACAGACGTTAACCTTGGTCAGATTCAAATCTAGGTCCCCTGTACTATAAGGCACCAGTGCTAACCACTAAGCTACCATGTTATAGCAGTAACTATGACATAAACCAATTTAATCATAGGGATTAATGTGGTTTGGTTCACCTCAACTCAACTCAGTTCTGGTACTGTGCAGTTTGTTTTCCACTGCAGAAAGTATTATACTTACACCCCATCATGCTGCTGGTTGTCACTGTGGTGACAGCTGAGATCAGCTAAGCAGTGTTTTGACTTATGAACTTTTAGTACCACCTTTTGCAGTGGAAAAGGGCATAAAATAGTATGAAATACAGAGGGATTTAGCTACATATACAGTATAGGCCAAAAGTTTGGACACACCTTCTCATTCCAAGAGTTTTCTGTATTTTCATGACTATAAAAATTGTAGATTCACACTGAAGGCATTAAAACTATGAATTAACACATGAGGAATTATATACTTAACAAAAAAGTGTGAAACAACTGAAAATATGTCTTATATTCTAGGTTCTTCAAAGTAGCCACCTTTTGCTTTGATTACTGCTTTGCACACTTTTGGCATTCTCTTGATGAACTTCAAGAGGTAGTCACCTGAAATGGTCTTCCAACAGTCTTGAAGGAGTTCCCAGAGATGCTTAGCACTTGTTGGCCCTTTTGCCTTCATTCTACGGTCCAGCTCACCCCAAACCATCTCAATTGGGTTCAGGTCTGGTGACTGTGGAGGCCAGGTCATCTGGCGTAGCACCCCATCACTCTCCTTCTTGGTCAAATAGCCCTTACACAGTCTGGAGGTGTGTTTGGGGTCATTGTCCTGTTGAAAAATAAATGATGGTCCAACTAAACACAAACCGGATGGAATAGCATGCCGCTGCAAGATGCTGTGGTAACCATGCTGGTTCAGTATTCCTTCAATTTTGAATAAATCCCCAACAGTGTCACCAGCAAAGCACCCCCACACCATCACACCACCTCCTCCATGCTTCACGGTGGGAACCAGGCATGTAGAGTCCATTCGTTCACCTTTTCTGCGTCGCACAAAGACACGGTGGTTGCAACCAAAGATCTCAAATTTGGACTCATCAGACCAAAGCACAGATTTCCACAGGTCTAATGTCCATTCCTTGTGTTCTTTAGCCCAAACAAGTCTCTTCTGCTTGTTGCCTGTCGTTAGCAGTGGTTTCCTAGCAGCTATTTTACCATGAAGGCCTGCTGCACACAGTTTCCTCTTAACAGTTGTTGTAGAGATGTGTCTGCTGCTAGAACTCTGTGTGGCATTGACCTGGTCTCTAATCTGAGCTGCTGTTAACCTGCGATTTCTGAGGCTGGTGACTCGGATGAACTTATCCTCCGCAGCAGAGGTGACTCTTGGTCTTCCTTTCCTGGGACGGTCCTCATGTGAGCCAGTTTCTTTGTAGCGCTTGATGGTTTTGGCCACTGCACTTGGGGACACTTTCAAAGTTTTCCCAATTTTTCGGACTGACTGACCTTCATTTCTTAAAGTAATGATGGCCACTCGTTTTTCTTTACTTAGCTGCTTTTTTCTTGCCATAATACAAATTCTAACACTCCATTCAGTAGGACTATCAGCAGTGTATCCACCTGACTTCTGAACAACACAACTGATGGTCCCAACCCCATTTATAAGGCAAGAAATCCCACTTATTAAACCTGACAGGGCACACCTGTGAAGTGAAAACCATTTCAGGTGACTACCTCTTGAAGCTCATCAAGAGAATGCCAAGAGTGTGCAAAGCAGTAATCAAAGCAAAAGGTGGCTACTTTGAAGAACCTAGAATATAAGACATATTTTCAGTTGTTTCACACTTTTTTGCTAAGTACAGTCATATGAAAAAGTTTGGGCACCCCTATTAATCTTAATCATTTTTAGTTCTAAATATTTGGGTGTTTGCAACAGCCGTTTCAATTTGATATATCTAATAACTGATGGGCACAGTAATATTTCAGGATTGAAATGAGGTTTATTGTACTAACAGAAAATGTGCAATATGCATTAAACCAAAATTTGACCGGTGCAAAAGTATGGGCACCTCAACAGAAAAGTGACATTAATATTTAGTAGATCCTCCTTTTGCAAAAATAACAGCCTCTAGTCGCTTCCTGTAGCTTTTAATCAGTTCCTGGATCCTGGATGAAGGTATTTTTGACCATTCCTCTTTACAAAACAATTCCAGTTCAGTTAAGTTTGATGGTCGCCGAGCATGGACAGCCCGCTTCAAATTATCCCACAGATGTTCAATGATATTCAGGTCTGGGGACTGGGATGGCCATTCCAGAACATTGTAATTGTTCCTCTGCATGAATGCCTGAGTAGATTTGGATCATTGTCTTGCTGAAATATCCATCCCCGGCGTAACTTCAAATTCGTCACTGATTCTTGTACATTATTCTCAAGAATCTGTTGATACTGAGTTGAATCCATGCGACCCTCAACTTTAACAAGATTCCCGATGTCGGCATTGGCCACACAGCCCCAAAGCATGATGGAACCTCCACCAAATTTTACAGTGGGTAGCAAGTGTTTTTCTTGGAATGCTGTGTTTTTTGGACGCCATGCATAACGCCTTTTTGTATGACCAAACAACTCAATCTTTGTTTCATCAGTCCACAGGACCTTCTTCCAAAATGAAGCTGGCTTGTCCAAATGTGCTTTTGCATACCTCAGGCGACTCTGTTTGTGGCCTGCTTTCAGAAACGGCTTCTCTCGCATCACTCTCCCATACAGCTTCTCCTTGTGCAAAGTGTGCTGTATTGTTGACCGATGCACAGTGACACCATCTGCAGCAAGATGATGCTGCAGCTCTTTGGAGATGGTCTGTGGATTGTCCTTGACTGTTCTCACCATTCTTCTTCTCTGCCTTTCTGATATTTTTCTTGGCCTGCCACTTCTGGGCTTAACAAGAACTGTCCCTGTGGTCTTCCATTTCCTTACTATGTTCCTCACAGTGGAAAATGACAGGTTAAATCTCTGAGACAACTTTTTGTATCCTTCCCCTGAACAACTATGTTGAACAATCTTTGTTTTCAGATCATTTGAGAGTTGTTTTGAGGAGCCCATGATGCCACTCTTCAGAGGAGATTCAAATAGGAGAACAACTTGCAATTGGCCACCTTAAATACCTTTTCTCATGATTGGATACACCTGGCTATGAAGTTCAAAGCTCATTGAGGTTACAAAACCAATTTTGTGCTTTAGTAAGTCAGTAAAAAGTAGTTAGGAGTATTCAAATCAATAAAATGATAAGGGTACCCAAATTTTTGCACCGGTAAAATTTTGGTTTAATGCATATTGCACATTTTCTGTTAGTACAATAAACCTCATTTCAATCCTGAAATATTACTGTGTCCATCAGTTATTAGATATATCAAATTGAAATGGCTGTTGCAAACACCCAAATATTTAGAACTAAAAATGATTAAGATTAATAGGGGTGCCCAAACTTTTTCATATGACTGTATATAATTCCAAATGCGTTAATTCATAGTTTTGATGCCTTCAGTGTGAATCTACAATTTTTATAGTCATGAAAATACAGAAAACTCTTGGAATGAGAAGGTATGTCCAAACTTTTGGTCTGTACTGTACATATGAACATATGAATAATAATAATATAAAGTAGGTCTGGGTTCCATGCCTTCTCGCTACCATGGAATAGGCTAAAAACTCTTTCAAGCCTGTGGTATCTCTGTAATATGGCTTCAATACTGGACTCATCCTTGCCTTGGTCTTCACTTGTAAAAATTAGCAGATGTTCTTTTAGTTATGGCTCTGCTTCACTGGCATCAGCCAGTCCAGTGTAATAAGTCCTACCACCTCTACCAGATATTTATGTCTTTTGACTTCTTGTTGAAGCTCCAGACGCTGATTCTAGACACTGGTGTTTCCAAGACAACTGGAAAAATTTTCTCCCATTCCTCACTATTTCAGCCAGAAAAGATTGGTGAGAAAGTATGTCTGCTTCTAAGACTTCTTGATTTGATACAGACAAAATTTATTAAAAAAAACAGCCATTTATGAAGGAGTCAGAGTTGGAATTGGCGCCAAAGTTGCAGTGCAGTAAAATATAAAAATCAGAGACAGAGCTGGAGTCGAAAGTTTGGCTCACCATCTCCACAGCCCTGTATGGAGGATCCTGTGAAGGCTCTTTTCGTATTTAATAGTGGGGACACATTCAGAATTGAAGGAGTACATACCAAAAGTATTGATATTTTGACTGTAAAGGAAAGTGTAGTCTACTGTGCTTCCCCATACAGATAGATATGGCAATAAAATATACTGTACGGTATACTGTACATTTTTTCTTTACAATGCTAGTTCATGGGAGGCAAATCTCATTGTATCATTATGTTGCAACTTTCTAACATACATTATATTTCCAATAGGATGAAAAAATTGCAGTAAAATATAAGAATCAGAGACAGAGCTGGAGTCGAAATTTTGGCTCACCAACGCCACAGCCCTGTATGGAGGACCCTTTGAAGGCTCTGTTCGCATATCATTATGGGGGCACATTCAGAATTTAAGGAGTACATGCCAAAAGTATTGATATTTTATACTGTACAGTTTTTTACAATGGGAGGCAAATGTCATTGTATCATTATGGTACAACTTTCTAATACAGTATATATTATATCTCCAACAGGAGGAAAAACTTGTCAATTTTGTGATAAATAATAAACCATACTGCCAATTACAGTCACTGAAATAAAGTTATAAAATGCAATCTAGCTATCTTTCATCGTACAGTTAACATAAATGAATCCAATGAGGATGATTTCCTTGACATGAATAGGCCAGGATTCCTGAGTTGCTGTGGAAATCCACTTCACTATCTATAGGCACGGCTGATATTCATATCATTATAACACTTTATTTTGATGTCTCTTTGCTGCAAAGCTTTCTAAGTGACTAATGAAATGAAATCAGAGCTAAGATTCTACATCTGGCGATACGAAGAATGCATTGTAATTCAGAATGGATTCTAACAGTAAGTCAGCTGTATATTTTACATAATGCATTTCTCTTCCTTTTTTCTGTTTCTTTATATTGGAGCGTCTAAATGAAATTATGCATGGTTGCATAAATAAATTGAACATTTTGTCACGAATGGCTTGTTGTGCATGCCTAGAAAATGAGGCTTCGGCGGTTGTACTGTCTACATTTCAAGTAAACACAGCAACAAGATTACTGAAATGGAGAAAGCCACTCTAGCGATAATGGCTTCTCATTTCTAGTGTCTACACTGCTTTTTACTTTCATTCATGTTCTGTACCCTAGCTTTTCTCTCTTTTAGTCTGATCTCTTCTAACAGATAATTGCCAATCAGCAGATATAATACAGCACATATGTCAAAGGCTGAAACTGTAAATCCATACATGGGGGTAGTCGCCAGACTCGCACACCATTAAGATGGTGAATAAATATGTCTTCCCATTTACTTAATGTATGTAATAGCATTCCACCAGGATTCTCCCAAAAACAACAGTATGTAAATCATTTATTACAAGTAAGTCACATAACATACATAATCATGAACAGCCATTTGTGGACGGCAGGAAGATTACGAAACCTTTTAGAACAAGCAGTTTACCTGCTACCCCCTGATGTTCTGCAGTAATAAAGTTAATACTGTATATTCTTTCCCAAGGATCTGATTTCTTTTCACACAGAGAGACCATTAAAATGTAGAAGGCAACTGCAAGATATTTCATAACCAACAGGCTTTATTATGGTTTTAAATTCTTTATTAAGCATAGTGTTTTTGTATACATGCTGTAGATATTTGTTTCCATTTCAATGGAATTTTTTTTTTTTTTTTTTAAACAATTTAAAGGGAATCTGTCATCAACTATCACCATGTGAAAAAATGACACTGCCGTGTAGGGCTGTGGCATACATTACAAACATACCTTTGATTCCACTAAGTGCATGTTTTTTGTGGACAAAATTTGTTTTCTATTCATACATAAATGAGGCTGGAAGTGCAATGGGATGTGTCTGCAGTGCCATAATGGTCTGGCTCCCCAGCACTAATTCCATTCTGCGCTGCCCATTTAGCCTGAGTTTGGATCTTCCCCCTCTCTCTGTATCACTCCTCTCCTAGTCACATATGCAGAGGAGTGACTCAGGGAAAGGGGAAAAGGTCTGACCCCCTGGGCTAGATGGATGTTTCAGAGTGGTGTCGGAAGGAATTAATGCTGAGAAACCAGAGACTTGCAGCACCCCATTGCACTTCCAGTCTCATTTACATATTACTAAATAACAAATTTTGTCCACAAAGAGTCTGTGGTTGGGAGACACAAAGGTATGTTTAACATGTTTGCCAAAACCGTTAACTTGGGAATGCATTAAACTTACAGTTGCAGCAAACTTTAAATGGTCACTAACTTTTCAGATAACTTATTTAATAGAGTATATGATTCTATACCAAAATATAATGCCTTTTTATATAAAAATGTTGTCATCTGCCTGAAAAACTTCTTTAGGCTAAGGCTCCACATAGTGAAGCGCAGCAAAAAAAGTTTTCCTCTGTAGACTTTCTGTCTCTATTATACCTATACAAGAAACTAAGGCCCCATGTTGCGGAAAAGCAGTTTTTTTTTGTTGCAGCTTTTGCTACGTTTTTTTTTAACCAAAGCCAGGAGTGAATTTAATAGAAGGGAGCAGTATAAGTGCTTCCTATATATTTCCCATTCCTTCAGTAGCCACTACTAGCTTTGGTTCAAAAAAAGCAGCAAAATTCTCAACAAAAAAGCAGCATTTCAGCAACGTGAGGCCTTAGCCATAAAGTTGCCTGCCACTACATGTCTTCATTCTTGCTAATTTGGTGTTCAATAGGGAAGGTCCAGCTTTAGAAACTAGCAGGCTCAATAGGGAAACAAAGTGAGTGGTGTAGGGAGGGGAAGGTCTCTCTTCACAGCCTCTAAACTTTCTACCCAGCTTTCCCTACCTATACACTGTACAGAGATGAGTCTGCAACATCTCACAGCTTACAATGAATGTAAGGACATTCTATATAATGCTATCTACTTCTCACTAGCTGTTTTCCTGATTATATTCAGATCTCTCTTTTTCTGTGTCAGGGGTCATAACTTTTGATGTTCTTTTGGACTTTTCTCGGTTATCTGTTTGCTATTTTACTTTACTTTTATTTTACTGACACATTTGTTATATCTAGTGGTAAATTTATTTATACAACTCCAGGAAGGGGGAACAGCACAAATGAGTTCAAGAAAAGAGAATTATTATCTAGAACTGTTAGTTCATGATGATTATCAATATTTAGTAAAAAAAAATCAGACGTGTCCTCTTTAAAACCAGACAATAGAAATCTAATGGGCACACAGCTGTTCCAATAAGGCTTATATATGCATATCACTTGTCAATATTCAAGCACCAAGACCCACAATCCAATGCACCTGCAGTTTATTTCTTATAATTCTAGTATTCTTCCTGTCATTCACTCTTTCTTTTATCCTCGTACTGTTGTGTGAATTTAGTCAACAATTTAGATGTTTACAGCAAACCAGATTGCTCAGTTCTGTCCTCCTGGCAGATTTAATATTTAATGTGCTTCATGTATAGTTTGCCTAAAGAGTAGCAGCCACGATTACAGCGTCTTGATATTGGACTTATGAGTAAGACAAGGTAAAACTTTTATTGAGCGTCCTCTCTTAAGAAATGCTGAGAACTCAAAAGTAAATTGAATCTATACCCATAAACAAGCAGATGTAGCAGGAGCTGAGTTCAGCCTTCTGCTGCATGGAGAAGATTTCCAATAGCATTATAATATACTGCACACTAGGTCTACAATGGCTTCTCACTTCCAAGGCTTTGCCAATTAGGCTACAATTACTTATAAATATAATAACTTGTCTTCACTTCATAAACTTAGTTTTTACTTCTTAACTTTTTTTTTTTTTAATAAAACGCATTATTAGCCAATGGAGACATAAAGTCATTTTTCATTTCTCTCTGCGACTCTGCATATTACTTTATTGCAGTTATAAAAGTTAATTTTATAATATTCAAGGTCTTTTCATGAAAATCTTTTCGGCAACCCAATCTCTAGAGGCAATAAATGACACATTGTGTAAGCTTCAAATCAGTCTGCTTCATAACATTATATTCAGAAGCGTCGAAAGTAGCAGCTGTTATAAAGCAGGAATGAATTTAGTCTGAACCAGAAATGCAATTAAGTCATGTGCTTCTTAAATAGCGACTTCTTTGTATTTCAGAAAAGTTTCTCCTTCATAACAAATAATGCATATGTTAAGTGTTTTATTGTGCTGACTGTCTGGAGATAGGATTGGAGATAGGTTCTCTATAGGAGATACTGTTGATGGAAACTGTACTGATGTATATTGGATTGCTAGCCTTAGGCAACCGCTATCTATAAACCCTATTAGGAATATACCTATCCGCATTACTGTGCTATGCTGTAGGTCTGGTTGCTGCTGCTCCAGGGCTGTGACGCCAAACAGCACATGCACATTATACATGGCCTAAGTAAAGGTATTCATTCTTCAAGGATACCCAACTTATAAAGTGATATAAATCAAATGATATAAATGAAAAGTATAAATCTAGGATATACCCTCACTGTATGATTGTTCACCTTTGGAATAACCCCCACTGATCCTGAGATTTTCCTTGCACAATGGTGCTCAAAGCCACCAGCTGTACAGGGGAATGCAGCACATTTCCATGAAGGTAGGATTTACTTTATAGCAGCAGCCTTGTGTGTCTGATTCTTGATCTTTTAATCTGGACATCTGACTTAGCTTGTTCCTGACATGCTCTCTGGTACTACATTTATGTTACTCCTGCCAATGTTCCATATGGCAACCCAGCATGGTACTGTCTATGCTTGTGTGCTTTGCTTCCCGACTGCTAATAACAACTGTCCTAAGTTTCTGTCCCACTGCCAATGGCAAACTCTTGGCTTAATCTTACCAATTTACCCAGAGAATAAACAGAAGAGCCAACTCACACCAAAGTCCTGAGATCTGTATCTAAGGGGGCCCTTAAAGGCAAATGTGGAATTAAGTTTTGTTTTTTTTTTCAGTATTGATAGTTTTCAGACATACTGGAGGGAATTTTTAAATCCCTTTATGCCAGTTTTCTTGAGTATATTGGCAATACTGTGGTACACATTTGGTGCAAGGCCCTTTCTTGCCCACATTCCCCATTCTGTGCCTCACTCACCACTTTCTGCGAATGGGACTTGGCCCAACATACTTACTATAACTCAACACCAGTTTCAAGCTGGATGGAGCTTGAGCCTCTTGATAAATCAGGCCTGTTGGATCCTTTGTTAAGACTGGCATATACAAAACTCCAGTCTTAATAAATCTGCCTCAATGTATATACATTTGTTGCATTTCAGAATGCAAGCAGTGGTAAGAATGTTAGCAGTAGAGGTGTAAATGGTTTCTCACCATACTCAATGATGGCAGCACTAGATAGGTACCTTCTGATCTTTCCTGATATACTGCATTCCCAACTTGCAACTATAAAACGACTAAAACATTGCAATAACTTAAACAGGACTATTTATCAAAACCAGACTCTTTAACCGGGGTTTATAGTGATTAAGTTGTTAAATTGTGTAGACAAAAACGGATCATGTTTTCTTATTATATGTGATATGGAAATTTAGGAAGGAAAAAAATCCTTTCACAATGCATCACAAAAGGACATCTAATCAGAATGTAGAGCTGACCTTTCATCTCTGGTGTTCTCTGGGTCTCATTTGTACATTTGAGATAAAAACTCTGACAAGAGACACAAAATTCTATATAAAGGATCAGGACACTGACCTTATTAGAAAATTGAATCCATTAACCATATACATTACTCAGAAATCATAGCTCACTTACCACGATATGAAGGTTCTGATTCACAAAGTCTATCTGGTATTTTAAGAGTGTCACTATGAGAATTATATTTTCTTGCACTGACTGGCTCTGTTTGTATAAGGTTTTTTGGGGGTTCATCGTCTTCCTGTAGTGATGGAAAAAATAAATATTTTAATATACAAAAACAACACAATCAGAAAACCGCCACCGCCATTATGTTTTCGTGAGTGCTGGTGGCCTTGGTGTCGGATTCCTCTGGTCAGATATTTCTGGCATATCAAATCAGTTTGCCATAAATGTATCTGATAGGAAAACCAATATAAGTCACTTTTAACATTTTACTGTTTCTATAAAAAAAATATTATATGATTATAATATATTATAATATGTTTTATAACATTTTCCTATAATGTAATCCACAATTTATATTAAGGTCTAGAACTAATTTCACAATATTGCAGACTTTACATCATCAGCTTAATCCCTATCCATTGTATTTGTGGGCAAAATCTTTTAATTCCATTAGAGGTGGCTAGGCTTCTGAGGGTAGTCTGTGAACAAGCTTGTTGACTGTTTTACAGAATTACAAATGCAGTATTGCAATGCTGTTACACTGATCAGCCACAACACTGAAACCACTGACAAGTCATTTACATGCATTACTCTCTTGATCAGCACCTACCAAGGAGTAGAATATATTAGGCAGCAACTGAAAAAGTGAATGATAACTATAGTAGAAAGGCGTCAAACACACAGTGCCAAAAATGGCTACAGAGACAATCATGGGCCAATGAAAGAATGTGACCCTGCCCAATAATTCCTGATTCACTTACCTGGGTAGAAAAAAACACCTGCCCATTAGGAATAAGACAAGTCAGCAAAGGTAGTGGGATGCTCTGGGCAATATGCTGCTGGAAGTCTTTGGGTCCTGGGATTCATGTATATGTTTCCCTTACAAGTACCACCTAACCAGCAAACGTTGCAGACCATGTACACTAGTTCATGAAAACACCGCTTCCTAAGGCAGTGGCCTTTTTTATGCAGAATAATGCATCCGGACACAAAAATTGTACAGGAATGGTATTAGGAATATGACAATCAGTTCAAGGTATTGACTTGGCCAACAAATTTTGCTGGTTTATGTCTGCTTATGCATTTGTGGGATATGCTGGAGCCATGGAGCACCACCTCACAACTCATAGGACTTATAAAAACTGGTGGTAATCTTTACAGGTCTTTTGGATTCCATGCCTTAATAGGTCAGAGATGTTGTGGTGGCACAAGGGATCCTACACAAAATTAGGTAGGTGGGTTTAATGTTATGGTAGATTGGTGTATATTTAAAGGGGTGTTCCCATCTCAAGGATGCTTTCTATTCTGCTAGCTTATGTAAATTCAAAAGTTTTCCTAAATGCATTGCTTTACCTATGCTGCTTTGTTTGCCTGCTATGTGAAATTATTCCCCCCATTGTTTATACAGTGTTACCATGGAGCACGGCCTATGTGATAAGCACGACGGATGGGGGGGGGCTGAGTGCTCTCACTGTTATGTACACCTCTGCCTGCAGGACAATCAGCTCAGCTAATTGCAGTTTTCTGATAAAGGCTCAGACAGTGTTATTATCTCTCTATGTAAACACAAGGATAACAATGAGTTCGTTCTCTAAAAGCATGGTAAGTGTTCTATACAAACCTATGTAATGTAATATACATTTGCTGTACATATTATTTGATCTGCATTTATATTAGATTCTAGTAATCATAATAATCTCTCATGGTAAAGGCATAGTCTACTTCATCAAACAGTAAAAGCTGCCTCCCCCCAGCTCGTGGAAGAATACAGGAAGTGAGAAGAAGAGACAGCAGACAAAGCTGCTGAGACAGGAAGCTGGGAAAAACTCTTTAGGCTGGGGCCCCACGTTGAGAAAACGCAACATTTTGGCCATGGCGGAAACACTGTGGCAAAAAAATGTTGCATTTTACAGTACCTGCAAAATGGATGAAATTCTAGCTAATCTCACCCACACACTACAGAAAAAAAATCCACAGCAGAAATGCAAATAGCAGCATGTCAATTATACCTATAGAAACACTTGTGTTTTCCGTATAGGTATAATAGAAGCAGAAAGTTGTACGGTGTGTCATATCTTCTGGGATTGCCCTATCATCCGCTTATTCTGGATGGAGGTGTAGCTCCTTACTGAAGCTCTCTTTGTGCAGGGGGTCCAGCTGGACCCTATGACTGATTTGCTCAACTTCCCTCCAGGCACCTGGGCAAGAAGATGTCCAGGCTGTTTCTCTACTTGTGTACTGCAGCAAAGACTCTTATTGCCCATCACTGGAGAGAGACGCTTACCCCCACGGGGTCTGAACTGTTTGCCCACATGAAAGATATTCACAGCCTTGAATTTTTGACTGCTACCCTGAACCACACTGTGGAAGCTTTTACTTCTATTTGGTCGCACTGGGACACCTACTGTACCTTGCATGGCTTTTGATTCTATCCGAACTGCCCCCCCCTCCCCCGTTTTGTCCTGTGTTTGTCCCTGTCTACTCCCTTATTGGGTTTTGTATTCTCTGATTACAGTGGATTTTGTTAACCTGTTATGCCACTTGTTGTAGCTTTCCCTTCTGTTATATAGTATATTGTAAAACATTTCAATAAAAATTACAGTTTAAAAAAAAGAAGCAGAAAGTCCACAGTGGAAAACTCTGCGGACTTTCTGTGAAAACGCTGCAGAAAAAACTGCGATGTGTTTCCGCCGCGTTTTTTTCTGCAGCATTTTTTGGCTATGGCTTGGAGCCTTAGCCTCAAACTGGAAAGTGATGTCAAATGTAAGCATATGTTTTAGACATAGCACTGCTTAGAAAGTAATAGGTATAATTAGATATTTTTATTATTAATATGTTATTTTGTCATTTACTACCACCATTTTTAAATGAAAAAAATTGTGCTTTTGAGGAATCTATTGAGTACCCCAAGGCGACAATGATAATACCATTTTGCTGTTAGCATTGGTTTTATTAAGCATAGGGATATGGAATTAATTCTTCTTTTTAAAATCATTACATATTTGCGTGTATGGCTGGTTAATTTCCCTAGGAACCAATATACTAACTAATCTACTACAATAATCCATATCTTTAATAAGTCATCAGTGTATTAATTTACTGTAGTTCCTTCTACTATAAAACATATACTATATACTGCAGTACGATGGTGTCTAAAGAACTAGAAGCCCAGTGCTGACACAATGCATTAGCAAACCTCAATATGCACCCAATGGATTCATTTACTGAAAGGTCAGAGCTAGAAGAATGACAGATTTGTTAGGAATATTCCGACTGCTGCACAAAAGGAAAGAATCTATAAAACAATTTGCATGTTGCCATTGTGTCACGCTGCCTAGAGACCTGGGTAACATTTATTTAAACATGTTTGATGGATGAAGATACAATACTAGCTGATGTTGGTGAAGATAAATTGTGCAATAAGTAACTGATCTGTATCAATACACAGATCTGCATTTCTGTTACAATTTAAGGCTAAGTCACCATGTGGCATGCGACATCAACGCATCGCGGTTCTTCCCACAGTGCTTTGCACAGAAAGTTCGCAGAGGTTTCCTCTGCGGACTTTCTACTTCAATTATATCTATAGATATAGATATAATTGACATGCTGCAATTTCCAAAACTGCGACGGTTTTGGAAATCGCCGCATGTCCGCACCACATATTTTACCACAAAGTGGGCATGGGGTTTTCCAGAAACATAACCAGATTTAAATTTGGAGACAATTAAAAGTTAAACATTTTTGCAAATAAAATAACCATTTTGCATTTTGAGTTTTAACTATTTCAGGGCTGAACCATTTTCTCTGTTCAGAACACATTTTAGGGTTTTTTCATATATATGATTTTTAAGGGCTACAACATTTTTTCCTTTTGGATTATTTAAATAATTTTTGCGTTTTGTTTTGATGATAGATATGTTATATCCAAGAAAATGTAAAACAAAAAAGGAGGGTAAATGTGTTTAAAAAAAAAAAAAAAAAGTAAAACAGAAAAAAAGCAGTGTTTTACAGTACCAGCAAAGTGAATGAGATTTTGGTTAATCTCATCCACACATTGCGGAAAAAAAGAACGCTGTGGAAAAGCTGAGATTTCAAAATCTGAATTTTTGAAAAAGACAGCATGCCAATTTTATGTGTGGAAGAAAAACCGCAGAAAGAAAAGCTGCAGAAAAATAAAATAAATAGTTTCCATCTCCATTATGTGGGTGATAATTATTGTTGTGATTATGTTTTTTTTAACACATTATGCCCCCTAAGGTCATAGAAGATGAGGTACAGCTGTAGTAACAGCCGACTCTCTGTTTTGGCAGCTGCATGATTTTGTGCAGCTGCTTAACACTACAAGGATATACATACGTGGACAAAATTGTTGGTACCCCTCGTTTAATGAAATAAAAACCCACAATGGTCACAGAAATAACTTGAATCTGACAAAAGTAATAATATATAAAGATTCTATGAAAATGAACAAATGAAAGTCAGACATTGCTTTTCAACCATGCTTCAACAGAGTTTTTTAAAAAAGAAAACTCATGAAATAGGCCTGGACAGATGGTTCCATTAACTTAATATTTTGTTGCACAACCTTTTGAGGCAATCACTGCAATCAAACGATTCCTGTAACTGTCAATGAGACTTCTGCACCTCTCAACAGGTATTTTGGCCCACTCTTCATGAGCAAACTGCTCCAGTTGTCTCGGGTTTGAAGGGTGCCTTTTCCAGACGGCATGTTTCAGCTCCTTCCAAAGATGCTCAATAGGATTTAGGTCAGGGCTCATAGAAGGCCACTTCAGAATAGTCCAATGTTTTCCTCTTAGTCATTCTTGGGTGTTTTTAGCTGTGTGTTTTGGGTCATTATCCTGTTGTAAGACCCATGACCTGAGACTAAGACCAAGCTTTCTGACACTGGGCAGCACATTTCTCTCTAGAATCCCTTCTTGATATTTCATTGTACCCTGCACAGATTCAAGACACCCTGTGCCAGATGCAGCAAAGCAGCCCCAGAACATAACAGAGCCTCCTCCATGTTTCACAGTAGGGACAGTGTTCTTTTAAAGATATGCTTCATTTTTCCGTCTGTGAACATAGAGCTGATGTGCCTTGCCAAAAATTTCGATTTTTGTCTCATCTGTCCATAGGACATTCTCCCAGAAGCTTTTTGGCTTGTCAAGATGTAGTTTGGAAAATTCCAGTCTGGCTTTTTTATGATTTGTTTTCAAAAATAGTGTCCTCCTTGGTCATCTCCCATGAAGTCCACTTTGGCTCAAACAACGACGGATGGTGCGATCTGACACTGATGTTCCTTGAGCTTGAAGTTCACCTTTAATCTCTTTAGAAGTTTTTCTGGTTTTTTTTTTTGTTACCATTCGTATTATCCTTCTCTTTCATTTGTCATCAATTTTCCTCCTGCGGCCACGTCCAGGGAGGTTGGCTACAGTCCCATGGATCTTAAATTTCTGAATAATATGTGCAACTGTAGTCACAGGAACATCAAGCTGCTTGGAGATGGTCTTATAACCTTTACCTTTAACATGCTTGTCTATAATTTTCTTTCTAAGCTCCTGAGACAACTCTTTCCTGTGCTTCCTCTGGTCCATGTCGAGTGCGGTACTCACCATGTCACCAAACAGCACAGTGAGTATCTGTAGCCTTATATACAGGCCCACTGACTGATTACAAGATTGTAGACACCTATGATGCTAATTAGTGGACACACCTTGATTTAACATGTCCCTTTGGTCACATTATTTTCAGGGGTACCATCGTTTCTGTCCAGGCCTGCTTCATGAGTTTTATTTTTTTTTTTTTTTTAATTCTGTTGAAGCATGGTTGAAAAGCAATGTCTGACTTTCATTTGTTCATTTTCATAGAATTTTTATATACTATTACTTTTGTTAGATTCAAGTTATTTCTGTGACCATTGTGGGTTTTTCTTTCATTAAACGAGGGGTACCAACAATTTTGTCCACGTGTGTATATATACTTATTTGCAGTGTTAAGAGTGGACTGCCCAGACTAAAAAGGCAATAGGTGGTACGAAAGTAGTTAAAGAATTTCTCTAACCATCTTAGTGGTGACAATCTTTTGTCTTGATAGGCTTTCTATGGTCTGGCACTTGTCAGCAACCCAGCCATTATTTCCTTATATTGGACAGGTTAGTGCATGGCAGCATTTTTGTGGCACTTTATGCATGGATCTATTTTTGAGGAGGTATATAGGTGGCACTATTTTATAATTTTGTAATATACTTTATTAAGTTATTTTATTTCCTTTTAGTAGAAAACAAGTTCTAGTTCTCCCTAGCAATGCTCTAACTAAGCACTGCCAGCGAATGTCTAGCATATATACCCGTATGGCTTTATTATGCCTTATAAGCCAGTTTTTATGAAAAATTATTTTTTTGTGCAAACATTTGCAACTTTTTCTGCTTTGCACAACTCTCACCACTTTCCTGGAAGGGGATGTGACAAGGGGTATGACATGGGTGGGGCCACTGGCCCCGACAGATTTCTGATCATGTAAGCCAGTTTACTGGAGTAAATGATCCTCGAAATCTATGCCAGCTATGAGCTGGCATATATTTCAATGCAGGTGCCTCCTTTTAAATGAGGAGCACCCTCTGCCAGTACAGGTGATTTGACAGATTTGACAGTATGTACAGATTTAGCAGCTGCTGGGGGCGAAGGAATTTCAAATACCTGTATCTCAGTTTTATACCACCTAGAACAACAATTCTAGTGCCCTATGAAAGTTGAGATTCTAAGCGTTCATATGCTACCAAGATCACAGCTGTAACTGTAAAAAAAAAAGTAGAAATATGTCTTTTTTATGCAGCATGAACTGCTGCATATACAGCTTAAATAACCAACTGTGTTACCAGCCTACTCCAGAACCACCATTCTAGGCAGTATAAAGCTGGAGATGTAGCAATTTGAAGTGACACCCCCAAGGCAACTACTACACATGTGAACACTAGTAATACAAATGTATATGGATTTCCCCTGGCAACAGCTGTTAGACATTTGTGAGGGAGAGCCAGTTTTCTAAAACAGGTAAAATAGCTTAGTAAGTAAAAGACGTTAATAAGGTATAATACAAAAATGCCCCCCCCTCCACAGACACAATAGTTAAAAAGCGAAAGGCACAGCTCACATGTCTGACAGCAGAAGGACGATTTGTGACTTGAGTAATGAATATTAGAGCCAATTGTTACAATGACTTGTCCTAGGTCTTCTAAGGATATAAATTTAAATGAATTTGCAAAAAAGGATTTAAAAGAAAAACATGGTACATACATGTAGGACATCAATGCTAAGTCGCTGAAAATTTCGAGACCTCAGTTCCTGCATTCGTCTGTGATTTTCTTGATATTTTTCTTCTGCAAGTTGTCTGAAAAGCATAATAACACATTACCGGTTAAATGTCCATTTACAGACATCAATTATTTATTGTGAAAGTGCAACACTACAGTAGGGCTACGTGTTATGTGATAGCATGTGGCGATATGTGAATCGGGAGCACCTTCCACTGACCAGCCTGGGTCCAGTAAAACAATCCAAAGAGCTTTAATTGGACTATCTGAGAAGTGCAACTAACTCTCTGTAACTATGTGAAATGTGGTATTTCAGCAAATATGAGTGGTATAGATAGTGACTTACACTGGGTTCACATCTGTGCCAGGTGTCCGTTCGATGCAGATCTGTCATAAATTGTTGGGCGAAAAAAATTCTGGCTATTTAACTAAAAAATAACAGACATCTGTCGGACACCTGACGGATCCTGTTATAATCAATGGTGGTATATGTAGTCAATAATAAATATACAAAATGATACCAAATACTGTTAGGTATTCCAAATATTATTGGCCATAGTGATGAATAAACCTTATTCATGAAAAATGGGTGTTTTAATTCTACCACTTTATTGTTGAACACCCCCATATGTATACCCGTTGGCACATAGAGGTTAAAAATGTACTCATCCTTCCATGTGACAAATGACAAGAGTAAAGATAGCTAATTTATAGTTGATGGTAGAGAACAGCTTCTGTCCATATGGATCAATTATTAACCACAGAGGATCTAGCAGTCAGGAAATATGACAAAATGCCACTTGGTAGAACAAGGAAGAAAAGCATAAAAAGACCTTCAGTTGTAATGACGTGTCTATAAAAACAAAAAGAGAATCAGTATTTTTCAGTCTTGGTATATCCTGTGGCAGTTATGTGAAACTTAGGCAGACTGAAAATTACCTCTATACAACGCTGTGTAATATGTGAGGGCCGGTTCACATCTGTGTTCGGTTTCCGTACAGGGGAGTCCGCTTGGGGACCCCCTCAACGGAAACCTATACGCAGAGAGAAGTGGTTTACATAAGGAAACCTGTGGACCCCATAGACTATAATGGGGTCCGTGTGTTTTCCGCTCGGTCTCCGCACAAAACATGCGGAAACCGAGTGGAAAACACACGGACTCCATTATAGTCTATGGGTTCCGCAGGTTTCCTTATGTAAACCACTTCTCTCTACATATAGGTTTCTGTTCGGGGGGGTCCCCAAGTGGACTCCCCTGTACGGAAACCGAACGCAGATGTGAACCGGCCCTTAGCACTATATTGAAGCTGAAAACGTATTAAAAAAATGAGATGATTTGGTTTTGTAAAGGAGAAGGAATAATAATGCTGCATTCACTATTACATTGGGGCATCCATTTTTATGGTCTACTGCAGAACCAGAAGAACGAAGAAATGGTCCATCAAATGAAGAACAACAACAGATCCCAAGAGGTCCCACTGACTATAATGGGGTTGGTCAGCTGTCTGTTATCTATTAACAGACATTGCTAGACAAAAAAGAAGGTCTTGCAGGACTTTTTTGGTCAATATTTCTGCCACGAAGACTCTGTTGCAGATGTGAACACAGCCTTAGAGAAACAGAGTGGGCTTACTTTTGCAGTATGGGATTTAGTTTTTGAAAGGAAATAAGGTAATTTGTTTGGACACTAGGGGCAGTTGCATGTGGAACGCATTTTTTGCCTGCCCTTTTTGCATGCCATAACCCTAATAACCATACTGCTTGCCTCTTCTGTCCTCCTGTCCAGATGTCCAGATAGGTGTGAGAGCCACAATAGCTTTTATAATTCGCCAATGAGTATTTCACTACAAAATGGAATAGGAGAGCACAGAATCCAAGGCAGGGGTATAGTTAGGGTAGAGGGCCTGTCATGGCATACTTTCCAAATGCTGTGTGTTATAGGGGGAACTAATGAAATGACAGACAGATATGAATAGTTAGATATGAATCCTTACCTAGCTACACTTCTACCAAATATAATTTACATAGATATCAAAATCTACATGTATATAATGAACAGAATTGTATAAGATGTCTGTCCAGTCTCATGTACTTATTATGTAATATCTTGGGTAATATTGCAGCCACTAGATATCTGGAATGATTTTGTAACAAAGGTCTCACAGTCCATTGGCTTTGATGTCATATCATATGTCTATAACTATAACATATATTCACTTGCATCTCTGTTCCTAATAGCAAATAGAAATATATTGCAGGGCATTATTTTAGAATTTTTTGTAAGGAAGCATGGATGACCAACATCTGCGAAAATTCTATTTTCTTTTATTTAAAGTGACTAAATAAAGGGTCCATGTCAAGTCCTGAAAAAGTCAGAACCACATAGCATTTCCAGCAAGGTACAGAAAGCAGAAATCGTTTTTACACTTGTTCCATTAATTTGGTTTTTAGCACCAGGCAGGGGTCCTGATAAGTATAGTGTGCATGCCTTCTAGCTAGAACTCAAGCATGGTTTATATATAATCTGCACCTTCTATACTTGGAACCATTTTATAAGTGAGAGGCACAATGAAAAGCTTCTACAGGTATTACTGAATTACTTACAAAATGTGAGATGAAATACTGGGAAGTGTATCTGTGGATCATTTTTTACTGTATCTCTAGATACAAAGTGAGCATATTTTTATAGAAGGTGTCAGTGGCGTAAATACCGGGGTAGCAGCAGTAGCGGTTGCCACAGGGCCCAGTACCTTTTTTTTTTTTTTTTTAACAGGCTTTTACCTGCTGGAGTAACCTCAGCAGGTAACGGGCTCTACATACTTACCGATCCCCGATCCTGCTCACGGCCACCTACACTTCTCCTACTGCGTCCAATATCATGTTGCTGGGCCCCCTGGAGGGGCAGAAGGGGAAGCGGAGGTGGCTGTGAGCAGGAGCGGGGCCGCTGGTCCGCAACCCCAACAAATATTACTATTATTATACTCTGGGGTCTTTTCAGAACCTGGAGTATAATGACAGGAGGCCCAGGGGATGTGATATAACATTAAAAACACTGTTACTCACCTCTCCTGCGCTCCGGCATTCTCCAGGCAGTCTTTGGGCTTCCTTGGTGACGTCCCAGACATCACGTGGGCCAGGCTGGTGTCATTATGCATCGCGATGCCGGCCTGGCCCACGTCACGTCTGTGCCGATATTGAAGAGGGCCGAAAGCAGCAAGGAGGGTGCTGGAGCCTGGGAGAGGTAAGTAACATTGGTTTTTAAGTTTGCCACCTACCCTGGTGAAAAGACCCCAGAGTATAATAATAGTTTATGGGTGGTCCACTATGGGGCATTATACTGTGTGTAGGGGCCACTATGGGGCATAATACTGTGTGCAGGGGCCACTGTGGGACATAATAGTGTGTGCAGGGGCCACTATGGGACATAATACTGTGTGCAGGGGCCAATATGGGGCATAATACTGTGTGCAGGGGCCACTATGGGACATAATACTGTGTGCAGGGGTCACTATGGGGCATAATACTGTGTGTAGGGGCCAATGTGGGACATAATACTGTTTGCGGAGGCCACTATGGGGCATAATACTGTGTGCAGGGTCCACTGTGGGACATAATACTGTGTGCAGGGTCCAATATAGGGGATAATACTGTGTGCAGGGGCCACGATGGGGCATAATACTGTGTGCAGGGGCCACTATGGGGCATAATACTGTGTGCAGGGTCCAATATAGGAGATAATACTGTGTGCAGGGGCCACGATGGGGCATAATACTGTGTGCAGGGCCAATATGGGGCATAATACTATGTGCAGGGTCCACTACGGGACATAATACTGTGTGCAGGGTCCAATATAGGGGATAATACTGTGTGCAGGGGCCGCTATGGGACATTATACAGTGTGGAGGGGCTGCTATGGGACATTACACTGTGTGAAGGGGCCGCTATGTAAAATTATACTGTCTGGAGGCCACTTTGGGATATTATAGTGTGTGTAAATGGGGCGTTATACTGTGTGTGGGGGCCAGGAAAGGTACTCTATGCCATGAGGGGGTGCCCCAAGTCAAAACTTTGCTAGTTACGCCCCTGGAAGGTGTCTTATGTAAATTGAAATAGAAATGGGACAAGTCAGTTTGTGCTCGTTGTCCTATGTAAATACACATGATCTAGAAGATTCAAGCTGATCTATTTCTTGCCCTATGGCTCTCGGCATATAAAATTAAAGGGGTTATCCAGCTTCCAAAAATTATCTGCAAATACATCCACAGCAGTGTTAAACACTCACTGTTCCCTTGTGCACCCTTTTCTTGCCTTTATTTTACTTGAGACTCCTTGTATCACAGCTATGTACATGAAGTGAATCTGTGAAAAAAACTACATTTCCCATGATGCATCTCCCTGCTCTCCCTCTTTGTGTTTGCTGCTCACAGGGAGGAGGGGGGAGATTCCAAAGAAAACATCACAGCATCATGTGACCTCAGATGTCAGAGTGATTTATTACCTGTGATTTCATTGGAGGGGAAAGCAGGCAGATGCATCATGGGAAATGTAGTTTGTTCACAGATTCACTGCATGTAAATAACAGTGATACAAGGAGTCTCAAGTAAAATAAAGCCAAGAAAAGGCTTCACAAGGGAACAGTGATTATTTAGCACTGCTGTGGATGTATTTGCAGATAAATTTAGGAAGCTGAATAACCCCTTTAATACATAGCTCACCAATAATGGCAGGGGCAGCAGCTTTCTGCTATGTGTCACAAATTATGTGTCAGTCTGCTGCTTCCTCCCACTACTGTATGTGATCTATGTTGCCACTCAATCATAAAGGGAACTTACACACTTGGACAAAATTGTTGGTACCCCTCGTTTAATGAAAGAAAAACCCACAATGGTTACAGAAATAACTTAAAAAAGCCAGACTGGAATTTGCCAAACTACATGTTGACAAGCCACAAAGCTTCTGGGAGAATGTCCTATGGACAGATGAGACAAAAATCGAAATTTTTGGTAAGGCACATCAGCTCTATGTTCACAGACGGAAAAATGAAGCATATCTTGAAAAGAACACTGCCCCTACTGTGAAACATGGAGGAGGCTCTGTTATGTTTTGGTGCTGCTTTGCTGCATCTGGCACAGGGTGTCTTGAATCTGTGCAGGGTACAATGAAATCTCAAGACTATCAAGGGATTCTAGAGAGAAATGTGCTGCCCAGTGTCAGAAAGCTTGGTCTCAGTCGCAGTTCATGGGTCTTGCAACAGGATAATGACCCAAAACACACAGCTAAAAACACCCAAGAATGACTAAGAGGAAAACATTGGACTATTCTGAAGTGGCCTTCTATGAGCCCTGACGTAAATCCTATTGAGCATCTTTGGAAGGAGCTGAAACATGCCGTCTGGAAAAGGCACCCTTCAAACCCGAGGCAACTGGAGCAGTTTGCTCATGAGGAGTGGCCAAAATACCTGTTGAGAGGTGCAGAAGTCTCATTGACAGTTACAGGAATCTTTTTATTGCAGTGACTGCCTCAAAAGGTTGTGCAACAAAATATTAAGTTAAGGGAACCATCATTTCTGTCCAGGCCTGTTTCATGAGTTTTCTTTTTAAAAAACTCTGTTGAAGCATGGTTGAAAAGCAATGTCTGACTTTCATTTGTTCATAGAATTTTTATATATTATTACTTTTGACAGATTCAAGTTATTTCTGTGACCATTGTGGGTTTTTCTTTCATCAAACGAGGAGTACCAACAATTTTGTCCATGTGTGTATCAGATTATTTTTCCACCCTAAACTGGCCCCAGCATATGTGGCCTCAAGTAATGACCTTTCCTATGGTGCCCCTCACTAAGCTTTCTGTCTCTGAAAAATGAAGTTATAAGCTTTTAAAACATTAGATTGGTATATGCAAATTTACCCTAGATAGGGGCAACAGGCTGACATCCCATGGTGAGGGGCATTTCAGTCACACCACACAGGGTGTGATTTAGTGCAAAGACTACATGACTAGATGACGCTGCTCCCACACCACCCATAACTAGTTAAGGTAAATTTGCATCTACCAATCTAAGGTTAGAACTTCACTTTTCAGCAAGAGAAAGCTTAGTGAGGAGCACCATAGGAAAGGTTATTTCTTGATGCTCCACACTCTGGGACTAGTTTAGGGTAGTATAACCACCTGACAGGTTCCCTTCAAAGTATACCTGTTAGGATATTTCTGTTGTCCTATCTGTGAGCTGGATATGATAGAAGCTGAGAGAAGGAGAGGCAGTGAAGCTGAGTTCTGTGACATATAGGTGAATATGATTTACTGCAGGAATTCTGACTAAAAGGCAGAATAAATCCTGACAGGACTCCTATGAGTAACAACGTAAGCCCTACATACCTCACCCACATAAGGTTATTGATAGCATTTCCTGTATGTGGCTTGGCACATACTCAGCAGTTTACAGGGTGGTGAAGACTACACATTACGGATATACCCATTACTTTTCCTTCTTTGTGCAGCCATCCACTGGTTGTGTTGTGAATTCAAGCCTGTCTGGGGTTTTCCTTGCATGTCACGATATTGGATTTACACTGAGGAGCAAAAGGGTAACAATGTTTGACTTTGACTTTCAGGCTCCGTATCTCACCATCCACTACAGCTTTGAACATGAGACTACCATCGTTTTATAGACAATCATCTTGGCTATCTCATACAGAAATGTGACTTGCAACTATTTAGCATATGATTAGTTATGCAGATTCTTATCATGTAACCGCATTGTTACTGTTTTGCTCCTGGTGGTGGAAACATCTTTTTCTTCTTGTATACTACAAATTACAACCTGTTCTCACATTCCCTAATAGCTCATTGTGTTATTAGGTTGATTTCAAAGTGAAAGGTCATTGGTTCAAATCAAGGATCAGCCAAGAAGAAGATTTCCCAAGAAAAGAGAAACAGCATCTTCCAGCTCATCCATAGTGGTCTCTCGGCCAAGAAAATTGCCAAACTGTATCATGTGAGTGACGTGACAGTTGGAAGAATAAGAAATGAAGTCCATTCATCCAAAAGCCAAAATGGTTTGTGGATGGTGAGATATGGAGTCTGAAAGTCAAAAGTTCAAAACATTCTTACCCTTTTGCTTGTCAGTGTATAAGAATTTGGAGTTGTTAACCAAATTACAGGTAAGTAAAGGGTCGACACATCTGTGTGTAGTGTTTGAGGTTTACCAACTTTGGTTTTATTTTCTTGACAGCTTAGCCAAGAATCATAGATATGAAATATTGTACATACAGCATGTGTCTGTAGGTCAGAATAACAGGTTTCCTTGACCTACAGAGAATCACAGGAACATCTCTTTTTTTTTATTATGGACACTGACCAAAGGTCCAGTGATGTACCTTGAACTTCCTTTGAACAGTGCAAAATTTCTAACGGCATTTATACAACAATGATCCTTGTACTCCATCTGGGCGCAAGAGCAACCACCTCTGCACCCCTTTAGAAGTCTTTGGATGGACTATCTAAGAAGCTCCATGATTGTAAACCATGCATCTATGACTGTTTCCTTACTTTAGCCTTTTTGCTTTCTCATCTGCAGCATTCAGCTTTCTTAGCCTCATTCTTTCTCTGGGTGTCATTTTCTGCACTTCTGATAGTTCTCGAAGTGTCTGAAGATGAAATTTTCTCTGACTAAAAAACATATGAATACAGAGAAAGAAACATGTAATCTTTTCCAAATTACTGATCAAACAATTCATGGTGAAACCCTCCTCAAAGTCACTGCTCACATCACTCCACAATATTAAAACCTATTTCTCAGCTTAGTCTGAACATTATGCCAGCTTAACTGGCTCCGACTCTGCAGGTGAACCATGAATAATAAGTATCATTTACTTAAAGAACTTACATCTCATTCTAATCACATTGTGTAAAAATAATTACGGAAAAACCAAGTTATAACAGAGAAATGACAAGTCACTAAAATGTAATATTAGCTCTTTCTTGTGAGCTACTTATAACATCAAGCCCACGTTTACTGAAGTTAGCCATTTCCTTAGAATACAGGAAACATACAAGTTTACAAAAACATGGCTGCCTTCTTCCAAGAACACTGCCATCAATGCCCATGTGTTGTGTGTAGTAATGCAGCTCAGTCTTAGGCCATATTCTCACAACCGTAATGCTTGCGTGAATTGATCAATTCATCTCAATGGGAGTGCCAGAGATAGCTGAGCGCTGTACTTTGGCTCTGGTGATCCCATTGAAATGAATGGAGTGGTGCATGCAACACCCGACTACCGCTACATTCAGAGAAGGAGACGAAAGTCCCTTGTTCTCCTGAGTGGTCAAACCCTCACAGAGCTGCAGGTTATCCCCTATCCTATGGATTAATATTTAGGAAAACCCTTTTAGGCTAAGGCCCCACGTTGTGGAAAAGCCGCTTTTTTTGTTGCAGATTTTGTAGTGGTTTTGGATTGAGCAGAAGGTAGAAGTAGAAGTTCTTCCTTTATATTTCCTATTCCTTTTGTAGCCATTGTTGGCTTTGGCTTAAAAAAACTGCAACAAAACATGCAACAAAAAAAGCGGCTTTTCCGCAACGTGGGGCCTTAGCCTTAGGCCGAGGCCCCACATTGGGAAGATGGAGCGTTTTGGCTGCAGATTTTTACTGGGTAATCCCATTCACACATTGCAGAAAAAAATCTGCAGCAGCAAAACTGTGATTTCAAAAACATGAGCATTTTTGCATATTGCAGCATGTCAATTATACCTACGTAAATCCTGGTGTTTTTTGTATAGGTATAATAGAAGCAGTCTGTTCTGCAGCGTTTTTTGGCTTGCTACATGGGGCCTTAATCCATGGAAAGGTATGGTACAGTTTTTCAAAGACAGTAGCCATGTTTTATTAATCCTAGACAACCCCTTTAGAGCACAAGTTAACAAAATACAAACTATAACTGAGTATATACAATATATACAGACATACTTTAAACTTCCTGATGCATTTGAATTCATATTTTAGCTGATCCTTCCTTATAGTTTGTATTATAGTCCAGATCTGCATATACAGTTATGCAGCATTTAGAGCTAAATCGTGACAGCATTCCCTGCTGACTCGAGCTCGGCACAAAGCTTACCATATTTTGGTGAGGTATATGGTTTTTAATTGTAGATACTGTATGAGTAACACATTTCTACTATGCCAGCACACCAGAGGTTTTCAATTTACTGGCACTTAGCATACATGTGAAATGTATAGTAACATGTGCTACTCATTACTGCAATTATAAACTGCATGCAGTTTTTCAGTGAAAAAGCGCTGTGTAAACACAGCCTTAGTAGTTCACTTATAATACAGAACATAGTACACTTAAAAACATATCTCCAATTATAAAACAACTAAATTAATAGTACAGATAAATATAAGAAATTCTGGAATATATCTTATTTAGGAAATAGGGTTTCTTCTCCATTTATTAAACTAAGTTACTTTTTACGTCTTAGTTTATGGAGAGGAGGGGAGGAGGAGGATGGTGGAAAATACATGAAAATAACTGTTGCAGCTACACTCTGCTACTCTCTGGGTGAGGGAGCTCTATTAACACTGCTATGTTTCAAGATAACAGTCTACCACTGCATAGACTACGGCTGGGTTCACATCTGCGCCCGGTCTCCGTTCGGGGTTTCCGTCCCCGAACCCATTTAAAAAATGCAGAGAGAAAAGCGATGCTTGCGGTAACCGGGCGGAAACCTGAGAGACCCCATTATAGTCTATGGGGTCTGGGGGTTTCTGCGGGTAACTGCTTTTTTAAGTGGATTAGATTATGAAACACAGGTGTGAACATAGGGTAAGCCAAAGAAGTTAATTAACCGTCTCCTTTCCCCACCCCTCTCTATGGAGTTCGGTGTGTGAGGTGAGGTAAGTACAGATGACTCTATGTAAACAAACAGTAAAAGTAAGAAAGAGAGCTGTCTAATAAGTGAAGTAGGTGAGTTAATGTTTGCTACATCTGCCCCATATTTACTTAATTCTGATATGTAACCTGTGAAAAGATAAACATGCCCTTTTAAAACTAGCCATACCACTGCACTCTTCATGCTAATCCACCTAGGTGATCAGGGACATTTCAACACTTGACATATATGTTCATTTTGCTCAATGATCCTTATGTCATAATGAAATTAGAGTTTTTTCAGTGTTCTGACCTCAACAAGATATTGTCAGAATTTTTTATATACTAATTTTACATCTCATATGAGAAAGTTAACATAACAATGTCATCTAGTTTTTACTTACACAGCGTTTCTAATTTGGTCGGCTTCTTTTTGGCAGATTATCGTTTTGTCATCTTGTAGAACTACACCATAGAGTCTTAATTTTACTTTCTAAAAGAAAACCACATTACAGAAATTCAGTTTAAATACTAAAAATAATGTAAGAGAATGTGTTATCAGAAAATCTCATTGAATCGGGATCATATAATAAACATTATTTTAACCCCTTCCCGCTGGAGCCATTTTTCGATTTTTTGACTCCTGCCTTCCAAACCCCATAACTTTTTTATTTTTCCGTTCATAGAGCCATATGACAGCTTAATGCTTGCGGGACATATTGTTCTTCATAATGGTACTATTTATTATTCTGTACAATGGAAAGATGGAAAAAAATTCAGAATGGGGTTGGAATTGGAGAAAAAGTGCATTTGTGCAACTTTCTTACTGGCTTCGTTTTTACGGAGTTCACTGTGCAGCCAAAATGACATGTCAGCTGTATTCTACGTTTCCTTATGATTCAGGGGATATCAAAAATATATATTATATATTTTATTATATTTATATAGTTTTTTCACATTTTAACCCCTTAACAAAATCCAAAACTTTGCAAAAGAAAACTTTTTCTTAAAGTCGCCATATTCTGACACCCATAACATTTTTATATTACTGTGTATGGGAATGCATATGGTGTCTTTTTTATGGGGCCAGGTGTACTTTTTAGCTGGGGTTACTTTTTGATTTTGGGGAATGTTTATTGCTTTGCTCACTTTTTATTCAAATTTTTATCAGAGGCGAAATAACAAAAAAAGTTTGTATAAGTTTGTTGACTGGGTGTTTTCAGACACAGGGATACTTAATGTGTATGTGTTTCACAATAATTTTTTACTTTTATATGTATTCTAGGGAAAGGGGGATGATTCAAATTTTAATTCTTTTTGGTTGAGGCCCCAACGTTGCAGAAACGCATGCTTTTTTTGGTGCAGATTTTGCTGCGGTTTTTTGATCCAAAAACAGGAGTGGATTGAGCAGAAGGAAGAAGTATAAGAACTTCCTATATATTTCCCATTCCTTTTGTAGCCATTCTTGGCTTTGGCTCAAAAAACCACAGCAAAAACTGCAACAAAAAAAGCTGTGTTTCCGCAATGTGGGGCCGCAGCCTTTAATATTTTTTTTTTTTTTACACTGGGTCTTGAACCCTCCTGGGGTCTGATCACTAATGCTAATGCATTGCAAAATACCGGCATTTGTACGACAGCCTGCATAGAGCAGCCTGTCACACAAATTAATGCCAGACAAGCCTGGCTGTCATGGCAACGGATTGATGGCCCTGGATCTCGGGCTGGGCTCCGGCGATCCTCGCCAAAATGGCGGGGCCATTTGTTCTATTCAGATAACTGTCTTTTACCAACTGGTAACCCCTGTCTACATTGTAGAATGGTAGAACTCCTGGACCAGTCAGTCCTGTGTAATCCATCCATAAACTGAATAGGGCTAAACATGGTGTCTGTTATGTGACTCACTCACTCACACACACTTACCCTCCTCTTGTGACTCATGGCATTCAGTAAGCAGCAACATTACCCTACAACCATCAACTCTAAGTTTATATATGTATGATAACATTACTGCCAGTTCCTAGGTGATCTTTCTAAAATAAAGTTAACCGTAAAAAAACAAGCAACTCTCTCTAGATGACAGAGTCAATAACTTTAACTGTTGAAAAAAAAAAACTAAGCACACAGAGCAGATATGGGGAAGAATGCGGGAGTTGCTTCTCCAAAGACACTGACAGATGATTAGGTGGCATGAAGAGGTGCTGTAGTAATACTGTATATACACTGACAGACATGATCAGATGACATGATGAGGTGCTGTAGTAATACTGTATACACACTGACAGACATGATCATGTGACATGATGAGGTGCTGTAGTAATACTGTATACACACTGACAGACATGATGCTGATGCAGGTAGTAATACTGTATGTTTCCTGCTCCTTACTAATCTACTGTTTACCTGTGAGATACCTGGAGAGTGGCAACTGAATAATAGGCATCATTTGATCATACGATGTGTCTGGTTCACTTGACTGACGCCATTTTAGTCCATTCCATTGGATGCATTTCTATGTACTTATGTGTGGGCTGTACCATTTTTTTTTCTAAATAGGTAACTACTTGATGGGTGTAATAGAGGTATGTGAACAAAATTTTAAATACATGTATATTAGAGTATTGCATGACTTTCTAATCTCTAAATAAATAAAATTATAAAGCGGACAACCCCTTTAAGACTGAGATAATCTGTGACATTTCATTGTCAACTGACTCTTAATTATTGTGGCTGCATTAAAGCATGCGCACCCTGCAGTACTGTTTATAGATATACAATACAGGAAGGAAATATGTATCTAAAAAATGCATCAATGAATAACTTAGAAGACTATGAAGTTTTGAATGTGCCAATATTCTGACATAAATACAACAGAGACATTTTAGTAAAATCTGAAATGAGCATGAAAACCTACTAGTATGTCTGGACTCACAGATAAGTGTACAAAATATATAACTTTCCTTTTAACTCACATTCTTCAGCAGCAATGTAGCAATGTGAAAGACTGAAAAAAGTTATACTGTTAAATGGGTTGGCTCGAGTTTTAATGTTATACCCTCACTACAGGATAGGGGATAACACACTGATCACTGGGGGAGCTCACGTTCCTCTGTTGGAATTTAGCACCAGGTCGGGCATGCACACTGCTGCTCTATTCATTCTCTATGGCAGTGCCAGATAGGGATAGGGGATAACATTAAAGATCGGGCCAACCCCTTTAATAGGTGACGGTTTTAGAAGGTCAGTAGGGGGTTTGTTAATATTTATACCTCTTACAACTATATAACTATGGCTTTTGACATATCACACAGCAGCAAGTTATATTTGCAATATCTGTATACCCATACTTTATGGGTAAAAAAAAACAAATGGAAAGAAATAAAATAAGTCAAACAATAGATATTGGACAGACCTGGAGCTGTTCTGCTATATATGGAACTTTCAAAATTTCCCCAGCTCCTGGCCGATGTGAAGGGTCTTTACTCAGCATCCTGAAATATGAAATTTACAGATACAGAATTCACGCAGCAAAACAAATTGATACATACTACAAAAAACAGTATGTGGAAGCAATGTACCTGTTCATTAGTGAATTAAGATCACTAGAGTAACGGTCAGGTAAAGAGGGTGTTGGACCTTCTACAATTTTCAGAACAACAGCTAAGAAACTGTAGCCAGTAAAAGCGTGTTCCAAGCAGCACATTTCATGAAGGATGCAACCCACAGACCTACAAAATACATAACGTTAACTACAGCTTTAAAATCACATTACATCTTTGTTCTCTATGCGTAACCATAAATTATTAGAAGGTATCATCTGTTGTGCTGTTTAGGGAGAGGTATAAGAAATTTTAATCAGTGTGAGTCTATAGGATTTCCGATATTTATACTATGTCTATGGGGGGCTTGTAGTGCTATTAAAGTGGTTATCCTGTTTTCTATCCTTAGGATAAGCCATCAATATTAGCTCTGTGGAGGTTCGACGCCCAGGACCCCGGAGATAGCCTGTACTGAGACAGCGCAGCTCTCGGTAATATTTACATGCAGCTATCCACATTGTCTCAGTATAGATGGTCTGCCGGGGGTCACAGTTGTCAGAACCCCAAAGATCTACTATAGAAAAGTGCTAAAACCGGATATTTTCTTTAATTAAAGGCTTTGGCATTTTCATGCTACCATATCAGGCAATGAATCATCCCAAGACAAACTCTTGAACAATATTGCCTACAATATGTCACACAGATGGGCAATATAAATTGTAGAGTTTAGAAATGAACAGAAAGTCAATGTTCTAAAAACACCTGCTTCAGTATTGCAGTGGGTGAATTATAATGCTCATAGCAGTGAATAAACAGGAAAAATAGTTGGTGGTAGTGCCCTAAAAGGTTACTGGGCCTTTAAAAGTAGAAGGGTTGATCAACAGCAAATCTCTGGGCAGTAAGCAAGCTATGGACCCCGCTGTGCTCATGTCAGCTCACTCACTGTTACGATATTCTTTAATGTTTGCTTTGAGTTATTTAATGTTATACACATAGCAGGCTTCATTAACCATCACAGGCATGCATACCTGTATTACTCCTCTAAGATTACATAGCCTGGGACCATATACTATACTGCTATCCTATACTGACAATAAGGCTCTCATAATAATCTAGTCCTTGAGATAATAGAGAATTTTACCTTGAGGTAAAACAGGAATCGCTATTGCAGTAATAGGTGATATAATTATATACCATCATACCATGTCCATATATGTAAATAGGTTATTAAGTGATTTTGTGGTATTATAAAGCTGTAGTAATCCTGTAATGTAAACTTTTGATATTGTGCTCTTTTCTGACAATGCATAATGAAGAAAAAGATAATTGATTTACAAGAGAATAAACTAGAACTGCTGAACATAAGCCCTTAGGTAATGAAATGATACTATACTAAAAAAGTATTGTGGGAAGGCATCTACATACCATATCAGTAATTATGTATGACTGCAATAATAATATTCTATAATAAAATTATAGAAAACAGAAGGGTTATGCTAACTCATGTTCAATTATAACCTTATCATAAGTATTATCAACTTATGTTACTTAATAAAACTACAGTGTTTATAGCTACACACATGGACAAAATTGTTGGTACCCCTCAATTAATGAAAGGAAAACCCACAATGGTCACAGAAATAACTTGAATCTGACAAAAGTAATAATATATAAAAATTCTATGAAAATGAACAAATGAAAGTAAGACATTGCTCTCTAGAATCCCTTGATAATCTTGAGATTTCATTCTACCCTGCACAGATTCAAGAAACCTTGTGCCAGATGCAGCAAAGCAGCCCCAGAACATAACAGAGCCTCCTCCATGTTTCACAGTAGGGACAATGTTCTTTTCAAGATATGCTTCATTTTTCAGTCAGTGAACATAGAGCTGATGTGCCTTGCCAAAAATTTTGATTTTTCTCTCATCTGTCCATAGGACATTCTCCCAGAAGCTTTGTGGCTTGTCAACATGTAGTTTGGCAAATTCCAGTCTGGCTTTTTTAAGTTATTTCTGTGACCATTGTGGGTTTTTCTTTCATTAAACGAGGGGTACCAACAATTTTGTCCACGTCTGTATATAAAAGATTAGGCTTTTACATTGCTCTAATAAGACAGAATTTTATCATTTGCATTAAAGCTGCAATGCCTAAAGTAATGCAGTTTCACTGAACCAAACATAGATAATGGTAAAGTTCATTGAACCATCACATCTACTGAATAAGTAATATGGACACACATATAACAGTATAGAGCAGGGGTAGTAGTAGTAGTAGTAGTAGTAGTAGTAAAGGTCTGATTACAGAATTTCGCAATCAAGTAAAGGCCCAAGCTGAACATGTCCAATATTTACGGTATTTATAAATAAAGAGACACATCTGACTATAAGTCGCACACAAAAAAATTAGTAAAAAATAATTTCCTAATGTGGCATTATACTGTGCGTGGGGGCACTAAGGAGCATTGTATGGTGGGTGGTAGCACTAAGGAGCATTATACTCTGGGGCTGGGTGGGGGCATTAAAGTGCATTATACCGTCGGGGGCACTTAGTATGCTTCTTAGTACCCCCCAAAGTATATTGGCCCTCGCTGTATACTGGTCCATAGCACCCCTCCCCAACAGTATAATTGGCCATTAGTGCCCCCATCCAATGCACAAAGCTCCTTAGTGCCCTCACACAATTAATATTAACAGCCCACTGTCCCCAAGCCCTGATTCTTTGCACTAGTGGCAGTAGAGATCGGTAATCATACCTGCTGCCTGTGCAAGAGCACTCATGTGTGAAGGCAGCAGGCAAGGGATCGGGGCTTGAGGTCAGTGTGCGGTAAAAGGCTTCTCCCGGCTGCTGCCCTAATGAAAGACCAGTAGGTGGGGGTCCAGACAGCTGGCAGCCATGGTCTAGGCCCGCCAGTTGAGTATCCCTGGTATAGAGATACTTACCAATAGTACATTAGCAAAACAGTGGACAAGGAGTAGGATGTATGACTACAGGATCAGAGTGCACAAGTTATGTTTGTAGTCTGTAACCATGGAGAAACATAAGTGTGTAAAGGAGTTGTGGACCCAAAATGGCAAGAAATGCTATTAAATAATACTTGTATAATATTACTTTTTATTTCATGTTTAGATTTAGATGGGACACTAATAAACAATTATCTGAAATCCTCTAAATTTGCATTTTTTAAATAGTATGTTAATGTAAAACACAAATAAACATTAAGACAAACTGGGAAGGCTATATATTCATTCAAATAGCCTAGAATATTTCACTTAACACAATAGTCATTACACACTGCCCTGTAGAGATTCCAAGGTTGATATGGCAGAAATTACAACAATTTTAATGAGGCCCTAGAGGGAGATGTTGTCACTCTCTTCTTTATCAATGGCTGAGCAATGAACCCATTGAATCCAAAATGGCATGCAAAATGTAACTGTAAGGTCTTGTGTGCAAATAAATGCATAACATATTAAATAGAATTTTGTAATATGTTGTATCTGATAATGAATTAAATTGTCACTGCTGCTGTAATATTGATCGATGGACAATGTGCTTTCATTATTTATGCCCTCTTATATCTCTCAAGTAGGCATTCAAATGGATTGCACTGAGGTTTGGAGGCCCTGAAGCAATAAGTTGTCATATTTTCCCATAAAGGCAAGTATAGACAAGTAAATGAAGAAATATTACCAAGATGTAAAGTAGAACTGTTTTACCCTAGCTATACATAATCTACTAAAGTAAAATATCTTAAATATGCCAATTTATGGTTTAAAGCCAGTATTTGTCCAAAATGCTCCACAATCCCTAGATGTTAGGAGTCAGGTCAATGATCAGCACGTAGGACCAGTGGTACTATAAGCAAGAGGACTTTGGATAAAAGTTGACTGCTTTATCTAAAATTAATTTGCCCCAAATGTCAAGATACAGATGTTAAAGGGGTTAAAGGGATTTCAAATATAACTATATTTAATTTTGTAAACAATTAAAAGCTAAACATTTTTGGAAATGGGAATAATGTTTGAGAATATAAATAATTAAAATCTCTTAAATCTTGCAGAGCTTTAAAACTTTTTTCTAACCATCTTAGTGGTTGACTTGATCAATTGCCAATGGACAAGACCATGAACATAGAAACTTTCTATACTCTCAGACTTGTCTGAAACCCAGCCATGATTTTCTTATTGTTGCAGGGTTATCTTCCCCTGCATGCACTGTCCGTATCTGATAACCTGGCCACAATAAGGAAATCATGGCTGGGTTGATGACAGGTGCCAGACTATAGAAAGTTCCTGCAGTCATAATTGTATTCGTTGGCAATCGATAGAAACAAAAGACTGTCACCACTAAGTTGTTTAGAGAAAATCTTTAAAATTCTCCAACATTAATTATTTCTATTTGCAAAAATGTTTAACTTTTAATTGTCTGTAAATCTAAACATGGTTATGTTCATGGGAAAACCCATTTAGTGCTATCGTTCATAGATTTAGATTTTTCCTGTAATTCTGAAAATTTTCTGTATTTTTGGCTTAGATGGAAAGTAATGGTTGTCCAGTTTTAACAAATATATATTATTGTTTACAAAATGAAAGTCATACATTTTTTCAATATATACAGTCCATGGTCATGTGATAGACACAGGTGTGCCTGTGTATCCATCACATAACCATGGACTGTCCATCACATGGCTATGGACTGATTTTTAGCCACTGGAAGAAAAGATAAATGACAACAAGCAGATACAGTCATATGAAAAAGTTTGGGCACCCCTATTAATCTTAATCATTTTTAGTTCTAAATATTTGGTTGTTTGCAACAGCCATTTCAATTTGATATATCTAATAACTGATGGACATAGTAATATTTCAGGATTGAAATGAGGTTTATTGTACTAACAGAAAATGTGCAATATGCATTAAACCAAAATTTGACCGGTGCAAAAATTTGGGTACCCTTATCATTTTATTGATTTGAATACTCCTAACTACTTTTTACTGACTTACTGAAGCACAAAATTGGTTTTGTAACCTCACTGAGCTTTGAACTTCATAGCCAGGTGTATCCAATCATGAGAAAAGGTATTTAAGGTGGCCAATTGCAAGTTGTTCTCCTATTTGAATCTCCTCTGAAGAGTGGCATCATGGGCTCCTCAAAACAACTCTCAAATGATCTGAAAACAAAGATTGTTCAACATAGTTGTTCAGGGGAAGGATACAAAAAGTTGTCTCAGAGATTTAACCTGTCAGTTTCCACTGTGAGGAACATAGTAAGGAAATGGAAGACCACAGGGACAGTACTTGTTAAGCCCAGAAGTGGCAGGCCAAGAAAAATATCAGAAAGGCAGAGAAGAAGAATGGTGAGAACAGTCAAGGACAATCCACAGACCACCTCCAAAGAGCTGCAGCATCTTGCTGCAGATGGTGTCACTGTGCATCGGTCAACAATACAGCACACTTTGCACAAGGAGAAGCTGTATGGGAGAGTGATGCGAAAGAAGCCGTTTCTGAAAGCACGCCACAAACAGAGTCGTCTGAGGTATGCAAAAGCACATTTGGACAAGCCAGCTTCATTTTGGAAGAAGGTCCTGTGGACTGATGAAACAAAGATTGAGTTGTTTGGTCATACAAAAAGGCGTTATGCATGGCGTCAAAAAAACACAGCATTCCAAGAAAAACACTTGCTACCCACTGTAAAATTTGGTGGAGGTTCCATCATGCTGTGGGGCTGTGTGGCCAATGCCGGCACCGGGAATCTTGTTGAAGTTGAGGGTCACATGGATTCAACTCAGTATCAGCAGATTCTTGAGAATAATGTACAAGAATCAGTGACGAATTTGAAGTTACGCCGGGGATGGATATTTCAGCAAGACAATGATCCAAAACACAGCTCCAAATCTACTCAGGCATTCATGCAGAGGAACAATTACAATGTTCTGGAATGGCCATCCCAGTCCCCAGACCTGAATATCATTGAACATCTGTGGGATAATTTGAAGCGGGCTGTCCATGCTCGGCGACCATCAAACTTAACTGAACTGGAATTGTTTTGTAAAGAGGAATGGTCAAAAATACCTTCATCCAGGAACTGATTAAAAGCTACAGGAAGCGACTAGAGGCTGTTATTTTTGCAAAAGGAGGATCTACTAAATATTAATGTCACTTTTCTGTTGAGGTGCCCATACTTTTGCTTCGGTCAAATTTTGGTTTAATGCATATTGCACATTTTCTGTTAGTACAATAAACCTCATTTCAATCCTGAAATATTACTGTGTCCATCAGTTATTAGATATATCAAATTGAAATGGCTGTTGCAAACACCCAAATATTTAGAACTAAAAATGATTAAGATTAATAGGGGTGCCCAAACTTTTTCATATGACTGTATCTAGAAAATCACGAGGAAATGGTACAGAAACTATATTGAAAAAATGTATAACTTTCATTTTGTAAACAATAATATATATTTGTTGAAACTGGACAACCCCTTTAACTATTACAGTTTGCCTATAGTGATTGCTGGTATGCTGGATGGTTATGCACTTGTTAGCAAGAGATATTAAAGAAATGGCCAAACAAATCAATTATTAGTGTGCATAGTTTTCTTAGAGTATAATATATTTTATATCTCTACAGTACAAAAACTTATGGTTTCAGTGACCTATAAAACACATAAGTTACCTGAAAGGAACTATCACCTTATAAAAACTGGCACTGATGCCTGAAACATATCAAGATTAAGAGCTAAATAATATAGAGAAAGACAGATGCACACTGCAGCCCAATTTCGGAAATCCTAGAATTAATCATGCATATGTTATTACAATCTGCTTTTATAAAACACTCAGTTATTTAAAGCAAACTTCTAAATTACAGCTATGTATTCATTAAGTCCTTGCTGAACATCTAATCAGGTTCCTTCATTACCGAGATGTTTTCTAATTAAAACTGACATTTAGAAACATAAAAGATGATTGGGAGGAGGCTGTGGACCTAAACCAAGTGTGAGTGACCAAGTATAAACTTCTCTTTTTGAAGATCCACTTCATTTCCATATATTATTTTTTGCAGCACCCTGTAATTATGTATGCAGATGCCAGCATTTCTTCATAATTATGTAGAATTTGATAAAATGAATGCCTTACGCAGCAGATGTAACAGCGACACAAAACTACTAATCAATAGTCCATTAAAAACAAAAATCACCAACATTAATGCTCTTCGATGGCACTGACTATGGCTAATTACATTGTCCAAATAAAGATAAATGAATAAAGCTTGATGTGCATACATAAAAAGTGAAGCACAAATCGTAAGGTAAGAAACTGGCTAAAAAGTGATAGCCTAAGAGTGAAAAATGCATCATATTCAGATTAGAATGTTATAAATAGCATTTCTCCGAGACCTGTACTGTTTAACCAGTTAATATATGATGCAGACATTGGCTGTTATCCAGTGGCGTAACTAAAGTCTTTTGGGCCTACAGTGAATTCTTGATAGTGATGGTAATGGGTGCTAAGGAGTTTAATCAACCTTAGTGTGGTCAGGGTAGTCTGTGGCTCTCTTTGGCTTATGGGCCAGATGGAAGCTGCAATCTCAATACTGATGCCAGTGCTTATGGGCCCCCTAAAGCTCCTGGACCCTGGTGTGACTGCACCCTCTGCACCCCCTCAAGTTACGCCCCTGCTGTTATCTCCATACCACGTATGATGCATATTTTATGCCGCACTTATCACATTAAGGCTGCATGACAAACAGCATACAGAGAACCCCCAGAAAAACCAGTGTGACCGCCTACTTGGCTAACAGACACTAATTTGCATACATAATATTGGAGCTTATATCTGTGGAATGGCTGAATGGATTTGGATCAACAAAACGCCAAATGTTCGGGGTGACAGAATCAGATGAGCTAAGTCATTGGACTTTTTGAAACCTGGTAACAAGTCTTCTTTAAGGCTGGCTGAAATCTTCCAGTGATTAAGCAGAACTGAATCATTATTAAGGCTGTCTGAAGTCTTCCAGTAATGAAGCAGAACTAAATCAGTATCAAGGCTGGCTGAAGTCTTCCAGTGATGAAGCAGGGCTAAATCAGTATAATGTTGACCAAAGTCTTGCAGTTGATCTGATTCAGTATTAGGGATGGGTCAAGTCTTGCAACTGAGTTGAATCAGTATTAGGGCTGGGTCAAGTCTTCCAGTGATGAAGAAAGGTTAAGTCAGTAATAAGGCTGGCTGAAGTCTTCTGGAAATGAAGAAGGGCTGAAGTACTTGTCTAGTAGTGGCCAATGAAAGCAGTATGACAGAGAAGACAATGCCACAGGTATCAGGCACATAGAGAAAATAACTATGGCTTAAACTCTCATCAACCTCCTTAGTAGACAGATGTGTCACAAGACAAGGGAAAGACTCACTGTTGCTGTGAACATAAACAAAGCATGCCAATTACTTTGCAACCGAATGTGTCTTCCTTAGGAAAGTAGAAGATGTGTCTGAATGTTCAGTTTGTGACATTGGCCTCAGTAGTGCTTTCTTTGTTTTTACAGATAACACTTAGCTCTGCAGCACATGCAAACAGGTACAAAGCCTGAATGGCACAGCAAAGAGTCCAGATAGAGTGGGGAAAAAAAGTATTTAGTCAGCCACCAATTGTGCAAGTTCTCCCACTTAAAAAGATGAGAGAGGCCTGTAATTCACATCATAGGTAGACCTCAACTATGAGAGACAAAATGAGAAAACAAATGCAGAAAATCACATTGTCTGATTTTTTTAAAATTTATTTACAAATTATGGTGGAAAATAAGTATTTGGTCACCTACAAACAAGCAAGATTTCTGGCTCTCACAGACCTGTAACTTCTTCTTTAAGAGGCTCCTCTGTCCTCCACTCATTACCTGTAGTAATGGCACCTGTTTGACATTGTTTTCAGTATAAAAGACACCTGTCCACAACCTCAAACAGTCACACTCCAAACTCCACTATGGTGAAGACCAAAGAGCTGTGGAAGGACACCAGAAACAAAATTGTAGACCTGCACCAGGCTGGGAAGACTGAATCTGCAATAGGCAAGCATCTTGGTGTGAAGAAATCGACTGTGAGAGCAATAATTAGAAAATGGAAGACATACAAGACCACTGATAAGCTCCCTCGATCAGGGGCTCCACACAAGATCTCACCCCATGGGGTCAAAATGATCACAAGAATGGTGAGCAAAAATCCCAGAACCACATGGGGGGAACTAGTGAATGACCTGCAGAAAGCTGGGACTAATGTAACAAAGGCTACCGTCAGTAACACACTACGCGCCAGGGACTCAGATCCTGCAGTGCCAGACGTGTCCCCCTGCTTAAGCCAGTACATATCCGGGCCCGTCTGAAGTTTGCTAGAGAGCATTTGGATGTTCCAGAAGAGTATTGGGAGAATGTCATATGGTCAGATGAAACCAAAGTAGAACTGTTTGTTAGAAACACAACTCGTCGTGTTTGGAGGAGAGTGAATGCTGAGTTGCATAAAAAAGAACACCATGGCAACATCATGCTTTGGGACTTTTTCTCTGCAAAGGGAACAGGATGACTGATTCGTGTACATGAAAGAATGAATGGGGCTATGTATCGTGAAATTTTGAGTGCAAACCTCCTTCCATCAGCAAGGGCATTGAAGATGAAACGTGGCTGGGTCTTTCAGCATGACAATGATCCCAAGCACATCGCTAGGGCAACGAAGGAGTGGCTTCGTAAGAAGCATTTCAAGATCCTGGAGTGGCCTAGCCAGTCTCCAGATCTCAACCCCATAGAAAACCTTTGGAGGGCGTTGAAAGTCCGTGTTGCCCAGCAACAGCCTCAAAACATCACTGCTCTAGAGTAGATCTGCATGGAGGAATGGGCCAACATACCAGCAACAGTGTGTGCCAACCTTGTGAAGACTTACAGAAAACGTTTGACCTCTGTCATTGCCAAGAAAGGATATATAACAAAGTATTGAGATGAACTTTTGTTATTGACCAAATACTTATTTTCCTCCATAATTTGCAAATAAATTCTTTAAAAATCAGACAATGTGATTCTCTAGATATGTTTTCTCATTTTGTCTCTCATAGTTGAGGTCTACCTATGATGTTAATTACAGGCCTCTCTCATCTTTTTAAGTGGGCGAAATTGCTCAATTGGTGGCTGACTAAATACTTTTTTTTCCCCACTGTAGCTGCTTAGTATGGAGCTGGACAGCCCCTGTATGCTGCTGTACAAATTCTATCAGGTACACTATAAGTGATGGCAAGACTTAAAGACCCCAAAAGTATAATAATAGTTTGTGGGTGGTGAACCCCAAAATTTATGGATGCTACTGAACCCGAAATGTTTGCAAAATTTGCAATGAACCCTGTAGGGGCCACTGTGGGACATTATACTGTGTGGAAGTACAGCCATGGGATATTACACTGTGTGAAAGGGCCACTGTGGGACATTATACTGTGTGGAGGGGTGGCTATGGGAGATTATACTGTGTGGTGGGGCCACTATGTGACATTATATTGTGTGGAGGGGCGGCTATGGCATATTATACTGTCTGGAGGCAACTTTGGGACATTATAGTGTGTGTAAATGAGGCATTGTACTGTGTGGGGGCCAGGAAAGGGTGTCGCTATGCTGTGTGGGGGTGAGGGGGCCCAAGTCAAAAGTTTGCTATGGGGCCCAGTCTTTGCTAGTTACGCCGCTGAAAACAACATGCTCACCAAATTTGCAGTAGTATGAATAGCTTTGTGTAGAATGATGTGTCTGGTTTCCAGTAATAGGAATCTCTGACCAGTGCCAATGGGGTCTGAATAATCTGTAGAACTCAGTGGTCCAAAAGCACAGATTCACAATGTGATTTTCTTACATATATCTGTGACATTTCAGAAGATCATTTTACATGGATTCCTTCAAATATAACTTCTCTTGTTTTGTTTTAAACCAGTTAACAAAGCAAATGTCATTAATATTTATAGATATGTAAATTGCAATGAATGCAAACAACCAATTATTTGTATATTAGTATTACAAATAGCAAACTGTATTAGTAGCGAAACAAACTTGTATGGATCAGGAAACAACTGCGCATGAGAGAGCATCAGGTGCACAGGGACTTGAGTACTGTATACCTGAACTCCAGACACACCATCTGCTGGATCACCCTAAGGCTCCACGCAGCGAAGACGCATGGATGATGATTAATTACATCTGCAACTGGGACATTAATCCTAGCACTAGCTGAGTGAACCTGAACTTCATTTTCCAATATTTACTGGAAAAATAAATGTATGTTGACTTATTATTTTTATATAACTGGATGTAAAAAAAATGTTGTGTTTTTTTTCAGACCAAAAAAACCCCAAAACACTGAGAACCAATAAAAAGGGATCAATCCTGAAATATGAGGAAGTAATAAGTAATATACATGTAGTATATTTGCAATTTCACATTATCTTCCAAAAACCACATACTTCTTCATACTTTTCTGGCAAATTCCTAGTATATGTTTATTATTTCTGGCGATCACTTATTCCTGCTGCCTCAAGCCTTACCTACTACGTATATCTACTGCATTTCTTTACCCCATGGATGTGCAGGAATATGTCATTGTTTCCAATGGGTCACAAAAATATAATTCTGTGGACCATCTTTGAAGTATAAAATGGATATGTTACACAAAAACAGCATTTCTTAAAGAGATTTGAAATCAAAATGGGTAAAAAAAAAAAAAAAAAAGCAGTACTCACCTCACCAATCCACCGTCACTCCTGTTTCAAAGCCTACTAGGTCCCGGAGGACTTTACTCCCATGTTCCTCTCTGGGAATTCCCGCTAAGCCAATTACTAGCTGAGACAGGTTTACCAGTGATATGACACTATTTGTGACAAATTCGACCAAATGTGTGCACAAAAAATATTGTTGTGTCACCTTTAAGTACTGTGAGTTTTTAAAAATGTAATTTATTTGTTTGTTTTAATAGGACATCAATAAAGTAAAAAAAAAATATATATACAGTATATATATATTATATATATTCATATCATACACACACATATCTATCTATCTATCTATCTATCTATCTGTCTGTCTGTCTGTCTGTCTGTCTATCTATCCATCTATCTACGATCTTATAAAGTTTAATGGACAAGGATTTACTGTCCATCATTCAGCATAAAGAATGCTTAGGTTAAGTATACATTAGTTCTAGACATGTCAGAGAAGACAGTTATACATTGCACTGGAGAATTACTGCATATCTCAATGATCACGATGCCTACTCACCAAATGTCAGACTTTGAGTCATATCCCTGGTGCTTTAAGGCTTCAGGACTCATATAGTATGGTGTCCCAGTAAATGTTGTTGCCAGGTCACATGAGCCCATCAAAAGACGTGAAACCCCAAAATCCCCTAGAAGCAGTTGGAAGAAATATATAAATAATGAAGACATGTGTTACTGTAATCTGTCTGACATTCTACACAGTAGTTTCATCTGTGCTTAATAAGATCAGCATTGCATTATTAAACACATTTCAATATACTTGGTTCAATGTTACTTAGGGGTTCTAATATACAGTACCTTGACTCCCAACGATCCTAGATGCAGAGAGACAGTCTGGATTTCGAGCTGCCCTCTGTCCCAGGCAACGGGAGGCAAGTCCTGATTTCAACTCTATGTGCCCTTACAGGAAGCAGATACAGTTGAATACAATGGTGGACTCAACCATTCACCTTGTGACCTCCCTGCTGCCTCAGCTTGGAGAAGGCATAATGCAGTGACATCATCAAGCCTCCTGCTCCAAGCCAGAGACTGCACAGACCCAAAGGAGTTTTTTTTTGGACACAGTCTTTGTTGTGGGGGCAACTAAAGGCTATTACACTGTGTTAAGCCACTAAGGGGCCATTGCACTGTGTGAGAGGAAATAAGGAGAAAGCTCTATTATTGTACTGTGACATAAAGGGCTCATTATCTTTACAGAAAAGTGTTTTAGGCATGATATTTGGCAACTGTGTAGGAAGAGGGGGCATATAAACTGTGATATCACCTATTAGAAAAGGCTATACATCTTTCAGAAACTGATGTTCCATCCTTAACACAGGCAATCAATTTTAGATCGGTGGGGGTCCACAGTCAGTACCTGCACAAGTGCAGCTCTCGGCAATGTTTACATTCTAGTTGTTGCACTGGTCACTTCCAGTACTTTTAGTAGTGGCATTTATTGGTACTGCAGTGGTGTATCATAGACTTGAATAGGACTTAATCTAACATTCATGACCTATCTTAAGGATAGGCTATCAATCTTTAAAAACAAATAACCACTTTAAAGGGAGTCTGTCAGTAGTAAATTCGTCATAAACCTAATTTCAGTACCTTGTAGAGGTGATTCAACAGTTTCCAAATATGTCTCTGTTATTTAGCTAATGAGACCCATTTTCAAGTAAATCTATATTTTATTCCTTATGAGGGGAAATGCTTTGGAAAAGTACTTGCAAGTCTTAGCTTGCCCGGGCTTCACTCTCAAATTTAAAGGGGTTGTCCAGTTTCAGATCAATATTGAGAGACAATGTTATTGTTTTGTATATGTTTTGTACTTTCTGTATCAATTCCTCGCAGTTTTCTAGATCTCTGCTTGCTGTCAATCATTCTACTTACTACCAGTGGATAAAAATAAGTCCATGGTCACATGGACACACAGGTCCATGGCTCATTACAGTTACAGCACAGTAATCAGACCTCTGCCTTGTAACAAACTGTGCACCCGTGTGCCGATCACACGACCATGGACTCATTTTTATCCACTGGGAGTGAGCAGAATGAATGACAGCAAGCAGAGATCTGGAAAACTGTGAGGAATTGATACAGAAAGTATATAGGAAAATTGTAGAACTTTTCATTATACAAACAATAAGGTGTCTCTCAATATTGGTCTGACACTGGACAACCCCTTTAAATTCCTGGGAAAATTACCCTTAAGCCCTAAACACTGCCATGTGTTGCAGCAAAATCTAACTTGACTGTATTGTGCTGCATCAAGTTATCAGATTCAAGTTAAACATTACTATATCTGTATATAGATAGTGCAACAGTGACCTTACTACACAGTTTCCATTAAAAAACATCCCACAAATGGCGCCAGGACTTACAAGTGGTTAAATCTGACATTTCTGATCTGCAGCAAAGAGTGGCTACCCTGGAACAGGTTGAATCCTCAGTGACGGCATCACTCCACACTCTGCATCAGACATCTGCAGTACATACTTCTCACTACCGCAAGCTCATCTCTCATATGGATGACATTGAGAATCGCAACCGCGGCAATAATATACGGATTTCCGGAAGCTACCCAGAAGGCTGACCTGGTGCCTACGCTTACTGGCAGTTTCAATTCTCTCCTGGGTCACCCACCTGAGACCCGCATAGAAATGAATCGCGCACACCACGCCCTCCGACTTGGCAGCGCTGACCCCGCTAAACTTTGGGATGTTATATGCTGGATCCTCTTCTACGATGTAAAAGAAGAAATTATGCTCAAGGCCAGGGACCACAAAACTATAGACTTTGACAGTGCCTCACTCTCCATCTTCCCAGACCTCTCCAGGCATACTCTGCGCCAGAAAGTGGCCCTAAAGCCTTTGCTTGCTCTGCTCCAGGAACATGGGATTCCCAATCGCTGGGGTTTCCCATTAGCACTTCAGGTACGCATGAAAGACCGCGTGCTTTCCCTGGCCCTTCTGGAGGAGTTGCCGGACTTTCTTCGATTGCTTGACCTGCCACTGTTATGATTCAGATGCAAGGTAAGGAATGTATTAGTCTACAGGAGAGCAGTAGCCGAAATGGGCTGACAACTGCGAGAGTTGGATTTTCGCTGAATCTGAAGACCGGAATTGTCACCAGAACAGAAAGTGTATCACAAATAAATGCACTGCAGCAGAAGCCTACACCAAATCCACACACACTACTCACAGGGACAGAGAAAACAGAATGGTCGACAATCACGGGTCAGCAGCTGAGGAAGGCAAAGCAGATCCAAATCACGAGACGAAGACAAATCCAGGAAACAAAGCCAATAGTCATAACTGATCAGGAATGCCAGAACAAAATCGCAAGACAAAAGAGGAATCCAGGTACACAGCTAACGGTCAGGTATAGGAGCAGTCAAATCAAAGTCAGTTGCTTAGCAGGAGTTTAGGAAACTGATAGCCAGCAAAGCTGAGTGAGGAGGGAGTGATTTAAAAAGGCCTGCTCAGGAAGCTTCCCTATGTTGTCATTGCAACCTTAAAGCAGCAACCACTAATCCTTCTTTATGTTGACCTGACAGCTTTAAAGCAGATGTAACATCCCTGACAGCAACCACTCTAGCTCCCTGCTTGGGACTTACTTCTTAACAATCCTGACCATCCTGGACCTCTCCAGCCTTCCATGGATACCGCGGGAAAATGTGATATGAGTCCCCCGCGCTCTCAAAGACCACATCGCAGACAGAGGATGGCTCCAGATTGAGACCTCCCTGCATTACCTTTCAACTGTCAGGTGTCCTCCAGCTGGACTTTCTAACCTCTTTCTATTACTGTTCAATATGCTCATTTATGCCCGTTTTCACATATTTGTGTTTCTTATTATACACCCAAATACAATCCTGTCCTTCATCATCTCTATCTTTATAGGGGCTGGAATGGCTCTGTATCCGCTCTTTCTTTTGCTTCCAACCAGCTGTTTCTCTGACTCGTGCTCTGCCCTCTTTGTTCCCACATAGCTAGGGTCCTGTGGTGGGGGACCACTTGGAGACTTGTGCTCCCACCTCATATACCCTTTGAGGGTGTTCTAACCCCCCTCTCCCACTTGTCTGGTCCCTTCACACCACTATACTTCCCTGATCCTTAATTCCTCTCCTTAGACTTCTCTTTTTACCTTTTTATGTGCTCCCCACTTTTCCCATTCTTGTGATCCCCCTCCCTACCTTGCTCTCCCCCTTTTCTCTCCATGACGGACATATCTGTATCGTCCTTCAGTGTTAAGGGGCTGAATGTCCCTGAGAAATGTTCTCAGGTCTTGTATGATTCTCATAAGTGTAAAATACAGATACTCTGTCTACAAGAAACACATTTCCAGGCTGAACGTATGCCTATGATCAAAAACCGCTGCTTCCCTCTGTGGTCACACAGAAGTAGTGTACAGGGTAAGACTAAAGGGGTAGCCACTTTTTTTCATAAAAATCTCCCAGTTAAGATATTGGACTCCCTGATAGACCAGGATGCTAGATACCTCTACGTCATCTGTGAAATATATGGAGCAGTGTATACCACAGCCAACCTGCACGCGCCCAACTCCACTCAGGTCCAATGTGTGCTTCGTGGGGTGTTGATGAAGCATGGAGCTCGACTCAAAAGGGAATCCGGCTTCAAATTTCACTCGCTCCTCGAGAACTAGCCACTCTGGAGGCACAGCATAAGCAACCCCTTCAGCAGTCTACTCTAGCCTCTCTGACGGCGACGCGTCAGGAGATAAGGTCCTTGCTTGAGCACAAGCAACAGCGACTCCATCAACTGGGTAAGCGCTCATTTTATGAATGGGGTAACAAGGCGGGTCGTCTTCTGGTCCACAAGGTGAGGGAAAGACATGCTGCTTCTCATATTATGGCCATTAGGGGTCCCTCGGGCAAAACTTCTCACCTTACTGCGAATATTGCTACAGCATTCTGTGATTACTATGAATACCTCTACAACCTCCCTCCCCCACACACCGTGAATCCTGCACCTGACCCAACGCTCACTCTTCCCCAGTATATAGCTAACACAGTTATCCCCTCACTTGGGTCTGAGGACGTTGCTCTTCTTGAGTCACCATTTTCGGCACAAGAGCTTGAATTGGGCATCTCATCCAAGCCCAGATGGCTTCACAGCCTGGTTCTATAACATTTTGCAATCTGAACTAGCACCCCTCTTGCTGAAATCCTTCAACTCTATCTCACCTGATACTCCCTTCCCCCCTTCCTTCCTACATGCTCACATCACGGTTATCCCTAAAGAGGGCAAGGACCACCTGCTTTGTTCTAGTTACAGACCGATTTCTTTAATCAACACCGATGTGAAGCTCTGTGTCAAATTGATAGCCAATCGATTGAGTCCACACATGGAGGACCTTGTACATATGGATCAGGTGGGGTTCATCCCTCGTAGGGAGGCTCGAGATAATACGCTAAAGGCCTTCTCTGCGATCCATCTCGCTCAACGCTCTCGGATCCCTATGATGCTGCTTTCCTTGGACGCGGAGAAGACTTTTGATAGGGTGGACTGGAGGTTTCTGAAGGCTACCCTTACACAGATTGGTCTTGGCCCTACTATGCTCACTCGTATTTGCTCTCTCTATAGCTCCCCATGAACGCAAATAAGAGTGAATGGTACACTCTCTTCCCCTCTCACTATTCATAACGGTACCTGGCAAGGCTCTCCCTTGTCCCCGATGCTATGTGCATTAGTGATGGAACATCTGCTAGTGGCCATTAGGAATAACCCAGATATCCAGGGTCTCCGTGTCCGTGATCTGCATTTGAAAATCTCAGCATTTACAGATGATGTTCTACTCTTTGTTACCCAATCACTCATGACTATCCCTTCCTTCCTCCGTGAAATTGGCACCTATAGTTACTATAGTAATTACAAAATTAATCTGTCCAAAAGCACCGCCCTCAATGTTTCATTACCTACGCCTTTGCTCAGTAGTCTATGACCCGCCTTTCCCTTTACATAGTCCTCAAAAGCGATAAAATACCTGGGTGTGTAGCTCCCTAATAATAATCTATCTGATGCATACTCACTGAATTTCCTCCTGATTTTGCGCACTCTCCAGACTGATCTTGCGTGCTGGAAAACTAAGGGATTTTCCTGGCTAGGTCATATTAACCTGCTGAAAATGAATGTACTCCTCCGCTTCCTCTACGTCTTCCAAACCGTCCCTGTAACGCTACCTAAGCATTTTTTTACTATGGTCTGGAAAACCTTTACTAGGGTTATCTGGGCGTCGAAGCCCCCACGAATCATGAAAAGTACTCTCGTTAGGCCTAAACGGGGATGGGGTTTGGCGGTCCCAGATTGCTCTAGCTACTTCCTGGCCGCAGTCATGGCTCGCATTTTTGACTGGCATCACTCAGCACGCTCTAAACTCTGGGTTGCCCTGGAGGGGTCTCTGAGCCCACTCCCCCTCACTGCTCTCCCATGGCTTCATAAGCGTTTTTGGTCAGACAGACTCATGTGCTCCCTTTTGTCATATGCCAGATACTCAGATCTTGACGACTCTATGGTGCTGTGCGGAGACTCTTCCGAAATGATGGCCCTATGACCCCAATCTCGGGCAACCCAGACTTCCCTGCCGCACTTCACTTCTCTTTCCTCTTCCACACTGTGGGTCAACCTATCATTAGATTCCATCGAGTTATGTAGACCTCCACCCTTCTCCCACGATCTGAGCTACTCGCTATGTCCCCAAACCCTGACTCCATTGCCTCTCACTGGCAGTACGTCCAGCTTTCCCATTTTTATAATACTCTTAAGACGTCTCATAATCTTCATAGGGATTGTTGCCTTTTGAGCATTTGTGCCTCTCACCTAGTGCTCTGACCCATACTGTCTCGCTTATCTATGGTATGCTCATGCAGGATTCCACCAACAGTCTACCAGCATTCACGGGTAGTTAGGAAAAGGAATTGGGGGTCTCGTTCTCACCAGACGCGCGGTCTTTGGCTTTAAAGGATGTCACAAGTTCTCTATATCTTGTAAAGCACAAAAGACAAACTACAAGATAATCTCCAGATGGTACAGAGTGCCCTCTGTCCTTCATGAGATTTACCCCTCCACTTCGGACCGATGTTGGAGATGTAACATCAACCAGGGCACGATGGCACACGTCTTGTGGGGATGTACAATCCTACGCCTCGTTTGGTCGGATGTCTGACGTCTGTCACTGGCATTGCTTTGGAAGATGACCCCACTCCCCTGCTCCTTTCTATCTTCCCGCGTAAGTTTAGGAAGCACACCCGCAAGCTATTGTGTTTCTTATTAGTAGCGGCAAGATCCGTTATCCCTAGACTGTGGAAATTCCCGACGCCCCCCTCTCTGCTGTCTTGGCTTCAGGAGGTCTTATGCATACGCGCCATGGAAAATCTGCTCGCAGAACTGAAACGTGACGAAAGAGCCCACCAGCAAATGTGGCTCCTGTGGAGCCATTTTTACTACCTGTTGAATTCCAGTCTGCCTTCCCCTCTGTGTCCTCTTCTTCCCCCCCCCCCTCTTGTTATCTCTTACCTTCTTTTCCAAACTGATATGAGGTATGTTTACCGTTGTTGTTTCTGATTTAAGTATATGTCTCTGCTGCGACAGTGCCGTTGTTTCCCCCCCCATGTTTCTCCCTGCTCCCTACCTGCCATTTCTTGTTCTCCCTACCATCCTCTCCATTCCCTAACTCTCCCTCCACCTTGTGCACACCTTGTTGTTGATACCTTGTTTGACTTGTTCTTTGTGATATAACAAAACTTTCAATAAAATTTTTAATGTTGAAAAAAAAAATCCCACAAAGCTTAAAAAGGGCTTAAAGTGAGTATATAAGCAAACAAGTGACCTCACAAGTAATTACACCATGGGGCGGGCACTTATAAGTTTTAAATACATCTGGAATTTTGCAGAAAACTGTCCCTGGTGCACCAGGAGTATGGCTGCGCTGGCTGGTATACATGTTTTCTTCTATGCTGCCAGCACCACCCTCTTACACAATGATTGACACCCCCTTCCTGCATGACATCTTGGACTTGCTAGGCAGACACATGTACAATACTGTAGTGGATGCGACAATATTGTATAGAGAAGAAAAACAGTACTGTGCAAGCTTCCCTGGCTCTTGGTGGGGGGCATATTTGTTGTATAGTAACTACATAGAATAACAAGTCTTTGCTTTAACCCCTTCTTGTGAATGCCATTTTTCAATTTTCGTTTTTTACTCCCCATTTTCCAGAAGCTATAAAATTTTTATTTTTCCATTCACAGAGCTGTATGAGGTCTTATTTTTTGCGGGACAAATTGTGCTTCGTAATGGTGACATTTAATATTCCACTTGGAAGTGGAAAAGTGCTTGGAAGCTGGGAAAAAATTTCAAATGAGGTTGAATTAGAGAAAAACTTCATTTGTACACCTTCATTACAGGCTTCATTTTTACGGCGTTCACTGTGCAGCTAAAATGACACCTGTCATAAAACTTGTATTCTGTAGGTCGATACGATTATGGCGATACCACATTTATATACTCTGATTCCCGTAACATTTCCGTGTACGGGGCTGCATAAGGCATCTTTTTTGTGGAGTCATGTGTGCTTTTTATGTATAGAATTTTGTGGAATGTTTATTGTTTTGATCACTTTTTATCCAACTTTTTATATGAGGCGAAACGGCGAAAAATGTTGGTTCGGCTCTTGGGATGTAGGGGAGGGAATCTAGTGCTGAGACTGAAGTCTTATGACTTATCTATCTGCTAAATGACTGCAGAGGAAAGAAATAATGAAAATATTTTCATTTTAGATTTCAGAGAAAATAAATAGGTTGATTCACAAATAAGATATTACACTTCAAGGACATCTAACTTGAGAACAGGGCCCCATTTGTGGCCACAAGTGAATGAGAGAGGGATACAGCCATAAATGCCAAGATGGGAATAGCTCTTTAATGAATTTAGTAAGTGAATGTGTATATGTTCTGCATAGGCTTTCATCTGTATCTGAATTCAGAGGATGCAAACACAATTGAAAACAATGCTGCCGACAGGGGGCCAATGCAGGTGCCCAGTGGTAAAAGTGGCCCTGTGTCAGACGCAGGGAGAATACAGAATCTCACAGTGCTAGACTCTGACTAGCTGGCAAGATAAGACCATATTTTTTTTATTCACTAAAGTAATTACAGATATAACTTGTAAGTCATTTTGACTTGTATCTGGCTTATAATTTAAAGTTTACATATGACTCATAGGAGAAGCTATATGAGTCCTATCTTAAATGTGAGCTTATGATATTTAATTCTAGAGCAGGAGTCACAGCGATAAGACATGATGTGTGGTAATTGCTGGCCTGCCAATTGTTTTATTCCCAGATAATGGACTCTGGATCTTTCTTGTGACTCATTTCATTTTGCCCTCTTATGGTTTAATCTTTATTATTATTATTATATATAATATCCTTCTTCAACAACATAACATGTTCGGTAAATAAAAAGGTTGGCTTTTAATACAACATAGTAAAAATGGATGCAGGTGATTTGGGCGATTACCCTTTTTGCTCTGCCCCATGCTACTGCCCCAATATACTAGCAAGCAGATTACAAAATAAATAGTTCATCCTAAAGGGCAAATGCCAGTTCATAACGTTGATGGCCTATCCTTCGTAATACACAATCGGTGTGGGTCCTCATCCTCACTGTCCAGCAGAATGAAGCGGCCTAGCCACAGTGTTATCAATAAGAGCCAAGCCCTGCAGTGAGAAGGAAGTAGTCTTTCCATGCCTTCAATTGCCCGTAAGGATGATAATAATAATAATACATTTTATTTACTGTATATATTGCCAACATATTCCACAGCACTTTACAAATTGTACGGTTCAAGTACAGACAAAAAAAATACAGTACAAAGAAATAGTCAATTCACACAATGGGACCGAGGGCCCTGCTCGCAAGATCTTACAATCTATGAGGTAGAGGGGGTGACACAAGAGGTAGCAGGGGCGGCATAGGAGGTAGCATTGCTTACACAGTGATCCAGCCGTTTTTGTGATAGAGGTTACTGTTATTACACATAAATAAAGCTGTATTAGCCGTCACTAGTCAGTGCCTTTAATGTGCAGATGGTGCCTGGACATATTAAATTATAGTCCGATACGGCATCATATCCTGTGGGGTAATGCGGGAGCGTGAACAGAGGAGGGTTCATTTCAGGATTCTAATTGTGGAAGGGTTTACCTTAGGAATTGGGATAGGCCTGTCTGAAAAGATGTGATATCCTGTTAATGTCCTGTATGCTCCAAAAAAACCTTTAAAGAAGCAGTCCAGTAATAACACTTTTTTCCTCCCTGCACCCCTTGCCTGATTGTCTACCACACTATGTGCGTCTTTTATATATATCTACTGCGCTCATATCACTGCAGTTCAGCATCCTCTCTGTTTAGTTTATCAGAAACCATCTTGATTTTTAGATTTTGCTTTCTCCGTGCTCTACTATCAATCCTATAATGCTTCAACACTGCATCACATGGACAGATAGAGACAGGTTCTTGTTTCTGAAGGGGAACATACAGTACAGACTCTGGGGGTTCACTTTTGATTTGAGAAACTCAACCTTAAAGCGTTATAACATGTATGTCTGTAGTATTTAGCAGTACACTAACTCTAAATATTGAATATGCAAAACTGAAATATCGCTCACAAGAGGAACATGGCCCCTTCCTCACTTCCAGGTGCCTGAAATTCAAATTTACCCACCTGGATAAATTTACATAGAAAATCCACAGCATATCCACATGTATTTCATGACCTAAGACAACTATGAAACAGTACATGGAAAAAAAGGGACAGGGAGGGGATGCAGCTGCAGTCTCTCTTCCACAATATGACTATAAGGGGAGGGAGGATATCAGGGGCAATATCTTATTGGCTCAGAGAATGCATTTCTAAGACTTCACTGGAAAGAGCCCTTCCACGAGCAAGCATGGGAAGAGAAATGTGCATTTACAAAAACCAACAAGAAAGGAAGAGGGAAGGAAGAAGATCCATAAAATGCAAGTATACATTACTGACTGTACCACATTTAACATACATCATCTTGTATAAGGTGTAATTGTGATTTATTTTGTACCGCAACCCCCAATTTTAATTTAGGGCGCTGGGGTTAAAGGAAGGAGGTTGGATGTTTGTAACAAGATTCCAGATATTACTAGAACAGAAGTAACCTGTATCATATATCATAAGACAAACTTACCAATTTTAAGAAGATTATTCTTCAAAAAGATATTCTTTGCTTTTAAATCTCTGTGAAGTATTCTCCTAAAAATGCAAATAAAGTGAGGTCAAATGAAAAATTACAAACACAAATCTGTTTTACTAAACGCTTTGGTCGCTGTTTAAAGTACACATGAACTTGCGCCAGGAAATCTGTCAAGCTAATAATCAGGCAAGAGGATCATCATAATACAACACAAGGAAACCCGATGAATAGGAAACAAATCTATATAATTAAGCAGACAGCCGAAAACAAGGACGAGATAAAAGCAGCAAGTAGAAGTGATCTCTGTGATCCCTGTGTAAAAAAAAAAAAAAAATTAACATATAATCCAAGGAACCCATGCTGCATGATACAGCTAAGTAGTGGATTTGAGAAAGACAATATAATCCATATATACAGAGATGATTAACGTTTGATGTAAATTTATAGAGAATCTTCGGAGCATTTAAATACAAAGATAAAACTAATCCAAAACACATACAATTAATCCAAAATCAATACTATGGATGCATTCATTTAAATATGGACGTGGCTTTCATGTCACATACAAAGTTTTGTTCTCTATTTATATAATATGATCTAGGACAAACCAATATATGTGGATGTTCTTGGGTATTAACACTACTAATAACAGTAGTGCCATATATACATGTAGCCGAAATAACACTAACATACAGTACTCAAATAACGGTGTCATACAGTGCATTATCATGTTTATCCTATCTAGAATGTGTATGTTTGATTTGTTTCAGTCAATACCCTTTAGGATACGTTCACACAGAGGAATATTCTGTGGATTTGGTGGCTGATTCCATCCCTGAATCCATGGCAGATTTTGCCCAGAATCTGCCTCCCATTGTTTTCAATGGGAGGCAGAGATTGCAGCAGGATGTTGAAAAAATAAGCGTCCTGCTTGATCTTGCCAAAGATTCCACGTCTCAAGACTCCCTGCTGATTAGGCCCTTTCATCTGGGCCTAATCAGTAGTGGAAAGGTACCACGAAATTGCATTAGCATCCCATCGTGGCTAGACGGCAGCCGATTACAGCGAAATTCCTCTTCATTTTCTGCTGTGTGAATGCACAGTAAAGGGGTTTTCCAAGCAAATAATATTGATGACTTATCTTTATCAGATTGGCGGGTGTCCAACTCTTAGGACCCGCACCAACCAACTGTTCTCAGCAGCCACTAAACGGAGAACAGAGCTGGAAGCAGATATCTCTGTTCTCCATGTAGTGGCTGTGCTGAGTTACTGCAGCTCAACTCTCGTTCACTTGTATATGAGGTAAGCTGCAGTAACTGAGCACAGCCACTGCATGGAAATCAGCGCTATCTGCTTCTGACTCTGTTCTCCACATAGCAGCTGGTGAGAACTAACTTGCTCAGTGTGATATCATACCACAAAAAAGTATATTCCTCTGAATGGCTGCCCTGTAATACCACATTTTCCCTACAGTGACTGCTGCAGATGAAATATCTCTGATGAGACCAACTCTTTGAGTGAAATGGTTAAGCTAAAAACATGTGTACAGTATATACGGCATATCATTGCATGCACAGTTACCAGCCATTTACGCACAAAATGTGACTCCTTGTTATTGAAGTGAAATAGTGGGAAAAACAGCACCATTTGTGTTACAATGTGCAGAATAATGTATGATTTTATGTGTTTAGAATAATAAAACAATATAGTCTGAATAAAAAAAATGTATAAAAAGTGGAAATACCAAAAATTACAGAGGAGGTCATGTATCAATGCAAACTAACAAACACTTACCTCTCGTGCATGTAATGGACACCAAGAAGTAGCTGAATAAACCATTCTGTCACTTGATCTTCAGGAATTATTTCACCACTATTCTTGATTTCCTGTATTTTACAATCGAGGTCTTTGCCCTAAAATTTAATGACAAACACATATCAGAAAGTCAGGGACAATAAATCTTCCACAGAACCACGACAAATGAAGATGAAGAGACCAATACACACAGATTTTCATTTGTGACTTCCTCTGTACAATAAATCCTAGAATCAGTTTGTAGAGCTGTACCAGAGAATTATTTAGAAGCAAAGGGACTCTCACTATAGCTTACAATCTAACGAACAGGCATAAAATCAGTCCGAAACATACAAGATAAAGAATTTAGCTCTAGTGTTCATCACTAGTATACTAAATGTAAAGTCACATCATGTTAAAAGTTTAGGTTCCCAAAATACAATGTATACCCTTGATATAGTATACACGAGGTATTACTTGTATACAGAGTATACCATGTCACACGTAAGAACCCTTTTTTTTGAAGAAAAAAAAAACAAAAAACAAAAAGGAAAGTTTTGCGATAACTATTACAATATTACAATAACTTTATAGTAAAACTAGTCCAACAGAATCCATAAGGACAATCTTTTGGCATATGTCAAGTCTATAGGGGTCTATAAACACCTTCAAGATGTGTCCTTCCTTAGCTTGCCTCTTGGCTCCACATATCCCAAGGTGTGTGATGCGAGATGTTCACATAAACATGATTTCCTAATACTAGGTTTATTCTATATGAATTAGCTAAGTTATGAATTGTTGACTGTCAAGGGTTTTGCTAGCATGTTGCAAAATTTTATTGAATTGGTTTAATGAGAAATTGTCCTCAACCAAATTCAAGCTAAGGTAAGGGTGACATACCTGTATGCACTGGGAATATTCTTCAGTGCATACACTGAATGTATACACTAAATGTGAAGTGACCCTAATATTATTAGTTATAATTATATTCTATACTACAAGGGCATGTAGCATTCCTATATGTGTCTAAAGCAGTGACAACAGCAGCTGTCTGACAGCTGAAAAACACTCCTATTCAATAATACACCAGACTTCAATAAAGAAAGTAAAAAAGCTTATAAGATCAGTGTCCACATGGGAATCACACTCATAAAACAGATACCAAAAACACATAGGGGGATTTATCAAAACTAGTGTCTACCACGCTGGTCTTGGTGGAGAATGTGCCTAATTTATGACAAGGCGCATAACTTAGGTGCATTCTCCAGCTGTCCATGTACTGTGTATGTACTGGGCCAATACTGAAATCTATGATATCTCATAGCTTGAATACATTTTAGTCATCATTTAAGCCAGAAAACTAGTAAATGAAGATAAATCTGTAGGACCAATCCCATCCACAGAACACCCTCGACACGCCACCTTTTTGGAAATTGGCAAGGGTGGCATAATAACGTGATTTGTGACAATTTTTGTTGCAAAAGGTATTTAAAAAGTCTTTTTCGTGCCACTCTTCTAGTACAAGGGCTTGATAAATCTGCCCCATTATGCCATTTAGGATTTGTTCAGATCACATCTAGGTGCTAGATTGTGCATACAAGCCCCAGAATATTGCATTGTATACTACACAGTGGTTTATGTAATCCTAAGGATTAAAAAGATAAGGAGTAATAAGGACTAATAAATTTGTGATGGCCAACTGTCCAGGAGAGTTGAGCTATATGGTAAATATAAATGTACTAATGTATATCTGCACAATAGATATGACAAGAACACTCTTTCGGCTCCGATCAGGTCTGTGTTATAATCTGACAGTGAAATGCTAAATATATTCCACAAATTATACATATAAAACATGAAGGTGTCCTATAAATAGTACATTATTTATGTGCTGTTGTATCACTTGTAGACAGTGTATTTGTGACATCTCAACACTCATCTTCTGTAAAGTTCAGACCATGGATTTATTTGCTGAGAAGGCACATACAGATGCTATGATATTTGACGCATTACTGACAGAAAACAATTATTAAACATTGCAGACGTGAAAGCTCTTTGCGTTTCTGCAGTTCAGTATTGGTAAGGAAATGTCATTCAAATGTGATAAAAATACTATAAATATACCTTAAAATACAGTAATATTGACAGTTGTAAAAGGGTTCTCTGGGCTTGGGGTGGATTTTGATGTTGGTGACCAATCCTCAGGATCTGTGGGGGGGGGGGACACCCATCACCCCCACTGCCCAGCTGTTCCAGCAATTCCATTAAGCAGACAGATAGGAAAGCGTTCAGGCTTTGAGGTTTGGTGTTGGTAAAGACTTTTAATTCATAAGTGACAGATGGGCTCACACATTTCGATCAAAGTGAGCACTAAGAACCTCATTTTCATGTATTTATATATACAGTAGGCACAGCAGTAATGCTGATTGCGTTGGCGAGTGCTGTTGTAATTTTTCTGTGTTTGCTATAAATGTAATGTACTCTATAATAAAATAAAATAAAAAAATTATTGAAAGATTTAAAGGGATTTTCTGGGCTATACATCTCTACGATATTTATCACCTTTAGGACAGGTCATCAATATCAGATAAGTGGGGGTCTGAGACCTGGCACCTTTCCAATCAGCTGCTGCCACCAGCATTGCAACTATACAGTGTAAGCTGGAAGCAGAAGGTTATGTATACTGCGTAGTGGCCATGCTGAATTGCCACAGCTATGCTCCCATGCAAGGAAAAGTAGATAGGAATTAATCTGCAGTACTTCAGCTTGGCCACTACTCACTGCACAGAACCTTCTGCTTCAGGCATACAATATATAGTCTCAGAGACAGCCAACAACAGCTATTTCTGTGTGCACAGTCATAGAGGGGAGGCTGTCAGTCACTTATAACAGGGGTCCCCAACCACCAGTTGAGGGTCTTTTGCCGGTCCGCGGGGCGGCGGGCTGGCCTCGGTAAAGACAGCTCCTGGCACATTATGTGGGGCGGGTCGGCGGTTTGGCCACAGTGTTGTGGCTCCTAGCATAGCTAATGGCGCTGTAGACCAGGTCCCCGCCATTTAGGAATGCTAGGAGCCACAACACTGTGGCCAGATTTCCAACCTGTCTCGTCTAAAGCACTGTTTATTGTATAACCCCGCCCCCATATGACCAAAGCCCCACCCCTAAACCACCCATCCTGCCCCCGCTCCCTGCCATTCCGCAGAGAAAAGAAGGTTGGGGACCGCTGACTTATAGGACCACCTCCTTGACCGCACAACACAGATGGAGCAGAGATTTCAATGGATAAATGATAAGCTATTCTGAATCTTTTTCCACAGAGTTGTACATGAATCTGCTCAGCTGCTCCTGCTCTATAACATACAAAAGGTTTCCATTTAAGGTATCTGTATCAACCTATCAACTAATTTGTCTCTTTGACAATACTGTTCAGCTCAATGATAGCATAAAGGGGTTGTCCGGCTAAAAAACATTTAGTTGTGATGTAGACAGTGCCAATAAAACGTGCTAGTTGTTAAGAGGTCACCACTGAGGTCTGTGATTGGCTGCAGCAGTCACCTGGAACAAACGTGACATCACTGCTGACATCAGCCAAGGCCTGTAAACAGAAGCCATCACTGTAAACAGAGGACCCGGGAGAGGCGATTAACATCATTTCATTTCATTGGCCCTATTAGCAGCACAACTAAATGTTTTATTAAAAAAAACAAAAAAAAAAACAAATTCTTTATCCTATGTTTACAGCAAAGATAGGCAAAAACATGACTTCGACAGCTGTCCCACCACTTCAACCTGCATTGCTTTTAATAAAGAAATTTTTTATTCTAGTTTCTTTCTATGATTATAAATACAGCAACATTGCACTGTCATGTACAGCAGCTGTACAGCAGGCACCAAGACATAAAAAAATCAGAAAACAACCTATTAACTCCCACAGAAGAATACTGTGAGCATGCTCAGTAACTAGTGCGGAGGGAAGACGATGAGCTATCTCGATCAGCAACTTTGAATAGTGGATCCTATATTATTTGCCTCCAGCTTTATAATAGTGGTATTCTACCATTTATGATAATCCTGACTACGATGATAATGTAATGACCGTTGACCCTACCCCCACTGCACACAGTACAAGCTGAAAGGTGATCTCCATAAAACAGGAAATGTCATCCTATTGTGAGAGCTCGACATCCAGTGTGAAAACGCACAGCTAAAAAATATGTAAATTTATAAATTATGTCACTATATTATATATAATGTTACATATTGATATTATACTCAACATTTTAACATAAAAAATCAACCTATTTCTATCTTATACTTTATTTATGATAAATAACCTACCGCACATCTTCCTTCTATTTGCCTCATTTCAGAGCAATATGCTTTCTGTGTGTGGTTACATTTGTAATATGTAACATACATTAATAAATTCATGGATTTCAAAGCTAATCTTTTCTTAAAGTCTATTTATGTGTGTAATGTCAAGTTCACATTAGTGACTATATGTGATTTTTGCATTCATCCATAGCCCCAGCTGTTCTAATCTTACTGTACAATATAATAAAAATATTCATTAAAACATACAGCTGACACTCTGCCTCAGCACTTGCCGCCACAGCGAATTTTGATCATAGGTATTTAACTGCTTGGATGCGATAGAAAATAGGTTCCCCTGCACTGTCCGCCCAACAAAAAAGATTAAATAGATGTGACCAAAAAGTTGTCTATATTTCAGAATAGTACCAATAAAAATACAGTTTGTACCAAAAAAGTAAGCCTCCAAATATCTCAGTTAGCAGCAAAAGTTATGGCTTTTACAAGATGGCATTACAAGAACAAATGCATTTTTTTTTTTTTTAAAGTATTTCTATTGTATAACATTAATAAAACAAAAAATATATAAATTGGATATTGCCAGAATTTTGCTGATCTTCAGAATAAAGGTAAATTGTCATTTATGCTGTACAGTGAAAAGCTTATAACCTGACTTTAAATTCATCCATTGGTTTTAGAAATGACTCATATGAAAGCTGAAATCCTCCCAAATGATTTTTTGGTTAAGAAAATAAATTGGCTTCACTGCTGAAATATTCATCATTTAATGAACACAGAAAGGTCAGATTTTGGCAAGACAAAAGTTGTCGCCTTGTCATATAATGCACCCAATCCTAGTTTAAAGCCTCACCTGTGCTCACTAATCGGTTAATTAGTGGGTGTGTATAAAAAGAACTCCAGCACCCCAGACCTTCTCTTGAACTGCAACTTCACCTCTGACAACATGCCAAAAATCAACCCTGCGACCAAAGCCTTGATTATCAAGAGGCTGAAGACCAGATCCACTGCAGAGGTGGCTGGCACCTTTAATGTGTCTCTGCGTCAAGTACAAAGAATTAAAAAAAGATTTGAACAGAGTGGAGATGTTTTTGACAAGCCCAGGTCCGGCAGACCCTGCAAGACAACTGCTCAGGGGGAACGTTTGTTGGTTAGAAAATCAAAAGCCAGCCCTTCTTCCACTGCAGCAGAGCTCCAACAGGCCTGGTCACCTCAAGTCCCTGTGTCAACTAGAACAGTTTGTAGGATTCTGTCTCGAAATGGCCTCCATGGTCGAATCTGTGCCCAGAGGCCAGCAATAAACAAAAGGCAATTAAAAAAACGTGTGGCATTTGCCAAGGCCCACAGCCTGCTAAACGGATGGACGCTGGAAAAGTAGCAGAAGGTGGATTTCTCAGATGAATCTTCAGTTGAATTACACCACAGCTGCCGCAAATACTGCAGGAGACCTACTGGAGCCCGTATGGATCCAAGATACACCCAGAAAACAGTGAAGTTTGGTGGTGGAAAGATCATGGTCTGGGGTTACATTCAGTATGGGGGTGTGCGAAACATTTGCAAGGTGGAAGGCAATATCAATAGCCTAAAATATCAAGAAGTATTAGCTTCCTCTTACATTCCCAATCATAAAAGGGGTCAAATTTTGCAGCAGGATGGTGGTCCATCTCATACATCCATAACTACACTAAAGTTCCTCAAGGCAAAGAAGATCAAGGTGCTCCAGGACTGTCCAGCCCAGTCACCAGACATGAACATCATTGAGCATGTTTGGGGTAGGATGAAAGAGGAAGCTTGGCAGACAAAACCAAAGAATCTTGAGGAACTCTGGGAGGCATGTAAGACTGCATTCTTTGCTATTCCTGATGACTTCATCAATAAATTGTATGAATCATTGTTGAAACGCATGAATGCAGTCCTTCAAGCTCATGGAAGTCACACAAAATATTAAATATGGCTCTGATAGCACCACAACTTCATTCACCAATGTTATGAAACATATCTTTGTTTTTGAACAGAATTATTGGTTTGATTTTCACATTACTTGATGTGTGCGACAAAACTTTTGTCTTGCCAAAATCTGACCTTTCTGTGTTCATTAAATGATGAATATTTCAACAGTGAAGCCAATTTATTTTCTTAACCAAAAAAATCATTTGGGAGGGTTTCAGCTTTCATATGAGTCATTTCTAAAACCAATGGATGAATTTAAAGTCAGGTTATAAGCTTTTGATTCCACAACATGGATAAGCGACAGAACTTCTGTCAGGGACTGTATGAGGGGTGTTCAATAAATAATCTATCTCAGCATGTTCTGTCAGTGTTAGAAAGCTGAGCTTATCTGTGCAGGTTAAGGTGTGTCTAGACATGCAACACATACAGTAGCAGTTCAGTCTGATGAAAGCACTGGAAGTGACAGGATGGCAAGTGCAGTACAGTGCGTGTCTACAAAGAAATTGAGGGATTTAGAGCGTTGTTCCGTGTTTAAATTCCTAACAAAGGAAGCCCAAAGAAATCCATGAAAGGATGATGCTGTATATGGTAATGATGCACCTTCCTACTACTAAGTAAAGTTTTGGGCCAAGAAATTTAAATGGGGTAGGGAATCAATTGAAGATAATCCCCATTCAGGGCAACATGTCGAAGCATCTCCAGAGGAAATGTGCCATAAAGTGGAAGTCATGATATTGGAAGATTGTTGGGTCAAAGTCACTGTTATAGCTTATGAATTAGGCATTTCAGTTGGCACGTTTTCCAGTATCATTCATAATTCTTTGATGATATCAAAGGTCAGATTCCGGTGAATGCCACAAATATTAACGCCTGAACAAAAAACGTGTTGCCTGCAATTTAGTCAAGAGAATTTAGACATACTTAGAGAAAATCCAGGAGACTTCAGGTTGTGACGGGTGATGAAACATGGGTCCACTACCATGATCCTAAGACCAAACAAGAGTCCATGCAATGGAAGCACAAGGGGTCACCAACTCCAAATTGTGTGTGCAGCATTCAGCAGGAAAAGGTCACAGCAACAGCATTTTTGGAATACAGAAGGTGTTTTATTACTAGAATTCATGCTACACAAGACAACAATTAAGACATTACGTAAGGCAACAAAAGAGAAGCTTTCGGCAGGTATGTTGCTGCTTCACAGTAATGCACCAGCTCACAAGTCTCGCAAATCACAAGCTACTATCAGGGAATATGGATTCATGAAGCTTATCCATCCATCCTCCCAGTCATTACTTTCTCTTATGTAACCTAAAGAAATTTCTACGTGGGCAACGATTTCCTCATGATAATGTAGCCAAAGAGCCAGTAACAGGATTCCTGCAGCAGCCAGAAGTCTCCTTCTGTTCTGAGGACATCCAGTCACTGGAGGTGAAGTGGAATAAGTGTGTTGAAGTGGAATAAGTGTAGGGGGATTACACTGAAAAGCAAAAAGTTCAGTTTTCTCAGAGAATTTTGTTTTCATATTCAGGTAGATAACTTTTTGAACACCCCTCACATTTAATAAATTCTAGTGGTTTAATATTGTAGCCAGATATTCCCATCTTCCAGCCCTGTTCTTATGTACTGAATATAGTGATGTCATCAACATGAATAAAGTCTAATTAATCCTATCTGCATGGAAATTGCAGTTTATATACCATTCAGTAAAATATGTCACAGCCATATTCCCATGCATACAGTGATGGCCAAAAGTATTGGCACCCCTGCAATTCTGTCAGATAATACTCAATTTCTTCCAGAAAATGATTGCAATCACAAATGCTTTGGTAATAATATCTTCATTTAATTTGTCTTCAATGGAAAACCACAAAAAGAATTGTCCAAAAGCCAAATTGGATATAATTCCACACCAAACATAAAAAAGGGGGTGGACAATAGTATTGGCACCCTTTGAAAAATCATGTGATGCTTCTCTAATTTGTGTAATTAACAGCACCTGTTACTTACCTGTGGCACATAACAGGTGGTGGCAATAACTAAATCACACTTGCAGCCAGTTGAAATGGATTAAAGTTGACGCAACCTCTGTCCTTGTGTGTACCACATTGAGCATGGAGAAAAGAAAGAAGACCAAAGAACTGTCTGAGGACTTGAGAAGCAAAATTGTGAGGAAGCATGAGCAATCTCAAGACTACAAGTCCATCTCCAAAGACCTGAATGTTCCTGTGTCTACCGTGCGCAGTGTCATCAAGAAGTTTAAAGCCCATGGCACTATGGCTAACCTCCCGAGATGTGGACGGAAAAGAAAAATTGACGAGAGATTTCAACGAAAGATTGTGCGGATGGTGGCTAAAGAAACTCGACTAACATCCAAACAAGTTCTAGCTGCCCTGCAGTCCGAGGGTACAACAGTGTCAACCCGTACTATCCGGCGGCGTCTGAATGAAAAGGGACTCTATGGTAGGATACCCAGGAAGACCCCACTTCTGACCCAGAGACATAAAAAAGCCAGGCTGGAGTTTGCCAAAACTTACCTGAGAAAGCCAAAAACTTTTTGGAAGAATGTTCTCTGGTCAGATGAGACAAAAGTAGAGCTTTTTGGGAAAAGGCATCAACATAGAGTTTACAGGAAAAAAAAAAAAAAGGCCTTCAAAGAAAAGAACACGGTCCCTACAGTCAAACATGGCGGAGGTTCCCTGATGTTTTGGGGTTGCTTTGCTGCCTCTGGCACTGGACTGCTTGACCGTGTGCATGGCATTATGAAGTCTGAAGGCTACCAACAAATTTTGCAGCATAATGTAGGGCCCAGTGTGAGAAAGCTGGGTCTTCCTCAGAGGTCATGGGTCTTCCAGCAGGACAATGACCCAAAACACACTTCAAAAAGCACTAGAAAATGGTTTGAGAGAAAGCACTGGAGACTTCTAAAGTGGCCAGCAATGAGTCCAGACCTGAATCCCATAGAACACCTGTGGAGAGATCTCAAAATGGCAGTTTGGAGAAGGCACCCTTCAAATCTCAGGGACCTGGAGAAATTTGCCAAAGAAGAATGGTCTAAAATTCCAGCAGAGCATTGTAAGAAACTCATTGATGGTTACCGGAAGCGGTTGTTCGCAGTTATTTTGTCTAAAGGTTGTGCTACCAAGTATTAGGCTGAGGGTGCCAATACTTTTGTCCGGCCCATTTTTGGAGTTTTGTGTAAAATGATCAATGATTTGACTTTTTTTTTTCATTCTCTTTTGTGTTTTTTCATTGCAAGCAAAATAAATGAAGATATTATTACCAAAGCATTTGTGATTGCAATCATTTTCTGGAAGAAATTGAGTATTATCTGACAGAATTGCAGGGGTGCCAATACTTTTGGCCAGCACTGTAACTAAAGTATGTAAAATCAAGGCATGTGATGCAGCGGTAGAGGTTAAGTTGCTCACTTTTTGCATCTATATAAGATGTGGCCAAAACTTTTAAAAAAATATATTTAAAATAAAACAGTGATTTACACATTAGGTCATTTCCTGGCAACATATTTTCTTTAAGTAGATGCCCAATAGCCATACTAATGCAGACATGAAGCATAGCACCCATTTAGGGGAATCTGTCAGGTCCAAAATGCCTCCAAACCAATAACAGTGGCCTTTAATAGTATCAGAAACCCTTGTGGCCACAAACCGATGAAGTGGTGCAGAGATAAGTATCATCTTATGGATATGTAAATCAGCTGGCAAGGATCTGCCTACAGACAACAGCAAGTGTGCTGAAAGTCTTCTAAAATTGTTGTACCTTTATCAGTTTCAGATTATTTTTTTTTTCTGAAGACTAAACTGCCTATCCATAAAAAGATGATTATCTCTGCATAATGGCCTCCGGTTTGTGGCCACAAAGGTATGTTTCTGCTCCTATTAAATACCCCTACACTATATTATTAATGCTTTAAGAATTTTAGGCCTGACAGAATTCCTTTGACTGAAGGGCTTGCATAGTACTATTCACTGAAAAATTACTATTACTGTATATAAGATATAATAATGACAACAAAACTCTAAAATAATGATAAAAGGAAGCAACCAGGGCTAATAGCAACAAAACAACCAGAAAATGTCAGTGTCAGAAATTAACAGTACCAATATGACAACCCTACTATTGGTCCAATATAGTACAGTCATATGAAAAAGTTTGGGCACCTCTATTAATCTTAATCATTTTTAGTTCTAAATATTTGGGTGTTTGCAACAGCCATTTCAATTTGATATATCTAATAACTGATGGACACAGTAATATTTCAGGATTGAAATGAGGTTTATTGTACTAACAGAAAATGTGCAATATGCATTAAACCAAGATTTGACCGGTGCAAAAATTTGGGTACCCTTATCATTTTATTGATTTGAATACTCCTAACTACTTTTTACTGACTTACTGAAGCACAAAATTGGTTTTGTAACCTCACTGAGCTTTGAACTTCATAGCCAGGTGTATCCAATCATGAGAAAAGGTATTTAAGGTGGCCAATTGCAAGTTGTTCTCCTATTTGAATCTCCTCTGAAGAGTGGCATCATGGGCTCCTCAAAACAACTCTCAAATGATCTGAAAACAAAGATTGTTCAACATAGTTGTTCAGGGGAAGGATACAAAAAGTTGTCTCAGAGATTTAACCTGTCAGTTTCCACTGTGAGGAACATAGTAAGGAAATGGAAGACCACAGGGACAGTTCTTGTTAAGCCCAGAAGTGGCAGGCCAAGAAAAATATCAGAAAGGCAGAGAAGAAGAATGGTGAGAACAGTCAAGGACAATCCACAGACCACCTCCAAAGAGCTGCAGCATCATCTTGCTGCAGATGGTGTCACTGTGCATCGGTCAACAATACAGCACACTTTGCACAAGGAGAAGCTGTATGGGAGAGTGATGCGAAAGTAGCCGTTTCTGAAAGCACTCCACAAACAGAGTCGCCTGAGGTATGCAAAAGCACATTTGGACAAGCCAGCTTCATTTTGGAAGAAGGTCCTGTGGACTGATGAAACAAAGATTGAGTTGTTTGGTCATACAAAAAGGCGTTATACATGGCGTCCAAAAAACACAGCATTCCAAGAAAAACACTTGCTACCCACTGTAAAATTTGGTGGAGGTTCCATCATGCTTTGGGGCTGTGTGGCCAATGCCGGCATCGGGAATCTTGTTAAAGTTGAGGGTCGCATGGATTCAACTCAGTATCAGCAGATTCTTGAGAATAATGTACAAGAATCAGTGACGAATTTGAAGTTACGCCGGGGATGGATATTTCAGCAAGACAATGATCCAAAACACAGCTCCAAATCTACTCAGGCATTCATGCAGAGGAACAATTACAATGTTCTGGAATGGCCATCCCAGTCCCCAGACCTGAATATAATTGAACATCTGTGGGATAATTTGAAGCGGGCTGTCCATGCTCGGCGACCATCAAACTTAACTGAACTGGAATTGTTTTGTAAAGAGGAATGGTCAAAAATACCTTCATCCAGGATCCAGGAACTGATTAAAAGCTACAGGAAGCGACTAGAGGCTGTTATTTTTGCAAAAGGAGGATCTACTAAATATTAATGTCACTTTTCTGTTGAGGTGCCCATACTTTTGCACTGGTCAAATTTTGGTTTAATGCATATTGCACATTTTCTGTTAGTACAATAAACCTCATTTCAATCCTGAAGTATTACTGTGTCCATCAGTTATTAGATATATCAAATTGAAATGGCTGTTGCAAACACCCAAATATTTAGAACTAAAAATGATTAAGATTAATAGGGGTGCCCAAACTTTTTCATATGACTGTATATTCAGCTGCCAACACCTTGGAATCCATATACAAGGCACTCGAAAAGTCATGCATGTGAGTGTCCTCCGAGTCGCTCGTTGGCCTTGGCAGTTTTGTGTAAGCACTATTGTATTGTGTGTAAAGAAAAAGTATGATATTTGAATTCACTTCATATGAATAAAGCACAACTATTTCTTTCAGCGTTTTTTTTTCCATAGACATCTTTATTTCTACTATTTTATCAAGAGGAATAACAAGTATATAATGGTAGAACAGAGTTTCTGTGAGTCCATTAATATAAAGAATCCAATCAGCTTGGGAGATAACCTTGTAATAGAACAGCTTGACCATGTGCCCCTTGTGCATATAAACCAGAGGTCTAGAAGGATGCTATTAATCTTATATGTCAGCTGCTATATTATATAGGATATTACATACAGTATAATCCCTTACTGACGTCAGTGATAAAATTCTGGTTAGCTTTTTAGTCTTTTTATTAAATTGTTATAGATTAATGTGAGATTTGCATGCCGTGATAAATATATAGACCCATCTGCCATAACATCAAAGCCAGATATTGTGTAAGTCCCACACAAGGTAGGGACTCCATGGATCACCATTGTTTTTCCAGAACATCCCACAGTTCCCACAGATGTTGAGTTTAGGTGGTACCAGTTAAAGGGTATTCCGACTCATTTTTTAATATGTAATAGTGGTACTGCTGCAGAAGGCCAATAACATAAAAAGCCATCAACATTAGATTGGTCAGGGTCCAACACCTGGACCCCATGTCGATACATTGTCTTGGCCATCGGAAGTTGTATACCAGGTGCACAGCTGGAAACAGCTCTGCTCCTATTCAGCAGATTGTGAGCAGAGTTGCAGTTCCAGACACTACCGCTAAAGTGTACAGACAGGAAGCTGTATACAGTGTACAGAGTTCTATTCACTGTGGTGGTGCCAAGGGACTGCAGCTCCTTCCCATTCACTTGAATATGCAGCTTTCGGCATAAGAATGGCTAATCCACATGTCAGACCCTGACCAAATCTGATACTGATGACCTATCCTGACCTATCAATTATCTTCAGGACAACCCCTTTAAAATTGCTATTTTTAATGACTGTTCAATGAGTGAGTGGTGTATGATTTCATATATATATTGTAACGTCTCTGCCTGTTCGGGTCTCTGTGCCACCCTCCGCTCGCACGCTGCGGCGAAGGAGGCGTGTTCAGTTTGGTTCCTTGTGTAGGTTTCTTGTTGCTCAGTCTGAACACGGTCCTAGACAATGTAATGGATTTCCAGCCACACCCGTGTTCTGAGCATTTCTCTCTGGACCGCATATAGTTAATCTCAGCCTTGCCTGTGTGATTGACAGCCTGTCTACCAATCCAGTCTGGGGCTTGCCCAGACTTTCTATAAACAGGTTGTCAGGCCTCATATGGTCGCTGGTTATTGCACTGTCTTTGCCTGCTCTCTTTGTTACATCCCTTGCTGCTTTGTTACCTGATTCTCTGACCTTTGGCTTGCCTTGTGACTATTCTCTTGGATTGTGATTTCGTACTGCATTGCTTGTCTGTTACTGAAACCTTGGCTTCCTGACCTCCCTTTGTGTCGTTTGTTCTGTCTTTGTTCAGTGTTGTCACTTACTCAGTATGGGGCTCGTCTTCTGGTTGTCCTTTTACCGTTTAGGGTAACTGAGGCAATAGGAAGGGACAGTGGCTGAGGTGAGATTAGGGCTCACTTGTCTCTGTCCTTCCTCCCAGACCCCTGCAGTAGTGTCAGGGTATTGCTACGTTTGGCAAGACCCTTACATATATGAAATAAGTATTGAACATGTCACCAATTTTCAAAGTAAACATATTTCTAAAGGTGCTACTGACATGAAATTCTTACCAGATGTCAGTAACAACTGATACAATACACACAGGCAAATAAATCAAACCATAGACATACATAAATTAAGTTATGTGTAATGAGAAATGACACAGGGAAAAAGTATTGAACGCATGAAGCAAGAGAGGTACAAAAGCCATGGAAAGTAGTGACACCAGCTGAAATCTATCAGGAATTAGAAAGCAATCCTGCCACTAATATGAAAAATAATCTCAGCTGGTTCAGCTGACGGCCCATAAAAAGGTGTCTCATTACTAAGGTGCCACACAAGAAACATCTCATGATGGGTAAAACCAGTAAGCTGTCTCAAGACCTTCGCAATCTTATATGTTATAGGGCAGCACGATGGCTCAGTGGTTAGCACTGCAGCCTTGCAGCGCTGGAGTCCTGGGTTTGAATCCTGCCAAGGACATCTGCAAGGAGTTTGTATGTTCTCCCTGTGTTTGCGTGGGTTTCCTCCGGGTACTCTGGTTTCCTCCCACACTCCAAAGACATACTGATAGGGAATGTAGATTGTGATCCCTATATGGGACAGTGACTGTCAATGTCTGTAAAGCACCGTGGAATATGATGGCGCTATATAAGTAAGCATAATAAATATTGTTGCAAAACATACTGATGACATTGGTTACAGAAGGATTTCTAAACTACTGAAGGTTCCAGTGAACACTGTTGGGGCCATAATACAGAAGTGGAAAGAACATCATCTCACCATAAACCAGCCACGACCAGGTGCTTCCTACAAGATTTCAGACAGAGGAGTGAAAAAAATTATCAGAAGAGTTGTCCAAGAGCCAAGAACCACCCTGTGGAGAGCTACAGAAATACCTGGAATTAACAGGTACAATTGTATCAAAGAAAACAATAAGTAATACACTCAACCTCCATTTGCTCCAAAAAGCATGTTCAAGTGCGTTTAAAGTTTGCTCAACAACTTTTAGAAAAGCCTGTGAAATACTGGGAGAATATAGTCTGGTCAGATGAGACCAAAATTGAACTCTTTGGATGCCATAATACAGACCATGTTTGGAGGCCAAAAGGCACTGCATAGTACCCCCAAAACACCAGAACAACAGTGAAGTTTGGCATGGGGCTGTTTTTCAGCATATGGTCCTGGCAAACGTCAGGAAGGAAGGATGAATGGACAAATGTACTGAGACATTCTTGATAAAAATCTCCTGCCAACAACCAGGATGATGAAGATGAAACAGGGGTGGACATTTCAACAAGACAATGATCCCAAACACACAGCCAAGGAAACTCTCAACTGGTTTCAGTGAAAGAAAATGAAGGCCCAGCTGATCACCTGACCTGAATCCAATAGAAAATCCAGGGAAGGAACTAAAGCTCAGAGTTCATAGCAGGAGCCCACCGAGCCTTCAGGGTGTGAAGAGTGTATGTGTCGAAGAATGGGCCAAAATCCCACCTGAGCATTGCATGCCGCTAGTTTATTCATACAGGAGGTTTTTGTATGAAGTATTACATAAATGTCACTAAGCGTGTACTTTTCCCTGTGTCATTTCTCATTATTACACATAACTTAATGTATGGATATCTATAATAATAATAATAATAATATTACTATTTTTTTTATTTATATAGCGCCAACATATTCCGCAGCACTTTATTACAGAGTAATAAGTCAATTCACACATTGGGACTGAGGGACCTGCTCACAAGAGCTTCCAATCTACGGTTTGATTTCTATACCTGTGTGGATTGGATGGGTTGTTACCGACATCTGGTGAGAATTTCATGTCAATAGCACCTTTAGAAATATGTTTAGAAAATCAGTGACGTGTTCAATACTTATTTCACCCACTGTATCTATCTATAGATACAATATATATTACACACATTAGTTTATAATAAAGCAATACAAACCACATATCCTTAGTCATTGTATTAATCCTTATATTTACACCCCCACTATGTTCCACTTTCTTTGTGTGTTCCACATTGCATGATTTGCATGATAAAGCGTGTTCAGGCGTCAGGGTTGTGTATTATGGAATAATTACGCGCTATGGGGCTAAGACTATTTACAAGTTTAACATATTGAAAATTAACACATTCATTTAGAGAAAGAACAATATTACATGGCAGCCTTTTATTAACAAAGCTATTAATATACTTCTATGCTACGTCTCAGGCAAGATGCTGTAAATAGGTGCCAAAAGAGTCCACAGATCTGCAGAGCTAGAGGAATCCCATTGAATTGAATGGTTAATAATGCCCAGAGAGTATGCATTTTAATGAACACCAGTAACTTAATGAACACCTAAACCACTGCTGTCATAGTAAAATGTGATATGACAGAGATGACAGTTACATCATGTTTTAATGTACGGAGACAATTTAACCCTTTCTGACTGGTTATGCTTACGAACATTTGCATCCATAACAAAATGTCACTGTGTGTCATCAAATATTCAGCCAAACACCCAAGGTAAGTGAGAAAGCATGGGTTAACATATGATGTTTAAAGGGAGTGTACCAAGTGCACGGGTGTTCATGACATGACTTTCCTGTACCCATACTCATCTAGACAACCAGGTTTGCCTAATACCAGTGATCTATACAGTAAGTAGTGAATAGCTGGCAAGGCACAGATTGTGTTCACTAGCATTTTTTTCACCACTTTACTACAAGATTCTTGTGACATCAATATGACATCATTTATTTCCATAGAAAACTACTTTCATAAAAAACATATATTGGTAGTATTACCTGTCATATTTCTAGAATCATGTGAATTAATATAGACTTCCAATTAAGATCTATGGTTAGGATCTGCCATCAAGTGCACTTGCTTTACTGTGGAAGAAACATGGACTCTCTATTAGGACTTCTTCACATCTGCATTGGAAGTTCCACTGAGACTGCATTTCTGACACATGATGAATACAAATGGCCTCTAAGAGACTCCATTGATGCTTCTGTTGCTTTTGACATCTAGAACACCATTCAGGTTGCGCTACTGTTGTTGTCAAATTGAAATAAATGTATATGGGATAAACACATTTTCGTGACATAACCCCTTTAACAAAAGGAAGACACAATGATAGTGTGAACATAGCCTACGGCCTTATGTACATGTCTATATCATGGATCCAAGTTGTACAGACACTATGGTGCCCATAACCTATGTTCAGTCCATGCTGTATGTATAGAGTTGTACAGATCAATATTATAGTGCCCCTAGTCTGTGTTCAGCCCATATTGTATGTACAGATCAATAATATGGTGCCCACAGTCTGTGTTGAGTCCATACTGTATCTACATAGTTGCAGTGATCAATAATATGATGCCCACAGTCTATGTTGAGTCCATACAGTATGTACATAGTTACACAGATCAATAAAATGGTTCCCACAGTCTGTTTTGAGCCCATATTGTACATATAGAACAGTACAAATTTATAATATTGTGCCCCCAGTCTGTGTTGAGCCCATATTGTATGTACAGCGTAGAACAGATTGATAACATGGCTCCCACGGCCTGTGTTGAGCCTGCATTGTACATACAGACCAATATTATGATGCCCACAGTCTGTGTTTAGTCCATACTGTATATACAGGGTTATACAGATTGATAATATGGAGCCGACAGTCTGTGTTGAGCCTATACTGTATGTACAGATTTGTACAGATTGCTAATATGGTGCCCACAGTCTGTGTTGAGCCCATATTGTATGTACAGCGTAGAATAGATTGATATTATTGATATTATCTGTGTTGAGCCCATACAATATCTCTCTATGCTTCTGATTTTAAGCATCTGTGAAAATCAATAAGGAGCTGAGATTGTGCCATATGTCATTGCATGCCTTGTTAAACAGGTATTCTTCTAGGGGTGGGACATCATACAGTGGCACCAACCGTGTCCAGAGGCCCAAAGGGACTCAATATTCTGACAAACAAACATTGTGCACATGTGTACAGTTCACTTTTCTTGCCAGGAGCCAGTTACTGTTATGTCTGGATACAATGGAGAATGTTTACAGCTCTCCAATGGTAGATATAGTCTTACAATGCCTTATCATTATGCAGCACTAAATATCAATGCTCTTTGAAGTCAGTAAAGCCTCCATATTCAGACATTGTTAATGTGGATGTAAGTACTGGAGCGAGGAGGCAATAAACACTAATCAGACGGAGCCTACGTACTATGTGACAATGCAACAGTTATACAGCCATAAACTAGTCTAGTAAATAGCACAGAATCAATGACTCTGCGACTCCCTCCGCCTGATGGAGAGATGAGTTGCAGCTGCTTTTATTTATGCATTTGTACTTGATCTTACACTAGTTTGTGCCTTTTGTATTGAATGATATTTGCTGCATTAGATTATTTCCTTGAAACGTTAGCATGAATATGATCTAACTTCTGATATTTCATGAAGGCTACTGGTCATTGATTTAGTTTGATGGTGAATATCTGCAAATGGTGAGATTGGTTGTTGTTCACCCCGGTGGTCATGAATTTGTCCTCTGATAATATGTTTTATAGGCAATGTCTAGTTTTCTCTGATGAATGGAAGGTCTATATGCTAGTAGAAAGTCTACGACGTTATCATCTTTTGTCAGCATGGCCATACATGAGACAATGTAAAATCCTTGATAAACTGAATATAATTGTTCACCTATGTGAGTGCTTTATACCAGGCGATAGCTAGCCTGAACACCAAGGTATGCTTTAATTTTAAGCCTTAAAGGAGTTGTCCAAAGAGGTAAAATTAGTTAGAATTTGAGCGAAATTAAAATTTGTAATTTATCAATTTTGATGAGCAGATGTTGTGTATTTCATCTCTATTTTGACACAACTGTTCCCCCTCCATTCTGTGTCAGAAGTGACATCATAAACCTAGTGGCCAAAGGGGTTAGACTTTATTCTTACCAGCATTTAATTCCATACCCCTTTGGTCCTCTGTAGTTTTATTACCACCTGAACCATTTAACCTCTGCCTGTCTCATACAAAGATCTGGGCTTTACCACAGGAAAACACCAGGTTACTGTTTCTAGGTGGAGTAGCCATGATAGTGACAGCTGACTCAGAAGAAGTGATGGAAAAGCTTTGCACCAAAGAGACAGGCAGAGATGTGGTTTTCTCCTTTTTGATCAGGCATCTTTTTGTGGGGAAAGTTGTCTTGAACCAACCAGAGGTGCAGGAGAGTACCTGGAAACACTTCAAGGTTTAGAGTGCACCCTACAAGGCAAAGACTGAAGCACACTGCTCATAGCCCGGGAGAGCAGGCCCAGTGGGCAGAGAGGAGATGCTGGCAACCTCAGTCAGGTAGCACTATATCATCTGTTAATAAGATAGTGGTACAGGGTGCAGAAGAAACTGTAGGGGGGACTACAACAATAAGACTGGGAAGGAGGGATTGTGAAGCTACATGGGACAGATGCAGCAGGTCCTACTACAGTAAGGGTGGGAGACAGGGATAAGATATGCAGCAAAAAATTCTGAGGACTGTGTTTAGAAAATACCTGAAAACTTCAAAACCAGGAGTTAGGTAACTGTGCAGATACAAGTGCATCTAAGAATTCTCAGGCCCAACTAAGAAAAAACACTTTGGTCTCCTGGTCTCCTTCTAAGGCTGGGCTCACATCTGAGTTGGAGTCTCCATCACAGTGTGAAATTTGTTGGATAAAAAAGTGCTGTGAGTCCGACTTTTTCATTTCAGTTTAAAAGCATGGATACCCGACGGATCCCATTATACTCAATGGGGTCCATCAGGCACCATCTGTGTCCGCTGTTATAGTGGTCCTTGTGTCCACTGTTTTGGTCCACTGGTGGACCAGAACAATGGACAAAGCTGTGAAGATGTGAACATAGTGTTAGAATATAACTTTGTTAGGTTACTCTGTAATGTTTCTGACTTTATACACCTAAAATCTCTGTCATTGAGTGTCCTACTTTCATGCACCTTCAGCTTCCTATTTGGTGCATAAACACCTATAGATCTTAAACATGCAAAGTAAATTACATTTAATGGGATGACAAAATGGAAATCCAATAAAAATGACCTTTTCTTACTGTATGTCAGAGACTTATGTCAGAACATTGGTGATATCTAAGTTCTTGGACCAAAATAGAGTACCCTAAAAAGGCTCTTTGGAACCCCTGTGCACCATGTATTCTGTTAGGCAGGGTTCGCACTACCATTGGATTCCTTATGAAGGTGTCCGTTAACAAAAAAAGACGGACACCTATCATAACAGACATTAACGGACACTAACTGATGTTAATGTGTCCGTTTTTTTAACCGATCCAATTAATGGATCAGTTAAAAAACTGACACATTAGCATCAGCTAGCATCAGTTAGTGTCCGCTTTTTTTTTCTTTGTTTCTGCTTTCTGAGCATGCGCAGAAAAAAAAACGGACATAAAATACCCATAGACTTCAATGTTAAAAAAATAACAGACACTTGCTGTCCATCAAGAATCCGTTTTTCCAAACGGACAAAAAAGTCCTGCATGTAGGATTTTTTGTCCACGGAAAAAAAAACGGACTTCTGACGGATTGGGTGTAAACGGACACTAACGGACACAATATAAAAACCCATTGAAATGAATGGAAATTTTAACGGATTTCAGCTAGTGTCCGATGCTAAAATCTTGTAATGGACAATAGCAACGGACACTACTGACGGTCACCAACGGTAGTGTGAACGCCCCCTTATTGAAAATCTGACACAACCTTCCAACCAAATGGCTTCTCAAATCGGTGGTGTTGTGCTTTCAAGGTTGTATCAGGTTTTCAGTAAGAAATCTCTAACCAGTAACAAAAGGAGTACACACTCCCTATAGAGCATGTTTGCTTTGGGTATCAGTGGTGATTCAGGATCACAGATTTCACCAATGTGATCTTACCATATGTATCTATAATGTATCAGAGGACAATGTTGTAGCTAGGCTTTCCTTCACCCAGAGTAAAGGCACAATTCACTACCCTTATCTTACTCTGTACCTAAATAAATAAAAAAGGCTTGTTTGCACCTCCCTAACAACCAGCACCTGGAGGCAAATGCCCTAGATGCCCCCAACCAGCTACACCCCTGGACCATTGGGACAGGCCTTTTCCATTTACTTTTAGAGCTATTGGCAGTATTTCATCTGCTGTTAAGAAGTATCTGACGGAATTACACAGTAAATGGCACCATAGTAAAAATAAACCTATAATAAGACGTTCTTGTGAGGTTTATCTCAGGATGACTTACCTCACAGTATTCTGTGATGATGCAGAAGCTGGCATTCTCTAGGAAGCTTGAGTGAAACTTGACAATGGCAGGGTGATCTAGCTTAGACAGCAGCTGAGCTTCCAGGTTAGCTTGGACAGTTTCATTGGGGTTCAGCTCCCCAACAGCTATTTCCTTCAGAACTTTTCTGTAACAACAAATAGATAGGATCTAGTCAAGAATCTGACCCATCTTCCAATTGGGCTGGACCTACAAACAGTAGAAGAGCATGAAAATGGACAAATGGAGTAGACGTATGTAGCCACACAGGTCTGCATAACATCGGAATATACACAACACTGGAATTTGTTCTTCATGAACACTATTTGCACTTTATTATTATTGTTTAGGTGCGTTGGCCCAATAGTATACTATAAATTGTACGTGGACATAGCCATTAGTTTCTAAAAATGTGAATTTTTGTACCTTCACATTTAAAGGAGTTTTGCAGGACTTTGAAAACATGGCTGCTTTCTTCTTCTCAGGAAGTGACATCATGTCCATTGCTCATACGGTCATGCTGCAGCTCAGTTTCATTCATTTCAATGGGACGGAGATTTGGTATAGTCATGTGACCAACGGACGTGATGTCACTCCTTGAGAAGAAGAAAGCAGCCATGTTTTTGAGTTGTGCACAACCTCTTTAACCACACATCTTCCATATCAGTTGGATTTCTTTTCACTATGTTGTTAGGTATGGTTTTTGACTTAAATTGTATAATCATGACAACCTTGTCACACATGTCAACTCATATAGGTTGTTACAAATTATTTACCCATTCATTGCTCCCCAACCTGTTTTGAGGTCACTGTGATGTCATTAGTTATGTCATATTGCTATAAATCAAGATCAAAACTTTTCTGCATGGTTATACTATACATTCTGATAAACCAAACTTCGCAACTTATTTTATCAGGCCATTGATTATTGTGAAATGGCTTATAACAAACCTCTAAACGCTTGCTATAGGTTACTAAAAAAAGATACTTTTCTATTGTCCAGATTCTATTTTATGTAAAGCAAATTGCATTTTATGTTTAATGGTCCTGAAATAAATCTCAGACTTTTGTTAGCCAGTCAATGGCGTATTCAGAGGCACACTTAAAAGTAATGTTAAATATAATTGCATAACTATTATGTAAGGCATGAATAATATATTCACCGTAGAACTTGGGAACACAATTGTCTTGAAGTCTATAAAATAGGTCTCATTTATGAAATGCGGTTCTTGCATTGTTCTGTTATCTCTCTGAGAGAAAGGAATAGCCAGCGGCGCGACTGCATAAAACACCCAGGGAGACTCGGCATTCTTCCCTGGTGATAAAAGGCCCATATTCATTTAAATATTTACAAGGATTTTCTCCAAGTAAAATGCCTCATTTGGGAAATCAGCATAAAGTAAAGGTCAATAAAGTATCAAAATAAAGCATACAGCCAGAGAAAGCGGCAAATTAGCAGTATTATATTACAGCAAACAAAAATATAGCATGTTGTAGGTTCTCCACCTAAAGGTATAAAATGTAAGAAAAAAATCTAACTCATTCTAATATTCTGTTTTATGTGCAAAGCAAATGCAGCTGACAAGTGATTTCTGACACTGCACGACAACAAGAATTTTTCAGTGTGGTTGTCAGGCAACACAGTCATACCAACCTGTTTGTCTCAGATTGCTCAGATACTCAATTATATTGAATATCCTGCTATTGCAAAGGGATCTACTGGTCCACCAACTCTGACCCACTAATGGGCCCCAATGATCCAGCAGAACACAACCTCATTTAGAGCTGACCTTGGAACCAACCTCTTGTCACCATGCTCTATTTCTTATAGGATGAGTAATAAATACCCTCATCAGTATCAGATCCTATAAGATGGTATGTCCTGCGTGTACAATGATAGCAACAAAGAAAGTATAGATGAAGGGGGCCCTCAGGGTCATCCTCACTGAGGGGGGTCCAAGGATCCCCAACATTGCTGTTGCATCAAAAATATTATCTTGGTGCCACTTTAATATTAAGTATGCTCCCCCATAACTCAAAAGCTTCCTATCCTGTCCACAGGGCTGGAATCAGAGTAAACTCCAGACCATTTTGCACAGCAACCAAGAAGGGCCACTACACAATACACACAATATACAGTGCTACCTCTAGTGGACATGGATCCCAATATCAGCTATCCTAAGACTAGATCATCTAATTGATGTGACTGAAAACCCTTCTAATGTATATTGTACACTCATGGCCAAAAGCTGATACTGACACAAATTTTGGTTTTCACAGAGTTTGCTGCTTCAGTGTTTTTAGATCTTTCAGATGTTTCCATAGTCACTGAATTACAATTCTAAGCATTTTATACATTTTGAAACTTTTATTGACTAATACATAAAGTTTATGCAAAGACTCAATATTTACAGTGTTGACCCTTGTTTTTCAAGACTTCTGTCATTCACCTTGGTATGCTGGATGTCAGCTTCTGAGCCAAATCCTGACTGATAACCCACTGTTGCCGAAAAAGTACAATTTCTGTGTTTTTCTTTGTCCACTTGCTTTCTGAGGATTGACCACAGGTTCTCCATGAGATTGAGATCAGGGGAGTTTCCTGGCCATGGACCCAAAATTTCAATGCTTTCTTCACCAAACCAGTTAGTTATCACTTTTGCGTTGTGACATGGTGCTCCATCATACTGGAAAAAGCATTGTTCATCACCAAATTGTTCCTGGATGGTTGGCAGAAGTTGCTCTTGGAGGATGTTGAGATACCATTGTTTATTCATGGCAGTGTTCTTAGGCAAAACTGTGAGTGAAACCATTCTCATACACACATGAATGGTCCCTTTACTATTGGCATGGCACAAGATCATGGTAGAGCTCACATTTTCTTTTCCATACAATCATTTTGCCAAATGTCCCAAACAGTCTGAAGGGTCTTCATATCACTAGACTTCCTGCAGAATGTCAGTCTGTCCTTGATGTTTCCTTGAAGAAAAGTGGCTTCTGGAAGAATGATTGTCCAGAGAAGAAAAGGTGAGCAGTACCATGAGTCCTGTCCCAGATCTCACAGACTATAATGATGCACGCCAGGTTTCCGCTATGCTGTCCATCATTTTCCCAAATAAAAAAGTCATGGGGCCTTATGAATTCTGTGTACCCCCCGATACTGACCTATGCAATATTCATATGTAAAACAGGCACAAATCAAAATCAAGTAAAGAACAAATATGTTAAAGGAACTTAAATATTTATAAACCTAAAAATTATTCATATACAACCAAACTATAAAAATCTGCTTTACCATCTTGTTTTACAGCCTTCAGTGAAATTACAGAAACTAAACTTTGGCTTTTGCTATACATTCTAATGTACTGATATAGGGTCATAGTTGAGATTGGGCTGGGAATTATTATTTTATATCCTACCACAATAATTGGATTTGACCAATGGGGAATTGTTCTATCAATGTTCCTCTTTTTCATACAGTTGCCCATGAATTTCAATGCAAGGCAACGTAAAGTAATCACTTCTTGAGAAATTCCTTCCCGTCACAACAAAATATTGGTGCAGCAATGCCCCTCCAGCACAACAGGTCTTATAATGAAAATTATCAGAACAATTGTCTGGAAAAGTATAAAATACCAGAGATGGGGCAATAAACAGGCCGAGACGTTTTATTATTGTTCTCACTCATAGCTTTAAGCAGTCTTATGATTTTCACGGAGTATTATGGTAAGCAGGTAAAGCTAGCGGGCCAAGGAGTCTATGCTGTTTGCTGAGAGGTAGCTGCTTCTTTACCAGAACATGTATTTTATGGATGTTTTATTTTATCTACATTCTGTATTATGTGTAGATGTTACAACCCATGTAACAATCAGTACATCTATAGGCACCTTGTGTAAATATAGTACAATGCAATACACATAGGAATCTACCACTATATAGAATAACCATGGATACAGTACACAGAGCTTTTATGGCTGCACATGACATCCCTTAATTTCTGTATTATAGAGGTGTAGGCACTCTGCACAATAAAGTACTGAGCCACCACAAAGAAATAGTACAGTATGGGCCCATAGCATTCTGTTCATATAACACAGTATGTAAGTGGTATTTTTTATAACTAACTCTAAAATACCTAAGTATTGTGAACATGTTATATTCCAAACTCAGTCAGGACCTCAACCACAAAGCCAAAACATAGTCTCATGACCATGAGGGAGTTAGTTATTCCTCATCGTCTCCCAATGTCCCAGTGTTCCAGACAGAATACATCAATAGGGATAGTCATCATACAGCTCTAGTCCCATAATGCTTTTACCTGGACCCAACATAATAAATAGCTAAATCGGACATAGACGGTACACTATTCAGACAATAGGTATTACCTTTCCTACATATATCTAACCCCAGGCCTGCCCAGTAGTCCTTAGCCGCCTTGAAAAGGGCAATTCATTTGTCAGGATACTGAAGGATCTTAGGACAGATTGCTTTACTAGTTCTCCTAAAATGTACAGCAGAAAGACCCTATTGACCTGGAGTTAGCCATATTCTAATGTGTTTCCTCCAATAGGATTCATCAAGGGATGTAGAACATGTAAGCTAAGTAGGTGGCCTGCACTCTGACCAGAGGTGCGGTCATACCTATAGTCTGATTCATAGACTGTGTGTTTAGGTTTGGTGGTTGAGGCCCTGACCTTAGTTTGGAATATAACCTGTTTACATCGCTCAGATATTTTAGAGTTAGTAATAAAAGTTATGTTTTAGTTACACTTATTAATTTGTGAACTGATTTCTTAGTAGAGTAGTTGGGTCTAGGCAGGAGACCACTTGTTCTAACATACCGATTCCTCATAATAGTAAATTCTTTTCATTGTTGCTGCACATACATAAGCCTATAATAATTTGGTTTAGGACATACATAGAGAAAGACTAAGGCAGTTCATGGAGGGCTTGGATATAATTGCAGATGGGTTAATAAAGCTTATGTCTTCTAAATATGGGTATATGAACATCTGATCCATGTAGCATGGATCTTTAATATGACACCTACATGCTGTGCCCCCTATGTGTGCTTTTGTGTGATTTTACACAGATTCCAATGTAGGTCTACAAGCAGTCTTTCCTTATTTTTCCTCTTGGCTCAACATATCCCGAGATGTGAGATATGAGAAGAGCAGCTTTTCAAAAAAGACATGATTCTGTCAAGAGATGTCTGCCCTATGTGTATCTACACAGGCCATCTAGTGGTTGTGTTGTAAATTGAAGCCAGTCGACGTTTTCTTAGCATGCTGCAAAATTGTATAGAATTGGTTTCCTGAGAAATGAAAGCTCTTAACCAAATTCAAGCTTAGGTAAGGGTGGACACATCTGTACAATGCATTGCTTCTATGGAGAGAATGTGTGCCTCATGGAGACACCATACAAAGGCACAAGGATTGCCTATGGGTCTCTATCACATATCCACCAGGCCTTCAATAGCGTCTGTGGGCAATTTGTGTGTTGCATGAGCTATAAGGAAAAAGTCTTAGGTTGCTCATGACTTGTAAAGGGGTTGTCCTAGAATATATATTGACGGCCTAAGGATGGCCAGTGTCGGACCACCACTCTTCTGATATTGATGTCCAATCCTAAGGATATGCCATATCTAGACAAATCCTGTACGTTTGGTGATTATGGACTTTTACTGCATTTTTTGAGCCAAAGCCAGGAGTGACTTCAAGAGGAATGAAAAATATAAAGAAAGGGATTAAACTTCTCCTTTATTCTGGCTTTGGCTCAAAAAACACAGCAAAACCTTCTGCAAACAACACAGCTTCTCTGCAACGTGTGGCAGCCTAAATGTGTTATACACTGTTTCAGCAAACCTTAAATTTATACTTAATTTGATTAAAGCCATTAAAGTTAATGTCAAGTTAATATGTGCTATAACAGAGTATTTAACAAGTTCAACTTTGCTGAATCTGATATGTTAGAGAAAAGTAAGTCTAGTAAGTCTCATAATAGGTTATAGGGAATACTTCTGTAGATAATACTTCTCAGCAGTCATGTCATTATCATCACAGATAGGATAACAACATGCTTGGCCACATACTAAGGTAGGTCTCCGGAAGAACAACACATGCAGTGCATCATGAAAATTTTCAGGCGAGGCCACGCACCAATAGACAAGGCCATGCTTCCTTATGGGGCGCAACAAGTCTCCATTTTGTGATTTGGACACAAAAAATGCTGGACATGTCTCTTTTTTGGGACATGACTGGCACATAAAGAGGCCACTTCACATATGAAAACACAACTAGCCTGGCGGATGCAGAAGCATTAGCCGGGCTCAGGGGATTTATATGTTTTTTTGAGACTTCGGTCAGTCATCCTCCCAATAGTTCCTGGAGAGTTGGCAAGTAATGGATTATAATGAAAATATTACCAATATATAGGTAACACAGGATCCACCATTAACAATTGGTGATGGTCACAGCTCACCTCCTCCCCCTCCCCGCACAGTAGAAAAGAAGAAAACAATATGTATTAGTATTTAGTTTTAATTAGGAAAACATTTTGGTGATATATTTCTATTAAATGGGTAAAAAATGCTGAAAACAAGCAAAAAATTATTTTCTACTACAAATTCCTCTAGAAAAAAAAAATGCCAATTTGCAGATACATAGGAAAAACATGCTGAGCGATTCGTTTCTACGGACAACTTCGATACTGATATAAGAGGTAATATCTGCAGGGATTGCCTTATCTGGGGTGATATCATGGCTTTTATTGTTCCTTGTTTCACACAGATCATGTCACTTACACATCTGCAGAGCCCTCCGAGGCCTTTGTTAAATATCACTTAATGCGTGTTCTTCCCAGGCTGAGGATGGCAAGGGGAAGTAGACGTGACAGGGTAGCTTGTCGCCCTTGCCGGTTACTGACTTTGATGATGTTAGTGATATGACAGGTGCTTGGCTTGTTAGGATGCCATATTTTCCTCAATGACCTCGGTAATTTTTACATCTCTAGATATGAAGACTTCATACTGTGGCTTTGAATTATTGCTACAGAGACTGTCTGTCTGAGATTCCCTGGAAATGATTAAATGGAATAATGATACCTGCTCTCCTGTCAAAACAGCGGCTCCCGAAGACTGACAGGGGTATTGAGCACGCCGCTAATGGCTGACGGATGGGTTATGTTCAGTCTGCATCATGGAGAAATACAACTGACCTGGGTTATTCACACTCAAAGTGAATTTATTGCCATAGATTTGTGGCCCCAAATAAATGGCATTAATACTGATTTAAAGGTAATAGACATAGTGATATTGATGATGGCCATGACAACACTTATAGCGTGTTTCTTTAATGTGTGGTAATGAGATTATCACTGTCATAAGGCTATATACAAATAAGGATCTGGTTCTGCTGTGGCAAATCTCATCAGAGAGGCATGCTGGGATGTAGCAAAATGCTGTAATGTAAGTGCAGCATATTATGTGTGCTATAGATACACAGAGGTAATAGTAGTACAAATTCTCTGCTGATAATTTCGGAATACATCTTGACATGGGTCAGAGGTTTATTGATTTACTGATGCAGAGTTCCAAATCCCCTGCATGGACATACCTGGATAGCAGCAGCCACCCCGAGAGGGAGCTTACTGCACGCTGTCTTATTATTAAAACCTAACTAAACTATTAAACTTGATTTTTATGGCAGAATTTGTGTCATTAATGCATTTTGTATACTTTATTAACAAATTTTGTCTATTTTCTGTGAAATCCTGCATCTCTTTATGCTTTCCCTTGCTACTCTATTGAGAGCTATACCCTGCATCTCCCTGTGAACTGTGTATGACTTTGTGTGTAAGGGTTGGTTCACACTTGCACCTGGTGTCCATCCGCCGTGAATCTGACCTAAATATCAGAAAAAAAGGATTGGGAAAGGTTAGCAAACGGTTTGTTTAAAAACCCATTCACTTCAATGGGTTTTTAAAGCAATCCAAAGGTATCTGATTGCAGCCTCTGTGCCGCAAAGCCTAAAAAAACGGTCACAGTTACACAGTGTATACCATAGTCCGTCTTTTTTGATGGATTGGTCAATGGGTATCCGACAAAAAAATTTGATGTCTGTGTTTTACAAATCTGTTTTTTTTTTTTGTTCCCCTTCTTCATTCTGAGCATGTGCAAAGAATGAAGAGTGCAAAATGGATTGCAAAATGGACACAAACAGATTACCATCCGTTGGTAATTCATTTGTGTCCGCCTTCCATAGACCTCAATGTTAAAAAAAACTGATTTGTTGCTGTCGGTCGTGTATCCTTATTTTTTGACACAAGCAAAAGTGCTGCAAATCCGACTTTTGTCTCCGTCCAGCGGATACACGACGGAAATGCTCAAAATGCACATCTGTGGATTGTTTTAAAAACCCATTGAAATCCATGGGTTTTTTACGACCCGTTCCAAACCAGTTTTTATGATCTTTAGACAGATCACAGAAACTGAACCCATGCAGAGGCCACAACGCAAGTGTGAACCCAGCCTTAATCTCAAACCCAAATGCGTTTTCCACTGATGATATTGCGGGAAATAACGCAGAAAGAACTGCAAAACTTATGAGCAATGAGAACTTCCTCTTTCATTCAACACCAGAAGCAAGTTTCTACATTTTATAATGCCAGAAATATAACTGTTTGAAGCGACCCCCCACCTTCATTTTCTTTTCATTACACACACAAGCCTGTCCACCATACACAGTGTAAAGTAGGGCATAGCTCTCAATAGAGAAGCAAGAGAAGGACTAAAGAAATGCAGGATTTCACAGAAAGGAGACAAAACTTGTTATTAAAGGGAATCTCTCAGGTGGATTGTCCACCCTAAACCTGTCCCATCGTGTGCAGCATCAAGATGACCTTTCCTATGGTGCCTCTCACTTAAGTTATAAGCTTTTAATACCTCAGATCGGTATTCAGTCATTGTGCTAAATCACACCCTGTCAGTACTGGACTAGATGAAGCTGCTCCTGCCCTCATGACTAGTTAAGGTAAATGTGCATATACCAATCCAAGGCATTAAAAGCTTATAACTTGACTTTTCAACAACAGAAAGCTTAGTGAGGGACACCATAAATGAAAGTATATTACAAAATCTATAAATGATAGAAATGCTGCCAGAAAATCAAAAGCTGTTCAAAAATGCAGTTACACTTTAGATGGAGTGTGCAGGCCGTATGCATTAAATGGGTTATACAAGACGATTAGGAAATTATACTATATGTCTTCAGAAACACTGTAAGGCGATTATATCCGTTAAAGGCAGTCTGTCGCATATTACACCAGCAAAACAGTTGGGCCAGGTTCACCTGAAGGTAACGCCTTTTTCCTCATGAAACTTCATGCCAAAATATTTGTTTATTTCACAATATACAAATGAGCCATTTGGAGCACTGAGGGCAGCTCGGTTTCTCCAAACTGCTGTGCCCCACACTACTTTAATATGCCCTCCTTCCTTTGAGTTACAGGACCAGGGAGCTAGGCTGCAATCTCTCCGGGCCCTGTGTCTTTGTGTTTGCGCCGGGGTATTAGAGCAGCATGGGGCACAGCAGTTTGGGCAGCAGAGCCGCCCTCAGTGCTCCAAACTGCTCTTTTACATATTGTGAAATAAATGAATATCTCAGAAATGGAGGCACGCATTTTCATGTATAAGGTCAGGCTTACTTTCATTTATCTAATTTATCTGTTTATTATGCTTGACCCTGGTGACAAATTCCCTTTAACACATTAAGTCCTTTAGGTTTTAATGATAGGAATAAATTACCTGCTTTTTTTGTAATCTGGTGATACTGATACTTTTTTTTTATTGATTGTGATGTTTTGAATCTATTTTGTATCTCGTTGTGCACTGGTTTTAATTGATTAGAGTTGTATACTGTTGTCATGGTGACGGCGCTCATGCACCTTTATTTTCCACTCTTGTGCTGCCCTATGACATAGATGCATAGACAAGTGCTTGTGCGTGAATCGCTCTGTTGCCTTGTGGTGCCGCCTCCTCTGATGTTGTCCTGCTCAGCTTTGTATTAATAAAATACATTTTGCAGATTGGTGAGTAACGTCTGGATTTTTCTCTTCTTAAGTAAGAAATTCCGTACTGATAATTTCTGAATATATGTCATGACAGAGGTGAAAGGTTTATTTTTTCTGATACAGAGCTCCATATCACCTACATAAACATAACTGGATAACTACAGACACCCCTAGAAGGAGTATGGGAGCTTACTGCATGCTTTTTTATTATTATGTGCAGTGTGTAGGCAGTATACATTAAATGGGTTATACAAGACTTGGTATTAATGGGTTATCCTTTGGACTGATCATCAATATTAGATTGGTGGGGGCCCAACACAATAGCTCCATACACAGTGCAGTGGCTGTAACAGACATCATAAGTCAAAGGGGTCCATTGGGATATGTTTGTGTCCATCCTAAGATGGATCTGTCCCCATTGATATTTCTATTGTTTTGATGCTGTAATGGAACTGAACAATAGAAATCCAGACAGAGATGTGAACATAGCTCACAGTAATACCTACAGAACTGAATATTGCTGACATCTAAGTCTAGAACAGAGTATGCAAAAAAAGGCTATATAAAAAAATAAATGGCAAAAAATAATAAAATAAAGAAGTAGTACCGTAAAGTATACAATATATACTGTACATGTGCCTTCAATAAAGGGGGTTTTCTGGGGGGGGTTGTTATTGATGACCTATCCTTAGGATAGGTTATCAATGTAAAATTGGTGGGGGTCAGACTGCCAGCACCGCTACCAACCAACTGTTCTGGGCAGCCTTCAGCACTGAAACTAAATGGCGGATAGCGTCTGCAGCAGAAGCAAGGTGTTAGACTCTTCCTGTTAAAGCGGTTGTCTGCTTTCTGCTGAAAATTTTGAAATGCCGTACATTAATATGTAATGGCACATCAGAGTGCTGCAGAAAGCAAAATGTCATTCTTACATTAGTGAATAGCAATTTAAAAATTATACCAGAAAGTGTGCAATTGTTTTATGAACTGGGCAGGAGAAAAAAGTGATCAGTGAAATAGAATCAGTTAATTTAGGCCAAAATAAAAAAAAATATAACATTTGATTAATTTGCCAAAATGTTAAAGAAAAATAATAATAATAATAATAATAATAACAGAGCACCCACATGTCCTTATGGACTGGGGATTTAGTGTCCCACATACCCCTGTTGTAAAGTTGTCTGCACCATTGAAGCTGGGGAAAGTATACTTTGGTTTTACTGCGCATCTGGGCCGATGTGGTTGTATAAGGAGGCTACTGTCCAAGGTATTATAAGTATATACAGTAGACGGACATTCACACTACTATTGTGTATGTCTATTGCTCTCATCTGTCATAGGATGAGCGCAACGGACATTAACTGTAGTAGAGTGATGGATACAGATGGAGCCCCCTCCGTCTGCATCGGTTGTCATTTATTAATATTGTGCTACAAAGTGATACCCTACATGTGTCTATTTGTAGTCACATTAAACAACTTTTGCTCAATTTTGTAACAGGAGAAAACATCCTGCATACACAACTTCCGTCACAAAAGTCAAAAATATGACAGAAGAAAGTCTGTCATGTTTTTTACTTTAAGATGAATGTAGACGGACATCAGACGGAGGGGGCTCCGTCTGCATCAGTCACTTAATGTATGTTGCTCCCACCCTATGATGGATGAGAGCAACGTACATTAATAATGCAGTATGAACCTATCCTTGTAACACCTATGGAATGTATATTATGCTACATGCACTAGTGTGGTGTGAAGCAAAGATAACGTACCTTCATTACTGAGCCAGGGCTCTGAGTTACTAGGCACGTATTCTCTGAATACCTCATATGCCTCTGTAAGGAGAATAATGAGCATACTTCAAGTGATCAGTGAATCACCTTGTGTTCCTTTTAACAAAGGTGACCATGAATCCACTTTTGTACCTGACATTTGTAAGGCATTCTCTTTATTGAAGAGCATGTAGAGAAGAGGAAAAGTACAGAGCAGGGTTTAATGCAGACAAATAGAACTATTAAAACCATATTTCACCAAATGACTCCGAGGGCACAATGTACTATGTAAGGTTCTCAGAATAATCTGCCGGAACAACAGTATTTTATTTCATGAAATTAATCAATAGTATACAGGCAAGAGTACATCACCGCCGTGTGCTGGAACATGACGGTCTCTGTATTCTGAAAGACCTGTCCACAAATAAAGAGTTATATGGGGGCATTTGGTTTATAAAAGTAATTAGAAGAATTAACATAGGGTTAACGGAGGGCGTCTACAAAGAAATGGAGGACTCAACAACCAACTGCAGATATATTTCATGGACAAATTATTGATCCAATGTAATGATCCACTTCTCTTGAGGAAGCACGGTAAGTGGCCACCAAACCAATCAAACATGCTAGGGTAGACAAGGCCAGCATAAGCACCCGGCAAGCCTGGGCAGGTGCCAGGGCCCTGAGCGCCTGAAGGGCCCACTGAGGGTCCGCAATGAGTGCTTACTACACATGGAGGCGCTCATTGCATTGTAATGAGCCGGGGAGCGAGTCCAGCTTACAGTGTTTAACGTTACTGCTCATAGTTGCCTGGTCTCTCTGCCCCTTCATTACTCCAATGCTCACAAGGTTATGTCTGCAGCCGGATTAAGGAAGGGGTGGGGAGTCTGGGTAGGTATGAGCAGTAAGTAATGTTAAAGTCTGTAAGCACCACTCACTCCCCAGTAGACAAGGGTGAACCTCACAAGATTCGTTTGGATGAATATTTGTGAATTTCAGCTAATCTACAGTAGCAGCACTGTGAAATAGATTTCTACAAGTCTCGTCCACATGCTGCAACTCAACATCAGTATTAAACCCATTATATGTCAGTTTTAGCAGCAGGTCTCACTCATGGATTTCAAACTTTGCAATGCAAAGGATGAAAACTTTAGAAGACCAACAGCGATTCCAGCTAATTTCAGGTGGTTTTGCTGCAGCAGTTTGAGGAACACACTGCATTCGTTGCACCACAAAGGGACTCAGTGAGGCTCAGTCGCCCAAGGGCCCACACAAACCTGAAGCCAACCCTGAGAGTGGACACTGATGGAGGAATACACAGGTCTTGAAAACCTCTGTGTCAGTGTAAGCCGTGTATCGGGGTGGGTTCCCCAGGATACAGCAAAGTCACGAACAAAGGAAGCAACTCCAACTCAATTTAGTAAAAACAAGATTTTAATTAGTGTAGTAACACCCCTTTACCAAAAAAACTCCCAACTATTTACATACACTCAGCCAGTAAGCTGAGAGCCTGAGACCATGGTGTTGTACAGCGCGGTGCCCTCTAATGTGCGGCTCCAATATACTCCAAACTTTTATCTATCTGCAGGCTGCTACTAACCAGCCGCTTGTTACCTTTTTATCACCCTAGTACCAGGGACAATTCAATGAGTGTAATAGGGGCACCGGCGGTATAACACAAAAGCTTACAAACTTATCAAAATATCCCTATTCCCCCCAACCAAAGTACAACCAAGTAAATATAATAGTAGGTCAGCTTGCAAGCCAAAGAAATGTGACAATGTATAAAATGTCGCTTCTAGACTTCCTCAAAAGCTCCTCCATGAGAGTTACAACTCAATAGAATTCTCTGAGTCCTTACTACCGAATAGGTAGCTAATTCACCAGTAGTGTGGCCTGTGAAGATGAGTATGCCTAACTATTCTAACTACAGGCCCTTACTCAGTCCCAAGCAAAACAATGTAATGCGGTGCGTGCACGATTACTTCTCTCACTGACCCGGGTCTTTTGGGTACCTTTAGCCTTTGTCTGGAACAACTGAAAGCAGGGCTCATCCAGAAAACATGTGATCTCACTGACAGGGCCACTTCTCAGCCGGGTCCTTGATAGCAATCTTCAACTTAGGATGCTGTCTGAACAAACCCTGGAACAGTCTCTGCTTCAGCTCCACCTTCCTATATTTCTGATCACTTAGGAATCCTCCTTCTCTCACTTCAATCTTTCTTCTTCTAAAAGCTCGAAGCACACTCCTAAGATGGCTGCCACACACTCTGCTCCTCCTTCTAGTTCCTCCTCTGCAGAACAGGATCTCCACGTCACTACTCCAGGGAATTACAGAATTACAGTCCTTCCCATTTCTGAGGTAACAGTGGCCTCTTGTGGTTAAACAACCAATTGTCATTTTATAAAAAAAATAAACTTATTTACAGAAACAGGTACATTCATAACATGAGGGCTGTTTCCCCATCTTACATCAGCAGAGAAAGTGCCTAATTTATGACGAGATGCAGGCGGCAGGCCTTATCATAAATTAGGTGCATTCTGCAGAAGTCATTTCTTAATACTGCAATCTATGCCAGTCATCATTTATGGCAGAAATGATGACAAATCTGTTCACAGCACTCCCCCCCACCCCTTTTTCAGAAAGAAGAAAGGTTGGTATAAAAACACCACTTGCAACAATTTTTGAGACTTTTGTTTATGAGTAGCTTTTCAAGTCAATATTGTTTAGTAATATTGTGCCACAAAGTGATACCCTATATGTGTCTATGTGCAGCCACACATGTATTAAATTGGTTACTTGAATCCTTAAAGGTAGATTCAGGCAATCCTAACCTATCTACCAGTGTTTTCCCCTTGTGAATTGGTGCAACCGTTGCCGAGATATCCCTGTGTTTGTCAATATGCAAATTAACTCTTTGGGGCAATAAGAGTGTTGCCACTTTCCTCTTTGTTGTAATAGTAACATCATTGTTGTACTAAAGAGCTCATTTACATATTGACAAAAACAGTGATATCTTGTCAACCAATTCACAAGGGTACCCAACTGTTTGTTTCAGTTGACCCTAACTAATGTAGCTGTTGGGCTGAGTTGAGGGACATATTTGTACTTCACTTGTATTATGTAATATAGTTCTGACCTTCCAACACAGCTGGATGTATATAATTGTTATCTAGTGGTTAAAGCCTGTGTCTGCTTGCTAGATTATTTCTTCTTCAAGCCTCTCTATTATTAAAGGCGTTTTCCCACCATTAGAATGATAGCTTATCGCTAGGATATACAGTACTATCACCTCTTGAACATGGCCATATGACTGCCAAGACCTCCCCAACAAACCACATAATGAGGGATCTGTGGCTATTTAACAGATATTCTCTGCATAGTGAGTGGATGTGAGTGCCGCTGGGCAGGGAGAACAATAAAAGATCTACATTGCCAGAGGTCTGGGATGGGAATACCCTTTATCAGGGAGATAAAATAGACTTAAGAAGGTTAAACACGTGGGCCTCACACAACATCTTCATCTCCAATGTTCTCATCACCACTTCCTGCTATCTCACAGGAAATGCCCGCTCAGCCAGCCATTGGCCAAAGCAGTGTCCCCCCTCAGCCAGTGTTTACATGAGAGGGCATTTCCATGTGTGTCAGACACCAAACAATGGAGATCTGGGATGTGCCAGATATCAGGGAGAGGTAAGTGATGTTTTGTTATGTTACAGCCCTCAGGTTTAGCTTTATTACATATCTTTTTATCACTTATTTGTTTTATTTTTTACATAGCTTTGCAGATATTGGTATCACTCACAATCTTTATTCCCTATGAGTATGTCTTTGGAGTGTGGAAAGAAAACACGCAAACACAGGGAGAACATAAAAAATCCATACAGATGTTGCCTGAATCCAAGAGCCCAACACTGCAAGACAACAGTCCTAAGCTACTACAGTGGGAAGAAAAAAGTATTTAGTCAGCCACCAATTGTGCAAGTTCTCCCACTTAAAAAGATGAGGCCGGCCTGTAATTGACATCATAGGTAGACCTCAACTATGAGAGACAAAATGAGAAAACATATCTAGAAAATCACATTGTCTGATTTTTAAAGAATTTATTTGCAAATTATAGTGGAAAATAAGTATTTGGTCACCTACAAACAAGCAAGATTTCTGGCTCTCACAGACCTGTAACTTCTTTAAGAGGCTCCTCTTACCTCCACTCATTACCTGTAGTAATGGCACCTGTTTGACATTGTTATCAGTATAAAAGACACCTGTCCCCAACCTCAAACAGTCACACTCCAAACTCCACTATGGTGAAGACCAAAGAGCTGTGGAAGGACACCAGAAACAAAATTGTAGACCTGCACCAGGCTGGGAAGACTGAATCTGCAATAGGCAAGCAGCTTGGTGTGAAGAAATCAACTGTGGGAGCAATAATTAGAAAATGGAAGGCATACAAGACCACTGATAATCTCCCTCGATCAGGGGCTCCACGCAAGATCTCACCCCATGGGGTCAAAATGATCACAAGAACGTGAGCAAAAATTCCAGAACCACACTGGGGGACCTAGTGAATGACCTGCAGAAAGCTGGGACTAACGTAACAAAGGCTACCGTCAGTACCACACTACGCCACCAGGGATTCAGATCCTCCAGTGCCAGACGTGTCCCCCTGCTTAAGCCAGTACATATCCGGGCCTGTCTGAAGTTTGCTAGAGAGCATTTGGATGTTCCAGAAGAGTATTGGGAGAATGTCATATGGTCAGATGAAACCAAAGTAGAACTGTTTGGTAGAAACACAACTCATCGTGTTTGGAGGAGAGTGAATGCTGAGTTGTATTCAAAGAACACCATACCTACTGTGAAGCATGGGGGTGGCAACATCATGCTTTGGGGCTATTTCTCTGCAACGGGACCAGGACGACTGATCCGTGTACATGAAAGAATGAATGTGGCCATGTATCGTGAGATTTTGAGTGCAAACCTCCTTCCATCTACAAGGGCACTGAAGATGAAACGTGGCTGAGTCTTTCAGCATAACAATGATCCCAAGCACACCGTCAGGGCAACGACAGAGTGGCTTCATAAGAAGTATTTCAAGGTCCTGGAGTGACCTAGCCAGTCTCCAGATCTCAACCCCATAGAAAATCTTTGGAGGGAGTTGAAAGTCCGTGTTGCCCAGCGACAGCCCCAAAACATCACTGCTCTAGAGGAGATCTGCATGGAGGAATGGACCAATATACCAGCAGCAGTGTGTGCCAACCTTGTGAAGACTTACAGAAAACGTTTGACCTCTGTCATTGCCAACAAAGGATATATAACAAAGTATTGAGATGAATTTTTGTTATTGACCAAATACTTATTTTCCACCATAATTTGCAAATAAATTCTTTAAAAATCAGACAATGTGATTTTCTAGATATGTTTTCTCATTTTGTCTCTCATAGTTGAGGTCTACCTATGATGACAATTACAGGCCGGCCTCATCTTTTTAAGTGGGAGAACTTGCACAATTGTTGGCTGACTAAATACTTTTTTCCCCACTGTATGTTCTCACTTTTAGCACAGTATGTAGCTACTATCCCTTGTGTCGTTCTTGGTATACAGTATATAGTACAATTTGCTACTCCTGGTTTATTTCAAATATATCAAAAGTAGCACATATAACATAGTTGATAACAGAGTCAACTACATTTCATAAAATTATAAAAATTATATTAAAAAATCTTTTATGTTTAAAACAAAGAAATGTTAAAGAAATAAACTCTAGTGACAGTCTTTAAACTCCAGTTTATTATAAGAAAATTATTAGCATTGAGTATTTTTGCACACAGTAAAATCCAGAATCATTTACTGTAATTCTACTTTTAACTTGGCACTTTTTTGTTCAGATGTGAAAGGACAATTCAAAGCTTTCTGACCAGAAGAGATGAACCATGACCTCTCACTCCTTACATCTGTCAAAACATTACAAAGTTGCATCATGAGAGTAAAAACCCTCTGACAAGTCATGTCCCCGCACCGCATAATTCAAAGAATAAACAAGGTAAAGACTTTGCTTTCAAGCTTGTGTGTCACAGGGATCTTGATTTTCCATTTTTCAGTATAGTGGGTCATACACACGTGGACACTTGTTAGTACCCTTCCGTTACAGAAAGAAATACCCACAATGGTCACTGAAAAAACTTGAAACTGACAAAAGTATTAATAAAAATTTACTGAAAATCAGCTAATAAAATCAAACATTGTTTTTGGATTATGGTTCAACAGAACCAAGAAAGTGGCCTGGACAAGAATGATGGTACCCCTAGAAAAGATTGAAAATAATTTGACCATAGGGATGTTAAACTAAGGTGTGTCCAGTAAGTGGTGTCATAGGTGTCTGCACACTTCTAACCAGTCAGTTTGCTTATTTACAGGGTGAAAAGTAGTCACTGTGCTGTCTGGTATCATAGTGTGTACCGCACTCAACATGGACCAAAGAAAGCTAAGGAGAGAGTTGTCTCAGGATATTAGAAAGAAAATGATAGACAAACATCTTAAGGTAAAGCCTATAAGACCATCTCCAAACAGCCTGATGTTCCTGTTACTATCATATTATTACTATCATATTATTCAGGACTGTAGCCAACCTCCTTGGATGTGGCCACAAGAGGAAAATTGATGCCAATTTGAAAAGACGGATAATATGAATGGTAACTAAAGAGCCCAGAACAACTTCCAAAGAGATTAGAGGTGAAGTCCAAGGTCAAGGTACATTAGTGTCAGATTGCACCATCCGTTGCTGTCTTTGCCACAGTGGACTTAATGGAAGACGACGATTTGTTGAAAGCAAATCATAAAAAAACAAGACTTGAATTTGCCAAAATCCATATTGACAAGCCGCAAAGCTTCTGGGAGAATGTCCTTTGGTCAGATGAGAAAAAACTGGAGCTTTTAGACAAGTCATATCAGCTTTATGTTCACAGATGTATACAAAGAAAGAACATTGCACCTACTGTGAAACATGGAGGAGGCTGTTTGCTGAATCTGTGCAAGATACAATGAAATCTCAAGACTTCTGGAGTGAAAAGTGCTGCCCAGTGTCAAAAAGCTTGGTCTCAGTGGCAGGTCATGAGGCCTCCAACAGGATAATGACCCAAAACACACAATCCACAAATGGCTAAGAGCAAAGCTTTGGACTATTCTGAAGTGGCCTTCTATAAGCCCTGATTTAAATCTTATTGAACATCTGCGGAAGGAGCAGAATTATGCAGGCTGGAGAAGACACCTTTCAAACCTGAGACAGCTCGAACAGTTTGCTAACAAGGAATGGGCCAAAAGTTGATCCAAGGTTTTATATTTATATCGGGAAGTAATTTTTTCCCCTGTCATGGAAGAATTGGTATAAACCTCATGGTTGACTTGATTTAACCTCATCTATTATGTAACTATGTAAATTACCTGTGGATAGGAGCAGAAGTCTCATTGAGAGTTACAGAAATTGCTGGATTGCAGTGATTGCCTCAAAAGGATGTGCAACAAAATATTAAGGTAAGCGGACCCTCATTTTGTGTGTTCAACAATTATTCTGTTGAACCACAATTCAAAAGCAATGTCTGATTTTCATTTTAATTTATTAAGACTTTTGTCAATTTTAAGTTATTTCAATGACCATTGTGGGTTTTTCTTTCTATAACAGTAGGGTAACAACAATTTTATCCAAGTGTTTATTTATTGGTAGTATTTATTATTCTGTCTACATTTACATTTCTGTTGCGCCACATTTACGACATATTTGTGAAAAGCGTGCGCATGGTCATGTGAAAATTTTCAAGGTGCACAAACCACATTATCCCTGAAGAGAAAGCCTAAATTTTGACAAGTGTGCTTTAGGGTGGGTCCATACTACCGTTGCTCTCATCTTTCATACACATTAAACGACAGATGCAGACGTTCATGTAGGAAAACATGTCATGTCAAGCACATGTAGACTTCTTTAGTGAAGCTGGGGCAGTATACCTCAGCTTTATTGCACATGACTGAATGTCGAGAACTTGACTGGTGAAGCTGAGGTGTACTGCTATGACCTCAATGATGAAATGCACCTACACCAGAGTACAACTATCAGTGAGTATTAGACTGTTTTATGGGAGGAGAGACATATTGTAGGTATATTTAAGATACTAAACCATTGGTCTTCAAGGACATACCAGTGGTTTAGTATTCCAAATACTGGAGCTGAAACTTGGACAATCACTTTTTGTTGGAGGAGTTCTTCAGTAATTAATATCACAGGGTTCATTGCTGGTACCTCAGAGATCAGTTGCAATCTGCAGAGCTTTATGGCAGCAAGTTTTCAATTTCTCTGCAGCGCCATCACTGGGTAAATGAAGTATTACACACTTCTAAGTGAATTGTATAAACTGTCTGTTTAATACATGGTCCTAGAGAGCCAAAGCCGATTCTAGGTTATCTACTGCCTAAAATGACAACTCCCCCCTAACTGGACTGTTCCATCCACTAAGAAAAAAACAAGCATTTTACTCGATCTTCCTGTGGACTCTGCCGCTGATCAGCCGCAGAACTAGCAGCACGAGCCACAACACTGAGCCTAATGCCATCTGAGGATAATCAGCAAGTGAAAGAAGCGGAGCCGGAGGGCCAGAAAATAGAGAAGAATCTAAGGCAGAAGTCTGCCTTAATTCTTCTTCATTTTCCACTATGTGAGCAGGCCCTAATTGGATAATAGTGCTCCCACAGCGAATTGGGGTACTATAACCAATTTGTGGGGACTATTACCTGTGTGTGTGTGGGGGGGTCCATTATTACATTAATAGTGTCCTAATTGCACCCCACAATAAGAATGCCCTAATAGTGCCATCCCACATAATTAATGCTCTTACCTGTGGGGGGCACTATTACTGTAATAGCCCCCCCCACACAAAAGTAATGTTATTAACTGTGGGCAGCACTTTTACAGTAATAGTGCCCCCCAAATAAATAATGCTATTACCTATGTGGAGGCACTATTACTGTAATAGTGCTCTAATAGTTTCTCCGCACAGGCAACAGTCTCCCCCTACATAAGTAACGTTATTAACTGTGGGGGGGCACTATTACAATAAAAGTGCCCTCCCACATAAGTAATGCTATTACCTGTGGGTGGGGGGATTATTGCTGTAATAGTTTTCCCCTCCCACATAAGTAATGTTATTAACAGCGGCATTATTACAGTAATATTGCCCCCACAACATAAGTAATGCTATTAGCTGGGGGGGCGCTATTACTGTAATAGTAGCCTAATAGTGCCCCCAGAGATATTAGACCCCACCTCATATATTCACATATTATTCAGTGTGCTCACAACTGCGGCACCTGGGACCTGTTCTGATACACAGGATTTGTGCATCTACCATTCTGCTGGGATCCGGGAGCTGAATAGAAGATGCACACATCCTGTGTATCAGAACAGGTCCCAGGTTCTGCATAAGTAAATTGTAAGTACCATGTTATTATAGTTCCGAGCATAGGAGAGGGGCGTCCAAAGCCATCTCTAATGCTGTGGGGGCAGCGGGAGGGGTGTGTGTGTGACTGGATGAAATATGCAGGTTGTGGCTCAGAGGCAGACAGTGATGCAGCTTGGCACTCACTATCTGAATCTGACCCACTCACCACCATCCCCTCAGGGACTGTGTGATCTTCCGCCTGAGGCGAGATGTTCATCTCGCCTCATGGCAGAAGCAGCCCTGTCCAGAGCAAGAGATGAACTTTCTAGGTATTCTCTGCTTATCCCATAAAAGTAGACTTTCCACTATTTACTAAACCAGACAAACCTTTTAATGGTACCTGTGTGAACAGAATCTGACATTTAGACATAGAACAGTTTTTTAAGAATACTTAACCAACATGCAGATTTGTATAAAGACATGAAGAATTCACATGTATATACAGTGTCATTAAAGGGTTTCTGCGCTCACGAGAAATTGTGAGATATTGAGATTTTGAGAGATTCTGCAGGCCTACCTTTCATCTACACCTAACATTCATCCAGTCCACTCGTAAACTGTATCTTAGTGAGTTATTATCATTATACATACAATACACATAATTAATAAGCAGTTATTTGTAAATGAACTCATTACATGCCATAGTGGCAAGTGACTGCCTCTTAATGGGGTTGTGCCCCTATTGACAATTATGAGTATAGATAGGAGATAAGTGTAAAATCTGTGGGGTTACGACCACTGGGATCCCCTTAATGGCATCCTGTAGCTCTCGGTTTGAGTGGATCGATGGACATGCATGTCTATTGTTTTCCATTCAGGTTTAAGTAACCAGCTCTCAACTATCTCCAGCACTGCAATAGATCGGAATGAAGCACAATAAACATTCCTGTCCATCGCTTCATTCATACAGAGAGCTACATGCACCCATTATGTACAGTATATTGTTGAGGGTCCCACTGCTTGGGCTCCCACCGATCTAAATGTATGCCTTATTCAATTTGCTAGTGATGGGTTGCTAGCATATCTTAGATCCGTGTTTCCCAACCTTTTCAGATATAGGGCAACCCTGGTAAATAAAAAATCTCCTTGGGGCACCCTTATCAAATAATTTTTACTAAAAACAAGCATGGAGATAACGTTGCATGAAGGTATGCGGTCATCATCCCAACCAGAGTGTGGCGACCCTTTGGCAGGTTTCCAAGGCATCCTTGGGTGCTGCAGCACCCCTGTAGGTAATGACTGTCTTAGAAGGTCAGACTTCTTGGCCTTCATCTGCCTCCATTGCCTTACATAAACCATTGTACATACACACGAGGACAAAATTGTTGGTACCCCTCGTTTAATGAAAGAAAAACCCACAATGGTCACAAAAATAACTTGACTGACAAAAGTAATTTGCCAAACTACATGTTGACAAGCCACAAAGCTTCTGGGAGAATGTCCTATGGACAGATGAGACAAAAATCGAAATTTTTGGCAAGGCATATCAGCTCTATGTTCACAGACGGAAAAATGAAGCATATCTTGAAAAGAACACTGTCCCTACTGTGAAACATGGAGGAGGTTCTGTTATGTTCTGGGGCTGCTTTGCTGCATCTGGCACAGGGTGTCTTGAATCTGTGCAGGGTACAATGAAATCTCAAGATTATCAAGGGATTCTAGAGAGAAATGTGCAGCCCAGTGTCAGAAAGCTTGGTCTCAGTCGCAGGTCATGGGTTTTGCAACAGGATAATGACCCAAAACACACAGCTAAAAACACCCAAGAATGGCTAAGAGGAAAACATTGGACTATTCTGAAGTGGCCTGCTATGAGCCCTCACCTAAATCCTATTGAGCATCTTTGGAAGGAGCTGAAATATGCCGTCTGGAAAAGGCCCCCTTCAAACCCAAGACAACTGGAGCAGTTTGCTCATGAGGAGTGGCCAAAATACCTGTTGAGAGGTGCAGAAGTCTCATTGACAGTTACAGGAATCGTTTGATTGCAGTGATTGCCTCAAAAGGTTGTGCAACAAAATATTGAGTTAAGGGAACCATCATTTCTGTCCAGGCCTGTTTCATGAGTTTTCTTTTAAAAAAAAAAATTCTGTTGAAGCATGGTTGAAAAGCAATGTCTGACTTTCATTTGTTCATTTTCATAGAATTTTTATATGTTATTACTTTTGTTAGATTCAAGTTATTTCTGTGACCATAGTGGTTTTTCTTTCATTAAACGAAGGGTACCAACAATTTTGTCCACGTGTGTAGTCATTTACAGACAGCAACCTATTTATTTCTCTCTACCACTCATTCTACTCCAGTTTCAGCTCAGTTTGCTCTTGTTTTACTTCAATATTCTTTACTTGACTAATTCAGTTTTTAATCATAAGATGAAAATAAATGAGAAAATCAAAGGCAGAACTATCAAACTATGAAAAGAGAGGCTCCGATGCATGTGTATGTGAGGAATGGCACAATAAAACTGCACAGCAAGAGTATTTCATCTGTCCATATTTAAATGGATGACCTGATAATATTAGGATTAGTAAACCCAGCACAAACAATGCACAATCCATAAACATTAGAAGAATATGACTGTATGTGGCACACTATCGCCATCTAGAGCTTGTACAGAGTTCACACAACATACACATAAATATGTATTGATCAGTTAAAAAATGACATGGCATACTCCTGGTATAACTGCTGCCAGGTAGATACATTTACTGTCCTAATTAAAGGAGACCAGTCAGAGAACGTGATAAACCTACTCCACCTAGTGGCCATGCTGAGTAGTGCCAAAACAGATATCCCTCTTTAATAAGGGATAAGATAATACAGGCCAATTCTGAATGGACAGCTTCTGATTGTATTCCTATTATCAGTTGGATCCAAGCACATGTGAAGGCTAATGTTACATATTTCCCTGTGTAGTGCATTTGTGTGACCACATCCTAGAACATGCTCACGGTCATTAAACAATATAAAATACACTACAAGGAATCCCATTTCCAAAAAGTCAAGTGAAAAATCATAAATGTGAATTGTACAAAAACAGTAGAATAAAAGAACCATTAACAATTGGCATTTAGCAGACTCATCCCCAATACACAGAATTACTAAATTGGATTACCAGTAATACAAGCCGTCAAATAGCTGGTGGGTGCAGTGTGGCGGGCGTAATGTAATGGCTGGGGGGAGGAAAATAGAAAGAAAGCATGTCTGAACATATGATTAGCTATAATAAGGGCAGTTAACATAGCAGGGAGATTACTGAGTCAGATTGTCTGCACTGTGTCTTCTCTTCTCAATTGATATAGATTTAGGTACAAGTCCATTGGAATTAGTGTTAGATGAAAGTGATGTGACTGGATCTGGTCATATGAGAGTAGGGATAAGACTTGGAAACTGATAGACAGATTTTACTTGAACTGGATGTTACTGTATGAACTGTATAAACCTTCATACATCATGTACTATCAGTTTTTCTGCTGATAATAATCACATTATGGCTAGAAAACATTTTACATTTCTTTTTGAGGCAAGGGGAATATATAATTCAGAGCAGCCTGACCCCTCTCCTGCATCCATTATCCAGGAGTAACTGTAAAACAGCAAAGAATTAATCAAGAAACGCTCAAGACAACATAATATAGGAGATCCAGGGACACTGTGCTCCAAATAATGCCGCTAAAAAGAGATCACTGACCCAAAAAGAGAGATCTAAGCACAATCGGGAAAGCTGCTTGTTGTCTATGACTAACATACCATCAGTAATAAACACAAGCAGCTGGTCAGAAGTAGACAGAAGTACATAGACTTTCCTTACACTCACTGTCAGAAGCTTCAGATTCATATCTGTGTAGTGTCCAGGCAGGGACAACTGTGTGGAAACTTGTAGTGGCTGTGACGAGAGACCTAACCCTCCCCTTTCCAATCATTGTCATGAGCCTGTTTGTTTCTAAAGATGGACCTTCCCTAGTAACAGTGAGTGAACAGCAAATTAGCTAAAAGGGAGACACCTAGTGCAAGGAACTGTAGAGAGGTTTTATTAGCCAAAAAACAGCAACATGCTTAAATAAAGTGCATTATATTTTGGAACAGAATAACATTCTATATTAAATGAGACTAAGTTGTCTGAAAAGTTAGTGACTGTTTAACTTTCAGCTTCATAAAATAGGAAACTTTAGATGCTAGCCATTTGTTAACTGTTTAGTAAAGTGGTTACATCTGGAGGGGCGGGGTAGGGGTAAAGAATATGATGTCCAGGGGTCCCAGACTGAAATTTATTAGGAGTTTCTCATACAATGGAATATAATAATTAGTCTTTCACATTATTTTGTGACAGACAAGGGTAGGTTGTTGAAAGGCATAAGTCTGTTTTGTTGTTAGGAAGAACAAAATATATGGTTTCATGGCTTTACATCTCCAGAATCTGCCCTTTTCTTACCACAGATACATTAGAGACCCTGATTGTTGCCCTGACTCACTCTCAACTTGACTACTGTAACTCCCTTCTAATTGGTCTTCCCCTTACTAAACTCTCCCCTCTACAATCTATTCTGAATGCAGCGGCCAGGTTCATCTATCAGTCTAGATGCTACAGCGATGCCTCTGGTCTGTGCCGGTCACTACATTGGCTGCCTATTCAATACAGAATACAAGACTTCTCCCGAGTTGCACCACTTCTCTGGAATGTTCTACCCCGGACAATCAGATTAAGTTCCAATTTCTACAGCTTCAAGCGCAAACTAAAGACACATCTTTTCAGACAGGCCTATCACAATTCCTAATCTAAACACTTCCACAATTAGAATCCCGAAAACGAACGCTCCTCTGTTCATGCTCCCGCTTTACCCCACAGGATATGATACATAGATGACAGAAAGAAAGAAAGAAAGGGTAGATATTTTGTAGATAGATGACAGATACATAATATATAGACAGATATAATTCATACATAGATGACAGACAGGAAGAAAAAAGTTAGAAATAGTAGGTATTTTGTAGATAGATGACAGATCATATGTAGTGTGACAATTGGGGGTAGTTTAGCATCAAAGGTAGCAGCTTCCTGGACTTTACAGAGGTGTTGGTGGAGCTGGGTGCCAAATAAACAGCATATCAGGTAACGGCAATCCAAAAGAAATGGCTTTGTTCAGTTAGTAAGTGATAACAGGAACAAAAATAACAAAACAGCCTAGCCCACACACAGGGCAATACCTCACTACTTGAACCCTGACTCACTTCTGAGGGCAAGATTTACTGAGGTTTCTTCTTAGTGGTCTGGCTCACACTGAGCTTAACCAGTCCTCTTGGAACAGACCACCTGTCTGTCTCTAACTGGTCCACCATTTACCTGCTCCCTGCAGGTCTCCAGCAGCACTCTCCTGCTGTCTGCACTCCCTCTGGAGTGACGCCCCACCTATGGGTGTGGTTGAGGACCTTTTTAACCCTGGTTTTGGGTCGCTCACCAGCGCCCTCTAGGTTCACACTCTCACAGTAGATATATGACAGAGGGATAGACAGATGACAGATAAGCTGATAGATAGATAACATGCAGATAGAGAGACAGATAAACAGATGGCAGATATTGTGTAGATAGTTGACAGATGGATAATAAGGAGATAGATAGATAGATAGATAGATAGATAGATAGATAGATAGATAAATAGATAGATTTAAAAAGCATGAATTGAACTAGCTTGGGTTTCTTTGCAGTTAGGTACCATAAGATAAGCTAAATAATTAATCCTAAGCAATAAATAATGTAGATATGAGAGGAGCTTCCAAGGAGTCATCCTGAGCCCAGGACCACAACATCAACTGAGCTGACACCCCACAATGACCACATGCAGCCTAAGTGCAAGAGTTTTAGCTCTCCTCGGCATGAGGCATCCACTAAGGGACAGATTAATACGACATGAATATTTATCAAGCACAAGTCCCCACTGTGTACTTCTGTCGCTTCTCCAATTGTGCTAGTAAAGTACGATTAGCTCGCCCACAATTTACCTTTCCTCTCAAATGATAAGGTGGAGGCATCAATAAATGATGGCATCTCATCTCCTTTTCAATGTAGAACGAAAGGCATCAAAACAACAGTAAATTCCCTTATATATTGTGGCTTCCTGATAAAAAAACCATTTGTAACCTATTGTGGGAAAAGGTTTTTATGTTGCTATTATCCCATACACAGAGGTAACCTTTCTGTGACCCATAGACGTAAAAAAGAAAAAAAGATGGGGGTGAAAACTTTTACAAATGATATATATGTAAAAGTGGAAAGAGAGACATGGAGTAAATGTGAATGGTATAATGGACTGTGTTACAATCCAAACAAGCATCTTAGGGTAGAGCTGTATACTGCACTCTCTCTATATATATACCAGTATGTCTTAGAATTATCTATATGTATATTTGTAATTACAGTATACAACATAAAGCATACCTATCTTTTCAAAAAACCTTGCATAAATCAACAGTAGTGGATGTACAGTTCTTGGCAGTTCTCCCTGAGCTTGTGGGTGTACACTAGCTGCTGTAATTTCTCCCATAGACAGGACATGCTCCTCTATGTCCCTCACATTCAGAAGCTAGGGCAGCACCAAACAGGGAAAACAGCACCAAACAGAGAAGTACTGAATAAATTGATGTTAATAAAGCACTTGGGGTGAGATAGAAACTTCCTGTTGATTTTCAGAAAACTGTGTGCCTGTGTCTCTCTTCTCTCTCAGCTACTGCTCACAGAGAAAAGAGGATGATAGCTGGAGAAGAGTCACTCTGAAAAAATATATTGTAAGGTTTCTTTTAATTGTTTACACAATTAATTTATGCAGAAGCATAGCCCAAGTAAACAGACAGACAGATCGATAGATAGATAGAGTAGCTTGCAAAAATATTCATACCCCTTGAACTTTTTCACATTTTGTCATGTTTCAACCACAAACTTAAATGTATTTTATTGAGATTTTAAGTGATAGACCAACACAAAGTAGCAGATAATTGTGGAACTAAAATGCTATATGGTTTTCAAAATTTTAATCAAATAAAAATCTGAAAAGTGTGACATCCTGATATATGCCCTAGGCTTCCCCTTTAATTTTTTTTATTTTTATTTTGCTACTCTATTGTGCCCACTTGTGTTTAAAATGGTTTATTTTTTTCTGTTTTTCTTTATGTTTGAGCTATTAGATTTTAGCACCAAATGAATTGATTTTAGAGAAATACGCCACAAGATGATAACTATAAATAGGACTATCTGCGATCATATCTCCCTGTCATTGGTTTTAATTTAAATGCAACCAGACATTATTATATGCATCTTTATGTAACTGACACCGTGCTGTGTCGCTGGGGTGGGGCTAGAACATGTGACGTGGGTGTGATATTGGTGTTGGTGGTATTGGTGTACACAGTGATTGGGAAAGCAGGGACAGTAATAAACCGCCCCTGCCGGCTGTACAGCAGTCTCCCCGGTTCTGCTTAAAGGGGTAGTCCAGAGAGTAATCTACTTACTTGGTCCAGGGGATCACTGATGACAGACCCGGGGGTTCCAGCAGCATCACTATAGTCAGTCAGCCCCTGTACCACAACAAATTACATAAAGCAGCTTACAAAAGGAATGCATATAATAATGTCTGGTTGCATTAATATTAAAACCAATGACAGGGAAATATGATAGCAGATAGTACTATTTATAGTTATCGTCTTGTGGCGTATTTCTCTAAAATCAATTCATTTAGTGCTAAAATCTAACAGTTCAAACATAAAAAAAAAAAAGGAAAAATAAACCATTTTAGACACAAGTGGGCACAATAGAGTAGGAAAATAAAAATAAAAAGTAAAAGGGGAAGCCTAGGGCATATATCAGGAGCTCAGTCAACGAGCGATGGGAAGAAAATGGGTTTCTTTGCATGTGTTAATTTGGTTTTCCTGAATTGATGTAGGAACATGTTGTTACTTTCAAAGGCAACACATCAAACCTGACATTTTAGTCAAAGCAATGTTTGTCTTATGATCATGAAATTCTTCTCTGCCACTTTTGTGATCCCAAATTCACAGGTTGTCTTAGAAATTTGCTGATGATTAGAGAGTTCGGAGGAGCTTTGAACGTCGGCATATTGACTGTAGTCTACTGTATATACTATATATATATATATATATATATATATATATATATATATATATAATATATTAGGAATTTCTACACAATATCATTTCAACAAAAATGAACAGTGTGCCAACAATAACCAAAAGTGTGAGTCAGAAATAAGAAGTGTAGTCTGACAGCCCGTCCTAGCTAGTTCATGCAAACACATTGTGTAGGTGCAATAATTTTATTAGTGGTATTACTAGCCAACTCCCAGCATGCTCCATTCACTTCTATGGGACTTCCGGAGAACAGCTGAGCAAGTGTGCATGCTGGGAATAGTTTCACAACAGCTGGAATGCTGTAGGTTCCCTGATCCCATATTAGGATCAGGTCGGCACTTGGCAAGGTTGGTTAAGTCGCATGACCCTCAGCAGGAGGTAGAAGCACCGTTGTCTGCTCCACTGCTGATTTAATGGGGGAATTTATTAAGACAAGAATTGTTGGTGCAAATTTCAGTTGTGTACATGCTAGTATTCTGCCATGTTAGTTCATTCCCCCCAACATGTACTGGCAGCACACATGTATGCCTGGCTGACTACACAGGCACAGTAGAATCACAATAATGCCCCGACCATACTGATCACATCTCTATGACATATCAGGGGTTGCACCAAATGTCACTGACCTAGTTGGTTTGCACAATACCAGTTGTGTATTCTGATAACTAAAGCCTACATGTGGTTTTCTGTATATATATATATATATATATATATATATATATTCCATTTTGTAATGTATTAAGACAATATAACATCATTTGGAAGTGTTCAAGATGATAAAAAAGTGGTTTTTAGACATGAGAACCAGCCATTATTCAGTAATGGTACAATACTGCCCTCCAGTGGCATAAACATGAGCTACAACCATCATCTCACACTAGCTTTTTTACATTGATCTCATAAAATACAGTCATGGCCAAAAGTTTTGAGAATGATACAAATATAAATTTTTACAAAGTCTACTGCTTCAGTTTTTCTAATGGCAATTTGCATATACGCCAGAATGTTATAAAGAGTGATCAGCTTAAACAGCAATTACTTGCAAAGTCAATATTTGCCTAGAAAATGAACTTTATCCCCCAAAACACATTTCAACATCATTGCAGCCCTGCCTTAAAAGGACCACCTAACATCGTTTCAGTGATTGCTCCATTAACACAGGTGTGGGTGTTGATGAGGACAGGGCTGGAGATCAATCTGTCATGATTAAGTAAGAATGACACCACTGGACACTTTAAAAGGAGGCTGGTGCTTGCCATCATTGTTTCTCTTCTGTTAACCATGGTTATCTCTAAAGAAACACGTGCAGTCATCATTGCACTGCACAAAAATGGCCTAACTGGGAAGAGTATTGTAGCTAGAAAGATTGCACCTCAGTCAACAATCTATCGCATCATCAAGAACTTCAAGGAGAGAGGTTCCATTGGTGCCAAAAAGGCTCCAGGGCACCCAAGAAAGACCAGCAAGCGGCAGGACCATCTCTTAAAAGTGTTTCAGCTGCGGGATCGGGCTACCAGCAGTGCAGAGCTTGCTGAGGAATGGCAGCAGGCAGGTGTGAGTGCATCTGCACGCACTGTGAGGCGGAGACTCTTGGAGCAAGGCCTGGTCTCAAGGAGGGCAGCAAAGAAGCCACTTCTCTCCAGAAAAAACATCAGGGACAGACTGATATTCTGCAAAAGGTACAGGGAGTGGACTGCTGAGGACTGGGGTAAAGTCATTTTCTCTGATGAATCCCCTTTTCGATTGTTTGGAACATCTGGAAAACAGCTTATTCGGAGAAGAAGAGGTGAGCGCTACCACCAGTCTTGTCTCATTCCAACTGTAAAGCATCCTGAAACCATTCATGTGTGGGGTTGCTTCTCAGCCAAGGGAATCGGCTCTCTCACAGTCTTGCCTAAAAACACATCCATGAATAAAGAATGGTACCAGAATGTCCTCCAAGAGCAACTTCTCCCAAACGTCCAAGAGCAGTTTGGCGCTCAACAATGCCTTTTCCAGCATGATGGAGCACCTTGCCATAAAGCAAAGGTGCTAACTAAATGGCTCAGGGAACAAAACATAGAGATTTTGGGTCCATGGCCTGGAAACTCCCCAGATCTTAATCCCATTGAGAACTTGTGGTCAATCATCAAGAGACGGGTGGACAAACAAAAACCAACAAATTCAGACAAAATTAAAGCACTGATTCTGCAAGAATGGACTGCTATCAGTCAGGATTTGGTCCAGAAGTTGATTGAGAGCATGCCAGGGAGAATTGCAGAGGTCCTGAAGAAGAAGGGTCAACACTGCAAATATTGACTTGCTGCATTAACTCATTCTAACTGTCAATATAAGCTTCTGTTACTCATAATATGAATGCAATTCTATTTCTGTATGTGATAAAAACATCTGACAAACACACACAAAAACCAGAGGGCAGCAGCTCATGTGAAAATATAATATTTGTGTCATTCTCAAAACTTTTGGCCATGACTGTACATGCTTTTAGAAGTGCTACAGCTACTTATAATTGACACCTTAAGAATTCTTGCACAACAGCAGGGGCAAAGTAATGTTTGAGTGGTTTATTGTGACTGCCGCCTGCTGGAATTTTTCCCAGTATGAGTTACAATGAACTATTTTTTATAGAAGTACATCACTTGTCACTACCATACTTTGCCCTCTGGAAAATGGGATGACGAAAAACATAAAACATATAATGTTTTAGGGATCAGTGCCTGAAAAATGCAAGGAGTGGGTATGCAAGTCTCCACAACAGAATTGAAAACCAAAGCGGTCACTCCATGGTTGCATACATGTTTTTTATATTTTGGGCTACAAATAATTTTTGTAATTAACTGGGTTTAAAGGGGTTTTCCAACTCCTTGTTGTTGACTACCTATCCTCAGGATAGGTTAGCTTGGATGAGTGTTGGTCATTTATCACCAGTATGAAGGGGCCGCAGCGCTGTGACCTCTTCACTGCTTACATTGCTCAGCACCTCTTTCATAGTGCCCATGTGATGTCATTACAACCTCATCCCATAGAAGTGAATTGGAAGGGGTCTGAGAAGGGTTGGAGAAGTGGCCTCCAAGTGATAAGTCTAGTTTAGCTAATAAAGCTTGTACTGTATACTACAGTTTATACGGTAGTGCTTATATATGGGAGCTGTAAAAGTCAACTGAAGAAAAAAAACTTTAATTAAACCCAATTCCAAAAATAATTTTTAGCCCAAAATACATACAACAATAAAAAAATGCTACAAAGGTATGCATAGACTTTAATGTATTAGCCCATCTAACTCATGTAGAGCAAATGTACTCTATAAAGAATTAGATTTTCCCAGAATACAATTACAAAAGGAGCGTTTGTATTCCATCAATGGGACGACATACTGTATTCTGACAGGCAAGAATATAATATAACATGAATACATCCTGGTCTCTGGGGAAAATGAGATTATTGGTGGCCGGGTATAACCAGGAGATTAAATATTTTTATCTAATGACTCCCCAGTTAGCATCCAAGCTGATTTAGCTTATAGGGATTGCTCAGCCGCCTAATTTTTTGTAATTCTTTTTATATTTATTTATTATGCTTACTTGTATAGCGCCATCATATTCCGCAGCGCTTTACAGACACTGACAATCACTGTCCCATATAGGGCTCACAATCTATATTCCCTATCAGTATGTCTTTGGAGTGTGGGAGGAAACCGGAGTACCCGGAGGAAACCCACACAAACACAGGGAGAACATACAAATTCCTTGAAGATGTTGTCTTTGGTCAGATTCGAACCCAGGACTCCAGAGCTGCAAGGCATCAGTGCTAATAAACCTTAAAATACTATAAAATAATTTTAAGAGGTCAGACCTTAATGATCTCCTGCTGCTCCAATTACTAAACTTCCAGGTGCCAGTGTTGACATACCGGCATAGACATGTCTGGAGACAATCACTGGCCACAGCGATAACCATTAGTGGCATCAACATGTCACCCTATAGCCAGTAACAGGATGCAGAGCTCATGGTGGCCATGTATCGTCTCAACACAAGACCACTACAGTGTGTTAACATATCATCACTGGAATAAGCAAGGCCTGTGCAGATCAGGGAAGCCTGGACATGGGAGGGGAGTAGCAGAATATTGGTAAGGCTGCAGTGGTCACATGCCATAGAGATACATCAACAGAAATCGTTGAAACTGGTTACATAAATCAGACAATCGGGAGGTGTGTGCCTCTGATATGACCACCCCCATTATTAAAAAATAGAAAACACAAAGGGGCAGATTGAAGGGGTTGTCCAGGATAAACCGTTTTTGGCAAGGAGGCTGGGGAAGGTGGAAAAAAAAAAACATAGTCACCTGTCTCCGGTGTGTCCCACCGCAGTCTGGTCCTGTTGCTCCCAATGCTTCTTCCGATGGAAGTCCACACATGACCGCTGACTGGCCTCAGGAAAGTAATCGGAACATCACTCGCATACGTCACCTGCAATGTCCTGTGTCCTTTTCTTAGGCCGCTGATTGGCCTCAGCGGTCACGTGCGGTGGTGACGTCCGCCAGAAGAAGCATCGGGAGCAGCAGGACCAGACCGCGGTCGGAAACCCCGGAGCACCGGGGATAGAAAAGTATGGGTATAGTTTTTTTTTTTCACCTTCCCCGGCCTACCTGCCATAAATGGTTTATCCTGGACAACCCCTTTAACTAAACCCGTCTAAGATTTAGACAGTTCTGGCTTAGACTAGACAGTCTTAAATTGAATCCGATTTAGCACAGCCTATTTTTTATGCAACATGTAGATAAAGTTAAATTAAATCTCATTCACTTTGCTGGGACTGTACAAGCAGCAATTTTACATTTTTTATTTGTTTCCGCAAAGGCCAAAACTGTCAAATTTCTCCAATATGTGGCCTTAACCTTAAAGAGGCTGTGAAGAATTTTTTATTTATAGCCCATCCTTAGGATATGCCATAAATAACTTTTGAATGGGGGGGCTGACAGACGGACCTCATACAGCTGTTTTGGGCATCTCCGACCCCCATACTATACACTGCATGGAGCTGGAAACAGATGACTTCATGCCCTGTACTGTATAGTGGCCTGACTCCATAATTGATGCTCAGCTCCTACCGAAGTCATTACTGGCTCCTAACCACTACACAGGGACCAGAGATGTCTGCTTCTGTCTCCATGCAGTTTATAGTATGGGCATCAGATGCAGCCCTGTACAGCTGATCTATGAAGGGGCAGCCTTTTGGCTACGCATTGATCAGATAAGGATAGTCCATTAAAAAAAAATTTCTGGTCAACCACTTTAAAGGGAGTCACCAAAACCCAACATACTGACCCAGCCCCACAGATACATAAGTTAGTGTTACCTGAATTAAACATTCTTTTCCCCCTGTGAATCAGTGCCTCCATTGCTAAGAAATTGCTGTTTTTGTCAATATACGGTTATTTGGAGCAATGAGGCTGTTGCCGTTGCTCCAAAGACGTAAGAGGCAATGCCCTCATTGGACCAAAGAACTCATCTGCATATTGACAAAAAAAGAAATATCTCAGCAATGGAGGAACCGATCCACAAGGAGAAGGCAGTGTTTGATTAAGGTGACCCTAACTTATCTAGGCACTGTGTGATAATATCTGGACTGGTCATCAACATATGCATTTTTTATTAATATGGCACAGTCCAGAACATATATACTTTTTTCTATGTGCACTGTGTGACACTATACAAATATCTCCAAGTTACTTACTGTTGTTCTTCTTCTTTTGCCTTCTTGTCTAACACAAGATAAACTGTCCCAAAGCTTCCCCTGCCGAGCCGCTGCTGTATCAAATATCTCTTTGCAATTACGGTATCTGCGCAGGCGGAGAGGGGTCGAGCATCATTCATCCCCTGAGATTCCTTGTAGTTTGGCATTATAGCAAGTTTAATAAAACAATCTGTTTAGAAATTTCTACAACAGTGTGCAGTCCATTTTTGCCAAGGAGAGTGGACCCTTAGAGAAGAAAATATATTAAATGAGCCTACAGAATTGCACAAGGGCATAGTAGAGCAAGGCAGCACACAGGTATCATAAAACACACAAGCCCTTGGTCAGCTGAATATACTTTCACTGAACATTGCTGGATCTGTAGTTTTCGCTAATCTTTGCAGATATTAGAAACAAATTTAAGTTTCCTATTTGTGTTTGACCGCACAAAATTATGATCTCCTCCCTTAGGACAGAGTGTAGCAGCAGCATTCCAAGGGTTAAACAGATAGTTACAACAATGAAATAGATAAACCCATGGAGAGTAAGAGCGGATTGATGTGGGAATAACACTGCAAACCATTAGCAATGAATAAATGTATTGGCTGGGTAGCGAGTGGTGCCAAAGGAAATTACATTTTTGTTGGAAGGGAATCTGTCAGCAGGTGCGACCCTGCAAAACTGCTGACAGCGCTAGACAGGAGTTGTGGAAGGCTGTTTAAGCATACATTTGTGGATGGTTTCAATATCAGCACCACGGTGAATGAGGTTTTAATTTGGTGTGTGCCTTTCCTGCCAGTGCGCTGGAGGCGATTCCTAACACTGAAGTGCGCTCAGCTCTGCGCAGTGAGTTGCTCCACAAATCCTCCACTCTTCTCTTAGTAATACTGCAGCATCCACCCAGAAGACCACTACACCCATCACTTAGACCACAGCGGAGAGGAATAGTTCAATGCAGAGAGCTAAGGGCACTTTAGCAGTAGGGATCACCTTCAGGGTATTTTGAAAGCTCTAATGTCAAAGAATGAACCTTAGAAAACAAAAAAAGTGTAAGCGTCATTTCACTTTTTTTAACTGCTGCAGCCATTTTTGTTAGGCAGGGTTCACACTACCATTGATGTCCATTCTGATAGTGTGCGTTAAAAAAAGAAAAACAAAAAAAAAACGGACACCTATCATAACAGACATTAACGGACACTAACTGATGTTAATGTGTCCGTTTTTTTAACTGATCCAATTAATGCATTAGTTAAAAAAAACGGACACATTAGCATCAGTTAGTGTCCGTTTTTTAACACTGTCCGTTTTTTTTTTCTGCTTTCTGAGCATGCGCAGGAAAAAAACAGACATAAAATAACGGACAATAACTGATGGCTATCAGTTACTGTCCGTTATAAGTCCGTTACCCATAGACTTCAATGTTAAAAAAATAACGGACACTTGCTGTCCGTCAAGAATCTGTTTTTTTCAAACAGACAAAAAGTCCTGCATGTAGGATTTTTTGTCCGCGAAAAAATAACGGACTTCTGATGAATTTGGAGTAAACAGACACAAACGGACACTAACGGACACAATATAAAAACCCATTAAAATGAATGGAAATTTTAACGGATTTCTGACGGTTCAGCTAGTGTCCGATGCTAAAATCTTGTAATGGACAATAGCCACGGACACTACTGACGGTCACCAATGGTAGTGTGAACGCCCCCTTACAGATGTAGCAGTTGGGTCACTTCAAATTGCTGTATCTCAAGTTTTATACAACCTAAAATATCGGTTCTGGTGTCTATAAATGGCATGAAAATGCTTACACTCCCAACGGTGTCTTTAACTAGTGATATCTCTCTTTTTCCATTGCTAACTGCAATCTTGGTAACATATGAAAGCTGAGAATCTCTCTTGACAGTATAAAGCTGGAGATACAGCTATATAAATTGACCCCTCTTTGGCAACTGCTACATCTATACATACAGGCAATACACATTGTATATGTGACGGACTCTACACAATGCTTAGAGCGTTGCTAGGGGGAATTTAAGAGCCTTTTTTTCTCGTAAGAGGAAGTAGTATAGATTAATAAAGAATATTACAAAAATGTTCTCCAAACATGCCCCTACACAACAGTAAAAAATAGAAACAAAACTTTGTGCATTTATGTGTAGTAAACATGACAAAGGAGTTTACAAAGTAGAAATTCTTGCTTTTCAGAACTGTCCATTGTGTTTGTAACTCGACTCTTGACTCAGCACAAGGGTTGACATGGGCATTGTTTATAAGGGATAGCCATAGGAGGTAAAGAGCAATGGATGACTGTTAAAGGCTATACATTATTTTGTAATGTGTTTATATTTTCAGAATGAAGATTTTTTACATGCTATTTCCTATGTTTATAGGGGCAGCCATCTTGCTTCAGCTGCTGCTCTGAGCTGTGAACAGCGGCCACATGGAAGTAACAAACTTTGATCAGAAAACAATTTTTGCAAACTCTGAAAATGTGAACAGTATAGGAGATTATAAAAAAAACTTTGCAATCTTATCAGAGAGAAAAGCATCTTTCTGCTCTTGTCAGGCTGTTTTCCTGCTCCTCCTCCCTATGCTAAACTGACTTTTACGGTAAAAATCACTGCTCTATCTGTCTCTAAATGGATGGCAGGTCTACAGAAATCTATGGAGAGGGGTAGGAGTAAATGCATGGGATAACAGAAGAAAGACAGGATTAATCTAATAAAAGACTTGCATAGGAGTTTTATATCACAACCAAAGCACTTTCCTCACATCAATACATGGCCCTGGGGCTATTTCTGAGTCAGAATTATAGAGCAGATTTTCCTCTCCTTACTGTGTGCAGTGTATGGCAGCTAGTCTCCAACCACCAGTTCAGAAGGGACAGCAAACTACAGATACAGCATGCAAAAGGGGGAACCCCAAAAAACTGTAGAATATAAATAAGAAAATGGGCAGAAAAAGTGCTACTTCTCATGTACACAAACATAACAGCTTGTCCTGAAAATTCAGCTGAAGCACAGGTACACTTTCACTTTTATGGGAGAGCTTAGTTGGCATGCTCTATGACCTGTATGGAGGGAGGGGGGTTAAGGTATGGTCATCTATTACCCACAGTGGATGATGTGTTATCAACCTCCAGATTTCTAATAGGGGAAATACATTGTATTGTAATCCTGCCTATGATTATAATGAGATGACTGCTCAAAAGTCATCTCTACAAGCCAGGAAGCATCAGCCTATTATGAGGCTCTGTGACCAGTTTGAAAACTGTGAGATTTTAGAAATTGTCTTAAACTTTCATACAGTAGTAATTTTGGGGGCAGGGATATTTTGGGCCATAATCCCATACCTCCCAAACATCCTGAATTCAATGGGACAGTCACAGATTCTGGGTGTTATCCCACTGTCCTGTCTGCTTCTTATCTGCGTTCTATGTAGGCTGTGTTCACATGGAGGAATTTGCCGTGGAATTCCGCCCCTGAATCCAGGGCAGTTTTCTTCCGGAATACGCCTCCCATTGTTTTCAATGGGAGGCAGAGATCGCAGCAGGAGGCGATCATTCATCTGGGCCTAATCAGCAGTGGGATGCCGCGACGGAATGCCAATGCACTGCATCAGCATCCCGTCGCGGCTAGACCACGGCGAAAAATGAAGAGGAATTCCTCTTCATTTTCCGCCATGTGAACATACCCTAAGGGGGACATTATATAGTGGGAGTCTTTTGAGGGGAACATAATACAGTGAGGGCCATATTAAGGAGGTGTCACATGGTTGGGAATAAGCGGATCCAAAATGTTATGTATTAAGAGATATGTATAATGCCATAGGAGAAAGCTGCGGTCAGCACTATTAATATATCAATGTTATGTATTATATACGTTTGTGTTCTTATATATTAACGTTCATTTAAGTAAGAGCAGTTCACATGGACATCATTAAGTTAAGTATTGGGCGTTTACTATTAAAATGTGATTTATCCTGCTGCAGCTGAACACAAATACATGTTTGGATTATCCAGCTAATAAGCACCTCTTGTTGTGTTTAGATTTATTTAGTCACAGACTAATGGCATGCTATTACAAAGTCATTAACAGGAACTTACTCTGTGGAGAGATGGGAGCAGCACAGAAACCAGTTATTACAAACTGACAAAAGAACTTGATGTTTTAACAAGAGTTTTATGAAGTATTGCACTTATTTTTCTATGATATGTTAATAGCAGCCATGACGCACAGGAGTTTACATAGATAAATCATTGCAGCGCGTGACAGAACAGAAATGAGGTGAAATAACATTACGGGGGGGTAAGATGTGTAAATTATAGATGGAATGAAGTGACATTAATTGTACTGTACAGTAGAAGTAGTCAGCGCCCGCTCTCCTACAGAGTCACAATGGTAAACTGGTAAATTCAGAAATCATTTTACAAGAAGTGAAGGAGAGACGCGCGCTCTGTAATTAGATCCCGGGGTTACAATAGTTGTTGTATAATGAGTAACCCGTGGATATCAGCACAATGGGTTATCTAATCATACAGTAGAAACAAAGGGCCAAAGTTTTAGCAAGTTACAGCTGGCAGGTTCAGCCATATTGTCTGCTGTGAGGAAGCGTGACCAAAGACCTACTTTATGTCCAATGTATAAATGACTACTTCAAAAATACCAAAGCTGTAGGGAAAATGACTGTTCCTTACTATCTCACCGACATATGAACATTCGGTTCAGTCAAGGATGCATGTGTTCTGTGTTTTAAAAGGAAGCAATCGCTTCCAGACACCTCCGGCAGAAATTTAACTCTCATGAGGACAAAAAGACTGACCAGTGACGTGCCCCATAACATCATCTGTCAAGGGAGATTTGAGAGTCAGCTGGTTCTGCCGTATGACCACTGTGAGAAGGTGACAGGTAAAGTTCTGGAAGGACGCTATATCTCCCCCAGATTCCTCACTTACGTATGGTAAGTGAGGTTACAACACAGATCTGTAACAAAACCTCAGCTGTGAGAAGGCTTTTCTTTGTTGACCATGTCCTGTCATACAGCAGGAGTCTTTAAGCACAGGTGGGAGCTGGGGCTCATTAAAGGGCCTATAAAAGGTTGTCAAGATGCGGTGACCAGATGGAAGGTAACGCTGCAGTTGGGATTGCGGGGTGCAAACAGCGCAGACTTGTCACGGTCTCTGGGCACGGGGGCGCAGCGCTGGTGCTGTCCCACGTTACCACCACTGGTACCGGTGATGAGGGGGCTGCACAAATGTTGGTGGTGATTGTTCCCCCCGGGGCGCTTCCCCTATACTGTGCCGACTGGTGGTGTTTGGGGCGCCCTGATGTTGTCGGTGCAGAGTCAGACACAGAAACGGTTGTAAAGTTGAACTTTTACTTCCATGGGTGTGGAGGCACAAATGCTTAAACAGTTTCTTCAATACAAAACAACGGGGTACGCCTGGTGACACAGCAAAGTCCTGGGGTGCAGGGTAGACTTGATGAAAGGTGTTCCTAGCCCTTATACTTCAGTGTTACAGCCCTAAGGTGCGTCTGGGCTCCTATTTGGCTCATAGGAGGATGCCCACCATGATACTAGTACATAATATTCCCCACTCACGTTATGTGGTCCTGATAGCTCAGAGTTTCAGGGTGCAATAGTCAGGGTGGCAGGATATTCCACAGGTCTGGCCTTGGCCCCTGGATCCTGTGATACTTGCTATGGAGCACGTGTTCCAGAATGTTCTCTCCACAGTCTCATGCTGACAAGATAATGATGCTTGACTTCCTTCAGGGCGATGGCTAGGCAGACAGGAGACAGGATCTTCTGAATAGCTGGAGTATGTCAGCTCTCCAACCTTCCTGGGCCTGTCTAGGACTTGAGATTCCTGCACTAAACTCACTGCTTTCTTCACAGGACATCACACTTATCTCCTCACCTCCTCCTCCTAACACTCCACACTTCTAACTCCTCACATGCAGGACCTTCCTGCAGGGGTGTTACCATGGGGACCCAGTGATCAGCTGACTCCTCCCCTTTTCCCAGGCGATGTCCTCCCATTGGACATTTGGTTACTATTCAATCCTATGGAAGGTGTAATGCAAGTGTGAGGCTCACTAGGTGGCGCTGTGTTGTGTGAGACTCAGGACCCCCTGCTATGTCACACAGGCTATGAAGCAACAGGAAATAATACAATGCACAGAGATCACCCTCAGCCCAGCCATAGCCAGCTCTGGGATGCCACATACTTCCCCTCTTTCACTGAGCCGACCTCGGCGACGGGCTGGGGTGAAGGTGAGAAATGTAACATAACGTTACTAAATACGAATAAAGTGCAAATGTCACTAACAGTTTAGAAAAATATAATACTTAGAAACTTGAGGTAAGACCTCCCGGCATAGTCCTGGAATGTCCATGAGAAGTCTGAAGGGTAACGGAGAGATAATTAAACTCAGACTTATGGAACCTTTTGGCGGTACCATCAGACAGTCCATATAGAAACAACAGTAGTGCAAATGGGTCCAGAGGCTCTCTGGCACAAATTTTGTGAGTGTCCATTATCATGAGAGTCTCTCTGAGAAACAATAAACAGTCCTTTCTGTAAGGAAGAGTAGGCACTCTAGCACGAATGTCCATACCGCAATGGGGTAACAGAACTTCCTTGGCTCGGTGAGCCAGGCACTATGGCTTGGATTGTTGCATATAAATGTAAATACTATATTACATGGCAAGATATTATATATATACTGTATATACACACAGGAAAAACATTAATGTAATCAGAGCAGGAATAACATATATACAGAAGCAGAGACAGTTAACCTCTTTTACCCAAGGACAGCCATGGCATCACTATAGCGTGTTGGAGGTATGCCTTTTGTGGTACGCTCAGAACGCCTAAGTGGAACGAGATTTGGATCAGGAACAGAGTCACTGAAATCAATTAAATCATCTGTCGAAGGGTTCTCTTGCACTAGAGCAATTGGTGGATAACAGCTAAATGGTAGTAGTTTAGGCGCCCACATAAGCTCAGTTAACGTTGGGGGTCTCTCTTTCGCTTCAGAAGGTGACAAGATCTCTGTACTCGTTGTCTCAGCTGGGGGCACCTTTGTGGGTAGTCCTTCTTTAAGGCACAGCTTCAGACGGTTTCGGTGTACTACTTGGGGCTGTCTCCCAGGTTTAGAGATCTCATACACGTCGGATTCAGGATATGGTATGGAGATGACACTGTATGGTTCTTTCTCCCAGAATGGATCCAATTTCTCATTCCGATGGTTATTCCTTAACCATACACGGTCGCCAACTTTCAGGGGCGCTGCATGGGCGTGATGGTTGTAATCCTCCTGTTGTCTCCTACGAACATCATCCATGCGCGTTTCAACTATCTCTTTAGCTTCCTCCATGCGTTGGCGGTGTTCAACAACCCAGTCTGTTATGGGTAGTGGATTGATGGTGTCAGGGACCTTCACACCAAGGGTTAAGTCTGAAGGAAGTTGACCTTGTCTTCCAAACATTAGATAAAATGGTGCGTATCCCGTAGATGTTTGGGGTGTGTTGTTGTAATTACAGGCCAAGTCCTTGATACGCTCAGGCCACTCAACACCAGGTGTAACTGCGGCTGTTCTTAGCATGCCGATGATCACTTGATTTGCCTTCTCGCACATACCATTCCCTTGAGGGTGATACGCTGTGGTTCGCAACTTCTTGCAGTCTTGGAACTGACACAGCTCACGGAACAATTGGGATTCAAACGCCGATCCCCGGTCGGTAAGGATATGCTCAGGACAACCGTAATGGCGGACAAACTCTGCGTAGAAGGTCTCAGCCGTAGTTCTTGCTGTAAGATCTCTGACAGGCACGATGACAAGGAACTTGGAGTAATGATCCACCATTGTCAGAGCGTAGCTGTAGCCGGAACGTGTGGGACCCAACTTTTCATGGTCCAGAGCAACAATTTCACACGGCTTTTGAGTCTTAATTGGATGTAGAGGGGCCTTCTGATCTCTTCGACCTTCCTTGGTGATACTACAGGCGGGACACTCTCGGCACCAACTCTCAATGTCACTCCTCATCCCAACCCAATAGAAGCGACGACGGATGGTAGCTTCGGTCTTTTGTACGCCGAAGTGACCGGATCTGTCATGATACGCCTCAAGTATCATCTGTGCGTCTCTTCTTGGTATGAGGAGCTGATGAAGCCTTTCACCTGTGACAGGATCAAGAGTGTTTCTATATAGAAGGCCTCGTTGGACAAACAGGCGCTTCCTCTGTCGCCAAAGGCGTTTTAATTCCACGTCATGAAGACCTCTCTTTACACGGGTTGGTATTCTTCCTGTAAGCAGGAAATCTGACAATTCTCCTAAAACTCTGCTCTCTTCTTGGAACATTTTCCACAGAGATGGCTCCTGGAGGGATTCGGCAGCTGTTTTCGCCAGAGATTCTCCTTCTACAGGGACACCAATAGCAACCTGTTGGGCAAACTTGTTGTAGAATGGTGGCATCTCCACCTCTTCCCAGATGTCTTCTCGGGGTGGTTCTTCTCCCACAGGCAACCTTGAGAGTACATCAGCATTAGCGTTGGACTTGCCACTGCGATACTTGACAGAGAACTTGTAATTCGCGAGTCTTGAGGCCCACCGTTGTTCAAGGACTCCCAGTCGAGCAGTGTCCAGATGCGCCAACGGATTGTTATCTGTGTACACGGTAAAGGGTGTGGCAGCCAGGTAGTCTTTAAACTTCTCTGTCACGGCCCAGACAAGTGCCAGAAGTTCGAGTTTGAAAGAACTATAGTTCTGGTCGTTATTCTCTGCGCCTCTCAGACTCCTGCTGGCATAGGCGATGACTCGCTCTTTGTTGTCCTGAACCTGGGACAACACTGCACCCAAACCTTGGTGACTTGCATCTGTGTACAAGCGGAATGGCTGACTGTAGTCGGGATAGGCTAGAATTGGTGGTTGCGTCAGAAGTGCTTTAAGCGCTTGAAAGGCTTCCTCTTGACGCGCTGTCCAGTCTACTGGAAGCTTTCGGTTGTAGTTTTCTCTGGGACAACCGCGCAACAACTCGTTCAGAGGCTCGGCTACTTGGGCGAAGTGTGGTATGAAACGCCGGTAGTAACCTGCGAATCCAAGGAAGCTTCGGACTTCTTTGACGGTAGTTGGTCTTCGCCAGTTCTGGACTGCAGTGATCTTTTCAGGATCAGGTTGGACGCCTTGTGCGCTCACGACCACATTGCGAACCCCATTGATGTGCTCTATAGGGGTATTGGCGTCTCCCACGTTCAATTCATCCCACCAGGACTTCGTGGCTCCATTCTGAATGTTCTCAGCAGCTTGGGTGGAACGCTGTGTGGCGGTAGAATCACCAGAGAGAATGTCTTCTGGTGCTAACCGGTGTAGCAGGGCCACAGAGTGGAACTTGTGGAGGTTCACGGGAGCATCGCCCAAGTTGACTAAGCGGACAGGAACACGTCCATTGGAAACTGCGGGCAGCCATGGCAAGTGGTTGGCCATCTACCTGTATAGGTTGTAGCAAGGCCTCGTAGTCCTGATTTTCTATGCCCGGACGGCCACGGCACCACACCATAGTTTCTGTTCCAGGCTGTAGGGTTACTGGACGGGTATCTTGGATCCGGACTCGACCAATTTCACCTTGTTTGTTGGCGAACTTGTGCTGGGCATTGAGTACATGAATGGCCCGCTGAATGGTCTGCTGGTCACTGGGAGAAGCTGTAAGGAGAGAGGCATGCAAGGCATCCAATACTTCTGCAAAGCAATGGCGTAAAACATTCATGCCTAATATTACAACTGCAAACCTATCATCCTCTACATCAGTGACAATTACACCCTGTCTAGGCAGTTTCAAGTCCCCAATCTGGATAGTGGGTTCCCAATAACCCTGCTGTGGTATGGGCTGTCCATTGCTGGCACACAGATTTATCCATGTGTCAGGTGTTCTAGTCAACACACCTAGGTCCCAATGTTCAAGGAACACCTGCTTGCGCAGGGTTGTTACCTGAGATCCAGTGTCCACCAACGCTGTCAGAGGGACGCCGTTCACCCGGATTGTGATGTGTGGGCAGGCTGAGATGAAACGTGACAATGGCACTGAAGATTCACCTGGGCCCTTCTTCTTTCCTCCCGAGGGGTGGCCCGCTGCCTCGGGGGTGGCCCGTTTAACTGAAAACACTGAGGCCTGGTGTGTCCATATCTATGGCAATAGGTACAGTATGGCCTCTCACTCTGCGGAGGTTTCACTGAAGACGGACGTCTGGGTGGCGACTCAGGTGAGATGTTGAGACTTCGCAAAGGATCACTGGACGATGAAGACGGCTGGGTCAGACGATCTAGACGGACGGTGATCTGTTCCATGGCACGGGTCAGATGATCCACTCGGGCCAGAAGGTCATCTCTGGAGTCTGCTGGTGTAGTCTGCGCAGTTTGGGCAGCAGGTGAGGTACCCAGAGGTAGTGGCAGGACAACTGGAGCAATGCTTGTTGAGGGTCCAGGTGAGGGAGCACAGATGACTGGGCTCGGCTGGGGCTGCTCCTGTCCCAAGACCTGGATGGCAAGGGCCTTGAAGTCAGCAAACGTGATGCTGGGATGTTGTGCAGCAAGCATTCGCAACTGACTCTGGAACAATGTGGTACCCGCCCCTTCTATGAAGCGGTCAAGCAAGATTTTATCAGAGTCCACATTTTCACTTGGATCCACTTGCACCACAGCTCTGAACGCCTCTTGGAGGGATAAAGCATAGTCCCGCAGGGTCTCACCAGGTAGTTGTCGTCTGGAAAAGAAGCGCATCTTTACCTCGGAGACAGATCGCACGTCAAAGTTCACCTGGAGTTTGTCCAGAATTTGCCCAGGGGTTCTTTTGTCAGAGGCAGGCCAGGATTTGACCTCCCTAGCTGCAGCACCCTCAAGCTGGCCCAGAAGGATCTGTATCTGCTGTTCTGTATTCAGAGGATAGAACTGGAAGAGAGACAGCATCTTCTCACGAAAGTCCCTGAGGGTATGCGCCTCCCCTTTGTAGCGCGGCAGCCGTGGTGCGCCAGGGTAAAATGGCATGGAGAATGGTAGGCTGCTCGCCATGGGCACTGCTGGATCACTAGAAACAGATGGCACAATGTCACTTTGCTCAGTCATGTTGTTTGCAGGTATGACTGAAATTAGGTCGCCGTCTCTTTAAGAAACTCAACTGCTTGCTGGCAGGGAATGGAGACTACAACTTGGAATGCTGTCCCTATAAGAATGCTGTAGCTATTAACAGAGTCACTGTGATGCAGGCTGACGGTGTGCTTCCCCTCTTTAATGGTGGCACTCCCCACGGACACTGTACACGGAAAACACTCGCTGGGGCTGTGGGAGGACTGAAGACAAGGACAGGGAGGCACAGTACTCACTGACAGCAACTGCAGCGTGGACCAGAGATCAGCGGTGCACAGCAGGGACGGTGATGCGGCACCGGAGAGTCAGAAATGGCGCTGGCACGTTCGCCTTTCACTTTCTTGTATAGGTGCGCTGGAGCATTGCGCTCAGCATTCTGGGCTCTCCTAAGATGGCGGCAGATGGGTCTCCTGGCCTCATGGGCAGTGCTAAAAATCTCCAGCACTTTTGCAAGGTACAGTTAACCCTTTGTGGGCGTTCTTACACAGCGATGTGGCGCAGCAAACAAGTCCTGGGCGTTTTAACTCTTCCAGGGCTGTAACACACTGAGAGGACAGTCTTTAGGGCTTACTTCAGGGGTATAGGGCTCCCCCTCTTTGTGGCAAGCACTCTCAGAGAATAAACTTGATCTTAGCAAAGTCCACAATAAAGACCGATGCTCTGGAGACAATTCGGCACACTTTTCGTGGCGACTTTCTCAAAATGGCACACACCCGTATCCTGTTCGTGACGCCAGTTTTTCTTGCGGTGACCACATGGAAGGTAACGCTGCAGTTGGGATTGCGGGGTGCAAACAGCGCAGACTTGTCACGGTCTCTGGGCACGAGGGCGCAGAGCTGGTGCTGTCCCACGTTACCACCACTGGTACCGGTGATGAGGGGGCTGCACAAATGTTGGTGGTGATTGTTCCCCCGGGGCGCTTCCCCCTATACTGTGCCGACTGGTGGTGTTTGGGGCGCCCTGATGTTGTCGGTGCAGAGTCAGACACAGAAACGGTTGTAAAGTTGAACTTTTACTTCCATGGGTGTGGAGGCACAAATGCTTAAACAGTTTCTTCAATACAAAACAACGGGGTACGCCTGGTGACACAGCAAAGTCCTGGGGTGCAGGGTAGACTTGATGAAAGGTGTTCCTAGCCCCTTATACTTCAGTGTTACAGCCCTGAGGTGCGTCTGGGCTCCTATTTGGCTCATAGGAGGATGCCCACCATGATACTAGTACATAATATTCCCCACTCACGTTATGTGGTCCTGATAGCTCAGAGTTTCGGGGTGCAATAGTCATGGTGGCAGGATATTCCACAGGTCTGGCCTTGGCCCCTGGATCCTGTGATACTTGCTATGGAGCACGTGTTCCAGAATGTTCTCTCCACAGTCTCATGCTGACAAGATAATGATGCTTGACTTCCTTCAGGGCGATGGCTAGGCAGACAGGGGACAGGATCTTCTGAATAGCTGGAGTATGTCAGCTCTCCAACCTTCCTGGGCCTGTCTAGGACTTGAGATACCTGCACTAAACTCACTGCTTTCTTCACAGGACATCACACTTATCTCCTCACCTCCTCCTCCTAACACTCCACACTTCTAACTCCTCACACACAGGACCTTCCTGCAGGGGTGTTACCATGGGGACCCAGTGATCAGCTGACTCCTCCCCTTTTCCCAGGCGATGTCCTCCCATTGGACATTTGGTTACTATTCAATCCTATGGGAGGTGTAATGCATGTGTGAGGCTCACTAGGCGGCGCTGTGTTGTGTGAGACTCAGGACCCCCTGCTATGTCACACAGGCTATGAAGCAACAGGAAATAATACAATGCACAGAGATCACCCTCAGCCCAGCCATAGCCAGCTCTGGGATGCCACAAAGACCTCAGTCTTAGGCAATTCCTGGGGGAGAGAGGAGGAGCTGGGTTCTGTCCTAAGACTCTGACAACTGGTGAGAGACCAGAGTGAACGTGTGCCTGTGTTTTTGCCCTGTATGTTGACCGTGTGACTGAAGCAACCCACATGTATAGTTAGGGCCTCTTTGTTTAGTTAGTAGCTCGGACGAGCAGGATTTCTGTTATTGTTTTGCCTGAATGTTAAGGCTTATTTTGTGTTGCCGTTTTGAAAAAAAAATAAACGTACAGGGTACAACCTGTTTATATCTGACTTTTTTGTGTCTGTCTCTGACTGTCTGGGTCCGCTGCTGCTACCATTGAGCCAATCCTCCCATACCACGTTTAGGCTACATACGTGCTCTCAATAGAGCTTAATAATCTCCTGGATGGCAGCATGGCAGGAGATTGAAATACATGAAATAGCCTTAGATAACTAGCCCAAATCAGATAATGCCCCCACATAATGACAGCTATAAGGCCAATACAATGTTAGCCATACTGTCCTCACTGCCTGCATATCACCAGCCAAAGTAACCTTATTATATTTACTGCTCTATAAAAGCCAACACACTCTATACTTCCATCATACAGAACTATAGCGACACCATGGATATCTGAAAGTCTCCTCTGTGAGAATCCTATCGAGTCCCTGCAGATCACTAGAACAAAGGAGCCGTGATACTCCTCGGAGCACCATCAATCCTATAATGGGATGACCCAGTGTCCATAGTCATTTAGCAATTGATTCCCAGCAATGGGACCTCTACTCATCCTATATTTAAAGGGGTTTTCCCACTAATAACATTTACATATCCCCATGTATCCCAACAGGACAGGTTATAAATGTCTGATGAATGTTTTATGAATGTAAGACCACCGCTCTGTTCACTTCTTTGGAGCTAAAGCACATTGCAAAGTATAGCACTCTATCAGCCATATGGAAGTGAATGGAGCAGTGGATAAACATTGGCAAAACCACTCTATTCACAAGGAGCCATCAGGGACTATATTTCCTGTGCTCGCTGGGGATCCCAGTTGTTGGATACTCCAGCGGACAGTTACCTCCCTATCCTGTGGATACAGAATAAGTGTTATTTGTAGGAAAACCTTTAAGGCATATTCTTAAAGGGAAACTGTCAGGTCAATCTGGGACACCAAACCGCCCACAGGTCCTTATAGACGTGGGGTTTATTGTCCCAAATTGCCCTGTTGTAATGCAATCCGCAGGAGCATTAAAAATAAAAAACCTTTATACTTAGTTAGAGAAGGGTCTGATCGACGCTGTTCTGCGAGAACAGTACGGTTTATTCATGAGGCACACCTCCCAGCGCCTGCGCTGTTCTTCAGTGAAGCCAAAGATGGACACCCCGGCTTCACTGCGCAATTGCTGGAGGTACGGGACATGCGCACTGAAGCCGAGTTGTACTCCTCTGGCTTCATTGAAGAACTGCGCAGGCGCAAGGAGTACAGCAGCAGGGTGAATATAAAGCTTTTTTATTTTTAATGCGGCCAAGGATGGCATTATAACAGGGTGATTTGGGACACTAAACCCCAGGTCCATATGGACGTGTGGGTGGTTTATTGTCCCAAATTGCCCTGACATATTCCCTTTAAATATAAGCAGTGGGAATATTCCATTAAATATAATAAACTTGACAAGCTTATGAGTAAAGTTGTAGTAGCCATAACCAGCTGCTGTGTGGGCCAGAGGAATGTCTATTCTTTTTTTAAGGTAACAACAAGATGTAGTTACTGCATGAGATGTGCTACATGACATAACTATCAGCTCATGAACATTTTACACATGGGCCCAGTACAAATCTTTAACAGGGTTCCTCATGAAGACAACCCCTATCCATTTACCATTCAAGACCCTTGAAGTTATGCTTTTACAGAGCAGAAGTGTGCTGGAACTTCTCTACATATGGCTGTTCATGCCTCGCTGAACCACAAGGTATACCTGCACATTCTGAATATATGAGACTAGTAATATGGATTCAAAACTAGTGAATACATCATAATATTGTGTATGTACATGTAATGCTTCATTTCCCCTATAGTGGGCAGTGTTTTCGGGGTGCAGGAAGTAGGGGTGGGCAATTATGACCGAAATCAAAATCACAATTAATTGAACATTTTACCTTGATTACGATTAATGAATGATTAGTTTAAGACACTCCCCTTTTGCATACCGCACCCCCTTTTCTATATGCCACAAAATTTTAATTTTGGTTATTCACATATCTGCAATCCTGATTGGATACCGTACAGTTAGTGACATATCCTTTAGCCAATGGCAGTGTGAGACAGGATGGCAAGGAAGCAAAATAATTGAAACAATCAATGTAAGCAAATTTATATTAATTAATTGAGCTGACTTTTGATTTGGTTATTTTTTGATTAATTGCCCAGCCCTAGCGAAAGTGAGATCCAGGTCAGCCAGCTAATCACTCAAGCAGATGCATTCTGAAAGTGGTGGTCTTTGATAGGTCAGCCCCTTTAATGAAGGCTCACCCAGAACATGTCTATACCCTCTAACACTTTGACATGCCCAGTCACATAAATGAAGGGAAAGCAGTGGCTCCCTACAAATCGTCGATCGACTGGGAGCTAAGAGTCAGATCCCCACAGATCTAATATTGATGGATCATCCTAAGGAAGGAACCATTAAGGGCTATGTGGCCAGAGAAAAGTTTTCACAGTACATTCCGTGCACTGGACAAACATTCTTAGCAGGCTTGGACTGGTCCACTGGGGTACCGGTGAAACCCCTGTTGGGCCCCGTGCCTTTAGGGGTCCCTACTGGATCCCCACTGCTTTTTTTAATAGGCCATTACTGGCTGGATTACTCCGGCCAGTAATGGCCCCTTTTAACTTAACCATCCCCGCTCCTGCTCACTACCACCTTCACTTCCCCTTCAGACCTATAGAGGAACATGTGCGACGCACAGGGCCCATTGAAAGCTGAAGTGGATAGCGGAGGGGGCCGCGGGCAGGAGCAGGGAACGGTAATTGAATGCAACCAGGTTCTCTCTGATTCTGACGATCCGTTTTATTTAACTACAACCGGATTGCAGAACTGGGGAGAAGTTGAGCCCCAACCCGGTTCTGCTACTGGTAGAGCAGGAAGCCACAGGCTTCCTGTTCTACCAATCTCCAACTTGTACGCCACAGACCACATTAAGCCTGTGGTCTACAAGCTGAGTATCAATACTTACCTGTCTGCCCCTTTCGCTCTTTGCTGCTCCAGGCGCGCATGACGTCACAACTGTGCGCCCAGAGCAGAGATATAGAATGGGACTCGGGAGCAGACAGGTAAGTAGTGACCTAATACTGCTGTATGGGGGAGCCAATGAAGTGGCCACTGTATGACCCATACAGTCGCCCCTTAAGTGGCCACTTCACTGGTTCCCACTGGTGTGAGCTGAGCTGCAGTGAAGGCACCGGGCCACTATACAGCAGACAGAGTTTTTGCTTCCGGCCCTGTATTGTGTAGGAGGTGAGGAAGCCAGGTTGGCGAAACACGTAGAGGTGGTCCCTCTACACTGGGGTCCTTTTCTGTTTGCTGGGGTCTGCATTCACCATGTCCACCTCATCTACAGGTATTATATTACGACAATACACTCTTGATCTGATGCTTTATTTATAATCCTGTGGATATTTTTTGTTTATCTACTTTGCTGGATTGATCTGTAATTGTGGGCTTCCTAATCCAGGGTTCTGGTGACACTAACCTATCTATCTGCAGGCTGAGTTGATATGCTGGGTTCTGGTGACACTAACCTATCTATCTGCAGGCTGAGTTGATATGCTGGGTTCTGGTGACACTAACGCATCTATCTGCAGGCTGAGTTGTTATGCTGGGTTCTGGTGACTAACCTATCTATCTGTTGGCTGAGTTGTTATGCTGGGTTCTGGTGACTAACCTATCTATCTGTTGGCTGAGTTGATATGCTGGGTTCTGATGACACTAACCTATCTATCTGCAGGCTGAGTTGATATGCTGGGTTCTGATGACACTTACCTATCTATCTATCTGCAGGCTGAGTTGATATGCTGGGTTCTGATGACACTAACCTATCTATCTGCAAGCTGAGTTGATATGCTGGGTTCTGGTGACACTAACGCATCTATCTGCAGGCTGAGTTGTTATGCTGGGTTCTGGTGACTAACCTATCTATCTGTTGGCTGAGTTGTTATGCTGGGTTCTGGTGACTAACCTATCTATCTGTTGGCTGAGTTGATATGCTGGGTTCTGATGACACTAACCTATCTATCTTCAGGCTGAGTTGATATGCTGGGTTCTGATGACACTTACCTATCTATCTATCTGCAGGCTGAGTTGATATGCTGGGTTCTGATGACACTAACCTATCTATCTGCAGGCTGAGTTGATATGCTGGGTTCTGATGACACTAACCTATCTATCTGCAGGCTGAGTTGATATGCTGGGTTCTGGTGACTAACCTATCTATCTGTTGGCTGAGTTGTTATGCTGGGTTCTGGTGACTAACCTATCTATCTGTTGGCTGAGTTGATATGCTGGGTTCTGATGACACTAACCTATCTATCTGCAGGCTGAGTTGATATGCTGGGTTCTGATGACACTAACCTATCTATCTGCAGGCTGAGTTGATATGCTGGGTTCTGATGACACTAACCTATCTATCTGCAGGCTGAGTTGATATGCTGGGTTCTGGTGACTAACCTATCTATCTGTTGGCTGAGTTGTTATGCTGGGTTCTGGTGACTAACCTATCTATCTGTTGGCTGAGTTGATATGCTGGGTTCTGATGACACTAACCTATCTATCTGCAGGCTGAGTTGATATGCTGGGTTCTGATGACACTAACCTATCTATCTGCAGGCTGAGTTGATATGCTGGGTTCTGGTGACAGACTTCTACTCCCTTTAACCATATCCAGTATAATATGGTACTGAACCTGCAGGGTTGACATCCCAGCAGATGTGACAATAAACTTCTGATGTGTATAGCAAACTTTTATAACATGTCTTCATTTTGGTATGCAGTTAAGAAGAATCTATTGTTCTCTGGTATCAGCCACCTTTGCTTTAGAGCTCTTCAATAGGATTACAGCCCCCGTGTTCTTTGCTTAATCTCTCATATCTCATCCTGTGCAAGTAACAACTTTACGTCTAAATTACCTACATGGTAATTACCTACATGGATCACCCAGTCTAGATCAGTCTATTGTGACAGATAACATCGGTTACTATTGCGATATAATCATTTACAGAAAGGCTTTACCTCTATAGTCTCAAGGTAATGTCGGACGTGCCAACTTTCCGAGTGAGCATGCAATGTTTCCTTCGCTGTCTCGGATCTTTGTTTACACTTCAGTATCCATGGAAACAGTACGTCAGCTGACCGCTGCTACAAGCAACTATAGAGCGCTTTTGTAATGACGCCATCAAGCTGCGCACGGATGTTTTTGCTCTTGCAGAGAGTCCTGCTCTGGTCCAGTAGTCCAATAGTAATAGACTGATTGTCAGATTACATGGTGGCGCTAGCTAGCATGTCATGTGATGCTTCTACCACGTTCTCTTGTGTCAGGGTTACTGGATGTCAGCGCTGCTTGGCATGAAGCTATACAGGTTCTCCTACAGTGTGACATGTCCTGTAACAGCGTCTTCTCCTTGTATGTGATCTCACAGTACAAATCGCCTAAATTCATAGCACTCCAGCACAGTACATGGTAAGTTCACCACTGATGGCTGTGACTATGATGTGATGTGTGTGACTATTACATGGATACAAATCTGCATTATGTAACGGAGCCCCTACCGAGCTTGTGGTGTATTTATGTGGAAGAGGGACCTTCAGGGCCCTCCTGGGGTTCAAGGCCTGGTAGCGAATGCTACCACTGCACCCCCTATAGCTACGCTCCTGACTAGTAGACACATAGAGAAGATCTTATAAATTACATTCACAAGTTGATCATTGGTGTGGTTTATATATCTGCAGCATGTCACTTTCTGAATTTAGCACTTGTAGCCCTATTTGGGGGGGGGTATGAGTATTATCCCTCCCGCAACAGACTCTGGCGCTGACCTGTGTGTATAATGGGACCTGAAGCCTTCGCTGAAGGGAAGAGTGGGAACATATATGAAATATATCAGTGCCTCCACCCAGGATAGAGCCTCTGTATTACAGGGAGGATCTCCTCCTGGGACTTACCCATGAAGTACAGTTAGTAGCCTTAACAAGGATCACTGTACTAATCTCACAGTCTGAAGAATACATACAGATACCACATAAGGTTATAACAGTAGCTTTATAAGAATCAAAAGGGTAATAATACATACATAAAATATACTCAGAACACAGCAATACTACAACAACCAGCAAGTCCTCAACCGTCTTAGGTTATATACCCGGGTATATATATATAGATATATAGCAAGAGTCCAGTGCACAATACCTCCAGGCAACAGAAGAGATGCAGGGGCCCCTGTGGATGACTGTGGATCCTCGGATTCTTCCAGGAGATGACAGACAGCCAATCAGGAGATGATGATGATGATGGTGAGATTCTTCACAGGCAGCAAACAGGGCGACGGTGACGGCAGTAGATGCAGGCCTGACTACCCTAACACTGAGTCCTTAACCTGCCAGCTAAACTACTAGTGCCACCGGGCCTCTAACTAGCTAGTTGGCCTTCGGAAGCCTAACCTATCACTGCCCTGAACTATATATATATTGATCCCTAACTACAGTTACTAGCTAGGTCCTGTGAGTATATAGGGGGTAACACATACCTAACTATATACTGTGAAGTAAAGAGGAACAAGTGGCTCTTAGACTCCCCCAGACATAACATGTCTGTCTCAGCAGCTCTGCTCACATCTCTCCCCCCAGCAGCTCTGCCTCACATGTGTCTGACTCACTGTATTTACAAAACAAAACTTGCACTAAATGCCTGGGGTCTCTGAAGCCAAACTGCAGGGGCAAAGAAGCCAGATACATTATATCCTAGTAGAAATGGCAGTTCCCTACACACTTTTAATGTAGCTGGAGTGAAATGAATCGGCAACAAAGTCATTGATATTGACAAATATAGACATTACTGTAGATTTGAGGAAAATAAATTTGCCGTGTGTGAACCTGGACTCACACCAATGTTGTATAGTGATTTTATTCCCTCTACCTGAGCCTCAATGCACAAGCTGTTCTCTTTTTATATGGCTGCTGACATACAAATAGACCCCTGGTCTCCCTGACAATTTTGGCTGGGTCAAATCACATACCCCAAGTCAGTTTGAGTAGGCCTACCATCCATGTCGGGCTTTCTTCAACTAATGTAGATAGATAAACATACTTTTGAGTACTTTATTATATCATCTACAAAAAGAGGAAAATAGTATAAAAACATTTAGATACTAAATCCTTTAAAATTACCACTAGTTTGTCTTGTATACTATATAGTCCTGCATATTCATACAGCAGTCTATGGGGGAGTTCACACTACCGTTACTAAAGTACGTTGCTGTCTTCCATCATAGGATGACTGCAACGGACATTAAATTGTCACAGACTGATTCTGTGTCCGTTCCCATTGACACTAATATAAACAACATGATGGTCGCCAGCTTCTGTCATGTTTGTTTACTTTTGTAACGGAAGATAAAGTTGTGCACTTGTGGTCTGTTCTTTAAAAAAAAAAAAAATATATATATATATATATATATACTTTATACCATTATTATATCCTGACAACCTGTTCAGATTGGATTACCCACCAATGCAACCTATCTGCAGATCAATGGATGTCCAACTATCTGACCCCACCAGTCACAATAACGTAAATGTTATGCTCCCCAGTGGAACAGTAGTCGTAAAGGTGTTCCCCGGCTCTGTTCACTTCAATGACACCCCCCACCGATCTGCAGCTTATACCCTATCCACAGGATAAGTTGCTTTGATGGGAAAACCCTTTTAATGCTAAATTGTGCAGGAAAAAAAAAGGAATGTTTTCCATAGAATGCAGTCAGAATCTTGCTCTAAAGCCCTTTGTAAAATAAGAGCAGTGTCTGCAGAGCAAGGAAAACATTACAGATGAATGCATCTCTGTGGGTACATGGTAAAAGTGAACATTAAAGTAACACTTCTTATCCTTACTATTACAGACCCCTCTGACCTCGTCCTCAACATGGGAATTCAAGGATTTATGAGCTTTGTGTGTTCTCAGAGGAATTTCTTCCATGAAATGAAGTTGAAAAACACTAAATTAATTATAGACGGTAACAATCTGTACCACAAATTATACTTTGATTCTGGCTTGGACCTTGTTCATGGTGGAGACTACGACAAATTCACTGATGTCCTTAATAAATTCTTTCAAAGTTTGTCTGTGTGCAACATACAAGCCTATGTTGTGTTTGATGGCGGCTGTGACATTTCAGAAAAGAAATTGGAAACCCAAAAGCAACGCTTCAGGGACAAGATTAACATGGCACGAAGCCTTTCGGAGGGAAGAAGTGGCAGTGTGCTTCCTCTGCTGAGTAGAGAAGTGTGTATCCAGGTCTTGAGAAACCTCCAAGTGCCCTTTGTCCAGTGTTTCTTTGAAGCAGATAGAGAAATAGTTGCGCTAGCAAATCTCTGGAATTGCCCTATACTTTCCTTTGACAGTGACTTTTGCATCTTTGATTTAAAGGAGGGATATTGTCCTCTGAATTCCTTCCAGTGGAAAAACATTGTCTCTATGAAGGACAGTCATCAGTGCTACATTCCAGTGCAATGTTACTCTGCTCAGAAATTGTGCCATTTTTATAATAATATGAACATGGTTTTGTTGCCACTCTTTGCTGTTCTCACAGGGAACGACTACATCAGCTTGCCAGCTTTAGAAACCTTTTTCAGCAAGGTCCATTTACCAGTAGGTAATACCAGCCAAAGTGGACGAAGACACACTCGAATAAATGGCCTACTGATTTGGCTGTCTAGGTTTGCAGATGTGGAAGAGGCGATGGAAAATGTACTGAACTATCTTAGGGTAAAGGACCGGGACACGGTCAGGCAGCTCTTGCATTCTGCAATGGAAGAATATAGTCTTTGTGAGACTGTAAACCTTGAGAGCTATTTTGTAGGAGGTTTATACGTCTCACCAACCGCAGTGAAGCTCAGCTTGCCCGAATGGGTGCAGTTTGCTTTAGCAAGAGGTGAACTGTCTCCATTGCTTAGTGATGCTCTGGTCTTGAGAAGAGTGTTTCTTCATGCGCAGGTTGAGGATGTTAGGAAGCCATCTGCACATTTCATTACAAGGCCTGTCCGCAAATTGATTTATGCACTGCTCCTAAGTGCATCGCGTGATCCACAACATGAGGCTCCAAGAAGCAAGGAACTTCGGGTTGATGAATTTGACAGACTAGAGACTACCTTAAGAAGATCCACAGTAGAGATAAGTTATGATGATATCAGTGAAGATCTTTCCCTCTCAAAACTTCCACAGGTAAGACAGTTAGTACATAAGTGAATGTATCTATACACAAATCAGTAGTACCCAGGGATTCATCAAACGTTCTTATTAATGGAAAGTGGGATCTTCGTAAAGTATAAATTGCATTCAGTTCTGCAATAATTTTATAGATCAGCCTAGATAGATAAGAGGCAATGTATGTGGCATAACAGATAATGATGTTACCTTTTTATGATGTTGATATTGCTCACACAATGAGCTAAAGGGATTCTCCAGTTTTAGCAATCAATTTTTACTCTATTTTTACTTTAATATTCGAGGCTGATAACCCCTTTAATATACAGTATATTATAAATTTGTATAATCTTTTCTAATGCAAGAAAATGACAATTACGTGCTGAAAACAGAAAGGGTTAGACATCTAGTATCCTGACAGCTAATTTAGGATAACCTCTATGAAAGATATAATGATATATCAGCAATAATTTCCATATCCTTGCTCAGAATGCATATTCACCTATGACCTTCGTTTTTAGCTTTCATTGGAAACGCGTTTACGACTGTTGCTGCGGGGCCTTGATATGAAAATGACTGATCTGGAGTCAATACAGCCTTCCTATAAGCTTACACTGGCTATAGTTTCTTATTGGATCAGAAAAGCAGAACCCAAGGTAAAACTGTATCACCTAAAAGCTCTCATCATGGGAATTGTTTGTGGAGAAGCCTTCAACATTGATAATAAACCAGGTAAATATTCAAGTACAGTAATATTTTGTGTCCATACAGAGGTGGAACTTTAAGGTCCTGGGCCCAATGCAAAATCTGTAATCTAACTACCATATGCCACTTAGAATAGCGGTATATTTTATGTGGCGGAGGGACTTTTGGGGCATTCTCAGGGTCCAGGGCTGGTATTTACTGCTACTGATGCAACCCTTATAGCTACACCCCTGTGTCCATAAATTAATGTACATGCATTTCATGTTCCAAGTTTATACAACTGAGTCAAGCCCAACAACCCTCAATGCATGTCTTAGAAACATGAGAGCCAGAACTGTGCCAGGGAAAACCAGATAAATTAGGTTTAAACAACTGAGCAAGGATTGCTTCCATTCCCGATTGCTGAGCCCAGGAACACCTAAGCACTGCTCCCATGTTAAAGTGCCTATCCTGGATTAAAAAAAACATTGCTGCTTTCTTCCTGAAACAGTACCACATCTGTTCGTAAGTTGTGTGGACAGATGTGGCCAAATGTATAAGCATAGAGGATGATACACAGAAGCATTGCTGGAGTCTGATGGAAGAGCAGTGTCTTGAATTAGTAGGTAGATTCCAGTTACAACGCCAGACAAAATCCATACAGGTGTGATGCTATTTTGGAAGAAAGCTGCCATGTTTTGTAATTTTGGACAATCCAAAAATAATGTCTACATAGGAATACATAGCGTTCACTACTATGAATATTGCAGTATTGGCAAAACGTGGCAGTCATGCCAATGCATGTCACCATAACATCAGACTACCACTATGTAATTCACCAGCTAATATACCACACTGCTACACAGGGGGGAAGCAGGGCAACAAGTACAGATTTGCTTTGCTAGCTAAGTATATACTTTTACAGGCTCTACGCTTTTATTTTTTGAAATTGAGTGTGAAGAGGAGGTCACTTGTAAATTCACAGTGGATGTTTTCCTTGATTTTGTTTTTCCTTAGAAGAACATGAAGAGGCCCTCACGTCAGTGTGTGAACAGATCAGGAAAATGCGGACTGAAGGTGCCCAGCACAGGAAACTAAATCTGGAAGACGTACACATATTGTGCCAATGGCAGTGCTGTTTACAGATATTCATGCACTTTAATCAGCTTCTCTCTAGGCCTCTTCCAGAGCCTGATATTACCAGGTCAGATAAGAGGACTAAATCTATTACTTATGCCAAGCCCAATATTTGATGCACTAAGGGTATGTTCACACAGTTCGGTTGAAAACCAGGAAGAAAAAGCTGTATGTAGTTCCAGGTTTTACAGGTGAAGCACATTTTTTTATACGTTTCACTTGTAAAAACTGCAGTTGCATTGAAAACTGCAGTAAAAATACATGTTATTTTTTTTTTTTTTCCAGTCCAATTTTACTACACCTCAACCGTGACAGTGTGAAAGTGCCCTAACAATGGGAGTTTATTTGCTTCATAGGAGAGATCTTAGAATTTATCTTATAGCTGTAGAGCTGTCAGACACTACAGGCATGAGATGGGTAGCTGCCATTACAAAGCAATATTATTTGCAGCTGCCAAGACAAGAATTTGGCAACGTTTAAAGGTAACCTGTCAAGTGTTTTTTCCACCATAAATTGGCTCTATCAAGTGTAGGATCAAGGAATTCTCTTTCCATTGGTGCCTTCTGTAATATTTCTGTTGTATCAAAGAGAAGTTATAAATGTTTGACAGCATAAAAAGGCATATGCAAAGTAACCTAAGTAGTCACGGTGGGGGGAGCAGCTTTTGCTTAGTCATGTTGTCTGCTTGCTAATCACATCTCCGTCACAGTCAAGTAATGGTCCACAAAATGACATCATAGCACCCCTAAAGCTGTAATATACTATGCTGCCTACTAGACACACAGCATAACTAAAGTGAAAGTACACCCTAGCAGCACGGGGCAGATTTACTAATCCTTAGATTTAGACAGTGTAACCTTGGACTAGAACGCCTTAAAGGGACACTCCAATGATTTTATTTTATTTTTTACTCTATTGGGCGAGATTTCTTAAGCGAAATGTGTCATAATTTGCACCATAAAACTGTCTAACATGCCAAGTGTCACGATTATCAAGTGTTTTAGACACTTTTACAACTTTTATGAAAAAAAAAAAAAAAAGGGCAGTGTTTAAGATGTGATGTCAAGCGCAAAAAAATGCATTGAAATTACTAAGCCAATATTGCACCTAGACAGTTTAAGGGTATATTCATACTACAGAAAATGAAGAGGAACTTCTCCTCATTTTCCACCTCCAGGGGATACTGAAGCAGAGCATCCTCATTCTGCCATGGCTTAGGCCCAGATGAATGGGCCTAATGAGCATTGAGTATGGATCCACATAATCCGTGGAAAGATTGAGCAGGATGCTCATTTTTTACGTGCCCTGCTGAGAGCTCTACCTCCCATTGACTACTATGAGAGACAGAATATGCTGATGATTTGGGGGCGGAATCTGCGTCAGATTCAGCAGCAGATTCTGATGTATAAACAGGCCCTAACAATACACCAGATTTATTAAACAGCTTCAGGCACTTAGACTGACTAGTCTAGTAGTTAGACACTATTAGTAAATTTGCCTCATTTTATTGTCTTTTCAGACAATCCTCTCAATAATAATAGTCTACTCATAGTGTCTTCCCTTACCCTGCTTTCACTTGCTTCAAAGGTCACATGATCAGTGTGACCTCCTTTTTCTAGCATGAATTGCTGGACAAACAGGAGCTCTCTTTTTGTTGTCTGCAGATACTATTGAGACCTACCCAATTAACTTCAACATGTTATCAGCAGCAGTTCGTACACCTTTCATGACCTGTGGTGACATCATCCTCAAAGTGACAAAAAACAAGAGCACCGAGTAGTGCGTAGTGCATTATCACTTGAAAGCAAAAGTGCAATGGTAGAGACAAATGGCTTCTCACCTTTTGGGGTTGTGTTAGAACACAACCAACTTATAGGTAGTTTAGGATGATAGTAAAGGGTATTGGATCACTGCTATGAAGGAACATTCAGATGAATGTTCCTTCATAGCTTTAATGCTCTCCTTTGAAAGGAGTGTGATACAAATTTGATAAAGGGGCACGTAAGTCCCTGAAACGCGTTGTTTGTTTGTCTGACATATCAGTTCTAGATTTGTGCAGTCCGTCTAAATTGGTCTGAATATCCGCATCATCCTCACAGTGTCCTGGCAGATATATAGTATTATGTGCTTTGCAGTGTTTTGCAGAAGCAGGAAGTAGACATGGGTGACAGCATCAGCAATAGTAGATTTTGAATCTACTTCCACGACTACTTTGCAAGGCTAAAAAAAAAAAAAGAAAAAACCCCTGCGGTGATACTTTGAAATGCACAAGATTTGTCCCAGTGGATTAGAAATTTATACCATCTATTATGTGGCTTATTTTGCCAGAATTGTGAGTCAGATTTTAGCACACATTGGCAGATTTGCCCCTACAGTGTAGCACCTTGGTTTGGGAATCTAGGGATTAGACAAAGATAATCTACTTGTACATTTAAAGAGTCTTAATCATTAGATTGAAGTTAACTGATGGTTGAAGAGGTTGCCCACCATAAAAAGAATTGTAAAATTTATGTTTAAGCAACTTTCCTGAAATCCCCTGCCTTTAAAATAAATACTAAATAAATGATAGCATTCTAGTCCATACTCAATATGTGTGTTCAAAACACTGTTACGGAAGAACATTCACGTAACTGCACCATATACAGTCAAGTACTGGTGACTATTAGGCAAGTCTATTATCAGTGGTCTAAAATGATAGTTTATTAAATTTTATTTCCGGAACAAATATTTTGGTTGAAATTGTCCATTATGACCACCTTTAAAACCCTGCCTTAAAATATGACATTTGTGATTTTTTCTTTTCAGACTTTACAATGGTTCTCTGGTGTATCATATGATTCAGAAGCTAAAGACGTCATCCTCTTCAGAAGACTTGTTTACGTCATGTCCATCACTTGAGAAGCTGTATCGGAACTGCGTTCATGCTGTAATGTCTACAATCCCTCAGAACCATTTCCAGAGTAGGACTAAGCAGCCATCAGCCAAGCCTAAGAAAAGAGGGAACGTAAGCAAAAAACAGTTAAACCTCAGATTGGCCAGCACATTGGAAAACCAGCCCCAGTGTGATTTCAGCAATAGATTTGCTGGCCTGTTAATGGAAGACTGATCAACTGTCTCGCAATGGCATGGAAAGACACTTGGAAAGAACAAAGTAATATTTTATTTGGGTATTTTTAAATTAAATTATTACGGATATCTGGCTACCAGCAGCCACCCCATCGGACATACTGGATGTAGAGTACCAATTATCTGGATGTATAACTTGTACATGAAAACGTACGTCGAATGCAGTGTCCCAGGTGGCGGGACAAAGATAGAATGAGATTTCCTGTGGCATGTACCAGTTCCAGTACTAGACATAACACAGCGGGACAGATTTACTAAGCTAAATGCATCACAATTTTGCCTTAATTTGTGCAAACAAAACTGGCCTACGTGCCTTATGCCACATTTATTACCTGCCAAGGGAGTAGGGCTGAGTTGTGACAGTGTGTTCCAGAATTAAAGCAAAATTCTTGCACACATATTGCTCTGCTGTATAAATTCTACCATGACTGTGACTTTAAAGTCTGTTTAGAGTAAAACTTCTGGAAGACCCATAGGTAAAGTGTTTGTCAATCATTCCTGGGTCCTGGACTACCTCATTAAGTGGCCATAGACATTGGGAGTGGGATTTAGTACGTCAGACTTGATAATACCAGCATCACTGGAGGATGTCTCATTTCATAGTTCAGTTGCATTTTCTAGTGGGGCCATATGCCTGCACTGAAGGTTACAGCAGCTCACAGCTAACGTAGATTTCGGGCAGCATTTACACCATAAATCTAATGCAGCCAGTGGTCTTACAGGAATGTAGCAAGGGCATTATATAAAAAAAAAAAAAAAAAAATTTGTGCAAAAAAAATTACAACCTTTTTCATGCCTTGTACACCAGAAAACTGTCTGATAAATTTCCCCGTTTTTACTCAGACTCAGCCAGTCTTCTGCTATTCTGATGTATAGACATATCAAATGTTCTCATCTAAATTGAATGAATGTGGCAGCCAATATCAGATGTGTGACTATTGTTATACCATCGGCACCATACCATAATGTTTTATCATTATCCATCAGAATCTTTTCAATTTTCATTTTGACTCCTTGCCTTCCAAATCCCATAACTTTATTTTCCTGTTCACAGAGCCATATGAGGGCTTACTTTTTGCAGAATAAATTATACTTGTAATGGTACCACTTAATATTCTGTACAATGTCTATGGGTTGGTACGATATCAGGGATAATAACTTTACATACTGTATGTATATATTTTTTTTTTTTTACACATTTTAACCCCTTTAAAAAAAAAATAAAAAACTTTGCAAAAAAATGCTTGGAGTTGAGATATTCTGACACCTGTAACTTTTTTATATTTCCGTGTACAGGGATACATAAAGCGCCTTTTTGCAGGGCCAGATGTACTTTTTACTTATACCATGGGGTTCTGCCATGTTTTTCCAGGAATACGTAATTCCTGTTCGTAATATGTTGTGCCCGACTTCTATCAGAAACGAATGCTCCAAACGCTGTTAAGCGGGGATCCCGGGCACAACAGTTTTTGGAGTGTGTGTCTCTGCTGACATAAGCTGGGCACAACATATCGGGTACTGAAATGGCGTATCTATGGAAATATTTCATTTTTAACTTTTCATTATCAGCTGCACATTCATTTCTGAAAATTAAATGAATGCAACACTCAAGGGTTAATAATGCTCACTATCCCTTGAAGGGTGTAGTTTCCATAATGGGGTCACATGTCTGCGGATTCCACTTTACTAGAAATTCAAGGGCTCTGCAAAAGTGTCATGGTGTCCAAAAACCAAACTGCTCCAAATACCAAAATAGCACTCCTTCCCTTTTGTGCCCAAATATCAGTTTATACCCACATATGACATTAAGTGTGTTATCCTGGGTACACCATTGTCATACATGTGGGCATAAACTGCAGTCTGGGCACACAGCAGGGTGCAGATGTGAAGGAGCGCTATGTGATTTTGGAGCGCATATTTAGATTGTTGGTTTTTGGACGCCATGTCACATTTATAGAGACCCTAAAATTGCCCCTACAAAATGGGGTTACTTCTTGGGGAATTCCAGTTCACTGGGACCTCTAGGGCATGGCTTCCAAGCAGCAGTTTACACCCACATATATAATTTTTTTGTCCCCAGGATAGCCCACTTAATAGTTTTAGGAGTTCATGTCTCTGATGTCACAAAGTGGCTGCAATGTATTAGGCACTGAAGTTGTATATTTCTTTAAAAACTTAAATTTTCATTTTGTACATTAACTTTTGGGAAGCATTTTTAGGCTCAAAATGATAATAACCCTTGATTCATACCTTGAGGGGTGTAGTTTCTAAAATGGGGTCACTTTTGAGGGGTTTCCATTGTATTGGTATTTTAGGGGCTCTGCAAATGCGACATGGCACCTGAAAACTATTCCAGCAAAATCTGCCCTCCAAAAGCCAAATAGCGCTCTTTCCATTTTGAGCCCCACCATGTTCCCCATACAGCAGATTATAATCACATATGGGGCATTTCTGTGTTCAGAAGAAATTGTGTAACAAACTGTGGAGTGAGTTTCCTTCTTTAACCACTTGCAAAAATTAAAAATATGGAGCTAAATGGACGGTTTATTGGAAAAAAAAAAAAAAAAAAAGTAATTTTTCATTTTTATGTCTCAATGTTAATAAAATCTGTGAAACAGCTGTGAGGTCAAAATGCTCACTATACAGCTAGATAAATTCTATGAGGGATGTAGTTTCCAAAATGGGGTCACTTTTTGGGGGTTTCCATTGTATTGGTCCTTTAGGGGCTCTGCAAATGCAAAATTGCACCTGAAAACTATTCCATTCTGAGCCCCACCATGTACCCATACAGCAGTTTACGACCACATATGGGGTATTGCCGTGTTCAGGAGCAATTGTTTAACAAAGTGTGGGTGCTTTTTCTCCTTTAACTCCTTGTGAAAATGAAAACTTTGGGGATAAAGTGACGTTTTAGTAATTTTTCATTTACACTTCCCAATGTTAGTTAAATCTGTGAAACGTCTGTGGGGTCAAAATGCTCACTATACCCCTTGATATATTCTGTGAGGGGGGTAGTTTCCAAAATTGGGTCACTTTTAGGGGGTTTCCATTGTTTTGGTACTCTTGGGGCTCTGCAAATGAGACATGGTACCTGAAAACTATTCCAGCAAAATCTGCTTTTCACACGTCCAGTGTCGCTCCTTCCCTTCCATGCGCTGCCGTGTGCCCAAACATCAGTTTACACCCACATGTGGGGTATTTCTGTGCTCTGGAGAAATTGCATAACAAACTGTGAGATGCATTTTCTCCTTTTAACTCTTTGTGAATGTATTAATTTTTAGGGCTAAATGATTGTATTAGTGCAAAAAAACTAAAATGTCTAAATTTCACCTCCATATTGTTTTAATTCTTGTGAAATGCTTAAAGGGTTAACAAACTTCCCAAATGCTGTTTTGAATTATTTGAGGCGTACAGTTTTTAAAATGGGGTGATTTAGGGGGTTTCTAATATATAGGCCTTTATAATTCCTTTCAGAAATGAAGTGGTCCCTAAAAAAATTAGTTTGGGACATTTTCTTGTAAATCTGGAAAATCGCTGTTACACTTGTAAGCTTTCTAACGTCCAATATAAATTTAAAAGACAATTAAAAATTATCCCAATATAAAGCAGAGATATTGGACATACAGTGGGGAAAAAAGTATTGTCAGCCACCAATTGTGCCAGTTCTCCCACTTAAAAAGATGAGGCCGGCCTGTAATTGACATCATAGGTAGACCTGAACTATGAGATACAAAATGAGAAAACAAATCCAGAAAATCACCATTGTCTGATTTTTTTAAGAATTTATTTGCAAATTATGGTGGAAAATAAGTATTTGGTCACCTGCAAACAAGCAAGATTTCTGGCTCTCACAGACCTGTAACTTCTTCTTTAAGAGGCTCCTCTGTCCTCCACTCATTACCTGTAGTAATGGCTCCTGTTTGACATTGTTATCAGTATAAAAGACACCTGTCCACAACCTCAAACATTCACACTCCAAACTCCACTATGGTGAAGACCAAAGAGCTGTGGAAGGACACCAGAAACAAAATTGTAGACCTGCACCAGGCTGGGAAGACTGAATCTGCAATAGGCAAGCAGCTTGGTGTGAAGAAATCGACTGTGGGAGCAATAATTAGAAAATGGAAGACATACAAGACCACTGATAATCTCCCTCCATCAGGGGCTCCACGCAAGATCTCACACCGTGGGGTCAAAATGATCACAAGATCGGTGAGCAAAAATCCCAGAACCACACGGGGGGACCTAGTGAATGACCTGCAGAAAGCTGGGACTAACATAACAAAGGCTACCGTCAGTAACACACTACGCCACCAGGGACTCAGATTCTGCAGTGCCAGACGTGTCCCCCTGCTTAAGCCAGTACATATCCGGGCCTGTCTGAAGTTTGCTAGAGAGCATTTGGATGTTCCAGAAGAGTATTGGGAGAATGTCATATGGTCAGATAGAACTGTTTGGTAGAAACAAAACGCGTCGTGTTTGGAGGAGAGTGAATGCTGAGTTGCATCCAAAGAACACCATACCTACTGTGAAGCATGGAGGTGGCAACATCATGCTTTGGGGCTGTTTCTCTGCAAAGGGACCAGGACAACTGATCCATGTACATGAAAGTATGAATGGGGCCATGTATCGTGAGATTTTGAGTGCAAACCTCCTTCCATCAGCAAGGCCATTGAAGATGAAACGTGGCTGGGTCTTTCAGCATGACAATGATCCCAAGCACACCGCCAGGGCAACGAAGGAGTGACTTCGTAAGAAGCATTTCAAGGTTCTGGAGTGGCCTAGCCAGTCTCCAGATCTCAACCCCATAGAAAACCTTTGGAGGGAGTTGAAAGTCCGTGTTGCCCAGCGACAGCCCCAAAACATCACTGCTCCAGAGGAGATCTGCATGGAGGAATGGGCCAACATACCAGCAACAGTGTGTGCCAACCTTGTGAAGACTTACAGAAAACGTTTGACCTCTGTCATTGCCAACAAAGGATATATAACAAAGTATTGAGATGAACTTTTGTTATTGACCAAATACTTATTTTCCACCATAATTTGCAAATAAATTCTTCAAAAATCAGACAGTGTGATTTTCTGGATTTGTTTTCTCATTTTGTCTCTCATAGTTGAGGTCTACCTATGATGTCAATTACAGACCGGCCTAATCTTTTTAAGTGGGAGAACTTGCACAATTGGTGGCTGACCAAATACATACAGAGGGGAAAAAAAAAGTATTAATGTATTTGGGAGGTATGTCTGTCTAAAAAGCAGAGCATTTCACATTTTGAAAATTGTGATTTTTTTTTTTTCCATCAAATTTCCTTAGAGATATATATATATATATATATATATATATATATATATATATATATATATTGTATTTATTTATATATCTTGACATAGATATATAAATAAATACAAAAATATTGATTAGTGTTTACCACTATCATGAAGTACAATGTGTCACGAAAAAATAAATCTTAAAATCATTTGTGTAAGTTAAAGCTTCTCAAAGTTCTTGCCATATAAAGTGACATATGTCAGTTCTGAAAAACGAGTCCTGGTCCTTAACACACTTTTGGGCTGGGTCCATAAGGGTGAAGCCAGCACATGTTGTACATGCATTTCTCCTTGAAAGTCTGAGAAATATGGGTCGTTTGAGACATTGTTCAGAAGAACTGCATACTTTGAGTAAAAAGTTGATTGGAAAGGGTAACACTTAAAGAACTGCAGACAATGATAGGCTGTGCCAGTTGGTCACTGTTAGTATTATATTTGTTTGTATATCTTGTATACCGTATGTAAACCCTCAAATGTGAAAGCACCATGGAATTAATGGTGCTATATAAACATTAATAGGCTGTTCAGCTAAAATGATCTCCAATGCTTTAAAATGTAAAGCAAAACCAGAGAGATGTAGAAGAAAACAGAAGACTAGCATTCAAACAGATCGAAGACTAGCCAGAATGGCAAAGGCTCAGCCAATGGTCAGTACCAGGATGATCAAAGACAGTCTCAAGTTACCTGCGAGTACTGTGACAGTTAGAAGACGCCTGTGTGAAGCTAATTATTAGCAAGAAGTACCTGCAAAGTCCCACTGTTAAAAACAAAACACACATGTATGGGAAACTGAGACCATGGACCAGTTTGCATATATCAAAATACTTGAAGAGGTCGTGTTGCCTTACGCTGAAGAGGAAATGGGTGTGTAAACAAGACAATGACCCTAAACACACCAGTAAACGAGCAAAATATTGGCTCCAGTCCAACAAAATTGAGAGTTATGGCGTGGCCAGCCCAATCCCCGGACCTTAATCCGATAGAACACATGTGGGGTGACATCAAAAAGGCAGATTGAGGCAAAACCAACAAATGCAAATTGTGGGATGTAGTCAAAGCGTCCTGGGCTGGAACACCAGTTGACAGGTGCCAGAAGTTGGTTGACTCTATTCAACATAGATGTGAAGCAGTTCTTATAAAAAAAAAAAAAAAAAAAAAAAAAAAATTAGTACATTTTGAGTTTAAAGACAAAATGCAGACACTTTTTTTGAACAGCCCATGTTAATTTTTTGTTATTTTCTGTAAAGTAGTTAAAAACAATATACATTTGTCTTCAGGTTTTGATTTACAAAACAGTGTGCAATGTCCCCAATGCATGGAAATAAACGATTATAAAGATTTTGTGCTTAGCTCATATTTTGAGCACACTGCTATTATTTTGAACACTACTGTATACCTTTGTGAACTTATTTTTAATATCTATTAATTCTCTTTGTGGTCTTAATAGCAACATTATAGTGTGTCCCCATCATCGGCTGTACAAGCTCTGGCTTCGGCTTTCTCCAGCAATCGTCTGGGTGAGTGTCATGTCACTATGACGACTCCGCCACCCTTCATATGTAAGTTACAACCTTGCACCTCCCCTTGGAGCTGCTGGAGGCGTGGTTAAACAGGGGTCTGGCCTATATAAACCCATATCGGAGCAGCATTCAGCGCCAGCGCTTATAGTACTGGAGTCCACCATCAGAACTCCAGGAAAATCAGTTTTTACTGCAAATTATCACCATCTCTTTGTGCCTTATTGGTAGTTCTCTCCGGATGAGCCAGTTAGGCGAAACGTGTAGCGATAGGGAGGATCTTACTCATTATTGGGGGTGTATTGGCCATCAGCTATCTGCTCACTCTCCTCTGCAGATTAAATTTAGACAGAAAGATTGGGCTAATCCGGTGTTTGGTTTTGAGCATGATCACAATATAACTCTATACACATAGGGATAGGATGCTCGATATATAGATAAAAGGCACATTCCTATATGTAGTATTGATCAGATGAAAACTTGAATGACTACCTATGAGATATTTCTCGGTTCTGTACATCTAGACAGATATCTATAGCCTATATATTTTTCTTTATACTATGGGATTTTTCGTCTTAATGTATATTAAAATTATATTTTAGATATTTTGTTTTTTTTGATCCGATCTCTCTGATTAAACGTTTATACTGTTGGAATAGCATTTTTGGTGAAGTCCTCCATAGAGCCCATTTTAAGGCAGGAGAAATACTTAGAGAGACACACTTTTCTTTAGTGAAGTATAGCGCAGTTTGTTCCCTTCTCCTGCACTATTGATTTACGACAAAAAAGTTTACTTACGCTTTAATGGAGTACTCTACTGGTGATGACTTATTGGTCAGCACTTAGCTTAAACAAGGTTAGCTTTTAGATACTCTAAGCTTTACTTCTGTATCATGGTGGGGGGAGGGGGTGCCTAGAGTAGAACTGTTACGCACGTTTCATGTGGTTGTTGCGATAGATGGCATAGTTGTGAACCCAGCCTTACCCTTCACAGCTGCTACTACATACAGTGGGTACGGAAAGTATTCAGACCCCTTTAAATTTTTCACTGTTTCATTGCAGCCATTTGCTAAGAGCAAAAAAGTTCATTTTATTTCTCATTACTGTACACTGAGCACCCCATCTTGACAGAAAAAAAAAAAAAAAAAAAAAAAATAATATGTAGATATTTTTGCAAATTTATTAAAAAAGAAAAAAACTGAAATATCACATGGTCATAAGTATTCAGACACTTTGCTGTGACACTCATATTTAACTCACATGCTGTCCATTTCCTTCTGATCATCCTTGAGATGGTTCTACTCCTTCATTGGAGTCCAGCTTTGTTTAATTTAACTGATTGGACTTGATTAGGAAAGACACACACCTGTCTATATAAGACCTCACAGCTCACTGTGCATGTCAGAGCAAATGAGAATCATGAGGTCAAAGGAACTGCCCAAGGAGCTCAGAGAGAATTGTGGCAAGGCACAGATCTGGCCAAGGTTACAAAAGAATTTCTGTAGCACTCAAGGTTCCTAAGAGCACAGTGGCCTCCATAATCCTTAAATGGGAGACGTTTGGGACGACCAGAACTCTTCCAAGACCTGGCCGTCCAGCCAAACTGAGCAATCGTGGGAGAAGAGCCTTGGTGAGAGAGGTAAAGAAGAACCCAAAGATCACTGTGGCTGAGCTCCAGAGATGCAGTAGGGAGATGGGAGAAAGTTCCACAAAGTCAACTATCACTGCAACCCGCCACCAGTCAGGGCTTTATGGCAGAGTGGCCCGAAGGAAGCCTCTCCTCAGTGCAAGACATATGAAAGCCTGCATAGAGTTTGCCAAAAAACACATGAAGGACTCCCAGACTATGAGAAATAAGATTCTCTGGTCTGATGAGACGAAGATTGAACTTTTTGGCATTAATTCTAAGTGGTATGTGTGGAGAAAACCAGGCACTGCTCATCACCTGCCCAATACAATCCCAACAGTGAAACATGGTGGTGACAGCATCATGCTATGGGAGTGTTTTTCAGCTGCAGGGACAGGACGACTGGTTGCAATTGAAGGAAAGATGAATGCGGCCAAGTACAGAGATATCCTGGAAGAAAACCTCTTCCAGAGTGCTCCGGACCTCAGACTGGGCCGAAGGTTCACCTTCCAATAAGACAATGACCCTAAGCACACAGCTAAAACAACAAAGGAGTGGCTTCAGAACAACTCTGACCATTCTTGACTGGCCCAGCCAGAGCCCTGACCTCAACCCAACTGAGCATCTCTGGAGAAACCTGAAAATGGCTGTCCACCAACGTTCACCATCCAATCTGACAGAACTGGAGAGGATCTGCAAGGAAGAATGGCAGAGGATCCCCAAATCCAGATGTGAAAAACTTGTTGCATCATTTCCAAGACGACTCATGGCTGTACTAGCTCAAAAGGAAGAGTGCTTCTACTCAATACTGAGCAAAGGGTCTGAATACTTATGACCATGTGATATTTCAGTTTTTCTTTTTTAATAAATTTGCAAAAATATCTACATTTCAGTTTTTTTTTTTTCTGTCAAGATGGGGTGCTGAGTGTACAGTAATGAGAAATAAAATGAACTTTTTTGCTTATAGCAAATGGCTGCAATGAAACAAAGAGTGAAAAATTTAAAGGGGTCTGAATACTTTCCGTACCCACTGTATGAATGGAACAAGTTAAATAATGAAAAGGTCACAGCACTCGCACAAGCTTCACAGTTCCTTCAAACATTGGTGGGGGTGATAAAAGCTGCCCCCCACCAGACCCCCTGCAAATCAGAAAATTAATGGCCTACATCGGATCCTGGAAAACCTTTTTAAAGAAACCATGGTCACAGTGTGAAACGCGCATTAAGTGTTTTTGATCATTTTCTAGTCCACAGAAGTATAGCTTTCACTACTGCCTCTAAATTTTAAAAATGTATATTTAGAGTGTATAGAATCTTCAGGTAGAGAACTTGTCTAAAATTAAAGACGTGCAACTTTTTTTTTTTTTTTTTTTAAGAAAGTTCAAAATTTATGGACATCAGCCAGGTGAGGTACAATATGATTAAAGATTAAAGTAACCAAGATAAAGTACAATTAGAGCTGTGCAAACATCAGAAAATAAGTGACAAAACCATACAATCTCAAAATAATATTACAGCAATAAAACCTGAACCTTAACAGTTGTATTACTACAGTAGTTCTGGAACGTTTCAGAAGCATTTCCTAGTGCATGGATGGCCCAGCAGCAATATTAAACTTCTGCCTATCGCCACTCACATCTAAATTAAAGGAACATTAGGAACCAAAATAATAGAGGAAAGAAGCTTGTACTACAGTAGTTAGCTGCGCACATCTCTAATCTTCGGGGGAAACATCAAACATTTGGAATCAGGTCAATGGCATGATACAGGAAATAAATATGATCATGAGAAGCGTGGCACGTGCTGTGCGTTTCACTTCAACAGCATTCTAAACATTAGAAAAACAGTTTGGTAATAAAAACCCACCATGAAGCGGAATAGAATTATATCATTATGTACATATTTATATATAAAAAAAAAAAAAATATAAGTCAACTACAGAAGTAAGCAGTTTAACATTACAAAACCCTCAAGCCTACATTTTGGTGGAGAGAGAAGGCAGAAACCAAACACATAATGATTGTTTTTCAGATTTTTGTGTTTTGTTTTTTTCTAAGTCACTTTTGGAAAACATCAGAAAACCTTGTCAATACTTAAATGGTTCCAAACATAATTAAGTTACACTTGTTAGAAGCCCCATGCTCCGTGTGTGGCCCCTGAGGGCTACACCGTATCCTGCCACCAGAGTTCCATCTTGGAAGTCCTTACAACCGAAACCATACTTCTCCATTTGCAGTTTAAAACAATGCAATATGCATCATACATCAAGAAACAAAGAGGATGGCGATCCTTTGCGTTTCTGAAGCCCCTCTTGGCTGCGTTCCACTTTCTTAATGATTTCAGATACAACACATACAGAAGATGTAAGTCCTATCAAGAACAGGAGGTCTGAAACAAAATAATGTTAGTGGTAAGAATTATGCAGACTAAGATGAAGCTTTTACTGAATCCATTACTTCTTAGTTATTATAAAGTAATATAAAAAGACAAAGACAATTCAGGAAAGATAAGGCAAGTCTGATTTTTTTATAACCAACATTATCCATACTGACAAATAACCTTGGTTCTAGATTGAGAGGCTCCTTGCTTAAAACATGACAATGTCCATGCATTTGTGGAGATCAGGATGTTTGTATTCATAAGTACCAACCACCACTCTGGTCCCACCTACCAAGTAGAGGAAGATAGGACGTCACCAGGCAGTGGTGCAATGTTGTAAGCTTATAATAGAATACTACTATGCCAAAGTGGTGAGAAGACCAACAGGTGAAACTAATCCTATTCTATTTTACTCATACCTTTCTTTCTATTCAGCTCGCCTCCGTTTCTACGAAAAATGTTTCTTATATGCAAATTATGCTCAGGGAGCACACGGGGCATTCCCCCTGTGCTCCAAGCACACCAGCGTCATCCCCTGCTCGCCTCCCCCTAGTGACTCCTAGTCACTGCCCCCTTCATCTTCTGGTCTTTATCTCTCTTCGAGATGGGAATCCTGTACATGCACAGTCGGCTCTGCCACTTTGGGTTCGGGCAGAGCCGACTGCACATGCTCCATCGGCCATTTTTCTGTGGTTTCTTACGCTCGTATGAAATGGCAAACTGACCATAATTTGCATATGATAAGCATTTTTTCATAGAAATGGCAGCAAGCTGAATAGAAAGAAAAGGTATGAGTAGAATAGCCTTTATAAAGGCTATTCCTACATGGTTTTAGTTAAAAACATGTTTGCCAATGATAGACTCCCTTTAATAAGATCAAATTCAGAATAAAAACCATTTTAGGCTAGGATATCACATTTAGTAGATCCATTCTCCTGTACATCATGTAGATCAATAAGGGGATTGGACCTCCCCTGTACAAGGGAGAGGGGAAAATACTAATGCAGTATCCCTTTAGGGAAGGTTATGCCTCAAGATTTTCTCCTACTTATGATCTTTTAAAAAAAAGAAAAGAAAAAAAAAAAAAAAAAAGGCAGGAATATGGACCTCTGATTGAAATGTGAACCTAGTCAAAAAGATACAGCCATATTTATAGGCATTATCTCACAGCAGACTGGATAGGTGATCTATATCTGATCCCTAGGGATCCCACCACTCACTAAACATGGGTCCTGAATCTCCCGTTTCAGGCCGGGGGCCCACGTGGCGAAAACGCCACAGAAAAAAATTGCGGCGTTTTACAGTCAGAGCAAAGTGGATGAGATTCTAGCAAATCCCATGCCCAATTTGCAGTAAAGACCGTGCTGCATGGCGGTTTTGGAAATCGCAGCATGTCAATTATACCTATGGAAACACCGGCAGTTTCCCCATAGGTATAATTGAAACAAAGTCTGCAAAGGAAACCTTTTTTTGCTGCGGGATGCCGTGTTGGGCCTTAGCCTCAAGATGTCTTTACAACATTTTCCTTTCATCCATTTCCCAGTTTCATATTATAGCTCACCTTGAATACTGAGACTTTCAGTCTGAAAAACTTTTTGTAGAGGGGGAAAATAAATGACGAGTAACTGGCCCATGATGGATCCAAGGACAGCATAGCAGAACATTTTGTTACTACACAAACCAATCTCAAAGACAGACTTGGTCTGAAAAACATAAAACACTTAAATCAATATTGAAAGTTGGGAACTGTAACATTATATATATTCAGAATATAAAATGTCAAATACATAAAATGTTTGTTTTTTTTGTTTTCTATTTTATTTTGTGTCCTTTTTTTCTGGTTTCGCTGAGCTCTTTCATGGCATAACGTCTCCCACCCCACTGTGGAACTAGCTTAAAAATTTGCACCAAAAAATGTGAAAATGTCCCTGTTATGTGGATTGTACCTTCTGAATTGAAAATGGTACAGTCTGCATTATACAGTGGCTTGCAAAAGTTTTCATACCCCTTGAACTTTCACACTTTGTCACCTTACAACCATAAAATTTAAATGTATTTTATTGAGATTTTAAGTGATAGACGAACACAAAGTAGCAGATAATTGTGAAGTGGAAGGAAAATGATGCATGGTTTTCAAGGTTTTAATCAAATAAAAATCTGAAAAGTGTGACATGCAAAAGTCTTCAGTCCCCCTATATCAATACTTTGTAGAGCCACCTCTGGCTGCAACTACAGCTGCAATTTTGGGATATGTCTCTACCAGCTTTGCACATCTAGAGACAGATTTTTGACCATTCTTCTGTGCAAAATAGCTCAAGCTCAGCCAGATTGGATGGAGAGAGTCTGTGAACAGCAATTTTCATGTCTTGCCACAGATGCTCAATGGGATTTAGGTGTGGACTTTGACTGGGTCATTCTAACACATGAATATTCCCATATCAAATGTTCGCCTTGGGGTCCGGTCATTCCTAGTTACGCCACTGGTGGACAGCCATGTTTGGTAGGTTTGTAGTTGTAGAATACTTTTTCCTTTTTTGGATGATGGATTGACCAGTGCTACTTGTGATGCTCAAAACTTTATGCTGTTTGTTCACTAGTGTTCTATAACAAACAACTGAGGCCTTATTAGTATAAATACACCTGTTCTGGGACTAAATTATACACAGCTGGCCTCTTAACTAATTCAGTGACTTCTGAAGGTAATTGACTGCATTGGATTTTATTTAGGGGTATCAGAGTACAGGGGGCTGAATACTTTTGCACATCACACTTTTCAGATTTTTAAACTCGTTTTATTGAAAATTACGTATCAGACAAAGGAAAAGAAATCAAAACAAATACATAACATGTTGCGCACCAAAAAACGAGAATTTCAATGTAAATTCACTCAACGCACCACATCCCACCTCGCCAGGTCCTCGTCCCATCCGGACCATATAACGTAGACTCGGTACAGAAAGAATATAATCAGGACATGCGTAATACTGTATACATCAGTTATCATGTACAAAACATGCAGTCAATAAGTCAAGGGTAACAACAAGGATACACTCCAAAATGAGAGGTCGTGGATACTCCTGGTGTCTCGCACCCCTCACGGCATGAGTAAATTAATGGCAGAGCGCAATGAGGGAGCCGTATATTGGGTTACCGGAGAATTGCACCAGGTTCCCCACACCTTATGGAATTTCTGAGGGCACCCTCTCCCTTTATACACAATCTGGTTATAAGGAAGAACAGTATTAACAAGTTTCTTCCACTGAGATACTGATGGGGGTTTCGGAGCCATCCATCGCAGTGCGATAGCTTTCCTAGCATAAAATAAAGACTCCCTCAAAAGGATTCTAACATGGTGTTGCCATATTTCTTCATCTAATACGCCGAAAAGGCATATCTCTGGGGTTAATGGTATAGGTTTAGCCAGAACTTCCGCCAGGAGATCCACGACCCCTTTCCAAAAACATTGTATGATCGGACATTCCCAAATCATATGCCAAAAGTCTGCCTGTGGACAAAGACACCTAAGGCATCCGGGGTTGGGCAGACGTCCCATTTTGTATAGACGGGAAGGTGTCAAGTAACATTGGTGTAGAATATACGTTTGAATCAGTTTGTTGTTAGCTGAAGGTGACACATGTTGAGGAGATTCAAGGATATCTTGAAACATCTCATCTGTGAGAGTTGGGATATTTATGCTCCATCGCGTCAAGGCCGGGGCGTCCAAAGTGGACACCTTGGCCTGTATCAGATGTGCATATAAAGTAGATATCAAACCCCCAGGGCCCTGTGAGCGAAGTATGCCGATAAGCGGATACTCAGATATATTGTCCAATCGATCCGGGAACTGAGAAGAAAGTGCATGTCTAATCTGTAGATATCTAAAGAACTGCGTTCTAGGGATGCCATAGGAGGAGCTTAGCGAGTCAAACGTTTTAAAAACCCCTTGTATGTACAGGTCACTAAGAGAGGACACGCCATACTGCGACCAGGCCCGGGCGCCAGGCAGGGCAAATAACGTCGGCAGACCAGGGTTGTGCCAAAGCGGGGTCTCCGCAGGTATATCAGAATAAGTGGACACCTTTTTCGCCTGACGCCAGACCTGTCCCGCCAGGGCATGGATGGGCAACAATTTCCCCCTAAACAAGGCCGGGTGTTCCAACACCGGCCACAGATTATGCAGACCCAGGTGGTGAGCCAGATGTGCCTCGGACCTCGGTAGGGGATCAGATGAGAGCCACTTCCTAATAAAACGGAGCTGTCCTGCCAGGTAGTAAAGAAACAGATCAGGGAGTGATGTGCCCCCGAGCTGCTTTGGTCGTTGTAGAGATGACAACCTAAGCTTAGATCTAGAGTTTCCCCATATAAAGGAGATAATGAGGGAGTCCATTTGTTTAAAAAATCTAAGGGGCACGGACACAGCAGAATGGCTTATAGCATATAGACATTTGGGTAGTACTATCATTTTAACTAGGTTGATTCTACCAGCCACCGACAAAGGCAGTGTAGCCCAAAGATTAAACTTAACCCTAAAGTGCGAGATGAGCGGAAAGATGTTCTGTTCCAAAAAACACCTATGGTCCCTAGATATAAAGATGCCCAGATATTTGCAGGTTGAGACTGTAGTCAATCCACATACCACATTCCCCTCAGCTACACTTGACGCACGGCCAATATGCATGTATGAGGACTTAGTCCAATTGGTCCGTAGGCCAGAATAATTACCAAATTCATCAATTATAGCCATGGCTCTGGGCAGAGACCGGGAGGGGTCGCTCATAAACAGGAGTAAGTCATCGGCATATAGTGCTGTTCTCTCCTCCCGGGTGCCTATCACTATGCCTTTATATATGGGGTCATTCCGAAGCAGTATTGCCAAGGGTTCCACCGCCAGAGCAAACAGTAGCGGTGACAATGGACATCCTTGTCTTGTACCCCTACCCAAAGGAAAGTAGGAAGACAACGCGCCATTAATGGACAGTGCCGCTCTAGGGGAACAGTATAGAAGGGAAATCCAGGTAACAAACCCCCTCTCCAAATCCGTATCCTCGCAACACCTGCAATAGAAAAGGCCACTCGACAGAGTCGAACGCCTTTGTTGCATCTAAAGAAGCCATCGCCCAGTCATGTGAGGATGATGCCCCAATCTGAGTTATCACCTGAGCCCTTCTAAGATTATCCGATGTGGATTTTCCAGGCATAAAGCCTGTCTGATCCGGATGGACAAGGTCGAGAACAACAGAATTTAGCCTTTTCGCCAACATTTTAGTAAGGAGTTTATAATCTATATTAAGCAGTGATATAGGCCTATATGAGCCACAGTCCAGCGGATCCTTGTCAGGCTTAAGTAACAGGATAATGGTGGCGTCATAAAAGGACTCCGGGAGACTGGGACCCACAAAGGCAGCGTTATAACAGTCAAGCAACACCGGGAGAAGCAGGCCCCCATACTGGGCATAAACCTCCACCGGGATGCCGTCCGGACCCGGCGATTTGCCCCTTGCCATATCTGCCAGGGCACCCGATAGCTCCTCTAGCGTAAAAGGGGAATCTAAAAATTCACGTTGGTCTTCTGACAATGTAGGAAGGGGGATCAAGCCCAAATAGGTGGCAAGCTCTCCGTCAGTGACTCTAAGCTTGGAGAGGTATAACTCACTGTAATACCTATAAAATCTGTCACTAATGGCCAAGCTATTGGACAGTACCTCCCCCGTCTCTGAATGCACTCGTAGTATGGCAGGTGAGGCTGTGTTTTGATGTATTAGTTGAGCTAGAAAGCTGCTCGACTGGTTGCCGAGTTCGTAAAACTTCTGTTTGCTAAAAAACAGAGACCTACGTGCCTTGTCATGCAGTATATGCAGATATTGTCTACCCGTCTGCAACCATTGAGACCTAGCCTCATCAGTTGGATTAGCCACGTATGCGGCTTCGAGCGAGGCACACTGGGTCGCCAAGGTGGTCTCCAACAGCGAGGATTCCCTCTTTACAAAGGAAATGGAGGACTTAATACAACCCCTAAGATATGCCTTCATAGTTTCCCATAAGAGGAGCGGAGAAGTGTTTGGGGAATTAATGGTCAAAAACGTCTGAAGTTGATCAGGTATTCGATCATGTGGTACAAATAGTTTCAACCAAAATGGGTGGATTCGCCAACCCTGTCGTGGCTTAGCAGCCGTACTACTATTTAATTGGACCAACAACGGGGAATGATCAGACACTGCCCTGGGTAAATAGGATATGGTCTGCAACAAAGAATATGCTTTAGTATTTCCAAAAGCATGGTCAATCCTGGACAGAGTATGTCTGTTGGCAGAGTGACAGGAAAAGGTGCGGGCCTCCGGAAACCGGACCCGCCACAAATCCAACCACCCCAATTCACGGATCACTCCGGCCATTGTAGTAGGGCGAGGCAGAGAGGGGGGAACCTGGCTCCGCGGAGAACCGATCCAATGCAATATCCATAACTTTGTTAAAGTCACCCAAACATAATGCAATAGCCCCAGGGAATCGGGTCGCAAACTGCGCAGCCTGCTGGAGCACAGCAAGATCAGACGCCGGTGGCAAGTACACACCCAGGATAACATACAGGACAGAGTCAACCCAGGCCTGGACAAAAACGTATCGTCCCTCGGGGTCCCTTACAATGAGGCCTGGCTCCCACCTGAGTCTACGATGCACCAAGATGGACACCCCCCTGGAATAGGAAGTGTGTGTAGAGTGAGCCGCCCACTGAACCCATGGCTTCTGAAGTCGCCTGGAATTATCTGGAACCAAATGAGTTTCCTGAAGGCATGAGGTGTGGGTCAGCCCTCCTAATCTGAGAGAAAACCAACGACCTCTTTCGTGGGCTACCCAGGCCCCTCACATTCCAAGATAGTACACTAAAGGACGCCATGGTCGTCTAAGAGTGTAATGTAATCATGGCAATTCAGGACCCCAAAAGTGACCCGCCTATGAGTGTGTAGTGCGTGGCTGAGTGAGACACAGAGTGGTGTGCAGCAACCTAAGAACAGTATACAAACGAAATGAACCATTACACCCCTAAAGGGTGTGAGACATACTACTGGCATAAACAAACAATATTTGTTAAATTAACCGTGGCTACAATTAACGGGGGAAGAAGTGCACCCAAAGTGGTTGGTATACGGGGCACTGTCTTAAAGGTATGGATAATCACTAGGCTAGGAGATATACTATTCAACAGAGCCAGGTTCACATGAGTAAATGAGATACACCGGCGCCCCGGGGGTCGCCAGCCCAGGTAACTATAAGACTACAGGATACTATAATAACAGAACCGCACTTTTCATAAAACTACTTATGCAATAAACAAGAGCATCCCGTAATACATAAGTCCTTATGTATGGTCCGATCGGACCTCTCACCACACACCGTCAGGATCATCGTCTCGGAGATCGAGGAAGAAGAGATAGCCAGTCCTCCACATCCCTCGGTGAAGTAAAGAAAAGGGACCTGCCGTCATGGACGACCCGAAGACGTGCTGGGTAAATCATGGAGTATTGTATAGCCTTTTCTCTCAACCGCCTCTTAACGGCCACGAAGGATGCTCGGGTCTTCTGGAGAGCCGCCGAGAAATCTGGAAACATGGCCACTGCTGCTCCGTTGTACTTAAGCTCGCCGGCCTGGCGCGCAGCCCGCAACGCCGTATCCCGATCCGTGCTGTTAATCAGACGGGCCAACAAGGGTCGAGGAGGTGCGCCCTGAGGCGGCGGCTGAGCCGGAACCCTATGGGCCCGTTCCACTGCAAATATTGGTGAGAAGTGAGCCTCCGGCAGGACATTTTTCAGCCACCCCTCCACAAAGGCCCGAGGATCTTCACCCTCCGCCCGCTCCGGCAGGCCCAGGATACGGAGGTTGTTTCGTCGCAATCTATTCTCCAAGTCATCCGCACGCTGGGTCCACAAACTTGCAGCTCTCTCCAGCTCCTGGAGTTTGGCAGGAAGTGGGTTAACAGTGTCCTCTACCTGAGAGACCCGATCCTCCACCTCACACACCCTGCCTCGCAAGGTCTGAAAGTCCTGACGGAGCAGGCCCAGGTCGATTTTTACCTCCTCAATTTTCCCGGTCAGCGAGGAAGTGCCGGCATGGATCGCCTCCAGTAGCTGTCCAGTAACTTGCTTTAAAGTGGGCTCGGGGTCCTCCTCTGGAAGGGCAGGAGAGGCTGCCTCAAGCGATGGTGATGTAGAAGAGGATGCTGCCCTGGAGAACCCCCTCAGGCGATCAGAGACAGAGGTTGATTGCGGGCGACTCATTTTAGAGAGTCGGCGGCCGCTCTTCCTGCGTTCCGTACGGGTGGATATGTTGGCAGAGGAGGAGGTGTGATGGTAGCAAGACCGGGCCGGCCCCAGAGGATTATAGACAAGGTCTCTGGCTAATAGCAGTTGCACAGTAGGAGCCTCTATGTCAGGCCACAAGGGCCAATAAGCCAGCCGAGGACAGACAGTAACTCAACAGTCCAATAGTATCGATGGCAACAGACTCTGGATTATGAGCGATGTCTCCAAGAGAGAGCCGTCAGCAGAGTAATGAAATAAATAGATTGCCAGGAGGAACTAAGAGGGAACGGATGGCAACTCAGCGATCCAATAGTGCCGATAGCAACAGTCACTGGATTATAAGTAAGGCCTCCAAGAAGGCCAGTAGCGAAGTGATGGAGTAGATAGATTGCCAGGAGGAACTAGAGGAGGACAGATGGTAACTCAACAGTCCAGTAGCACATACAGCAACCGTCATTGGATTATAAGTAAAGCCTTCCAGAGAAGCAGTCAGCAGGACGATAAATCGTACAGAGGCACACACCTTCAATGGGTCAGAGACAGTTGATGGCTGCCACAGATATTGCCTTGCACTACTGCCCAGAGGAGCCAGGGGATGGTCCTATCGTGCCCAGCAGCAAGCAGGAGAGAGGAATGCCGGCTCCTAAACTTCCAGGCAGGGAACCATAGAAGGAACCGTCAGAGATAGGCTCAGCTCGCCAGGAACGCCAGACTCAGCGCCCCCTCATCAGCAGATGGCCAAACCGGTCAGGGTTAAAATGGCCGCCCGCCACGTGGAGAGAGGGGAGACCGCCGTCCGGGTGCCAGCAGGACCAGCGGCCCCAGCGGTGCCTGCACAGCCCAGGCCGGCCCACGAGCGCAACCCCAGAACGGCAGCTCCACCCCAGCTCCAGGCCACAGCAGCGCGGGACAGAGCGGCTCCGGCAGCGGCGGTGGGAGTGTATGGCCGCCGGCCACGTGTAGCGATCACCGACTACTACCCAACGGAGAAGGACACCGGCAGAACGGGAGCTCTGGAACCAGGAGGAGGGCCTCAGAAGTGCGTTCCAGCGGACAGCGAACCCGGGCACCGGTAAGCAAGGATGGATTTCAGGATGGATGAGCGGCTCTAGCCGGAGCTCCGCTCACATGCGACCGTCCATGTCGCGCGCTAGCCACGCCCCCCACACTTTTCAGATTTTTATTTGATTAAAATTTTGAAACTCTGTGTATTTTCGTTCCACTTCACTATTATCTGCTACTTTGTGTTGGTCTATCACTTAAAATCTCAATAAAATACATTTAAAGTTTGTAGTTGTAAGGTGACAAAATGTGAAAAAAGTTTAAAGGGGTATGAATACTTTTGCAAGCCACTGTATATGCTGCAGTTTAACAGATACCCAACAAGTTTCCATGCTAAAATGTTCTCTCTCAGTTACTTATATTTCTTATCTGTGTTGTTATTGGGAATCTCTAGTGAAGTATCAAAATACACCCAGTGCTTGGTAGGGCACATGCAGACATGTGGCCTCATATCGTTTTACTGATAATTACAAAGTTTTGCCTAAGGTTTAAGATCTGAATGGAGCTAGTAGTGATAGGTTAGCCTTAGTCAACTACAAATCAGGGTCAAAAAGAGGCACTGGGCAGGATTTACCAAGCCTAGAACCAGGAAATATTGCAAAACTTCTTATGAAGCTTGCAAAAAAAAAAAAAAAACATAAAAATAAGGTAAATGCACACATCCTACCAAGCACTGTAGAAACAACTGGATACATTTAAAATATTTTTGTTGTGTTTTAAACTCAACCCAAAGAGAGGAACAGTCTTTGTAAAGTTTCAATGCCAGATGCAACCCATGTACAAGAGAGGCATCGCTGGGAAATTAAAGACAGCCTATTTATGGAGACTTTCCTCTTTAGATTCAACAGTCCTTGCCCAAATTATCCTGCTTAGTGTTCTTTAAAATTTAGGTTAAGGTTGAGAAACTTGTCTAACCTGTGATCTGGAGCTTAAAGCATTGAACATGTCAAAAAACACAAAGCATGTGAAGGTCATTGTTGTGTCTCTTGGAGTAATGACATTATCCCGAAGCTGAAAAATAAAAAGAACAAACTTCACAAAACAGTCCAAAACTACACATGCATTTTGCATACTCATTACAGATACCACCTAAAAACAGTATTTTTCTTTGTTAATACTTGTATTTGCACATAAGAGCATCAGTGCAAATAAATAAAGCAATGCACTTATCAGGGTCCTTTTCTAATCCCTAGCCAAATTGCTTCCTGAACTGTTTGCCTTCTCCGAATTCACTGCTAAATCCATCTTGAAACTAAATAGATTGTTAGCTCACTGAGGGATCAGGTTACATGCTGCCCATAGAAGTCTATGGAGAGGGGAGGAAATGGATGCAGGGTGAAAGAAATGCTGCTGAATGTTTCTGTCTTGCTATACTCCAGTTACAGCTACACTGGTCATTACTTCTCTATAACGTCCCCCATGCTGTTGCTCCTTTCAAGTCTATGTCCAAAAGTGAAAGGAGTAAAATCTCTTTCTGAAGCGGTGCCCCAGGAAACTGACAATTAAAAGACAGTCAGAAAGAGATGCACCATGTACAGATGTAACTTACCTCTCTCCAGAAGACAAACAATGTGCCACATACTATGATGATAGAAGAAATAAGAATTTTGATAATTAGGTTTTTGGTGAGGATGCTATCCTTCAGGTTTCTTGGTGGCTTTCTTATAACATCTTTGTCCACTGGCTCCACTCCAAGGCTTTAGAAGTTGAAAGAAAAAAATAAATAAAAATTTGAGAATATATATATATATATATATATATATATATATATATATATATATATAACACACACACACAGATATAGAGAGATCTATATCTCCTCAATAAGGATCATACTGTACTTTTTAAATCAGACTTCTAAGTGTAGATAGACTATTACAACAAGCTACCTGTGAAACTGTATGGCTTATATAAACAAGTATGTGCGTCTGGTCTAAAGTCCAAATAGGCACATACACACATGACATAAAAACAGAGCCTAACATCCTGGATCAAGATCTATGTCTTTGAAGATCACTAGTAGCAAATACAAAATGTCAAACCAAAAGGAGACATTAGAAGGAGTCATCAGATCACAATGGCAGATAGATTAGGTTATACCATGAAACCTACAACCAAGTAGATTCAAGTAAAAGAACAATAGTACTTGCCTCTTGTCACACATAGTCTGGCACCAGAAGCTATTGCTGGGTATTACTTAAAAGGGTTATCCTACAAAGACAACCCCAGTCCATAATCCCTTAAAACAGATCACTGGAGTGGGGCATTATTTAATCCTCAACCTTTTAGTACAGGGGCATACAAGAATATAAAAAAAGTGTGATATCGCTTGCCCAGCATATCCTTCAGCTTCTGAACAGCCCCCTTGACTTCTCATATGATTGGTAGACTGGCCTGCCTAGTCACACAGCAGCTGGAAGTCACTTTTACTATTTAAATCTATGACAGCTTAACAGACTCACATAGAAACCATTGACTTCTGGCTGGTGTCTTAAACGGCAGGTCAGTCTGCATCACATGACCAGCGGGGTACCATTTGGAAGCTAAAGAAACTGAAGGATGTGCTGGATGAGTGCTCTCACCTTTCATTACACTACTGTTTGCACTGTACTAAATCTATCTATAATATATATATATATATATATATATATATATATATATATATATATACTCACCAAAGTAGGTTTTAAAGCATATTGACATTAAATAGGACCACTTTCTAGGAGCTATATCTGAGCGAATCCCATTTTGATGGAGTTTAGATGTCCTCCAAAAGACCATTGTGCAATGCCACCTGGCTAGACATGGCTTCAGCGTGCAAAATTAGCTATTTGCTGGGGGTGCGAGAGTGGGTTGAGATATCAGCTGACTGCTCTTGGACCCACATTCTGAAAGGGGTCATCTCTGATGAGACAATGTTCCATACCAGCACATCACTTCTGGTTTGTTTAACAATCTACTTGTATAGTTTATCGATTCAGTTTTTTCCATTTTCAGGTGTCTTTAATGTGTTCAATAATTTTGCAATAGTACAAAAATATCAAAGCTGTTCTTGAACATGTTGTTGTATATTATTAAGTCTGCCTGTTTGCCTCCAATTTCTTTCAGCTGTCCTTACCTTTGAGCAGGCGGGCCATCCATGATTATATTAATCCACAAAATCTGCATGGCATTCAAAGGGTTTGGAAAGTTCATTAATGTAGCAAGGGATATTAAAGTCAAGGCTGCAATGCTCCTAAAAAACATAAACAATGAACACCATGTAATACACTAGGCTATAGCATACAGTATAATATATTAACGTATATGCTTACAAGATCTAAAAAGGAGTGCAATTACTTTACATTTCACATTTGGGGGCTCTATAGGGGGCTGTTCAGGTCACATTTTTTTCTTTACTTTTAGCATCAGATTGTGGGATACGCTTGAAGACTTGAAAATAATGATTCAAAATTTCTGCATTCACTTTAGCAGAAAAATGGAGCCAAAAGAATTCAGAATTTCACCTCTATTTTGCCTGGTTTCTGTATGTACTACATTGCGTTTCTGTGGCGGCAAAAATGCAGTGTTTTCACCTCAAGTGTCCTCAACATTAATTTTATTTAATACGATAACCTAAATGTTACATATTAGAGATGGGGTTTAAAAAAAAAAAAAAAAAGCTTTTTTTGTAGCAGATTTTGCTGCGTTTTTTTTGAGCCAAAGCCAAGAATGGCTACAGAAGGAATGGGAAATATATAGAAAATTCTTATACTTCTCCTCTCTGCTCAATCTACTCCTGGCTTTGGCTCAAAAAACTGCAGCAAAATCAGGCTAAAGAAGCATTCTGTACCTATTCCCCCAATATACATAACTCAGCTAGTATCATCTTTAACAGTGTTATTAGGTACATCATTCATACATTTTCATAATTCATACATCTGCCTTTCCATCAGCTAGGGTTCAGTGGTCTACTAACATACAGATATCACCAATGTAGTTACCTTTACCCTGAACTTGCTCAACTTACGTGCTAAGTTGGAAGCGAACAAAATTCTTAATGTTGTTGTAGATTCCTTTCCCCTCTTCAATTGCTGACCTGAAATGAAAGTCATTTCATATCCTGTTAGTGTTCGGCACAGGATATTGTAAAGTGCTAATGAAAATGTCTCAATAACAGGCTAAAGGACATTGATCGATACAAGCTCTACCTGAAATGAATATGTTGTAGCCATACAAGCATTTCGGTAATAACACACTTATGAGTAATGAATCCTGGCAGGCAGCGCCGTTAGTGCCATTTCATCTTAACTCCTTAGATTGCTTTTATAGATCTGTTAACTAGATCATATAACATACCCAAAGAAATCATCCAGCAGAAGCTGGATCGAAAGCCTCAAGTTGAAGATACGGCTATACTTGTGGTACCAGAAAATAGGATTATTTTCTAATATATACAGTATCAGGTGGATATTAGACACCATCAGCATGTGATAATGACATTTAGTTTTAGCTGCAATCTAACAGAGAACATTTTTTATTTTTTTGTGAAATACGGAATAACCTTTGATAAAAATAGACTGAAAAATACATAAAGTATTAAGTAAAATGACCATTTATTTTCAGTTTTTTTTTTTTTTTTTTTAAATATAATGGATATAATAGGACTTACATAATTGTATGAAAATCATCCTCTACCAGGATCATGTCAGCAGCCTCTTTACAGACATCTGTTCCAGTTTTGCCCATTGCAACCCCAATGTCAGCCGCTTTTAAGGCCACTGCATCATTCACACCATCTCCGGTCATGGCAACAACCGCACCAATGTTCTGCAGGCTCTGAAGTAGACAAAACGCATTTAATTTATAATGGAATACTGACCTTACCTTAAACCCCTTCCTGCTGCAGGAATTTTTTTTTTTTTTTTTAGAATTTCTATTTTTTATGCTCCCCCCACCCCCACAACTTTCAAAAGCCGTTAACTTTTGAGAGCTTGTTTTTAGCAGGGCAAATTGTACTTCCTAAAGGCACTATTTAATATTCCATATAATAAAAGCTAGAAAAATAAATAAAAATTTGATTCAGAATAGGATGAGACCAGGAGAAAAAAAATGCGCAGTTGCCCTTTTTTTTTCTACAGCATTTTACAGTAAAAATTACAGTTACCTTTTTAAGTTGGATTTGTGGAGTCTGAATTAGGTGGAGTCAGAAAAAAAGTTATGACTCAATTCAAAATAATTTAAAGTAATTTTAAATTATACTATACAATTATTGATATTTAATTTATTAGATGTATTGTTTCTTGCATATTTACTTTCATAGTAATTCAGACACTAGTTTTTTTTTCTAGTAGAGTAGCTTTACTGCTTTTGTTTGACCATGGCTGTTAGCTATTTATGAAGGAGTCTTAATCGGTGGTATGGTCTAGCGACTCCACAACACTGCCTGCAACTTCGGGGTACATATGGTGTGTACATGGTCACTGGGTTCAATAGTGTAAGCAGCCCTGCCACTTTCCTGTATTTACCACATAGCGCTTACTGATTGGCAAGGAGAAGACAAAGGCAGTTCTATGCCAATACAGTCTTCTCCTCGGGATCCCCAACCTGATCCTATTATATTTTAGGGAGTTTTAGACACAATCAGTAAATTGTGCAGGTATGACACCCATGACCAAGCACCATAAATATACACTACATGGTCCTTATTAGGTTAAAGAAATGTATAAATAATTAGGGAATTTATAATAAATGAAAAACCCATTTACACATGGCAAATAAATCAGTGCTTCTGAGGTCTCAGATACATGGTAAAATATTTGGACACGCTGAAAACCTTCTGTATGCAGATACACCAGAAACAAATGGTAATACAGTTCTGCAAACTAGACAAAGATTGTAAGCCCTACTTGTATCAGGTTAGTTATCCAGTTAGGTCGTGTTTATTGTACTTGTATTATACATGTAAACCCATTTCACAAATACACAGCACTATGGAATTATTGGCGCTATATATAATTAAAAAAAAAAAAAAAAAAAACACACTAACACAAACACACTACTAAAATATAGATTAAAAGATACCTTAACAATTTTTAATTTGTGCCTCGGACTGGCTCGGTAAAACACAGAAACCTTGAATATAAAAATAAATGGAATCGTTAAAATAACGAAAGCAGAAAGCATTGCTCTGGACGTCATGTAATGTGGGAAAATTGTTGCAACAACATCCTCACAGTGCAATTTTACTGACCTTCGGAACCATCTGGGAGAGCTGCTGAATGTCCATTGTATCCACTTCTTCTCCAGAAAGGGACTGCAGGCCATTGGAATAGAAGCCAAGACGACTGGCTGTGTAGACAAATAAGTATCACCATGAGGGACAGTTGGGTATGTTGAGGCATACCAGATGTAAAATGCTTATGACATGATGTAATCAATATACAATTATGCACATTAAGTAGTTCTCTGCCCAGTAGATTGATAGCAGGGCTGTGGAGTTGGTAGGACAGAGATGGTCAGACAAGCTGTAAAACTCCACATTCATTAAAAGAAGCCAGGGATTGAATTCCTATGAAAGTAAATATGCAACAAACTATACCTCTGATTAATTATACAATAATAATTAAAAATAATGAATTGTGAATATAATGAATTGTTTGTGAATAACTCCACAGCCCAGGTTGATGGCATATTACTTGGCCTTTTTTTTTTCCTTTCTTCTTTTAAATCCATGTGGGGCCGAGGTTTTGAGCACAGTGGGTGACCTGGGTGCTGCTGTGCAGGGAATAAAATGTGAAAGTGGATTAATGAGGGTCTACCCCCACTGATCAAGAAGTGTTGGATATGGAGTACACTTTAAATTGGCACCCTGAAGCCAAGTGATTTCGTAAGACTTTCTAAGCATGCATTTATGCTATGTTTACAGTGTTAGCTTGCCAAAAGCACCAGGAATGGTCCTAGACCGTATGTCAAAAGTGTCCATAGGCCCACATTTATACAATGAATGTCAAAAGTGTCCTTTGGACACCAGCTGGTGTATGTAGATACATTTTTTAGTCCTGTATGGAATAGCACAGTCTGGTGCACTATTCCATATTGAGACATCCTGCAAAATAGTTGTAAACCACAAAAAAAAAAAAAAATTGGAAAGGTCCCCCAGATATACTACCAATGTTTACTGCAAACACAGTCTTTTGAGCCTAAAACAGGTGACAGATTCATTTTAAAGGGAACCTGTCATTATACATTTAAAGCTCTGTCAATCATAAGGAGGATTGCAGAACATCTCCTCAAACCTGGTGTTTTACCAGTACCAGAATTACTATTAAAAGTGACAGGAATTAGACTTTGGATGGTGCATATACAGTACATGTTATTTCTAAGTCACCCCTCTGATTTTTGATACGCTTAAAGGGAACCTAAGATTTGGATAATTGTGCACTTATGTGCTGCCAGACCTATTGATGTCCTATAGACAGATATCTTGTTACTACTGTAGTAAAATAAACAGGCAGGGTTTCTCTGTGGGTCAAACAAAATTAGGAATCGTGATTTGGTAAGTAGTGTCAATAATTCTCCAGCCATTTTAAAAGGCGGGCAGGGACGCAGAACAAGTTCAATCCACTAAAGTAAACAGGCTTAATGAGAAAAAGGCACTTGATAATCCATTGGAGAGTCCGTGAAACAGAATGGATTTCTCTGGAAAGCCCTTAGTAAATCACATTTTCATTTTATTGTATACACTTCAACAGGCCAATCGACCTTGACAAGTCAAGCAATGTAAAAAGCACTTAATGCAAAAAAGGAGCTTGCAGTAAGTGACTCCACTTAACATGATCTTCGCAACCTAATGAAAGGATTTATAGAGAAATTGCCAGCCGACATCTTAACATTAGCACTACTCAGAGGGCCTCTATGAACAAAATGAAGCTGCAATTGATGCCATGCTCAAGAGTCCCATTACAACACAGTATTACAGTATATTACAGTATAACATTCCTCTCCGTACCAATAGCCACAGCAGTTTCCTGTGAATCCCCAGTGATCATTTTAATTGCGACACCAGAGCGGATAAGAGTAGTGACCGCTTCCTTTACGCCTGTTCGAGGAGGGTCGATTATTCCCACCAAGCCAAGAAATGTAAGCTGTCCCAACTCTGGACCAGTTGCCAATGCAATAACTGCAAGGAAAGAAGAATGAAGATTATTAATGAAAGGATGGAGACTAATAAGGTCCACAGCATCAATGCATACCTACATAACCTCCATGGTTACACACTACAAACAAGCTGTACATTTGATTTCACAGTCATGCTCTCATCTGTACCCTACTTCTTACAAACTTTTGGTAGAAGTAAGGGACAAATGGACAGCAATATGGACTACAAAATCAGACTACACAGAGTGTAGAAACACAAGTCTGTATAGGATCTGTACATATAAACCATATAAGTTACTTTCTATATTGCAAACAGGAAAAAATAAAAAGGAGTCGCTGTGACCAAAGGAGCAGCTAATCCTGGCAGAGGTAAAGAGCAGTATAGTGAGGTGCCATACAGTACTGTGGAGAGTTGTTACTACAGTCCCTGACAAAAGTTCTGTCGCTTATCCATGTTGTGGAATCAAAAGCTTATAACCTGACTTTAAATTCATCCATTGGTTTTAGAAATGACTCATATGAAAGCTGAACTCCTCCCAAATGATTTTTTGGTTAAGAAAATAAATTGGCTTCACTGCTGAAATATTCATCATTTAATGAACACAGAAAGGTCAGATTTTGGCAAGACAAAAGTTTTGTCGCACACATCAAGTAATGTGAAAATCAAACCAATAATTCTGTTCAAAAACAAAGATATGTTTCATAACATTGGTGAATGAACTTGTGGTGCTATTAGAGCCATATTTAATATTTTGTGTGACTTCCATGAGCTTGAAGGACTGCATTCATGCGTTTCAACAATGATTCATACAATTTATTGATGAAGTCATCAGGAATAGCAAAGAATGCCGTCTTACATGCCTCCCAGAGTTCATCAAGATTCTTTGGTTTTGTCTGCCAAGCTTCCTCTTTCATCCTACCCCAAACATGCTCAATGATGTTCATGTCTGGTGACTGGGCTGGACAGTCCTGGAGCACCTTGATCTTCTTTGCCTTGAGGAACTTTAGTGTAGTTATGGATGTATGAGATGGACCACCATCCTGCTGCAAAATTTGACCCCTTTAATGATTGGGAATGTAAGAGGAAGCTAATACTTCTTGATATTTTAGGCTATTGATATTGCCTTCCACATTGCAAATGTTTCTCACACCCCCATACTGAATGTAACCCCAGACCATGATCTTTCCACCACCAAACTTCACTGTTTTCTGGGTGTATCTTGGATCCATACGGGCTCCAGTAGGTCTCCTGCAGTATTTGCGGCGGCTGTGGTGTAATTCAACTGAAGATTCATCTGAGAAATCCACCTCCTGCCACTTTTCCAGCGTCCATCCATTTAGCAGGCTGTGGGCCTTGAGAAATGCCACACATTTTTTTTTAATTGCCTTTTGTTTAGTGCTGGCTTCTGGGCACTGATTCGACCATGGAGGCCATTTCGAGACAGAATCCTACAAACTGTTCTAGTTGACACACGGACTTGAGATGACCAGGCCTGTTGGAGCTCTGCTGCAGTGAAAGAGGGGCTGGCTTTTGATTTTCTAACCAACAAACGTTCCTCCTCAGCAGTTGTCTTGCGTGGTCTGCCGGACCTGGGCTTGTCAAAAACATCTCCAGTCTGTTCAAATCTTTTTTTTAATTCTTTGTACTTGACGCAGACACACATTAAAGGTGCCAGCCACCTCTGCAGTGGATCTGGTCTTCAGCCTCTTGGTAATCAAGGCTTTGGTCGCAGGGTTGATTTTTGGCATGTTGTCAGAGGTGAAGTTGCAGTTCAAGTGAAGGTCTGGTGTGCTGGAGTTCTTTTTATACACACCCACTAATTAACCGATTAGTGAGCACAGGTGAGGCTTTAAACTAGGATTGGGTGCATTATATGACAAGGCGACAAAACTTTTGTCTAGCCAAAATCTGACCTTTCTGTGTTCATTAAATGATGAATATTTCAGCAGTGAAGCCAATTTATTTTCTTAACCAAAAAATCATTTGGGAGGGTTTCAGCTTTCATATGAGTCATTTCTAAAACCAATGGATGAATTTAAAGCCAGGTTATAAGCTTTTGATTCCACAACATGGATAAGCGACAGAACTTTTGTCAGGGACTGTAGATAGTCGAGCAGTGCATGCACATCATACCAGTGTTATGGGCACTGCACTGTTAAGAAGCACGGCTTGGCCTTCCAGTGAGTCACTTGCACCTTCAGCCAGCAGAGTCTATGGCATTATCATCTTAAATTTGGCTTCAAGCTACAGTGGACCAGGAATGACCTTGTACGGTATGCTGAAAATATTGTAACTTGAGGGACCTCTGTAATAAACAAAAATGCCCTTGTAAAGACTCCTTACCTCGAAGACCTGCTGTGCCCATGTACGCAGTCTCCTGATGGTATAGTTCTTTTTGTTGCTGAGTGAGCGGTAAATTGTGACCTTTGCTGTTGTATGTTGTGCAGTATCGAATAATCTGCTCATAGGCACCTTTCATAAAGCAAATCTCTGGTTTATCCTTAAAAATGCAAAGAAAACTGTTACTAACACACACAACACACAGTTAACATGCAAGTGGTAGTTTTTCATACACCTATAGGCAATTTACATGTCTATTGTCTTACATTCAATAATTCTCTCTCTCTCTCTCCTAAATGCCCTTTTAGCAACCTGACCAAGTTGTGGCCAATTTTATTTTTTATTTATTAAAAATAGGCCCTATGCGCAAGATTCAGGTGGGTGACTGAATAGTCACTAACTTTTCAGATAACTTAGTCTAATTTAATACAGCATACGATTCTGGACCAAAATGTAATGCACTTTATTTAACCCCTTCCCGCTGCAACCATTATTCGCTTTTCATTTTTTACTCCATGCTTTCCAAAAGCCAGAACCTTTTTACTTTTTTGCTGTATGAAGGTTTAATTTTTGCGTGACAAATAGTACTTTTAATGGGGTAGAATTAGAGAAAAACTTGCATGCCACTGTAAATACAAAGTTTGGATACCCCTGGTCATGATTGTTCTTGTGAACAGTTAAGCAAGTTGAAGATAAAATGATCTTCAAAAGGAACAACATTAAAGTTAACACATTCACAAATTTTATATATCTATATCTATCTCTATCTATGTTCCAAAAAGAGAACAAATTCTTGGAGTCTACATAAAGCTGCTTTTTATGTTGAGCCAAACGCTGGAGTTGCTACAAAAGTAATGTGAACTATAAAAGGAGAACTTATAAATCTCCCTTCTTCTCAATATATACCTGGCTCTGGCTAAAAAAAAACAAAAAAAAACACACACACACACACACACACACACACACACACACACACACACACACACTAAATCTGCACCAAAAAAACCCAAACAAAATGGGGCCTTAGCCTTAGGGTAAGGATCCACGTTCATGTTTTTCATGCAGTTTTTAAAGACAAAACCAGCATGGAATTACCATCTACCCTTGTACCACCACACCCTTTATGCTACACACCTGGCTTTGGCTTGAAAAACTGCATCAAAGTACGGTACCTGAAAATGTGTCCTTACTTATATGGACACCAAAAACTAACTCTTCAAGCTTTAATTGTAATTGAGGAAAACAAAATTATATATATTTTATAAATATATAATATAGCTGTGTATAATCTAGAGACGTTAGATCAAGCATTATAGGTTTCATCATTTATTTAGAGACAGCGCTGGAAAACAGCCACATACCTGCTGAGTCCTGTGCACACACTTCACAGCCATCCACTTCTGTTCTGAGCTGAATGGGTATTCTGCCTTCCGGATATAGTCATGCCGGAGTCCCTCAAGACCCATCTGCAAGCAACAACTTCATTATTCTAACGATCACAATACAAAATAAAAAGGGACATTTCTAAATAAATTCACATTCATTGTTCTGGCCTGAGGCTCATTTTGCTTAAAGAGGACCTTCCACGTCCTCATGTATGTGCGATTTTACATACCGCTAGAAAGCCAACAGCACGCTGAATTCAGCACACTGTCGGCTTTCCCGGTACGAGCCCCGGGTCTGGAGCTATCGGTGGTCTTAGTTCCACCGTTCACCGTCAGGAGTGCCCTTCTGATGGTGTAGCCGGGCTGTGAGGAACGCCCTCCCTGACTGTACTCATCCATAGCCCTGTACTGGGGATGGGGAGCGTTCCTCACAGCTCAACGTCATCACTGGGCTGTAAGGAGAGCCCCCTCTGACAGTACAGGGCTATGGAGGAGTACAGTCAGGGAGGGTGTTCATTAGCACCAGGTGATGACGCTGAGCTGCGAGGAACGCCCCCCCCCAGTACAGGGCTATGGATGAGTACTGTCAGGAAAGACGTTCCTCACAGCCCAGCTAGACTGTCAGGAGCGCCCTTCTGACGGTGAACGGTGGAACTAAGTCCGTCGATAGCTCCAGCCCCGCGGCACATAACGGGAAAGCCGACAGTGTGCTGAATTCAGCGCGCTGTCGTCTTTCTAGTGATATGTAAAACCACATATACATGAGGACGTGAAAGGTCCTCTTTAAAAGGATACAGGTTTAGAAGATTTCCTTAGGACAGTTTGCACAAATGTTATAAATGTTACATGTTGGCTCAATACTACTACTATGCTACACATAAACATACATAAAACATAAATACTACTATACCCATACTAATCTGTACAGTTACAGCAGCAAAAGAAAAAATGGAGGTAGGCACTGATTTGGCCTGTGGTCACATACTGGTTTTCATGCAAAGAGAACAGTTATAGTGTAGTACGTTAGAGCAGTGTTTTATAGCTATAGGAGAATAACATACATTATTAGTAAGACTGTATTTGGAGAAAACACAATATTTTAAACAAAAAAAAAAAAAAAAATTCTACTTGCCACTAGATGGCAACCATCACACATGCAGATAACCACTTTACAATGATTGACATTGCCCTTCCTACAAACAACTGCTTTACGTCAAAATGCTGCAGTGTTTCAGAGAAAACGGGATGTGGGAATGGAGGAGGTGGGCTTCTCTTCACCCTGGTCAGCTTAACTGCCAAGTCTTGGCATAAATCTGAGCATCCTCCAGGACACTTTTACCTCCTCCAGCCTAGTTTACAATCTAGGTTTCCTCTGAAATGCCCATAGTTCATGCAGCATAAATCTCTCTTTAAAAAAGTGATGTATGTCAGTCTGCAACCAAACTACTAACTATATACAGGGAAACCATTTTGAGTAGGCCACCCAAATTTGCACAGAAAAACTGACTTTCAAAGCAGTGGTCCTCAAAGAAAAATGTATAAAGACTGCAAGTGTCTAATGGGGTCAGCAAGCATGTGCAGTCCTCCAACCCCACAAATAATGATGAAAGGGACAAAAATCATGTATTTTATGCTTCAGCATATTACACAGAGCCAGGTATTACATTGGTATATTACAGAGAACCAGGCCTAGACTAGAACTAATAAAACAGCCAAGGTACTGTACACAAGTAACTCCAAGCCACACACAACCATAGGGGGAGCCTCACTCCTTAGTCCCCTGGTGACCTTCACATATCACGGTCCAAGATGGCCCCATCATTCTTGGTCCCCATAATTACATCTTTCTAAATCTTGGTCAAAGCTTTCCTCTTGTTCCTAGTCACCAGCATGGCTCTCCCCCTCAATACTGGTCCCCAGCACAGTTTCCCTTTAAATCATGGTTCACCTCTCATTCCTAGTTCCCAGCATGGTATCCCTTTAAATCATGCTCCTTAGCATGGTACACCCTCCTGGACCCAAGCATGGCTACCCCTCTTATTCCTGGTTCCTAGCTTTTCTAGACCCCCAACACGGCTCTACCCCCCTTTACATTTTCACCCTTCACTGCTAAGGATATGGTCACACCCGGGTCTGTCCCCCATTGTGCTTGAAAAATGCGGGATTTTTCTCACCGAATTTTTTGGGTGGAAACCAATTTTTAAGCGGATTAGGTTTCCGTTTTCAGGTCCCCAAGCGGACCAGAAGAATGGAAACCGCAACGCTGGTATGAACCTAATGTAACCGTGATGTTACTTATCTGAATATCTGAACTTTAAATCCCACCTGCAAACACCTCAGGAATGCCTATTCTGGTGTGGGATATACATAAAACCAATCCCTTTTGCGAACCAGTTCTAGAAATTGTCCTTGAAAAATTGGGACTGTTGTCATGTATGCTCAGACCCTCAGTGGCAGATTGCACTGACTATGACATGGGTTCCCAGGTAAAAAAATTTGCTCAAAAAGTGGTCTTTGGTTGAATAAGGGAGTGGTCAGAAAACAAAACAGAATCTCAACTCCAAGGTGGTCATTCTGAGCCAATACAGGCTACAATATCATGCAAAAAGCCCAATGTCTGCAGAAACGCTGCAATTCTCTTTAGTTGATCAATACATTCTGTAGAAAATGTTACCCCGAGGTAAAAAATGTATATATATTTCCAGTGGCATAGTGTGACTCATTACATATTAATCTGCCAAGATCACCTTGCAAACACCTCCAGACTTTGCTACTATCCTACTTGTCATCCACTATCGGGCACAGCGCATATATGCAGGCCAGTTTTCTGCCACCCTAAATGAAAGCTTTTGTTGATAGTATCTAATTCATTTTCTGGCAGATAAAATGCATTCAGCTTTCCAGGTGGCGCACAGCCACAATAAATATGTCTTAGACAGACAACTGTACTTTCTTGTAAAGAATAGATTAAAAAAAAAAAAAAAAAAAATCACACAAGGTGGGAAAAGGAGAATATTTAGAGAAGTTTCAAGCATAAACCAATGAAGCTACTTACTAACTTCAAAAAGACAAAAACACACCTCATACACTCCTTGAGGGTAATGAAATATTCTGGATTATTAAAAACTCAGAAAATTATGTATATACACTGTGAATATTAAATACAGTTATAAAGCTGTTAATCCAGACTAATTTCATGATCTCAAACCTATTAGGTCCACTGATGCCAGATGAATGGATGTTTACTGTAATATCTATACATTGTATCGCATACATACTTATCAGGCTCCAGCCGTTCATAAGAGATGAGCAGGATCTAGAGATACACTACTAAATGCCTGAGGCTATTGAATCTTATTACCTTCATAGAAAGAGCGATTAAAGCCCCCTCGGTCGGCTTGCCCATTAAAGTGTTATTTCGGATCTCAGCATCATTACAAACACATCCTGCCTGTAAAAAGTAAACGAAATATCATAAATCATTCAATATTTCAGTATATACAGTTAATTTGTAAGAATTGGCACAGAGATGCAATGCTGGTGATAGATGGTTATGGTTCACCACTTTAAACAGAATGGTCTCTTGACAATAACTTAATCACAAGGTGTTCTCCCCCTTGCGGAGATCCCCATCAAGCAAAGTAATATGTGGGGAAACATAGCAAAATGTCAATTTCGCTGAAGCACCACCACAGAGAAATGAAGAATTACAGAGTGCCCATTCACATCCATGGTTTGTCTGAGTGATGCAGCATAGGACAGGTCCTCCAGAGCAGGAGGCACTCTGGTCAAGGGACTTCCTATTTTAGCTCAGAACGTGCAAGGTACAGGAAAATGCATTTTCTATAGTGGATTTTTTTTTTTTTTTTTTATTAAAAGGGGTTGTCAGTTTTGTTTTTTTTTGGTTAAACTAGCTGTTCATATTTGTTGCTTCATTTTAACTCTCTAAACTTTCAGACAACCCCGTTCACAGTCTTCATATTAAACAAAATCAACAATGCTTAAACTCTGGTTTTCTTACTCCTCTCTCTATATGTACCTCTGTGACCTGCGGTCCATCTATTTCTAGCATGACGAATTCAGGAGAACTATAGAAATCAGCATTTTTCTCGGATAGGTGGCATTAGATATTCAGAAGGGAATTTGCATACGAATAAGATGTTCATAGCCCATTTAGCTTGACTAGTAGCTGCTAGCCATGTGTGTGCACACATTATATGTGTACATAATATCATGCTGATGTGAATATTGATTTAGATCCACAGTCTCTATGATAACAAATCAGTAAAAAAGATCAATACAGCTCTGCAGTCTCACACTTGACAAGTGCTTGATATTCACCAATACTAATGTTCAAGGGGTTTTAAACGTTAGAGAGTTTTTTTTTCGGGATTATGATATCAACAAAAAATCCCTAGGAATTTCTCTTCTCAGGCCAGTAGTGTCACTTTCATTGGTCACACAACCATGCTGCGCTTAGTACCATTTAAATATGTGGGACTGTAATGCAAACAAAGCCTGGTGCCATACATTGCATAGCAGTTGTGCTTGGTATTGCAGTTAAGGGGCTGCAGCACTCATCTGAATGCCATTGCCTCCAAACAGCTGGTAAGTGGCGCTGCCCAATGTCAATCCTTTACCAGTCTCAAACTGATGATCTATCCTAAAGATTAATACAATAAATAAAATCCTAGCGATCCACATTTCCTATACATATCGGACTGTGCACAGAAGACTAACATTGCTTACACAGTTTTATCAACCTTGGCTACATTGACCAGAAGAAACTTATGGGCTGCACGGGTATTGACTATTCCATATGTACATGGATATATAGTTAGTGTCCCCCAGACTGCTCACACTCAATTAGAAACTTATTGACGGAAAGCTTACTCTCATGATCCATGTTTTCAGCCTTAATGAATTACAGGCCAAAGTGCATAGTAAAACATGATGTGAGGTACGGTAACTCATTTTAAGACAGTCAATAATGGGAAGGCATGAAATACAGTCTCTATCAATACCCTTTCCTATTCCTTGTAGATCTGATATTTCATATTACACAATTTACCAAGTCTTCGGATACTTCATATTCCCCCTCCCCTTGTATGAGCACAGGCAGGGTGCAGACATACTGTAGCCATTCATAATAAATAATACATTAGCTATACAGAAGGTCATTGTGATAAATGTTTTACAAGAATCAGTGTAGTAAATTCATTTATATAAGCAATGCTGTGTGTGCAGAACAGGCCTGTGCCCAAGTATTAATCAGCCTGACAACACAGCAGAGGCTGGTAGTCACAGACAACATAACACTTACTTCTACCACTCTGCTTATTGATGGGCTGCAGAAGCCATGAATAATGTCGCCATCAACAGTTACCTCACCAAAACGATTATAGCCAACGCCGGAAACCTTAAAGCATTAAAAAAAAAAAAAAAAAAAAAGTTAATGGGATAAAAAAAAAAAAAAAAAAATTTAAAAAAGGCTATCAAATTAGATATATAGTGTAAGCAGCCACAGACTTGGACATTGATTTACACAGCATCCTCTCCACCTCTTTGTCCCTAATGCCCACTTTTAGAACCACCATTATTCAACCACCACAAAAGCTTACAATATTTAGAGGAACAGTTTGTGAATTGTTACACTAAAAGGATTCTCCTCAATGTTCTAGGGCAGTTACTCTTATTGCTCTTAATTTAGTTCATAAAAGGCACAGTATGTGTATCCAGGAGGGTCCATGCCAAAGCTTGGGAAATTCACAAGAAAAAAAAAAAAAAAGTTTTTTTTTCCATCCATTAGTAAACTACTATGCAAATGAAAAGAAAAATATTTTGCCTAGAAATCTAGAGCTGAAACCAAAGACCAGGAAAGCTAAGGCACACCCCCAATTTGCATATGAATTAAACAATGCTTTACATGAAAAATGGGGCCCAAAGCTGAATAACACAGGCATATTTGTAAACTGGAGAATCACTATAGAAGGTACTGGGGTCAGGTTTATAACAATTTTCCCCCCCTTTTCAGATTGCTCACTGTAAACAATTGTAACTGAAGGGGGTGATGATGGTAATATTTATATACAGCATCGGAATAGTAATATAGGGAGAAGTTCTAAAGAGGGGGAAACACCTTCACTGTGCAGTGCAAGGGAACTAATGGGTTTTGTAACAAATCTGAGGCCAAACCCTTATCAAGAAGTATTAAATGAATAGTCAGAATTTATGGGCTCCAGTACACCAATAGAACAGCCACATACCTCTGCATGAATCCCATCTGCTGTAAATATGTGAGTTACTGTCATCTCATTCTTAGTTAGTGTTCCAGTTTTGTCAGAACAGATAACATTACAGCAGCCTGCAAACATCAAGTGAGTAAGAAGTGAAAATGGCGACAAAGATATTTCAGCATCTTCTAGAACATCAAAAGGAAAAGCATTGAATATAGAATAATATAGATTGTAAGGGCAGTCCCCTCTTGTAAATAGACACCATACTGATAAGATATGCCTATTATAATGGGGATTTGACCTTCGGGACTCCCACTGATCCAAACAGAATGGCCACAGCACAGTTTCCTGTTTTTGGCTAAAGCCTCATGTCGCGGAAACGCAGCTTTTTTGTTGCGTTTTTTTTTAGCCAAAACCAAGAATGGTTACTAAAGGAATGGGAAATATAGAGGAAGTTCTTATACTTCTACCTTTCACTCAATCAACTCCTGGCTATGGCTCAAAAAAAGGAACAAAATCTGCTACAAAAAAAAAAAAAAAGCTGCATTTCCACAAATGGGGCCTCGGCCTTATAAAGGGTTCCCCCCCCCCCCCTCTATTATGGTGCTCCCATCCAACTGGCTGGGTCAAACGGCAGCCGGACCCATTCAAAAGAATGCAAATCCATGTACAGCAAATGGATGAAGAGCATATGTGCAGGAAAAAAACTAAGAAGTGCAGCCCTAAAGTAACCATGTGGCCCCATTTTCAGAATTCTTGGGTCTCCCAGCAGTTGGACCTCTGAAAATCAAAGAATTTTAGCAAATCCTAGCGATGTAAGTTCTCAATACAATAGGGAATTCTTAAGAGTCTTAAATGGAACCTCATCTTTAGGAATTAGGGCTTTAGCCACTGAATTGTAGCTGGTTTTAAATTTTACAGCTTATATATGTTCAGAAAGAAAAGAGAACTGTATATTGGGTATTGACGTCACAGGCATCTGAAATGCAATGAATAAGCTCAGTAGCACAATGGCATTCTTACAGGGCTGTAGCAGACATGAGATCAGCTCTGCCATATTATACAGCTTTATATAAAGCCATTGCCTTATATGTCTTTTTTCTGAAAACATGCCAGAGTGCTTACATTTCTAGACCCCTGGCTGCCAGGAAGCGAGCACTCGGCTCTGTAAATATGGCATATGATTATTTACACACAAAGAACTTGTACAGTGTCTCAATGGCACTTGGCAGGTTGTACTCTCGGCAGCCGTGTAATGACACACAATCACATAGAATTACTCCAGCTTACAAGGCAGTATAACGCTCCACAAGTTCTTATGTATTGACAAGTCAGGTCAAAAGAATATAGAAGATTTCATAACCAAGAGAGACCTACAGAGTCCCACTAAAGTGATATTCTGACTGCACTCAAAAGCCATGTCCAGTGCCATCAGTAGCAGTCCTGGAAAATTTTATGACAAGAATACCACTACATGCAACACTTTTTCGGTATTTTAAAACATGACTACCTATAAGTCAGTAGGGTCCTTTGGGTGCTGGAGGTATCAGTTATATAAACATTATGAAACATTAGTGTGAACTCAGCCTAAAAGAGAATTAAAATGTTTAGTAATTAGATAAGTCACTATAAAAAAAACAGCTTTACAGTGGCAACCATTACAGGCTGGGGAAGAAAGGAAAACTGCTGTGCACTTGAAGATATTTTCGTCACCAGATAGGAGACTGTCTCACATATTTAAAGGCCTCTTTAAAAGCATAGTCCATATTGAAATGACCAATAAAAGGGGAGACCCCATATACTTGATGCAATTAGTTGTTGCAAAATGCAGGTTTCTTGCTTTCTCACCCCAGTACTAGATTTCATGTCATTGACTGACATCACCTGATGCTTGGGAGAGCACTGTAGGAAAAAGGGGGATGAACAAATAGAAAATTCCTTTACATAAAGCTGCATGGCTGCCTTGCCTATTATCACTAGTGGTAAATGACTTAAAATGCAAATAGAAATGACACTCATAATTGGGTACCTGTATTATAATTTAATGTGTACCTCTACTTTTGCAGAGATTTATGTTGCTCCTGAGCATCACAAAACATAGGGATAAAGGGGTTGTTAAAGACTGAATATTGATGGAGTATCTTTAATATCAGATTGGTGGGGGCCAAATTAATGGGAGCCAAGTTGCAATGACATGACTTGGCTGCTATATAGTGTATGGTGCAGCCTGTGCAGGTTTCAGACCCCCCAATGATCAGATATTGATGATCTATTTGTAAAAGGAAAGGACATCAATATCCAGCCTTGGGCAATGAACATACAGTTTCCTGCCAGTCACTTTAAAAGTGGTTATTCCACCACAAACATTTATCACCTATCTATAGATTAAGTGATAAATGTATCAATGGAGATCAGACTGTTCACTAGAACAGGGACCCTGATTTGAAGTAATTTAAAAACGATCACGTGTGTCCTGTTGCTTCATTCAACATTTATGGGACTGATGGAGATGTCAAGTGATAACTGCTTTAATGATTTAAGATAAGGTTTGCCTAATTTACGATGAAGATGTGAACAATAGTGTTTAAGTGGATTTTTCATTGCATTCCCAACATAACTGCTGAATATGCTTACTTATGTAAAGTCGTCAACCTAGGGAGCAACACACAAGCCCTTTTGCCAAGTGCCTTCCATATTTTTAACAGCTGGTACTTTGAAACAATGCTTTTCTATTGGTTCAAGTATGTATGTTATTTTTTTTATTTTTTTAGCTGATCCAGTGTACTGTGAACTATCCATTTTTCACTGAAAAGCAATCAGTGAAAAATGGATAATTGAAAAAAACAGATGCAATCCAGACATTAAAAACTGACACAGCTCGGAAACAGTTGCAAAATGAATGTATAAAGCAGACATCTGACATCATCATATATGGCCAATGCTTTCCACTGTCACTAATATGTTAGTGTAAAATAAAGAGGTTGCCCAGGCTAAAATTTTGTTTTTTTAATTAGGCCAGGGGAAGTGAAAATTACTTACCTGTCCCCGGTGCTCTAGTGTCCTCCAGGCGTGGTCTTGCTACTCGGCTGTTTTCCTTCGTGGAAGTCCTCACCACACGTGATCACTGAGACCAATCATTGGCCTCAGAGAAGGACATGGGACATCACTACCTGTGACATCCAGTGCAGTCCGGTCCTGCAGCTCGTTGTTTTCTTCCGGTGGACATCCCTGCTGCATGTAACCGCTGAGGACAGATCAGTGGCCTAAGGAAGGGATCGGGGACATCACAGTTCGTGATGTCCCGTGTCCTTCGCTGAGGCCACTGATTGGCCTCAACGGTCACATTCGGCGGGGAAATCTGCTGAATCAGACTGCACTGGAGCACCAGGGACAGGAGAGTATTTTTTTTTTTTCTTCTCTCCTTTCTTCCCCTGGCCTAATTAAAAAATAAAATTTTAGCCTGGACAACTTCTTTAAGCTCAAACTCCACATGGCACTAATGGTAAAGGAGCAGACTCTCCTGTTACATTGCATAGATAAGTAGGCATTGTCATTAGGATTGAATACATCAAATATTGCCTAAAGAGACTTAACACAGAACATTCAGCAGGAGCAGAATTTGGGATTCATACCGAGGGTTTCTACGATGGGCAATTTCTTGACAATAGCTCTTTTCTTCACCATTCTCATCACGCCAAGTGCCAGGGTTACAGTTACAACAATTGGAAGACCTTCAGGGATAGCTGCCACTGCCAGGCTGCGGAGATGAAATATAATGGTAAGATGCAATCACTCTCAGTGCCCTGTTCCATTACTCCATGGCTTAAAAGCAATTCAGGGAAGCGATGGAAAAATAACGGCATATTAAGTAGCTTAGTAAGACAGGCAAAGGCATTATAATTTACACACAAATGCATTGTACATGTTAAAAAATGAAAACATATACTAGAAAGGTTTAAAGGATTTTTCCACTAATACCACTTCACCCCATCCATATCTGATTGCTGGGGGTCTGACCACTGGAATTCATAGCAAGAATGAGAACTGGGATCCCCAATGTGGACCAGAAGTGTGCATGCATAACCACGGATTCACTCACTCTTAGGCTAGGTTCACACGGAGGAGATCTGGCGATGATATTGCAGTGCATTGGCATTCCGTTGTAGCTTTCCCCTGTTGATTAGGCCCAGATGAATGGACCTAAATCGGCAGGGACTCCCGAGCTGCGGACCAACTGAGCCCTGTACTTGGCCATCTCAGTCAGTCCTGTAAGTGAATACGGTGGTTATCTAGCATGCACAAGTGATGTTCTTGTGATGGCTGGTGGCTGCCCAGCAATCAGACACTTATTCCCCATCTTTTGGAAAACCACTTTAATGGTAAAACTATTCCTATCTACAAGTGCAGGCTAAACTCACAAAAGCATCTCAGCGCACAAGACCTGGGTTCTCACATGGTTCAAGTGAGCCAAAACAAGCTGGCCATAGGACCCATAGTGCTAAAAAGAGACATAAAAGAGGAAACTCCAATTCTCATGGCCATAATAGATATAATGTATAACACACTTGCTATCAGTAACTCACCTTACACCAATTGTAAACATATCAAGTATATGTTTGCCTTGCAACCACCCAACGAGCATGATGATACCTAGATAAACCATATGCAAAGGCAACACATTTCTTCATTAGTTCCATAGAAACACAAGAATATTTAGAAGCAGAACAGATTTTAACAAGTTTATAGTGACACAAAACAGAAAATAGCCTAGAGAAGATGAATGAGAATCCTGATGCTATAAAAATATGTTCATATCCTAAAATATGCAGTCTAAAATAATAAAACAACAGACAGGCAGTTTTAATTTGGTGTTTGATGTCTGAGTATTCTGTACAGGAAAATGGATACCAGCCAAGGACTTGAAGCCAGAAATACCTCCTGACACCCGCAAACAAAAGCTCATGTACTGCCATGATAACTGACTGGTGTAACAATCACAGATGATAAAAACACTCCCCACTCAAAGAAGTAGGAGATGCTCACCTATGATACCAAAAGAGTACAAGGAAAGCTGCTTCCCCAAAATATCCATGCTTTTTTGAAGTGGTGTTTTAGGTGCCTAGAAAAGAGCAAAGGGAAGAGATTCTACATCAGTTTATTGCAGCACGACAGATTTATGCATAAAATATATCCTGACCAGTGGGTGCAGATGGCATTTGTAAAATGCCATCTGCTAAAGCAAGAACTTGTGGCTCCTCCTGCTATCCCATCTCTAAGGGAAAAGTAAGCAGAAGGAGGGAATAGAATAAACGTATGATCTGATAAATGAACAGAATGTCTCAACCAGTTATTATAAAATCATAATAATTTCTATAGCGCCTTACAATTTATAAGGTTCATGTTCAGAAAAAAAAACACATTACAGAGAAGCAAACTAAACAGTTCAGCAGCAAGGGTGAAGGCCCTGCTCACAACAGCTTACAATCTATGGAGAAATGGGGGCGACAAAATGTAAGTGTGCTGGCTTTGTACCATGGTCCAGCAATCTTTCATAAAACTATACACAGATCGTGAAAATAAGTCTACACAAGTTACCAGAAAATAGCTGTTTATATACAGATATGATGTGCATATACTGTAGGTGTTAGTGCTAGATGAAGGGATCAGTTTCTGTTGAATTGTGTGTGGGGGGTGGGGTTGTAAATGCTAGATAAACTAATGTGAAAGGCCTTCCTGAAAAAAATGCTGGTCACTGTAGACAATGAAATTACCCCAAGTGTCTGGGCTAATGCATTCCAGAAAACTGGTGCAGCTTGAGAAAAATCAGATTGTGTCCTGCCCATGCTCCTCCTCCACAGATAATGGTGATATAGGTTGGTGCAGCACTGAATAGAGCTTGGTGGGTGAGCAACCAGTGTAGTGACTGGCACTGGGTTCAGGAAATTATTCAGCAGTTAGCCAAATTATAATGCTAGGTTCACACTAGCGTTCGGGTTTCCGTTCTTCGGAGAGAAGAGTCCGGAGCAATATCCGCTGAGTTACAATAATCCAGAAGAATATGAATCGGGCCAAAAAAGAAGTGGAGTTCTAGTTGGGCTATTCAAATATTTTTGGCTGAAGACGGCATGAGAGTGAGTGGCTGAATACATGGAGTGAAGGACAGATTTGAGTCAAACATGACCCCAAGACAGTGGGTGTGGGAGAGGGGCTAAAAGAGGTGTAAGGAAATAAGGTCACTGATACAGTAGCTGGGTGAGAAGATAGGAGAATGGAGATTATTCTGTTATGGGGTCAAATGGTGAGTGCAAACAAGAGGAAACACAAACATTGAAGACTGACAACAGAAAAACACCAGAGGGAAGACATCGGGGACAATGTTGACTGTACAGTGTCTATAAATGACTAACCGGATATAAATTTACATGTGTGTCTTACTTGTAGTCAGAGGAGCGGTAATAAAGTCAGAAACTAAACAGAGCCAGAAAAAAAAAAAAGATGGAGTGTACTGCCATCTTTATATGTGGGTGAGGTGGTAAGTAGTCAAAGTATGTAAATGACAGAAACTGAGAGGCAGGCCCATCAGCTCTAGACATAGACCTCTTGTAACTAAGGGGAGCAAACTTAGGAGCTAAATTATAAATCCTACAAGTTATTCGAATATGTGATTTTCCAGTAGGCCCCTTTACCATAAGTATATATAACTTACCTCCTCAGCTTGCATCATCTTGAAAACTTCTCCAAATTCAGAGTTTTCTCCAGTTCCAATGACAATTCCCTGTAAAAAAATAAATATGTGCATCAATTCTTTATTCTCTTTATAATGTCCATTTATGTAGTAGTCCATAAACTTCTACGAAAACCATCAGGTCAAAGAATCAATGCACTGATTTATTGTTTCCATGAATATGGAATCAGGTTATTGTAAACAGTGTCTGTGGGCCTTGTCTGCATTTTCTTTTTCATATGTATATAGATAATAGGATTTAGAAAACACCATAAACTGTACACTGTGCGAGAGACTGGCATGAAATCCTAGACAGATTATTTCTAAAGATAATGAGCAGCAGCAAGTTTCCCTTTATGGAGCTGTGGTTTACCATCTAAGATCCTGCACGCCAAAATATATTCTTTAAATAAGTCATATCATATATAAATCAGCAATGGGAAATTCATCCAACATCAAAAGAAAGCGCCCATTTCTACAGCCATCTAAAATACAAAAAGAGCACTCTGAGAAGTGGTTGGGACCTGGCTTAAATGGAGTCTGTCAGCAGTAACTTGGCTATAAAACTAAGTCCAATACCTTGTAGAGAGGATTCTACAGTTTCATCATACATCTCTGTTATTCAGATTTAGAGACCAATTTTGATGTAAGTCACCATCTTGCTCATATGCAAATGAGGGGAAAAGCGCTTGCCTGGGCTTCAGTCTCCGCTCTAGATTCCCAGACAAAGCACTTTTCCTCTCATTTGTATATATGCTTAAAACTGTTATTTACATAAAAATGGGTCTCCAAAGCTGAAAAACAGACGCTTATTTGGAAACTGTAGAGTCACCTCTTTAAATTACTGGGATTAGGATTATAACCAGTTAACTTCTGACAGATGCCCTTTAAATAAAACAGGGGTAAATTATAGTTTAAGCTAGGTTCACATGGACCCCACAAACTATAATGTGGTCTGACGGGTTTCTGCCTGCAAGCAAGACTTTTCTCTTTGCCTATTTTAAGCATAATGGGGGACAGAATCCCTGAACACAAGTGTGAACCGACCCTTAAATGGTGCACAGAGATGCATCTAATTCATTAAGAACTGTAAACCCTTTTACTGACTCCCACAGAGCACAGGGGATCAAGACCAGTGTATGCATAGTATTGCCGACGTTTATGAATTCAGCTTATAAAGGTACACTTTGGATTTTTGGAATGGTTTCTTGAACCTCGTGTGGCTCCACAGAGACTGTTGCTAGCCATCTGGACTTACTTCTGAGAGTTAGTTTTTGAAGTTACTTTATTTATAGGTATTGAGTCATTTCAATGTCTTTTTGCCATTCACACTCACAGCTGCTGCCAACATTCAGTTGGTTGCCCTGTGAGACACACAGCAGTGTTCTTCACTTTGGTGGCAGACGTGACCTAACAGCTTAGCACCAACTCAGCAACTATGAAACCAGCTTTTCGTCTTACATTAGCAGTAGATGAAACGAGACAGGGATGGAGAAAATGCAACAAGACTGAAAAATAGGAAAATTATACAAAGTTATATATTTTTCTTCATAAAAGATGAATTTTAGACTTAAAGTGTAAGGCTGGGTTCACACTTGCGTTGTGGTCTCTGCATGAAATCAGTTTCTGTAATCCATCTTAAGATCTTAAAAACTGATTTGGAATGGGTTAAAAAAAAACATGGATTTCAATGGGTTTTTAGAACAATGTGTAGATGTTCGTGCATTTTGAGTATTTCCTCAATGTATCTCCCTCTCCCTGGCAATGCCTAGTTAGAACTTTACAGCCTGTTTTCTATTAAGAGGAATAAAGAATATTCTAAAAATGTTCACCCTGCCCCCCCAACACAATAGCTAAGAAAAAAAATAAAATAAATGGTAGTTAGCCCCCTTGCACACAACCGTATGTAAGAATGGTCAGTGTGCTATCCGGGTTTTTCCAGGATACCACACTGACCCATTCATTTCTATGGGCCAGTACACATGACTGTGAATTAAACCGTCAAGTGTGCAGGCTGACGGTCTGGGCCGCAAAATATGGAACAGGTCCTAGTCCTGTCCGATTTTGCGTCCCTGCTTCTGCGGCTCCTATTCATCGAATGAAAGGGGCCACGAAAGCACAGCCAGTGCACAGTCGGCACACGGATGACATCCGTGTCTCCCCAGTGCACCGCACATGCCGTTCATTCACGGCAGCTGGTTAGCACAGGGTCGTGTGCAATCCACTTTACACTTTAAAGCTCAGTTTAAAAGGTACTCTGCAAAGGACCTTTAGTAAATGGGATAAGTCTGGGATACAGTGAATAGGCAACACAAAACCTAAAGAGTTAATGAATTAAGCGGCTTTTCCTACTACTTATAAATCAGACGGGATTTATTAATATATTTATTCCACAAATGTGAGGTCAGAAAGCTCAAGAATTCAGGGCTAATCTGACTACTGGCACCTGCTGCCCCATAAGGAAGAGGATTAAATATTTTACGCAGAATTAGAAACTCAAGTAGTAAGAAATATTTTCTTAACTCCTACACACTATAGAACATAACAAGGTCAACATTAAGTGCTGTACAATTCAGGCTTTAAAAAAATAAAATAAATTTGTCGCTTTTCCTTAGGAAATCATTTCAGTGACAAAATGTACCAAAATGAAAAGAATGTCACTTTTAAGGCCATTAACCTTAGTGTCCTTTATTTTCTCATCAATTCTAAACATTTTCGAGTGGAAAAAGTTAAAAGCATCAAGACTTGTCCAAGAAGGACCTTTCAAGAAACTGTATAGGTTATTAATCACCTAGCAATTTCCCAGTCTCCTGCTCGGGCTTTAGGCAAAGTGGCTAACCGTTCTGTCTGAGCAGGAGACTGGCACGAAAACTGCAAGAGGTGCAGTTGCTGAAACTGCTTTAACTGTGTAGCTTTGGGGGCTGCTAGAACTAAAGAATCTTGTCTTTGGATCTACTGGGAAAACAGGCATGATCTAGAGTTGTTATTGGTTGAAGTGGGAGCTCCATATGCTATCACCTCAGCCAGTGATTATGGAGAGGAGAAGAAATTTTAATTCTCCTGTCCTGTGACTTCAGATTATCCTAGCAAAGGAGGTACCATAAGGAGGTACCATGTACTTTTGTCCACGATATGACCACAGCCCCTTAGGGGGTTTTACAGGAGAAAAAAAAAAAAACACACACACACAAAATATATCGTTATCACTACATTTGTGACAACCCATAAAGTTAGGACATTTATTGTACAAGAAACTCCGTAACTGTTCAATTTTGACATCTGAATTTTAAGTTTTTGTTTGAGAGGTGAGATGAACAGAAAAAAGTAAAAAAAAAAAAAATAAAAAATAAAAAAAAGTCAATTTTTCAATATACAGAGAAAATAAAAATATACAGAGTAAAGCAACATTGAAATTTATGAACGCTGGGATGGAAAGAGTGATAAAATGTCACCAAGGAGTTACATTGCTAATGGGTTAAAAATGCACATAAGGCGCTAAAGATATGTGCCAGAAGTATTTTCTGGTGTCAAATTCAAAATCTGCAATAAAAAAAGTGACATTTTTGAGAGAGTTTTTGTAATTTTAATGTGACTGTTGGGGGTTATAGCACCAGAATACAGCACTATGCAGCTTCCATTACAAATAGGAGTATATAATCTGTTGTATCCTATGTGTAAGGCATTGGTGCCTTCCTTGGAAACCCTGTATACAAGGCAATTATCTCTTTTCGGAATCATGATACTGAGGGATTACAGACCTTGCAGAGGTCTGCTAAGTTTTGTAGAGAAAAGTTGGATGCACTTCAACGATAGAGATTGCACACAGTAGGGCCTTCACAGTGTCTTAGGTGAGGCCTGGTTTACAGTGTTATGTCATTATACTACATCCGTGTAATGGCATTTGTGCAATTTGGACACTTGGACTCATACCAGTCCCTAGAATGGAGCAGATGTGCTAGAGTAACTGCATAGCCCAAGTGCAGGAGTGGCAAAGAGTTGGACTTCACCAATAAGTCAGTCATGGCACACACCAGGGACTTATCAAATGTAGAGAAGGTGGGAAAACACCTGCAATAGTGAATTCCATGAATCTAGAACTGCATGCTATTTAGGAATCTGTAAGTGATAAATCAGATGTTCGCAGTAGTTTTTACCTTTGCTTTTCCGCATCTGACAAGTGTCCCCATAAAGGCGATGTTGCTTCTGGATGTGAGGTCTCCATTGGTTGCAGCTGGCTGAGGGGTGGTGGATTTGGAGCATGGTGCAGTTTCTCCTGTTAAACTGGATTCATCCACAGACAGATCCATCGCCTTGCAGAAGAGAATCGCTTGTATTGGTTAATGGGCTCACAGTAATACTATATGATTATATCATACCAATAGCGGTTATGTACAGTTACAATAGAAGAATATTCCTTACTCCCCTCAAGAGACTCACCAATAAACAATAAAATGTATATGCTTGTATACAATGTAACTGAGGCTTAGGTTACCACAAGCAGAAAACGGTGGTTACCCAGCAGTGCACCAGTTAATAAAAGCAATCTAGCTTCTTTAGCGGACAGGAAAATTTATTTTCTTTCGGCATCCCCTGGGCTTCTTGCACTTGACAATTTGATATATCTCAAAGCAACGAGCTAGATGCACTTCCTCTGTGTGCATTTTGATCAGCTATACAGGGTCATGTTAGATGGGATTTTTCAACACACAGAATCACATTTCTAATGTTCTCTATTTGTTGTCACTATATGAACTGCTGCCAAGTTATATCCTTATCTAAAGAAAAAGCCATCCAGAGACTAGACGATATAAAAATGCTCAGCTCAATCTGGCTAAGGGCTTGTGCATGCTGTGCTTTTCAATGTACTTAAACTCCCATCAGTTCTCAATCTGTCCTCTACTCTATAGGAAGTAAAGGCTGATACTCAGATCACTGACCCAATAAAGTGGCACATCTCCTGTGTACATAACTCCTATAGATGACAGGATGGAGAAAGTTCAAAATTTGCTTTGAGCGCCTTTTACGTCCCATTCACACAACAGAGTGTGCCATCTAAGCGGACTTCTGATGCTCCATTTGTTTCCTTCTCTTAGCAGAATTACATAAGTCGTAGCAGTAGTAGTAGTAGTAGTAGTAGTAGTAGAAGTAGTAGCAGCAGTAGCAGATTGGGCAGACTGTACATGCCCATAGCCTCAGGGACAAATGTAAAATGTGCTACAGCCATAAAGGGACTATTAGCAGCAGAAAAACTGACAGGGCACCAAAGCTTATACAGCCTTTGACTGCCGTGCAAGATTTCAACTTTTCATGAAAATTCAGGTACCCTTCAAGGGTTATATATAATAGGTTTCACTTTCATCTACTTAAGAGGACCCAAAGTGCTTTTTCCCAAATACAGTGGCTAGTGTTTCCAAACGAAAAACTGAGAAAATGTTTTAATGTCATGTGAGACATATGTATACTGTACCTGAAAACTAACCAGGCACAATGGTAGCCAACTGTGTTAGGCAGGGTTCACACTACCGTTGATGTCCGTTCTAATAGTGTCCGTAAAAAAAACAAAAAAAAACAAAAAACACATAAACACACACACACACACACACACACACACACCCCATCATAACAGACATTAATGGACACTAACTGATGTTAATTGGATCAGTTAAAAAAACGGACACATTAATGGATTAGGTAAAAAAAACTGACACATTAGCATCAGTTAGTGTCCTTTTTTTTTAACTTTTTTTTTGTTTTTGTTCCTGCTTTCTGAGCATGCGCAGGAAAAAAACAGGAATAAAATAATGGACAGTAACTGATGGCTATCAGTTACTGTCCGTTATAAGTCCGTTACCCATAGACTTCAATGTTAAAAAAAATAACGGACACTTGCTGTCTGTCAAGAATCCGTTTTTTTTCAAAAGGACAAAGTCCTGCATGTAGGATTTTTCTCCGCGAAAAAATAATCGACTTCTGACGGATTTGGTGTAAACGGACACAATATAAAAACCCATTGAAATGAATGGAAATTTTAACGGATTTCTGACGGTTCAGCTAGTGTCCAATGCTAAAATCTTGTAACGGACAATAGCAACGGACACTACCAACGGTCACCAATGGTAGTGTGAACACCCCCTTAACCAACAGACATATAATTAGCCATTCTGACAGCCCTGCAGTAAACTATCTACATAAGAACTTATTTTCTGCTAGGACATAAATGAGCATGGCCGAGTTAATGCACATGATGCAAGTGAATCTGATCCAAATAGTCTATTTGTTGATCATCTATCTCTTTCTGTATTATGGGCTGCAGATTTAGATTCCTTACAAGGTATTAACCTCATTCCACATAAAGCAGCCCTCTTTTCAATTCATAGTTTTAAAGCCACCACTTTAATAGCAGATATGCAAGCAGATGGTAGACCGCTAATGCTTTTACCTTTCTTACTTTGAAGATTTTTTTTTTGTTGATGAAACGGTTTTCCAGGACAATATTGTCACTGCCCTTTTCATTTGTCTCATTTCAGCAAATGAGTTACTATTAGGTGGTTGGAATCAAAGCAAGAGCAAACCTCAGCATGTGCCGTATCCCTGTACAAGCTCATCAGTTACTGCCATAACCTGCTCAGTGAAGATTCATTGTGAGATGAAACCACTGAGGACATGAAAGCACTGAAGGGCCCTCTTAATTCTGCAAGTCGGGGTATAAGTGTCCACACAGCTGCAGGCCTCACAGCAGAAAGATGTTGCAGAATGACTTTTTTGTGACCATGCAGTGTGATGAGAAGATGAAGCCCAGAGAGGACGGATACCGATTGACCTGACTCAAGCACCCAACATGTCTACAATATATAGAAATAAACTGAGTAGTTCCTTACATAATCTCTCCAGTAATATTATACAGATGCATAGCCAAGTTGAAATGCAGTATGATGAGTATCTGTATTAAAGGTGTTGCCCAGGCAAAAATGGACAACCCTTTTAAACAAGCAGGGGGCATTGAAAAAAAAAAAAAAAAGCATACTCACCTGTCCCCGATGCTCCGATGTGCTCCCGCATGTCCCGGGTTCTCCTGCTCCGTCGACTTCTCCCGGGTCTCTTCCAGAGTTGCACTGAGGCCAATCAGTGGCCTCAGCAAGAGCACAGGTAGTGCAAGAGCACAGGTAGTGACATTGCAGGCCCTTCACTGATTGGCCTCAGCGGTCACGTGACCACTGAGGCCAATCAGCAGAACACTGGAAGAGACCCAGGAGAAGCCACCGGAGCAGAAGAACCAGGACATGCTTGAGGACACCGGAGCATCGGGGACAGGTGAGTATGCATTTTTATTTTTTCAATGCCCCCCGCTTATTTAAAAGTTGCCTTGACAACCCCATTAAGTACTGAATGTACTGTGCCATGCTAGGGTGAATTGGGGGCCCACCGGGAAATTCAACAGTTCACCTATGGGTCAGTCTGAGCCTGATAGGATAACCCAGCAGTGTTGAATTGGGAGTCTTGCAAGCAATTCTGATCACCACATTTTATCATAACTTGCTATGGCTAAAGAGTAGAGCAATGATGGATGTTCAATGTACTTTATTCCCTAGAAAACTGGAACTAACAAGTAGTTTTATCCCACATAGGCCAGAATGATCCCCACAAATTTACACTAGGTCCCTATAGTATGCATCAGCACCACATGAATTCCTAATGCTTTCTATCTACTACTACTTCTGAGTCTTTCCGCACAACTCAGACTACATTTCTCCTACTACTCTGCTGTAAAGTCTGCCTCTCTGCCTTTAGGTACACAGAAGCCAGGACTGGAGAGTGCCCATGGCACCCCGTTAACCTAGAGAGTCCCAGTGCTCTTCATATTTTAGGCTGACTTTTTTTTCCCCCCACTATGTGCATTTATCTAGCATATGGCGGCATTTCAGGCCTTCTATAAGGTACTTGTGATAGTCCAGTTTTGTATTGTTGGTATTCTCTAGTTATTCGGGCTCTGACTATTCAGTCATTGCAGCTTGGATTTTTACCTCTTCATCACCTTCTTGCATAAGCACAAGTGCTGTTTATTTGGCTCACTCACCTCAAATAACCGCAAGTCTGCAGGAACTCTGTCTCCAACAGATAGACAAACTGTATCTCCAGGGACCAATTCCCTGGCGAGCGTATGTTCCAATCTTCCCTCCCGTATGCTAAAGAAAACAATGACATACATAACGATTACTTTACTGCGAGCGTATACATTACCCTATTCTTTCAAGTATGCAATGCTCCACAATGCTGAATACACAAAAAATTAAATGTAAATGAACAGAGTGCAGAACTGACCCCATATCTATGACCTATACACAATGCAATTATTAAAAGACAAAACTGGAACCCAAAAACCATATTAAATATCCAGTATTTCTACTTTTAACTTCTAAGAATCACATAAATCATAGAAGTAAACCTACCAGTGGCATTCTGGCGGTACTAGTTTGCTGAGCTCTTCCAAGGATTTCTCAGACCGGTACTCCTGAAATTGAGAAGACAAACTATTTTGTAAATCGAGCAAGCTCTGAGTTAGCAAGAAATGTTCGGAGATTTTGGCCTTGAAGCCCATTCTACCGGCTGTAACCTTGGATCAGGGCTAATATCAGTAGAGAAATAACTCAAGATTTAGTTAATTTAAATTTTTTTTTTTTTTTCGGGGGGGGGGGGGTGTTATCAAGGTCTTTACGTCAGTTTTCTGACATAAGTCACATTTCACATGACATTTTGTGTAAAACCAACTTTTATTCACTTATCAAACGTTTTGCCTTTTTACACTCCCCTCAAGTGGGTGGGGATTATTGAGAGTAAGTAGGACATCCACAGATTTACAATTTACCCCAGAAACTGGTAATTTATAGATTTAAAATGATAGATTTAGATTTTGCGGCACAGAGAAATAACATGCCAAACTTATAAAAAAGGGTTATTTCCAATTCGGCCAACTCGCTGCCAAGATGGAAATAACAGCTCAATCCCAACAGTCAGAGCAGGATTTACTGGAGAAGCCGTGCAGTGCTGGTGGTTGCGGCTAAGAGCACTTGCTGCCATCTTGGCAGTGATTTGCAGAGAAGGAAACAACCCTATAAGAAGAGATATGCAAATCATCCTCTTGCTGGAAAAATGAAAACAGCGCCTCTAGTGCCAGCCATTGAAAGGCTGCTAACGTATAAGTCAAGATTCAGCTCTTAAGTCTTTGAATATATCTTTGGCCATAAGCCAAAGAAACCTGAAAAACTCCTTTCAGCCAGCGCCCTCTTGGGAAAAAAAACAAAACACTGTTTTACAGTATCTGCAAAGAGGATGGATTCTGGCTAATTCCATCCACACATTGCAGAAAAAAAATCTGCAGCATTTCAATTGTACCTACGGAAACGCTGGCGTTTTCCATATAGGTAAAATAGGAGAGGAAAGACTGAAAATGCTATGGGAAAAAACAAAAAAACAAACACAACCTGATGCGTTTCCGCCATGGTCTTTTCTGCAGCGTTTTTCGACTGCGGCTCACTATGTGGGCCTTAGCCTCAAAAAGGAAAATGCACCTCATAATAAAAATCAACATCTTACTCCAGCTCAAGTCAGATTAACCCCATATCTGTATGTGTACTAGAAAATGATACTCTGATGTCAACATGTGTTTCATGTGAGGATGTATTTGTGACTCTTGAACAGCAACCAATGTGGGGTCCATTTGGAGATATAAAAACTCTTATCAACCCCTCCTATGACTACATGTACGAATAGGTACTTCGGGATAGGTCCAGTTAGTGGGCACAGATACATTGGTATGTTTTATCCAATCCCTGTTATATCTGTATATTTTCATAGCTAGGATTTTTTTTTTTTTTTTTTTTTTTAACCAGATTTTTTTTTTTTACCTTTGACAGTAAAGGTGTAGTATGCACCATTTTTATTATGGGTCATCCCTGACAAAGTACCAATATTTCAGAGAAAATAAAAAACAAAAAACACAAGATCTAATATTTCAGAAAAGGAACATATTAAATATACCCCTTACCTGAACAAAGGCGACGGTGACAACTATAAGTATTGCCTAAGAAAATAAAAAGAGATGGTAAAGTCAAATCCCCTACAATTATTTTGTACAAATGGCTTGAGCAATTGTCGTCACGAGAAGATTGCAGAACACAATTGAGGCATCCTTTAAGAACAGGAATGGAATATGAGATTATACAGACTGCCATGAAAATTATATTTAAAACCAGCGGATACTGGCTATTAATGTCTATTTAGACATGTGGCTCTATTCAGAATCATCTGTATGGGTCTCGTGAATTTGCTCCAATTATGCCATTAATATAGTACAGTTAATACAAATTATTATATATATATATATATATATATATATATATATATATATATATATATTGTGTGTGTGTGTGTGTGTGTGTGTTTTTTTTGTTTTTTTTAATGTGCACGCTTCCCCTGCTGTGTGGTAATAGCTCAGGCAGGTCATGTTCTGCATATAACGGAGTATTATTTCAACATTCCTTGAACTGACAGAAGCACAAAAGGCCATTTTAAAAGAATGCAAAAATGTAACCGTATCACTAATACATCAGAAATAAATATCATGCAAATTCACTTGTCCTACTTTGGGTGTGCTTTTGTCATTAAAATGCCTACCCTGCCAAGAGTGCATTAAAAGCACACAATGACATTTCTTTGTGAAAGAACAAATTTTCGGGAAAATGTGGACTTTCTGAATATTCATATGTACAAAAATAGAGAACAATCAAGAAGCAATTGAATCCGTAGCACAGAAGGACACCGCTTAATGATGAAGAGCAATAAACTGTGCTGAAGATGAACATTAGAGATAATCACAAGGCAAAAAACAAAGATCAAACTTCAAGTCTGCCACAACAATTCTATTTTGGGTGATTTTTCTAAATTTACTTTTGTCTTTCCTTAACTAACGGCAGAAAGGGGACACAATGGCTGATCCTCCTAGAATTCCTTGGAGTGGAAGAATGATAAAGAGGACCTATCACCAGATCTGGACAGCCCAGTGACCTACATCATCTGATTTTGATATTTTGGTTATCCAAATCTGTTCACCATTCCAAAGATGTAAGCCCTTTTGTGGGTTATGCAAATTAGGGCATACCCCGTGTATATATATATATATATATATATATATATATATATATATATATATATATATACAGTGTTACTGCTAGTGTACCTTAATTTGCATGAACACCAAAGGGCTTATCTCTTTGGAATGGCTGAATTGATTTGGATAAACAAAATGCCAAGGGTGACCGCGCCCTGAGCATCTTGATGAGGTAAGTCATTGGGCTTTTCAGACCCGGTGACAAGTTGGCTTTAAATACAACAAAGCACATGAAGATTTTTAAAGTTTTTTTAATCATTAAAATAATTTGTATTATTTTACATTAGCAAAAGGGATTGTCTAAAAGTTGAAGAAATTAAATGAGCCACAGAAAAAAGGTTAAAAAAATAAATAAATAAAAAAATGCACGCACACATACTGTGTTCCAAATTATTATGCTAATAATATTTTCTCATATTTTCCAAAATTACCTATATGAATTGCAGTCATTGTAATTTTCCAGTCATCAACTATTCGAGTATAATTGAAAGGTTTTTGAACAAACTGCCTATGATAACAGTATACAGTATTTAAAAAAAAAAATAAACACTCAAAATGCACTCAAAATGCATGTTTTAAATTATTATGCACAGCAGAATTTGCAACCTTTTCATTTTTATTAAGAACAAAAAAAATGGTCATTGTGAAATTATAAGCATTAGCAGGTTATTACAAACTGAAATCAAACAGTTTTCAAGCCAAAACTTTATTCGAGGTGATGTTACATTTGCACATAGGACCCCTTGTTCGAAAGAAGCTTCTGAACTCTCGTCCATTGAATGTGTCAGTTTTTGGATGGTTTCTGCTTCAATTGTTTTGCATGAGGACAGAATACCCTCCCAGAGCTGTTGCTTAGATGTGAACTTCCTCCCGCCATCATAGACACTCCTTTTGATGATGCTCCAGAGGTTCTCAATGGGGTTGAGGTCAGGGGAGCATGGGGGCCACACCATAAGTTTGTCCCCTTTTATGCCCATAGCAGCCAGAGATGCAGATGTGTTATTTGCAGCATGAGACGGTGCATTATCATGCATGAAAATGATCTTTCTGCGGAATGCATGGTTCTTCTTCTTGAACCATGGCAGGAAGTGCTGTTTGAGAAACTCCACATACATTATGGAGTTCATCTTTACCCCTTCAGGGATCCTAAAGGGGCCGACAATCTCTCTCCCCATGATTCCAGCCCAAAACATTACTCCACCTCCTCCTTGTTGGCGCTGTAGCCGTGTTTGCATATGGGTGTCCATCAACAAGCCATCCTCCACTCCATCCATCTGGACCATCGAGTGTTTGCTCGGTGAACAAAACAGTTTTGAAGTCAGTCTTCATGTATTGTTTGGCCCACTGGAGCCGTTTCTGCTTGTGTGCAGTGGATAGAGGAGGTCGACAGGATGGCTTACGCACAGCTGCAAACCTCTGAAGGACCCTGCATCTTGTTGTTCGGGGGGACGTTGGAGGCACCAGCAGCTTCAAAAACTTGTCTGCTGCTATGACAAGGCATTTTTGAAGCTGCTCTTTTAACCTGACGTAATTGCCTGTTGGAAAGAGTCCTCAATTTTCCCTTAGCACGCACACGTGTGTGCTGTGAATCAGCTACATACTTCTTGATTGTGCGATGATCACGATGAAGTGTCTTGGCAATGTTGATTGTAGTCATGCCTTGACCTAAACACTCCACAATTTGTTGCTTCTCAGCAGCCGACACATCCTTTTTCTTTCCCATTTTGGCTGAAAATGTAGGCTGCTTAATAATGTGGGACAGCCTTCTTAAGTAGTCTTGCCTTTAATTGGACACATCTGCCAAACTAATTAGCACAGGTGTCTGCAATTGCTTTCAGTGATATAAAGAGCCCTGACACACATCACCATCAATGAGTTTAACTGACAAACAAAAAAATTCTTACCTTATCACTCCTAAACACTTTTTGCATAATAATTTGGAACACAGTGTATTACTTACCAGTTAAAGTGTATGTAACTTTTCAACAAACTTTACAAAAATCAGTAGTATTTTTTTTTTTTTTGTATACTGTACATCACTCCTTTAATTTTCAGTTCTAGGAAATAAGCCAGATATATGGAGCCATTTTTCTTTGATGAGCTACATTACAAGTCTCACAGCCAACCTCCTCAGGCTGCTTAGGTTGGAAGCTGCTCGCTGAGTCAGCTGGGTGAGCACGAGTGAGTCAGCTGTGAGCGTTTGCAGCAAATGGGGAGCAGACCGCCGTGTCCCGGGGCCTTTCACAGCAGCAAACAGCGGCCCAGCACGGCTGGGAGAGAGCTGCCGACCTACTGCCGGGCGGCAGCGGGAGGAGGAGCGGAGGCGCCGCACACGGGAGGGACGGACACCCAGATCGCCACCCGGAGAGCAGCCCGCCGTATCCCGGAGCCTTTCACAGCAGTGAACAGCGGCCCAGCACGGCTGGGAGAGAGCTGCTGGCCTACTGCCGGGCGGCAGCAGCGGGAGGAGGAGCGGAGGTGCCGCACAAGGGAGAGTACTAGGCTCTGGGGGAAGTGATCACTGAGCGCAGGCCCCTGGTCGCAAAGCGGCACAGAGTGTCCTGTAAGCTGTCTGAGCTGTGCTTGGAGGAAGGGGCCGCCTTTCAGAGTCGCTTTGAAGCCGCAGAGAAACGTTACTGCTGCATCCGAAAGGCTGTGCGCTAGGCCACCGCCATCTTGGAGGATACCCTCCCCCCGATACAGCCAGGTTAACGAGAGGATCACAACAACACCGCATCATAGAGACCTCCAAAACCCTAAATACAAAGCCGGACTAAATTTATTCATCTAAATTTAATGAGCAATATGGAAGAGGAGAAAGCTCACATGGTGAGCTGCAGCATATGCTATATGTTTACAGATTTGCCAGACCATAAAGCCAACTTCACCTGTATGTAATGCAAACTAGTGGCCCTTTTAGAAGATAAAGTGCAGAGGTTGGAAGAAAGAATAGTGACGTTGAGAGGCATCAAAGAAAGTGAGGTTTTTATTGATGAGGCAAGCCTCTTGAATATAGTAAGGGAAGAAAGTATGAGAGAGCCTACAGTGGTAGAGGCTAAAGCAAACCTCCAAAATATAGTAAGGGAAGAATACTTGAGTGAATCTACAGACGCAGAAAATTGGATACAGGTGACCAAGAGATGCAAAAGGATCACAAGGCCATCACCACTTACACAGCTAGGTAACCGATATGAAACTTTTATGCAGACTGATGAAAATGACAAAGAAGAAACAAAAGTCACCCAGAGACAAGTAGGAGCAACAAGAAATAGTGTTGCGAGGAAGAAAAGAAGAGTAGTGGTTATGGGCGACTCACTGCTAAGGGGCACAGAGGCAACTGTCTGCAGGCCAGATATAACTGCACGAGAAGTATGCTGCCTCCCAGGAGCAAAAGTTAAGGATGTGGCCGATAGGATTCCATGCCTCCTCAGCTCCAAGGATAACTACCCATTTTTACTGATACATTTGGGCACAAACGACACGGCAAAAAATGATTTACCAACTATCCGTAAAGACTTTGAAAATTTAGGGAAGAAAGTGAAGGAACTGGATGCGCAGGTAGTATTCTCATCAATTCTCCCAGTTGATGGTTATGGTATCAGGAGATGGAATAAAATACTAGAGGTAAACAAGTGGCTTCGGCAGTGGTGTAGAGAGCAAGGATTTGGATTTCTGGACCATGGAGTGAATTACCTCTATGGTGGACTCCTTGCTAGAGATGGGATACATCTCACAAAACCTGGGAAACACATATTTGCCAGAAGACTTGCCACACTTATCAGGAGGGCTTTAAACTAGAAGAGGAGGGGACGGGAAGTAAAAAGAAAGAGCATGCAGCTAAAGGATATACTAAACAAGGTTACTAGATGTGGTAAAGAGGACCCAAGACAGGATACTCAGAAGGAAAGTAAGAAAAAGGAAGCAACAGAGCACAATCTGAAATGTTTTTACACAAACGCACAAAGTATGGGAAACAAACAGGGAGAATTAGAGCTGATAATATAGAAGGAAAATTATGATGTCATTGGTATTACAGAAACTTGGTGGAACGATAAGCATGATTGGAACATACAGATGGAAGGATACAACTTATTCAAAAAGAACAGAACTAATAAAAGAGGGGGAGGAGTTGCATTGTATGTTAGAAAAGAACACATCTCCACAGAAATTACAGTTTTACAGAATGATAATTTATTGGAAAATATTTGGGTAGCAATTCAAGGGAAAAACAATGATAAGGACATCATAATAGGTGTTTATTATAGACCAGCAGGACAGACAGAAGACATGGATGAGATTTTTTCACAGCAAATGACCACGCTTTCGAAGAAATATGAAATTGTTATCATGGGAGACTTTAATTACACAGATATTCATTGGGAAACCCACACAGCTATGAGTAAAGGCTCTATCAAATTTTTATCCTCTCTAGCAGACAACTTCATTGCCCAGCTAGTAGAAGAAAACACGAGAGGAACATCCATTTTGGACCTAGTTTTAACTAACAAGGAGGACATGGTTAAGGAACTAAGGGTAGCAGGGACATTGGGATTCAGCGACCATGCTATACTCGAGTTTGGGGTTGTAAGAAGAAGAAGACCTGAGAAGACAAAAACTACAAGGCTTGATTTTAGTAGGGCAGATTTTAGGGGCCTAAAGGTAAGGGTTAGTAGAATTCCATGGCGAAAAATTCTTAAGCACAAAAATGCACATGAAAGGTGGGAAATTTTCCGTAGGGAAATCATTAATGCACAGGAACTAACAATACCTAGAAGGAAGAAAAATGGGAATCACCTAAAAACACCAGGATGGATGACCAAAAAATTACATAACCTGCTAAAAAAGAAAAAGGAAACAAACAACAAGTGGAAGATGGGAGCTATATCTAAGGGAGAGTATACAGCAGTTTGAAGACTCTGCAAGATAAGCATTAAAGGAGCTAAGGCTGAACACGAATTGAAGCTTGCAAAAGAGGTTTTTGGGGATACGTTAAAAGCAAAAGAAAAGTGAAGGAAACCATTGGAGTCCTGAGGAATGATAAGGGTGAAAAAGTTAACATGGTGGAACAGCAGGTGGAGCTACTAAATTCATATTTTGTATCCGTTTTCTCCCAAGAAATGGATGGAAATATCAACATTAATGGTGATAGTGATGAGGGGAAAGAGGACTCCAAGCTGATTATAAGTGAAGGTTTGGTAATAGAGCGCTTAGCTAAGATTAAGGAAACCAAGTCCCCAGGACCGGATGATTTACACCCTAGAGTCTTGAAAGAGTTAGCAGAGGAAATAACAGAACCCCTTGCTATAATCTTCAATAAGTCATGGGAAACAGGAGTGGTCCCTCTAGATTGGAAAAGGGCAAATGTGGTACCCATCTACAAAAAGGGGAAGAGGGACGACCCAGGAAATTATAGGCCGGTAAGTCTGACCTCGATAGTAGGAAAAATCTTTGAGCAAATTGTTAAAGAACATTTAATTAGGTACCTGGATGGGAAGGCTTTAATTAATCAGAGCCAGCCCGACTTTATGACCAATAAATCTTGTCAGACTAACCTGATTTCATTCTACAATAAAATCACTGAATGGTTGGACCAGGGGAATGCAGTGGACATAGTATATCTTGACTTCAGTAAGGCATTTGATAAAGTATCACATAACATTCTTATTGAAAAAATGATAAAGTATGGCTTTGATAAAAAAAATCAGTGAGGTGGATTCACAATTGGCTTAAAGATCGGGCACAACGAGTAATACTAAATGGCCATACATCAAACTGGAAGAAAGTAAAAAGCGGGGTGCCACAGGGCTCTGTCCTGGGCCCAGTACTTTTTAATATCTTTATAAATGATCTGGACGATGGGATTATTGGGGAACTCATAAAATTTGCAGATGATCCCAAGATAGGAGGAATAGCCAACACTAGAGAGGAGAGAGAGTGTATTCAAAAGGACCTAGACACACTGGAACAATGGGCTGAGGTGAACAAAATGGTATTTAACAGGACCAAATGCAAGGTCCTACATCTAGGTAACAGAAATGCAAGAAGCATATATAGTATGGGAGGAATAGAACTAAGTGAGAGTACAGGGGAAAAGGATTTGGGCATAATAGTAGATCACAAATTTAACATGAGTCAACAGTGCGGTGCGGTGGCAAAAAAGGCTAACAAAATTCTGGGATGTATCAAGACGAGCATTGAATCTAGATCAAGAGAGGTAATTATTCCGCTATACTCTGCCCTGGTCAGACCCCACCTGGAATATTGTGTACAGTTCTGGGCGCCTCAATTTAAGAAAGACATCGATTTATTGGAGCAGGTCCAGAGAAGAGCAACCAAAATGGTGGAAGGTCTGCAAACCATGTCTTATGAGGAAAGGCTAAAAGAACTGGGATTGTTTAGTTTGCAGAAGAGAAGGCTAATGGGAGACTTAATAGCGGTCTTTAAATATCTGAAAGGTAGTCACAGTGCAGAGGGATCTACCCTTTTCTCATTAGCGGAAGGAAGTACGAGAAGTAATGGGATGAAACTAAAGGGAAGGAGATTCAGATTAGACACTAGGAAAAAGTTTTTAACAGTGAGGGAGTGGAATAGGCTGCCACGGGAGGTGGTGAGTTCTTCAATTGAAATCTTCAAGTGGAAACTGGATAAATATATAGCTGGGATGATCTAGGAAAACCTGCTTTTGCAGGGGGTTGGACTCGATGGCCCTTGAGGTCCCTTCCAACTCAAATAGAAAAAAAAAAATAAAAAAAATAGAAAGTTTATATTTGCTTAAACTACTGATTCATACACGTTTGTTGAAAAATTTGCGACCATTTAAGTTTCCTGCCACTCCAGCACTGATGCTCTGTAGTTCATGCCAGTCTTGGCTTATCTTCCAGCAGCAATGTGCCACGATGGCACATAAAACTTTGCATCCACTCACTGGCCTTAACATTTACCTGCTGTACATGCTAGCCAGTGCTTTCCTAAAACCAAAAAGGTATGTAGTGTCAACTAAGGCCAAAGACCACTGTGGAACTCTTGGACAAGCGAAGATCTGGCCTTTACTATTAATTGGAGAACAGAAATGCCAGCACACGCGGCAGTTCCACAATGCTTCCATTTATTTACATTGCAACTGCTTCACAACAAGTGAAGCATACATTTAGTATTATTCCACGCAGGTGGTGTGCAGCCGAGATGGCTAAGTTCAGCCACAACATATCCTGCCTGGATTACTACTGACTGCTGAAGCCAATCAGTGGCCTCAGCAGGCCTTAGGAAGAGGACCCGTGATGTCACAGGTAGTGACATTGCAGGCCCTTCGCTGAGACCAAAGTCAGCAGCTTCAGCTGAACGCCGGAAGACGCCGCCGGAGCAGAAGAACCGGGATGCTTGGGAGGACACTGGAGCAACGAGGACAGGCGAGTAAGCATTTTTTTTTTTTTTTTTTTTTAAATCTGTTTCACTGCCCCAGCTGATTTAAACCTTAAACGGGTTATCCATTTTTGCCTGGACAACCACTTTAAGGAACTGCAGCGTGTGCAACAATATTTGTTCTATTAGTGCTGGGAGCCTTTATTGAGTACCACAAACCACATCAAGTGCGGTGCCGTATTCATTATTTTACTATCAATTGTGACAATATAAGCTGAGGGGCAAACTACAAAGTTTCAGTGCAGCATAAGTGGCACTCATTTGGCCATACTCACACCATAGGCATATGGCCTACAACCTATGTAACTTTTTTTTCTTATGGTATACAAAGCTTTTAACCAGCTGGACACAGTTTCGTTGGCAATCCTTCAAATTCGTAAAAGAATTGGTCTCCATACAAATCAAAGCTATAGGACTCATCAGACCCATGCAAATGGGCTGCCACCACAAGCGTCAAGGATATAGTAAACTGGGAATTTCTTGTCCGATCCAGTGTGGCTTGTGGATAGCTATCTTTTCCATACTATGACAATAACACATGTATTTAGCTGAGAGGTGGCCTTTAGGAGCTATTTTGTGAATTTATGCTAAGAATACAGATAAAAGAAAATGTTGTCAGGCAAAAAATACATAACTTACCACTGTGATACTGACGGCATCATCAAACTGATGCATTAAGATACTGATGACAGCAGAGGCCAGCAGGAGCATAAGTAGTGGGTTTTTAAACTGGAAAGAAAAAAATATATTATGTAAAAAAATAAAATTTCATGTTGCAGAGTTGTGGCAAAACATAAAGACAAGCTTTATTATTAGCGCACACTAGAGTTCCCAGTGTATATTAAAGAGTTTGTGTTTAGACCACAACTTATTACCTATCCACATGATATACAAGTATGTGATTAGAGAGAGTCTGAAGGGAAGCAGAGTACAATTCTGGTCTGTCTCCTGCAGTCACTTAAGAGTTTGATGGAGCAGGACAAGAGACCCCTGCCCCATGATTGGTGGGAGACCCACCAACCAGAGACTTCTCTCTCCTGTGGACAAGTTATAAAGGGACTGTGCGAAGATTACAACTTAAGTTAATTGGTTAAAAAAAGTTAAAATTCTGCAACCACCAAAAAGTCTAAGTTACTGGACAGTCCAACTGCGAAGAGAAAGGGACATTGAGTGGCGTAAGAGCAGTTTGCAGAACAAGACTACACAGAGGTTCTTTGTAGTCTGTGACAATGGAGACAAATATTTCTGTATACAAGTGAAAATACAAAACCGCTAAAAAATATCAAATCAAGACTACCTGAGTTTTATTTCTACACTTATAAAAACATACTGTAATGGAAGCATTTTCTATCAACACCATTTAAAAAGCGTACCTCCAACGCTTATTAGATGTGCAGAAACCCATAAATAAAAGCAAAACCAAAATGAATGGAAGGAAGTGACACTCATGTAACCATATAAGAATGAACAACTTTTAGTCAGCCATGGTACACAGATGTAAAGTTTCAACTCCACAACTGAGATTTTTTTTTTTTTTTTTTTTTTAAAGAACCAACGGTAACACACTACATGTTGAAGTATAACCCCTCTTTTTAACATCATGGCAGCCTAATCGTGGAAATGGCATGAACTAAAGTGGCTATTCCATAAGGGATCGTCATACCAGTCCTGAACATGTGCTAATAGATACAATATAGTCCCCTCCTGCTTACCCTGCAGATGGAATCTATCTGCCATACTATAATGCTACTGAAAAGCAGACCAGAAAGAAATTTATTTTTGCTGTAGAGAGAGTGACTGAGCAGGTGTGTCCACCAGTACCCAGCTCAATAGGAGGATGTGTGCGTTGCTATACACTTTCAACACCAAACAAACATTCATTTTTTTATGATCTGAACAATGAATATATTTAATGTCAGTATAACTCCCTTTAAGGCTTCTTTGGTTTCACACAGTGTCCTGAGAAAATTCTGTTCACAATAGTTTATGGGGCCCATCGCTCAGAAGGAACACTGGATTTTTACATTTAACAAAAGGCAAGTACAATACGGTTTGCTTTTGAGTTTACAGACCAGTATTCTATACAAGTTGGAAAGCATCAATTCTTCATTTATTGTTCTCGACATATCTGAAATCATGTACTGATCTCACTGGACACTGGACGTATGCAAGTTGACCATCCCTATTCTTCTCTATAGGGATCTTACCTGTGCAATATATTTTTTCCATAATGGCTCATCTTCACTGATATCAAATTCGTTCCATCCATGGGAGGCTCGCCTGTGACAGACTTCAGAATTTGTTAACCCATTCTGGAGATCAGCCTGTAATAAAATCAGTACTTATATTTCTTTTCCATAGGTTTAACACATTTAGAAAAAACAGTGAAAAACACTGTCAAATAGGGGACAGGGACAGTTATGTCTTGGACATATCTCACAGCAACTGTGACTGATACAATGTAATCTGTGTATATAAAGAGCAATCAGCTAGTAGTCCAGGACAATAACTGCATAGACTAAGGGCCCATCGTGTGCTAGTTCAATGTGCTCTCTGGATTTTTCCCGGATATCACACTGACCCATGCATTTGTACGGGCCCATGCACACAACCGTGATTTCCACGGTTATGTGTGCAGGCCAATAGCCAGTGCCACAAAACTCAGGACAGGTTCTATTCCTGTCCAGTTTTCCAGCCGTGCACGCTGGCCTTAATGAATGGAGCCGTGAAGACACGGCCGGTGCACAGCAGCACATGGATGCCAGCTGTATGCCGCCATGCACTGGCCATGCTTATGTGGCTCCATTCATTGCTAACAAAACAGCAAAAAGTTTGGCTACAGTTTTTAACCTTTGCAATGCAAAGGCTGAAAGCTGGGCCAGCAGTCTTTATTGAAAGCTACAGCGAATACCGGCTCATTTTGGCGGCTTTTTTATTTTTTATTTTTAAATGGTCAGGTCCACTGGGGGGGGGGGGGGATTGTCTGCTACCCTTTCTCAACATAGATGAGGATCCCAGAGGTGAGACCTGAATCTATCAGTATTCATGGCTATATGTGTAGGAGAAGCCATAAATACCTGAGACGGGAATAACTGTATTTGAAGCTACTTGCATGCCAGCCTATTACAATGTGTAAGGTAGAGCTGTAATTTTTTTTTTCCAGCTGCTCTGCTATTCGCTTACTAACTCTGCATTATTTGCTGCACAGGATGAGAAATAAATCACACCTGAAAGAGGGAGGAGAGCAAGGACTGAGATAAGAGACTATTTACATCATGTTTTTAGTTTATGTTTAGCATGTACTTTGGAAAAGCTCTCAGTGTGCAGTACACACCAACAAGGTTCCATTAGTCAGACAGAGGCTACATCTGCCTGGAAGAGTGCAAGTCAGTACACTGGAAAGGAAGAGGGGGCATTTGAACAGAATAATAGAGACCAGTTAAAGGTGTATTCCTCCTTTTAAATTTGTAGATAATTAAAAGTTAAACATTTTTGCAAATATAAGTAATTAAACATTTTGCAGAGTTTTAAAGATTTTCTCTAAATATCTTGTGGTCACGAGTTGTTGTCTTGATTGGTTGCCAGCGGATACGACCATGAATGCAGGAACTTTCTAAGGTCAGAAAATCAGCCATGATTTGCCTTATTGTGGGCGGGATATCTTCTGATACATGTAGTGCCCCTGCTTGATAAACTAGCTACAATAAGAAAATCATGGCTGGGTTCCTGACAAGTTCTAGACCATAGAAAGTTTCTGTATTCGTGGTCGTATCCATTGGCAACCGATCAAGACTACAGGCTGTCACCACTAACAGAGAAAATCTTTAAAACTCTGCAGAATTTTTAGCTACTTATATTTGCAAAAATCTTTAACTTTGCATTATCTACAAATATAAATATGATTATGTTCATGGGAATACCCCTTTAAGCCTACAATGTCCAGTAAGGAAAGAAAATAAATAAATCAAACCAAACCACACCCCACCCCACACACAACCTGTTAAACATGTGCATCATGAGTTTTTTAAAACATATTATATAGGCATTAAAGAGGATCTTTCACCTCCAGCAAATTAAGCTCTTTGCATCATTTAATAGGTGCTGCTCTACTGATTCTGGCACAGCTGGAAATTTTTCTCTAGCCCCTACCATTCCCGTGAAATCAATGCTGTTAGTTTTGGTGCCTCGTATGTTATTTAGTTTCTGTACTATCAGGAAGGCGGTGTCAGGCAGGAGCAGACAAGGGGCGTGATTCTGAGCTCTGACACTGGCTGCCTCTGATTGGAGCTCTGAATCATGCCCCCATGCCTGGCACCGCCCTTCTAATATTACAGAGCTCAAATAGCACATCAGACACCAAAACGATCTGTGCTTGTTGCTTGGGAACGGTGAAGGCTAGGGAAAAAATTCCAACTGTGCTGGAATCAGTGGAGCGGCGCCTGTCAACAGATGCTAAGAACTTGAATTGGTGGAAGTGGTGAAAGGCCCTTTTTACATGGATCCCATTATAGTCTATAGGTCATGGACGCCTGTGTTAGACATCTAACACAGCCTCTGTTCAACACATACATCAAGGGCTTTCCCCAGTGTATACCTTAATGGAGACATGAATTCCAGACAGTTATACATGTATAAGAGTAAACAATACAGCAGAACCAATACAGTAGACCCTTCATCAAGGAATGAAAACACCCCCAAAAGTACAAGTGCGCTATCAGTACAAGATGGCACTAGTGAGATAGTTCTCCACAACAATAAGGGTTGACTACAGATAGTGCTGGCTTCTCACATCCGATCAGGTTGTCCTGCTGGCATCACTCTGTTGTGGCTGTTTCCGATCACCAGGGGAAGCCAACTACTACACTTTGCTGCAATGGCACTGCTGCAATGGCACTGCTGCAATGGCACTGCTGCAATGGCAAGGGACCCGACAGTGACATGTCTTTGACAGGAGTGGCACAGATCTGAGTGTGAGAGCTCATCCACCATTGGCACTTGCAGACTAACTGTTTTGGATCTAAGAGGGTCTGGTGAATGAATTGTTGTTCATGGATAAAAAATAAGACATCCCCTAAAAATAAGCCCTAACCCATGTCTCGGAGCAAAAAAAAATTTTTAAAGACCCTGTCTTATTTTTGGAGAAACACGGGTAGCCACATTTTCAGAGTACAGAACATTACACCAGGAGCAATGGAAAAAGCGTGGACCCTTTTACAAGGCATAGCAATCTGCAGAATGTTGTACGCTAGCAAATCTGCCAAATTGGCCATCTGATGGTTTAACCAAGCCCCTCTCCAGAACAATCTGATCTAATTTACAACTGAATTACAGTGGATATTTGTGACATGGGGGATAGAAAATCACAAGCTAGTTGATCGCCCTTACCTTAAGAATCCAGGCTACCTCACTGACAGGCAATTCACTTGCTCTTTTTGAACTCAATACAGGAATCATTGTAACATCTTCAGTGCTCGAGGTATCATGAAATGTTGATGCCTGAAATAGAAAAAAAAAAAACAAAAATGGATGAAAAAGCTTTTCCTAAGCTCATCAATATCAGATTGTGAGGGTCCAACACCCAACATCCCCATCAATCAGCTGCTGTCATCTTCTGAGAATTGAGAAAGAAGCAGACAGCTCTTTTCTGTGTGTAGTGGATGGAGAGTCGCTACAGCTCAGCTCCCATTCAAGTGAATTGAAGCTGATCAGCAGATGTATAACATGTTGCAGTAGTTTGCTGTGTTGTTTGTACATGTGAATCATGTTAAAACAAGAGTTTAAACGATTAAAAATCGTCAGTCAGTCATCCATGCACCACACTAACACAGCACCAGTATCTTTACAGTTTACAGCTGCAGTTTTGTGACAGTTTCAGTTGTGAATCTTGGACAGGTAAAGCACATTAACTACTGTAGGAACTTAGCTATGAGTCTCAAAGCACTAAGTGTACAGTCTAGGCATGCTTATAGTATAAAGACATCTATAGTCACTAAAAGAACCACTAATTCATACACTGCATCCGCTTCAGCAGCAGCATGCATCTGAAGCCCTGCCAGCTTGTGGCCACATGATCTTCTCTTGCATGCTGTGAAGGATCTCGCCTTGCCAAGCCTCTTGGCGTACCTGCGATCAACCTTCTTTCTTAACCTCCCACTCACACACCGTGGGTAGACCGGGTCATAGGATAGAATGAAACGAGCGATATAAATTTTATATATTTAATAACCCAAGTGGGTCGGTACGAATTAATAGCATATACAGAAATATACAATATTAATACAATCAAGCAAAAGAGCGATGATACCGTACATAAACAAAAATGGGAATAATGTATAATACCTGAGCACAGCTCTCTTAGCTGTGTCTCTTTCCGGCTCCACACAAAAGACTCCCGAAAAATTCACCCACCTCAGTGTCAGACCCTCAGCCCCACCCTTCACCTCCCCCCCAACCAGCCCTCTCCTCACGAAAAGAGGAATCTATGCTGGTTAGAAGGAAAGATGGGTGCCTGGGTTAGTTGTAGGTCATTAGCCCACCCTCCCCCCTTTGGACATCGGGAAAGGGATAAAGACCAGTGAGGCATAGACTCAACTTCAGCACCACATTCCAACCAGTGGGGGAAGGACTGACATGAGCAAGTAAAACACACTTCCAAGAAAGATATAAAACTGAGGGTCGGTTCATCACACATGCGCTGTCCCTGCCCGATAACCTTTAAGGAAATCATGGCAATGGGAAGTCTATGGGAGCTGAGCTGCAGTACTGGCACCCTGCCACTATACAAGGACCAGAGCTATCTGCAGTTGCAGATATTTCCCCAATCCAGACTGTTTCCAACCAGTAATATCTCTGGAAATACAGGTAGAACTGCACCCCTAGTGTCATATGAAAGATGGAAGATCTCCTCTTTCATATGACAAGTTTCTCCTTTTTTATATGCCAGAGATTTAACTATTTGAAGTGACCCTAACCCACCCTTATTCTCTCTTCCTACACAGTGTGACGCAGAGTTCAGCTCTTAGAGAAGCAAGGGAAAGGGAAAAAAAATAAAGAAATGCAGGATAACACAGAAAGGAACCAACATTTGTTAATAAATATCAAAAAATGTATTAAATGACAAGTTTTGGCAGAAACTAAAAAGCCATTTGAAAGTTTAATTCACAAAGTATAACTAAACAAAGACAGCTTTTAGCATGACCGGCACTTCAGGAGATCATTTTTTTTTCTGGAGCACTAGCACCCACTTTTACAGCATACAGGATGGGGGAGCCATCTTTAGAACAGAAGTTTTCTCTTTTGATTCAAGCACTTACTTTTTACTCTCACAATTCTGTACATATATCAGTTAATTTCAATCTCTAAATTCATAAAACCTCAAATAAACCCAGCTATCAGCAGGTACAGATAAAAATCTCTGCATTTTCTGCTGTAACATCACGGCTGCAGAGCTCTGTCCATACACCATGCCAAAATTGAAATCACATAGATAAGAGGATCGTCCCAGTTTCTGAATCAGCAGCATACTAATAAAATGAGAGCGCCAATAAGACAGCAGTAACCTCCAGACAATGGTGACAATATTCTGATAAATTATCAAACCTCATGCACAACATCTAAAAGATACCGGGTTAGAAATTATTTAACCCTATGGTCCACCCAAAAAATGCATTACTACCATTGCAGAGCTTACCAAGAATCAATACACAAGAAAAAAAAAATAAAAATCTGCTCAGCCACTGGCTAACGCAGATCTCAGTTGTGGCCTGTGATAGGCTAAGCAGGCGTTTGTCTCAAGACTAGACCAGCAAGATCCTAGCGGCGACCTAGTAAGCATTGAAAAGGCAGCAGATTGGTGAGGAAACACTTTGTTAAAATACGCAGTGTTTTACAGTCACTGCAAGGTGGATAGAATTTTAGCAAATCCCATCCACACCTTGCGAAAAAACACACTGCCAACATACTGTGCAGCATATCAGTTATACCTACAGAAACGCCAGCGGATTCCCTATAGGTATAATGGAAGCAGAAAGTCCGCAGAGGAAACCTGCGGAAAAAACCGTGATGTGTTGCCGCCGGGTTTTTCCTGCAGTGCTTTTTTTTGCGGCGGCCCACTACATGGGGCCTTAGCCTAAAACAGTAATTAATCTCCCTCAGCTTTTCAGGTTAGAGATTACCTTCATGATCAATGGTTAGCACAACTTTTGGGGCCTGTAGGCTGTCACCCTGGCTTGCACTTGCTTCCTCTAGATTTCCTCTGCTATGTGTGCACATGAGGTTGGGTGCGAGAGCTTTAACTGTAGAGCCAACTTGTGATCTGACTGTTAGTACAACGAGCATCTGTACGGATGTTTACAGCGATTGTTAGATAGGATATACCACTGATAACACTATAGATTCATTTCAGCACTTATTGGTGGATGTGGTCAGAATTAACTGGCAAAAAAAAAAAAAAAAAAAAAAAAACAACACCCCCCCCCCCCACACACACACACACACACTCTATATAAATGTTCCTTTAGGGAAAACAGATTATATGCAACACTGAACAGGACAGGAAATAAAGCACACACCTCCCAGTGCTAAGGAATATATGTTGAGGCTATTCTAGAATAATGGTAAATAGTTAAGTAAAAAGAAGGACGTGTCACCTGTTCAGTGCTTGTGTACCATATAACGTAATAAACTAAATACCACAACACATTCAGGATTCAGAAGAGACAAATAAAAACACAATTTGCTTTTCTCGTCATAAAATGATTCGACATTATATCTCCTTGTGGACCCACAAAAGCAAACTGTTACCAAGAGATCCTGATAAGGCTTAATACAGAGTAGAAAAAAAATTAAAGCCAAAAGCAACTCTGTAGCTAGAGTTAGGCTAAGGCCCCATGTAATGGGTTGCAGCGAAAAAACACAGCGGAAATTCATTGCGTTTTTTCCCCACACAGCTTTTCACAGGAAGTCTGCCGAGATTTCCTGCTTCCATTATACCTATAGGAAAACCGCCAACATTTCCGTAGGTATAATCGACATGCTGTGATTTTAAAAATCGATGTAGAAATTTGCAGCATTTCCATTGCTCGTATTTTTCTGCAATGTGGGGATGGGATATGCTAGAAACACTGCGGTTTTTGCCACCTGGGGCTGCAGCCTTAAATAGTTTTCCCTACTGATGTCATCAGTATCCTATTGGTGGGGGTCTGACACCTGGACTCCACAATAATCAGCTTATACGGCTGAGGAGCTTCAGAATCTGATGCAAGAGGCTTATTTTTTTCAGCGCCCTGCTTTGATCTCTACCTCCCACTGATATCAAAGGGCAGCAGATTTATATGCCCAATTATGACTTATGGTCATCGCAGAGTAAGGTCCCTGCTCAAGACCTCCCACTAGGAGCCAAAACAGAGAGGTGCTCTGACAGCATCACCTGTTTTGGTGGACTCAAACCATCCTTGAATTGAATTCAGATGAACTAGTACCACATGCAGCAGCAGATAAAATACCTGGCTGTCTGCTTTCTTCAGGCAAAAACAGATTAAGGCTCCGTTCACATCTTAGCCAGAGTAAAAACGTTGTGTATATTAGAAGTTGTCAGCGAGAGTTGCAATACCCAACACAACCCATAAATGTCATGATATGCTATAGACATGGTAATGTTTATTAACATCAAGCCATTCTTGGCTCCATGGTAATCCAGGACCACAACCAATAATGACTGACAAAGTGTGATTATTGGCAGTCACCCAGCTTTTCCAGGGATCCTTTTTATTGTGAATACTCCCCCTATACAAGTGACATATGTCCATCAGCTCTTTACTTCTGGCTTTCTTTTCAACCAGGAATTCCAGAGTAAACAGGAGTTTGTGAGAGGTTCATTCCTGTCAGGAATCTGCCGTGGTGCAAGGGATTACGGGAGGACAATTTTTTTTTTTTTTTTTTAAACAAACGGATGCCTAAAATGACTCTCCAAACTAAAGTGACACTGAAAACATATCCCACCAGTAGCAGAAACCGTAGTACAGGACAAAACAGTCAAATGTGCAATATAGGCACAGCATATGCCATCAGCGCGCCCACGAGTACATTGCCCTTGGCCTCAAACACTAACCCACATTCCAGCACCTCCGCTCACAGCATGGCAAATACCGGGACTGGATTAGGTCGGCAGGTTCATGAAGCCCAGCAGCATGTCTTACTGAGCGACAAGAGCTGCATAATTCATCTTGCCCTTCCTTCCAGACACACTGCTGAGCCAGCACTTATTACAGCATCTGGTACTATGCCCCTTATAGGACATGTAAAGAGATGACAGTCCAAGCTCTCAGGAATAAGCAAGTCTTCAATGCTCTACATTTTAATAGATTACAGCGATGCACACGAGGAAATGTGCGTGACAAGCTGAAAGGTATAGATTATGTCCTCATTTTAATTCCATTTCTGCATGGCATCTTTACACAGCCTGTGAAGTATCAGAGGTATCACCCAAAAACACAAAAGTAAAGTGAAAACAGCAAAGTCATGCCAGGGGCACATTACAGACTATGCAATATATAGATTACCTGTGGAACAGATCCAAATGACAATAAAGCAGAAGCTATAGGTCATACATCTTTTTGTCATGATGTCTTATCTAAGACAGTGCTAATGCATTACAAGTTAGGCTAGCTATACACTATAGATAGCTGCTGGCTGTACGCGCTGTCATCTCTCCTGACTTCTCATATACATGAACACTCACTTGAGCATGTAAGTGTTATCTCAATGGGGAGAGGGATGGGTGTCAGACACCTTTGGTGGTTGGCATCACTCTCCATAAAACAAAACAGCTGGGTATGTGGAAATACAACAGCTGGCGCCTTCTAACCTCTGACATTGGGAAAAGTGAAGAGGACCTAATATATATATTATATAGTCAGCCAGTACTACTGAAATTGGGGAGTTTGGATGAGAGAGTATATGGCCACCTTTAGTATTCATTCATCTAACCCCACTGCACATAGCCTATAGACATAGTAGGGCCCCAAGTATGAGACCCGGTGCTCTAAGAACAGGGCATAGAGCAGCTAACAAGCAGAGACTCTTACTTCATGCACACGTCCAAGCGTACTATCCAAGAGGGTGTCCGATGATCCGTTCCAGTGACAATAGAGTAGGTCCTATCCTGTTCAGAGTCATCGGAAAGCAACAGACTGGAAGCCCCCATAGACGTTAATGCATAACTGAATGCACTGGGATGATACTACTGTCATCTGACTCCGTTCTTCTGCAAACTTGGCCCCACATTGGAAGCACATTCAGTCGTGTGCATGGGGTCTTATTATTACGTGTATAGGAATTCATCTAAATGCCTGTCATGTAATACTACATCACCTTGTACATGTGAATGGGGTTGTTTCTGCAGCATGGATATTGGCAAGCCCTAGTCAGAAGAATAAGGCAACAAATCTGCCAAGTGTTGGGTCCCTCTCTGCTTGGCTGTTCTCAAAAGTCAGACAGTAAGAGGAGTAGTGTGTCTGCTAGAGAGGGTCAAGGGACATAACATGACACAAATACCCCAGATGCAAAGTCTCTGCCATTACTACAAACCAACCACTGTCACCTATTTTGGTGATAGTATAACGCAAAAGGAGGAAAATGTAAAGATGGCTGACAACACTGAGGTGCAAGATAGCTGTTATCTAGCAACACAGAGATTAAGCCTAAAAAGTCCAGCCTCTTCATCTGGTCTTTAGCTGATAGAGAAAAGTTGGTAGGGCCTGGTCTTCTCTAGCAAACTTTTCAGTATTTGCAATATTTAAAAAAAAAAAAATAATAAAAAAAATAAAGCCTTAATGGGCACCTGGCCAACTCTGAAAGTGTGTACTCCGATGCCACCCACCACTGCCCTTTGCTCATTGTTCAACATCACCTCAGATATTGTTGCTCGGGAAACATAAACAAGTCTGTGTCGCTCTGGTCTCTGTTATTCCACAGCAATAATCTATCAATGTAGTGCAGACGTGCCAGCTGACTTTTAGGATGTGACAACCTACTCTGTTTCTCTCCTAAAGCTGGCGATAAACTTTAGCTGTCAGACCACTATATCCCCACCCGACAAGCTCATGAACACAGCAGCAGACTTGGCGTTTCCGCTTTAACTTAACCCTAGAAGGTTGGAAAACATTTTGGGAGACTATAATTTTTTTTTTTTTTTTTTTCTTTCTTTTACAATCCATATAGTTTCTTAGCTACCCAGTAGAGCACCCCTCATGATGGAAGGATGTGTTACAGTCAGAGGTAGCGGTAACACTTGTTGAGACCAATAGCGGCAGCAGCAGTACTGACTGACTACTTAGCATTTATGGAGATCAAGATGATCGAATGGTAAAATAAGAATAAAGACCGTTATTGTCCTCTGTCCTGGATGCCTGACTGTCTGAGGCTCAACCTATGGCTGTACGATTCTCTATCCAACCCATATTCTGCAGTACTATAGAATAAGGCCCTTGACAAACACCCTAAAGACATATACAGGCAACAGTTCAAACGTTTTTTTTTTTTTGTTTTTTTTTAAAGAGAGTGTCACCAGAACCTAGTATACTAGCTCAGTCTCACAGATAAGTTAGGGTGATCTGAATCATACTGTCTCTTCCCATTGTGAGTCACTGTCACTAAGATAGTTATTTTTGACAACGTGCAAATGATCTCTTTAGAGGAACAAGGCGTTGCCATTTCTCCAAAAGATGTAAGCGACAGCAAAGCTGCTCCAAAGAGCTCATCTGCATATTGACAAAAACAGCGATATCTGGGCTACGGAGGCACCAATCTACAAGGGGAAAACATCATTTGATTCAGGAAACCATAACCCATCTGCAGGTCTGCGTTGGTATGCTGGGTTCTGGTGATAGACATTGAATTTGGCACATTTTTCCACATTGCATTCAGTGTGAATATATGTCTAATCTGACCATCACTGCCTCACACTGTTTCCAAAGGGAGCTGCACCCTGAGGCATACAGTGACTATATGCATATTAGGGACACTGAATGGGGTTGCATTCTGCATGCAGTTAGGGCAATTCCAAATGCATAACCTTGGCAAAAATCCAATACTCCGCCTTACTACAGTGAATTAAATTGCAACTTTGCGGGTATTTGGCATCGCACGTACATACTTTAATTTTTGGTGAAAAGCACCTAAGAGTAACAGAATGCAGAGCTGAAATCTAATATGCATTTTGTTTTAGGAGGAAGCCATATAAAAACCTTGAAATGTTCTTAAGGCTAAGGCAGAATGGCGGAAATAGATTGCGGTTTTTCCCGCTGCGCTTTTTACAGAAAGTCTGCAGAGTTTTCCTCTGTGAACTTTCTGCTTCAGTTATAGCTATGTGAGAACTGCCGGCGATTCTGTAGGTATAATTGACATGCGGCAATTTCCAAAAATGCAAAGGTTTTGGAAATCACAGCATTCCCGCTGCAGGTATTTTTCTGCAATGTATAGATGTGATTCGCTAGAATCCCATCCACTTTGCAGGGACTGTAAAACTACATTTCCCATGATGCATCTTTCTGCTCTCACTGTGTTTGCTGCTCACAGGGGGGAGGGAGTTTGCAAATGAAACATCACAGCACCATGTGACCTCAGAGTAATGTATTACCTGTGATTTCACTGGAAGGGAGAGCAGGGAGATGCATCATGGGAAATGTTTTTTCACAGACATTAAGTGATACAAGGATTCTCAAGTAAAATAAAGCTAAAAAGTGTGCACAAGGGAACAGTGAGTATTAGCATTGCTGTGGATGTATTTGCAGATAATTTTTGGAGGCTGGATAACCCCTTTAAGCTTGAAAAAATGAAAGCTTGGCTCATGGGGGGGCAATAGATAGTAGATGCAAGATATGAATGTTAAACAGTAATGGAATGTGAATAATCACCTCAAACAGACACCAACAGAGTGATAAAACAATCCCTTAGCACTAGGGAGTTAATCAGCCTAGCACATTGCCATGTAGTATGGATGGAAGATTAACAAACAGCCAACGGGTGGAGAATGTTTAATGAAGCTGCAGGGTGACTGTACAGGAGAAGCCGTCAGACCAGTAATGACAGCATTGTCTTCTATACAGTCACTTCCCTTCCTCCGCCTGGTTACCCTGACATTTTTCTGCAGAAATAGTTACTAAGAAGCAGTGTGACATTTTGAAGCTGGTGAAGACTTTACTGATAGAAGAGCTCTTCCTGTAGTTCATCGCTTTTATTCATAACATTTTTGTAAATTGACATGAGACTGTATACTTGAGATTTGCCTTCTGTTTTGTAGCCTAGCAAAATAAGAAATGTCAGTCTATTGTGGGGGATACTCTTGTGGCTTCAGTGTATTTTACAAAATCCCTCTCCAATACAACGGTGCATCTAACCCACACACAAAGTTACGGGTACCTCAATGGCTAAAAAGGACAAGAAAAGAAGATAGATATATATATATACACACATACATACATACACACACACACACACACACACACACACACACACACACCACGAAAAACTGTAAATCAGTAATAGTACTCCAACAAGAAACAATCCTAACAGCCTGCTCAAATCAGAAAAAAGGGGTTTCCATAGCATATCTAGTGGACAGTTTATAAATGTTATCTATGGGGGGTGGACAATGGCGATCCCTGGTGGAGAAAAGTTAAGTGGCCACAATCTATTAAAGGCGTATCCAAACAAACACCACCACATGTAACAATTACTTATCCAGTATGTTTAGCGCCATAAAAAAAAAAAACAAAAAAAAAAAAACAAAAAACACTTTTCATCACCTCACCTCCCCCCCCCCCAAAAAAAACAAAACAAAAGAGCGTGCATACCAGAAAATGGTACCAATCAAAACTACAACTTGTCCAGGGTTTGCCAGCAGGCTAGGAGATAAGTTTCAGATCGATGGACCTACCAGTCACAAGAACTGGGGTGCACTGCAGTCTAAAAGGAGTAGTGGTAGAACAGCATGAGTCTCTGGCCCCTTCATTTCAATGGGACCGGTGGAAATAGTTGAGCACTGTATTTCAGCTACATCCAGTGGTCCCAGTGAATTAAATGGAGCAGAGCTATTGCCAGATCACCGCTCCATTCTGACTGGGGTAGCAAGCACTCCCGTTTTCTAGATCAGTAGGGGTCAACGTGGTCGGACCCCAACAATCTGCAACTTATTCCATATTCTGTGGATAGAGGATAAGTGGATTTTGTGGGCTCAGTCACTGAATAAACAGCGGTGTATATTCTTAATAAAAGCACATTCTGCTGTCATTCCTATCTGGTATAGCCAAGGCCTACATTATTATTGATTTACGTGTACATATTTCTCCTACAAGCACATTTTATAGCTGACACAATACGTTATGTGCCTCCCTAATAAGATAAGTGACTCTTGTTCAGAAGAATATTGTTGTCACCATTACTGGCAGACAATAGGAAGAACATAGGAAGTGGCAGTACCAGGGCTTGGTAGCAGCATTTGTAACAGCCAGAGACTGGCCCTGCATAGTAAAATATTAGTTTAAAGGACACCGACGGCTTCTCACTTGTACTCTTTAAATGAAGTCATTGATATTCTTAATGTGAACTGCTTATGGCTTACCTGTCCCCAGCCCTTTATTTTTTTGGAGAATTATCAGCTGTATTTCAGTCATGTAAAAAGTGATGATAACTCCCTGGTCTGATACATTGCTTATAAGAAAGTAGTTAACCCCTTTTACTGCACAGGATAGTTTGGGCATAAAGCTTGTCAGCTTTTTCTTCATATTTTCCACCTCAGCCTTCCAAAAAAAAAAACGTATTTTTCTTTCGGCTTAGTCTTTGTGCAATAAACTGCACTTTCATTTGGCACCATTTTGGGGGTACGTAAGAAAAAAAAGTTTCCAAAAGCTATTCAAAACATTATATCATTATTTTTGCATTTTGTTTTTACGGCATTCACTCTACATTAAAAGTGACAAGGCAATTTGTTCGGGGGAGGGGGTGTGAGGACATTACGATTACAGCAATATTTATATTGGTTTTACCAACACCATTTTTCAGAAATAAGTGATTTGCTTTGGGTCACCATATTCTGATGTTTTGTTGACATATGTGAGGGCTTTTTTTTTTTTCAGGTTTTATTGGTAACCATTTTTGATATGCACAACTTTGATAACTTTTTGTTGCTATTTTTTGGCGGGAGGCGAGGTTAACAAAACATATTAATTAGTGCATTGTAATTTCACATTACCATCCATCTGCACCAGAAAACTAGTGTAAATGGGTTAATAAATTACCTGGAAAAAGAGTCTTCAAAAACTGTAAATATCAAAGATTAATAAGAGGAAACAAGGGGTGTGCTAGAAAAAAAAAAAAAAAATGCAGTGAGGTTCAGGCATAATCGCATGTACTGTACAAATAATTGTAGATGACAAACCTTTTTTTTTACAAAGCCCATTAAGTAGTTCTTAACCTCTTGTTGACACCCTTTTCTCCCTTATACCACCTCTTGGTTGGCTTACTTTACACCAATATTTTCTACAACTGTGTAGCATTTAAGCCACATCTCTATACTAGCCATACATTCTTTTCTAGATCCTTTTTAAGCATAACAGGTCTAAAATACAAGGAATTTGGTAACAGGCATGTTTCTAGTGCTAACTTAGCTTTCTGCTTAGTAAATATCCCTCCACTGTATTAATTCTCTACTATTTTTTTTATGATACCAACATTAACATTCCCAGCCCAACCATGTCTATTGACCAGAACTGAAAGCACCATGGATCCCTATGATGTTAGTTCAGGTGATCAGACCACAGTCAGGGTGGGAGGGGCAGCTATTTTTTTTAATACATAAAACTATACACAATATAAAAATAATATATAATGCCTGTTAGGTTAGTCTGACACTCATATAGAACCTTAACTCTTCTTGGTCTCCATCTCCCTTATAAGAGAGTATTCTGTATCTATCCAGCCTTATCCAGGCCTCCAGCAGTACAACAGAGCTGTCATCTGTCACTAAATCTCCCATCCTCTCAGTTGGAGTCTCCATAGCAGTGTCCACCCGAAATCGGACGGACGAAAAAGTCCTGCACGCATGGCTTGTTTGCCTGCCACTAAGATAACAGACGGACCCCATTATAGTCAATGGGGGCCGACAGGCTTCATATGTAACAGTTATTTAAGTCTTGTCATTTACATGCGCACACACAGCAATACTGTGAAGGCTATAGCTGAAAATGGCCATAGAAATCCATTAACCCATCCAAACGAGTGCCCATTTGGCATGCATCGGGTTAGTATGCTTCGTAGCACTTATTTTTCATGACAGTGGACAACTGTAGTTGTATACATTCTTTTTCTACAGTTTGCTTATGTACAAACATATGCCATTTTATGGCTATACAGTAGCATACAGTGCAGGAATATGTTGAGGGATACTACCAAAACATTAACAGGATGTAGACAGAGGCCTGTACAAATCTTACACTATGTGCAAAGGAAACTTCCCACCGTTGTCTACATTTTGGGCTGTTTTTTAGGATCTCTATAGATATCAATAGAAAAGTGAAGTTAACCTCCATTAGTGTTTTTACTGACACACAATATTTATCACGCAAACCTCTCAGATGGTCTTGTTCTTCTGTATGGGGTTTGCAGAAATCCGCACGCCTAAGTGGAACAGATTTCAGAAATTTCTACAAGTCTGTCGTGTGTGTATGAATACACCATTATAATTTGAATATCCCGGATTCAAGATGGCTGATTCTTATATACACCCAATATTGTTTGCAATGTAATGATTCATTAATCCCAAGTAAATAAATTCTGCCTCATATTATTCCAGTCTGGAATGACACTGGAGTGCCGCACTTCTCTATACAGTAATTATACAATTATTTCATCAACACGCCTATAGGTTTATATGAGCCGGATGTACGGCAACCAAAACTGTGTTCTTTTGGCGTAGCTTTGACAGGTAAGAATCTGAAGACTTTTTAAATAGCACTGGCTGTTTGAAAACAGATCTGTCATATAGGTAATACAATTGTAAAGAACTATCACAGCAGTATGAACAGAGCCTTAGGCTATCCATTAAAGGTTTACATCTGGTCAGTCCACTCTTGGTATCGGGTCTACTCGGTTTCTTGATAAGCTGCCTCTTGCTGGTCAAACCTTGCTTAAACTACTTCTTACACAAAGACAAAAAAGTGTCACTTAGTAGAGAACACGACTTTCTATCATCAACTGCATAACAATCGGGAAGATTCATCAATGTAGTGTTTACCCTCTAGGGCAGGATTTGGACAGTTCTGCTCTTTAGGACAGAGTACATTGCTATCATAATGGCAAGAAAAGGGTAAGAAAAGGGTAATAAAAAAAAAAAAAAAAACAAACACGACAGACAATTATAATCCTTAGAAATGTAGGTCTGTCCTAAGCCTGGGCGATTAGGACTCCAATGAAAATCACAAATAATTATAGCAGTTTACCTTGATTACAATTAATGAACAATTTTAGGACACCCCTTTTACATGTCACGCCACAGAATTTTGGTTTCGGTTATGCATATGTCAGCAATCCTGACTGGACAGTGTAGAGTTAGTGACATCATTTAGCCAATGGCAGTGAGAGACAGGACAGGAGGGAGGCAAAATAACTGATAAACGAGTTCACATTGATTAACTGAGCTAACTTTTGATTTCAGTAATTTTTCGATTACTTGCCCAGCCCTAGTCTGTCCTACAGAGAAGTTGCCAAGAAAGGCAAAGTGGCAGTCAATACAGTTTCCTATACCAAAGGCAAGGCTGTGGAGTCAGAGTGGAAAGTCATAGTTGGACCTATTTTGGCTGGAGTTGAAAAAACTTTACCGATTCAGACTTCAAAATAAAATGATAATTTTTAATATTGTATAATTAATTAGCTGATGTAGAGCTTGTTACATATTTTACTTTCTTAGGAATTCAATTACTGGCTTTTTAAGGAATTAAAGGGATCCTTACTTCTTCTGACTGAAAATGGCTGTCAGCAATTCGTACAGGAGTCGAAGTCAGAACAGGAGTCAGACTGTGGAAAAATAGGAGTCGTCATTTGAGACATTAAACTGTAAATATCAATAAAAATTGGAAAGATTGAGGTGGTCAGAAACTTTTGACATGTAGTGTATATATTGTTCTTGATCAACTGTAGTAAAATGGAAAAGGAGGTTTTTATTTTGTATGTTCCTGTTTTTGTTACTTGGTCTCAAAGATGTAATAAAAAAAATAAATAAAATTAAATATTATATACATATACACACACAGTTTAGTGTGTAGTTCACTATAGATAAACCTATGTATTCCTGCACGAGAAAAGAAAAGTATGGTGGAAACAAGGGTTACAAGCAAACTATAATACAATAAAACATCAAAGACACTCGTGTGACATAACTGCTGATCAAATACAGAAATGTAGTCATGCTCCAGAACAGTCCCTCTTTGTAACAGAAAAGGGGGAAGTGACTCAGCACCTCACACAAGGAAAATCATTAGCTTTGTGTGTTTACATGACATTACAAGGATTATGGCTCTTGTACATTACACTTTAGGTAGTGACTAGCCATATATTATCATAATCTCAGAAGTCATCACTGCAGCAACTACCACCACAAGGGACACAAGACTCTCACAACAATGCACAAAGCAACTAGAATAGTCCAGCTTGCCGACAAAATCAGATGTTCAACCAGTAAAGTTATTTGGGCAAAAGGGATTCTCATAATGACCAAAAAAATAAAATAAAGTACTGAAGAAATTGAATCTCTCATTGTTTGCATTGTGCCTGTAGCAATTTCAGTGTAATTTATAGCGAGACAGCAGATCAACGCGTATTTATTCACCAAACCGAGCCTGGACAAATCATACCCTGGTCCAAGAGGCAGCAATGATGTTCCTACTTAGACACACTGAAGGTCAGGTTCACCTATCTTGGCAACAGGGATATAAGTAAACAGGAAACTTTTAGAATTATTTTTTTTTTTGGTGTGATCTGTTGCAAACCGCAAACAACTTAACAGACCTCCCCACAACCTGTACCCCACATGTCACAGATGTTACAAAAACCAATAGTAAAAACCAAATATAAGAAACTTTCTAATATATCCTATCAAACAAAAATTCTTCCATCTCCACGTAAAGTAAGTCAATCAGCAGTAAGTGAAAACCCTAATCCCAGTAACTTGTATAGGTGAATCTAAAATGTACAAAGATACCTGATGTTCAGTTTTGGAGCCCCATTTTTATGAAAATCAATGTTTTATTCGTATGCAATCAAAGGGAAAAGGGCCTTTGGGGGCCTCCGCTTGTCTGGGTTTTGGTCTCAGCTCTAGATTCCCAGGAAAGCACTTTCCTTCTCACTTATACATGTATAAAACAGTGATTTCCAGCAGTTCACCAATGCCATGATCCAGGTCTGGGGGGAGATTCCAGGACATTGTCCCACCATCTCATCAGGAGCATGCGCAGATACTCTCAAGTACATTCAGGCTTGTGGGGTCCATACAGACATACACATTACAAGTGGATGTCAAAGTTTATGCAACTTGGATCCACCTGTGATTTTCATTTTTTTTTTTCTTTAATTTTTGAAGTGATTGGAATCCAGTGCTCAGTTCATTGATGGATTTAGGTCTCCACTGATTGTTGAGGTGTCATTTTGTTCTCAAAAAAAGGTTTCCACCTCCCAATTATTTTAATAGCTCTGCAAGGTGGAATCCAACTGAAGACAGATTCTGATGTGTTCCCCCCGCCCCCAGTCTTTCTTTCCCCTCTAGCTAAAAATCAGATAGAGGACAAAATCTGCCTGACTCCCACTGGAATGAATGTGATAGTTTGGAGACATTTTTTCTGTAGTGGATTCCTCCTCAAAAATCCACCTGCACATAAATTCAGTGTCAACTTACCATTAGTGATGCCTTAGTTTTTTGAGCAGTGTATATTCAGTATAGCATCTTTCTAATTGGAATGCCTGTGCAGAGGAAATGTATTATAACATGTAAAACATGCTGACTATCCAAATGAATGGTCATTTAAGTAACATATCGCCTGGGTCCATCATAGGGGGAGCTGCTCTGCAATCTGATATCCATATGCCCTAACATTGCAAAGGTTTTTTGTTTGTTTTTTTTAACCAAATTAGCTCCATATTTACAAACTGCAGCAACAAATTGAACCTCTAGTTTATAGCTTCTTTAGCGGTTTCATGTGAGGAAGTATACAAGCAAAGGACTAGAAACATTATTGTTATAAAGTTTTTAATACATACACTAAAACAAAGATATTACTCTTGTGCAAATACTTGGGATGCCAGAGATATAAGCTCCAGACATGTAGGGTAAAAGTCAGTACACAAGGTCACAGAAAAGTGACTAGTTGAAGGTTATTAAAGAAGTTATATAAGGAGTTACTATGATATAAAAATGATGATTCTCTACATAACATATAACAGGGATTCTTCTTTCAATTAATGAAGAGTTATTCCTATTGATCGGGTGACTGAACATGGGCATGTTATGTTAATGGGTAACACATCCTCCAAGGAAAGGGCTCAGCAATAGACATATGACTAGGTTACTATGTTCCACATAATTGGGGGGGGGGGGTTATCAAGAGTGTTATTTTTATAATCAGTTTTGCTGAAGTTTATGTTGAGGTAATTTGTGCAACATTTGAAATATTTGGCACAACGTTTGATAAATTTGGTGAGTCTATAAAACTTCTGTGCTAAGAAGTCAGTAACTTTTTCCGACTCCACAACACAGGCTAACAGTACAAGTAATGGTGCTTAAAAAAGTATAAAAACAAATTCATGGTTTTCCAGACACCAAAAAAACAGTGTGGACATACCCTGGGATTATTTCCTACAACTGGGCAGCAACTCCGGCTATAAAAACATCTTCCAGGACTTTTTAATTGATGACCTTTACTCAATGGTTAGCACTGCAGCACTGTAGTCCTGGGTTTGACTCCTGCCAAGGACAACATCTGCAAGGAGTTTGTATGTTCTCCCCATGTTTGCGTGGGTTTCTTCCGGGTACTCCGGTTTCTTCCCACACTCCAAAGACATACTGATAGGGAATATAGAGATTGTGAGCCCTATATGGGACAGCGACTGACAATATCTGCGGAATATGATGGCGCTATGCAAGTAAGCATAATAAACACCCTATTAGATGGAACGATATTCAGGGCAATTATCAGCAGAGTGTGCTCCAAGAAACACTCATTACTCATAATTGCCCGCTGTAATCAGGGCAGTGGGGACTATAATCCATGCACCCCAATGAGGGAGGAACGATCGCACCAAAGATCCTTCCTTCACCTTTCAGTTTGCATCAACCTGTGAAATAAGGCCAATGCAAATGAGTACCACGCAATGCATTTCTCGTTGATGGTCACTCGGCCACAGTATAACTAGCTTGCTGAGGCCCCACGTTGCAGAAATGCAGCTTTTTTTGTTGAGGTTTTTTGAGCCAAAGCCAAGAACGTCTACAAAAGGAATTGGAAATATATAGGTAGTTCTTATACTTCTACCTTCTGCTCAAAAAACCGCAACAAAAAAAAGCTGTGTTTCCACAACGTGAGACTTTAGCCTAATACAGTCTTTGGGATAGGTCAATCAATCAAAAAGTCCAGAAGATGCCTTTAAAGTAGGAGTTGCTGCCCAATTATAGATAAATAACCTTGAATAGGTCAGGCGCACTGGAATGAAGCACGTTGTTCTGCATGAAAATTCGTGCCTCTGCCTGGCAGGGATATTCACTTATTTCAGAATATGCAAATGAGTAGTCTGGAGCACCAAGGGCAGCTCCATTGCACCAACCAACTATGCCCCACACTGCTCTAATATGCTCTGCTCCCCCCCCCTCCCCTTCTTTGAGAGACAAGGCCAGTGAGCTATGCTGAAATCTCACCTTCCTCTGTGGAGCATTACACTTTGGAGCTTTATTTGCATATTCTAAAACACACGAGTATCTCGACAATGGCTAAGAGGGTTACATTCAGGTGAGCCTGACCTAACTAATGGTGTTGCTGGTTTAATATGCTAGATCCTAGTGACATACTACGTGGTTTTGTTTCTGTTATCTGACAAATCGCCTCTTTGATAGCACACCTACGCACAAAAAAGTGGTCCCATGTCAAAATGACAGACCTCATTACAAGTCAGGGGCTGCTGGTGCGCACCTCATGGTGACAAAACTACCAGGATGTTGTGGTTTAATTTGTAATCGAAACTGTGATGCACGTGTGAACAGTGTTAAAAGTCTTGAATCTCTGATTAATTGACAAAGATATCTTTTCCCACTGCATAAATAAAGCGCCTAGCCTCCTACTGTAAAAACCTGAGACAAATTTACTTCTACTGACTAGACTGGACTATAGACTAATGGTCAGTGGATTATGGTGACAAACACTTACAGACGATCTGACACCTTTCTCAACATGTCTGCTGTAGAAAATACTGTACTTAAAAGAAACAGTACTGTAGAATTGCAGATGACTCTACGTTGTGTTGTTCCTCTGTTATTCCACTTAGTAATATATTAATAAATTGTCAACTGGGCGTTACCAATTGGGGGGGAGGTCTCTGCACAGTCTGACACTGTCCAAAGTGCTTATGTTGTCAGACTATGCAGGGGCACACCCTTTCAAAAGGAAGAAAGCGGTAAGACCCAGTTGTCAGGGTAAGATCAGTCTTTTGACGTGGATTCAAGCACTATGATCTCTTCACAGTTGTTAGACATTCCCTTTAAATTTCAATGAGATTTAGAAGTAAAATTGTGCAACAATTCAGACTACAATAGCCGATCCTGAGGGAGTGATTGTTTGCACAGCACAAGGTCTGGACCATATGGAGCGGAGGTGCACAGATCACGCTGATCTATAGGTAAGTCATGACCTTCCCAACACCCACAGCAGTCAGGGATCTCCCCAAACCACCCTATAAACTCTGACTTATAAAGCTGTCGCTCCTTATACATCAGATAGATAACTTTGAACGCACAGTTTGCAGTCACCTGTCCTCCCTGTATTTCACACCTGTATCAGGCACAGTGACACCGAGTATAATCGTGTCTCCAGCCAGTGGCCACTCATCCGCCCCCCACCCGGAACAGAGCTCTTACCGTGACAGCCGAGCCGCTGCCTGGCAGCACTGTGCCTCCTCCCCGGGTAGCAGGAGATCCGTCACTTCTGGTCTTCCAGCCCGATGTCACACAGCCGTCCACCACTACCGCCGCTCCAGCCTCTGTAGCAGAAGACATAGCCCTTTCACCTAGCAGTGTTCAGGGGTCTCCCCCGCTCCGGACCGAGATCCGCACCACATTCAGGACCGTAAGGCTTGTCTAGTCACCTGAGCGATCACACTACACGTTAGTCCATGAGCAGGTCAACCAGTAACATGTCACTATATACCCACGTACCTAGCGTAAACAACGTTGCCTCAAAGTGCCCGGCTTACCGGCTGACTACCGACCGCACCGGAAGCTCTTAGGCAATACACGACAGCTGTGCAATACACTTCCCTGGCTAGAAAAGCCCGCCCACGTCAGCACTAATAACCAATCGGCAAGCGCAGCGAAACTGACCAATCCTGGCGTGTGTATGAAGTTACTAATCAGACGCGCTTGGTGATTGGCGGAGAACCGGGCTGGCTGGTGGTTGAGATGTGGAGCTCGGCAGTAGTCACCTGCAATGTGTACTCTCTTGTGAAGGTCAGAGACAGACTTTATTACTGAAGTACTTGTTAGTCTCTAACATACTGTGCGCCAAATAAGACTTTTCTCCAAGCAGCAGTTCAGGTCAACAAGGTTATAGTCTATGCAAATAGACAGATTAACAAGACCACCCCAGCAGTGCCTAAGTCCGACCAGTCGCTGCAGCTAGCACTGAAACCATGCCCAAGAACATGTCAGCCAGGGGAACTGGGCATAACAATAATGACTTGGTGACAAATGGGCCTCCACACCACCCTGGTGACTTCGGGACTCCAGTATGCCATGTGCCTGTTTGTATACAGAGGTGAATCTTCTGGGCCCCGATATAAAACAGGCAATAGGGCCCCCACTCACCATGGGTGTCTGAGGATCCATGGCCATTGCTACCTCTGCACCCTCTATACCTATGCCCCTGTTGGTATGCATACCTACCAACTTTCAAAGGACTGAAAGAGGGACAGAATATGCAGTGCGTTATGCACACTGCAGCAAATTTACGTATAGTAAGACTCACCTGCAGCCCCACCCACTGCCACTTTGGTTCTGCCAATGTTCCCCTCCAGTTTCCCTCACAGTATATCAGTCTCCCTCCATTTGCCCCCACAGAATATTGTCTCTCTCCTGGTGCCCACACAGTATAATGGATCAAAAAAAAACTAACCACCTTGCCCCTTTCCCCTGCTGTTTTTTCCTGTCTGTGCTCCCGCAGGCTTCAGAGAGCAGCAGGCACAATGTAAGGGACATTACTACATAGCGCCTACTGCTCCAAAGACACTGGGAATAGAGACAGGGGCCGAATGTTGAAGTTGGGACATACCTCCTGCCGACTGGGACAGCACCCGGAATCTGGGACTGTCCCACTGAATCCAGGAAGGTTGGGAGGTATGGACATACCTTCATTTTACTGCATGGAAAAGCTTAGACAACTGCTTTTCTATGCAGGGGAAGATCCTACAAAAAAAAAAAAAAAACCCTGTGTGAAGACCTGGCATTAACCCTTCTGTTGCCTCGGTCAAACTTGACCAAGACACAAATTTTACCAGCGCATGGGCTCTGCCATTTTACCTGTGATTCGCGGCCCCGGTTCTGAAGGTGGAGATTAATTGCTATGACAGAAGGGAATCTATTAAAGACTTCCATGCTTGTCATCAGAAGACTTTTATTACAAAATATTTTTCCTATACAGTGAACACCGTAGCAGGGAAAAAAAATTCAAAAGAGCTGAAAAACTATGGGCTAGAAATCATAGAAAATCAATATCACTAACTAAAACAGTAAGGAGTGCAATGAGGGATAAAAAGGAAGCATTTAAAGTACTAAAACAAGAAAGTAGTGACACAGTATTAAAAAATTATAAAGAGAAAAATAAATTGTGTAAAAGACAAATAAAAGAGGCAAAGATCAAGGCTGAGAGAATAATTGCCAAGGAAAGTAAAAATAATCCAAAATTTTTCTTCAATTACATAAATAATAAGAAAATAAAAACTGACGTGGGCCCTCTCAAAAATAATCTGGGTGTAATGGTGGAGGAGGATGAGGAAAAAGGACAACTATTAAATGCCTTATTCTCTACAGTGTTTACACAAGAATATCCAATGGACAGCAACATGAGTAGGGGTAATGTAAACTCTCCATTAAATGTCACCTGTTTAACCCAGGAGGAAGTGCGGCGCCACCTTCAAAACACTAAAATAGAGAAATCACCGGGTCCAGATGACATATACCCCTGAGTTCTGAGGGATTTATGCATGTTGATAGATAGATCCTAATATTTAAGGATTCAGTAATGACTGGGTCTGTTCCACAGCATTGGCGCATAGCAAATGTGGTGCCAATTTTTAAAATGGGGTCTAAAATTGAGCCTGGAAACTATAGGCCAGTAAGTTTGACCTCTGTGGCGGTTACGATATTTGAAGGTTTTCTAAAAGATGCTATCCTGGAGTATCTCAATGTAAATAATCTTATAACACCCAATCGGCATGGGTTTATGAGGAAACTGTCCTGTCAGACTAATCTGATCAGCTTCTATGAAGAGGTCAGTTCTAGACTGGACATGGGTAATGGGGTAGATGTAGTATATCTGGACTTTTCAAAGGCTTTTGATACTGTACCACATAAAGGGATGGTATGCAAAATGAGAATGTTGGGACTGGGGGAAAACATGCATTTGGGTTCGCAACTGGCTCACTGATAGGAACACAGAGGGTGCTTATTAATGGTAAATATTCAGACTGGGTCACAGTCACCAGTGGGGTGCCACAGGGGTCAGTATTGGGCCCTCTCCTGTTTAATATGTTTATTAATGACTTAGTAGAGGGTTTACAGAGCAGGGTGTCCATATTTGCAGATGATACTAAACTTTGTAAGGTAATCAAAGATGAGGAAGGTAGTAGAATATTACAGGGGGATCTATGGAAGCTGAAAGCATGGGCCGAGATTTGGCAAATGAAGGTTAATGTAGACAAATGTAAGGTGCATTTTGGTCGAAGAAATAAAATGATTAAATTTATGTACTGAATAATAAATTACTGGACAAGACTGCCACTGAAAAAGACTTGGGGATTGTGGTGTACATTAAGCTTACCTTTAGTGACCAGCGCCAGGCAGCTGCCGCCAAGGCCAATAAAATTATGGGATGCATCAAAAGAGGTCTAGATTCTCATGACAAGAACATAGTTATGCCTCTATACAAATCACTGGTACAGCCACACGAAGACTATTGGGTGCAATTTTGGGCCCCAGTATACAAGAAGGACATAATTGAACTAGAGAGAGTGCAGAGAAGAGTGACCAAAATTATTAGGAAAATGGGTGGATTGGAATACAATGATAGATTAATAAACTTGAGGTTATTCAATTTAGAAAAAAGATGTCTACGGGGAGACCTAATAACAATGTACAAATACATGAAGGGACAGCACAAAGAACTTTCTAATGATCTTTTTACTCCTATGCTGGTGACAGTGACAAGGGGACATCCTCTTCGACTGGAGGAGAGAAAGTTTCACCAGCAACATAGAAGAGGATTCTGTACTGTAAGAACAGCGAGGCTGTGGAACTCACTGCCACAAGAAGTGGTGATGGTGGATTTATTGAGCAAGTTCAAAGAGGGCCTGGATGTCTTTCTTGAACAGAAAAATATTACGGGTTATGGGTTCTAGATTTTGTTAAGGACAAGTTGATCCAAAGTTTTATACTGATTGCCAGATTGGAAGATATTTTTTCCGCTGACAAGGGGCAGTTGGCGTAAGCGTCATTTTTGCCTTTCTCTGGATCAACACTGTAGGGTTATAGGTTGGATGTGATGGACCTGCATCTTCATCGAACCTCATCTACTTTGTAATTATATGTAACTATTTCGCCTTCCATAAAAATTTTAATAAAATGTGATCAAAACGTCAGACATTGCAGTAAATGGTATAAATAAAAAGTACATCAGGCATGGCGAAAAAAAATGCTTTATGCAGCCCTGTATACGGAAATGTAAAAAAGTTAGAATATGGTGACTCCAAGAAATTTATTTTTCAAAGTTTTGCATTTTTTTAAGGTGTTAAAGTAAGACAAAAACTATATAAATTTGGTATTAACGTAATTGTGCTGACCCCAGAATACAAGTGACATGTCATTTTGGCTGCACAGTGAACGCCATATAAACAAAGCCCATAAGAAAGTCTTTTTCTCCAAATCTAACCCACTGTGAATTTTTTTCCAGCTTACCAGTACATTGTATGGAATATTAAATGGTGGCATTACAAAGTACAATTTGTCCTGCAAAAATTAAGCCCTCATTCTGCTTTGTGAACAGAAAAATAAAAAAAAGTTATGGATTTTGGAGTAAAAAATGAAAATGGATAAATGGCTGTGGCGTGAAGGGGTTAAGAGGGTCTGTCACCAGACTCCAGCATATCAATCCAACCTAGCAGATAGGTTAGGGTGACCTAAATTAAATGGTGTTTTCTCAATGTGAATTGGTCCCCAAAGAGGTAAGCGACAACACCCTCGTTGCTCCAAAGAAGGTAATTGCATATTGCCAAAATTAAGTAGGAGGCACTGATTCACAAGGGGAAAACACCGTTTGATTCAGGTGACCCTACCCTATCTATCTGGATTGATGTTCTGGTGACAGATTCTCACTAATTAATTAATTATTGCTAGCATTACACTTACTCATTAAGCTGACAGCTATAGTATCTCACTCAATTTCCCCATACACTTTCGCGCTTGGCTTAGCCAATCAGTGGATGTGTACTGAATGGGGAGTAGAGGAAATGTTACTGTCAAACAACCCTGATATTGGCTTATCTCAGCAAGAACAAAAGGATTTGATATTTGAAATCGAACCATCATCTGCTAAAAAAAAACAGTAAATGAAACATTATAATGATTCAATGAAAATGTGGAGGACCTAATTACAACATTATTTAATGATGAGATGATGAACTTGTGATGAACTTGTGAACTTTTCCTGGTCCATCACACAGTATATGACCCCCTTTTCCTGGGCCATCACACGTAGCGTCCCGGCGTTCTTCAGCGTCATGACGTCAGTGTAGCGCCGCCTAGAGGAGGCAGCAGAGGGCTGCCAGGACAGGAGCATGGACAGGTGAGTAAAAGTATTGACAGCTGCTTATTGCAATAACACAATATGTAGCAGCCGTTGCGTATCACCCAAAATGTCTTGGCGTGCCAACAATCTCACGCTGGCCGGTCAGAGATAGAGGGCCAGATGTGGCCTGTGGGCCGTACAATGCCCAGGTCTGGATTAGGGCCTAATCGATTTAGTGACTCGCACAGTGACTCAGCCACAGAATCCACAGCAAGATCAAGCAGGTGTGTGGTTGTCCAGCTACAGGTATTCCATTGACCTCTCAAAGGCTATTATGGTGCACAGGAAGATGGAAATGGACACTGAAATGAAGGTTTATTCACTTCAGTAATGAATCACTTTTTTCTCAGACTCAGCGATAGCCAGAAATCCGGCAGGCTCCATTATAGTCCCCATTATGGGGTCCGCGGATACTGCTTTTTTAGCGGACGCGCATTCCATCTTTCGGGTACCCATGTGGGCCCAAATGACAGAGAGACGAACGCTAGTGTGATCCTAGCGTTACTGCATGTATTCCAGCGTGTGCCACTCTTTCAGAAAAAATTGAGATGTTTTGAATACTTTGTTTCCATTTTTTACTGTTTGTATATCTTTAACATGTCAATTGAGCCTGTGATTTACATAATTCTAAGACTTTTCCTGCTTAGTATTGCAATTTCAGTGTTGAGGAGAGTAGATGCTGCTCCGTTGTCATGCCCATTAGGAGCCTTTTATAGTGCTTCCTGGGGCCAAAAGTCTTTTAGTTCAAACCCATTGCTGAAGCTCCAACTCTAAATCACATGGCCACCCCCACCCTACTTCTGCAGTACAGGGTCAGTCATGGGATCCAGAGTTGGAGTGCCAGCAGGGGAGCCAAACTAGAAGACTTCCCACTATTAACCCTTTCCCGACATCTGCTGTAATAGTACGGCGGATGTCGGGTGCTTAAATATGGCGGCTGCTCAGGACCCAAGCAGCCGCCATAGCCGCTGGGTTTCTGCTGTATTATACATCAGACACCCGGTGCTAATGCCCGTGATCAATGCCCGCAATGATCGCGGGCATTAACCCCTCTGGCGCCTCGGTCAAAGCTGGCCGAGGCACCATTTTACCGGTGGCGCACGGGCGCCACCATGTTGCCAGGGATCGCCAGCAGTTGGAGCAAGCTCCGGGCCTGCGTCCCGTTGCAATGACAGCCGTGAGCCTTGTTAAAGGGAATCTGTCAGGTCAATCTGGGACACTAAACCACCCACAGGTCCTTATAGACCTGGGGTTTAGTGTCTCAAATCGCCCTGTTGTAATGCAATCCACAAGCGCATTAAAAATAAAAAACCTTTATACTTACCTAGATAGGGGTCAGATCGATGCTGTTTGGTCGATCGGTCCGGCTTATTCATGAGGCAAGCCTCACGGCGCCTGCGCTGTTCTTCAGTGAAGCCAAAGATGGACACCCCGGCTTCACTGCGTAATTGCGGGGCATGCGCACTGAAGCCGAGGTGTACTCCTCTGGCTTCATTGAAGAACTGCGCAGGCGCAGGGAGTACAGCAGCAGGGTGAGTATAAAGCTTTTTTATTTTTAATGCGGCCATGGATTGCGTTATAACAGGGCGATTTGGGACACTGAACCCCAGGACCACATAGACGTGTGGGTGGTTTAGTGTCCCAAAATGCCCTGACAGATTCCCTTTAAGGCTCCCAGGTCTGTCTTTCATTAACTTCTATTGCAGGCTACTCTATGTAGCCTGCAATAGAAGCACCCTTCAAATCACCCCCCTTTCCCTAGAACACATATAAAAGTAGTTAAATACTTTGAAACACACACATTAGGTATTTCTGTGTCCGAAAATGCCCGGTCTTCAAATCTATAAAAAATGTTTTTCCCATACGGTAAACGACGTAGCAGGAAAAAAAAAATCTAAAGTGCCAAACCGCCGTTTTTTCACTGTTTTCCCTCTGATAAAAATTTGAATAAAAAGTGATCAAAGCAATAGTAATATTTTTGCACAGTTTTGGACTTTTGTTTAAAGGGTTTAAAATGTAAATAAAACCATATAAATTTGGTATCCCCAGAATCGTACCGCAACATAGAATACAGATGACATGTCATTTTGGCTGTAGAGCGAACGCCGTAAAAACGAAGCCCGTAAGAAAGTCGCACAAATGCACTTTTTCTTCAAATCCACCCCATTCTGAATTTTTTTCCAGCTTCCCAGTACATTGTACAGAATAATAAATGGTAGCATCATGAAAAAAAATTTGTCCCGCAAACATTAAGACCTTATATGGCTCTGAGAACGGAAAAATAAAAAAAAATATTGCGTTTGGAGGGGGGGGGGGAGTCAAAAACGAAAATCGAAAAATGTTACCAGCGGAAAGAGGTTAAAAGCTAATCAGCGTGACAGGGGTCCGGCATCTATATTGGTAAGTTTCACCTTCTGCTACAGTGAATACACTGCACAAGTTTTGGCCATCCTAATAACCCCTCCACAAGAAGGAGACATGGTGTTCAGGTAATAGTGATATAACTTCTATGTGAAGTCACTAATACACATTGAGTGTATTCATATGAGCAGGGAGTATGCCATGCGGTCAAAATCTGAATGCCAAAATTTGCACGTATTTTACCGAGAGTTGCTGAGGTTTGGCAATTCAGTTTTTAGCTGCACAGCTTATACAGGTGAATCACACATTTCCTGCCCCTGTGAATGCATCCTTACATTTCCTGTTTTTTTCTTCATATGTTAGATTTTTATAGATTAGATGTACTGGGGAAACAGAAGAAATAGCACAAATGAGATTTCAGAACATTCACAAAACTCAGCAGGTAAAAACCTCCTTATCACATGGCACTCACAATTTCTCATATAAAACACTGATGTCATAAGTAAGCCGTTACTTTCATTGCCATAGCAACTTGGCATCATGTAGAGAACTGGCTACACCTACATGCAGTATCTCCAAAAGTATTCACACAAAGCTCCCTGGAAACTATTGAAAACAGAATAATCATTAAAGGGTTGTAAACAATTGTAATACTACTTTCTAATATACATTGCCAAGAATATCCCTGAGGATGTAGCAGTGACTCTGTGTACAGCTCGTGTGTTTGTAGAAATGACGCAGAATCATCCTGTAATGAATAAATTTCACCACTCTCAAGTTACTATTATACTCGGGGGTCTCTTCTCTTCTGTATGGTGGCCACTATGGGACATTATACTGTATAGGGGCTACCATGGGACTTTATACTATGTGGAGGAGCCACTATGAGACATTATACTGTGTGGAGGGCCAACATGGAATATTATACAGCATGGGGGCCACTATGCAGCAATATACTGTGTGGAGGGCCGCTATGTGACATTATTCTGTGTGAGGGCCGTTATGGGACAGTATTCTGTCACAGGATTCTTTGGCACAAATGGGGGAGCCGCTCTTTCTGAACAGCCTGAGGCCCATGACACCTTTAATCCGCTAATCAATGCAGTTTACAACTCGCTCCTTAAACATCACGAGTATGGGGGCCACAATATTATATCTGGGGGCACTGTGGGAGCCAATCTATTACATGTGGGGGCACTGAGGGGGCCATTACATAATTGTCAATGAAGGCTCCAAGAGAAGTTGTATTTTATTAACATTTATAAGTGATCGCTACTTTGGAGGTACACAGTTGGAACATTTTCTCACTAGGGGGTACTTCGCTTGAAAAGGTTGAGAAACACTGAACTAGAAAACAGTGAGGAATTGATACAGAAAGTACATAAACAATAGCATTTATTGCTGAAACTGGAAAACCCCTTTAATGGATGTCCCACATAGTGTTTTCTAACTTTCAACACTTGCTTTTTGCATTTTTACATCACTTATTTCACTTTTAAAATGTGGGTGGAAAAATGGACACGGTTAATCTGTTAAATTCAAAAGTCAGAAAAATGTTTGCAATCTCAATATAGTATCAGTATAGATTCAGTATAGCAATCTCATCTTAGAATAGTAATGTTAGACTTAAATGGGTTGTCCAGGGACTTTAATGTAACTTACTTTCTCCAAGCATTTTTTTCAAACTGGACCTGGGGGTTCAAGCTGGTTCCGACCTGAGTCATGTGATCAGAACCAGAACCATCCCCTCTCTCTCATCTCCTGTTTTAATAAGTAGTCACCTGTGCAATGGGGGCTGGCTGACTATAGTAAAACCAGCTCCCACAGCACAGGTATCTGTGTGGAAACTGAAGATGATGGAGGAGGTGGAGCGACCCGGTCAGCAGGGGCTGGTTCTGAATATGCGACCCAGAGTTGGGACAAGCCCGGAAACTGCAGGTCGAGCTTGAACAAATGTCCAGGGGAAGTACATTAAATTAAAGTCCCTGGGCAGCCCCTATAAGGCCGGTCTGAGTGGATAACTCACAAATATACCCATCAGTAAGAAGATTAGCTTCACTACAATTTACATCACTTTGTAACAGGCCAGATAAAAAAAATTTAAATTAATCTATGCTCCGCTGGAAATAGATGTGCCACAATTATTAAGAGGTGGGGCATGGCGTGTGCACCTACAGCTGGAGTGAGTTTTAGAAGTTACTTACACCAGAAAAATGGCATCAGTAATCTTAAATGTGTGAATCCCTGCCAGCCCCCTTTGTAATTTTATGCCACTCGATCCACTTTTGAAAAGTAGGTGTAAGTGAGTGTGGTTGACTTGTCAAGCTGATCTACACTGGATTTATCAAATGCAATATATTGTTGGCCTACAATATTGTCACAATCTCAAGGGGGTGAAGTACAGAGTGAAGCAACATCTCAAGAGGACGTATTAGAAAGTTGTGCTAATTTTATCAAACATTGTTCATCATTTGATAAATTTGGTTCAAATTATAGGAATGTAGATTCCAATAAAAGTTTCTTAATAAGTCTCTCCTGACACAAGGCTGTCTACATACAACAGATTTATGACTGTGGTTGATGCTGGGTGATAAATCTGGCTAGTGCCTAGTCTAAGGGTACATCATTTATTTGTTGGCTTAGTTTACTAAGGGTACAGACTAACGTAGTGGTAGCTGGATGCATGAGAAACCCTACCCACATGCAGCCGCTAGTGATCGCACAATTATACAGTATCATTGGCAACCGTATGAGGAAGGAATTTCAGATGCATGTGGCTACTGTTATGTTAGAATGTACCCTAAACATAGGCGTAACTTGAAGCTCTAAGGCTGTGTTCACACGGCGGAAAATGAAGAGGAATTTTCTTCATTTTCCACCGCCGGAATTTTCTCCGCGGTCTAGCCACGATGGGGTGCCGATGCAGTGCATCAGCATTCCGCCGCAGTATCCCGCTCCTGATTAGGCCCGGATGAATGGTTCTAATCAGGAGGGCGTCTTGAGTCGCAGACACCGTGGGCGGAATCCGCGGTAACATTGAGCAGGGCGCTTCTTTTTCCGCGTCCTGCTCCGATGTCTGCCTCCCATTGAAAACAATGGGAGACGGATTCGGGAGGAATCTGCTCCGGATTTGGTCACGAATTCCGCTCCCAAATCCGCGGCAAATTACTCCGTGTGAACACACCATTAGGCCTCAATGCAAAATTTGTAATGGGGTCCCTAACTAGTATGTGCAATTTAGAATAGTGGTATATTCTATGTGGGAGAGGGAGCTTTGGGACTTCCTCAGGTTCCAGGGCCCAGCAGTAACTGCAGCAGCTGGGCCCTGTTCACACAGAGTTCTTTGGAGACTGAAAAAATCTGCTTCAGGAATTAGGAAACTTTCTTTTACATGTTTTTTTACATGATGTGGTTTTTGACACGTTTTTTTGATGCAGTTTTTCTCCGGCACATTGTATGGGCCTGGAAACTTCACTTTAAAAAATGCATCGCATTTTTTCTCACATTGATGTGAATGGGTTTTTCATGGCAGAATTCGACTCAAGATAGGACATGTCGCTTTTTCTTTCCTCTAGCTGACTTCCTTTGAAATTAATGGGAAGCGTTTTTCAAGGCGGATTCCGCCTCAAAATCAGCCTGCAGAAAAAGTCTGTGTGAACATAGTCAGCTCTTTTAACATCAAATTCAGCTACCTATACTACTGCACTACCGCTGCCTGTCCATGTCACTTTGCCACAAATGTTAGAAAACTTAGCAAATTCACCACACCCAGAATGAACATAACAAAAGTGTTTTTGCTGGCGGTTTTTATTTTCTTACATTTGTGACGTGTTTTTGAAGTTCTGTTGGAATAAATGCCAGAAAAAACACCATACCCAAACCACTATGACTAATGGTTGAAAATGGTTTGTGTGACTTCAGCCTAATACCTCTCTACAAAAAATTACAGGCACTACGTGATCCATCACCTGTAGGCACTATCTCAATCTGTAGTGGTAAATCCACACAGGATAGCACACATCAGAACACTTACTACATATATTAACCCCAACTAAAATGCTTAAGGTGTTTGTACTATATTCTAGTCATGTATGTGCATTAGTATATACCTTAGTATACAGTCATGGCCAAAAGTTTTGAGAATGACACAAATATTCTATTTTCACATGATCTGCTGCCCTCTGGTTTTTATGTGTGTTTGTCAGATGTTTTTATCACATACAGAAATAGAATTGCATTCATATTATGAGTAACAGAAGCTTATATTGACAGTTAGAATGAGTTAATGCAGCAAGTCAATATTTGCAGTGTTGACCCTTCTTCTTCAGGACCTTTGCAATTCTCCCTGGCATGCTCTCAATCAACTTCTGGACCAAATCCTGACTGATAGCAGTCCATTCTTGCAGAATCAATGCTTTAATTTTGTCTGAATTTGTTGGTTTTTGTTTGTCCACCCATCTCTTGATGATTGACCACAAGTTCTCAATGGGATTAAGATCTGGGGAGTTTCCAGGCCATGGACCCAAAATCTCTATGTTTTGTTCCCTGAGCCATTTAGTTATCACCTTTGCTTTATGGCAAGGTGCTCCATCATGCTGGAAAAGGCATTGTTGAGCGCCAAACTGCTCTTGGACGGTTGGGAGAAGTTGCTCTTGGAGGACATTCTGGTACCATTCTTTATTCATGGCTGTGTTTTTAGGCAAGACTGTGAGAGAGCCGATTCCCTTGGCTGAGAAGCAACCCCACACATGAATGGTTTCAGGATGCTTTACAGTTGGCATGAGACAAGACTGGTGGTAGCGCTCACCTCTTCTTCTCCGAATAAGCTGTTTTCCAGATGTTCCAAACAATCGAAAAGGGGATTCATCAGAGAAAATGACTTTACCCCAGTCCTCAGCAGTCCACTCCCTGTACCTTTTGCAGAATATCAGTCTGTCCCTGATGTTTTTTCTGGAGAGAAGTGGCTTCTTTGCTGCCCTCCTTGAGACCAGGCCTTGCTCCAAGAGTCTCCGCCTCACAGTGCGTGCAGATGCACTCACACCTGCCTGCTGCCATTCCTCAGCAAGCTCTGCACTGCTGGTAGCCCGATCCCGCAGCTGAAACACTTTTAAGAGACAGTCCTGCCGCTTGCTGGTCTTTCTTGGGCGCCCTGGAGCCTTTTTGGCACCAATGGAACCTCTCTCCTTGAAGTTCTTGATGATGCGATAGATTGTTGACTGAGGTGCAATCTTTCTAGCTACAATACTCTTCCCAGTTAGGCCATTTTTGTGCAGTGCAATGATGACTGCACGTGTTTCTTTAGAGATAACCATGGTTAACAGAAGAGAAACAATGATGGCAAGCACCAGCCTCCTTTTAAAGTGTCCAGTGGTGTCATTCTTACTTAATCATGACAGATTGATCTCCAGCCCTGTCCTCATCAACACCCACACATGGAGCAATCACTGAAACGATGTTAGGTGGTCCTTTTAAGGCAGGGCTGCAATGATGTTGAAATGTGTTTTGGGGATAAAGTTCATTTTCTAGGCAAATATTGACTTTGCAAGTAATTGCTGTTAAGCTGATCACTCTTTATAACATTCTGGAGTATATGCAAATTGCCATTAGAAAAACTGAAGCAGTAGACTTTGTAAAAATTTATATTTGTATCATTCTCAAAACTTTTGGCCATGACTGTATACCTGAGTCCATTATTCCATAAATCAAAGCAGGGTCTGATATACCCTAATGCATTAACAACAATAACAGCATTAAAATCCCAAAGTACAGGACCACCGAATAGTAATCAGATCTAATATATTATTCTAAGGGTGACCCTCATAAGGAGTACTTTTGTACCAGATTAATAATTTATATATAATGTAATATAGATAGAATTGCATTATAGGCATTATAATCATTTGCTCCTGTACAGTAGTTACTGAGGATACAGTAAATGGTAGGAGAGATTAGAATGCTCAACCATATGGCCAGAGATATCCAGGTCACATTATGGTCATAGATTGTTACCAATGTCCTCCATCTCCATGTACTGAATGAAGGACATCATATCTATGATATGACTTCACTCTCAAATGAAGCTGACTGCCCACTAATGAATAATATATATGATATCTCTGTGGCATGACTTGTTATGGTATGACTCTAGAACTAGAGGTGTGATTTGTAGGATATTGCTCTAGAACTGGAGGTATGATAGGTCTCTAGAACGGGAGGTATGATTTGTATGATAGGACTCTAGAACTAGAGGTATGCGTATGATTTGTATGATAGGGTTCTAGAACTGAAGGTATGATTTATATGATAGGTCTCTAGAATTAGAGGTATGATTTGTATGATAGGCACTGGAACTGGAGGTAAGATTTGTATGATATTGCTCTAGAACTAAAGGTATGATTTGTGTGATAGGGCTGTAGAACTGGAGGTATAGTCCTACACCTCCCAATATTTTCTCTGTCATCCTTGTCTTTCACCCAACCCCTGCTCTCCGTTTGACCAATGACCTAAGACTAACGTTATTATCAGAACCTCCCACTCCCGTATCCAAGATTTCTCTAGAGTTGCACCACTTCTCTGGAAGGCTCTACCCCAGACAATCAGATTAACTTACAACTTCTACAGCTTCAAGCGTATCCCAAAAACACATCTCTTCAGGCAAGTCTAATATAATCCTTCTGCAGTTTAGGCTCCCTAAAACTAACCCTCCTCTGTTCACATCCCCATTATTCCACAGGACATGATACCTTATCGGACTGTAACCTTGGATGTCCAGGCACCTTGGATCTGTTCATAAAAGGACACAGGTGACAGCTCATACAGCTTTATTTTTTTGTCTAATTAAAATTACCTTTATTAAAAATTTCTGGTCCACTGTATAAGCAATCCTATGACACCCCTCATAGATTGTAAGCTCTTGTGAGCAAGGCCCTCTCTCCTATTGTGTGAGTTGATTTATTACTCTGTAATGTCTCATTTTGTCTGTACTTTAACCCTACGATTTGTAAAGTGCTGTGGAATATCTTGGCGCTATATGAATAAAATGTATTATTATTATTGGTCATACAAATGAGATGAAAGGTGGCCAACCAATCAATTTTGGTGGGAACAGCTACCTATCTAATGTGTATGGGGTGTCCCAACTCTTCTTTGATGTCAGATGTCTGGAGAATGAAAAACTGAGCCCTTAGATTATACGATTCCTGAACCTTTCTGCTGATAAGAGGAAAGCTGCCTCCAGTGTTGTATAGTGGCAGCTTATTTCCCTCACCTTGTTGACAACTGACACATGCTCAGCTGAACCCAGTGTGCATGTGTATAGGGAAATTGAAAGGCAAAAGATTGTTCGCCAGCGGCTATTTTGGTGTATGGCCACCTTAACCTTGTAATCAGTTCCATCAAGGTTTCCATCAAGTCTTTAAAATTACTGTTACAGAATATTGAGCAAGAAATCCACAAGAATAAGAACATACTGCCACCTACTGGCAGAATGTAAGACTGCATATACATAACATTTATACATTTATATGAGCGCAGAAATGTTTGGTTAATGTAGACCACACTGTACTGTGCTTAGGCCTCATGCAGGTGGCTCTGTATGATGCTGTATATCAGAGTTATTGTCCTGTAAAGCAGCACTACTAGGGAAGAATAACTCTACAATATAGAGGATGCCACTTTTTTTTTTGTTGTTGTTGGATTCATATGCAAACTAATGAAACAAAGTTCTCTACACCTTGGAGGCACAAAAGTCTCACCACCTGTCCCACTACCATGTTTAACAAGACAATTAAAAAGACTAACACAATAATTATGTACTGTAGCATTGGAGCACATTTATCAATACTATCTAAAACTAGGAATCCTGTTTGTAGTTTTAGACATATTTATAAATCATTTAATTCATTAATCTATCTCACTTTCTGACACCCCAAAATTCGGGCTCAGTTTCCCATGCACCAAAATTCTTTCTTATTTTTCCGATCCACCAAAAAATCGTGCGCCAAAAATTCTATCTCCATTTCCTGTGTTCCAAAATTCTGTCTCAATTGAATTTTCAGCTTACAACATTTTAAACTTGGTCTACTTTGTACAATAAAATCTGCGCCATATTTGTTATTTTCCGTTCCATAAATGTGTTGTAAAGTAAGACACTTTAAACTATGCCCATTCTGGTGCACATTTTTCAAAAGTGTGTATTTTTCTGTTCTTTCTGATGCACAACATAAATGTGTCGGAAATGTTGTGCACCAAAATTTTTGGTGCAAATATAGACAGAAAAGTATGAGACTTCTATTGATAAATATGCTCCAATCTTTCTTCTGTTTCTATTGTCTAACGCTATATTCACACTAGCGTTCAGCTCTCCATCGTTCAGGTCAGCATGGGGACCTGAAAGACAGAGAGCCTGTCTGCTTAAAGAGCAGTTACCGGAGGACACCCGCGGTCCCCATAGACTATAATGGGGTCCGTCGGGTCTCTGCCAGTTTTATACTGACATACATAAAGGCAATGAATACATTCAATAGTGAAGCATATTTCATTGCATTTTTGCTGTTTTTCTTCCCTTATTAAATCTATAGGGAAAACGCATTTGTATCCTCAGATAAAACTGACATGCTATGTTTTTGAAAATGCAGCTTTTCTGCAGTGTTTTTTTCCCACAATGTGTGGATGGAATTAGCTAGAATCTCATTCACTTTGCTGATACTGTAAAAGGCCAGGACCCCACGTGGCGTAAAAACCGCGGCGTTTTACTGTCCCTGCAAAGTGGTTGGGATTCTAATGAATCCCATTCACACATTACAGAAGAATAAGCACAGCAGACAAACTGCAATTTCCAAAACCATTGCGGTTTTGGAAATTGCAGCATGTCAATTATACCTACAGAAATAGCGGTGGTTTCCCTATTTTCTGTGAAAAGCGATGTGGGAAAAAAAGCGATGCGTTGCCGCTGCTGTTTTTCCTGCAGCGCTTTTTTGCTGCAGCCCACTACGTGTGGCCTTAGTCAAAGGCAGTGTTTTTTTCTGCTGCATTTCCTTAGGCTAAGCCCCACCTTGTGGAATGCAGTTAAAAACACTGCAGGAAAAAACGCAGCAAAAAGGCATTGTGTTTTTTTCTATAATGTGTGGATGGGATTGGCCAGAATCTCATTCACTCTGCTGGTACTTTAAAATGCCGCGTTTTTTCTGCTGCGTTTCCTCAACTTGGGGCCTTAACAGCATTTTACAGTCACAGCGAATCCCATCCCCACTTTGCGTTAAAATACGCGCTGCTGACACGTGACGATTTCCAAAACCGTCGCAGTTTTGGAAATCGCAGCATGTCAATTATACCCTGGTGGTTTCCCTATAGGTATAATTGAAGCAGAAAGTCCGTAGAGGAAAACTCTGCAAACTTTCTGTCAAAAGGGCTACGGGAAGAGTCACTATGCGTTGCTGCCTTGGTTTTTCCCACAGCGCTTTTTTGCTGCAGGACGTACCATATGGTACCTTAACCTCAAGGAATTTTATTGCATACAGAAAATGTGAAAACCCTTGGGCTGTCAGTCCTTTCCAGCAAAAGAGTTAATAAACTTACCACAGCAACAAAGTTTCTTTGAGAAATTCATTTTTAACTTTCTTGGCCAGTGTTGCAGTTAATAGGCCTGAAGCTGCTGCAGATGAGAAGAACTGCTGGAGAGCAATTAAAGTTTCACACAATCCGAATGTAATAGTTCAGAGCTGACGCTGATTGTTTTCCTAACTTGTTCTTCTAGGTCAGTTTATCTTGTGGTTTTTAATTTCACTATGACAACCTCAAGTGCACTCTGGAAAAGTATGACCAACCACTGTGAGGGCTTATTACTTGGACATGTTTCATCCTGAAATTGAAGTCTGATTTCTGTGGATACTTTTTGTAGATCTCACTCAACGATTTAAGCGGAAAAACTGAGTAAGAATATAGTGTCAAGGCTCAGGTCATGAGACAATATTTTGGTATGAAACAATATTTTGGTACTTTATATTTTTCTATTTTTATATGTAACAAATACTAATTTTTCCTTGCTACTAATTGCTGATAGCTTAAGGACAAAGGAATGTAATCAAAGATGGCGCCGACATCCTGCATACCACGCCTCAGGGCTGATGCCTCAGGCTGGAATCAAGACTGCACCTGGCTGTACGTCAGAATCAAGAGCCAATGGGGGATGAACAGCTCAGGAATGTCAGAGAAACTTTGTACTACACTATGCATTAACCTGTTCCTTTCCTTTCCTGTACAAATATGTGTGACGTGAATAAACCCGGCAGTGCAGTGCTGAGACCTTGAGAGCGAAGCATGAACTGGCTGTGATACGGAAATTCTTGTCTGTGTCTTTGTTAGTGCCGTGCACACATGCTACTGATTTGGACTGACTGATTGGTCGATTACGGCCTTGACAATAGCACTAATAGACATATCTGACCTTTCATATTGAATGGGTCGTACAGCTGGTAACATTTTCTTTAAAAAAGGATCAGAATAAAAAGAAATAAACTCATGCTCACCTCACTGATTCTCCACCACTGCTCTACCTTTTTTTATATCTTTTTTTAAAATCTTTTTATGTAGTTTTTCACATTATAATTAACAGTTAACAATAACACAGTGTATAATAATGTCAGAAGTGTGTCAAAGATCAGCAATTGGAGACACAAAGGCAAAGAATTCCAATAACAGTGAGTAGTACATCATTATAATATATTTGGAGGTCAGGTTCAACCCCACCTCCATGTACTAGTTAAGTTCCTAAAATATATACATGGACCCCAAATGTGTAAGAAGGAATGTCCAGTCCTAGTTTCCCAGTGGCAGTCACGGTTCCGGCCGGTGATTGCCTGAAAGTTTACATTTCTGTGCCAAGATGAATCAGGAGATAGACCAGCAAGTAATCTGGAAAGCGCCACTTGCCCTGCAGCTGCTGTGAATGGAGAGGTTGCTGTGTATACCCAGCTCTTTCTATTTCTATGGGAGTTTCCAGAACAGCCAAACATATGTACTCAGCTGTTTTTGGAACTCTCATAGCAATGCTTCTCTATTCACAGCAGCCACGGGATGGGCTGTCATGTCATTATCGAAAAGATATCTGCTCATCTATTTTCATTACTTGTTTTTTATCTCTATATCAGATAGTACATGTAGGACTTTGTACATCTATAATGTTCAGTGCTGAAAGTTCTGACTATTGTAGAATCATTCATATCAATGTGCTGGAATGATGAACTCAGAAAACAGCACCGAGCTGCACCTCGTGTGATACCGTTTCAAACAGTAGAAAAAAGAGAGTTGTGGGTTGTGAAGGAGTCACAACACCCAGAATTGTGTATATGTAGGAATAATTCCTTCGTCTGCTGCTGAATCACCGTCACCAGGTTGTCTCATATGGATTCCAAAGAGAACTGTTTCCCAAATGGTGGAAATGAAGATCAGCGCTTACCCAAGTGGTGATGAAGAACGGATTTCTTTTATTATAGCCAAACACACGACGCGTTTCAGAGCAAGTAGCCCCTTTTTCAAGTGTACAAATTGGTAAAAGAAACCCTTTCTTCATCACCACTTGGGCAAGCGCTGATCTTCATTTTCACCATTTGGGAAATGGTCCTCTTTGGAATTCATTTATATCAATGTCCTGACACATGACTGACTTGTCACTTGCTTGATGCATTTTACCTAATATATATATCCAGCTTTACTTTTGTAACAGCATGTGTTAATATTGCAGCCTTTTATAGGCTATATGGTCCACATGGCATAGAGTTGCCTACATAGACAGTGGAAGGAAACTACTGTTGGTATGCAGGGTACACATCCTTAGAATCTGGGGGTTTATGTTTTTTTGTGGGTTCCTAAAAGATAACCGTTGATGCTTATGGAAATGCGTAGAATGTCATGCCCTTTCCCATTCTCTGGTTGAACTTGATGGGCATGAGTCTTTTTTTTCAACCATACTAATTATGTAACTATAAACTATAGTATATTTTATGTGTGTATTTTATATAAAGCTATAATTCCTAATATACATTACAACATATTAACATATCTTCGCTATTGCAGTTTATTCCAATTTCATATACAGTCATGGCCAAAAGTTTTGAGAATGACACAAATATTCTATTTTCACATGATCTGCTGCCCTCTGGTTTTTATGTGTGTTTGTCAGATGTTTTTATCACATACAGAAATATAATTGCATTCATATTATGAGTAACAGAAGCTTATATTGACAGTTAGAATGAGTTAATGCAGCAAGTCAATATTTGCAGTGTTGACCCTTCTTCTTCAGGACCTCTGCAATTCTCCCTGGCATGCTCTCAATCAACTTCTGGACCAAATCCTGACTGATAGCAGTCCATTCTTGCAGAATCAGTGCTTTAATTTTGTCTGAATTTGTTGGTTTTTGTTTGTCCACCCGTCTCTTGATGATTGACCACAAGTTCTCAATGGGATTAAGATCTGGGGAGTTTCCAGGCCATGGACCCAAAATCTCTATGTTTTGTTCCCTGAGCCATTTAGTTATCACCTTTGCTTTATGGCAAGGTGCTCCATCATGCTGGAAAAGGCATTGTTGAGCGCCAAACTGCTCTTGGACGGTTGGGAGAAGTTGCTCTTGGAGGACATTCTGGTACCATTCTTTATTCATGGCTGTGTTTTTAGGCAAGACTGTGAGAGAGCCGATTCCCTTGGCTGAGAAGCAACCCCACACATGAATGGTTTCAGGATGCTTTACAGTTGGCATGAGACAAGACTGGTGGTAGCGCTCACCTCTTCTTCTCCGAATAAGCTGTTTTCCAGATGTTCCAAACAATCGAAAAGGGGATTCATCAGAGAAAATGACTTTACCCCAGTCCTCAGCAGTCCACTCCCTGTACCTTTTGCAGAATATCAGTCTGTCCCTGATGTTTTTTCTGGAGAGAAGTGGCTTCTTTGCTGCCCTCCTTGAGACCAGGCCTTGCTCCAAGAGTCTCCGCCTCACAGTGCGTGCAGATGCACTCACACCTGCCTGCTGCCATTCCTCAGCAAGCTCTGCACTGCTGGTAGCCCGATCCCGCAGCTGAAACACTTTTAAGAGACGGTCCTGCCGCTTGCTGGTCTTTCTTGGGCGCCCTGGAGCCTTTTTGGCACCAATGGAACCTCTCTCCTTGAAGTTCTTGATGATGCGATAGATTGTTGACTGAGGTGCAATCTTTCTAGCTGCAATACTCTTCCCAGTTAGGCCATTTTTGTGCAGTGCAATGATGACTGCACGTGTTTCTTTAGAGATAACCATGGTTAACAGAAGAGAAACAATGATGGAAAGCACCAGCCTCCTTTTAAAGTGTCCAGTGGTGTCATTCTTACTTAATCATGACAGATTGATCTCCAGCCCTGTCCTCATCAACACCCACACCTGTGTTAATGGAGCAATCACTGAAACGATGTTAGGTGGTCCTTTTAAGGCAGGGCTGCAATGATGTTGAAATGTGTTTTGGGGGATAAAGTTCATTTTCTAGGCAAATATTGACTTTGCAAGTAATTGCTGTTAAGCTGATCACTCTTTATAACATTCTGGAGTATATGCAAATTGCCATTAGAAAAACTGAAGCAGTAGACTTTGTAAAAATTAATATTTGTATCATTCTCAAAACTTTTGGCCATGACTGTACTGCTATACTAACACTAAAGGGTTTATTGAGTAGTATTTAAAGTGTTGTTTCAATTTGTTTTGTATGTTAATAGTTCAGGTAAATCTAAGAAACAGAGTTATCAGTGGAAAACACTTTTACTTAGTCTTACCAAACCTCTCCTGTCTGCTGAAATTGTCACTTCACTGCCAGACTCGTCTTCACTGGACAGACTGCAGGTCCAAGAAGAGTATGAAGAGGACTGAGTGAGGAGCTCAGAGACACAGACGTTCTGGAGCAGATACAGTTAGGTATATATCTCACCAGTTTTATTCACATCTATACTGCTCACTACTGCTAAAGCCTACTGAAAAAATGCTAGAAACCTGCTAAACACTTACAGTTATGTGTTAGCTTTTTTCTTTTTCACAGGCTAATTTCTTCCCCCTACCCTCTCTATAGACTTCTATGTAACCTGATCTGTATGTGAGCTTTAGTCCATCTTCACTGAAGACTGACAATTTAATGAATTAAGAAAACATTAAAAAACAGTTGAAGGCTGACAACAGGAGATAGAAGTTTATTTTATTTACTTGAATTATTCATGTACACAAAAACTGAAACAACAGTTGCTCTTTAAGATTCTTGTGAGCTGTAACTGTACCAGGAACATTTGCCAGTATACATACACTGTGTCTGCAGGGCTGGCTTTTCCCCAAATTACAAAGATCATCAAGGTATACTTGGTATTAAGTAACTAATAAATAGGGCATTTGCCAGCTCCTTGGAATCTCTCTGCTAGAACAGAGGAAATATAGCCTGGTATTTATTTACAATAAATTTTTTAAATTGTTAGTTTTTTGGAGCTCTGTGTTTATAAAAGATTGCATAGTTTTCATACATTTTCATGACAAAAGGCAGCTAATCTATGACGGTGATGGTTTATTACCATCCTTATTGATTGTTATGTACACAGCGATCAATGTGCACTGTGTTTACAGCTATGGGAGCAGCAATGATGTGGCTCCCCTCTGATCTGACGATCACATGATCCATCAGGGCCTAGAAACTGTAAGAGTTCAGGTTGGGAGGCTACATTCCTTCTGTAATTGAAGCTAAATGTATCATCCCTAGTTAAGGGGGAAATCAGACAAAAAAAAAAATAAATAAAGTGCTGTTAAAATGCCCCTCCTCCCCCTGGGGAGGCACAAAGTAAAAAAATAATATAAAAAGACAAAAAAAAAGTTAAAGTAAAATAATAAAAAAAACTAAACAAACATCAATACCATGTCCACATCACAGGTCTAACCCTGCTTCCAGCAACACAACACCATTCCTGGTTTTTGGTTTACTGTCAGTAATGCAAAACATTCATATGTGAGTAAGCCCTTAAGGGGTATTCCCATCTCAAAAGTTCTATCTAAAATTCTAGTTTATGTAAATTCAAAAGTTTTCCTAAATACATTGCTTTAGCAATGCTTCTTTTTATCTGCTATGTGAAATTATTCCTCCTATCATTTAAACATCGTTTCCTTGGTCCCTAGCCTGTTCTATCTCCTTATCTAGCATTATAGGACAGATAACATGACTCACTGTTCTCTGAAGAGTATGGGGCGGACATTGTCTATTACCGCTCTATGTAAACACAAAGACAACATTGTACATTTTTTTTCTCTCCAAACCTGTGTGATGTAATATACATTTACAGTGCATATTATTTGATCTGAATTATTATAGCGATCTAGTAATCATAATAAATAATCTCTCATGGTAAAGGCAATGTCTGTATCTGCTGAGGTACTTCATAGTGTCCTGTTCATTAACCCCTTAAGGACCGGGTCATTTTTCGTTTTTGCATTTTTGTTTTTCCCTGCCCACATTCCAAGAGCTATAACTTTTTAATTTTTCAGTTCACAGACTCACATGATGGTGTAACGTCTCTGCCTGTTCGGGTCTCTGCGCCACCCTCCGGACACACACTGCGACGAAGGAGGCGTGTTCATTTTAATTCCTTGCGTAGGGTTCTTGTTGCTCAGTCTGAACACTGTCCTAGTACCTCTTGTCTTTAATTGAATTTCAACCACACCCATCTTCTGCACCTTGTTTCTCTCTGCTCCTCAAATAGTTAATATCAGCCTTGCCTGTGTGACTGACAGCCTATCGTCCTATCAAGTCTGGGGCGGGTTTTTCCTTCCTATTTATTCTTTGCTCACAGTCACATTAGCGCTTGCTATTGCTTCTGCGTACCTGCCTTTACTCCGTGCAGTTTTGTTACCTGTATTCCTATTCCTGACCTCTGGCTTTGTCTGTGACTATTCTTTTGGATTGTGATTTTGCACTGCATTGCTCGACTGTTACCGACCCCTTGGCTAGCTGACCTCCTTTTGTTGTTGTTTGTCCTGTCTGCGTTCTTTGTTGTCACCTATATTAGGAAGGGACTGTCGACTGGTTGCTGGCTGTCGCCTAGGACAGATCGGGCAAGTTAGCCAGGGACAGTGGGGGGTTTTCAGCATAGGTACCACTGTCTTGTTGTGCCCCTCCCCCCAGGGTTCTGCAGCAGCACTGGGTAATTACTCAACTGGCAATTCCCTTACAGATGGCTTATTGTTTGCGAAACAAATTGTACTTTGTAATGGCATCATTCAATATGCTGTGCAATGTTTTGATATCTTTTAAGAAATGAAAAACTTTGCAAAATAGAAAAAAACTTTCTGTCACCATATTGTGACACCTGTAACTTTTTTCATATTTACATGTAAGGAGCTGGGTAAGGCGTCTTTTTATGAGGGACAAGATGACGTTTTTACTGATATCATTTGGGGAAAGATCTGATGGTTTGATCACTTTTTATTCATTTTTTTTATAGGAGGCAAAGTGTTGAAAAAAATGCTATTTGGCTATTTTGATTTTTTTTTTCGCCGCTACGCTGTTCACCGTATGTGTAAATATTTTAATAGTTCGGGCATTTTGGACGCGGGGATACCTAATGTGTTTATGTTTACTTTTGTTTATTTACTTTTATATCTAGGGAAAGGGGGGTGATTTGAACTTTTGTGGGGTTTTTTTTTAGTTTTTTTTTATACTTTTAAAAACTTTTTTTTTTTCTTTTACTTTTATGATCACACCCCCTAGGGACCTTGAAACCTAGGGGGTCTGATCGCTCATACTATTCACTGTAATACTTCTGTATTGCAGTGAATAGCAAAATCCCTAGCTCTGGCAGCGTGCAATAGATCTAATGCAATGACAAGCCTGGGAGCCTTCAATAGGCTCCCAGCTGTCATGACAACCAATCGCCGCCCTCCAATGACGTTTAAGAGGGCAGTGATTGGTGAAAAATGGCGGCAACGGTGGCGCCCGCGCAGTTTAGATGCCGAGGTCCCGTTTGACTGTGGCGTCTAAAGGGTTAACAGCAGCGATCGGTGAAGGGACCGATTGCTGCTGTTAGAAGCGGGTCCTGACTGTATTATACAGCTGGCATCCACCCTGTGTGGAGAGAGCTCAGCTCCTGAGCCCTCTCCATACATCCCCACATCACCAATGACATACACTCTCTTCTAGGGTCTGCCCTGAAGTGCAGGCTCTGTAGGCCTTTATGGACCAGTAATGAGGCCTAGGACTCACAACTGGGCTGAGGCCTACTCAAAATCCGCCCTAGACCAGACATACAGTATGTTAAAAACCTGGGGCTAATATAGCGAGACTCCAGTAATCTGCCTGTCACCTTCTCACAGGGGATAAATGTAAAGTTATTAATCAGGGTAAAACTAATCTGCCTGCAAAATATGTCATAGAGCAGTGATGGCTAACCTTTTAAGCTCGATGCTGCCGACGCTGAAGAAGCTACGTACAGCGTCCCGGCGTTCTTCAGCGTCATGACGTCAGTGCAGTGCCGCCTAGAGGAGGCAGCGGAGTGTGGCCAGGACAAGAGCGTGGACAGGTGAGTAAAAGTATCGACAGCTGCTCATTGCAATAACATGATACGTAGCTGCCGATGCGTGTCACCCAAAATGTCTTGGCGTGTCACCTGTGACACACGTGTCATAGGTTTGCCATCACTGTCATAGAGAGAATAAAATTAATAGAGTCACTGTTAGAGAAGGACCTGGGTGTACTTGTAACTCATAGATTAAATAACAGCATGCAAAGTCAATCAGCTGCTTCTAAGGTCAGCAGGATATTGTCATGTACTAAAAAGGGGTATGGACTTGCAGGACAGGTATGTAATATAACCATTTTACAAAGCATTGGTTCAGCGTTATTTAAAATATGAATGACAGTTCTGTGCACCATTTCATAGAAAGAATGTCTTAGAGTCAGGGCAATGAGGTGAGATGAGCATCTTGCCCCAGGTGGCAGATGTGTCCCTGAGTGGAGCCTGCAAGAGGGTCAGGTGCAGACAGTGAGTACCAAGCTGCACTAATGTATTTCCCCAAGCCGAGAATTGCATATTTTCGCGGCTGACCGCACAGTGTTAGGGGCGCCTTTAGGCTCCCCTCCCCTCTGTGCTCTGATCTATAATTATATTATGCTTATGAATCACTAATGCGGTGTCTGGACCTGCACAAAGGATGTGTGCATCTTCTATTCTGCCCCCAGAGCCTTCACTATGGTGCCACTGGAATCCGGAAGCAGAATAGAAGATGCACTTAACCTGTGTGCCAGGAAAGATCCTGGGTGCTGCATTAGTGATCTGTAAGTATAATATAATTATAACAACAGTATGTGTAAGGAAGGGGGGACTGTTATTTCCACAAGTACTAGCATTACTTATGTGGGGGGTACTATTACTGTAATAGTGCTTCCTTCAGTTAATAACATTACTTACGTGGAGTGGAAGCTACTAACTGTGGGGGAGCGGAGGCTCTATTAGGGTACTATTACAGTAATAGCCCCTCCACAGATAATAGCATTATTTATGTGGGAGTTACTATTACTGTAATAGTGCCCCTCAAAGGTAATAGCATTTCTTATATGAGGGGAGGGACTATTACCTGAGGGTGGGGGTGCTATTAGGGCACTATATCTGTAATTGTTCTCCCAAATAGGTTATATTACCCCTGTTACCTGTAGGGGACCTATTACTTGTGCTATCACCATTAGGGCCCGTTCACATGCCAGAATAATAATAATAGCCGGAATATTAAGAAGAATTAAGGCAGACTTCCGCCTCAGATTCCTCTCCATTTTCTGTCCCTTCAACTCCTCACTTTTCACTTGCTGATTAGTCTCAGATGAATGGGGCAAATCAACATTGTGGCTCACGTTGCAGGTTCTGTGGCTGATCAGTGGCAGAATCTGCAGGAAGACTGAGCAGGACACTTATTTTTTCCTAGTGGAGGGAACATTCCAAGCGGGAGGACAGGGGCACCATTTTAATTTTTGCCTCAGGCAGCAGAAAAACTAGAATTGGCTCTGCCTAGAGATAGAAAAGGTAGGCCACAAAAACAGAATGTCCTAGAGTTAGAAAAGAGGGACCACAAAACTAGTAAAGGGCATGGAGGACCTCACTTATGAGGAGAGAGTAAAAGAGTTAAATTTATTTAGTCTTGAAAAGGGGAGTTTAATGTGGGATATGATAAACCTTTATAAATGGCCCATACAAGAAATATGAATAAAAACTTCAATGGTCCATACAAAATTCACTATAAGGACTGTGAATCTGTTGAATATTTTACCCCAAGAGCTGGTCACAGTAGTGGAGTCTGGTGAGACCTGTGCCTGATTGCCGTTTTGTTTTGTTCGTGTGGCTGGAGCTAGGTTTGTTTCTGTTTAGTTAGAAGCTCAGACGAGCAGGATTTTGTTTTCTCATTTTTGCCTGAAGTTAAGGCTTTATTTTATTTTGCTTATTTTGTGCCTGACTTAAGGTTTATTTATTTTCACTGTTTTTCAAATAAACCTGTGTTGCACGAGACTTTGTGTCCCTGTCTCTGACTAGTTGGGTCCGCACCACGGCTGCTACCGAGCTACCTCCCCCACACCACATTGAACCTCATTTACCAAGTGAATGCCCAAACATTCAGTCTGTCCATGTCTGCTTGTAACCTAAGCACATCTTCCATTTATCAAACCCTACATTTCAGAATTCTGGTACCCCAAAATAATCATAAAATAGGTTTTTGTGACTATTTCCATTTTTACGCTTCTCACTCCACATTTAAAAAGTGAATGGAAAATTTGGTGTAGTTAGCCTGTCAAACTGATATTAGCCAGTTTTATCTTTTTCTAAAGTTGCAAAAATTGTTACAATCCTACTCCAGTAGGGGTCTGGCATTGAAAGTGAAATAACATCTCAAGACAGAAGTGTTAGACATATTATGACTTCAGCAAAATTGACTTTAAAAATTTCCCACATGTTAAATCTTTTTCAAAAACTTTGTGGGATACAGGGGTATAACTACTTGGATAGCAGCGGTAGTGGCTGCCACACAGCCCGGGACACTACAGGGCCCAACGGGCCCCCGAAGCTGTTTTTTTTTTTTTTAATAGGCCGTTACCTGCTGGAGTAACCCCAGCAGGTAACGAGCCCTGTATACTTACCGATCCCTGGGGTCCTACTCACGGCCGCCTGCGCTTCCCATTCTGCCGAGATGGCTGTGAGCAGGAGTGGTGATCGGTATGTGAGGCCGCGAGTATAATAATCGTAGGGCCAGGGGAGGTGAGGGAACATAAGAAACAATGTACTTATCTCTCCTACGCTCCGCAGGCTTCTGGCCTGTTTCGTGACGTCCCAGATGTCAGCCGACGTCATTATGCGTTGCGACGCCGGCCTAGCTCATGCGACGCCGGACTGGTCCAACATTGAAGATGGCCGAAGTAGCAGGGAGTGGACCGGAGCGAGGAACAGGTAAGCAACATTGTTTTTTTATGTTTCTATCCTCCCCTGGGTCACCGATCATTATACTCTGGAGTCTGAAAAGACCCCAGAGTATAATAATCGTTCATGGGTGGTCCATAATGGGGCATAATACTGTGTGCAGGTGCCACTATGGGGCATAATACTTTGTGCAGGGTCCACTATGGGGCATAATACTGTGTGTAGGGGCCACTATGGTGCATAATACTGTGTGCAGGGGTCACTATGGGGCATAATAGTGTGCGCAGGAATGTGGTTTTTGGGAAGGGGGTTGGAGGGGGCGGCAGTTCGGGGGGGGACATGTCAAATGTTCACCTTGGGGCCCAGCCATTCCTAGTTACGCCATGGGTGGGATACATCTATGTTTAAGGGGTTTTCTGGGCTAAATGAAAAACTCACTGGTGGCTTGGGAAGGTGTAAAATAAATAAGAAAGTATTACCTACCTACCTCCACTACCAAGCTGGAAGTGGTGAGGTTCCTGTAACTGCTGCAACCAATCACTAACAGCAGTGATGTCTTCAGTATTGCACATGTGACCACTGAGGCCAGTGATTGGCCACAGCAATTATGGGAGCCTTTCCACTTCTGTCCAGGACTGCCAGCACAGGGAACAGGGGGTGCAACACCCAAATGGTGCACTGGTGATTATAACTTTTTTTTTTTATTTTGCACATCCCTGGCACCAATGGGCTTTCTGGTTAGCACAGAAAACCACTTTAGGTTGAGACCCCATGTAGCGAAACGCAGCTAAAAACAATGTGAAAAAAGCAAAACGTGTTTTTTTCTGCAGAATTTTTCACAGAGTTTTTACAGCAGGTTCCACCGTGTTTTTTCTTCCCCTATTAAATCTATAGGGAAAATGCTTGCGATTCTGCAGCTATGATTTTCAAAAACGCATGTGTTTTTGAAAACACAGTTTTTCTGCATCTTTTTTTTCCCCCCGCAATATGTGAATGATATGAAATCTCATTTAGTTTGCACTGTGTTTACACAGCAGCCAAAAACACTGAATTTCTGCCTTAGCCTTAATTATATTATACCTACTGTATATTCTTGGTACAACCGACCTTTTTACATTTACGGATCTTTAGAACCTACAAACAATTTTCTAATGACATGCTGAACCATTAACAACTTTTAAACTTATTAACATTTCACCTATCTCTAGAATATGAGTTCCTGACCTAAGTTCCATCTGATGAGTAGTTGCTGGCCACTGAATCAGATGGAAAATGAGTGGAAAGTTGGTCTTTGCTTGGCTCTTCTATTAACGTATATGGAAGATGATAAAGGAAGCATGCTTGGCTGTGTACATGACTCTTATAGAAGTGAATGGAAAGAGCCATGCACAAAATCTGCAAAATACTTGTAGTTTATAATACAATGTAATAAGAAATCAATAAAAAGGACAACAGACCTATTCCTTTTTCTTATAAAATATATATTTGCTCTTCCTAGGAAATGTTACAGTATATGCTGTTTAAAATCTTGAAATGAAGATACAAAGCAAGCATATGTTAGACAAATCTTTGCACATGTCACCAGTATAAAAATGAATTGCTACATTGTATTCATGGATATTACCTGATCTTCCTGTGCTTCTGTTGTTGGGAAGGAATGCCTATTCCATCGGAAAGGTAACTGCATGAGATAGGTGAATGCTGGCATAGCTGCTCACTCTGGTAATTGCAGTTAGGTAATGAGATCAAGTAAATGCCCACTTCTGACCTATATATTAATCCAGTTTTGCTAGCTCATGTACAGTAATACTATGCTCAAGCACCACATGTTCATTGCTTGCTGTCCCTGTGAATGCCTGTTAATGTAACCATTCTGCAACTGGTAGAAAAAAAAAACAAGACAATCAGGTTCTGAGTTCTCAGAAAGCTCTGCTATGATAATAATCCTTGGTTACGCCTCCTCTGTTTGAAGCTAATGCTAGAATAATTGGATTATTTTCGGAAGCAGCTGTGACAACTCTACTGAAACTAAATGAGACAGCATTTTTACAAAAAATTTCTGAACAACAATGGTTTATTGACTTACAATACAGTATTTACTAATACGTCTATCTTATCTTAAGACAACCTGGGAGAATGTGCCATAATTCTATTCAATATACAGTATAATTGTGCCCAGAAATGTACATGGTGTATAAGGCTTTAAGAGGAAAAGGAATGGTTCAGAGAAGCTGTAAAATGTACCTAGTGTGTCAATTACAGCTTTTCTGCTGCCTAAGTCAAAAATTGAGGTGACGTGCTGTCCCCAAAGTTAGAAAATTAGGCCCAACTACCACTGTGCATGTGCACCACTCAGCACTGAAGCTGCCTGACTGAGATACATCACTGAACCTCCAGCGCATGTGCAGTGATTAAAAGAAGCGAGGAACGTACACATACTCATAAAAGCATACTCACCTGTCCCCAGTGTTTTGATGCCCATTTAAATGGACTGTGGTGGTGGACAGGTAAGTATTTTTTTTTTTTTTATGTTACACCTGCCCCAGGACCTCCCGGAGTTTGTCAAATTCCTGGACAATCCTTTTAACAATAATGTCCCATATAATAATATTCCTTCACAAAGTATAATGTCCTACAGTGGCCCCTCCATGCAGTATAATGTCCCATTGTGGCCTCCATACAGTATAATGTCCCATAGCGGCCCTCCACATAGCATGATGTCCCATAGTGGCCCCTCCATACACTATATTGGACCATAGTGGTCCCTTTGGTTTTTGTTACGAATTTTCCAAAAATTTCAGGTTTGGTCGAACCCGAAGTTGTTTGGGTTTTCCACCCACACACCAGTATTACAATCTGGGGTTTCTTCAGACCCTAGAGTATAATAAATGGAGGCCCAGGGGAAGAGTGCAGACATCCTGAATTCGGGTATCCTGAATGACCTCGGAGTCATTATGCGTTAAGTCGCTGGTGTCACCCATGTGACTGCTGAGGCCCAATCACAGACCTCAGCTGTCTCTGGCGTCATTGAGGAGGCTGGAGGAAGCCAGAGGACAATGGGGACCTGCAACGAAGCCCAGGAGAGGTGAGTATGTTTAATCACCTCCACTCAATATACTCTGGAGTCTGTTCTGTTTTGGACTCCCCCTCAGGGACTGGGCAGTCTGCACTGCCTTGAACGCACTAATTTATTAAACACATGTACCGTATAATTTTTCCTGCCCAAAATATTTCCATCCATCTATCTATTTACAAACACAAAAAAAGCAAAGCATCTCAATATGGTCGTTTGCAAATCCTCCTCAGTTCTGGCATAGCAAACCTCCAATGATACAAAGCAAAAAAAATAAAAAATAAGACAGCAATCCAAAGTAACAAAAACATCATGTGGTGGATTGTTACCCAAGCAATCCTACCCCATGAGAATTTTGCAAGCACAAGATCCGCCCTGATTCTGCCACACCTTGTTTTCATGTTCGCCTAAAATTCTTTTTCAATGGATCCTTGTAGTACAAAGTGCCAAGTATGTATACACAAGGGATAATAAAGATAATTGTCATAATCGATAATGAAAGTAATATGCAATATTTTGTTACACTGTCATATACTTCCATACCTCACAAAAATCAAACTACAGTAGTTTACATATATAACATTAGTGCATATACTGTAATATTGGTGTTGATATCACATAGTTTCAGTATACCAAATGAAAATCCCTTTAAGTGCCATGAAAGCATAATTAACCAATTAGGTTTCAGTAATAAATAACATATTATTATTGATGAGAATTTGGAACTCAGCATTGCAGAGTTTACAGCTGCTATTGCCACAATGGCATCTAGTTTCATTATAGTTTCATTAATAAGATGAAAATCCATAGAAGAGAAATAATGGCTCAGATTTACTGTTCTGGTTATGGCTAGACAATAACAAATTGGTGGTGCATATTTGACGCAATGTGGTGCATTTTTGGAATACACATGACTTATGGGTGTGGCTTGACTACGCCAAAATTACAATTCTGGCTTACAGTAAGCCAAGTAAAAGGTGGTATAAATATACACTGGGCAGTCTAAAGATACATCAGATTTATCTGGCGTACTTTCAGATTGCCTGTCTAAGTGTACAATGTCTAACTTTTAGTAAATCTGGGCCTTTGTGTATCTTAGACTGTGTTCACAAGTTTACATCTACATTGCAGACTCCATTAGGTGTCTGCATCGCAGATTCTGTAAAAAATACACGGACACTATATTGCCCAGCTCAATGACAGACACTGATAATGATAATCGGACTTTTTATTTATTTATTTTTAATGATTAAAGAGGACCTGTTGACATTGACTTTGCTGGTTTGTGCCCCAGTTGCAGAGATATTGGTGTTGTTAGTTTCAGCACCAATATCCCTGCATCATCAGAGGTGCTGGCCTTACTATTCAGTGTTATCTCTGGACTGTGAGGAATGCCCCCCCTTACAATACAAGGCTATGGAAGTGTACCATCAGGGGGCATTACTCACCGCCCAGTGATGGCGCTGAGCTGTAAGGCCTGCTCCTCTGACAGCACTGATAAGTCTGTAACCAGGGCACATACCTGCAAAACTGACAGTGTCCTGAATTCAGCTCACTGTCAGCTATCCAGTGGCATATAACACCGCTAATGTCAGAAGACATGAAAGATCCTCTTTAAAGAAAGTCCCCTCTCTACAAAAGAGTTCTCCATTCTGGCACATACAGGGGGATCCCAAGAGTAGGACCTCCTTTATGTGTTGTCCCTATGCCCCAATAGGGCATATGGACAGGAGTTGCTGGAGTGAGACAATGTTTTTATGGTTAAGTACTAATATATAATAAATATCTGAGAAAGGGAATAAAAATAAAAGGAGCATGTAATACAAAGTGTCCAAAAAGTAAAGAAGCCCAAAATTCCAAATGACTCCGTAACAAAATCCTAAGCAAATGGTTATTAAGCCTTTGTTTTATTGCTGTCTGCTCCTAATTATTATTCTTGTGTAAGTGAAGTCCATGCGGCAACCTTTCCTGCCAACCATAATATCTATGTTCAGATTAAATATGTCATTACTTACGTGGGACAGGTGACCTAAATCATATACCTGAACATCCTGACTAAAGCTGCGTGACGAGAAATAAAAGCATGGTGAAAAGGTTCACTGAATTCAGCCATATTAGTTTTTCTTACTTTATGTAGTTATAGAGGAATTGTTTACAAATGATAAAAATTTCATAGAACAAAATGTACGCAGTGTTTATTATGTTATTATTGTTACATTTACAAATCCCTATTATTTCAGTCATTTTAAGGTTGTGGACCTCCCTCTCTGTTCCAAGGTTAAAAAAAAAAAAAAATGATAATAAAGGGCTTGTACATGGCCAATTTATTTAGATCTAAATGTAGTTTTAGCTGTTTGTCTATATAGTTATCTTTTGTGGAAATGTAAGCACCATGTGAGTCAGAATATATTGAGTGCAAATCCTTTTTTACCAGAACCAGACGTCCACCTTAAAAATTTAAAAATGTCATCATTCCAGTGACTGTGATAACAAAAAATCAGTATTCAGACAGTGCCACATGTTGACTATATTATTGAATATATTATCTATATAGTTATGTTGCCAAAGTACTAGTCTTAAGTTGCCCATACAAATTAGTCCTGCCCATAAAATTAATTAAAGATCTTTTGGAGAGATTGGCTGGTCTTCTAATGTGTATGGCATTACACCCAAAAAGAATCAAGTGCTTTCTCTCCACTCCTGATTCTTCTCTCTGGCACGATCTTGCCATCTCAGCTAGAAGGTTACTGTGCAGGAAGCTCTTTGGCGACAGTGGATTCAAAAGGAACAGCAGCAAAAGTGCACTTGCCTTGAGACACACAACTACCGGCACTGTAGGAAGAGAGTCCACAGAAGGTAAAAGATTCTCCGGGCCCTGCATCTGCTAATGAAGAGCCCCCGATTGCAGCCAGTCTCCTCAGTGAGTTGTCTGGTCCCACAAACATGGCATTTTTGAAAGGCAACCCCCCCCCCCAAGGTCAGTCTACAGCACATGCTCTGGGCTTGCTGATATTTGGGACCTGTGAACACACATTACAGCAATACCCACAAGGGAGGATGTGGTGACTTACGTCTCCCATCCACAGAATATCTATTTAAATGAGCTGGCTTCCTTCAATTCCCATTTCATAGGGAAGCTTCTTAGTTACTATTCCTCTGACACACTTGGCACTTGCCAACCACCCTTCTCAGGCTTTCAAGATCATACTACTTAATAGATAATAATATCACATCTGGGGTGGACACCTCTCCCTATAAAGGCCTGGTGAGGTGGGTTGGTGACTTGGTGGCCTAAGGTCTTTGTTGCAGATTTGTGGGACAGTAGACGCAAGAATACTTGGGTTCTCTCCTCAAAAAGACATATAGGGGACTTGCCATTAGTATTTCAGCTCTGTTCTGAATGTTGAGGGGTGCAGACTAGATACACTGTTGAGCAAAAGGGTAACAACATTTTGAACCAGGGACCTTTTGCTTCGGAATCAACCTAATAACACACTGAGCTATTAGGGAATGTGAGGACAGGTTGTAATTTGTAGTATACAAGAAAAAGATTTTTTCACCACCAGAAGCAAACAGTAACAATGCAGTTACATGACAAGAATCTGCATAACTAATCATATGCTAAATAGTTGCAAGTCAAATTTATGTATGAGATAGTCAAGATGATTGTCTATAAAATGATGGTAGTCTTACGTTCAAAGCTGTCGTGGATGGTGAGATATGGAGCCTGAAAGTCAAAAGTTCAAAACATTGTTACCCTTTTGCTTGGCAGAGTAGCTAAGTTGCTGCTGTCAGGAACCTCCATTTAAATGCTATTCCTTTAAGGTGCCGACCTGAGAGGCTTCTGCAGTGTCAGAAGTTCTCTGAGCTTATCCAATGAGCAGCTGAGGAGGCATATAAAAACCCCTTTCCTACTGAACCAGGTGTCTGCTAATTTAGTTGTACTCTAGTTAGGTTCTGAACCCTGTTTATGTGTACTGGACAGCTTTATTCAGACCCTTGGCTTTATATTGGATATCTGTTTGTCTCCTGATTTTGCCTCTTATATGACCTCCTGGTACTGACCATTGGCCTGGACATTTATTCTCCTGATTCTGATCTACCCTGTAAGTTAATCGTGGTTTCTGGTTTTGATTTCAGTTACTGGAACGTTTATTTCTTGCATGGTTTCTGGCGGTGATAACTTGGACCGCAAATTTAGCAAAATCTATCTGGCCTTGCATCTGGTGGTGTTGAAGGTATTTGGGTGTGTGGGGCTATCTCTCAACACTGTATAGGATTTAAAAACAGAGTTCTACTGCTCTCTATCATTAGCCAGATTATGCTATTTTCTGATATTTGCTCCAGGAACTCTACCATAACAGCTGCTTCTATAATGTTACATGACCTGTTCACTTACATCTTAAGTGCCTATGTGAATGTAATGTTTTGTATTGATGCATACTGGAATAGGTGTGCCTTGGTGGGAGGGGGAGTCCCTGTGATGGAAAATCCACCACCCACCAATCAGTTCCTTGCCTTGCAACTAAACATACTTTTGCTTTTTCTTTATTTATGATTTTTATTTCATATGAACCTGCACTAGCTGCGCCAATCTAGCCGCTTGGTATTATCTAGCCACCTGAGGTACACCAATCCTCTTCTGTGGCATGGCGAATACAGGGTCCCTGATTTCACCTGTCTCCCCCTTGCCCCCAATATAAATTTTAGTAGTTCTCTTTGGAAGTGTTTCAGTGTCGATATAGGGACGTTAATAGGGAGTGTGCAAAAAGCATATAGTAGATGCGGCAATATATTCATTTTGACCGATGCAATCCTACCCAACCAAGACAATCAAGGTATCCCAATGGCACAGGTCGTTGTAAATTGAGGACAGCAACAACAGAAAAGCCTCATAAAGGGTGGTTACTGATGGGGTCATATAGATGGCCAAATAGAGCAGTCTCAATTGATTCCACCCAAAGTCAAAGTTCAATTTCAAGAGTTTCACCACCTCTGTAGTTTGATTAAGAGCTTCAGATTTTGCAGCATTGAGCTCCAAGACAGATATATTGGAGAACTTTGACATTAGGTGGAACAATTTGGGAAGCAAAGTTAAAGGGAACCTCAGCAGAAAATTGTCAGCACACAGAGCACATTTTTGCCCTTTCCCTCCCACTATAAAACCTTTGACGTTAACAGAATGGTGTAAAGCTGCTGCTAGTGGCTCCATTGTTAACAAAAGTAACAATTTAGGCACCGAGCATAGGGATTGTTTTGGGAAAAAGTCTGCCTGCTAACTAGGCACCCGGTTTATCTCCCTGGGAGAAAATCCTATAGCCTGACCACCTCAATCTCTTCTCAGCTCTGGTGGATAGCACCAAGTTCAGCTCCAGACATGCCTACTCAATCCTAGTATGAAGGTCTATTTCTGGGTGGGCAGGTAAGTTAAGGCATTCTCCTTCTGTTCCAGGGTTGCCACATAGGACATTTTCAGTCTGGAGGGCATTTGGATTAATTTTACTCTGATCGTAGCCTTGAGAGCTACCCAAATGATTGAGGGTTATAACTCCTCTGAAGCATTGGTGTCAAAATAAAACTTGACTTCCTGAGTAAGCTCTGCAAGGCAAACTGGATCAGAGAGAAGCAAATCATTTATACATCAGTGACAATGGAAATCCACAAAGCACTGCATCATGATCAGACCATGAGCAAGGGGAGATTTTTGCTTGTCAAGTAGAGGGATGTGATCTATTCTAGAATAGGTTGTGTGGGCCGCATTGTAAAATGAGAAGTCCCGATATGTTGGATTATGATTCCACCATGCGTCCGTCAATTTATAACTGTGAAGAAGTTGAGCCAACTGTAGGCTGGCTTTAGAAGGAAGTTGGATTCACTTTATCCAAGACATGGTCGAGGTCTAGGTTGGAGTCACCACCCAAATATAGCAAAGAAGAGCTTCAGCATGCTACGAAAAAAACGTACTTGATGGATTTTGGGGCAAATTACGAAACAAGCTATACTAAAATGCCGAAAAAGATATAATGATGCCCAGGTACAGGGGCAGTAAAGTCCCAAGAACCTTGAAAAAGAGATGTCAGCACAAGTCAAAGGACACAGGCAAGTGACTGGCTCATACAGCTTTATTTATTTGTATAATTATAGCAACCTTTTTCATAAAAAAAAGCCTGGTACCTTGTATAAGCACTTCTACCTCTTGTATACATCCCTGCTACCTCATAGATTGTAAGCTTATGCCTACATGTCTCTTACTCCTACTGTGTGAATTGTAATGTCTCATTTTATCTGTACATGAACCCTATGATTTGTGAAGTACTGAGGAATATATCAAATATCAAAGTTATAAACCGCCAAAAAATGACACATAAAATCTATGGTAAAATGCAAATCTTTATTTAAACATTAATCATAAACTGTATAAACAAAAAGAGATAAAGTGGTGAAAGGTCACATAAAAAAGTGCTGAGGCTGTAATGTACCAAAGCTAGTTACATAGTATACAACACAAATCAATAATAACTATATAAAAGCTGTTCTAAGCACATACAGTACATACAGTATTAGTGCAAGGATAGAATAGATATATCCACAGATGCCTGTATGTGCTAATACAAAAGGAAAGAGACGGAAAGAGACGTACAGAGACTTATTAGACAATGCATGCTCTGCAAAGAATTCTGGGTAAGGAATATGCAAATAAGATCTCATTTGGAGGAAAAGGGGAACTAGCTCCTTGTGCCACCTTTGGAAGGTAGCTAACTATAGATTAATGGGGTTATCCAGCTTCCAAAAATTATCTGCAAATACATGCACAGCAGTGCTAAATACTCACTGTTCCCTTATGAAACCTTTACTTGGCTTTATTTTACTTGTTGCTCCTAGTATCGCTGTTGTTTACATACAGTGAATCTGTGGGCAAGATACATTTCCCATGATTCATCTACCTGCTCTTACTATCCGTGTTTGCTGATCACAGGGGGGAAGGAGGGTAGTAAGCTTGCAAACGAAACATCACAGCAGCATGTGATCTCAGATGTCAGAGCAATTTAATACCTGTGATTTCATTGCAGAGGAGAGTGGATAAAGGAGGGGTACACAGAGAATGAGAGCAGGTAGATGAATAATGGGAAATGTGGTTTGTCCACAGATTCACTGCATATAAATAACAGATACAAGGAGTAGCAAGTATGATAAAGCCAAGCAAAGGCTGCACAAGGGAACAGTGAGTATTTAGCACTGCTGTGGATATATTTGCAGATAATTTTTGGAAACTGGATAACCCCTTTAATACATGGTTTTCAATGGAACCTAAAGTATAATCTGTGAATAATAGCCAAGCCACAATAACTTCTTCAAAAGGAAAGAGTCCCATCCCCAGACAGCTGTTTCAAGGTTGTTGCCTCTCCCAGTTTTCTGGACACCTGGGACCGTTGGGCAGGCCCCTAAATGAGTTTCTTTGCTGGACAAACTTGATAATTCTAGGCTGTATCATGTGCTGAATGGTTCCCCCTTACGCAGATTGTAGTCCATAAAGGCAGCGCACCCCAAAATACTGCTCTTCTGGTCAGCAGATCCAGTCTTTTTTACTCACTCACAGTCACGATCCAAACCACTTGTCCTCACCGACAGGCCTAGAGTCTCTTTTACTCCAGTTTCTCCCCTGGTACTTATGCTGTCAGTCCTATATCATCTTCTCTTAGAGCAATGTTCCCAAGGTCTCCCTGCCCACACATGGACCTGGGAAAGGTAATTGGCCATCGTTTTGTTGGCTGGGCATTGGCAAAAGATGTTTGCCCTCTTAAGTTTACATGTTATTGTTACAATGTGTTGTCTTGTTGCCCAGGTCTTGGTGTCAGAACCCCTACACAAAAACGATGGCTGTGACCCCTATAGCTGTTTGTTCTGAAGGTCCCAGCACTCTACAGCGGCGACTGCTGTGGACCTTCCAGTCAAAGACAGAACAAAGTGATGTCATGTGACGTGGCTTACTAGCCCCCAACATATACAGTGGGGAAAAAAAAGTATTTAGTCAGCCACCAATTGTGCAAGTTCTCCCACTTAAAAAGATGAGATAGGCCTGAAATTGACATCATAGGTAGACCTCAACTATGGGAGACAAAATGAGAAAACATATCTAGAAAATCACATTGTCTGATTTTTAAAGAATTTATTTGCAAATTATGGTGGAAAATAAGTATTTGGTCACCTACAAACAAGCAAGATTTCTGGCTCTCACAGACCTGTAACTTCTTCTTTAAGAGCTCCTCTGTCCTCCACTCATTACCTGTAGTAATGGCACCTGTTTGAAATTGTTATCGGTATAAAAGACACCTGTCCACAACCTCAAACAGTCACACTCCAAACTCCACTATGGTGAAGACTAAAGAGCTGTGGAAGGACACCAGAAACAAAACTGTAGACCTGCACCAGGCTGGGAAGACTGAATCTGCAATAGGCAAGCAGCTTGGTGTGAAGAAATCAACTGTGGGAGCAATAATTAGAAAATGGAAAACATACAAGACCACTGATAATCTCCCTGGATCTGGGGCTCCACACAAGATCTCACCCCGTGGGGTCAAAATGATCACAAAAACGGTGAGCAAAAATCCCAGAACCACACGAGGGAACCTAGTGAATGACCTGCAGAAAGCTGGGACTAACGTAACAAAGGCTACTGTCAGTAACACACTACGCTGCCAGGGACTCAGATCCTGCAGTGCCAGACGTGTCCCCCTTCTTAAGCCAGTACATATCCGTGCCCGTCTGAAGTTTCCTAGAGAGCATTTGGATGTTCCAGAAGAGTATTGGGAGAATTGTGAACCGAGAGCAAGGCAGGTGGTTTGGACTCCGCAACCAGAAATGAACGCACACGCGGTAGTTCAAGAAAAAAAAAATATATTTACTATAAGTTAATAAAGGCTAGTTAAAGGTAAAATGACAGGGCTAAAGACAAGCAAAATATACAATATAGCATGAACAATTTCAAGGCAAATTCTGCAATGGTTTCTAATTTTACTCTGTCCACTTCTGCAGTATGGACACTGAATGAACAATATACTCAAAATTATCCCTAACTGACCCTGACTTCACATTTGGGTGCACCCCCTTTTCCCCAGTGGTCCAGGTGGACCGCTTACAGTCCGTAGAAGCGCGCGGTGGGGCCCAAAGTCGGTCCTTTCTTTTATAGTGAAGCGTCCTCTCCTCACGGTTATCAGGATCTTGGGAGAAATGAAGTCCTCTTTAACAGACAGGGAAACCAACTGAATGCAATGTAATCCAACAGCAGATTCCACTCAGCACACTGACAGTCCTGCCGAATCCATACACTGAGCTGGGATGTAAGCCGGGATTTAGCAGGTGCTGTCCAGTACATCAACAGCACTGCGAGTCTCTATCTGTGGTATCCATATACACAGTCACAATGTCAGTCTCACTGATCAGCCACTGAGCACAGTTCCTTTCACGTGGACTCACTAGTCCTGTTGTCTCTTTACACTCTGTTTGTCTCTGGACCAAGATACAGCTTAGCTGTACAGAAAAATCTCCACACCAGTTCAATACAACACTTGCCAAGATGGCTGCTGCTCTCTGTCTCGTCACTTCCTGCTTCTCTGCTCACACTCTGTCTGCAGAACAGGCAGGCTGACATAAAAGGGGGGGTCTCACTCCAGCATCATGTCACAATTACAATGGCTGCTGTCTTAAAGGAACAGAATCACAGAAATACATTCAACATTAACAGTTTATACAGACAAATGAAGCTTAAGACAACATTGGCTGTCTCTTACAGAATGTCATATGGTCAGATGAAACCAAAGTAGAACTGTTTGGTAGAAACACAACTCATTGTGTTTGTAGGAGAGTGAATGCTGAGTTGCATCCAAAGAACAGCATACCTACTGTGGAGCATGGGGGTGGCAACATCATGCTTTGGGGCTGTTTCTCTGCAAAGGGACCAGGACGACTGATCCGTGTACATGAAAGAATGAATGGGGCCATGTATCATGAGATTTTGAGTGCTGGGTCTTTCAGCATGACATTGATCCCAAGCACACCGCCAGGGCAACGAAAGAGTGGCTTTGTAAGAAGCATTTCAAGGTCCTGGAGTGGCCTAGCCAGTATCCAGATCTCAACCCCATAGAAAACCTTTGGAGGGAGTTGAAAGTCCGTGTTGCCCAGCAACAGCCCCAAAACATCACTGCTCTAGAGGAGATGTGCATGGAGGAATGGGCCAACATACCAGCAACAGTGTGTACAAACCTTGTGAAGACTTACAGAAAACGTTTGATCTCTGTTATTGCCAACAAAGGATATATAACATAAGTAACATAAGTATTGAGATGAACTTTTGTTATTGACCAAATATTTATTTTCCACCATAATTTGCAAATAAATTCTTTAAAAATCAGACAATGTGATTTTCTGGATTTGTTTTCTCATTTTGGCTCTCATAGTTGAGTTCTCCCTATCATGACAATTACAGGCCTCTCTCATCTTTTTAAGTGGGAGAACGTGCACAATTGGTGGCTGACTAAATACTTTTTTTGCCCACTATAATATGGCCCCCATACAGTATATGTCCCTCCTTTTTTTTGGCCTCCACACAATGATATGTTAGATCTCTACCTATTGGATTATTGCAATAGGTAGCAGCCGATATAATTTACTTAACCTATCCACACTATGCCAGCGTTGTGATGTAACGTGCAGCACCGCTTAGAGGCGCTAGCGGAGGCCGGTCTGGACAGGAGCGCGAATGGGTGAGTAAATTATCTGCCGATACCTATTGCAATAGTCCAATAGGTGGCGGGCAATTAAAATAGATTGCTCCCTCCACCATTTTATGCTATGAGGCGCCATCACCTCAGGTTGCCGCATGGAAGATGTGGCTGCGTTGGAAACACAGAACACAAGGACGCAGGATGGATTTGGCCTACGGGCCTTGTATTTGACACCTATGGTGTAGACTATAGAACATCTTCTGCTTTTTGACGAAATAATAAGCATGATGTGAATGTGAAAATGTGTAGCATGCTGATCAGTGCTGATTATTTTCCCTGCTATGTGTAGATGGCATTTTGAAAACACTCATCCACATGTATTACTGTATATGTACTATATATTGCCACAGGTTACCAATTTTACATATACATATGGACCAGGCCCAAGACATCACACAATTAGGCAAGGAAGAAGCTGTATAGTGATAAATGTATTAAAGCACACAAAACATGAAGCAGAGGCTGAAATGCAAAAAGTGTAACAGCTCTCAACTACCATGTGCCATTTATAATATACACTAATCACTTCTTATTTAGTATCATGGCCTGGGTGTTACTGAAACCTCTGCATTCCCTATAACTAGAACCCTGGCATACAGTGCAGTTTAATTTCAAACATGGCAGATATGAAAAGTTGTGGCTGACTGTAACTGCTTTATTAACTTTATTTGGGAGTCAGAAAGAACCTAACAAAAAAATGGGATTCAAGTTACACAACTCTCACATCATGCACATTCTGGTTTTAGTTTGTAAATAAAATATTTTTTCACACATAAAAATAGAAGAAATAATGCAGACACAATAAAGAAAGTTAATGTGAAGTTTATTCTACGTATTTGTATGTTTTATATGTGCTGGTTACCTCCCATCACTCATGAAGAGCATACAGCAACACTCAGGGCAGGAAAAACCCCCAGTGGAGGAAACCTGCAGGGAAACCATGGCCACTGTATTGCCCCTCCTCTGGGCATACTAAGGGAGGTTACCACTATAGCATGTATTAGTGTATATGTGTATGCATGTGTGTAATGATTGTGTGTATGTGCAGTGACTGTGTATAGTGATGAATTGTGTGCATTTATGTGTGTTTTTGTGTGTGTGTGTGTGTGTGTGTCTGTGTGACCATAAAAGATACTTCTCTCCTTGATTTAGGTCTTCATCCATCCTGTGTTGTTCTTCTCTTTGGACGTCTGGCCGATGTCTTCATCCATCGTGTCTCCTTGTTGGTCTGGCAGCAGTACATCTAAGTAGAAATGATAGAAGGAAAACTTTAGTAACACATTTATTATAGAATAGAAATATTGTTACCAAGCTCTTCTACATGAACTTCTCATTAAAGAGGTATTTCAGGTCCTACAATATGCTATATCAATCCCATAGATGTGGCTCCAACCCCAATATGAAGAATAAAGGGGTATAGGTCTCTGCAACATTGCCACAGAGCCCCATTCAACTGTTAGATTTGGCCTCTACGATTTGTATGTTAGGAGCCGTTCACATCATGTTTTTTATTACAGTTGTGCAGACACATTTGGATCCAAAAAAGGTCACAACGTGTTGCTCAACATCCTCATAGACTTTTGTCTGTAAAACGAATGTCAAAAGTGCATACTTTTGACTAAGTTTTACCTCCAGTACATCATATTCCGTTGAATTCAATGGACAGAAAAGTGTGGCATATCACACATATCCTTCCATATGAACAACGGAAGGAAGTATATACTTTGGGGACTTCTCAGACCCCAGTATAATAAATGGAGGCCCAGGGGAGGTGAGTGAAAATAACAAACAGCTATTTCTCACTTCTCTTGTTCATCCAGTGGTCCACTGGTATCTTCTTTTGGTCTCTGTTGGCCCATGAATGATATAATGCACCCCCAGGACACTGCTGAGACCTGTGATTGACCCATATTGGTGACATGGGGCGTGGTGACACACACCACATGACCTAACATCACAGTGCTAAGTCAAAATGGTGTGATGTCAGCATGCCCCATGTGACCATTGAGACCAAAACACAGGTCTCATCTGTGGCCCAGGGTCACGTGATGTCATCCAGGGGCTGGATGAGGCCAGAAGAAGATGCAAATGGATTGTTTATTATTTTCATTCACCTCCCCTGGGTCTCCACTTATTATATTCTAGGGTCTGAGGTGACCTCAGAGTATAATAATAGCACTTTTGGAAACGAAGCGGGGAGGGGCGAATCTCACGAATATTTGTCGAATTAATCTCTTGAGGTTTTCCCATCTCCACACACCAGTATGCATGGCTTTGTTCAACCAAACTGATCAGTTTTTTAATATACGAATGGATGGATATTTCTATCCATTTTTACTATTAAAAAAACTGATCCGTTGAATGGATCAGACAACAGAAACTTCATGTGAACGGCCCCTTACTTGAAGTTCTCATCCTTACAATGGATACACTTACCAGAGATGATTATGACTCTGCTGTTCTGGGTTCCTCCTCTGCGTCTGTCTGATGATGAATGTCTTCCGCCTCTTCTTCCTTGCCTGAATGTAGAATGGTGTTGCAAAGGGAGCAGGTTGGAGGGGTGATCCATGGTCCTCTTATGCTGAATTCTTCAATGTCCCTCCTGAACCAGCGTATAGCCCAGCTGTGATGGTCTTCTCTCTCTCTCTTCCATGCCCAATGGTCGGAGTCTTGTGCCATGATCTAGAATTTAACATCATATAGAATTATTATAATCACCACAAGCTTTTGTTCAAAGTTTACATCTTTCTGTTTAATGCTACACACCAGATCACAGGTGTCCTGGTCTACCCAGGCTCTAAACTCCATCTTGATGAGCACTAGGTCACGAAGGTGAAGCAGCTGGTCCTTCTTCATAGTCCATGTCGATCCAGGGGTCCAGGCGTAGATCTCCCGTCGAAATTGCAGATCCTCTTCAAATTGGTTGGCTAAAAACCTGGAAGAAAGAAAAAGTAGGGCAAACAAATCATAGAACATGTAAAAAGGAGATAATGAGGAGAACAAAGTGGTGATATCATTAATCTTAAAGGGGTTCCCAGGCAATTAAAATTATATTAAAAACAGCTCAGTTTTGTAACAAATAACACAAGACATACTTACCTTATCGATCCCCTGCTGCTTCAGTTCCAGTGCAGTTTTGTAACAAATAACACAAGATATACTTACCTTATCGATCCCCTGCTGCTCCAGTTCCAGTGCTTCTAGGGACCCCACTGGTCTCTACTTTTTGCTGCAGCAATGATGTCCTAACACAGGAAGATGTGACCACTACAGCCAGTCACTAGACACAGCAGTGACCCGCTCTAGCCAGTGACTGGCTGCAGTGGTGACATGTTCTGGTGTCAGGATGTCACTGCTATTAACATACTGCTGTTTTCTAGTAGCGTATGAATGGCATGCTATGTTAATAGCATACAGTGCTGTGGCGCATTATATTAACAGAACAGTGATCTACGGTGGTACAATTAATGGCTGCTATAAACCTATAAAGGCAATTTGATGACTGTCTTCTCTGAAACACATACCATATGTATAGATTGGGTTAATAATAATAGAAACTTACAGACTCGGAAAAAAATACTGGCGATATTCCTCTATACGCAGTCTGGCTCTTCTGAAGTAGATCAGGACCATGGCCAGGAGATACTATTGGGATAAAAAGAGAGTGAGAAGCTTGTCATAGATTTCTTAATACATAATAGTATGCAGTACAGTTATATGAGCTCAGTATATTCTTGTGGTTACTGATATCTGCTTACAACCTGACTGCAGCATAGATTGGGGTTATATTTCATTGTATAACATCTACTCATCAAAGGTCATGGTTTCCAGAGCTCAGGAATATTTTCTATTCTTTCCCTCAATATTAGAATACCTTGTCCGAGGTCTTAAGACAGCTGTCCCTGTCTAGAAATAATTTGATGTCCTCGTCGTCTATAAAAGTAACAAAAATAAGACATCAGTTTAATGTATTTCATCAATACCTTCTGAAATGTTCAGAACACCTTTATATCTATAGCAAAGGAAGAAACTGCTTTATCATTGTGTATACTTTTACTTATACTTTGTATTCTATATACTATACTATATTTTGTATATAAGTATGCTAAATCTCCATTATATAACACATTGTAAGAATAATAAATTCTTACAATAAATAATTCTGTAGGGTGACCAGAAGCTTTCCTGAAGAACAGTGGGGAAATTTAGTTTCAAAGGATATTTATTAAAATACGTCAGTAACGGAAATTGTTAAAAAACAAAACAAAAAAACAACATCAATATAATCCTAGGAAATACACAAAAGTACAAAATAAGATTTTTTAAAGAGGAACTTTTATGTCCTCAGAGATATGCGGTAGTACATACTGCTAGAAAGCCAACAGCTGAATTCAGTTCACTGTTGGCCTTCCCGGTATGTGGTCCAGTACTGGAGATATCGTTGCCATTAATTTTGGCACTGATATCTCTTCACTGTCAGAAAGGTGAGCCTTACAGCTTATCGTCATCGCTGGGCTGTGAGGAATGCCCCCCTCCCCCCAACAGTACAAGGCTATGGAAGAATACCTGCCCCATGTCATTGTTTAAAAAAAAGGCAACCTTTTTTTTTTTTTACGGCAGGCCATTTTAGATTAAACATACAAAGATGAGGTACTTGGAGTGCCGTGCAATGATTGTAAGGCTGACGACCCCTATACTAAAGTCATACACCACAATCCATAACACAGAAGTGCTGCCACCAGATGCTTCTGGACGCATGCGCTTACTGCTATTTCCCGAGATGCACCTGTACTTTCCCATTAGAAGCAATGAAAGTACAAGAGCAGCCCTCAATTAGTGGCAAATATATGTGTCCAGGAGCACCGTATGGCAGCAGCCTTTGTGTGGTGACATACTATGTATCTGGATGTAGCTATAGCTGCATACAGTCCTAGGCCACAGGTACTTTCACTTCAATATAAAGCTGCGTTCACATGGTGCAGTTTTGCACAAAAATGCATGCATTTTTATTGGAAAACTGTCTGCGTTTTTGTGCAAAAACAAACCGTCATAGAGAATAATGTTCCATAGTGGTTCCTTCAGACAGTACAATGTCCCATAGTGGCCTGTCCACATGGTATAATGACCCATAGTGGCCACACCACACACTATAATGTCCCATAGTGGCCCCCCACATGGTATAACGTCCCATGGCAGCCCCTCCACATGGTATAATGTCCCATAGTAGCCCTTCCACACATTTAAATAGTGGCCCCTTCACATAGTATAATATCCCATATTGGCCCCCTCCACACAGTATAGCTCTGTTCCCTTCGGTGCTTCTGCCTGGGTCTCAGAGGTCATGTTGGCATCATTAAACTGACATAACTCCTGACGCCCTATCAGTGGTCTCTGACTTCAGGCAGGAACGCCAAAGAGTAACAAGAAGTCACTCCGGAGTGCAGGAGAGGTGAGTAATATTGTTTATTATGTTTGAACACCTCTCTTGGGCCTCTGAAAAGACCCTAGAGTATAATAATAGTAGTTTTGTTTCGGACATGTTTGGTCCGATCGAATCCGCTGGGCGAGTTTGCCCAAGTGCCGCCCCCTCAGGGACTCGGCTGCCATGCCAGGGATATATTCCTCATGTGCTACTCTTGGCATAAGTCCCAGGGGTTGCTAACCCCTGCTTAGGAACCCATTATGTATAATTTTGTGTAAAAATAAGATACTTTCCGTCTGGTTGTAGGGGCTGGAAGGAGTATTTTACCCAGGAGTTTGAAGAAAGCAGTCTGTTCTTCTGTCTGCAAGATGCTGTCATCCGTCTTCCTCTTCTTGGATTCCTCTTGGGGGTCAGGCCCTGAACTGTGAGAGTAGAAACAGCCTCATGTGTATGACCCATTACGGTTTATCCAGGTTGCATAATATGGTAAAAAAAGGACATGTATGGGACCATAGTGGGCCACAATATGCCTATGAATTAATATTTAGACATATGGAGGTTTCTATTTATTCTTATGATATCTGAAAGATTAAAAATAGAGCCATGTTTCATCAGAAGCCATATTAAGAAGATTTTGTTCTCTTAAATGCACTGCATTCATCTAAGAGAATAATCTTCCATTGTATAAAGGGCACATTCATAGGTAAAAGGAGTGCATATGGCTCTGTAGTTTAGAACCCTACAAACCCCAAGTGACAAAATAAGTGGACCTGTACATAAGATGCTGCTATGCCCATGAGGTCTTACTGCAGGTTTATACATGCTTTGGTTTTTGCAGTATAGTATGTGTAAGGTGCAGACATATAATAACAAAAGGCAACATTCATCCTGGTCTCCTCATGGGTAAATCTCATTTAAAGTGACTGTCCAAGACTAGATATTGATGTGCTATCCTTAGGGTAAGTCATTAATTATTAGGTCAGTAGCGCTCCAACATCTGACCCCCCCACTGATAAGATGATATGTCTACAGAGTTGGAAGTAGATGGCTCCATAAACTGTGCAGTATCTGTGCTTCAAATGAATGGGAGCTGAGCTGCCATAGAACAACAAGGCCACTACATAGTGGATACAGCCATCTTCTTCTGGCTCTGTGTGGAAATTAGATGATAGGTAGTGATGTCAGTTGACGGACTCTTACTGATCTGATATTGATCACCTAGTCTAAGAATAGGCCACCGTTGACTGATCTATATAATACAGTGATATACACTCTTGCACTTACGACTCCTCTTCATATTGGGCAATAAGTTCTCTCTTCCTTTTCCGCATCATATCTCCTCTTCTTCCTGGGAAATGTGAAGAGAAAGAAAATTGTACATGAATATTTGGGGATGTGACTGAACAAGACCTTACAGAGAAGTTTAAGCATAAACTTAGAAAAATCCACGCACCATAACACCAGTCAGATGTGCTGTCCTATCTAAGAACAGGAGTAAAGCTATGCTCTGTGACATAAAGGTTCATACACACGTGGACAAAATTGTTGGTACCCCTCGTTTAATGAAAGAAAAACCCACAATGGTCACAGAAATAACTTGAATCTGACAAAAGTAATAATATATAAAAATTCAATAAAAATGAACAAATGAAAGTCAGACATTGCTTTTCAACCATGCTTCAACAGAATTTTTTAAAAAAGAAAACTCATGAAACAGGTCTGGATAGAAATGATGGTACCCTTAACTTAATATTTTGTTGCACAACCTTTTGAGGAAATCACTGCGATCAAACGATTCCTGTAACTGTCAATGAGACTTCTGCACCTCTCAACAGGTATTTTGGCCACTCCTCATGAGCAAACTGCTCCAGTTGTCTCGGGTTTGAAGGGTGCCTTTTCCAGACAGCATGTTTCAGCTCCTTCCAAAGATGCTCAATAGGATTTAGGTCAGGGCTCATAGAAGGCCACTTCAGAATAGTCCAATGTTTTCCTCTTATCCATTCTTGGGTGTTTTTAGCTGTGTGTTTTGGACCATTATCCTGTTGCAAGACCCATGACCTGCGACTGAGACCAAGCTTTCTGACACTGGCAGCACATTTCTCTCTAGAATCCCTTGATAGTCTAGAGATTTCATTGTACCCTGCACAGATTCAAGACACCCTGTGCCAGATGCAGCAAAGCAGCCCCAGAACATAACAGAGCCTCCTCCATGTTTCACAGTAGGGACAGTGTTCTTTTCAAGATATGCTTCATTTTTACGTCTGTGAACATAGAGCTGATGTGCCTTGCCAAAAATTTCGATTTTTGTCTCATCTGTCCATAGGACATTCTCCCTGAAGCTTTGTGGCTTGTCATAGAATTTTTATATATTATTACTTTTGTCAGATACAAGTTATTTCTGTGACCATTGTGGGTTTTTCTTTCATTAAACGAGGGGTACCAACAATTTTGTCCACGTGTGTATATATATGAACATGTTTTCTAAGTAAGAAGTAGGGTAAATCCTGACAGGACTCTTAGGAGACATAGTGAGATTCCTGCTTACCCTGCCCACAGACAATGATTGACAGTGTTCTGTGTACACACATGAATAAAGGGAAATTTGTCAGTCGAGAGTATGAGGGGCAGCGCTAGGCAGGGTTTTTGGCTGAGATTCTAAACTGGAAATGCCAGGCTCTGAACCTTGTAGTACATATTGCTGAAAACTGTTTTCCTCAGTAATGTAGAATCAGTTCACTAATATGGAGGTAGGAGCTTGGTGAGGGGGATGTGCCCTACAATGTACTGTGGGTAGCTTAACATTGATTATTCAGATAACAGACTCCCTTTAAAAATGTCTCATAAATAATATAAGCTTTTATTACTGACATGAAACGTTAACCAAAAGTATGTGGAAACAATGTCAGCTAATGGGTTTGTCTGGTATCTCAGCTCAGCTACATGTACTGGATTGGGAGTAACACTGTGTATAAATAAAAGAGACTTTTCCTAATTCCATAAAATCTCTGTAACAGTTAACATGTCAAGAATGTCTATAATGATCTTCCATGTTTCTCCATATCATTGATAAACGTCCAATATTCCCCACATTTGACCATGAGCACCAAAAATTATTCAAATGATCTATTGGTACCTGAGTTTTTCACTATTTACCTATTTAACCACATTTCTCCATATTTCATCTTTTTTCCCAATATTTATCCATATATAGCTATAATTACTCAGGTTTGCCCATAGTTTATCTATAGTCACCCAAGTATCTTCATATTTATGTATAGTCTCTTCAGTTTCTCCAAATTTATCCACAGTCACCCAAGTGTATATATAACCATAGTTTATGTAGTTTAAGTATCTTCATATGGATAAACCCAAGTTTCTAAAATTCAGTTATGTTTTTCCTATAGTCTCCCAAGTATATCCATGTGCATCCAAGCCAGCTATTATATCTCACATAGTGTAAATAATTTCTATTCCCTAATAACAGGGGTTCCCTCACTGCCACTTTCTAGGTTACATAAATCCGGATTTCACAATAAAGTGATGATATTTTACCTCTGGTGACTCGCTACTAGCAGTTCTCTTCTTAATCCGCAGATATCGATCGGGTTTCAGTAGTAAAAAGTGTCGCTTTCTCTCGTGGGATAAATAGGGAGCCGGTCTCAACTCTAAAAGAGCAATCGCTGACTGGCACCAACTGACGTTTCTTTTCCATGTTTATATTCACATGCTGCAATGCTATTGGCTGATGTTTGCGGCACATGCCAGGATAAGTCATGCGGCACACGCCAGTGCCAGGATAAGCCATACAGCACTGAATGTAAAGGGAAAGCACAGGCTAATAATGTTATACTGCATTAAATATTTTACATGTATTCTCTATCATGAGATCTTGCCAATTAATAGAAATTTAGAAAATCACAGCATTAAAAGCCACATTAACATTAAAGTCATGTCAGGAGAGAAATGTAAAGAGCCTAAAGTATAAATATGTTACACATGGCCAATAGTGTGTGCATCTCCATTCTTATTATACAGAAAGGCCTCATGCACACAACCATGCGCATAGTCAATGTGCTAGCACTCTGACCCATTCATTTCTATGGCCCCATAGGCATGACCGAGTATTTTCACAGCCCGGTGTATGCAGCCATAAGTCGTGAGCAAAACTCAGGACAGGTCCTATTCCTGTCCATTTTGCAGACCGTGCTCACTGACCATAATGAATGGGGCCACGGAAGCACGGGTGGCTCTGTTCACATTTTCAGCAAGCTTTCCGATTTCCAGCTCCGTTTAATAGTAGAGAAACCGAAACTGACAAATACTTTCAAAAACTTGTTCATTTCAGTGGGTAGCCATCTGTTTTCCTCCAGTTTGCACAGTTACAAAATAAGAAACTTTGTAATATATCTTAAAGAAATATGTTTTCTTCTCTTTTCAGGCAGTTACTTTCTCTATATTAGTCTAAGAAGAGGGGGAGGGGACAGAAATACACTCAAATAATTGCTGCTGTTACACTTTGCTATTCCTTGCTTTTTTAACTCTTTTATGTTGTAGCTTAGAGGCTGCTAGCACACAGAATGAGGCCATAAATCCAATTACCAGCTGGCAAGAGAACCCTACTCAGTCTCTCCCTGCTCCATAGAGTTGTATTTGTAAGGCTGAAAAGAGAGATGGATATAATGTAAACAAGCAAACTAAAGTGCACCAACAGTTCCTTAACTCACAGCAATGTCCGCGACAACTGGGCCTAAACAGTGGGACTGTATTCTTTTTATTGTTGCAGCCATTTTTATCTTTCCATTGTGTGCTGTTATTTAGGTGTGATAGCGGTTACCTACAATATGATTGCATGTGTGACTACTATCGTGTGTGTTACTGGTCTTCTGTGGTAAGACAGTATGTTAACCCTGGGTTATCCTCCATATTTCATTATACCAGCTAGGCCTGGCATATCGCCCTTATCCATATTGCACATTTATAGGCTATACTTGTTCATTTGCTATGTGAATATATATGAACCATTTCTCTGTTTGCATTATTCTAGCTAAGTTCATCATTGTTTACTCTTCCCTTCTGCTTTCGTACAGATCTTCCTGCAAGAATCGGGTGGAGGCACTACAACATAGTGAGGTGGGAACTACAATACACCCTGCCTACAGAGGTCAGATGAAAGTGATACTACAAATGTCTCACCCGGTCACCAGATCCATCACCAATCAAGCATTTATGCGATCAACTGGGATGCCAGTTTCGACAGTCTACAAATATGCAGAATCTACAGGCACAATTACAACTTATGTGGATCAAATATGTCACATGAATCAATGATGATAGTAGCACCATTCTGGTCCCGGGCTTGGTTTCTTCTATTATTTAAAATTTCGAACAAAAAGCACTGGCCTCTTCCTCAGTATCCGGATCTGTTAACCCAGAAAGTTAAGTTCCATCCAGAGTTGAGCAAACTCCATCTTTCAGCTTGGTTTGTGAAGGGTTAAGACTGAAGAATACAGGGTTATCTACATCAGTAATTAATACTCTATTGGCAGCCCATAAGGACTATACAAAGAAGACTTATAAAATTTGGTCTAAATTCTCTTCCTTGCTCAGGAATTCAGAATTTCATTCTGTGGAAATTCCCAGTGTCCTACAGTTCCTACAAGATGGCTTTCAAAAATGCCTTAAAATTAGTACTCTCAAAGTACATATGACATTGCCATGACTGATGGTAAATTCTCTGTTCATCCTTTAATATCGAGATTTTTCAAAGGTATTAGTAACCTGAGACCGGAGGTAAAACCTCCTGTGCCTGTTTGGGATTTATCTGTTGTTCTCAATGCTCTATAATGTTGTACCGTGTTAGCCATTGAAAGTAGTGGAAGAGAAGAAATCAGGCGAAACCACTCTATTGAAGATTTGCGGGTTGTGGTTTTAATGGGACATTTTAAGACGCAGGAGCAAAGGAAAGAATCGGAGTACAAATTTATGCAAAAATTTCAAACTCTGCAATTTGGACTTAATATTCATGCCAGCTTCATGTCACACTATGTATGAACTGTGAGGGTCACAAATCACCTCCTGATAGAAAACAGATAACAGATCCCTCTGTCACGCACCACAACTTTCCAGATTGTTTTTTGACCAGTTGTAAATAACTTCTCTACTTTTTTTTGTTTGTTTTTTTTTTTTTAAGGACTCTAAAATCCTTTGAAGACCATGTGTATAAAAATCTGTGAATTTTCAGTTCTTGTATAACACCATGTCTGATGAAGGAAGCTTGCACTTCTGAAAGCTTACTTATAAATATACTCAGTTAGCCTCTAAAAAGTTCTCAGTGCTCTGACATTCCATCCACTGGAACCGTTCCAGATCTAAAATGGCTATCCTGTAAAGAGGTTTTCCTAGTAGCCCGCTAAAAGGCTGGGAGAATCACAGGCCTTATACTCCAGAAACCCATATTTGAGATCTCTACCCAATGGAGTCCTCTTGAGAACTCTGCCAAACTTAATACCTAAAGTTCCTTCTTTTCAAAATATTAATAAAGAATCCTTCTAACAGTTTTCTATCCCAGAATCCTACTACTAGTTTTCTATCCTTATCCTGAGACGGAAGAACAGATATGTTTCTACACTATAGATGTCAAAAGAACTATTCTGACTTATCTGGATAGAACCAAAAATTTCAGCAAACAGGAAAATGTATATGTACTCTTTTCAGGTGCTAGGAAGGGGATGAAATCCTCTAAAGACACATTAGCCAGGTGCAGTGGTGAACCTAGCCTTTTTTCTGCCTGAGGCGGACTATAGAAAGATGCCCCCCCCCCCCCAAAAAAAAAAAAAAAAAAAATTTGAGTTTCCATGCTACTAGTTTAACACACTTTTATCGTCGCACAATATACACAATACACAAAGTTATAAAACAGTTTTTAAGAATTCTTCTTCCTGCATTACTTCAGTATCAGAAATCAACAACACGGCATTAACAATGACAATAACTTCACACATCTTCTGCTTGGTGGATGGACGAGCCCACGTGGCCCCCATTCTCTATAATAGGAGCGCTGCAGATAGCTGAGTACTGGACTTCGGGTATCTTTGGCACTCCCATTGAAGTGAATGAGAGCCACGCGGGTTCATCCATCCACCAAGTGACACACCTATATATATATATGGCTGCGGTCAGGCTGAATTCCCACCCAGTGGGGGAAAAAACCCCAATTCTCAAGCTCAGTGGGGGACTCAGGAGACAGACCCCCATCAATCAGGTATTTATCCTCTATCATTTAGGTGTATACAGTGCAGTAACATTTTGTGACTTACAGGTGATGTCTCTGACTAATCCTTCACATTTCCCTTCTCTTCCCTTCGGACCGCCATGACCACTTCTTCCAGCTGTGACTTGTCTCTGTAAAGTTTGCAGCACAGACATCTTTGGCTCCTCACTTTTCCAGGCACCTGACCCAAATTGTCCTCACCTGCACACCCATCTTGCTGCTACCCCCAATTATAAAATATATGATATAACCCCCCATAACGAAAAATACCCCCAAGTGCATCTTTATATTAATAACATCCGTGTGTACCCTGTATAAATAGTGCCCCTTATTAATAATGCCCCAGGTGTTAACTAATTAAAAGGTTTTCCAGGCCATTAATAAATTAATCAGTGGGGCTCAAAAACCCAGGACCCCCACTGATCAGCTGTTTGAATTGTACCTGTGTAAGCGCCGTGACCGCTTCTCTGTTTACATAGTGTCAGTCATCTCATAGCAGCCATGTAATGTAACTACAGCCTCGACCTGTACATGTCTACAGTATGTGACAAGGCTGGAATTACATCACACGGTCACTATAAACAGACAGCGTATAATATAAACAGGCGCCATAGCCCCTGTTTATAGCTCCCCATTTACACATACTATAATGTTCCACAGCAGCCCCTACACACGGTATTATGCCTCGCAGTGGCCCCTGCACACAGTATCACACAGTATTATGGCCCGCAGTGGCCCCTGCACACTGTATTATGCCTCGCAGCAGCCCCTGCACACGGTATTATGCTCCATAGTGGCCCCTGCACACAATATTATGTTCCACAGCAACTCCTGCAAACAGTTTTATGCTCCCTAGTGACCCCTGCACACGGTATTATGCCCCATATTGGCCCCTGCACACGGTATTATGCTCCATATTGGCCCCTGCACACGGTATTATGCTCCACAGTGGCCCCTGCACTGGTATTATGCTCTATAGTGGCTCCTGCACTTGTATTATGCTCCATAGTGGCCCCTGCACTCGGTATTATGCTCCATAGTGGCCCCTGCACCCGGTATTATGCTCTATAGTGGCCCCTGCACTCGGTATTATGCTCTATAGTGGCCCCTGCACTCGGTATTATGCCCTATAGTGGGCCACCCATGAACTATTATTATACTCTGGGGAATTTTCTCATTACTGTACACTCAGCACTCCATCTTGACAGAAAAAAAAACAGAAATGTAGATATTTTTGCAAATTTATTAAAAAAGAAAAACTGAAATGTCATAAGTATTCAGACCCTTTGCTGTGACACTCATATTTACCTTACATGCTGTCCATTTCCTTCTGATCCTCCTTGAGATGGTTCTACTCCTTCAGTGGAGTCCAGCTGTGTTTAATTAAACTGATTGGACTTGATTAGGAAAGGCACACACCTGTCTATATAAGAGCTCATAGTGCATGTCAGAGCATATGAGAATCATGAGGTCAAAGGAACTGCCCAAGGAGCTCAGAGACAGAATTGTGGCAAGGCACAGATGTGGCCAAGGTTACAAAAGAATTTCTGCAGCACTCAAGGTTCCTAAGAGCACAATGGCCTCCATAATCCTTAAATGGAAGACGTTTGGGACGACCAGAACTCTTCCTAGACCTGGCCGTCCAGCCAAACTGAGCAATCGTGGGAGAAGAGCCTTGGTGACAGAGGTAAAGAAGAACCCAAAGATCACTGTGGCTGAGCTCCAGAGATGCAGTAGGGAGATGGGAAAGTTCCACAAAGTCAACTATCACTGCAGCCCTCCACCAATCGGGGCTTTATGGCAAAGTAGCCCAAAGGAAGCCTCTCCTCAGTGCAAGACATATGAAAGCCTGCATAGAGTTTGCCAAAAAAAACACATGAAGGACTCCCAGACTATGAGAAATAAGATTCTCTGGTCTGATGAGACGAAGATTGAACTTTTTGGCGTTAATTCTAAGCGGTATGTTTGGAGAAAACCAGGCACTGCTCATCACCTTCCCAATACAATCCCAACAGTGAAACATGGTGGTGGCAGCATCATGCTATGGGGGTGTTTTTCAGATGCAGGGACAGGACGACTGGTTGCAATTGAAGGAAAGATGAATGCGGCCAAGTACAGAGATATCCTGGAAGAAAACCTCTTCCAGAATGCTCTGTACCTCAGACTAGGCCAAAGGTTCACCTTCCAACAAGACAATGACCCTAAGCACACAGCTAAAATAACAAAGGAGTGGCTTCGGAACAACTCTGTGACCATTCTTGACTGGCCCAGCCAGAGCCCTGACCTCAACCCAATTGAGCATCTCTGGAGAGACCTGAAAATGGCTGTCCACCAATGTTCACCATCCAACCTGACGGAACTGGAGAGGATCTGCAAGTTAGAATGGCAGAGGATCCCCAAATCCAGATGTGAAAAACTTGTTGCATCATTCCCAAAAAGACTCATGGCTGTACTAGCTCAAAAGGGTGCTTCTACTCAATACTGAGCAAAGGGTCTGAATACTTATGACCATGTGAGATTTCAGTTTTTCTTTTTTAATAAATTAATATGTACATTTTTTTTTTTCTGTCAAGATGGAGTGCTGAGTGTACATTAATGAAAAATAAAATGAACTTGGTTGCTTTCAGCAAATGGCTGCAATGAAACAGAGTGAAAAATTTATAGGGGTCTGAATACTTTCCGTATCCACTGTATACAGGCATGTAGTAAATTCCCTGTGCTTCGTAGACATGAAAAAAAACAGGTTATATGTTTAGTTTACAGTGGAGTCAACACATATACAGGTATGTAGTACATTCCTAACTTTTTCCCTAGCCATTCTTCTTTGTCTTGTCTGCGTTTGCACTTGTGACATAGGAAGGGACTGTCGCCAAGTTGTACTCTACCGCTTAGGGTAGCTGAGGCAAGCAGGTAGGGACTTCAAGGTGGGTCTAAGTATTAGGGCTCACTGTCCTTGTCTTCCTTTTGTGCTTCTGGGCCATTCATAGCAGACGAAACCTAACAGGTTTCATAACCCCACATTTTCCACATATACAGGCATGTAGAAAAGTCGCTGTGCTTCCTAGATGTGAAATGAAAAACATATTCCACGTTTAGAGCCATATAGTAAATTCCCTCTGCTTGGTAGATGTGGAATGAACAGGTTATACTGTATGTGTAGGTAATAGTGGAATGAACACATGTTCCACTTATACAGGCATGTAGTAGTTCCCTGTGCTTTGTAGATAGAGAATGAACAGATTGCATGTGTAGTTTATTGCAGAATGAACACATAACTTGTTGATTACATATCTGGGAAACACAGAATTTACTACATGACTCTATATGTGCAATTTGTGTCTATTTCACAAAGAACTATATACAAAACCTATTCATTCCATGTCTACAAAGCACAGGAATTTACTACTTGACTGTATATGTAGAAAATGTGTTGATAGCACTGTAAACTACACATATAACCTGTTCATTCTGCATCTACTAAACACAAGGAACTTACTACATATCTGTATATGTATTGATTCCACTGTAAACTGTTCATTACACATCTATAAAGTGCAGGGAATTCACTAGATGCCTGTATATGTGACTTATGTATTGATTCCACTGCAAACTACACCAATAGCCTGTTCATTCCATACCTAGAAAGCACAGAGAATTGACTATATGTCTGTAGATGTGGAATGTGTGTTCATTCTATTATAAACTAAATGTATAACCTCTTCATTTTAATGTCCCCAAAGCACAAGAAACGCGTTATACTAATTATAGCAACTTATAACATTGTTCATTCTTTTTCTTCATGCTTTTTTAGTATGTCACCTTTTAAAGACATGGCTTCCCTCAGGACATGAAAATCCCCGTCGGTACCGTTGTGGGGGAAACAAGAATTACTCTAACTGCTAATTGTTTTTATGAAGCCCATAACAGCAAAAAGTAGTCCAAAGATGTGAGACACATAAAAGTGAAAAGAAAAAAAACGAAACACTTCTACTGGGAGTGAAATTAATGGTGTGCTGTCATGGACTTCAGAAAAATTATTGATAAGAGCAATTCTTGTTTCCACCCCCCACCCCACCCATGACAAACCCATGCGAGACTAAAATAGTAATAGTCTTGGTAGTTGGGGGCTGGAACTACAGCCTGAAGCACCTTTTGTCCGAAAGAAACCCATCTTCTAAACTCAAATGAAGTCTATAATGCGGTGAGAGCTTAATGTGGCAGCCCTACAAATTTAAAGACAAGGAGTCATCAGCTTTCTCAGCCCAGGAGGGTGCCATAGCTCTAGTCGAATGAGCCCCAAACACATGAGGCGGAACGAAGAACAGAGAGATGTATCAAAGATGGATCGCCTGCTTAGTCCGTCTAGCAATTGAGGAGGTAGACACTTTAAAACCTCTACAAGGATCCTGATACTAAAGGAATACATTTTCATCTCATCTCCACTCTGTGGAACCGTTTAGAAATTTGATGAGACAACGTCTAACCAAGAATATTCTTGTTCCTTAGCTATTTTAGGATTGGGGTTAAAGAACGGTAGAATGATATCCTGAGATTTATGAAAATCCAAGTTGATCTTGGAGATGAACCCTGTCACACGCTTAAGAATATCTTTATCCTCCAAGATCTTTGCATAGGGAGGACAGGATTTTGAATTTCTGAGATCTCGCAGAGGTAAGATGATTAATAGAGATACTATCTAATGGTTCAACAGGTGGACCAGTGAGAGTCCTTAACACCTTGTTAAGATCAAATGGATGAAAAAACAAATCTAGACTGGAGAAATCAGGGAAGATGCTCAAAAAAAAAAACAAAAACAAAAAAAAACACTATCCACAGATGTTCCGCTACTATGACATCAAAAAAGCAATTAAGGGCCACGACCTGTACTTTTAAAAGTACTAGTTCTAATCTAGCCCTGCTTGGAGGAAATTTAAAATTTGAGACATATCTGGGCTTTTCAAGGGACCTAAGCTAGTTCCCAAATACCTGGCTAAAGTTTGCCAGACATGGACGTAAATATCTTAGGTTACCTTTTTTTTTTTTTTTTTAAATCGCTAATAGGATAGTAATTACCCCGTTAGAGAGCCTCCTGCTGTGAACAATCCCCCTATGAAATTCCAGGTTGTTAATTTAAGTCTCTGGCTTTGTAGACGAAAAATTGGACCATGATGTAATAATTCCTTTTACAGAGAAAGTCCAAGCAAGAGATAGGGACATCGATAGGAGGTAAGAGTACCAGGGGCAATGGCGCCAACTTGGTGCTATCAAAATTACTGATGCGTCTTACTCTCTGATCTTCTTTAAGACTCTTGGATTAGGCACAGTGGGAGAAAAGTTGGAGAATCCTCTCTCCCCACTCCAATCCTGGCTAGGAGAACCCACTGCCACTGGATGATCCTGGGGAATCAGTGAAAAACAATTGACGGCTCTGGCTGTTTTGAGCCAAAGAGATCTATTGTTAGCATACCCCAATTCTCCACTATCAGAAAAATAGTCCCCTTGTCTTATGGTTCAACTCGAGAAGTCTGCCTTCAGGTATTCCTTCCCCTTCAGATGAACTGCAGATGCAGCAGGACTGGACTGCAGTGGGAGATACAGGAGACAGATGAAAACACCCCCCCCCCCGCCAAAAACAGGTTATCCTGGACAACCCCCTTAATGATGGAGGTATGAAACCACCGTCATCTTTCATCTGAACTAGATGTTTTGCACTCAGAAGAGCTAATCTGACTGCCATGAGTTCTTTGAAGTTTAATGTTGCAGTTCTTGATTTTAAGTCCTACCTTCCCTGCCATAGGCTTTACTCTTAGTGAGCTCTCCAGTCTTTACTGACCAAGGAACCAATTAAAATTAACATTTACTAGATAAGCACTAAAGCAATGTGCTAAAAAATGGCATGCCAAGAAAACAAATGTATACATACAACAATACAAACAAAGGGGTGTTAGATCATATTCTTATGACAACCATTTAGATTAAAAGGTTGCGGTATAAATCCTGTGGCCAACCTGAAAGTATGTCAATGTGCACACACGTTTTGTTGCCGCAGAAATACGGCATCCAAGTGAATTAACGGCAGACCAAGATAAAAAAAAAAAAAAAAAAAAAAAAAAAAAAACACAACACATTACCAAATCAAGTAAAGAACGGTCTTACCAAATTGCTGCAGGGAATGGGTAATTTGGGATGCCAGATGTCCAGCCACCACTTACCCTATTAACACCCTGCTTGTATCCACTACACCCCAATAAAAGCTCCTGACCTAACAAGGTCTCTAAAGGGTTCGCCATCATTGACATAGGGAATGGAACTCAACAGATATGCCTGCTGTCCCACTTAACCCCGTGACAATTCTGAACATATCCTATTCCGTGAAAGCTCTAAGGGTAAGTTCACAGTTTTTTGCAGGAGTATTTCCACCTCCCAACTCTCCCATTTGTGTTGGGGAGAGTCAGGAGCATCTGAACTTTTCTGTTAGAGGGAGAAAAAAAAATAAAAAATTATTATCTATCTATCTATCTCATTGCAGCTTTACTTTGACCAGTGTGCAGGAGAATATGTGCAGATTTCTCATTTAAGATGACCCCCAGGGGAGGGAGTTACCAAAGACATTTATGTATCACTCACCTCCCCCTCATTCTCAATCAGAAAGCATACCTGCCATTTAATCTTATATGCTGTCAAACCACCGTTTTTTCACTGTTTTGCTTCTGATAAAAAAAATAAAAAAAAAAATGAATAAGAAGTCAATCAAATCAATAGCAATTCCCCAAAATGGTATAACTAAGAAGTACACCTGGTCCCAAAAAAAAAAAAAAAAAAAAAAAAAAAGTTACCGGTGACAGAATATGGCAACTTTTAGAAAAAAATTTTTTGCAGTTTTGGATTTTTGTTAAGGGGCTAAAATGTAAAAAAGTCAAAAACAAAAATTGAAAAGTTCCTCCAGCGGGAAGGGGTTAAACTTTGCTTTTCTATACCATATACTGGATGCTACGAGGAGTGATTACATCTATACAAAATGAGACTTTTTTATGGAATATGCCATAGTGGATGTGCAATACAAAGTAGAAAACATCAAATTTTATCTCAAGTGTAAACATAAGGATAAACATGAACACCAGTGGATTTATAAATCAAGGTTTTATTCTGTCCATTAATAGAAAGGCTTATGCTTTTGCTTTCTTGGTGCCCTCCTTCACAAGCTTCTTCATCTCATGTCGGATGATCTTGTTCCTCTGTAAAAAGCAAAACAAAAGATTGGCATACTTATTTAAAAAAAAAAAAAAGCCAGCATATCCATACGATTAACTATTTTGAGTCGGCACCCCAGTATTAGCCTACGAACACACAACTCCGCAGACCCTCCAAAATATAATGTTTATAATGGAAACTAAGACGCAGATGTGAATAGTGCCTCACGACTATAAAATACAATGAAACCTCAGAGGACAACCCAGAATTCCATGAAAAAGTGGTCTTCTAGAGAGGAGTCTTGTCAAAGAAGCTGGTTAGTATGGAAAACAGAAAATCTGTCACAGAAAATGTGGTCTGTGTAAGGAGGTGGTCTTTTGGAGAGGTTTCACTGTATTCTGTAGTAAATACAATCTAGAAATATTAGCCTGTAGTAAAATTATTAAATTTAGGCTTCGTTCACATCTGCATCAGTCTCCATACGCTCAACTATTTTGTCCACAAATTTCAGTTTAAACAATGATACCAAACAGACCCCATTATAATCAATGGGGTGCGATGAGATCTGTATGCTTCCACTACTGTAGCGGTCCACTTGTCTATTCTGGACCAGAACAACGGATAGGCTGGCACAAATGTGAACTCCGCCTCAAATAATAAACTTACACAAATCAGAATAAACTTACCATTTTCTTTGCCTTCATGACTTTGTAACGGTCAAAGTCTGTCATCTTAGCTTTCTGCAGAAAAAATTAAAGATAAATATACTAGAATAACGTATAAGACAGCATTGTGCAGACAACGTGGTAAATCATTCGACAAGCATGAGTTAACTTAAAGGTTGATACAATCATGTCAACCTATACACACTTTATTTTTGCAAAGTACCAAGGTGACAGCTTTAGGGATAAGTAACCATTGTATATGGGCTTCAAGCACCTTGATCCACACAAATTCAACAAAAAGTCTATTCTATTATAAAAGCAATAAGACCGGGCCCCACATAGTGCAAACACCGCAGCGTTTTACATTAACTGTAAATTGGATGGCATTCTGGCTAATCCCATCCACATATTGGAGAAAATACTCCGCAGAGAAAACGCTGCGACTTCAAAAACGCTTGTGTGTTTTTTAAAAGAAAAGCAGCATATCAATTATACCTACGGAAATGCTGGCGGTTTCTGTATAGGTATAATAGAGGCAGAAAATCCAGAGGAAAAATACTCTGCAGACTTTGTGAAAAATCGCTGTGGGAAAAACTGCGATGTGTTTCCGCCGCGTTTGTTCCTATGGCGCTTTTTGGGTGCAGCCCGCTATGTGGGGCCTTAGCTTAAAGGGTTTTTCTGGGGTAAAGACATTTAAGACTCATTGTTAGGCTAGCTCATTGAAGTCAGATCACTGGGTCAGACATCCACACTGATCAGCAATTCAAACCAGCTGGTGGAAGCACAGCTCCATTCTGTGTGGTGGCCGAGTCCAGTCACTGCAGCCCAACTCTCATCCAGCCTAGTTGGGCTTCCTGTTCCTGCTGCTATTTTTAACAACTGCTGTGAACAGATGCGAATAGATTGTAAGCCCTTGCGGGCAGGGCCCTGTATCCCACTGTGCCAGTTGGGTTAGTATTATCTGTTTTGTATCTCTTGTGTCCTGTATGTTAACCCTCAAATGTAAAGCACCATGGAATTAATGGTGCTAAATAAACAAACAATAACTGGTGGGGGTGCCGACTGCTCTGATATGGATGACATAAGGATAGGTCATCAAGATATTTAACATAGAAAACCCTTTTTAAGGCTCAGGCCAGTTAGTTATAATACTGTTTTTTTATTTTTTATTTTTATTATTTTTTTTTATTATTGCAGGTTCGGTGAGGTTTTTTGAGCCAAAGCCAGGATTTTATTTTATTTATTTTTTTTTTAACACGCTGTAGCCATTTTAGCCTAAAGCAGGGGTAGGCAACCTTTTTTGTTCGGCTTGCCGATTTCGATTAAAAAAAAATTAAAGTTGAGGTACTCGGAGTGTCGGTCAATAATTGTAAGTCTGACGACCCCTGCACACGGTATTATGGTGATAATACTAGTGATAATCGCTATTACTATTATTTTAGCGTGTAACAGATATCACTAGAGAGGCGGGCGGCGTATTTTACTCTATAAAGATCAGGTATGGACAGGACAGGAAAAAAATGTAAACTTTATTGGTGACTTTGTGCATGTGTTGTGTAAGTGTTTGGTGCGACACTTCTGGCGCTGCGACCTGGACAATGGTAAATGTCTGGGTCACAGCGCCAATAAACTTCCTGGTTATGTGATTAGGCTCAGAGGGGTATTACATTATCCCTCTATGTGACTATCAGAGAGCAAAAGTATAGTATGCTCTCTGATTGATAGGAGAGGGGATAACATGGACAGAAGTCCTCGCTACCCCGTCATCTGCAGCTTATGCACAGACAATGAGGAGTTAACATTGTCTCTGCAGCTCCTCCTCCCCCTCCTTCCTTAGCTCTAAGATGCTGCCTGACACAGGAGGGGGGGGGGGGGACTTTTAGAGCCCCATTTGTAAGGATCTGTTAGGGCCACAAAGATGCAACTGGATTCATTTTAAAGATGAGAATCTCATCTTTAAAACGATACCAAGATCTCCATGATTGACCTTACACATTCAGAGCGATTCACTGTTAAAACGATGTCGGGAATTGAGATCTGCATTGGGATTTCAATGCAGAACATCGTTTTCACCAGCGAATCGCTCAGGATGTTTAAGGACGATCATGGTGATCTTGGTATCATTTTAAAGAGGAGATTCTCATCTTTAAAATGAAGCCAAGTGTTTCTTTATAGCTTTAACCAATCCTGAGCAATTCGATCAGGTACAGTAGTGAAGCCGGCAATTACCAGCTTCACTACTGTACATAGATTGTGCAGACGCCGGGTGATGCCGCATCCATCTTCACCCGCTAATGAAATTTTAAGGAAGCCGGATGGAAAAACGTTGCAGGTAACGTTTTTCCATCCGGCTGAGGCACAAATACGGCGCCAGAACTGATGCCTCTTGTGCCAGAACCGATCCCATAGAAAACTATGGGATCCTTCATGGCATCAGTTTCCCTCCAGCTTGTGTGCACCACGCCGGAGGGAAACAGATAGCTGTGCCGGACATATGTGAACACACCGCTGCCGTGCCAGGGAAATAAGCCTCGCGTGCCACTCTTGGCACACGTGCCGGGGGTTGCCGACCCCTGGCCTAAAGTTTTCTTACATGGGCCTATAATCATTTAAATGAACATTTGTACTAATATTTGCTTCCAAATGTTGCCCGGTTTTAACAGGTTTGCTGAACTACTACATGTATATTGCTTCCCCCCTCCCCGCCAATCCGTCCCCACTCCAAGCCATCGCCCTCACACCTCCATGTTGTGAGGACCATGACTTAATGTGTGGAGCCAAGGAGCTGTGCAGGACAAGCTGTAGTTTTCATTGGTACAAGTGAGGGGCATATACCAGTTTTTGATCAATTTACTTCATAGTTTATATGTTTTACTATTTTTTACAAAAAAAACCCTCTCCCAAACAATCAAAAACATACTTGGTTCTAGGTGTAAACAACATCTGAGGGTCATAACTTATTTAAGAGGGCTTGATTTTTGCAGTATGAATTGTCAACATTATTTATCCATTTTGGGCTATATATTAATTACTTTTTATTCTAATTTTTGAGATACAGACGACGTTAACAACTACAATACCAAAATTAGTGTTCATGTTTTGTAACACCTCCTATACAAACAGCATATATATTTTATAATCAATATATATTTTTTGTACTTTAACCCAGCAACGCAGGTCACTCAGCACTGAAGGTTTTAGTCACACCATGTTCACAAGATTTTGATAAGTCACCGCCACTACACTGTTATTGTACATCACAGCAAGTTAGTGACAGATCTTTCTGCAAGATTGTACAACATGCCCAAACCTAGCGTTTATGAAAGTTAGAAAGGTTATAAGGGCACTGATCACACTTCCCTGTGATTTAGGAGCGCTTGGCCCCATGCAAAGGCTGAGTTTACACATCACAGTTGCAAGCTGGTAGTGTGCTGTGCAACCAAGAACCAAACAGTTGACACTGGATGCCTGACAAGCTTTGAAGAATATTTGCACATAACATTCTTCACCAGTAATAGCCTTAGTATAAAGCATGCACATTTGGCTAAGCATGCATGGAATTTCTTATGCAAGGTCAGCATTTTCAGCCAGAACAGACACCTGTACATTCCTAAAAGTAGCAGGACAAATTTCTAAAGATTTACAAAGAAAACTTACCCTCTGTCTGGCATCGATTCTCTTGGCCCAGTTTGTTTCGGTCCATTTTTCATTCACCTTTGCCTTCTCCCAAGCAACACGGACACATTTTTGTCGAGCGCTAAGAATGAAAAGCATTTTATAGTTAGATTAAAAGAAAAAAAGAGTGAAATGTGCCCTGTACATGTGTTTTACAGCATTTGGGGTTAACTAAGTTTTTTTGCCATTTAAAGATTCCAGGTTATTCAGTAATAATATATATATATATATATATATATAAAAGCCCTACACTGCATTTTTCACAATTCATGGAGGTTTTTGTCTCTTTTTCCCCAAAAATGCAACATGCAATACTGGTCCATTCAAATCATGTGAAGTGTGTTTAGTGGATTTTTTTTTTTTTTTTTAAATAGTAAAAACGAATACAAATGTGCATTTTTTTTTAATACGAAAAAAAAAAAAAATTACTGCAGCACTATCCCATTGAAGTTAATTAGGCAGCATTGCAGTACAAACTCAAACATTACCACGAGACACACTGCTCCGCTGCAGGTGATCTGCAGGGGTCTCAGGTGTCAGACCCCCTCAGATCTAAAAACCAGATAACCTCTTTAAATAGAAGCACTGGATTGTTAATTAATAATAATAATAGTCCTTTAATAGTCCCACAGTGGGGAAATTCAGTGTGTTACAGCAGCAAAGATAAGATAAGATAAGCAGATAATAGATAAAAAACAGGCAGAGAAAGAAAAAATGAGAGAGTCTCAGAGCTGCCGAACAGGCAGCCACTTCAGCGGCGCCATCTTGTGAATTGAGGTCATAACTTTACTTTGTGTTAGCCCTAAATAGGCCAACATTAACCTTTTTTTCCCCCCGGGTACTCAACCACGGGGTGCCGGGAAAAGCTGGGTTTGCCCAGTATCCAGCCATCTACTGGACAGAATCATCTATTTTTTCGCTACTGGGGAAGCTATAGGCTGGTTTTATTAGCCAAAAAAAAAAAAAAAAAACATGTGTTTTCCCACGCTAGTAATACCCAATGCCATAGAGTTGAAATGAGTGGCTGTGGACAGCTCAGCCAATACTCTATTCAGACAGGGTTAAGGCAGTAAGGCCCTAATCAAATGTCTCTCCATAATTCCCATTTACCTCAGGGAGGAGGAGACAAGGTCATCCCCTTCTTAGCCATGAAAGGTTAACAATAACCCTTTAAGAGTTTTGGAGTCAGACAGAAAGCAAAAGTGTGAAGGTGGCCTTTAACATACCTGTGTGGAAACTTGATGACAAAGTCAGTGAGTTGCATGCATTTGAAGGGCATGGCCTGTCTCCTCACACCAGTGCAAGGGCCATCTACAAGAGCCTGTGAAGAGAACAGAAAAGAAATCATACATGACTGAAGAGCAAGTAAACCATATCCATACGGATGTCACATGAACTTCACTTGTATTGGTCAGAATGACACGCAGTTGACAGTTACCCTGTTCTGGTCAATAACATCGACAATTGCCACTAGTTTGCCAGCATGAGGACCAAAGGAGATGTAGGCAACACGGCCGATCTGGACATAACGTTTGTACACCTGCAAAGAGAAACACAGTTAATATATGAAATTAATGGATAAAGAGATGGATCAAGAAATATCTATGAAAATTGTAACACCTTTGTGCTTTATTATCGATAAAACACTGAACAAGAGATAAGAATCTAGACATTGGAACGTGAAGGGGGGGGGGGGGGCGGGTTAGCCACTTCTCTAATTGCTGGCCATAACCATCAAATCGTTCTTACACATGCAACAACAACATTCACACCGAGACTTAGGGACCATATTTCTGCGGGTCCAAGGGGCAAATCCTCCAGTGGTCAGAAATAAGCATTGACAGGAAACCTCCTCTTTTTCCTGGGGTCACACAGGGCATAGTTGCAGTAAGTTAGCCACCACAGATATGCTAACAGCTTACCCATCCAGGTGTGCATTTAGGGGAGTGAGCTAGAAGTAGCAGTGATTACAGGGTCCTAGACCGTGAGAAAGCCCCAAAGTTCCCTCTATCAAACAAAATTTACTACTATTCTAAATGGCACAAGGTAGGTAGGAGCCTCATTTCAGATTCTGTACTGGGGCCTAGAAGCTCAAATTAGAACTTAGTAAACTGTAGCAACCTACTCCTCCTGACACCCCCAAAAAATACGATTTTGAATGGGAAGACGGAAGTAAGCTGCCTTAGAACAAAGCCAAGCATGTTGATAAACAATCTCCCCATATGACAATTGTTTTTCCTTCCGTGCTTTTTGAGTGTGGTCCGCTACATGGGGCCTCAACCATTTAAAGAAGACCTTTTATGTCCTCAGATGTGCACACTATCAGCTTTCTAGCAGTATATAATACCGCACATCTATGAAGACATAAAAGGTCCTCTTTAAACAGTTAAGGCCCCATGTAGCGGACCACAGTCAAAAAAGCACGGTAGGAAAAACCGTGGCGGAAACTCATTGCAGTTTTTCCTGCAGCTCTTTCCACAAAGTCTGCAGAGGACAGCAGCGTTTCCACAGATATAATTGACGTGTTGCGATTTACAAAAACGCTAAATTTTTTTTTTTTTTTTTAAATCCCAGCATGTCCGTTGCAAATACGTTTTGCAATTTGTGGATGGGATTAGCCAAAATCTCATCCTCTTCAAAGATACAGTAAAACACTACAGTTTGAGGCCCCAGCCACCCAAAAAAAGTTAAGCTGAAGGGTCAGCTCCCACACATTTTAACTTCACCAAATCTGGGCCTTCTTAGAAAAAGTTTGGACACCCCTGCTTTAAAAGGAGTTAATATCGGACATGACACCAGTCAGAAACCGTACAGCAGGAATGGTCTAATAACCAATGACTGCCAACATTTGGGAGAGCTCAGTTAACCCCCTTCTGCAGCCATATTAGTGTTAATGACCTGTATAGGGACACGGCTGCCATCACTCAGGAGACGTGGCCGAAGTACTGAGGTACATTATTGCGCACCGGCTGCCCTGTGCTGAACCTCAACGACAACAACAACCACTTCAAATCAAGCAAGAATCCGTACAATGCCCGCGGCATGGCAGAGCACAAGTGCACACAACTCACCATGATGGCGGCGGCGAGCAGAAAGGAAAGAGCGCTCGCAGCAGCTTCCGGTTAACCCAGGAAGCCCAACCAATGAGCTAAGAGGAACAAATGACATCACATATCCCAGCAACAAGTGGGCAGATTAAAAAGAAAAGCGGACGTCAGGACGTTGATTATTTAAGTGATCGGTTGACATCTTCTCTTGGCTACTTCTACTTAATTCCTGCCAGAAAAAGATGTAAGTGCCCATGAATGGCTGCCATGGCCGCGCTGCAGAACCTCTACTAGTCGCCATCTCTATCATCTCCCGTCCTCTCTCCCTCTAGTAGCCACAACAGCTGATGCGAAACCCTCCCTGCGCGCCCTCTGATTGGTCATTTCTGAGCAGCGCGCTGATTGGCTATCGCCCAGGAAGTAGGCGGTGACATCCGCAGTGATGGAAGTGTTTTGAAGAGCTCCGGTGTATTCGGCCGCAGTATTATCCGGTGTACAGTTCAGTACCCGGCGCAAGCGGTGCACACAGACTTAGCGGACCTGCCTATACGGTATGACGTCGTGTCTTACGTGATCTCCGCATTTCCTCACAGTCTTACCTGCAGTAAGAGCGCTGGGTGGGCACTGGTCACATGACTGTTTATTCTCTTGCAGATAGGTTCTAGCGTTGTGTTGTGAGTGACGGCCTTTTGTTACTACTGTTGGTAGTGCATTGTGTTATTATGGTGCAGATAGGATGTGACCAGAACAATGACACTGTTAGGCTGTGTCCTCATGTGTGCAGTGCTATCTGTTCTTCTAGTCTGTGTCAGGACCTCAAGAGTAACAAAGAGCAATGAATTCTGGTGACTGAGGAGAAATACAGACACAAATAGATCCCCAGGGACTCCATTGACTTTTTTTTTTTTTTTTGCTGAAAGTCAAGATTTTTTTGTAAAAGTTTTGACGCCAACTCCAAATGGAGACTGTGACGCAGATATGAATATATATGTCAGAGCTGATGAACAGAATTGAGCTGTTTACGTGTCCACCCTAAATCCAGTGTGTATTTCTGCAGCAGAAATCCAAGGCTGACGAATGGATGTGTGCCGCAGTTATTAAGCAGATCTGTGTGAGGGTTAACTTTATTGTCATTCATCATGGCAAATCCTCAGCTTCTTCATAAAGTTTAAGTGGCATGTTACGGTACAGATGAAATTCAGATTGCGGAAACCCTATTGGCATGCCAAGTGATATTGGATTTAATACAGATGTGGTTGCAGAGTCTGGCAGACATGAACAGGCCCTTATAGAGGTTCTGGAAAAATAGATCTAGATCATTGGCATGCATTAAGATATGGAGGGTATGGAAACTGAGTATGAGGCAGGAGTTCTGTAACCACATCCTTTATCTCTAAGGCCAGACTTACAACTTCAGGCAAGGCTGGACCCTCATAGTACCATTTAACTAGGGCTGGGTGATTGATCTAATTAGCACAAAGAGTTTCTGAAGATTCTTTCTTTTGAAAGAATCGTCTAATTTTATTGTCCCCGACATCCGGCGTAATATCTAGTTGTTTTGCATAGCAGAAACCTCTTATTGCAGGCACTTTAACCCCACAGGTGCTGTTATCAGATGTGATCACAGCATCTGAGGTGTAGCTACCTTCAACACTTATACAAGAATCTTATGATATACTTTAGTACATAGTATGGTAGAAGCGATCTCAGGATCACATGTTCAAGCCTCCTGGGTTAGGATAAAAGTTTAAAAAAAAAAAAAAAAAATTTACGTTTCTAAAAAATGTCTTTTTACTGAAGTTCTTATAGCCAGACTATTGCAATGTTGAAGGGGTTTTTCTAGGATTGCAAGCTATTTCCCTAAAAGCAGGCATTTGTATAAAATTATTTAAAAAAAAAAACAAAAAAAACACTGGCTCACCTTTTAAACTTTCCAATGCTCCAGTGGTCCTACAGTGACAATGTTGTGTACATAATTCACATGACCAGTGCGGAAAGTAACAGTGGTGCTGGAATGGTAAGGGGGTTTAAAGGGAGTCTTCTACCACTGAAATCTCTTCTAATCCACTTATATGCTGTTGTAGAGGTGGTTACTCGTCTACTGCACATACCTTTCTTGTGTCATTGTGCAATCTTGCTGCTGAGAAGTCCAGTTTTCATTCTATATTCAAACGAGGTGTTCGGTACACTCAGAGAGGGGGCCACACCTGCTGGAGCACCCATTTTCTTTTGTGATTGTCACTCAGCACTGCCCACAAAACAGAAAGACTGATAAGTGACTTGCAGTGACCACACCAAAAAAAGTGCATCAGCAGGTATGGCCCTGGAGATAGCTAAAGTACAGCGCTCAGCTATCTCCAGTACTCCCACTGAAATGAATGGAGGGGACGCAAACAAAAGTCCCCCATTCTTCTTATTCGTGGGGACCTGGGCAGTCGGACTTCCAATCAATCTGCAAGCTATCTCGTATCCTGTGGATAGGGGATAACTTGCCCAAATTGGAAACCCCTTTAACTTATTTATTGGGAGTTATTCCACCGAATACAATAAAGAGGACCTTTCACCATCTCCACCAAGTCCAGCTACTTATATAATTTAATAGGCTCTGTTCCACTGATTGCAGCATAGTTGGAATTGTTTTTTAAACCTCTACTGTTCCTGAGCAAGAAGTACAGTCAGTGTTGGTGTCTAATATGCTATTTAGGCTCTGTACTGTCAGTTGAGTTGTAGCAGGCAGGGGGCATGATGCTAATCTCTGACACTGTCCATCTCTAATTGGAGCTCTGAATCACACCTCCTTTCCTGCCTGACACCTCCCACCGGATAGTACAGAGCCTAAGTAGCATATTGGGCACCAAAACTAACTGTACAGATTGCTCAGGAATGGTAGGGGACAGAGAACAAATTGTGTTCTTTTTTTGTTTTTTATTTTGCTGCATTTTTTTTTTTTTTTTTTGGCCTCAAAGCCATGAATGGCTACAATCCACTCCTGGCTTTGGCTCAAAAAAACGCAGCAAGATCTGCAACAACAAAAAAAGCTGTGTTTCTCCTGTTGCGGAAACGCAGCTTTTTTTGTTGCAGATTTTGCTGTGTTTTTTTTTTTTTTTTTTTTTAACCAAACCCAGGAGTGGATTGTGCAGAAGGGAAAAGTATAAGAACTTCCTATATATATTTCCCATTCTTTTTGTAGCCATTTTTGGCTTTGGTTCAAAAAAACGCAGCAAAATCTGCAACAAAAAAAGCTGCATTTCCACATCGTGGGGTCTCACCTTTAAAGAGGACCTCCCACAACCCCAGTGGATGGAATTCTAGCGAATCCCAACCACACGTTGCAGAAAAATACACGCAGCGGAAATGCTGCTATTTCCAAAACCGTTGCGGTTTAGGACATCGCAGCATGTCATTTATACCTACGGAAATGCTGGCTCGAGGAAATCTCTGCAGACTCTGTGAAAAGTGATGCGGGAAAAACTGTGACACGTTGCCGCCATGGTTTTTCCCACATCGCTTTTCACAGAAAGTCTGCAAAGATTTCCTCAAGCCATAGGTATAAATGACATACTGCGATTTCCTAAACCCTAGCAAACTACGTGGGACCTTAGCCTTATGGAGTTTTACTGAAGAGGATGCACTGCCCACGGCAACCCTGCAATCTCTTCAAACACCTGAGGGCCTGGGTGTTGGACCCCTGCCAGTCTTTTATTAATGACCTATTGTAAGGACATGTCCTCAGGAAGTCCTGGAAAACCCCTTTAGGCCAAGGTCCCACATTGCCGAAACACAGTGGGAATAAATACTGCGTTTTATAGTACCAGAAAAGTAAATGACACTTCATATAATCTCATGTACACATTTGAACAACACAGCATGTTAATTTTAGTTCCTGAATTGTGAGCGTTTTCCCTATATATTTAATAGGAGACGAAATAAACGTAGAGAAAAACCATACTGAAAGAAAACGCAACACACTTTTGATGTGTTTTATCTGCAGCATTTTTCTTGCGTGTGTTTCACTAAGTGGGGCCTTAGTCTTAAACTGACCATTAGACAAATTGTGAAAGTAGCCTTACTTCAAGTTTGCAGTAAAGTGTTCTTAAAAATACTTCATAACCTACATAAACATTTTGTTTTCTATTTATTTTAGCAATTTACCAATCGACTTCAAGCTCTTGGATCATGGGAAACCAGCTAGCAGGAATAGCTCCCTCTCAGATCTTATCGGTGGACAGTTATTTTTCAGACATTCATGATTATGAGTATGACAAGAGCCTGGGAAGCACACGCTTCTTTAAGGTTGCTAGAGCCAAGCATAGAGAAGGCTTGGTTGTCGTCAAAGTCTTTGCAATACAGGATCCATCTCTGCCGTTAACTAACTATAAGCAGGAACTCGAAGAGTTAAAGATTCGACTCTGCTCGTCACAGAACTGTCTTCCATTTCATAAGTTTACTCTCAATGAGAAGGCGGCTTTACTCTTCAGACAGTATGTTCGTGATAACTTGTATGATCGGATCAGCACGCGTCCGTTCCTCAATAACATTGAGAAAAGGTGGATTGCATTTCAGATCCTGACTGCTGTCGATCAGGCGCACAAGTCTGGAGTGTGTCATGGTGACATCAAGACAGAAAATGTCATGGTGTCAAGCTGGAACTGGGTTCTTCTTACAGACTTTGCAAGTTTCAAACCAACTTATCTGCCCGAGGATAACCCAGCAGATTTCAACTATTTTTTTGACACCTCTCGAAGAAGAACTTGTTACATAGCTCCAGAAAGATTTGTCGATGGCAGCACGTTTTCCACAGAACTAGAGTCTCTCAAGGATCCATCTACACCCTTGGTGGACCTTACTAATAACAATCAACGAGCCCGAGGGGATCTGAAGCGGGCGATGGACATCTTCTCTGCAGGTAGTATTCATTATCCCAGGACCTAATGCTAACAGCTGCAAATAATTATTTTATAGCGCCAACGTATTCTGAAGCACATTACAAATCAGAAATAAATGCTTATTTATATTTGGCATTTCAATGTTGATTTAAAAAAAAAAATGTCAAGCTGTGGTGTTTTTACAAATTATGGCTTCATAAATCAAAGGGCCAGTGTCCAAAGAATGTTTCATAACTTACATCAGAAGATGACTTAAAAGGGTTTTTCAACAAGTTGGTGGGCGGGCTTTGGCTGTTTGATGAACAGGACACTATGAAGTACCTCAATAGCTATAGACCTTGCCTTTACCAGAGAGAGATTATTTATGATTACTAAAATCTGTAGTCTTGCAGATCAAATAATATGATGCACAGTAAATGTGTATTACATTACACAATATTGTAGAGAAAAAAAAAATTATACAGTCTGTCAGGACTGGCAGCGGACTTGTAGTAAACTCATTGTTATCTTTGTGTTTACATAGAGAGATACCTACACGGTCCAAGCCTCTATCAGCAAATTGCAATTAGCAGAAGATAATAGCTTTGAGAATGTGGGTGATCCAAAGACCTTAGCACAACTCGCTTCCAGAGATAACTGAATCATGCCACCTGCCTTAGTTCTAGATAGGGTGAGATATAGTCCGGGTTCCTTGGCAACATAGTGTAAACAATGGAAGGAATAATTTCACATAGCAGGCAAACAAAGCAGCATTTCTAAAGCAATGTATTTAGGAAAACCTTTGAATTTACATGAGCTAGCAGTTTAGGTGGGATCCTTGAGATGGGAATATCCCTTTAAAGGAAATCTATCATCTAAAAGCATATTCAACTGCGAACACCACATTAAATAACTTACTTGTATTATATATGTCACTTTTGTAGATTTGGAGAAAAGCAACTTTGAAATCTTATGTTAATGATGTAGTTGGTGCACTGGGGGCAGGCTTTCAGCCCAGGGAGCACTGCTCTTGCTGCTCAGGTAGGATGGGTGCTGTCATAACAGTTGGAGGATCAATTCTCACTGCGCTGGGTGGTGCAGGCAGTAGGTGCTAGGGGTCTGAGTGTGATTTTACCTTGATTACGATTAATGAACAATTATTTTAGGACACCCCTGTTTATATGCCACTGAATTTTGGTGTTGGTTATTCATGTATCAGTAATCCTGATTCGATAGTGTACAGTTAGTGACATATCCTTTAGCCAATGGCGACGTGATATAGAATAGCATAGATGAAAAATAACTGAAATAATCGATGTGAGCAAGTTCACAACGATTAATTAAGCTTACCTTTGATTATTATTATTCGATTAATAGCTCAGTCCTTGCCCTTATTGTGGTCGGATTATCAGACAGGGGCACTACATGAATAATAAAACCCGGCCACAATCAGAAAACCATGGCATGATTTCTTACCCAGAAAGTCCGAGACCATGGAAACTTCTCTGTTCATGGTCGTATCTATTGGCAACTAGTCAGCTGTCACCATTATGATGGTTAGAGAAAATTTTTAAACTTTTAAAAGTTTCATTTATATTTGCAAAAATGTATAACTTTTAATTCTTTGATTAAGAAAGCTACTGCAGGGCATCCAGTAAGTGACACTTGGTGACATATTCATATTTTGGAGTAGAGCGGCTGTGGTTTTCTAATCCTTTAAATAAAAACATTGTCCAGATCCAGCATCAGCAGCTTCTATCATCTGGAGGTGTATAAGTTTGAATCGCCAGCCCTCTTTACCACCATGAGTGACAATGGGGAATTTCTACAATATCGTATTCTGATGTTGTCACCCGCTGACTGGATACTAAATGCATAAGTGGGGGATAAGCTTTGTCACAGATTTTGCCATTTGACTAACATTCTGTGATGCTATGTTTTTTTTTGTCTTGGCAGGTTGTGTTATAGCAGAACTATTCACAGAAGGGGTTCCACTATTTGACCTCTCCCAGCTTCTAGCTTATAAAAAAGGACAGTTCTCTCCAGATCAAGTGTTGAGCAAAATTGAAGACAGCTCTATCAGGATGCTAGTAAGTACAGTGGCAAGGGTGTTTTTGTCCATAGCAGCCAGTCTGCATTTCATTCCAGCGCCAGCCACATAAGGCTGACCATACATATATTAGATGGCTGTAAGCTAAACATTGGTTTTTCCAACAACTATCCCTTGCCCCCATATACATGTACACTTCTGACTGAGCAAGTTCTCAAAAGGAAAGGTGAAAAGCTGCCTTCAGACACCCCTACTGGCTGCTGATTTCAATGGTCTAGTCTTCTCTCTCTAGGCATCTGCCATTGCTGAAAAGCCAGAAGACCCCATACACATGGCGAGCCAATCTTGCAAAACTGTCAGATTCACCCAACAAATAATGTCTGGCCAAAATTAGGGGTTTTTTTTTGTAGACGTGTCTATTGATGACCTTATCCTACTCCCAGGACATCCACTGATCAGCTGGTAGAAGAAGTCACAGCATTTGGATAAGAGCTGCAGCCTCTTCACTGAATAAGAAGCACAGTGTACATTGTGTAGTGGCTGTGCTTTGTGTTGCAGCTCAGCCCTATTCACTTGAAAGGGACTGGGCTGTTCCTGTACCGTGTGACTGATAAACTTGACGTCTTTGGCAAAGTGAAGAGGCCGCAGCCAATCGTTGTGGGTCCCAGATGTCAATGTCAGACCCCACCAAACATATTGATGGTTTATCCTAATAGTTAGTCATCTGTATATAAGCCCCTGAAAACCCCTTTGAGACTGAGGCATAGTACACAATCCTAGCCCAATTACTAATGTAACCAATGTTTTTTATATGTGCCACTTTGTAAAAAAGAAATTGGTTTGTAATTGTGAAGGAATACCACCAGTTTACTTTAGAAATTGTGGATTTTTTTTTGCCATAATTGGTTTATGTATTCTACAGTAACACTTCTCTAATCATTTTCAGTCATGATATAGCAAAGCTTTTAACAAGGTCATTTATAAGATGCCAATAAATGGTTAATTCAGTGATGCCTAAGATCTTCCACTTTACTTCTTCTGAAACCAGAGTTTGGGGACATTTATCAAGAACATTGTTGAGCGAGACTGATCATTGCAGGGAGTGCCCTTTTCTGCTGAATGTGCAAAGGCTCCTCCCGAAACTTGCCATTTTTAGATTCCTTTATAGATTTCCCGAATGCCAGCTATAAATTATGCCATTACTGTGTAGAATGGGTATCAGATGGTGCAGAAGAAATCTGTTGGTGTGATCATATTATACTATATCATCTTGGTAACTGATTATTTTCCTGTCATCAAGGTGACCCAGATGATTTGCCGTGAGCCTGAAAAGCGACTGGCAGCAGAAGACTATTTAAAGCATCAAAGGGGCAATGCTTTCCCAGAAATATTTTACAATTTTCTGCAGCCATACATGGCCCAGTTTGCTAAGGAAACCTTCAGTTCTGCAGATGAACGCATCCTGGTCATCCGTAAGGATTTAGATAACATCATCCATAATCTTTGTGGAGATGATCGGTGTGAGAAGACAGAGGAAGAGGCTAAAGAATATGGCTTGCTCATCTTGGTGTCAGTGATCACTTCATGTTTGCAGACATTAAAGTACTGTGATTCTAAGCTGGCAGCATTGGAGCTTATCCTCCATCTTGCACCACGCTTAAGTATGGAAATTTTACTAGACCGCATAACACCATATTTACTGCACTTTAGTAATGACTCTGTGCCCAGAGTAAAGGCAGAAGCTGTGAGGACACTGACCAAGGTGTTAGCCTTGGTCAAGGAGGTGCCAAGGAATGATATCAACATTTATCCAGAATACATCTTGCCAGGGATTGCGTATCTGGCTCAAGATGAAGCAAGTATTGTGAGACTGGCTTATGCAGGTGAGTGAAGGTTACAAATAGTAGACACTAACTGTGTCCAGCAGACACCATTGACTATAATGGGATCCGTCAGGTGTCCATTCCTTGATGCTGAAACTGCCAGATGAAAAAGTTGGACTTGAAGCACTTTTTTTTATCTGCCGATTTTTGATGGTCACTGTGACAAATGTGAACCCAGCCTTAGTAAAAAAATAAAACAAAAAAATAACAAAAAACATTTTACGTAACTTATTAGGGAATTACTATAGGGTGGGGGGTGGCCCTATGTTCAGGATCCTCATCATCCCTTGGAGTAGGAAAAGAGTGGAAAGTAAGAGCATCTCATTCTGGGGACCCTTCCTGTCCTGCATTATGCAGACAACCCATTGATATTAATAAGAACTGTGTAATGCATAATTTCCGCTTTGAACACATGATGCCCGCTATTCCCACCTATTACAGCTATTTGCTGAGGGTCCCAGCAGTGCTCTTTAATCTGCTTATTGTAAAGGGACCATTCTAACAAGTAGGGATTGCCTAAAGTGGAGAATCCCTTTAACTCGTTAACAAATCCATATATTTTTTTTTTTGTTACCTAGAGAACATAGCTTTGTTGGCTGAAACAGCACTGAGATTTCTAGAGCTAGTACAGCTGAAAAACCTGAACATGGAGAATGACCCAGGCAGTGAAGAGCTGGATGAGGTATCACATCCCAGTGAGAACTATGATACAGGTATGTCTACTGTTAACCTATGAGAACATATATCTGATGTTGTTAATAAAAATACAAGAGCCCCCTATCTTAGTCAGAGAATGGAGAGCTATTCTAAAAATGGTCTCCTGCTCTGGAGCATTCAATTCAGGCCTGTATTATATAGGCAGCCAATTCCTTCAATGACTGCCAGGTCACTGCAGGGGAAATGTGTGACTGGCTGCATCTTCCCCAGTGACGATACTGAATGCTTAGTAGTATAATGTTGTACTGTGTTAGCCATTGAAAGTAGTGGAAGAGTGAAGAAATCAGGCGAACTGAGTATATTTGATGGTAGGCTTTTGGAAGTACTAGCTCCCTTCATCAGACATGGTGTTATACAAGAAACTGAAAATTCACAAATTTTTTTTTTTTTATACCCTAAAGACATGGACCTTCATAGGATACTGAATGCTTAGTCAGCTACATTCTGAAAAGTGTGTGATCCAGTTGACAGCTTCTTTAATGTTCTCTTTAATGGACAGATGAGACACTACTCAGACCTGCAATGTCTGTTCAGTTTTGATGTGTGCAAAGCTTTGCTATTACAGAAGATGTATTCTGTTTCAAAAGGTTAATCCCAACTTCAGCATTATCTTCCACTTCTGCTTTGTTCCTTGCTCCTGCTGTGCCAGCTTTTATGGACAAGACTATCCTTTTTGTCTCTTTACAAGCATGTAGCTCACCAGGGGTTCTGTAAGTGCATTCCTGGGGCTGCTATACAATAATGTATGCAGTGTGATGATTTTGTTTCAGTATTCCTATTCATGTAGTATGGAACACTGCTAGCTCCCGTTGGCTGTTGACTTCGGCTTCCTAATATTGCTGGTCCCATACAGAGTGAGTCAGCTGTATGACAAACCAGGTGAATGTTACAGAACCCTTGAGCATGGACGTACCAGTCTTCTCATAGTCATAGCCCACCAATATAATGTATCTGCCTGTAATGCGATTTTCCTCTATTGTATTCCCTTGCTTTTACATAGCCAGTGCTGTAACCAGGACAGAAGCTATTTGCCTAGTACCACATGCACCCAGAGCCATGTGCCGTCCAATTGGGCTCAATTGAAATTCAAAGAGGTAACATGGCTGGGACCTACCACAAATGAACAAACATAGAAGACTGATGTCGCATAAAGACCACTTGATTCATCTAGTCTGCCCTTATGTTATTTCCGGTTTATCTCAGGATAGACCTGTGTTATCCCAGACATGTATAAATTCACTTACTGTAGATATCCCAATCACATCTGCTGGAACTTTGATACAAGCCTCAACTACTCCTTCAGTGAAGTAATATTGCCTGACTCTGCTTCTGATTCCCTTCCCCCAGCTAATTTCCAATTTTGCCCCCTTGTTCTTGTGTGTAATTTTTTATTAAAACCACTTCCCTCCTGAACATTATTTATACCTTGTATAACATATTTAAAGGCATCAGTCATGCACCCCTTTCCATTCTTTCCTCAAAGCTTTTTTAATTCTATTTATTGAAACCATAGAGATTTCACGATCACTTTTTTAATGTGGTAGGTTTTTTTTTTGGTTTGTTTTGTTTTTCTTTTCTGTACATGATTATGGCATTTAGTGATATGCTTTACATCAGTGGTTCTCAATCTTTTCAAGCAAAGTACCTCCTAGTCAGAAAACGTCCCAAATGAGTAACCACAAAGTAGCAATCACTTCTAAAAGTTACTAAAATAGGGCTTTGCTTGGAGCCTTTGTTAACAATTATGCAATGGCCCCCTCAGTGCCCCCACATGTAGAATAGTGTCCATCTCAGTGCCACCACGTGTAGTATAATGGCCCCCTCAGTGCCCCCACGTGTAGTATAATCAATATTTCATACTTATAATCTATCCAAAGGGTAGGTTATCGGTATGTGGTCTGACACTCGGACACACTACCACAGATCAGCTGTTGTAGTAGCCTCTGGGTGCCAGAAGTTGCTAGTGGACCTGGTAATAGGAGCGGCACAGCAGTTCCGACCACTGCATAGCGACTGTTTGGGGTAATGTTTTTGAAATATGTCACCAGAACCAACATATCAAACCAGCCCTGCAGATAAATAAAGCTTTGGTTCACCTGAATCAAATGGGGGTTTTCCCTTGTGAATTGGTGCCTCTGTTACCAACATATCGCTCTTTGAAGCAATGAGGGCGTTGCCGTTGCTCCAGAGAGCTCATTTGCATGTTGACAAAAACTGCAGCGGAGGAACCAATTTCCAAGTGGAAAACACAGTTTGGTATATCGCCTGGCTGGGGTGACCTTTCCCCATGTTCCCTCAGAACTTGTGAGTAATCCAAAGTAAAGAGGCATTCCAGCTGCCAGAAAAAAAATTAGTGATTAAAATCCAAAAAAGCTTTTCAGTATACATTAAAAATATATGTACACATCAGGGTAACAGCCAGAGTCTCCGGAGGTCGGTTCTGTGCACGGACGTCTGCCATCGATACTCAGAAGTGTGTGGACATCAGTGAGCTGATATATCTATCTTTATCTATTTTGATGATAAATCCAAACAGTAAAATTATTTGTGTGCCCATTTAGCTTATTACGATGTACTGGTTATTGTTTTGTTCTTTTGTATATGTAGAATTGCAGGCTTTACATGAGGTGGTTCAGCAAAAGGTGGTGACCCTGCTAAGTGACCCAGAAAACATAGTGAAACAGACGTTAATGGAAAATGGAATAACAAGGCTCTGTGTGTTCTTCGGCCGTCAAAAAGCAAATGATGTCCTTCTCTCTCATATGATTACCTTCCTCAATGATAAGAATGACTGGCATCTCCGAGGAGCTTTCTTTGATAGTATTGTTGGTGAGTAGTATTGTTGGTGAGTGTACACTGCGTCTGACTGTATATGGGTTGGATATGATAGCTAAGAGATAACGCAAATTGTATCAGGTATATAAAGAAATGAAGCCTTTTAAGACTTCATTCTTATAATAGAAGGCAGGGTTTTACTAGATAGATGACCCTTGTAAAGCATGTATTTTAAGGGAGTTCTCCGGGACTTTAATATTGATGGCTTATCCTTAGCACAGGTCATTAATATCAGTCAATTCAGTGGTGGCAGACTTCCAGCTCCTCCATGATCAGTTAAATGGGCTGCATCCTCTTCAGTGAGTGCTACATCCTTTTATTTTCCAGACACCACTCCATACAATATCTAGTGCCTGTGCCTGGTACTGCAGCTCAACGTCATTCAAATTAATGGTAAAGCCACTGCATAATGTACAAGGTTATGCCTAGTAAGCAGTAAAGAAAATGTATCTACCAACTCTTCAGTCAGCTGATTGGTGGGTTTCTGAATCCTGGCACCTATGTGGGTATTAATGTCCTAAGAATAGTTGATCTGTAGTCCCAAAAAAACCCTTTAACTCTGCATAAACAGATCTAATTGTTAATGATGGTATTTTAACCCAAGCTGTCAGATTGTGCATCTCTACCTGTTATATATAACCATCCTACCCTCCTGTTATTTGCACTATCCTATACTTTCAGGGGTTGCTGCTTATGTGGGCTGGCAGAGTTCATCCATTTTAAAACCACTTCTCCAACAAGGACTGAGTGATGTGGAAGAGTTTGTCATATTTAAGTCTGATAATGCCCTCACGTATATGTGCCAGCTTGGACTTCTCCAGAAACCCCATATCTATGAATTTTCTTGTGACCTTGGTATGTATAATTTATATGCTTGTTCTATAGTCCGCAAACTGTTTTCAGTGAAAGAATGTTCCCAGAGAAATTCTACATCTATCACCCGATGTGATTGAACAGTAAAGGCCAAAATAACCTGAAAAGTGGACGGCTGCTCAGTGTGACGGCTTTCATCAAATGTTCCTTCATTCAGCAGCTGTTCAACCATCAACCTACTTCTGTCTAATGTGTAAATGTGTATGGCTACTGTTAGACCTCACTTACCACTCTTCTGTTTCTTGGTGTGCCATAACTGGTGGACAGCTTATTGAGTTCAGTGAGGTCTGGTACAGTATAATACTGTAGTTTTTGCATGTGATGGTTTTGTTTTGTTTTTTTTGTACCAAGTGTTGAGACTTATGTTCCCTTATTTATAACAGATACACCGTCTCCTGCAATCCACTAGCCATCTGGGTACTTATTCAACGAAAATAAGTGGTCTGAACTAGAGCTGGGTAATTAGTTGAAAAATAATCGAAAGTCCACTCAATTAATTAATCTTTGTGAACTTGTTCTCATAAATTACTTCAAATATTTTGCCTCCCTGCTATCCTGTCTCACACTGCCATTGGCTAAAGAATATGTCACTGACTGCACACTATCCAATTAAGATTGCTGATGGGTGAATAACCAAAATTCAGTGGCATAGCATGGCATATAAATAGGAGGTGTGATATGTAAAAAGGGGAGTGTCCTAAAATAAACATTCATTAATTGTAATCAGGTTAAAATGGCCAATTGATTGTGATTTGGGTCATAATTGCCCAGTCCTAGTCTAAACCAGTCAACCCCCGATAGTTAAGATAGTTTTATCAGTGCTTGTTGCACTTCTTTAGCATGTGTTTCCAATGCTAAAGTGAGTCTGTCAACACGAACATCATTTATCAGCTAAACACAGAGGCTGGTTTTATCATGGTTTTTGCACCTTAAAACTGGCATACAACCATGATAAAGGCTGTACATTTTTGTGGGAAAAATGGAGACTTTTTGCATTTTACACTCCGCAGACCTCATTCTTCAAAGGCAATCTGGTTGTCGTAGGGACAATGACCCCATCAAATTTATCATCATTTATGGCCTTGCCAAATTTATCATTGTTTTCCTGGCATAAATGATGCCAGAAATGTATACCATCAAGGAGCTGATGTAGCTTTCTGCTTAGGTGCACGTACTTAAATCAGCCCTGTAGTACTCTAGGGGCAGTACGCACAGATTTTTATTAGTGTGATAAAATACTCCAATGCTAAGAAACTCAGATTTTTTTTATAAATATGAAAATAAGTCCCCATGTGCTACTTGGGGCATTCCCTCAGATTCAAGTACCCCGCCTCTTATCCAGGCCCCTGCCCTTGACCCATTGTAAATGTCCGTCATTCTCACAACAGTCTTCTTGCCTCACGTCCTGTCTAAAATACCATAAATGGTGGTGGGGCAGGGTGCCTAGATGAAGAGCCAGGGCCACTGAATCTAGGCATTTCCCTAATGTAGCACCGCTCTGCCAGTGACCTGCTTTAGCCAGTGATTAGCTGAGCTGTCACATTTCCATATCAAGAAGAGCCTGGCAGGAATCCTGGAAAGCGTCCAAACAAGAGTGGCAGCAGATCAGGGAGTGTTTCTTCTGTTTATTTTGTAAACCATTGTGACCGTTCCAAATTAGGGTAGGTTCACATATATCAGTTGCATCAGTATCAGTTTTTTTTTTTGTTTTGTTTTTTTTGTCCTTTAGTCATTACAACTGATGTGAAAATTAATCAATGTCGTCAGCCTTTTTCACAAATTTCTACCCCAAAACCATCAGGTCTTTACCATCAGGTCTTTACCATCAGGTCTTTACCATCAGGTCTTTACCATCAGTCTTTTTACCATCAGTCTAGTAAAAAGTTATAGCTGTATAGCACAACCCTCTTGGCCCTTACCTGAGAAACAAACCCCTGATGCAGTGTGCTGGAGACTCGGGAGCTGGCATTTCAAGAGTTCTGCAAAAGTGTCATGACGTCCAAAAACCAAACCGTCTAAATCTGTGTGCCCTACCTTCTTCCTGGTTGTGTGCCCAAATATCAGTTTATACCCAGATATGACATTAAGTACGTTATCCTGGGTACACCAGTGTCATACATTTTGGCATAAACTGCAGTTTGGGGCGCACAGAAAGGAAGGCGCGCGATGTGGCTTTTGGAGTGCAGATTCAGATGTTTGGTATCTGGGCGCCATGTCATGTTTGCAGAGCCTCTAAGGTGCCAGAAAAGTGGAATCCCCTTAGGAGTGACCCCATTGTGAAAATTACACCCCTCAAAGAATTTATCAAGGGGTGTAGTGAGCATTAGTATCCCAGACGTGAGTGCACAGCGGATGGTGAAGAGTGAATGTGTAAGCTGTGCAGATTGAATTGGGAACACCAAATTCCCTACTATATCCCCAGTAGCTCCTATGATTTGGGGGGGTGTAACTCTGGGGGTCACTTCTGGTGTCTTTTCCCTCGTAAGCTCTAAATCTGGAGTGTCCCCTGATATACGTTCGCACAGCTTATACATTCCCTTCCTGCCGCAGCCAGTTTTGTTCTAATGACTTGGTGATTTTTGGGGGTTTTTGTCTTCACATTGTACAATCCTATATTTTCTTTATTTTTATGGTGATGTCGCCATATGAGGGCTTGTTGTTTGTGGGATAAGATGTATTTTGTAATGACACCAGTTTTGGGTTCCTATAACTTATTGAATAAATTTTATCAACTAATTTTTTTGTGGATTATATAAAAAAAAAAAAAAAAAAAATCAATTCTGGCATTGCATTTTACATTTAAAATTTTTTGGCATACAGCATAAGTAACGTGATACCTTTTATTCTGCGGGTCTGTACAATTTATGCGTTACTAGTTTTGCAGAACAAAAAAAACCCATTAGGGGAAAGAAATCAATTATTTTTGCATCGCCATCTTGTGAGAGGTGTAACATTTTTATTTTTTGGTTTACAGAGTTGAGGGCTTATTTTTTGCAGGACAACCTGTGCTTTTTATTGGTACTGTTTTGGGGTACATATGATCACTTTTTATAGCATATTTTGTAAGGTAAGATGGCGAAAAATCATTAATTCCGACTTTTTTTTTTTTTTTTTTTTTATATATCGGAAAAGGGAATTTTTGTGGCTTAATAACTTTATTACAGTATAATTTTTTTTTTTTTTTTTACATTTTGTACTTGTCCTTTAAGGACATCTGAACCAGTGATACACTGATCGCTGGTTCAGTACTATAGACTACAATACACGAGCCAGACCCCAGCCTGCTGAAACAGCGTAATGGCACCCTGATCTCGCCGCGGGGATGCCTTGGGGGTCATTATTATAGCGCAACCCCCTTGAATGCCGCTGTCATGTTTGACACGGAATCTTAAGGGGTTAACACCCGCGATCGGAGCCCAACTCCGCCCGTGGGTGTCAGCTTTGCGATCCTGAGCAATTCGCTCAGGTACAGTAGTGAAGCCGTCAATTGCCGGCTTCACTACTGTATAGAGTGTGCAGAAACCGGGTGCTGCCGCATCCATCTTCAGGCAGCACCCAGTGGCATCCGGCACTAATTAAATTTTATGGAAGCCGAATGGAAAAACGCTGCAGGTAGTGTTTTTCCATCCAGCTGAGGCACAGATCCAGCACCAGGTGCCTCTTGTGTCAGAACCGATCCCATAGCAAACTATGGAATCCGTCATGGCATCAGTTTCCCTCCGGCTTGTATGCACCACACCGGAGGGAAACTGACAGCTGTGCTGGATATATGTGAACGCTCCCTTACTGAACAGATAACATAACCCTTTTAAAATCAGTTACATGGTTGTTATAAACTTTGTTTTGTATTAAATTTCTCAATTTTTCTTTCAGCACCGTTTTTGTGCCACCCAAACTTATGGATACGTTATGGAGCTGTGGGATTTATTACTACAGTTGCTCAGCAGTTAAACATAGCTGATGTCTACTGTAAGTTAATGCCGTATCTCCATCCATTTATTACCCAGCCTATTATTCAGGTATGTATCCTGCATCTTAGGAAGTCAGTTTTCTGCATCAGAGGTAGTTTATAGGGCATATCTTTAAATTTTGTTCATGAGAATAATGCGGTAGTGGTAGTTAGTAGTCCGGTTTACTGTTCTTTTGCTTTATGTAATTTCACACTTGCAGATCGACAAGGAAATTGTCCTTCTGAGCGTGTTAAAAGAACCTGTAAGCCGGTCAATATTTGACTATGCTCTGCGATCAAAGGACATTGCCAGCCTCTTTAGACATCTTCAGTTACGTCAGAAAAAGAGGAACGGTACTCTTCTTGATTCCACACCTACTGAAGATCCAGCTCTTGCCCAGCTCTTGAAGAAACTGCTGTCACAGGTATATAGTGAAGCCACAGATATCCTACTGGTGACCTGTTTGCACATGTAGCCATAAAATACTGATGTCTTTTGTTCTACGGTTAGGGACATAGGGGTAAAACCTCATTTGCAGACTTTCTTGGGTTATTGAAAAAGGCCTGACTAGGATGTGTTCACCCATGTTTTCACATTATATATTTACTGCAGATTGTTGTGCGGCTACCACATGTAAATCTGCAACATCATACAGTACAGTGGGATTTAGAAAACCTGATTTGCCCTCTGGGGGAAAATCTGTATGGATTTAAGAGTTTGTAGACAGATTATGACCCAACTCTTCATGCCACCATTTCTTTATGTAAATAATTTCTGTCTTATTCTTCAATTAGGGAATGACAGAAGATGAGGAAGATAAGCTTTTGGCACTTAAGGATTTTATGTTAAAGTCCAACAAAGCCAAGGCAAATGTGGCTGATCAGAGTCACATTCATGAGAGTTCTTTGAAGGGAGTAATTGACCTGCAGTTTTTGACTATGAGCGGAAGACAATTCGATCTTGTGAAAACAAAACTGGATACAGAAGATAAGCGCAGTAAGTCTTCCAACCATGTCCTATTACATGACTACTGCTGACATGGTTTGTGAGTCTATTAGTACTCTAAATTAGATCTCTAAGGAATAAACATGGAATGTTTGTCGGAGTATGGTTAAATTTGTAGCTGTTGCATGCTTTTGCTTCGATGCAATGTATTTATGCTGTAACCATCATGGAGATAGGTGGGATGAGTACTGCCAGTTACCTCTTGTACTCTTTTTTACCTTTGGGCCACACAGGATCAAAAAATAGAAATTTAATCTTCTGTAACAATAAACAATCTGATATTAGATGATCTAAATGTTTATGATTTTGTTAAAGAGGTTGTCCAGGATCTGAGGTAATTGATACTGATGACCTATCCAATCATCTGTGTCAGCTGCTGGAAGCCATATCCTAGGATATGGCTGGAAGCAGATCAGCTCCTATTTAAGTGAATAGGAGAAGGGCAGCACTTCCAGACTAGAAGTTGCATGCACCTTATGGAACTACATACACTGTAGTGGTGGCACCTGGAACTGGGATGGGGTCCAGGTGTCAGTCCCCAACCAATCTGATACTGATGGATAGGTAATCAGTACAAATTACCTTCAGGTCCTGGACAGCCCCTTTAATTCCTGTTGATAAATATGAAAAAAAAAAATGGGGATTTTTCCATAGATCTCCTTTCCTTTGATACTATTTTGTGTCATATTGCAATTGCATCTGAAGAATATACTATATAAAGAATTATTTACAGTGTATCCAAATGAATCAGCCCTACCCCCTCCTTTTCTTTACAACTAGCTGTAGTAGGACACAAATCTAGTTAAGGCCTGCCACCTAAGCCAGTTCCCAGTTGAAAATGTAAGAGCCTTGTGTTCTCTGCAGGTTTCTTTAAGATTGTCAGAAAACCCTGAAACAATGTGATCATATTATTTTATTGTGTGTGTTTTGTGTTTTTTTTTTTTTTTTTTTTTTTTTACCTTTTACCCTTCATTTCTAAATGTATTCCTTTAAATAAGTGTTTTAGGTTTATTTCCCATTTTCTTCTAATGTTTAGCCACTCCAACTAACCATGCAAAACCACAGTAATGTATCACTGTATGTATACTAATATGTGAATATAGTCCTACATTTCTACTGCCCGTTTGTCAGATATGGTAGCTCACGTCACCTTCCCTTACAGTTTGAGTTAAATATATAATTTGGCTCCTGTCCACCACAACAATGGATTTGAGACCAGGAAAAGAAGATGTTATTGAAGTGTAGACTTTAAACATTAAAGGTTTTGGCACATCTGCCTGCAGCCCATTTATTTAGTAGACACAGTGTCCAGTATTGAAGCTTTGTCCCATTAACTTGAATGAGACAATACTGCAGTATCTTGCACCACTGCTACTTAGTAGACAGCCTGACGCAAACACCCCATCCATCTGATATTAATGGCCTATCTTAAGAGTAGAGCGTCAACATTCTGATCTAGGGAAAACCACTTTAATTGAATGTAATTGGGCCAGTGGTGTTTTACCTGTATTGTGACTATGCATAGCAATATACCGTAGTCAGGTGAATTCTGAATTGCATTAAGCTACAATGCCCACATTCATTCAGCAACTGAAGACAGCTGTAGTAAAGGCATGACAAAGGGTCTAAACTTAGTTATAGTTATGTTTATCCAAATACTTTTGAGTCTGTAAAAATGAAGGAACTGTGTTAATATGACTGGAATTCTTAAAAGTTAATGTGGTATTTTAGTAAAACCCCTTATAGTCAAGCAGAAAATCTACATTTTAGTTACATCTTGATGGCTTTGTTTGACAATCGTAGTGGTCAATAGAACAAAGGTGACATGATGAAAATTCTGTCATCCGTCCAAATACTTCTGTACCCAACTGTATATAGATGAATACATGCATACTGTGTGTGTGTGTGTGTGTGTGTGTGTGTGTGTGTGTGTGTGATAATATATATATATATATATATATATATGGTCTATAAGCTGAAATGCTTCTCCTTGTGGATTACAGTTAAACCTCTTTGAGATGACCACCCAAAATTGCATGAAAAGTGGTCTTCTAGAGAGATGGTCTTCTCAAAGAAGGTAGCTAGTATGGAAAATTGAAAATCTGTTACAGAAAACGTGGTCTTTTGGAGAGGTTTCACTATATATGTTCTAAGGAATCTACATATTGGAGTTCTAATGTTTTACTAGATTTCATGTTTGCACAATGATTTTACTGTATCCTGTACCCTCTAGCACGAAAGCATGTAAAGCAAGATTCAAATGTAAATGAGGAGTGGAAGAGCATGTTTGGTGCAATGGAACCAGCTAATATAACCCAGAATATACCAAGAACTTTGCCCTCTACTGACCAGGAAGCCACAAAGCCTCTTCGCTCAGAGTCTTCTGCTGCCATTACTGCCCCTCTGTCCTCATCACCGCAGGTAATGTACAAATTATATGTTCTACAAACAAAAAAATAAATAAACATTTCACACACAAATCTTAACTGATGCGTATTATTCCATTACTCTTAGACATCTGAGGGAGCAGGAATCCAGTCAAGGAGACCCACATTACAGATATACACCAGCACATCTCAGCCTTCAGCTTTACAAATCCGCATGACTACATGTAAGAGTGAGCTTCAGCAGCTTATACAACAGAAGCGGGAGCAGTGCAATGCAGAGAGGATAGCCAAGAACATGATGGAGAGTGCTGAATGGGAGAGTAAGCCACCTCCGACAGGTATACAAAAGAACATGCTATCATTCATATAACGTTTAATATTTTGTAGTACTCACACTATATAACCTATAGTCATTAAAAGTTTGAGCAGCTGTGAATTGAGCCTTTCTGCTTTGTTGTGCATCTGAGATAATAAACTTCACCAATGAGATCTTCTTACACGTATCTGGGAAAGTTCATGTTGAATGGTTTTCCCTATTACAAGAGATCACCATATCGACAAAGCTGTTGGTGGAATTTCCTGTGATTGGGCAAATGTTTTAGCCAACTGATCACACTAAGAAAGAGTTTGTCTGTACTTTCTGCCAATAGCCACTAGTCCACACTGACTGAAGAAGCCTCCTATGTATGGCTAGCTTTAGACTGCATGTATACAGGTGCTTTTGACCGAAATTTGGACCATTCTAAATAATGTAGTTTTAAACCGTGTGTATTTTTCCCAGGATGGCACCCAAAAGGCTTGCTGGTGGCACATCTACATGAGCATAAAGGCCCAGTAAACAGAATCCGTGTCTCTGATGAACATTCAATTTTTGCCACTTGCTCAAATGATGGAACGGTAAAAATTTGGAATAGCCAGAAAATGGAAGGAAAAACTACAACAACAAGGTATAATGTGTCCGAATACATTTTTTGCAGCGGGATGTCAGGCTCATACTCTCTGCAGATGGCTCTAGTACTGCTCCTGTGCCCATGCCATACACTGAGCACCAATTTGTGGGATCCCACTGCTAAAGTGAACATAGTTATGGCTATTTGCGAGAAGGGGGATGAGGAACCTAACTTTTATAATGAGAAACAATGCACTTTCCACCCTCATTCCAGCATAGGGGGATTATCCAAAGCTAGCACAAATGGAATTGTTGCCCATATGTGTGAATGTCTACCTGATGTTTTGAAGAAGCCCTTTAGACAATGAAAGAAATGACTTTGGTTATTTTTTGCCCTGTAAATACTATGTAATCCATGTAGCCCTGTGACAGCGTCACTAAACTTTCGGACAACATTTGCTTTTCTGATAGCATTTGTGTCATTTATAAATTTTGTAATATACTTTATTAGCAAATTTTGGCTTCTTTTTGTGAAATCTTGCATTTTTTTTTACTCTTTCCCTTGGTTCCTTATTGAGAGCTGTTCCCTGCTTCTCATTGTTTACGGTGTAGGGGCTGTGTGAAATGAAAAGAAAATGAGGGTAGAGAGGGTCACTTCAGATATCTTGAGCATTATAAAATGTTGAAGCTTGCTTTTGGTGTCATGTGAAAGATGTATGATTTACAGAGAGATCTCTGGATGAAAACACAATTGGGATTGAAATATGACACCAAAATAATTTTTTCTTCATTTCGCACAGCTCATAGACCATACAAAATAAGGCAGGGAACAGCTCTCAGTAGAGAATCAAGTGAAAGAGTGAAAAAATGCAGGATTTCACAGAAAGGAGTCAAAATTTGTTAATAAAGTATATTTATTACAAAATGTACTAATGACACGAAAGCTGACAGAAAATCAAAAGTTGTCATAAAGTTTAGTTATTCTTGAATATTACCATCTAATCCATGCTGTTGACAAAAATGACAAATGCAAAACTGCTATACCTTCATATAGAAGAAGGTACATGTAGTAGCTTTATAAACATTTTGTGTACATAATGAACTTTTAGTAAGTGCGCATATACTACATAATGTTCTGCTATGTGCTACATGTCACTTGTCCTCTGCTTTAGTTGAAATGTTTAACTCCCACCTTTTCATTTAGGTCAATGCTGACATATTCCCGTATTGGTGGCCATGTGAAAACATTGACATTTTGCCAAGGATCACATTACTTAGCTGTGGCGTCAGACAATGGCAACATACAACTTCTTGGTATTGAAGGATCTAAACCACCAAAATCACCAAAAATTCATTCACTGCAAAGCAGGTATCATAATAATTAATTATTATTATTATTTTTTTATTTATCATTCCTTATGAAAATGTAATCTGCCTAAATTAATATCTACAGAGGAATAGGTTTGCACCTTTCTTTCGACACTAACACTAGAGGGAGTTTTTCAAGACTGATGTATTGTATGTAGATCTTGATGTCCCCTGTGCAGGCAGAGGATGCCTTTAATTCATAAGCCATACACGTCCATCATGAATTAGGTACTCCCTGGCTGAAATCTACACCAGCTCATAGCTGCAATAGTAGTGTAAATGATGATGAATGTAGTGCATGCGGGTGATGGTCCGGCCTACTTTGCAAATTGGAAAGCTAATCCATATAAGTAGCTCTTGTTCTCGTGGACTGAAGTCGGCTTTGTGCTATATGGTCAGTTTTCCACCTGACTGACCACCATTTAAATATGTAATACAAATGCCTGACTGATCATTATGTTCCTTGGAAAAATCAGCAGGGGGTGCTGGGAGTGGGACCAGAGGCGATCAGCTCATCCAGATGAGTGTCTCTGATGAGAAGAGATGTGGTTTTTCTAGAAGCAGTTTTAGAAACATTTCTTAGAAATGTTTCTTCAAAGTATGTCTCCAGCTATAACTAGTGTTTCCAATCTCATGGCGCTTACTAAGAAATGCCCAATATGATCCAAGTCCATGCCTCCATTCATTGGTTATCTACAGTGGACACCACCTCTGCAGTAATCCCCCTTTAATGAGTAACTAACCTTTTGGACAAAATGCGTGACAAATGTTACACAAAAATGCAGGGGGACAAAATGCAGGATTTCACAGAAATGATCCAAAATTTGTTAATAAAGTATATTACAAAATTTATTAATGGCGCAAATACTGCTAGAAAATCAAAAGTTGTCTGAAAGTTTAGTTAGGTTTTAATGACTATATGTGAATTGGTCTATCTCCTAAGCTCCATAGCTGAGACTGTTCTGCGGCTCCTCTGCTAGGTCCTCTTCAAACCATAAAACTGCTGACCTACATGAGTTATACCATCACTTTATTCCCTATAGCCATCTGGAGACCTTACAAATTCTATGTTGTACCTAGGTGTTTGGACCTACGGGAAGATGGGTGTGCAGTAGATATGCATCTATTTAATTCCGGATCCCAGTCTGTTCTTGCCTATGCCACCGTCAATGGATCTTTGGTTGGGTGGGATCTGAGATGCTCTAGTAATGCCTGGATATTGAAACATGATTTACGATTGGGACTGATCACCTCATTTGCAGTGGATATCCACCAGTGCTGGCTATGTATTGGTAAACTTCTTTTTACTCTAAATAATAATAATAAATAATAACTTTATTTATATAGCGCCAACATATTCCGTAGCACTTTACAAATCAGGACACATGAACGGACAATGAGACATTACCATGTGACAAAGAAATAAACATATCAAACATTAGGAGTGAGGGCCCTGCTCGCAAGAGCTTACATTCTATGAGGAGATAGGATACAAGAGGTCAGAGGGCTTACTCTCCTTTACTGGGTAAACTTCCCATCTAGCTTGCTTTCTAATGGAAAGTTACTGAGCTTGACAGCGCTAGTAGTACAAACTATACTGTGATACACAAGGTTATAAATTATAAATATATGTACTTGTATAAAATGTGTGATCAGTCAAATACACTAAAGATAGCCATAGACCTTAGATAACTGGCTGAAGGTGCATGGTATTGTTTCAGAAAGAACTGGGTGAAATAACAATTATGTCCTTTTTATGTCGGAGAAGGAAAGTCTAGCAGGGTCTGCAATGTATGGAGCAATAAGGAGTTAATGATAAACTTTATCAACAAAAGGGCACTATGTTTTCCTGGTTAAAGGGACTCTGTCACCAATGTGAAGCATAGTAAACCAGCGACTGTTCGATAAGTCAGGATCACCTGGACACTTTTTTTTCCCCCCTTGAAAATTCCTGTCTCTGTTGCTAATATATTCATTTATTTCACAATATGCAAATTGGCAATTTTGAGCACTGAGGATGGCTCTGTTGCTCTAAACTGCTATGCTCATCACTAATACTCCCCCCACCCTCTCTTCTTTGAGTGACAGGGTCACGGAGCTATACTGAAATCTTGCCTGGCCCTGTGTTCTCATGTTTGTGCCGGTGTATTAGAGAAGTTTTGGGCATAGCAGTTTGGCACATCAGAGCCGTCCTTTGTGCTCCAGTCTTATCATTTTACATATCTGAAATAAGTGAATGTCTCGGCAACAGTGACATGAATTTTCATGGAGAAAGTGGCATTACGTCCAGGTGATCCTGACCTATTAAACATGTTGCTAGTTTAATATGCTTCACCCTGGTAACAGACTCCCTTTAAGTTCTAAAGCTTTGTTTTCCGACTATCATGGTTTACTGCTTGGTGAAATAATACCTTAGTAAATCTCTGTATGTTTCAGATAATACTTGCTAAAGGTTTTTTTTTACTTTTTTTATTAGGAACCAGTAGTGGAACTATGGCATGCTGGGACATGAGATTCCAGTTGCCAATATCAAGCCATACTCATCCTGCTCGGGCAAGAATTCGGCGACTCCTCATGCATCCCTTGAGTATGCATACTATGTATCAGTCTTGGGTCATAGCTGGTAAGTGCTTTCTGTATTCAGGAAAGGGTATTAATTCCGGTATCCAGCTTAGATTGTCTTTAAACTTTCAACATTATTGTTGTTGAAGTTAACTTCCTTTTAACCCTTTCAGGATCACGGGTCATTGATGCCCCAGTGCTTAGCCAAATTTAGCACTTGTGGTATGCATTGCATTACACAGCAATATCTTTTTAATGGCTTTGCATATCTCAACTTTTTTTTTTACCTTGTTTCGAGCCTAGTGTCCTGGAAAAAAAAATAGCCCCATTTGTTAAAGAAATTTAAAAATTAGTATAAAAATTAGAATTGTTTTTATATGTACTATTGCACATATTAACATTTGCTTTTCTATTTCTTCTGATTTACAGGGGTTACACATTTATATAGGGTTTTTAACAAAAAAAATAGATATATGGTTTTATATTCAGCATGGGTTATTTTAAGGACCCCTAGTCCTTGTGTAAATTAACCATTAACAGAGGACTGTAAACTTTGTTATTACCAGCTAAGCTCCCCGCTGACCTCTGACCTCTGAATGGAGAAGCTGCTCTTATCCCTCCTACAGGAGTAGTCCTAAATCACAGATGTTTAACATCAGTCAACATGACTGCAGTAGGGGGGGGTATCAACAGGAACAGCCTAAATAGCCAGATTAGTGAGGTCTAGGGGTTAATCTGTAATTTAGTGTAAGTATAGCATATGCTGTATTATTAGGATAACAGGTTCTGTCTAGCATTTGACAGATATTCTACATGGATTTCATGATCTTCAGGAACCTGTAAGGGAGCATGTACATATACAACATGTACATGCCTGTAGGTATATAGAGGTCTAATGGCTCACAATGCCTGTTAATCTGGTTACTCTGAAGCACAGCAGCAAACAGTAGTTTAGTAAGCAAGAATAGATAAAAGTCCCAGGGGCTTTTTGCCATTTTTTCCTGCCTGGCTTGGCTTGCTTTACAGGTCTCCCTGGAGAGAATCTGCAAGGAGACACTCCCCCTCCCCCTTCAGCCCCTCCCTTCTCCCCCCAGGATACTTCTTCCCAGGGTACTTCTTATTGTCTTTTCTTTAAACAATGATTTAAAAAGCATTTTTGCAAACAAGGCAGATGGTGAAATTTTGTGCTTCCCATGGCTCAAGCAGCATGAATCTCCTGACAGATTCCTCCTTAAATACAAGTCCTTATTTCATCTTTATGAAATGATGTAATAGTAGTTAACTCCCACAGCTCTGAACAAATCCTGCTTGGGTTTTGAGCAAAGTGCATTACAGTTTACCCCTAGAAGGATACGTTCAGGGAGACTCCAGAGGGAGCAGCCATTTTAAACTGCTCTAGCTGGAGCCAAGAGGGCTAGAGCCACAATCTTGGTCTTGTTTTAAAGCCAAGATCTTGTTTGGATCTGGAGTTGTCACTGGTTAAAGAGAAGCTGCATATACTCGCAGGTTCACTTTAATCAGCGTGTAGCTGACAGTCTGCAAGGAGAGGAGAACATGATTTTATTATTCTCTTGTCACTTCAAATAACACCAGGGGGTGCCATGGACTTTAATTCATTATATCAACCCCCATATTATCAAACGGAAAGCATACTTACCACTTAACCACTTACATGCTGTGGTCAATGCTGACCGCAGCACCTAAGTCGCTTTACAGGAAAAAGTAAAAATTGCCTTTTTTTTTTTTTTTTTTTACCTTTTGTAAATGAGGGGAAAAAAAAAAAAAACAACCCACACAATTTGTATTACCACATCCGTAACAACCCCTAAAATAAAATTAGTACATTATTTATTCTACGTGATAAACAGGAGCCATAGATTCAAAATCTGCAATAAGTCACTTTTTCGGGAGGGTTTTTGCAATTTTCATGTGACTTGTAGGGGAGTAACTAAAGGACAGGTTACTGTATTACTCTAGTCAAGTTTTTACAGTTTGGGCTTATTTAAAGAGTTTGTCCAGAATCTGAAGATAATTGATACTGCAGAACTGTCCACAGAAGAGTTTCTCAGTATCAGATCATTCAGAGGCCAACAATCTGTTTCACCGGAAGCCTTATACTACGGTAGGTCTGTGGCCAGAAGCAGCCTTGCTTCTATTCAAATGAATAGGAACAGGTTTACAGTTCCAGGTACCACCGCAACACTTTTATGAAATGGAATATGCATTAAGTGTACAGAACTCCATACACCGTAGTGGTGGCGCTTGGAACTGGAGGACGAAACACCTGACCCGACCAATCTGTTCTGTGGATAGGTCATCAGTATTAACTTCCTTCAGGTCCTGGACAAGCCCTTTTAAACCTTGATATGACTCCCATAAATACATCACCAGAAAATAACGTATTTCTAATCCAGTTTTATGCTAAATATATTTTAAAGAGTTTTTGGTGAGGATATTATTATTTAAAAAACAAAAAAATTCTAAAAAAAACTTTCATTTCTTACTCTGGCCACTAATCCATATACTAATCTGCCAATTCCATTTTTCTGTAGAAGATTTCTTTGCACAGCCCCTCACTGATCAGCCAAATGATGATCACATTTATTATATAGATAAGACACAGAATCTAGCAGTCACAATAGGTGATTTCACAGCTCATTTATTCCCACCTCATAGAGCAGAGGTTACAGAGCATGCATAGAAAACTCTCCTGTAGAAGGCAATAGGGTCTACTCCAGACCATTGTGTCTGTGACTCTCTCTGGTGCAGATGGACCATAGGTCACAAACTCTTCTAGACTCAGTGGTAAGATTTGAAATTGCAAGATTTTTAGGAGATATATAACCTTTTTTTTTATATAGATAATAAAAAAACAAAACAATAAATAACAAATAATAACAAATTAAAAACCACATCACCATAAATTATTAAACATGTTTAATATAAAAATGTGGTTTTAAACACTTTTCTTTTTCAAGGAAATGTATTGCCAGAAAAAGACCTATTGTTTAAATCAAGTTTTTATATTGAAACACACTTTTTTTTTTTTTTTTTTTTTTTTTTTTGTGTGTAATTTATCCTAAAATCCTAAGGTTTTCACTGAGCATTATAATAAGCGGGCACATAATGTTGCTGCAGAGATTACTTTTCAGTAGTCCCTCCATTATTACCATATTCAGGGTTACAATGAAAGGTAACATCTATGTATAGATACACAAGATCTCTGTTATACCTGGGTGCAGCATACTTCCTGCCCTTTACACAGTGGCCACCGCACAGGTCACAAAACACGGCTAGCACACTCTCCCATTGAAGTCAATCTTCATTAGTCTACAGGTTCCTTTAGTCCATGTGGCTGCTCTGAACAGCAGGTCAGTCTAGATAATTGCCCCCATAGTCAGAAAATAAAATTAACAATGTCTACAACCACACCATAAAACCAGATTGAAACAGAAATCTGATTTCAGTTTATTAAAAAAAAATGTGATTCATTACCAAAAACTACTCTTGGCCATTTCCATAACTTGGATTATGATTATGTAGTATAGAGCGGCAGCACACCCATTCAACATGGAGACCCCCCTTACAAATGATCCTTGATATTAGAATTCTGACCTTTTCTCTGAATAGCTGTTTGAGAGAAGACCCCCTTTCACAAGTAGTTTTCAGTTTTACAGTGCCTTGCGAAAGTATTCGGCCCCCTTGAACTTTTCAACCTTTTGCCACATTTCAGGCTTCAAACATAAGGATATAAAATTTTAATTTTTTGGTGAAGAATCAACAACAAGTGGGACACAATCGTGACGTGGAACGAAATTTATTGGATATTTAAAACTTTTGTAAAAAATAAAACACTGAAAAGTGGGGCATGCCAAATTATTCAGCCCCCTTAAGTTAATATTTGTAGCGCCACCTTTTGCTGCGATTACAGCTGCAAGTCGCTTGGGGTATGTCTCTATCAGTTTTGCACATCGAGAGACTGAAATTCTTGCCCATTCTTCCTTGGAAAACAGCTCGAGCTCAGTGAGGTTGGATGGAGAGCGTTTGTGAACAGCAGTTTTCAGCTCTTTCCACAGATTCTCGATTGGATTCAGGTCTGGACTTTGACTTGGCCATTCTAACACCTGGATACGTTTATTTGTGAACCATTCCATTGTAGATTTTGCTTTATGTTTGGGTTCATTGTCTTGTTGGAAGATAAATCTCCGTCCCAGTCTCAGGTCTTTTGCAGACTCCAACAGGTTTTCTTCCAGAATGGTCCTGTATTTGGCTCCATCCATCTTCCCATCAATTTTAACCATCTTCCCTGTCCCAGCTGAAGAAAAGCAGGCCCAAACCATGATGCTGCCACCACCGTGTTTGACAGTGGGGATGGTGTGTTCAGGGTGATGAGCTGTGTTGCTTTTACGCCAAACATATCGTTTTGCATTGTGGCCAAAAAGTTCGATTTTGGTTTCATCTGACCAGAGCACCTTCTTCCACATGTTTGGTGTGTCTCCCAGGTGGCTTGTGGCAAACTTTAAACGAGACTTTTTATGGATATCTTTGAGAAATGGCTTTCTTCTTGCCACTCTTCCATTAAGGCCAGATTTGTGCAGTGTACGACTGATTGTTGTCCTATGGACAGACTCTCCCACCTCTGCTGTAGATCTCTGCAGTTCATCCAGAGTGATCATGCGCCTCTTGGCTGCATCTCTGATCAGTCTTCTCCTTGTTTGAGATGAAAGTTTAGAGGGACGGCCGGGTCTTGGTAGATTTGCAGTGGTCTGATACTCCTTCCATTTCAATATGATCGCTTGCACAGCACTCCTTGGGATGTTTAAAGTTTTGGAAATCTTTTTGTATCCAAATCCGGCTTTAAACTTCTCCACAACAGTATCACGGACCTGCCTTGTGTGTTCCTTGGTCTTCATGATGCTCTCTGCGCTTTAAACAGAACCCTGAGACTATCACAGAGTAGGTGCATTTATACGGAGACTTGATTACACACAGGTGGATTATATTTATCATCAGCAGTCATTTAGGACAACATTGGATCATTCAGAGATCCTCACTGAAGTTCTGGAGTGAGTTTGCTGCACTGAAAGTAAAGGGGCCGAATAATATTGCACGCCCCACTTTTCAGTTTTTTATTTTTTACAAAAGCTTAAAATAACCAATAAATTTCGTTCCACTTCATAATTGTGTCCCACTTGTTGATCCTTCACCAAAAAAATTAAAATTTTATATCCTTATGTTTGAAGCCTAAAATGTGGCAAAAGGTTGAAAAGTTCAAGGGGGGCCAAATACTTTCACAAGGCACTGTACATAGAAGCTGGTCATGGGCCTAGGTTCTTTTAAGCATTAGACTGGCAATACATTTTCCCTTTGCTGGTAGGTCATATGAATAACCGACCATGTAATGCATGGATGAGCCAGATCTCACATAGGGGGCACCCTGCTCTATGATGTCTATAGGAACTGTTAACAGACAGAGAAATGTCGTTTTCTGACCTTTTACCTTTTTCTAAATAAGGGACGGTTCACATCTGCATTCGGTTTCCATTTGGGGAGTCCGCTTGGGGACCCCCCGAACGGAAACCTATATGCATAGAAAAGCGGTTTACCTAAGGAAACCTGCCGACCCCATAGACTATAATGGGGTCCGTGTGGTTTCAGCACGAAACATGCGGAGAGAAAGTCCTGCAAGCAGAGTTAAATCACATTGATTCTTTTGGAGCTGTTTTTGAGGCTTTTCTCAGAATTTTCTCATTGATTTCCATGGGAGTCACCTAGTTTTCCATTTATTTATTTAATTTATTTATTTATTATGTGTATAAAAAAAAAAAAAAACAAACTAATTCCATTGAGGATGGGACGCTTGATGAAAGGCGCTGAATTTACAAAACATATATGTATATAATGAAAAAAACAACAACCCTGGAATGCTTTTTTTAGGCTGTTTATTCATCTTGACAAAAGAAGCACTTAGAAATGCTGCACAATGGTCTAGTGAAGACACAATTGTCATCCTACCACTAGATAATTAACCCTTGCGTCACCTACTTCCATGACCAAATGTGTGGTTATTATTGCTAATGTTATTTCAAGAAACAATTCTTTTTCTGGCTATACAGCTGTCAGTTCATACATTTTAATTGGGGCTTTGCCTTTTAAGCAATTGTCTAATGTTAATGCCGAATAGCTGTTGGTTTTTGTTTAAAAAAAAAAAAATAAATAAAATCTCTTAACTTCTGTGTCTTTCAATAGCATGCTGGAAAATCCTCTAAGCGGATAAATTCCCTGGCATTCATATGTTATTTATTCTTAATTTTCTGAATGCAGACTGGCTTCTGTCCAAACCAAAGGTCATGTTACATTATATTGGAGTTCTTTAAATGAACATAAGTTTTTCTGGAGTGAAAGTTCTCTGCATGCCATGCATTGAAACAGCAAAGATCTTAGAGGTTTTCCAGGCAAATGATAATGATGACCTATCCTTAGGATATCACAAGGCATTAAGGGAAAAGGAGCTGAGAAGCTCAAGCGCCCTCTATTGGATGTAACAAATCCTCAATTTGCTTTTGACCCACTGAGTCTTGAGAAAGCAAAAGGGATATTAGCCAAGCCAGTATCACTCATCTGCATACAGCGCTGTTTCGGGATTTTGTCCCTCATCAGTGTAGAGCAGAGCAAAACTGGCTGGCTTGGTGGGAGGCAATGAGTGGCTCAGAAAAGGGAATATCTCTTTGTGGAGAGCACCAGTGAAGGTGTGTAGAGTTTCTCAGCTCCTTTTCCCTTAATGCCTTGTGATATGCAGATGCTTAGTATAGGGCAAAAAGGCAATTCAAAACGCTACACACCTTCACTGGTGCTCTCCTCAAGGAGAGAGATTCCCTTTTCTATCCTTAGGATAGGCAGAGATCTGACACCTGGGACTGCAGCGGCTATATGGAGAACAAAAGGAGATAGTGCTATACTCCATGTAGCAGCTGTGCAGAGTTTCTGCACCTCAGCCCCTATACAAGTGAACGGGAGCTGAGCTGCAGTACAGCCAGTATACAGAGAATAGAGTTATCTGGTCCTGGCTATTTCTACATATAGTAGCTGCTGTGAGCAACTGAACGACAGGGGTACAAGGTGGTGTACCACACTGATCTGATATTTATAAACTAAGCTAAGGATAGGTCACCAAAATTGTTGGTCCAGGAAACCCATTTTAAGCAATAAAACAAGTCTGTAAAGGTTTATTCATGTTTTGGATATCTGAAACCCATCTCTAAATCTAACTTTAAAAGAACACTAACATAAAAATAAATGATAAAAGTAAACAGGAAATATAGTTGCCCTCCTTGCATTTTGTGTATGTTCCTGACATAAGCAGTACAGTAAGTTCCTGTAGTTCAGGCAGGGTTAATTCCTCTCTGACCAATTTCATTTTCAACTGCATGCTGAGACCAGACCAGGGAGTCGTGAACATTGGGGACCCAACAGCGTCGGAATCGGATCAGTGGGGGAAGCTGAGTTCTGTATCTGCTCTTTTATCAACCCCTGTGAGCCTGCTGCCACAATCTTCTTCAATATTTTTTTTTTTTTTTTTAAATACTGGAGCCCCCATTTAAAATGCACAATTTCAATGCACTTTTTAGCTCAGAAATATGACTAGCTGTTGTTATTTTTTTTGTATTTTTGCATGACTTAATCTTAAACTCTTGTTTTCTCGTCCAACCCCTAGCTGTTCAGGGCAACAATGAAGTGTCTATGTGGGATATGGAGACTGGAGATAGAAGATTCACGTTATGGGCAAGCAATGCTCCTCCACTATCAGAAATGCAGGTATGTTTTATGCATAAAATACACAGTCTTGAAGTCCTATATCAGACATTTGTAATATTTATTTAAGATCTTTGTTTCTCTTTAGCTGCTATCATGATGTAGACATTGAGTGAATAGCCACACTTCAAAACAAATCTAGGCCTGCTCCACGTGGACAGGTTCGGTCCATGACATACAGACTAGATGTCAGCTATATTTCTCAGACCGAACAATGAGCCAGGACCTATGATGTCAGGAGGCTCTGCTTCCTTGTACTAACACATTTACAGTACAGGGCAGTATAGCTGTGGGGAGGCTGGAGCAGTGGGTTTGAGAGAATTGAGTGAGGCCGGTACATTGCTAAACATGACACACATTTTAAGCAGTGCATTACTAATGTTGTAGGTGTTTTTTGTTTTTTTTCTTGTGACTGACACATTAACCCTCATGGCAAGAGTACAACTTTCATGGTGTAGTTTGCACCTGAGTTTTGGCTCATCTAATTTTAGACACCTTTGACATTCTTAAGCAGCAACAAGTTTTTCAAAAATCCTCAACATTTGGTTCAAACTCTGTGGAACGTCTGACGTATGTGGACAGATTTTCAGTGGATGTGGACAAATTTTTGGTGTAAAATAAACTAGGAAATAGGTTGTATAAATCAGACTACACGATCTAAAGATGTGCCAAATGTATCATCCAGCATCATCTACTACAGGGGTCGGCAACCCCTAGCACTCGTGCCACTCTTGGCACGCAAGGCTTATTTCCCTGGCACGGCAGCGGAATCCTCACCCAGCAGCTTCGATCGGACCAAACATGGCCGAAACTAAATTGCTATTATACTGTGGGGTCTCTTCAGGCCTCCAGTATAATAAGCGGAGACTTAGGAGAAGTGATGAAACATAAAAAACAATGATACTCACCTTGCTCCCTGCGCTACGCGGCGGCTGTGCGATCTGCAGGCGCTTCTGACAGCTGACAGGGCCTCAGAGGTCACGTCTGCTTCTGACGTCATTACGCATAATGACGCGACGTGACCCCAGAGACTCAATCAGCGGTCGCTGACTACAGGCAGAAGCGCCGAAGAGAACAGAGCGGCTGCGGAGCATAGGAATGGTGAGTACATTGTTTTTTGTTTGTCACCTCTCTTGGACTTATTATATTCGGGGGTCTGAAGAGAGCTGAGACCTAATACCGTGTGCGGGGGCCGCTGTGGGACCTAATACCGTGTGCGGGGGCCGCTGTGGGACCTAATACCGTGTGCGGGGGCCGCTGTGGGACCTAATACCGTGTGCGGGGGCCGCTGTGGGACCTAATACCGTGTGCGGGGGCCGCTGTGGGACCTAATACCGTGTGCGGGGGCCGCTGTGGGACCTAATACCGTGTGCGGGGGCCGCTGTGGGACCTAATACCGTGTGCGGGGGCCGCTGTGGGACCTAATACCGTGTGCGGGGGCCGCTGTGGGACCTAATACCGTGTGCGGGGGCCGCTGTGGGACATTATTCTGTAGAACAGTGTGTTTTCTGCATTAAGGATGTGTTTTTGCACAGGAATTTTTTTTTGTGTGCAAAAATGCACCATGTGAACGCAGTTTTACATTGAAGTAAAAGTTCCAGTGGCCTAAGACTATAACTGCATCCAGATACATAGTGTGTATTCACCATAAGTATGCCGCCATATAGTGCTCCTGGACACATTTACCACTAATTGGCGGCTGTACATGGACTTTCATTGCTTCTAATCGGAAAGTACAGGAGTGTCCCAGGAAATAGCAGTAAACGCATGTGTCCTAAAGCATCTGGTGGCAGCACTTCTGTGTTATGGTTTGTGGTATATGACTTTAGTTTAGGGGTCGTCAGACTTACAATTATTGACCGGTACTCCGATTTTAATTAAAATCGGCACCCCGAACAAAAAAGGTTGCCTACCCCTGATCTACTATGATAACCTTGTGTCTGTTTACCATGTCTACAAATTAGACAAAGTTTCTGAAAGTCTCTTCAAGAATTACAGATTATAATAATCATGATCCTGTGTAACTAAGAGCTGCCTCCCCAATGTTTTAATAATGTGAGGTGGACCTCACTTGGGATGCCTCTCTGATCTTGGTGAAGCACAGCAGAGAACCAAACTGATCATATGCTGCACATGTCTCTCTATGGACTCTGCAATGTCTGTTTTAGCAGTGCAGTTTGTTTATTTTGTGCTTTATTTCAAAGTGGGCTCAGAAAATATAAGTCAATAATTTTTATAGATTTGCTGAATGAGGTCTACACATCACATTGATCTGGTTGGTGTAGCCTGAATAGTATGTTAGTATTAGGCTCTAACAGCGACTTCAAAGGCTCAGTGTTTACTGGGAAAGATGGATCTGATGGATGACGTGAGTGGAGGTGGTTCTCTGCGTAGCAGATGGCCTTCCGTCATGTTTTTTACTGTTCTGACGGAAGAAAGAGCTGTGCTTGCAGGACTTTTTTTTTTGTTTGTTTTTTTTTTTTGTTTCAAAAGTAGACAAACATGACAGAAGATTTCTTCCGCCATATTTATATTATTCAGTGAGAAAGGAAACAGACGGAGGGGACTCCGCTACAGTTACTCTGCTACAGTTAATGTCTCTTGCTGTCATCCGTCATAGGATAACTGTAGTGTGAACATAGCCTTAGAGTCACCTGAAGAAAATGTTTTCCCCTTGTGAATCACTGTCTCAAAGATATCACCATTTTTGTCAATATACAATGAAGTCTTTGTATCAACGAGGGTATTGCCATTGCTTGATATCACTGTTTTGTCAATATGCAAATGAGCGCTATCTTTGCAAAAGGCTCCAATCCACAAGTGGAAAACACCATTGGGTCAGGGTCACCTGAATCAATTTGTCTGCGGGGCTAGGTTCTGGTGACAGCCTGCATCAAAAGAAGATATTGTGGGATACTGTAAAATAAATCTGATAGTTATTGATATCAAATTGTTATATTTATTACACTTTCTCATATATAGTTCCATACTTTACAGTAAAGTAATGATGTTATTGTGTCTATTCTGTTCCTTTTTATAATAGCCTTCACCACACAGTGTTCATGGAATTTACTGCAGCCCGGCTGATGGCAACCCTATATTATTGACTGCAGGGTCTGACATGAAAATAAGGTTTGTTTTTCTAGGTTAAGTCTTCTTTTCAATTGTAAAACAATATCTATTTTAATGCAGAATTCCCTAATATATACTGCATTGTAATAACGGGAATGGTTCCCTTTAGCCTCTGACACGTTCCAATAATATACACTTTAGAGGATTTTAAACAATCTATACTGCTACTTTGGAAAAAAAAAAATTTTTAACAGAATGTTAATGCCTTTACTTCTCTATCTTATGTTTTTGCACTTTTTTTTGCTTTCAGGTTTTGGAACCTGGCTTGTCCAAAACGATCCTATATAATTGCAGGAAGCAACAATAATTTACCACCTGTATCTTATTTCAGCAAGATAATTGAGGGCACTGAAGTTGTTCAGGTAACGTAACATTCTTTCCTTCTAAACTGTAATACAGGTATAACAGGTGTTAAGCCCTTGTTACTGCAGTTGGTATTTTGTTGTTATCAGTTTTGTCTTTTGAATCTTGCTTTCTAAAAGCACAGAATTACAGGTAACATGTCATTTTTGCCACGTGGTGAATGCCACAAAAATTAAACCCATAAGAATTGGTGCAAATGCGTTTTTTTTTTTTTTTTGGCCAGCTTCCCAGTGCATTGTACTTTGCACATGATATTAAATGGTGCCATTACAAAGTACAATTTGTTTCACAAACAATAAGCCATCGTGTGACTCTGTGAACTGAAAAAATTGTGGCTCTTGGAATGTGTGGAGGGAAAAACGGAAATGCAAAAATTAAAATTGTTTGTCCTGAAGGGAGTAAACAAGTGAAAAAACAATCAAATCAAAAATATGACACAGATGAGATACTTGCATGTTACAAATAGGCATAGTGCCCCATCTCCAACATGTGATTGTTACGGGGAGGTGGTGCATGGGCAGATAAAAGTCAATGAGTCCTCTCCAGACTGCTGCATCGAGTGGTATCTTCTCGTATTCCTTCTTGTATACATACATCACCCTCTGTACCGGTTTCACAAGTATAATTTAAATATTTCCAGCTTTTTACAATTAATAATATTGTCTTTGAATACTCCATGATAAAATATTCATTTTTATTTATAGGAAATTCAAAGTAAACATACTGTGGGACCCAGTGAAGATGCACCACGAAGAGGACCTGAGTCACTGCCAGCTGGACACCATGATATTATTACAGACATTGCCACCTTCCAGACTACACAAGGTTTTATAGTAACTGCATCACGAGATGGCATTGTGAAAGTTTGGAAATAATCTTCAAACTGGAATCTCTGAAATCAGCACTGGTAACATTTGGCATCCGCTATGGCTTCTTATTATAGCACAAAGTTGAAGCCTTACTTGCACGGTTACTGGCCAAATACCGCACTGGGCCATTATTATAATGCCATACTGCAGCTTTGACATAAGTTTCACACGTCTGGAATGAAAATTCATAAAACACAATTTCTTTTGGAAATGTTCTCTCTATTATTAAAGCGGTTACGTGGGGAGAGAACTCTTCACTCACAGCACTGGATAAACGTCCTTACTCTATAGATGAGGGTCCTCGGCATCCAAAGTATCCACTTTGTAGAACGCAGCAGCAGGTGCTGGAAGTCTTGTTTCTTTTCCTTCCCTGCTAATACTCCAACTTTTGACCATATAATCGACCTTGCTCTACTCTGTTTAAAAGCATCAGTAGAGTGGAGTCGATGACATCATAGAGCCAGAGTGACAGCAGGGTAGGCGAGTACAAAGACTTCTGAAACCACCTCCCCGCACTGTCCTCTTCAAACCTAATAATTGGGGGACCCTCATCTATAGCGTCAAGATGTTTAGCCTGTGCAGGGAATGCACCGTATAAAAGGTTTCTCTTCCTTCATAAACTCCTTTAATCTTGATATGCAAACAGATGTTGTCTCATTCCCATGTGTACACCAACTGTAAATTGTTGATACATGATATTTAAAATCTTTTAGTTTATACAGTATTTTAATATCTTGTTTACACGCCTTTATCCTAATGTATGGATATTGCACTACTGTTCATATACAGATATTATTAAAATAAAACTGGAAAAAATAAAACTACCTGTACATCAATTTAATGTAGTTTCAGGCACCAGGGTATGAAGGCACGTGGAATAGTTTGGAAACATTTACAAATGGCAAATAGCCACTAATTGTTGGAAATAAATTGACTTGTCATGGCACCAAACTTCTTCATGAACCCCCTAGCAGTCACATTAAAGTTGCAAAAACCCTCATGAAAATGTCAGGTGTTTTTTTTTTTTTTTTTTGTTTTTTTTTCTTTATTGCTGGCACATATCTCCGGTGCAATATGTGCATTTAAATTTTTTAGCGATCTCATACATTTTAGCCTTACACCAGTAATATTTTATAACTGTTTTTTCATAACTTTTTTTAAACTGTATTTTCAATGTAGCTTTACGAGACCTTGTATTTTGTGGGTATATAAGACTTTTTGATTTGTATTACTTTTTGTTTTTAAGAGTTAAGATGATCAGAAAACATGAAATCTATTGTGAGTTTTAAAGGGTAACTAAACTTTCAGACAACTTTTGAACTTCTGTCAAGATTTCACAGAAAGGTGACAACATTTGTTAATAAATTTTTATATTTCAAAATTTAGTTACGCTTTAAGGTTTAAAGCATCTGTTTTGACTCTGGTGAAAGAAATGTATGATGACACTGTCAATGTCACTGGGATGAGGGGTACCTTTGTCTTAGCCTGAATTTGGATAAAGCATACTTCCAAATATAAAACAAATTTTCATAAATGTAAAATGCAAGTGAAGAAACTTTGTAATAAATCTTAAAGAAAATAATTTTTTTTTTCTCTCCATTTCTACATTCAAAGGGTGTCTAACCATTCTCACATACCTGTTCTTGCCACTCAAACTCCTACTATTTCTTTTCTGTTCTACACCGGGCAGTAAAAATTGATCCTCCCGCTGTCATGACATCACTCATTCCAGTTGAGCAGCAACAGCAGTGCTCCCAGGGTTGAAGGCCTGCCTTCCCCCGGTGCACTCCGTGGATAAGACTTCAAAGTTTTTCTCCAAATCTACAAAAGTGACATGCATAACATCTTTTTCACTACGCCTCCTGAATAAGTGAATGCAAAACATGCGTTGGGTGCCAATTTCCTTGTGTATATACAAGCGTCGGGGTAAGCACTAAGTGCTTTATAATACACCTTATAAGATATCTATTACTATCATGCATTTAATTTGACACCGTTAATGAACTGGGATACTTGTTTTTCATTTATTGCATCACTATGATGTATATTTAGTTTTACGCCATTAATTGAATTGGATATTTATTTTTTATTGCACAACAAAGTAGCATGCATTCTGATTCGGTGTCCACAAGGGGGTCAGATAGATGCTTTAATGATGAGGTCTGATGCTACAGATCATCTTCAATTAATCTCACTACCGCTAATAAATAAATATATACATTCATGTCAGTGCAGTTTGCAGATCTATTATGCCCTTTTGGACATGGGGTGACAAATAACACATTTTGTCATTGGTGTTTGCCATGTGTCATGGTAGCTGAGACTGGCCCATGGCAAGCACAACCACTTCTAAAGAGAAGAAATCCTAGATGTACATAGCTTTACTTCACATTCCTGTTAGTCTTGTAGTTTCATGTAAATGAAGCATAACCATTGACTAAAGTTAGTAGTACAGAGGATTTATTTACTGGATACATTTTTGAAACAGGTGTGAAAATTATTAGGTCAGGTCTGTACAGATATGCAGGTCTGTTTTATGTCTAAAATTAAGACTATGCAGACTTGGACTAGACAGTCTTAACTTTGATAAATCTGGTGCAGTTTATCAAAATGCTGGATGATAAATCTGCAGCAGCTTTAGACTGTGATGCCTACTTTGTCACCTATTGGTTGGCTCAGGTTTCCCTCCCCAAAAAAGGCAAAATGCTTGTGCATTTTTGGCACACAGTGTCACATCTTAAGACCGCCCCCCAAGCTGCACAAAGTATCTAAAACAGATATTAAATATGGTGTATGCCAGGTTTTTTGAGCAGATTCTGGCAGACTGTCAATAGTAAATTTTCCCCAGGATGGCATTTGTAATATAAAAGATACAAGAAAACTGGAGATTCCTTCAATCTACAAGTATCGTCATTGTGTGCTGAAAAAGTTTCCATTAATGGATGACTGGGTCATATATAGGAAAAAAAAAAAAAAATAAAAAAAAAATCTTCCAACATTTCATAGATCAGATAAGGGACCTCAAGAACATGTGAAACCATTGTAGGATCAGCAGTTCTTTCTTTGGGTGATAGACCAGGCCTTCTGGTAACTCAACCCTTTCCTCTGTTACCTGTAAACAAAAGGAGCAAGATGAATAGATATGATAGGTAATGAATTTGTTGTAACTGTTGCATACTTGGGTTACGGGTACACTGTGACTTTGATTACTATATCCCAACTAATGATAGCAAGAGTGATCATATTAGGGCACATCAGTTAATACAACTGTGAAACAAACTGGATTTCAACAGGGCCATATTTACTATTAGTTGCAATTTAGCAGTGTGATTTGAGGCAAAAGCGCTCTGTAGCCCTAGTCATACACTAGCTTCACACTAGCTTTTGGTTTTTCAGTTCGTGGGGGTCCGCTGGGGGACCCTCCGAACAGAAACCTAATCTGTTTAAAAAAAAAAAAAAAGTGGTTACCCACAGAAACCTGCAGACCCCATAGACTATAATGGGGTCCACTGGGTTTCCACCCAATGTCCGCACCGAAAAGGGCGGCAAAATGTGGAGAGAGAAGTCCTGTTTGCAGGATGTTTCTCTCTGCATTTTTAAAGTGGATTGGGAACGGAATCCCCCAGCAGAGACAGAGCACTAGTGTGAACCTAGCCTTAGCCTACCTGATTGTAGGAATAGTGTGGTGAAAGCTGTTCGCCATGTGGCGGTTGGCTATGACACCACATGTGCATGTTAGTATTTTAGTGAGGCAAGGGATAGAAGTTACAGAGAACATTTCACCACCTCCACTTAATTCAGGTCTTTGCATCCTGTTTCCAGCACAGCTGGTATTTTTTCTCTAGCTCTCTCCATTCCTGAGAAATCACTTCAGATAGTTTGGCTGCCTGATATTCTACTTGTGCTCTGTCAAGTGAGCAGTGTCGAGGAGGAGCAGGCAAGAGGGCGTGATTCAGAGCTCTCTGACACTGTCAAATCAGAGGGAAACTGTGTCAGAAGTGAAAATTACATCCCGTTGTCTGCTCTGACCCAAAACCTCCCACTTGACAGATAAGATTATTGGGTATCGAAACTATGTTCACTGATTGCTTAAGAATGATAGTGGTTAGAGACAATTCTAACTGCGCCCACATCAGTGAAGTGACACCCTTCTTGCCCATTTTCAATTTTCATTTTTTTTTTTTTTTTTTTTTGGGACCTGGAAAAAATTCAGAATGGGGTGGAATTGGAGAAAAACAGCAACGTTACCTTAAATTTCTTGGAGTTGCATTATTTTGACACCCATAACTTTTGTTTATTTCTGCATAAGGGTATTTTTTTAATTTTATGCCATTTTGGAGAATTGTCTGTTTTCATCACTTTTTATTTAAATTTGTATGGGAGGTAAAACAGTGAAAAAAATAGCAGTTCAGCTGTTCTGTTTTTTGCTTTTTCCACTATGGCATTCACCGTATGGGGAAAATTATATTTGTAGGTTTGTAGCTCAGGCATTTTTTTTAGACGCGGGGATGCAGAATTTGTTTTTATTTGACATTGAGGGATCGATTTGAACATGTTCATGCAATTTTTTGCAAGCTGAAAAAAATCTGCTTCAGGAATTTTATATATTTTTTTATATACATGATGCATTTCTAATGCAGTTTTTGTTGCAGTTTTTTGACACTTGGGGGGTGGTGGTTAGGACGTGATATGCGGCTTAGGACATTTAAAGGGGCATTAAAAAAAAAAATAATGCACATGATCAGAGTGCACTCTATCACAGGCATTAGCAACAGGTCTCTGCTCTGTAAAACAGCAGAGACCCTTACCACCCACCATCTGCCATAATATTAAGGCAGATGTCAGTAAGGGATTAAAGGATGCAAAGAACTACAGTTAGTGGAGGTGGTAACCATTCGCCCTACTAGGGTGTCCTGTGCTGCACGGGTGCTCAGCTGTTATTAAACTGTGCATCCATTCCAGGACAGCATAAGACACCCATGTAGGGCTTATTTTGCAGTACCAGAAAATCAGTGCTGTAGAGAAAGACTGTGTGTAAAAAGTGTATTGGTGGCCCTTCAAGGAAGACCACCATTACCTACACTTCTTCTAAACCACTTACATGCTGTAGCAGGGCCAGTTAGTAACATAGTGAAGATACCTTTTTGTGTCAGAGTGCAATCTTGCTGCTGAGGAAATCAACTTTTAATCTTTATGTAAATGAGCTGTTCAGTTCAACAGAGATTGTCGCTGCACCTGCCAAAGCACCCGTTTTATTCTGTGGTTACCATCCAGCACCAGTTTCTTAAAAAGATTGCCAAGTCCTGATGTGAGGGGACCACAGGCAAAAATGGATGCTCTGGCAAACACAGCCATGCCCCGGGTGCACCAAACAGCTTATTTGCATACAGATTAAAGTTTTATTTTCTCAGCAGCAAGCTTGCACTTTGACATACTTATGTTCATTATTGCACTAATGGTGTGGTATTGAACTCCCTTTAAAGGGTTGAAAATGCTAAGAAATGTATTTTTGAGGAATATGCCAAACCCCAGTACCTTGTACACTGCATGGTCTATGCCTTTGGTATCTGCTTTAACAGTTCTCATTACCAGCAAAAGTAGATTGATCATCTTCATGATGAAACTTGACAGAATGTGTTGTCAGTGGGCTGCTCTTAGAAATAGTAACTAGCTTCCCAGTAATGTAACTTGTATTTTTGGGCATCCATGAAGTTTTAGGAGCTGCTGGGGTTTTCTTATTTTGTTTTAATCTATAGAACGAAAACACAAAGAGAAATATATTTACAAATTAAGACTGGAGCTTCTGTCTGCTAGCCATCATTTTTGTATGCTGGCATGAGATGTGCCAAAATGATTAAGTTACTGCAATGTCTTAATAATTCAGGTGTATCGTAATAAATTTGACAGACTGAGGCATCTCTGGCCTGCCTTTATCCTCGCTCCTTTTACTTTTTGGAAGTATTGAGAGGTGAGAATTCCATATACAAGTCACATAATATCCAGAAGTGTTACTCCATGTCTACGCACATGACTTCTTATTTAAAAAAAAAAAAAAAAAAAAATCATTAAGCATCCAGCAGCTGAACACGTCCAGTATTTTTTAGACAAAAAAAAAATGCAAGGTGCGTGGGGACAGTAATGGGACATTAGTGCCCCCATTATTGTGCCTCCTCACTGTATGCTCCTTATTACACACACCCCCCTCACTCTCACGTATACACACACACACACACACTTACTTACTTCACATCAACAGCAGCCAGGAAAAACATTCACCTCCCACCTGCTGTTCCATTACACTAAGTGGCAGCAGGGATCGGCAGTTTGTCCCTGCTGTCTATCCAACATGTGAAGGCAGCAGGGATGATTACGGATCTCTGCTGCCACTAGTGTAAGGGATCTGGGCTTGGGGACAGTAGGTGGGAAATGAATATTTTACCTGACTGCTGTCCTAATGAAAGTGCCGGGAGGCAGGGGTCTTGACAGCTGGCAGCCTTGATCCGACATTTGGGTATCCATGCTATATACGTTTTTAAAAGGCTTGTAAGGGGTGTAAACTGTCCACAAAATTGCAGGTTCCACACACAATTAGGAGTTTACCTCTAAAACCCTCAAATTATTTAGCGGAGGTCTAAAAATTTTGGCAATTTACTCACTTCCAGTCATTATGTAGCCAGAATGAGAGCTAATCCTTTTGGAAGTCATGGCCCTATACGGGGCTCATTTAATTGTGGAAACTGCGCCGCCTGTAAATATTTGGTATGGGGTTTAACTTTTTGGAACTCGACTGGAGACAAGGAGTACAGATTTGTACATCTTATATTGTGCAACCTGAGTTACATTGTGATGACTAGTAGACCCCTGAAAGTGAAAATCTTAGAACATGCTAATAAGATTGTGGCTGCAGCTAGAGCTAGGGATTTGGAAAAATTGAGAGAATGCCATTCTTGTGACCCTTGAGGACTCCAGGTACATGGAATTGATAGAGTACATTTAGGTGTTAGGGGGGTTGATTTATCATCAACCCTTTTGCAAAAAGAAACCCGTTGGATAGTCTAATTAAATACGATGTCTCCAGAGGGTTTAAATGAGGCTGTTAGCATCAAACCATTTCTGTAATTTTGCGCAACTTTTATTGTTTGGGTTAGTTTTTGTATTTTGTGTTTTCGTTATCGACTGTGTTCATTTTCTAGTTGTGATGTGAAGTGGGTGGAGCATAGCTATGCATGATTTGAACACTTCTAGAGGAGTGGCACGTTTGTGGAATAGAAAACCATACAACTTTATTTCTTTTTTTTTTTTTTTGATATTTATATTGATGAATTATATATTAATTTGACATGTTATTGGTGTAATATACAAGGCCATTTTACCACATTGGAGGGCCCAGTGCAAAGGTTTCATAAGTGGGGGGCCCCCCATCACCAGCACTTAGAAATACCTGACCTGCACAAATAATATCCCCTCAATGGCCCCCACATATTATAATGTCCGTTAGTGGCCTTCAGACAGTAAAATGCCTCCCTTGTGGCCCCATACAATATAATGCCACTCAGTGACGTCACAACTTTCAAAGGACAAAATGAGGGATAGTGTGCTGTTGTAAGTTTAGCCCCACCCACTTTTACTCTTCCCATTCATTTATTTCTGTAGCCACACACAGTATAATGCCCCTAAAGTCACCCTAACATGTATGACTCCACATTATAATGTACCCTCCAGTTGCTCTCACAGCATAATATCCGAGCAGGCTGCCCCCAGAGCATAATGTACCCTCTCCAGCTGCCCCCACAGTATTATGTCCCTCTCCACAAAGAAACCTAAAAAAAAAAACAAAAAAAAAAACACACTAATACTCACCTCTCCTCGCTTCCCTGCTTCCTATGATCCAGAGTCTTCAGGGATCTGCAGTCGCGATGTAAGTAACGTCATCACATATCGCCTCCAGCTCCGGTAGCAGAGCCTGGATGAATGGTGTTTCAGGGAGCGGACGGCCCCTTGCTTCACCATTATTTTCAACTCCTCGGCATCCTGAGATTGCTGTTAAAGTTGAAGTTGGGGCAGCCACGACCCACTGCCTGGAACAGCAAATGCAGGACTGTCCTGCTTTACCAATGGCCCCCCGCTACCATAGGACCCAGTGCAAGTGCACTGTTGGCCCTACGGTTAAAGCAGTCTTGTGTGTATATAATGCATTATATATTAATGTGACATGTTATTGGTGTAATTAATGAATTATATTAATAATTAGGGATATTTTTTTTTACCATTTGCACTTTGATATATTTGTAGTTTAACATCTCTTTTATTTATTCATTCGTCTCTTATCACTTATGGATTGTAATTTCTACATCATCATCTGTCACTATTGTTGCTAATGTATTTATATATTGTGTATAGTATGGTTGTATATTGCACTACGACTTACTATTATTGCATATTTATGTCCACTGTATGGTCAGTACATTATACGGAATATTACAGGTCATTCATTTGGCTACTTATGAATTTGTTTATTTGTTATATGTAATGTATGGTTGTTATTGAATTTAGTACAATGCAGGTTGTCCATATGGCCATTAGCTCCAGTGGGGTATATGATTACATGGCTCTAGACTCTAATGTACGCACTGCCCATTCATTTTCTTTTTGCGTATGCTCCGTCCTTTTTCTTTTACTACGTTTTATCTCACCAGTCTATTATGCTATGTGGAACAGACAGCATCATCGCGCTTACATGTGCGCAGCGGCACCATCATTATCTCTGATCTAAGTGTGGTGACTCCGTTGCGTTTAGGTGTACGCGATTATGTCGTTGTCACGCTCACTGGTGGGAATGTTAGCGTGTGATGTAACTCTCCAGCGTTTTCTAGGATGCCAATGTAGCATCTAACACAGGTGAATCTTCTTATTTTTAGTGTGTATATGTATATACAGTGCCTTGTGAAAGTATTCGGCCCCCTTGAACTTTTCAACCTTTTGCCACATTTTAGGCTTCAAACATAAGGATATAAAATTTTAATTTTTTGGTGAAGAATCAACAACAAGTGAGACACAATTGTGAAGTGCAATGAAATTTATTGGTTATTTTAAACTTTTGTAAAAATAAAAAACTGAAAAGTGGGGCGTGCAATATTCTTCGGCCCCTTTACTTTCAGTGCAGCAAACTCACTCCAGAAGTTCAGTGAGGATCTCTGAATGATCCAATGTTGTCCTAAATGACTGATGATGATAAATATAATCCACCTGTGTGTAATCAAGTCTCCATATAAATGCACCTGCTCTGTGATAGTCTCAGGGTTCTGTTTAAAGCGCAGAGAGCATCATGAAGACCAAGGAACACACCAGGCAGGTCCGTGATACTGTTGTGGAGAAGTTTAAAGCCGGATTTGGATACAAAAAGATTTCCAAACTTTAAACATCCCAAGGAGCACTGTGCAAGCGATCATATTGAAATGGATGGAGTATCAGACCACTGCAAATCTACCAAGACCCGGCCGTCCCTCTAAACTTTCATCTCAAACAAGGAGAAGACTGATCAGAGATGCAGCCAAGAGGCCCATGATCCCTCTGGATGAAGTGCAGAGATCTACAGCTGAGGTGGGAGAGTCTGTCCATAGGACAACAATCAGTCGTACACTGCACAAATCTGGCCTTTATGGAAGAGTGGCAAGAAGAAAGCCATTTCTCAAAGCTATCCATAAAAAGTCTCGTTTAAAGTTTGCCACAAGCCACCTGGGAGACACACCAAACATGTGGAAGAAGGTGCTCTGGTCAGATGAAACCAAAATCGAACTTTTTGGCCACAATGCAAAATGATATGTTTGGCGTAAAAGCAACACAGCTCATCACCCTGAACACACCATCCCCACTGTCAAACATGGTGGTGGCAGCATGGTTTGGGACTGCTTTTCTTCAGCAGGGGCAGGGAAGATGGTTAAAATTGATGGGAAGATGGACTGAGCCAAATACAGGACTGGGACGGAGATTTATCTTCCAACAAGACAATGATCCCAAACATAAAGCAAAATCTACAATGGAATGGTTCACAAATAAACGTATCCAGGTGTTAGAATGGCCAAGTCAAAGTCCAGACCTGAATCCAATCGAGAATCTGTGGAAAGAGCTGAAAACTGCCGTTCACAAACGCTCTCCATCCAACCTCACTGAGCTCGAGCTGTTTTCCAAGGAAGAATGGGCAAGAATTTCAGTCTCTCGATGTGCAAAACTGATAGAGACATACCCCAAGCGACTTGCAGCTGTAATCGCAGCAAAAAGTGGTGCTACAAAGCATTAATTTAAGGGGGCTGAATAATATTGCACGCCCCACTTTTCAGTTTTTTATTTTTTACAAAAGTTTAAAATATCCAATAAATTTCGTTCCACTTCACGATTGTGTCCCACTTGTTGTTGATTCTTCTCCAAAAAATTAAAATTTTATATCCTTATGTTTGAAGCCTGAAATGTGGCAAAAGGTTGAAAAGTTCAAGGGGGCCGAATACTTTCGCAAAGCACTGTATATATAATACCCCAACACTTTTAATTATTTGAGCCTCCTGACAGTCATTTTGTTTGCAAAATGTGTAATGTGGCGTTTTTTTTTTTTTTTTTTTTTTTTTTTTCCTTCTCCTATGATACTTGTGTAGCGTCTTTCCCTGTAGCTATGGCCTATGGTATGTTTAACTACTTCATCTTAATGGCTTCCTACTAATGGTTATTTTTTGATAATAAGGGTGTCTCCATAGTTTTTGTTAAGCGGTACTATTACAATGAATGGGGGCCAGCTGATGTGATTTATTTGTGGATTTTTTTTGGTTATACACACAATTAGCACTGCATCTACAATATTGGGGTTGATTTTTTTTTTTTTTTTAATACTTTTTCTGAATTCCCTGGAGCAGTTTTATGAAACTATCTAAAAGAAAAACTGTCTTTGCCCATAGCAACCTCTCACAACACAGCTTTTTAGAACACCATAGAAACACAGGGCCGTTTTAACACATTGGTGGGCCCTGTGCAAAGATTTCATAAGTGGGCCACCCATCACCACCACTTAGAAATATTTGACCTGCACAAATTATAATGGCCCCCACATAGTATAATGCCCTTTAGAGGCTCTCACACAGTTTAATGCCTCCCTAGTGGCCCCATACAATATAATGCCCCTTAACATTCCAGGTTGCCCCCACATTTTCATGTCCTTCTCCAGGTTACCCCCCCAGATTCATACCCCCCCCCCAAGTTGCCCCCGCACTGTCATGTCCCCCTGAGGTTGCCACCCCAGATTCATGTCCCCCATCCCCCAGGTTGCCACCACAGTATTATGTCCTTCCACCCCTCAGGTTGCCCCCACAGTTTCATGTCCTCAACTGTATATATCAAAGAAAAAAAAAACAAACCTTAATACTCACCTTTCCCCGTTCACTTCTCTCTGGTCCTGGAGTCTTTAAGGAGTAACAGGCGTGATGTAACCTACGTCACTACATCGCGCCTCCTGCTCCCAGGACACCTGGAGCAAAGACAGCGGTGGGGAAGCAGGGAGCGGACGGCTCCCTACTTCAACACTGGCTTCGGAGGACACCAATGAGTTGGTGCAGCAAGGACCCACTGCCCTGGACAGCTGGACAGCAAATGTAGGACTGTCCTGCTGTCCAAAAGGGGCCCCCGCTACCATAGGGCCTGGTGCAAGTGCACTGTTGACCCTATGGTTAAAACAGCCCTTTAGAAACACCATAAAAACATCACCAGAATATCATAGAAAAATGAAAGCTATGAAAAGGCAGTTTTTTCTTTTAAACCGTTTTTACAATCCTGCCAAATTGTGTATATAGTGTTTATTATTTTTGCAGCATATGGAGACATAGCTATAGGGGGTGCAAATGTAGCAGTCACTACCAGGCTCTAGACCCTGAGGAGGCCCCAAACATCCCACTGTCACATAAAATCCACATGTGGACAAAATTGTTGGTACCCCTCGTTTAATGAAAGAAAAACCCACAATGGTCACAGAAATAACTTGAATCTGACAAAACTGGAATTTGCCAAACTACATGTTGACAAGCCACAAAGCTTCTGGGAGAATGTCCTATGGACAGATGAGACAAAAATTGAAGCATATCTTGGAAAAATGAAGCATATCTTGAAAAGAACACTGTCCCAACTGTGAAACATGGAGGAGGCTCTGTTATGCTCTGGGGCTGCTTTGCTGCATCTGGCACAGCTTGTCTTGAATCTGTGCAGGGTGCAATGAAATCTCAAGACTATCAAGGGATTCTGCCCAGTGTCAAAAAGCTTGGTCTCAGTCGCAGGTCATGGGTCTTGCAACAGGATAATGACCCAAAACACACAGCTAAAAACACCCAAGAATGGCTAAGAGGAAAACATTGGACTATTCTGAAGTGGCCTTCTATGAGCCCTGACCTAAATCCTATTGAGCATCTTTGGAAGGAGCTGAAACATGCCGTCTGGAAAAGGCACCCTTCAAACCCAAGACAACTGGAGCAGTTTGCTCATGAGGAGTGGCCAAAATACCTGTTGAGAGGTGCAGAAGTCTCATTGACAGTTACAGGAATCGTTTGATTGCAGTGATTGCCTCAAAAGGTTGTGCAACAAAATATTAAGTTAAGGGAACCATCATTTCTGTCCAGGCCAGTTTCATGAGTTTTCTTTTTTTAAAAATTCTGTTGAAGCATGGTTGAAAAGCAATGTCTGACTTTCATTTGCTCATTTTCATAGAATTTTTATATATTACTTTTGTCAGATTCAAGTTACTTCTGTGACTATTGTGGGTTTTTCTTTCATTAAACGAGGGGTACCAACAATTTTGTCCACGTGTGTATATCCCATTTCAGATTTAGCATTGGTGCTTTGGAGCTTCTGGCAGCAAAGCAGTATAATGATTAGTACTTTTTTTTTTTTTTTTTTTTTTTTTTTACTACATCAAGCCTTCAATCTGATCTTGATGTTGTATTATGCTTGCTCTTACACATCACTGTCATGACAATCGGTGATTAATTTGTAATACTTTTCAATTAAATTAATACTCACATCGTTCTTTTCTGTCTATTTTTTAAACTGGAACATTCAGCTTTCAGCTCTGGAGGTGGATATTTGTTTATTGAAACTGTCAAGATACCAAAATAAAACATGGGATAAGTATATAGTGGTATATGTATGCAGTTACAGTAAATTGTCACTATAAGACTACATTGCTTACCCTTGCCTCTCCGTCGATCTGATTCGTCAACAGATCAGAACAATGGAATAAAAGCTCTTCTTACTAATTGATACAAATGGAAGACTTTCTACTTGACTGTCCTAATTTATCCTTCAGGACAAGGCATGCTTTTTTACTTTGTTCATCCCTGTTTTCTGAAAGCCTGAGTTTTTTCTTTTTTTTTGTATTGATGCAGCGATATGACTGCTTGATTTTGCCTAGACAAGTTGTATTTTTAAATGGAACCATTTTGCAGTACATATGCATTTAAAAATTATTTCTGTTGATGGGGTAGTAAAAACATATAGCGATTCTTCAATTTCTGGGGTTATTTTTTGTGTGTTGTCATTTGCCATGCCATATAAATAGCATTTTCTGTGGATCAGTAATTACAGTGATACCCACTTTGAATTTTTTACGTTTTGCTACTCTTGCACAATAAATCTTCTTATTCTCTTTCTCCCTTTTTTTTTTTTTTTTTTTTTTTTTTTTTATATTTTGTTTTTTCATCTTGATATTCTAAGAACCCTAAATTTTTCATTTTTCAATTCATCAAGCTGTAGGGGCATATTTTTTTCCAGGATGAGCTCGTAGGGTGCAATCCAACTTTTTGTTCAATATTTATTCCACGGTTTTTCATTTTTTTTTTTTTTTTTTGCTACAGCCCGCTATGTGGGGCTAAGGCTAACTTAGGCTAAGGCTAGTTTTAAAATTGACAAAATACAACACAAATAGTTAGTTTAGGCAAACTCGGTACAGAAGTTTTACCATACATTTACTCACATTTAACAGAATTCAGAAACGCCTGGGTAAATCTGCTGGCATATCCATAATTTGGCTTGTGAACTTCACCGAGCTGGAGCAGATGCTGGTCTATGGGAGTGCTTGGAAGTTCCTTCAGTTCAGTATTATTATATGTTTTACCAGTAAATATTGCAAACACGGCAAAACCTTTACATTTGGCTTCTAAGGTAGCTTCCCTCAGAGTGTGTTTATCCCACTCGCCTGTCTCTCCAGATAATATCATGATTATGACCTTATTTTTCTTCAAGTCTGATACTTTAGATATGATGTTTTCAAGCATCCATTTCAATGAAACCCCAAAAGTCGGTGGATCTTGCAGATGATGTGTATTTTCCTGGAGGTGTCTTTTAATCTTAGCACTACTGTGTGATGCAAAATTAAACTCAAGGTATGGCTTCCCTTCATCACCTGAACTAAAGCCAGGGGACGCACTACTGACCAAAGCCACTCTGGAACCAGTGTTTGGAATGTCAAGCCCATCAATCACTGTACCAATGAAGTTTCTTGCTGCTTCATACTCATTGAGGTTCATATTGTAAGAACTATCCAGAAGAAATCCTACATCCATAGGTGCCTTTTTTAGTGAAGAATTACTTTCACCACACAGTTTATCTGGTTTACACCTATCTAAAAGCAGAAACAAAGCAGATCATAAACATTCTGGGAAAAAAATGGTTGGAAATAGTATCAAAAGCGAAGAAAAACTTAAAGCGTAACTAAACTTTTAGGCAACTTTGGATTTTCTGGCAGTATTTGTGTCTTTAATAAATTTTGTAATATACTTTATAAACACGTTTTGGATCCTTTCTGTGAAATCCTGTAATTTTTCACTCTATCCCTTGCTTCTGTATTGAGAACTGTTCCTGCTTGTCACTGAATGTCACTGTGTATTGAGTACGGGGCTGTGTAAAGCATAGAGAAAATTAGGATGGGGGAGGGTCACTTCAAACAGTTATATCTCAAATGTTGTAAAAAGTACAAACTTGCATATGCACTATATTATATATATATATATATATATATATATATATATATATATATATATATATATATATATATATATATATATTATACACACACAGTATTAGATTTAAATATCCCAATCCTGACTTTTTTTTTCAACCAGTAATCTCAGGAAATATAGATCTCACTGCAAATCTCCTCTTTCATATGACACCAAAAACAAGTTTGTCTGTTTTATAATGATATATGATTAATTTAAGTGACCCTCCCCTACTCATTTTCTCTACATTTTATACAGCCCTGTACTCCTTACACAGTTACATTCAGTAAGAGACAGGAACAGCTCTCAATACAGAAGCAAGGGATAGAGTGAAAAAATGCAGGATTTCACAGAAAGGTTCCAAAATTTGTTAATAAAGTATATTATAAAATGTATTAATGACACAAATACTGCCAGAAAATCAAAAGTTGTCTGAAAATTTAGTTACGCTTTAAGTAATGTTCTCCAGGTTTTGTGGGAGAAGTCTTGAAAAGAATTTATAATATATGTCATGTTGAAAACAGCCCGTAATTACAGTGGGGGAATCTTATTGTGGGCCGTGGCGGGGACCACAGAACCCATGACAAAGTGTGAGGAAGAATGACAAATGCAAACACTTACAGCATGGCAAATCTGACTCAAAATGCAGACGTGTCACTGCTCTTGTCATTTGTTGTCAATGAGAAGGACAGAATCCACAGTTACATCTGCAGATACTGAATTGTGGATTTTGCTGCAGCTTTCCTTCAGATCCATAGGAAAATTCACAAGTATGGAGTTTAAAGTGAGTCTGTGATGAGGACCCAGCATATCGAACCAGCCAGGAGATTGGTTAGAATAACCTGAATCAAACACTGTTCTCACCTTGTGAGTTGGTGTCCCTGTTGTCGAGATATCGCCAGTTTTGTCACTATGCAAATTAGCACTTTGACGCAATAAATTTTCTGCCACTTACCTGTTTGGAGCAATGGCAATGCCCTTGTTGCGCCAAAGAGCTCATTTGATTATATTAACCTATTCTGCTATATGGCTTCTTATTTTATGATCAGGTATTGTGCATTCATAGCTGAAAATTTGGACTTACCATAGCAGAGGGTGCAGGTCAGGAAGTTTTGTACCCGCGGTTTGAAATCATTTGCAGAAATCTCAATCAATTGAAATGTCCCTGAATCATCAATCTATGGAAAAATGAAAAAGCAGATTTCTAACACAAACCTGTTTTTAAGTGCATCTACATCTTTGTGATCCTGTACAGTATCTACAGTCTGTATTATAGTCTGTAAACTCATTTTAACGTAGCTGTTCCTATAATGTACTGTAGTGAGAAAATGATTAAGTTGTAACCGATCATAATATGAGGCTCCTGGGCCCCAATGCAAAACCTGTACCAGACCCCCAGCTATAAAGTATTGTTTATAGTACTGGTTTCCTTTTGTTGGGAAAACACAACTTAAGGGCAGTGGCGTAACTAGGAATGGCTGGGCCTCAAGGCGAACATTTGACATGGCTGCTCCCCCCCGCACAAACCGCATTGCTGCACACATTATTATGCCCCATAGTGGCCCCTGCACACAGTAGTATGCCTCATAGTGGACCACCCATGAGCAATTATTATACTTTGGGGTCTGAAAAGACCCCAGAGTATAATGATCGGAGACCCAGGGAGGATACAAACATAAAAAACAATGTTACTTACCTCTCCATGGTTCCGGCGCACTCCCCGCTACTTTCTGCCTTCTTCAATGTTGGACCAGACGTCACGTGAGCCAGTCCGGCGTCGTGACACATAATGACGTCGGCCTGGCCCATGTGACGTCTGGGACATCACCAAGGAGGCCAGAAGCCTGCTGAGCGCAGAGAGGTAAGTAACAGTGTTTTTTTATGTTCCTTCACCTCCCCTGGGCCTCTGATCATTATACTCTGGGGTCTGAAAATGTCCCGGGCCCTGTGGCAGCAGCTACCGCTGCTATCCCGGTATTTACGCCACTGCTTAAGGGCCTCCTATGGGTCTTGGGTCCGGGTATGACCATACCCTCAGCACCCATTCAAGTTACTCCCCAGGTTGTACCTACATCAGATTACTGTACAGTGCAAAGTGTAAAAAGAACACTAGAAGGCTAATCATCAGAACAAGTTGTGTGCTGACACAGAGTCAGAATATTTGGAGAATTCAGCTGTAGCCAGCAGAATTATACACAGTTCAGAAATATCAGTCTTTAGCTCAAAATAATATATGTATTATAATGCATTTACAGAATCAGGTCTCATGCACATGGCTGTATTATCACTCCTGTAATGTTGCATGCAGCCTAATTCTAAGTTCACACTTGCGCTCGGGTTTCCATTCTTTGGGTCTGCTTGGGGACCCAAGAAACGGAAACCCAATCTGCTTACAAAGCAGTTACCCACGGGAACCCGCGGACCCCATAGGCTATAATTTCCACCCGAAAAATGCGGAGAGAAAAGTCCTGCATCTCTCCGCATTTTTTTAAGCAGATTCGGGGATGGAAACCCCAAATGGAATTCAAGCGCTGGTGTGAACCCAGCCTTACTTGTACGTCAGTGTAAGACTGTGTCCATCGCTATTGGGATTTCTATTTTTCTTTTTCATTACAAGACTTATTGATCTATGATTTTAGATGGACTTTACAATGGGGGCTCCTAACACAACCTTCGACACAGATGTGAACATAGCCTTACTCTGATTTCATTCTGAGGCATACAGTTTAGTCGGTTTTGTAAAAAGGTAGCTCTATTGCATACAGTTTATAATGTATTCTACACCTAGTCACCTGATGAAGTATCAGGTGCCTGGGTACAGAGCATACATGTGGTCTAGGATATGCCATCAAACTCTTGTGACCCCCACTGAGCTTCTAAATGATGGGGCCACAGCACTATTTAAGCTTTGAGACCTCTTTACAGTTTTTTTTTCCTCCATGCACAAGGTCTTTCTTGGCCACTGGCTATATGTTATTGTGTATAAGTCACTGTAATATACTGCACCCCAGCTGTAGTCAAGTGGCTAAGGCTAGGTTCACATCTGTGTCAGGGGCTTCATTAGTTCACAGATTCCATCAAAAATTCTGGAAAAAAATTTAACCCAATAAACCTAGTTTTAGTGAATAATGTTAATCATCATGTATGTCATTTGCCGTTTGCTTTTTCTTTTTCCAGAAAAATGGAAATACCAGCACAGAGGTGAACCCAGCCTTAACTAAATTTATTTAAAGTAGTTGCCCCACATTGTAAACTGAGCACCATTGCAAACTGAGCACTGAGAACCTGAGAACAGCCAGACTGAATATGAGTGGGACTGGTGGTGGTGGTCAGTGCATTGATTTACTTCAATGGGAGTGCTAGAGACAGCCAATGTACAGCACTGAAGTGACTGGGAGCGCCAACCATCACCAGTCCTGCCCACATTCAGGTTGAATGTGGAGATGGAGAAAAGGTTTCATGGGACAACCCTTTTAATTTATATGGACTACAACAGCAGCCAAACTTCTACCAGTATATTCTGACATTTGAGGTTAGGACATAGTATTTACAACTTTAGAAATCTGGAAGTTTCCTATACCTGTAGTTAGTGACTGTGATAAAGCAGTGAATGATTGTTATGGATTGATCGCTACTTTAATGTAATAAAGATAAATTCTTACTGAAAAGGCCCGTTTTATTGCAGGTGCTGGAGAGAAGGCAATAATGGCAGGTATGATGCCAAGGGCATTATATTCCATGGCAGCTGTGCTGAGAGCAGCAGGATCATCAGTACGGCCATTGCTGAAGAACACTGCAATTCTTCTTACTGTAGCTCCTTGCAGAGATCTCTTGAAGACATTTCTAGCTACAAATCTCATGCAGGCTCCAATGTCACGATCATTGGTAGAACTTTCCAGAGATATGTTCTTAACTGCCTTCAGGAATTTGTCTTTATTTTGATAGTCTGAAAACCTGATTAGATAGTTGGTGTTTTTGTTATAGGACATGACAGCCACTCTTGCCCCAACTGGACAGGTCCCTCCTCTGATAGTTACATTAGTCATAATATATGTGACAATATCGATGATTCGTTTGAACATTGCTGGTTTCACATCACTTGACATGTCCAGTGCAAACACCAGTTCTGTTGGATAGACAGGGCAGGTAGATTGTCCTAGGAAGCAAAAGTTTTCTCTTGATTAATGTGGATGCAAACTAGTAAAATACCAAATGTCACTACTAACTACTATTATATATTATGAACAAAATCACTGTCATAATAAAAAATACATTAAAGGGTTGATGGGCTTATTTTTTTATGGCCTATCTTCAAAATAGGTCATAAATACAGGTTCAGCTCAACAAATTAGAATATTTTTTGAAATGTTCATTCATTTCAGTAATACAGTTCATAATCAGCAGTCTTCCATGATTGTGTGTCCTACTGAACCAGACTGAGGGACCATTTAAAGGCTTAGGAAACCTTGGCAGGTGACACACTGAATTTACAATAATGAACTTTTTTACAATATTCTAAGTTTCTTAGATTTGGGTTTTCATTACCTGTAATCCATAATCAACATTTAAAGAAAACACTTAAAACAGAACACTCTGTGTGTAAAGAATCTAGAAAATATAGGAGGTCACTTTTTTAATTTAATTACTGAAAGAAATAAACGTTTCAAAGATATTCTAATTTATTGAGATGCACCTGTATATGATCGATAGGGGGCCCAACACCCGGCCCTGGACGATCATCTGTATGGAACCGCTTTTGGCGTCCGTCCTGTGAACAATATGGGGCCGGAAGCAGAAAGCTTCTTCCACTGGCTAGTGGCCTGGCACCTTCGCTGCAGCTCAGCTCCCATTGACTTTTCATTTTTTTATTTTTTCTATTTTCAATTTTTATATATACAGTGGGGAAAAAAAAGTATTTAGTCAGCCACCAATTCTGCAAGTTCTCCCACTTAAAAAGATGAGGCCGGCCTGTAATTGTCATCATATGTAGACCTCAACTATGAGAGACAAAATGAGAAAACATATCTAGAAAATCACATTGTCTGATTTTTTGAGAATTTACTTGCAAATTATGGTGGAAAATAAGTATTTGGTCACCTACAAACAAACAAGATTTCTGGCTCTCACAGACCTGTAACTTCTTCTTTAAGAGGCTCCTCTGTCCTCCACTCATTACCTGTAGTAATGGCTCCTGTTTGACATTGTTATCAGTATAAAAGACACCTGGCCACAACCTCAAACAGTCACACTCTAAACTCCACTATGGTGAAGACCAAAGAGCTGTGGAAGGACACCAGAAACAAAATTGTAGACCTGCACCAGGCTGGGAAGACTGAATCTGCAATAGGCAAGCAGCTTGGTGTGAAGAAATCAACTGTGGGAGCAATAATTAGAAAATGGAAGACATACAAGACCACTGATAATCTCCCTCGATCAGGGAGCAAAAATCCCAGAACCACACGGGGGGACCTAGTGAATGACCTGCAGAAAGCTGGGAATAACGTAACAAAGGCTACCGTCAGTAACACACTACGCCGCCAGGGACTCAGATCCTGCAGTGCCAGACGTGTCCCCCTGCTTAAGCCAGTACATATCTGGGCCCATCTGAAGTTTGCTAGAGAGCATTCGGATGTTCCAGAAGAGTATTGGGAGAATGTCATATGGTCAGATGAAACCAAAGTAGAACTGTTTGGTAAAAACATAACTCATTGTGTTTGGAGGAGAGTGAATGCTGAGTTGTATCCAAAGAACACCATACCTACTGTGAAGCATGGGGGTGGCAACATCATGCTTTGGGACTGTTTCTCTGCAAAGGGACCAGGACGACTGATCCGTGTACATGAAAGAATGAATGGGGCCATGTATTGTGGGATTTTGAGTGCAAACCTCCTTCCATCAGCAAGGGCATTGAAGATGAAACGTGGCTAGGTCTTTCAGCATGACAATGATCCCAAGCACATCGCCAGGGCAACGAAGGAGTGGCTTCGTAAGAAGCATTTCAGGGTCCTGGAGTAGCTTAGCCAGTCTCCAGATCTCAATCCCATAGAAAACCTTTGGAGGGAGTTGAAAGTCCATGTTGCCCAGCGACAGCCCCAAAACATCACTGCTCTAGAGGAGATCTGCATGGAGGAATGCGCCAACATACCAGCAACAGTGTGTGCCAACCTTGTAAAGACTTACAGAAAACGTTTGACCTCTGTCATTGTCAGCAAAGGATATATAACAAAGTATTGAGATGAACTTTTCTTATTGACCAAATACTTATTTTCCACCATAATTTGCAAATAAATTCTTTAAAAATCAGACAATGTGATTTTCTGGATTTGTTTTCTCATTTTGTCTCTCATAGTTGAGGTCTACCTATGATGACAATTACAGGCCTCTCTCATCTTTTTAAGTGGGAAAACTTGCAAAATTGGTGGCTGACTAAATACTTTTTTCCCCACTGTGTGTGTGTATGTGTATATATATATATATATATATATATATATATATATATATATATATATATATATATACAGTCATATGAAAAAGTTTGGGCACCCCTATTCATCTTAATCATTTTTAGTTCTAAATATTTGGGTGTTTGCAATAGCCATTTCAATTTGATTTATCTAATAACTGATGGACACAGTAATATTTCAGGATTGAAATGAGGTTTATTGTACTAACAGAAAATGTGCAATATGCATTAAACCAAAATTTGACCGGTGCAAAAGTATGGGCACCTCAACAGAAAAGTGACATTAATATTTAGTAGATCCTCCTTTTGCAAAAATAACAGCCTCTACAGTAGTCGCTTCCTGTAGCTTTTAATCAGTTCCTGGATCCTGGATGAAGGTATTTTTGACCATTCCTCTTTACAAAACAATTCCAGTTCAGTTAAGTTTGATGGTCACCGAGCATGGACAGCCCGCTTCAAATGATCCCACAGATGTTCAATGATGTGTTTTTTTGACACCATGCATAACGCCTTTTTGTATGACCAAACAACTCAATCTTTGTTCCATCAGTCCACAGGACCTTCTTCCAAAATGAAGCTGGCTTGTCCAAATGTGCTTTTGCATACCTCAGGCAACTCTGTTTGTGGCGTGCTTTCAGAAACGGCTTCTTTCGCATCACTCTCACATACAGCTTCTCCTTGTGCAAAGTGTGCTGTATTGTTGACCGATGCACAGTGACACCATCTGCAGCAAGATGATGCTGCAGCTCTTTGGAGGTGGTCTGTGGATTGTCCTTGACTGTTCTCACCATTCTTCTCTGTCTTTCTGATATTTTTCTTGGCCTGCCACTTCTGGGCTTAACAAGAACTGTCCCTGTGGTCTTCCATTTCCTTACTATGTTCCTCACAGTGGAAACTGACAGGTTAAATCTCTGAGACAACTTTTTGTATCCTTCCCCTGAACAACTATGTTGAACAATCTTTGTTTTCAGATCATTTGAGAGTTGTTTTGAGGAGCCCATGATGCCACTCTTCAGAGGAGATTCAAATAGGAGAACAACTTGCAATTTTTTTTTTTTTTTTTTAACTTCTTACATTTTTGAAAACTTTTTATAGATCCCTTAAGGGGTTTTGAATCCCAGGGGATCTGATCACTAATACAATATATTGCAGTGCTAATGCATTGCAGTATATTAGGATATCCATATAGTGCAGCCTGTAATAGAAGTATGCTGAAGCCAGACCTGGGAGCTTTCAATTGGCTTCAGGCTGTCTAGGCAATGGATCACCACCCCCGGATCTCATTCCGGGAGACAGCAATCTCAGCCAAAATGGTGGCGCCCATGCTTCACGTTTGACCAAGGCATCTAAGGGAGTAAAGCTCACAATTAGAGGGCATTGCCAACGGGTCTCTTCTGCTGAGCGCTCACCATGTTTAAAGACTCAACATCCTTCATAATAGTATGGAGGTTGTCTGGAAGGGATTAAAAACAAAGCTCTATCAAATTCATGCTTTTGGATTTGGAGAAGAACAACTATGAAGTCTTTTGCAAACAAAGCAGTTGGTGCATCCATGGGAGCACTGCTCCTGCTGCTCAAATATGTCATAGCAGTGGAATAATCATGGGGTGGTGCAGGCAAGTGATGGTAGGGGTCTGTGTGGCAAGAGCAGTTCTCCAGGGAGCTGAAGGACCGCCCCAACTACTTAATTTGCATAAGTCTTCATGCTTGCCTTTCTCCAAATCTCAAAAGTGACATACATGCAAACAAAAGTATGTTGTCTATCACTGTAATGTGCTGTATAACATGGTGGCAGTGGCGTAGCTATAGCGGGCCACAATGATCCCTCTGCCACGTAAGATATACCTATATTCTAAATGTCAAAATGTAGGTAGGGGCCCCATTACAGATTTTGTATTAGGGCCCAGGAGCTATAAGTTATGCCCCTGCATGGTGGTGACACTTGAATATGCTTGGGGAGGTGATAGACTAACTTTAAATACTGTACATCTAAAGTAGAATATGAACACAAATTTAAATTTATTTTAACCTTTTAACCATGCTCCTTGGTTTAGGATTGGATACATTTTCTGATTTCTTCGTACATGAGGTTTTGCAGGCTATATCATAATTGTTGTTTTGGTTATTGAAATAATTTTTTCTTTTTTTTTTTTCAATGATAAATAAGGCTATATTTTTATGTTACTTTTATTTTTGAATACTTTTTCACATTTTTATGTTTTGTTTATAAAAGCACAAAGTGCTACAAAAAATTTTTTAAATAGTTTTCCCTCCACATTATGGTAATTTTTTATGTAGGTTACACATATTGTTGTGTTACTGGGGGCGGGATAGAATCTCTACTGTGGGCATTGTAGTGGCATTCCTTTTCTCTGTTTTGACGATTTCCCCTGTATCTTGGGATGATACATTAGCCCCTGTACAAGAGGAATGCAGCCTCTTGAGCTACACGGCAGAGCTGATCTGGGTCCTTTAGACTAGGCATGCGCAGACAGCAATAGTAGTTGTTGTGGTGGCAGTGCACCCAGTGCTCGGCGTGATAATGGGGTGGTTGTTGCAAGAGATGGTATGAATGGCCAAGAAAATGATTATGTTAAACGTGTGTTCCACTACTACAAAGGATACAAAGCAGCTCCTGTCCATCTCTAGCTTTCAGCTAGCGACCTCAGCTCACAATCCCTAACAGGAAGCCACACCTCCATTGTCCCCCAGCATTGGCCTTCCAGCTCATGGACCCATCAATACCTGCCAGGATCTATCGCTTGCTCTGATCAGTTATGGGTCACCCCCTCCTGTCACAAATCATTCATAATCCACCATTAATAAGTAATGCTTATGAGAAATGGTGAATGTCCTCTGCAGCTTCTCCAAAGGGAACCTAGGTAAGTAAGAGCCCACAGGGCCTGGTAATGGATGGTGGGATGGCGGAGAGTGATGAATGCTGTACTACTGGCATCATGGCCCAAATCCAGAAAGAAAAGAAGGATGGCAACCACCAGATCTTCTATATGGCACAAAATACGGGCTGCAGAATGCCAGACACCAACAGGCCTACTGGCCTCATGGCTACCGCTCAAAAGAAGAGACGAGTACTGTTCAATTTTTATGACAGTTGTAGGCATTTTTAATTTTTTTTTTTTACCATGGATAACCCCTTTAATCTTCTGTGAAATAATCTGGAAACATTGAGGTATCTAAAGACACAAAATCAATGTATTGCTTTCTGAGACAATTATTGTGTGACAGTAAAAATAGCTGATAATTGTATGTTAAATAATGCTACAAAGATGGTGCAGGGGTAACACATCCATCTGGGCCTTTTGTATATAGGAACATAACATTTATTATAAATTAAACTTGGTAAGAGGCAGGGACACTATTTTAGATTTTACTTTACATTACTTCTGGTTACACCTCTGGCTGCAGGCTACAATACTGTAATATTGTGGTTTTCTGATGCCATACTGCAGATTTTTAGATTACATCACATTTTTTCACTATTTTATCAGGCGTATAAAAGAAAAAATTCACCTTACCTTGGCAACAGGCTGTAAGGGAAGACATACAATCGTATCAGTATTACTTAGAAGGTGCTTAATTGAAAAATATTCCACAGTTATTCTGTAATGATAAGGTTATTCATATGTATAGAATTTTCTAAGGGACCTTGAAAATGACTGAATACCATACGTGAAAAATGGTCAATGTGTGGGCCATAATAACTGGACTGAGCTCAAACGTGTGCATAGGAGTCGCTGCATCTTTACTGACTATGATGCAGTGACTCCTATGCAGTTCGGGAAATACAGCCTACACACTGAACATTTCCACAGACAGGACTCGGTCGCGTGCAAGGGCCCTAAGGCTCCATGCACATGTCTGAGTCCATAGCTCCCAACCGTCCCGCATCTGGCGGGACAGTTCCGATTTTACACTGCTTTCCCGCGTGCCCGCATAGCTTACAATTTGTCCCGCTATGCCCCTGAAGTGTTTTGCTATTAAACTTTATTAGGGTAGGGTAAAGGCTAAATGGTAGATGTTAAATCCTAGTGGCTAAAGGACCTTTGATGACGTCATGACCATGTGATCAGACTCATGTGTTGGCAGAGCTATTCTGGATACTGCTGGACAGAGGAAGCTGCTGGGAACGAGAGTGATCGAAGATGAGGATAGAAGAGACAGCATGTGTGACCAAGAGGGGGGAACTGGGGGCAGATGTAGGTGGCAGTTAAACTGAAGGCAGATGAATGGGCAATTAAACTGAAGGAACTTGAAGGGGGCAACTAAACTGGTGGCAGATAACGGGAGACATTAAATTGGTAGATGGAGGGGGCAATTAAACTGGTAGAAGATGAATGGGCAGTTAAACTGAAGGCAGGTGAAGGGGGGCATTAAGCTGGTGACAGATAAAGGGGGACATTAAATTGGTGGTAGATGGAGGGGACAATTAAACTGGTGGCAGATGAAGGGGGGACATTAAATTTGTGGCAGATAAAAGGGGACATTAAACTGGGGCAGATGAAGGGGGCATTAAGCTGGTGACAGATGAAGGGGGGACATTAAGATGGCGGCAGATAAAGGGGGACATTAAACTGGGGGCAGATGGAGGGTGACATTAAACTGGGGCAACTGAAGGAGGACATTAAACCTTGGGGGGTAGCTGGAGGGGGACATGTCTGCCTCCAGCTTCCCCATAGTTTAATGTCCCCCTCCAACTACCCCCATAGTTTAATGTCACCCTCCAGCTGCCCCATAGTTTAATGTCCCCCTCCAACTACCCCCATAGTTTAATGTCACCCTCCAGCTGCCCCATAGTTTAATGTCACCCTCCAGCTGCCCCATAGTTTAATGTCCCCCTCCAACTACCCCCATAGTTTAATGTAACCCTCCAACTACCCCCACTGTTTAATGTCACCCTCCAGCTGCCCCAGTTTAATGTCCCCCTCTAGTTTCCGCCAGTTTAAACTGGGGCACGAGGAGAGGGACTTAATACTGTGGGGCAATTGGAGGGGAACATTATAATGTGGGGGCATATAATGTTAGGGTGACTGTAGGGGCATTATACTGTGTGGGGGCACATGGAAAAATAGATGAGAATGGGCGGAGTCAATGTAAAAGTGGGTGGAGCTAAATTTGCCATGGTGCACATAGCGCGCTGCATATTTTGTCCCTCTTTCTGTCCTTTGAAAGTTGGGAGGTATGTGAGTCTGTCATCCAAAACGGTGTCTGATGATCTGTTTAATTTCAATGAAGATAGAGCAGGTCCTATTCTGCTTTGTGTCATTGGAACAGAACGGATCGGAAGCCCGATCCGCTGCAAAGTTGGCCCCACCTTATTTTTTTTTTTTTTTTTTACTATACTTTACAGTGTCTCTGGATCTGTAATATTCAGGGATCCATGGACTCCAAAACAGGCATTTAGTCCATGCTTTAAACAGATATCACATGTCCACTGGAGTATTCAGCAGTGTTTTCCTCCATAAAATCACTGCACAAAAGCCACCCAAAGTCATTTTGCAGTTTTTTTTTGCACAACCGTTTAACCCAATGTGTCCCTGACCTTTTACTATTAAAACAATTAGAGAATATGATCATACTTACGACATGTTTCACGGATAAAGTCAATAAGTTCACATGGCTGTACAACAACATGAAAAAGAGTATTTATTAACTGCGCAAACTTCATAGATGTAACTTCATAGATGTGCTTCTAATTTATTACACAGTGTTATTTTTCTTTACAGATCTATCTATCTATCTATCTATCTATCTATCTATCTATCTCCAAAGAGTGGTATATTTTGTTTACCCTTATATAATCCAAAGCACCTGTCTGCCTTTTTCTTGGATTGTTGTCTGAAGGGACTGTGAGTTGATCCCTAGGATGTTACAGTACCTTTAAGATTTGTGCGGTTGGACTTTTGAGCTCTCTCTCTCTCTGTCTCTGTCTCTGTCTCTCTCTCTGTCCATCTGTCTATTCTAGTTATCTATCATATATGTACAGGGTATTAACCAAATACAGTAATTTAAATCATACATACGGATTGTTCAGTATGGCCTTGAACTCCTTTTCGGCCCTGTTGATAAAATAAAGAATTTTTAGATACATTATCAACTATTATATTATACAAAAATATGCTTATTGTTCCTACCTCTTGCTATAGTATGTTAAATTAAATTGCCATAAAGAAGTAGAGATATAAGGGATAAAGTAGAGGCATAGCTAAGTGTAGAGTTTTGGGAGGTTCTATGTGCCAGTAGGGGTACCGACAAGCAACTCTGCTTTGACCAGGGTATTTAGATACAGGGCTAGTATAGCAAACCTGGGAGAGGAAATGCATAGAAACTCTTGATAGTTTGCTGCTCTTGGGGTCTGACATTTTTCTGGACTTTCTGTCCATGCTACCACAGAAAGATAGAGATAAGACAAATAGTTTTCCTGTATTGCACATGTTACAGCAATCTTAGATATTCCCATGGGTGGACATACCATAGGGTGCAATGTGTGCAGCTGCACAGGGGCCCAATAGATCAAAGGGCCCTGTCACCTTAACAGCAGCTTTCTACTGTTATTAGATTTCAGGTAAATGCCTAAAACTAATAATCAACATGGCTAATGATTACTGGTGGATTGTTAGAGAGATATATGGGGGGTGTTCTGTGCTGAGATATTGGAAAAGAAGGGGCACAGGGGCCCATTAGATCAGGGGGCCGTATTACCTTAACAGCAACTTTCTATTGTTATTAGATTTCAGGTAAATGCCTAAAACTAATGATCTTCATGGCCAACAATTACTGGTTGATTGTTAGAGAGACGTAGGGGTGTGCTGTGTCGTGAAATACTAGAAAACAAGGGGCCCCATAGATCAGGGGGCTGTATCACCTGAACAGCAGCTTTCTATTGCTGTTAGATTTCAGGTACATGCCTAAAGCTAATGATCATCATGAGCAACGATTGTTAGAAAGACATATGGGGTGCTCTGTGCTGAAATACTAGAAAACAAAGGGCCCATAACCATTCTTGTACAGGGGCCCTCAGCTGTCTATGTCCACCCCTGGATATTCCCCTATCTATGGTCTATTGGCCCGACTTATTTCTCTAATGTGATGGCACACTTGAAGTTAAGATGTAGGGTTGACATAATTTAAAGACAATGGGGCAGATTTATGAAAACTGTCTTTGTTCGCAACCAATCACTGCACAGCTTTTATTTCTTATAGTGCTTTTGAAAAATGAAAGCGGTGCTGCGAATTGTTGTTATGGGCAACTGAAAGTTTTTCTGTAAGACAGTTTTCATAAATCTGTCCCAATGTTTATATATATCATTTGTAAGCTACCAGGGTAGCAGACATAGCAGTTGCTGTGGGACTCAACAACTAAGGGGGTCCATTTCTACTGAGACCTAAGGTACAATTTTTGATAACTATGGAAGATTGAAGGAAATGTGTAAAACGGAATTCATCTTTACTGGGTCATCATAATACCTGTACATCACATACCTCCCAACCATCCTGGATTCAGCGGGACAGTCCAGGATTCTGGATGTTGTCCTGGGCGGCGGGAGGTATGCTCCAACTTATCTGCATTCTCCAGACACAGGTGATTTGAATACAATGGTGTAACAGGGAATCCTCCACTCCCTGTTTCACTATTCGGCCCCTGTCTCTGCTCCCGTTGACTTGATCTGTAGGCGTGATGTAATGACGTCACTTACATCGTACCTGCTGCTACCTGAAGCCTCCAGGAGCAGAGACAGATAAGAACAGCAGAGGAACGGGCAAGGTGAGTGTTCGTTTTTTTGTTATTTTTTTGATACTGTGGGGTCACCAGGAGAGGGACATAATACTGTATACATACATAATACATGGAGGAATTTTCTCGCAACCAGTGTCAGTATAAAACCAGTGAAAACCCGACGGACACCCGGCAGACCCCATTATAGTTTATGGTGTCTGTGGGTGTCCACTCTTTTAGTGGATAGGCTCTCCGTTGTTCAGGTCTCCAACGGAGAAACCAAGGCTAGTGTGAACCTAGCCTTAAGCGGCAAGCTTCTACTGAAAAAAAAAAATACATTGGCAACATTTTAGGAATTTTCAAACAACCATCAGGAAATATTTGCATGTAGCAGTATACAGTCATGGCCAAAAGTTTTGAGAATGACACAAATATTATATTTTCACATGATCTGCTGCCCTCTGGTTTTTATGTGTGTTTGTCAGATGTTTTTATCACATACAGAAATATAATTGCATTCATATTATGAGTAACAGAAGCTTATATTGACAGTTAGAATGAGTTAATGCAGCAAGTCAATATTTGCAGTGTTGACCCTTCTTCTTCAGGACCTCTGCAATTCTCCCTGGCATGCTCTCAATCAACTTCTGGACCAAATCCTGACTGATAGCAGTCCATTCTTGCAGAATCAATGCTTTAATTTTGTCTGAATTTGTTGGTGTTTGTTTGTCCACCCGTCTCTTGATGATTGACCACAAGTTCTCAATGGGATTAAGATCTGGGGAGTTTCCAGGCCACGGACCCAAAATCTCTATGTTTTGTTCCCTGAGCCATTTAGTTATCACCTTTGCTTTATGGCAAGGTGCTCCATCATGCTGGAAAAGGCATTGTTGAGCGCCAAACTGCTCTTGGACGGTTGGGAGAAGTTGCTCTTGGAGGACATTCTGGTACCATTCTTTATTCATGGCTGTGTTTTTAGGCAAGACTGTGAGAGAGCCGATTCCCTTGGCTGAGAAGCAACCCCACACATGAATGGTTTCAGGATGCTTTACAGTTGGCATGAGACAAGACTGGTGGTAGCGCTCACCTCTTCTTCTCCGAATAAGCTGTTTTCCAGATGTTCCAAACAATCGAAAAGGGGATTCATCAGAGAAAATGACTTTACCCCAGTCCTCAGCAGTCCACTACCTGTACCTTTTGCAGAATATCAGTCTTTCCCTGATGTTTTTTCTGGAGAGAAGTGGCTTCTTTGCTGCCCTCCTTGAGACCAGGCCTTGCTCCAAGAGTCTCCGCCTCACAGTGCGTGCAGATGCACTCACACCTGCCTGCTGCCATTCCTCAGCAAGCTCTGCACTGCTGGTAGCCCGATCCCGCAGCTGAAACAATTTTAAGAGACGGTCCTGCCGCTTGCTGGTCTTTCTTGGGCGCCCTGGAGCCTTTTTGGCACCAATGGAACCTCTCTCCTTGAAGTTCTTGATGATGCGATAGATTGTTGACTGAGGTGCAATCTTTCTAGCTGCAATACTCTTCCCAGTTAGGCCATTTTTGTGCAGTGCAATGATGACTGCACGTGTTTCTTTAGAGATAACCATGGTTAACAGAAGAGAAACAATGATGGCAAGCACCAGCCTCCTTTTAAAGTGTCCAGTGGTGTCATTCTTACTTAATCATGACAGATTGATCTCCAGCCCTGTCCTCATCAACACCCACACCTGTGTTAATGGAGCAATCACTGAAACGATGTTAGGTGGTCCTTTTAAGGCAAGGCTGCAATGATGTTGAAATGTGTTTTGGGGGATAAAGTTCATTTTCTAGGCAAATATTGACTTTGCAAGTAATTGCTGTTAAGCTGATCACTCTTTATAACATTCTGGAGTATATGCAAATTGCCATTAGAAAAACTGAAGCAGTAGACTTTGTAAAAATTAATATTTGTATCATTCTCAAAACTTTTGGCCATGACTGTAGTTGTCCCCCAGGGTGAATTTTACTGATGAACCCTAGGCACCACAGTCTGAGTCCCATGACAAGTTTTGCTATGGGGCCCGTTGGTTACTTGTTAGGCCTTTGTTTATAAGCACCTTCTGGCCCTGCTTGGAATCACCCCCAACTCCCTCCAAAAATATCAGAAATGTCCATTTTAATTTGTATAAGAGCTGCATTTTTCCAGTTTGGCTTGTAGGACAGTTTCATGAAAAATAATCAGGCTTTCAAGAATGACACAAATAGATTGTATGCTTTCTTCTATGAGTATGTGCATCAGAACTTCAGATTATGAGGCCACTACAGAAATTATTATTAATAATTACAGAAGACTGTAATATCTGTTAAAAATGTCTGCCATTATTAAAACTTACCCTGCGACCAGGGCCTCCCGGTATTCCCGGATCTCCAATTGCACCTTTTTCTGAGATGAACTATGGTAAAATTGTAACATTTTAATGTCAGAGATATACGTAAAATGTTAACAAGCTTTTATATTTGCGGTTTAAAAGGCCGAATATGTTACAATAGCATATGTGGGATACTATATATGTATATATGCCATTTCTTCAAACATAGATACTTCATATAATTTGTGATAGTCTTTATGTAAGTGCAAGATAAGTGAATACAATGAATTTAGCCTCTGCTCACAACTGGACACCATTGAATTTAACTTTCTCTATCCAGGTACCTCTTAAACTTTTGTCCCCCTAAAGTTGAGCACCAAGAAACATAAAACTCCAGAGAAAACCAGGAAATATCACTGGTCGCCAGAGATTTAAAGCTAAGGCCCCATGTTGCAGAAATGCAGTTTTTTGTTGCAGATTTTTTGAGCCTAAGTCAGGAGTGGCTTAAAAGGGAATGGAAAATATAAAGGAATCTCTTAGACGTTTCCCTTCTGTAGATTCCACTCCTGAGTTTGGCTCAAAAACGCAGCAAAATCTGCAACAAAAAACGCTGCTTCAGAAATACAGCAGAAAAAATGCTGCATCTTACAGTTTCAGCAAAGTGAATGAGATTTTAGTTAATTTCATCCACATATTGCACAAAAAGAGCTGCAGAAAATCATGTTAATTTTAGCTGTGAAATTGCGAGCATTTTCCCTATAGATTTAAAAAGTGTAGGAAAAAAGGGGAGACAAATTAAGCAGAAACTTAATGAAAAACTCTGCGGAAAAAAACAATGTGTTTTTGCTACATTTTTTACCGCACCATTTTTTAGCTGCTTTTCGCTAGTGGGGCCTTAGCCTAAAATTCCATTTCCACCTGGAAAGCAAAAGTGATAACCTATTCCTTTCACTCTTGATATGGAGTCTGTGCAGGAATCTTCACCAAATTCCCTCACAATCTATTGTGAATGCAAGTGAAAATCACCAGCAAGAAGAATGAGCACAGATTAGCCCCATTGAATCCTCATGTGGATCTACTGACACATACACTGCACATCTACAACAGAATTCTGAGTGCCAGCCTCATATTTCTTCTTGCAAATACATGCTGAACTTACCATAGACATGTGAATATTACCCGTACCCTTCATCAGCTAGAAAGGTAGCAGAGTTCACTTTACCAGTCACATTCAATGTTTCATACTTACACTTTGTCCCTTTTCACCATTTTTCCCACGTTCTCCCACCACACCAGGTTCTCCTTGCTCTCCCTGCAAAACAATTTATATGATAGCAAAGTTAAAACCTTATACAGTATAGTAGGGTTGAAATTGTTCCTGCTTGAAAACTCATTTATGTATGTGTATTTCCAAGACTTTATAGAGTATTTTTACATTAACTGAATGGCCCCCAACATTTTTATACCAATGATCTATCCACAGGCAGGGCCAGCATTAGGGATGGGGGCAAACTGAGCAATTGCCCAGGGCCCCCGTCCCCAAGGTGGCCCCTGGGATTTTGATCATCAGGCTTTTAGCCTGATGGCTTGAATCCCAGGAACTCCACAACTGTATTGGCGTGCTGTGCACGCCAATACAGCTTAATCCTATGATAGAGCAGGGAGCTGAAAAGTTCCTGCTCTGTCGTAGAGGACCGCCAGTAACTCACAAGACATCGCGGCGTAGGTGGCGTGATGACGTCTCTAAATCTCGCCACCTGTGCCACTACAACAGGGAGAGTCCTCGGCTGCTCCGCTCATCGTGGGAGCGCAGTAAGGTGAGTACAAGATTTAATGTTTTCTGGTAAGGGAAAGGGATTAAATGCTAAGGGGGCAAACTATTATTTATGGGGGGCTATTAAATATAAGGGGGAGCTATTGTAAGGGTGAAGTATTATTTATAAGGGGAAACTGTTATATATAAAAACTGTTATATATAAAGGGTTATTATAAGAGATGACTATTATATATAAGGAGGGCTATTATAAAGGAGCTTTTATATATAAGGGGCTATTATAAGGGGGAGACTTTTATATATAAGGTGGCTAGTATTTATAATGTAGGAACTATTATACAAAAGGGACACTATTATAAGAGAGGAATTATACAGTCATATGAAAAAGTTTGGGCACCCCTATTAATCTTAATCATTTTTAGTTCTAAATATTTGGGTGTTTGCAATAGCCATTTCAATTTGATATATCTAATAACTGATGGACACAGTAATATTTCAGGATTGAAATGAGATTTATTGTACTAACAGAAAATTTGCAATATGCATTAAACCAAAATTTGACCGGTGCAAAAATTTGGGTACCCTTATCATTTTATTGATTTGAATACTCCTAACTACTTTTTACTGACTTACTGAAGCACAAAATTGGTTTTGTAACCTCACTGAGCTTTGAACTTCATAGCCAGGTGTATCCAATCATGAGAAAAGGTATTTAAGGTGGCCAATTGCAAGTTGTTCTCCTATTTGAATCTCCTCTGAAGAGTGGCATCATGGGCTCCTCAAAACAACTCTCAAATGATCTGAAAACAAAGATTGTTCAACATAGTTGTTCAGGGGAAGGATACAAAAAGTTGTCTCAGAGATTTAACCTGTCAGTTTCCACTGTGAGGAACATAGTAAGGAAATGGAAGACCACAGGGACAGTTCTTGTTAAGCCCAGAAGTGGCAGGCCTAGAAAAATATCAGAAAGGCAGAGAAGAAGAATGGTGAGAACAGTCAAGGAAAATCCACAGACCACCTCCAAAGAGCTGCAGCATCATCTTGCTGCAGATGGTGTCACTGTGCATCTGTCAACAATACAGCACACTTTGCACAAGGAGAAGCTTTATGGGAGAGTGATGCGAAAGAAGCCGTTTCTGAAAGCACGCCACAAACAGAGTCGCCTGAGGTATGCAAAAGCACATTTGGACAAGCCAGCTTCATTTTGGAAGAAGGTCCTGTGGACTGATGGAACAAAGATTGAGTTGTTTGGTCATACAAAAAGGCGTTATGCATGGCGTAAAAAAAACACAGCATTCCAAGAAAAACACTTGCTACCCACTGTAAAATTTGGTGGAGGTTCCATCATGCTTTGGGGCTGTGTGGCCAATGCCGACACCGGGAATCTTGTTAAAGTTGAGGGTCGCATGGATTCAACTCAGTATCAGCAGATTCTTGAGAATAATGTACAAGAATCAGTGACGAATTTGAAGTTACGCTGGGGATGGATATTTCAGCAAGACAATGATCCAAAACACAGCTCCAAATCTACTCAGGCATTCATGCAGAGGAACAATTACAATGTTCTGGAATGGCCATCCCAGTCCCCAGACCTGAATATCATTGAACATCTGTGGGATAATTTGAAGCGGGCTGTCCATGCTCGGCGACCATCAAACTTAACTGAACTGGAATTGTTTTGTAAAGAGGAATGGTCAAAAATACCTTCATCCAGGATCCAGGAACTGATTAAAAGCTACAGGAAGCGACTAGAGGCTGTTATTTTTGCAAAAGGAGGATCTACTAAATATTAATGTCACTTTTCTGTTGAGGTGCCCATACTTTTGCACCGGTCAAATTTTGGTTTAATGCATATTGCACATTTTCTGTTAGTACAATAAACCTCATTTCAATCCTGAAATATTACTGTGTCCATCAGTTATTAGATATATCAAATTGAAATGGCTGTTGCAAACACCCAAATATTTAGAACTAAAAATGATTAAGATTAATAGGGGTGCCCAAACTTTTTCATATGACTGTATACAAGGGGGGCTATTATAAGGGGGAGACGGTTATATATAAGGGGATTATTAAATATAAGTGGGCTATTATAAGGGGGAACTATTATTTATAAGGGGGGCTGTTATAAGAGGGAGACATATATAAAGGGGGCTATTATTTATAATGGAGGAACTGTTTTATATAAGGAGAGCTATTATAAGAGAGGAATTATTATATATAAGGGGGGGCTATTATAAGGGAGGACCGTTATATATAAGGGTGGCTATTATAGTAGAGGAACTATTATATATAAAGAGGGCTATTATAAGGGGGGGACTGTTATATTTAAGGGGGCTATTATAGGAGAGGAACTATTATAAGGGAGAACTATTATATATAAGGCTTGCTGTTATAATGGTGAGACATATATAAGGGGCTATTATTTGAAAGGGAGGAACTATTATATATAAGGAGGAGTCTGTTATATATAAATGGCGGGCTATTATTTATAAGGGAAGAACTATTTATAATATGCCTCTAATAAGGGGGGGGGCATTATATATATATATATATATATATATATATATATATATATATATATATACACACAGTACAGACCAAAAGTTTGGACACAACTTCTCATTCCAAGAGTTTTCTGTATTTTCATGACTATAAAAATTGTAGATTCACACTGAAGGCATCAAAACTATGAATTAACACATTTGGAATTATATACTTAACAAAAAAGTGTGAAACAACTGAAAATATGTCTTATATTCTAGGTTCTTCAAAGTAGCCACCTTTTGCTTTGATTACTGCTTTGCACACTCTTGGCATTCTCTTGATGAGCTTCAAGAGGTAGTCACCTGAAATGGTTTTCACTTCACAGGTGTGCCCTGTCAGGTTTAATAAGTGGGATTTCTTGCCTTATAAATGGGGTTGGGACCATCAGTTGTGTTGTTCAGAAGTCAGGTGGATACACAGCTGATAGTCCTACTGAATGGAGTGTTAGAATTTGTATTATGGCAAGAAAAAAGCAGCTAAGTAAAGAAAAACGAGTGGCCATCATTACTTTAAGAAATGAAGGTCAGTCAGTCCGAAAAATTGGGAAAACTTTTAAAATGTCCCCAAGTGCAGTGGCCAAAACCATCAAGCGCTACAAAGAAACTGGCTCACATGAGGACCGCCCCAGGAAAGGAAGACCAAGAGTCACCTCTGCTGCGGAGAATAAGTTCATCCGAGTTACCAGCCTCAGAAATCGCAGGTTAACAGCAGCTCAGATTAGAGACCAGGTCAATGCCACACAGAGTTCTAGCAGCAGACACATCTCTACAACAACTGTTAAGAGGAGACTGTGTGCAGCAGGCCTTCATGGTAAAATAGCTGCTAGGAAACCACTGCTAAGGAAAGGCAACAAGCAGAAGAGACTTGTTTAGGCTAAAGAACACAAGGAATGGACATGAGACCTGTGGAAATCTGTGCTTTGGTCTGATGAGTCCAAATTTGATATCTTTGGTTCCAACCACCGTGTCTTTGTGTGACGCAGAAAAGGTGAACGAATGGACTCTACATGCCTGGTTCCCACCGTGAAGCATGGAGGAGGAGGTGTGATGGTTCGGGGGTGCTTTGCTGGTGACACTGTTGGGGATTTATTCAAAATTGAAGGAATACTGAACCAGCATGGTTACCACAACATCTTGCAGCGGCATGCTATTCCATCCGGTTTGCGTTTAGTTGGACCATCATTTATTTTTCAACAGGACAATGTCCCCAAACACACCTCCAGACTGTGTAAGGGCTATTTGACCAAGAAGGAGAGTGATGGGGTGCTACGCCAGATGACCTGGCCTCCACAGTCACCAGACCTGAACCCAATCGAGATGGTTTGGGGTGAGCTGGACCGCAGAGTGAAGGCAAAAGGGCCAACAAGTGCTAAGCATCTCTGGTAACTCCTTCAAGACTGTTGGAAGACCATTTCAGGTGACTACCTCTTGAAGCTCATCAAGAGAATGCCAAGAGTGTGCAAAGCAGTAATCAAAGCAAAAGGTGGCTACTTTGAAGAACCTAGAATATAAGACATATTTTCAGTTGTTTCACACTTTTTTGTTAAGTATATAATTCCACATGTGTTAATTCATAGTTTTGATGCCTTCAGTGTGAATCTAAAATTTTTATAGTCATGAAAATACAGAAAACTCTTGGAATGAGAAGGTGTGTCCAAACTTTTGGTCTGTACTGTATATATATGGAGGTGGCTATTACAGTATAATGTGGTCGCTTTTCTTTATAAGAGGGGAACTTTTTAAGGAGGATATTGCTATTATTTATAAGTGGGTATTATTGTTAGGAGGGCTAATATTAATAAGAGGGCTAATATTGATAATGTGGACTATTATTTATAAGGTGAACTATTATTCATGAGAGGGCTATTAATAATTGGGACTATTTATAAGGGAGCAGTATTATTTATGAGGGAGGCTATTACTAATAAGGGGAAACTATTACTGATATGGGGCACTGTTTATAAGCAGGGACTATTATTTATAAGGAGACGCTATAATAACTGATGAGGGGGTGCAAAAATCTATTAGGCGGTACAAAGGTGGTTATTTGAATTGTGTGTGGGCATAAGGGGGGGTGGTTGTTACTGTTTTGGGGGCAGAAAGGGGGCGTTATTAAAGGGGCTGTCACTGGAAATATGATGGCATTGTTGATATATCAGCATTTGGGGCCCTGCTTTTAATTTTGCCCAGAGCTAAAACTGGTCCTGTCCACAGGATAGGGGGTGGCTATAAGAGGTGCAGAGGTAGCAATCACTACTGGAGCCTGAGGGTGCCCAAAAGAGTCTCTACAACATAAGAAAACAAAAGTATTATAGAAAACGCAAGGTAAGTGGAGCCTAGGAGCTGAAAGTTACACCTCTACAAAGGATAGGTCATCGGTACTTAGCAGGTGGGGGTCTGATACCCGGACCTCACCAATTAGCTGATTTGACTGTTTCTGGGTACCAGAAGCTATAGAGATAGTTAGAGCAAGCAGCAGCTGTGCTCATAGATAGGTAATAGGAGCAGAGCTACAGCCCTGGCCACTGCATAGCTATATTATACTGTATATTATACTGTATGCTGGCATTTTTTGTTTTTGTTTTTTTTATACTGATAAGCAACCCTTGAACTTTGGAGCAGATAAGTGAGGATTTATTAAATAAACCAATCTTAGACTTAAGGTAAATACAGTATACATGTTAGAAGCAGCCTTTAGACATGGACAGAGGCGTAGCTAGCAGGGGGGGGGCAGAGGGGCGGCTGCCCCGGGCCCACTGAATTTTTGGGGGCCCACCCCGGGGCCGCCATTAATACAGCTTTTATTTCTAACTAGATCGGTGTCTGCAGACACCGATCTAGTTACAATGCTTCCTGGTGCTTAACTGTCTTGTAAACTGCAAGCCAATACAGGCCTGCGGCTTACAAGACGCCGAGACCACAAACGACGTCTGCTTCTCAGCACGGGGCACGATGACGTCATAACATCGCGCCGCCCGCGCTCAGACACAGACGTCCTGCGCGTGGACAGGGAGGAAGCGCCGGCGGCTCCATTCATCATCGCAGGTGAGTATGACTTTTTTTTTGTGTGGGTATATTAATAGTATAAGGGGTAGATATAAGGGAGAAATATAACTATAAAGGGAGGATTCATTAGGGGGCATTATGACGATGGGGGGGTCCTTTATATAAGGGTTATTGGTGGGTCCTTTATATAAGGGTTATTAGGGGGTATTATTAATACAAGGGGGAGGTTATTTATATAAGGAGCCATTAGGGGGCATCATTTATATTAGGAGGCATTCTGAACATAAGGGGGTGGTCATTGATATAAGGGGTCATTAGAGGTGCAGTATTTATGTCAGGGGGAATCAGAGGCATAATATGAGGGAGGAATTAATTTTAATGAAAGTGGCACTTGGGCTTTATTAAGACTAAGGCCCCACGTAGCTGGCTGCAGGAAAAACCATGGCGGTAACATTGTGGTTTTTCCCTCAGCGCTTTTCACAGAAGGTCCGCAGAGGTTTCCCCTGTGGACTTTATGTTTTCAATACAGCTATATGGAAACTGCCGGTGTTTCCATAGGTATAACTGACATGCTGCGATTTCCAAAACCACAACGGTTTTGGAAATCGCAGTGCGTCTGCTGCACATATTTTTCCGTAATGTGTGGATGGGATTTGCTAGAATGCCACGGTTTTTTTCTGTGGGTTTTCGCCACAAGGGGCCACATCCCATCCCCACTTTGCAGTAAAATATGCGCAGCGGAAATGCTGCGATTTCCAAAACAGTCGCAGTTTTGGAAATCGCAGCATGTCAATTATACCTACGGAAACGCCGGCGGTTTCCCTATAGATATAATTGAAGCAGAAAGTCCGCAGAGGAAACCTATGCAAACATTCTGTGCAAAGTGCTGCAGGAAAAACCGTGATGCGTCGCCGCTGCGGTTTGTCCCACAGCTGTTTTTTGCTGCGGGACGCCACATGGGGCCTTAGCCTTAAGGAGTTTTCCAGCTCATTTTTATTGATGATCTATCCTCAGAATAAATCATCAATAAGCAATAAGTGATTCCCCACTGATCAGCTATATGAAGGAGCTATGGCGCCTGTTTATATCACACGCTGTCTGTTTATAGCGACCGTGTGATGTCATTACAGCCTTGTCACATAGACGTGGATAGGATGAGGCTGTAGTTACATTACATGGCCGCTATGAAAAGAATGACACAGAGAAGGGGTCACGGCGCTTACACAGGTACCACAGTTCATTCAAACAGCTGATCCTGGGGGTCCCGGGTATTGGAACCCCAATAATTTTTTTTTCCCTTTTTTTTTTCCCTTTTCAATTGGGAAATACCTGGGACATTATTAATAAGGGGCACTATTTAAAGGGGGTGCACAGGGAAGTTATTAATTTAAAGATGCACTTAGGGGTGTTATTCATTATGGGGGGGTTATATTATATATTTTATAATTGGGGGTAGCAGCAGGATGGGGGCTTTGTGCAGGTGAGGACAATGTGGGTCAGGTGCCTGGAAAAGTGAGGAGCCAAAGATGTCTGTGTTGCAAACTTTACAGAGACTGGAAGAAGTGGTCATGGCTGTCTAGATAAAAGAATAATTAGTCAGAGACGTCACTGGTAAGTCACTAAATGTTACTGCACTGTATTCACCCTGTGTAGAGCCGCTATATACCACTATACGCTCACCGTATACTCATAGTATCGGTATACGAACATGTCCAAGTTGGGGGCCCACTTGGACATGTTCGCCCCCCCCCTGTGCTGAACCCCTAGCTACGCCTCTGGACATGGATGACAGCAGCAGTTTCCATTGTCCTTGTAGAAAAAAAACATACAGTCATATGAAAAAGTTTGGGCACCCCTATTAATCTTAATCATTTTTAGTTCTAAATATTTGGGTGTTTGCAACAACCATTTCAATTTGATATATCTAATAACTGATGGACACAGTAATATTTCGGGATTGAAATGAGGTTTATTGTACTAACAGAAAATGTGCAATATGCATTAAACCAAAATTTGACCGGTGCAAAAATTTGGGTACCCTTATCATTTTATTGATTTGAATACTCCTAACTACTTTTTACTGACTTACTGAAGCACAAAATTGGTTTTGTAACCTCACTGAGCTTTGAACTTCATAGCCAGGTGTATCCAATCATGAGAAAAGGTATTTAAGGTGGCCAATTGCAAGTTGTTCTCCTATTTGAATCTCCTCTGAAGAGTGGCATCATGGGCTCCTCAAAACAACTCTCAAATGATCTGAAAACAAAGATTGTTCAACATAGTTGTTCAGGGGAAGGATACAAAAAGTTGTCTCAGAGATTTACCCTGTCAGTTTCCACTGTGAGGAACATAGTAAGGAAATGGAAGACCACAGGGACAGTTCTTGTTAAGCCCAGAAGTGGCAGGCCAAGAAAAATATCAGAAAGGCAGAGAAGAAGAATGGTGAGAACAGTCAAGGACAATCCACAGACCACCTCCAAAGAGCTGCAGCATCACCTTGCTGCAGATGGTGTCACTGTGCATCGGTCAACAATACAGCACACTTTGCACAAGGAGAAGCTGTATGTGAGAGTGATGCGAAAGAAGCCGTTTCTGAAAGCACGCCACAAACAGAGTCGCCTGAGGTATGCAAAAGCACATTTGGACAAGCCAGCTTCATTTTGGAAGAAGGTCCTGTGGACTGATGGAACAAAGATTGAGTTGTTTGGTCATACAAAAAGGCGTTATGCATGGTGTCAAAAAAACACAGCATTCCAAGAAAAACACTTGCTACCCACTGTAAAATTTGGTGGAGGTTCCATCATGCTTTGGGGCTGTGTGGCCAATGCCGGCACCGGGAATCTTGTTAAAGTTGAGGGTCGCATGGATTCAACTCAGTATCAGCAGATTCTTGAGAATAATGTACAAGAATCAGTGACGAATTTGAAGTTACGCCGGGGATGGATATTTCAGCAAGGCAATGATCCAAAACACAGCTCCAAATCTACTCAGGCATTCATGCAGAGGAACAATTACAATGTTCTGGAATGGCCATCCCAGTCCCCAGACCTGAATATCATTGAACATCTGTGGGATAATTTGAAGCGGGCTGTCCATGCTCGGCGACCATCAAACTTAACTGAATTGGAATTGTTTTGTAAAGAGGAATGGTCAAAAATACCTTCATCCAGGATCCAGGAACTGATTAAAAGCTACAGGAAGCGACTAGAGGCTGTTATTTTTGCAAAAGGAGGATCTACTAAATATTAATGTCACTTTTCTGTTGAGGTGCCCATACTTTTGCACCGGTCAAATTTTGGTTTAATGCATATTGCACATTTTCTGTTAGTACAATAAACCTCATTTCAATCCTGAAATATTACTGTGTCCATCAGTTATTAGATATATCAAATTGAAATGGCTGTTGCAAACACCCAAATATTTAGAACTAAAAATGATTAAGATTAATAGGGGTGCCCAAACTTTTTCATATGATTGTATGTCCTTCTGCTAAAGGCAGGCTATAGGGATTTTCTGAGGAGTTTGAATAATGTCCCATAGTGGCCCTCCATGCAATATAATGCAGTATAATGTTCTATATTGGCCAACACACAGTATATTGTCAGATACATACTTCTGAAGAACAGCAGCACTCCATCAATTATAAAAGTTACGCTACTTTATTATATCATCAAAAGGTATTATACAAGTGTAAAATAGCAGCAAAGCAAACACCAAGTGTCTAGGCCTCTGATGTGTTTATGATTCTCACTGGATCCTTAAGTCAGGTAGTGAGGCTGTAATTGAACAACACATCTCAAATACTCTAAAGCTGGCCACACCATGTAGCTTCGGGTCCACACATTCAATAAATCAGAACAATGTCACAAGAAACACACCATAAAAATACCAGTCAATAATTTAGAATCAATTCATTATGGACATTTAGGCCTTTCTTCATGAGGATCCCAAAACATTCTCTATCAAGGAGGGATTTCCTTAAATCTACATCTCTAATTGTTTTTTTTAACCATCTCCAAATTGGAGAATCACTTTGAAAGTGTTTTGCCACATTTAATAGGTTACTATACACCAACTTGTGCAACCAGTGTCCATTAAATCACCCATTGAATACAGTAAATGACATTCCTAGTATTGCAATCAATGAAGGTATTAATCCTATGCAAAACACCATCAGTCTTTCTATAGATCTCCTTAATCTGGTTTGTGAACTTGTTACAAGTATAAACAACTAAGCCACTTTTATAAAAAACCTTTGGAGAAAAGCAAGTTACCTGTAGTTTTGTCTCATTGTAAACAAAGACTTGAGGAGAGAATCTTTCCTAATGTCGGAGTTCTTTGATTAGAAAATTGTTAAGTTTTAACCAAAATAGATCTTAATGTGTCATCCTGAAGCAGCATTTGAATACTGTATATTGTGAGACAATATGACATAGCTTACCAAACCCCCTACTGAATGTAATTACAAATACGGGTCACTAGTGTCACTATTTCGTCTGCTTTTCTAATGTCTCACAAAACTAGAGTGTGCCCTATTACTGCTACTTTGTTTTTTGATAGGTTACAAATGGGGTTGTTGTAAGTAAAAGTCTCCTGGATGACTGGTTGAGAAGCCATTTGTGGGCTTTAGTTCTAATGAAGCTAACAGTTCTGAATATCATCCAGTTATTCTAATGTTAGCAAGACTTAAACTCCATTATCTTTTATTAGATATTTATTAATAAATTAGAAAAAAATCATAAATCAAAAACAAAGTTGGAGGGCGGGTCGCTGATATCAGTAGTCCCTACCCACAGAGAGATGGCAAAATAGTGAAAAAGGGAACAAAATTATTCAATTTCACATGGTGAACTTTTGCTATTACCAAAATGCTTGCACATTTCTCTTGCTTAACATTGTGACTTATACTATTTACTATGATAATCATTTTTTCTTGTTCAGGAATGTGTGACTCTGTTACCACCATGTTACAGAGCACATTAGAGTGATAAATACCATACCTTTGTTATGTATGTCAGCTTTGTAGATGTGGAGGAAAACAACTTGCAGTATTATGCAAAGGAGACAGTTGGTGCACTAGGGGCGAGATTTCAGCTCCCTGGAGTACTCCTCTTGCCACCATTTGCAAGCAACACTATTTGTGTACCAACTGCCTCATATGCATAACAGTTCAAAGTTGTCTTTCTCTAAATCCATAAGTGTGGCATACATAAGAAAGGCATGTTATTTATCACTGTAATGTGCTCTGTAATAAGGTGGTTGCAGTTAAATACGCATGGGGGTGTTGAAAGACTACCTTTAAGGCCTTGCAGGATCTACGGGGGGAGGAGGTAAATTTAGAATCTGATGTTATTTCTAAAGATAATGCTTTTGTTATAACAAATCTGTATTTTTATCCAATTCACTCTCATCCCCCACTTGATAAAATTCTAGAACTACTTTCCCACAAGTTGGCTACTTTGGCAGATTTGTGAACCGAGAGCAAGGCAGGTGGTTTGGACTCCGCAACCAGAAATGAACGCACACGCGGTAGTTCAAGAAAAGAATATATATTTACTATAAGTTAATAAAGGCTATTTGAAGGTAAAATGACAGGGATAAAGACAAGCAAAATATACAATATAGCATGAACAATTTCAAGGCAAATTCTGCAATGGTTTCTACTTTTACTCTGTCCACTTCTGCAGTATGGACACTGAATGAACAATATACTCAAAACTATCCCTAACTGACCCTGACATCACATTTGGGTGCACCCCCTTTTCCCCAGTGGTCCAGGTGGACCGCTTACAGTCCGTAGAAGCTTGCGGTGGGGCCCAAAGTCGTTCCTTTCTTTTATAGTGAAGCGTCCTCTCCTCACTGTTATCAGGATCTTGGGAGAAATGAAGTCCTCTTTAACAGGGAAACCCAATGAATGCAATGTAATCCAACAGCAGATTCCACTCAGCACACTGACAGTCCTGCCGAATCCATACACTGAGCTGGGATGTAAACCGGGATTTAGCAGGTGCTGTCCAGTACATCAACAGCACTGCGAGTCTCTATCTGTGGTATCCATATACACAGTCACAATGTCAGTCTCACTGATCAGCCACTGAGCACAGTTCCTTTCACGTGGACTCACTAGACCTGTTGTCTTTTTACACTCTGTTTGTCTCTGGACCAAGATACAGCTTAGCTGTACAGAAAAATATCCACACCAGTTCAACACAGCACAGACACCTGTCTTCTCTCTGGGGGGGTCCCCCCCGGGGGGGCCGCCCCCCCCCCCCCCCCCCCCCCCCCCCCCCCCCCCCCCCCCCCCCCCCCCCCCCCGGGCGGGCAAAAAAAAGGGGGGGGGCCTCACTCCAGCATCATGTCACAATTACATGATTATAAAATCCTGCATAGTCACAGTTAAACTGCCGTCACGTATCCCCAGGACAAACTGGTCACGGAGAGTCCGATCAGGGTTACAGAAGGCTGGCGAGCCCCCTCTTTCCTTCACTTGAATATCTCGGAGCAGTTCTTGTAGGGCATTTGCATATTGGGGAAGGCTTTCATTCTCCTGTTGTACCCTCTGGAAGAACCGAGCCTGCAGAGACCCCAGCAATGCAGTTTCTCCATAAATGGTTTCTAGAATCTGGACTACTTGCTCAAATGTCTGCCTTTGTTCAAATGGCCTCAATATCACCGTGGTCTTAGCATCCCCTTGTAATGTCAATATTGCTAGCTCTACTAGTACTTCTGGTGTGGTCTGGTACATTCGCTGTATCATTCGTATCTGTTCCACCCACATACTCACTGACATATTATTGCCATCAAATTTAGCTAACTGACTAATTATAGCCCCTGCTGGCATTCTTCCTCCAGCACCATTCTCCCGAACGGGTGTGTCACCGTCCATTCTGGTAAGCGGATCCTGCCGACTACGCCAATTTGTGAACCGAGAGCAAGGCAGGTGGTTTGGACTCCGCAACCAGAAATGAACGCACACGCGGTAGTTCAAGAAAAGAATATATATTTACTATAAGTTAATAAAGGCTATTTGAAGGTAAAATGACAGGGATAAAGACAAGCAAAATATACAATATAGCATGAACAATTTCAAGGCAAATTCTGCAATGGTTTCTACTTTTACTCTGTCCACTTCTGCAGTATGGACACTGAATGAACAATATACTCAAAACTATCCCTAACTGACCCTGACATCACATTTGGGTGCACCCCCTTTTCCCCAGTGGTCCAGGTGGACCGCTTACAGTCCGTAGAAGCGCGCGGTGGGGCCCAAAGTCGTTCCTTTCTTTTATAGTGAAGCGTCCTCTCCTCACTGTTATCAGGATCTTGGGAGAAATGAAGTCCTCTTTAACAGGGAAACCCAATGAATGCAATGTAATCCAACAGCAGATTCCACTCAGCACACTGACAGTCCTGCCGAATCCATACACTGAGCTGGGATGTAAACCGGGATTTAGCAGGTGCTGTCCAGTACATCAACAGCACTGCGAGTCTCTATCTGTGGTATCCATATACACAGTCACAATGTCAGTCTCACTGATCAGCCACTGAGCACAGTTCCTTTCACGTGGACTCACTAGACCTGTTGTCTTTTTACACTCTGTTTGTCTCTGGACCAAGATACAGCTTAGCTGTACAGAAAAATATCCACACCAGTTCAACACAGCACAGACACCTGTCTTCTCTCTTGCCAAGATGGCTGCTGCTCTCTGTCTCGTCACTTCCTGCTTCTCTGCTCACCCTCTGTCTGCAGAACAGGCAGGCTGACATAAAAGGGGGGGGGTCTCACTCCAGCATCATGTCACAATTACAATGGCTGCTGTCTTAAAGGAACAGAATCACAGAAATACATTCAACATTAACAATTTATACAGACAAATAAAGCTTAGGACAACATTGGCTGTCTCTTACAGATTCACAGTATCTTGGTAAATATTCTAGTTATTCAAATGAGATGAAGGAGTTTGTATTGCAAGCTATAGACTATCTTTTAATGTCCAATTATTTCATGTTTAATGAACAGTACTTTCTTCTGTGATCTGGAGCTGCGATGCGGTCCAAGTTTTCTCCTTTACTCACTAATGTATTTGTTACTTAGTGAAAAGAATCTTTATTGTTTACAGAGCTGAATCCCTTGATTAGGCCTGTTGTTTGGTATGGTCACTACCTTGAAGACATCATTATAATGTAGACGTCTGGGGTTGTAGCCATACCAGCCTTTGATTACAGTGCCTTGCAAAAGTATTCATACCCCTTGAACTTTCACATTTTGTCACCTTACAACCACAAGCTAAAATGTATTTTAATTGAGATTTTAAGTGATAGACCAACACAAAGTAGCTGATAATTGTGAAGTGGAAGGAAAATGATTAATGGTTTTCAAAATTTTAATCAAATAAAAATCTGAAAAGTGTGACGTGCATAAGTATTCAGCCCCCCTATATCAATACTTTGTAGTGTCAACTTTCGCTGCAATTACAGCTGCAAGTCTTTTGGGGTATGTCTTTACCCGCTTTGCACATCTAGAGACTAAAATTTTTGCCCGTTCTTCTTTGAAAAATAGTTCAAGCTCAGCCAGATTGGATTGAGAGCGTCTGTGAACAGCAATTTTCATGTCTTGCCACAGATGCTCAATGGGATTTAGGTCTGGACTTTGACTGGGCCATTCTAACTATTGACTATTCTTTGATCTAAACCATTCTACTGTAGCTCTGGCTGTATGTTTAGGATCATTGTCTTGCTGGAAGGTGAATCTCCTTCCCAGTCTCAAGTCTTTTACAGCTTCCAACAAATTTTCTTCCAGGATTGTCCTGTATTTAACATCATCCATCTTCCCATCAACTCTGACCAGCTTTCCTGTCCCTGCTGAAGAAAAGCATCCCAACACCATGATGGTGCCACCACCATGTTTCACAGTGGGGATGATTTGTGCAGGGGAATGAGCAGGGATACTTTTCCGTCACACATAGTGCTTTGCATTTAGGTGAAAAAAATTCAACTTTGGACTCATCTGACCAGAGCACCTTCTTCCACATGTTTGCTGTGTCCCCTATATGGCTTGTGGCAAACTGCAAACAGCACTTCTTATGTCTTTCTTTCAACAATGTTTTTCTTCTTGCCACTCTTCCATAAAGGTCAGATTTGTGAAGTGCACGACTTATAGTTCTTCTGTGGACATATTCTCCAACCTGAGCTGGGGATTTCTATAGCTCCTCCAGAGTGACCATGGGCCTCTTGGCTGCTTCTCTGACCAGTGCTCTCCTTGTTCGATATGTCAGTTTAGGTGGACGGCCATTTCTTGGTAGGTTTGCAGTTGTAGAATACATTTTTTTATTTTTGGATGATGGATTGAACAGTGCTCCTTGGGATGCTCAAAGCTTGGGATATGTTTTTATAACCTAACCCTGCTTTAAACTTCTCCACAAATTTATCTCTGACCTGTCTGGTGAGTTCCTTGGTCTTCATGATGCTGTTTGTTCACTAGTGTTCTCTAACAAACCACTGAGGCCTTGACAGAACATGTATATTTATACCGAGACTAAATTACACAAAGCTGGATTCTATTAACTAATTAAGTGACTTCTGAAGGCAATTGATTGCACTGGATTTTATTTAGGGGTATCAGAGTACAGGCGGCTGCACTACAGCAGGTGTCCGATATTCCAATGATGCTTAAGCATGTAGCATTAAGATCTATTTTGGATAGTTTGGCGATCTTCTACTTGAAGAGCTCCAACTGGCTGCATAAGTCGCCATTTAAAAGAAAGAATTAGAGAACATTAGAGTGGCTCTATTAATCCAGATTATAGTAACCTGTCAAATGTGTCGAAACACTACCAAAGTATCCATCATTGGCATTTCCTCTAGTTTTCAGATCTCCGGTTTGGAGAATTATAGATTTGGGGAAAATCCTCTGTGATAGAGAAGGTTTTTGGACCGTCGGGGTAACCGAACCAAATTGTAACAAGATGAATTTTCCAAAAATTTCTGGTTCAACAAAATCTGAAATTTTGTGGGGTTCAGCATCCATGAACCACTATTATATTCTGGAGTCTCTTCAGATCCCAGAATATAATAAGTAGAAGACCAGGGGAGGTGCAAAAACACAATAAACAATTTTACTCAACTTCCTTCACCTCTCCTCTGTTCCCATCTGACTTCTGGTGATTCCTCTTGGTCATCTTCTGGCTTCTTCCAGCCTCCTGGCTAACGCCAAGCACCCTTGGGGCCCCACTGATGTCATGACGCTTTAAAGCAAGCATAACAACATTGTTGTGCTCCACAAGACCACTGAAGCACAATCACAGGCCTCAGCACTTCACAAGTGTCCTGTGATATCACTCAGGAGGCCAGGAGACCAATGAAGAGGACCGCAATGAAACCCAGGAGAAGTGAAGCATGGAGAGTATAAGTGTTTACTATGTTTCTGAGCCTCCACTGATTATACTCTGGGGTAAATAGTCATTCATGGTGACAAACCCCAAAAGTTTTGGTTCAAGGCCATAACCCCTATATTATACAAGAATCTTTACCAGAAGATTTTATATGTTTTTTATTTCTTGACTGGATGCTCAAACACCTGGAAAGCATGTGGTCAAGTGTCTACCAAACAACTACAGATCCCTTGGCACTCATCACCCTCTCTCTTTATGTACAGTTTTTCAATATGTATCCACAAAATGGCTTATTCATTACATACCTTAAAACCAGTAACTCCTTGTTGCCCTTGAGACCCCTATAGACAAAATGAAAAAGACATTACACTGTTATATACCAATATATATGTTATTGTTCGCATACAGAATAAAGGGGTCTGGATAGCAAATAAAAGGCTATTGTTCTGTAGGGCTCTAATGGACAGTTCACATAGTTAAAGGATTATTATGGGTATTATGGTTTCAGCAAAGAAAAGTTATTCATTGTAAAATGAAAAAGTTATACAGTTTTCCAGTAAACTTTCTGTATCATTTCATCATGGTATTCAAGATCTATCCTTGCTTTCATTCAATAAGAACCTTATTGTTTATTTTCATCAGACACAAATGAATTGATACTGTTATAATACACTTATCAGAGCCGTGCATCACATGACTAGTAGAGATTTTCGTCTCCTGAAAGTAAATAATGGGGGTTCCTGCTGAATGAAAAATTTAGAAATCTGTAAAAAATTGATGTAGGAAGTATATGAAATCTGAAGAGTTTTACTGGAGTAGCAGCTGAGCATGTACGCTATCAGTACAATCATTTTCCATGAAGGCACACACCCGTTTCCAGCGATTTGGAAAAATTAGGCCTAAAAAATAAATTTGCAAAAAAGTAACAATTTGTGCCAGGTTTAGTTAACTTAATATAATAAATCTACTCCATTGTCATGACCTTTTTCATACTGCCTAAAACCTAAATACATTGGCCTACAACTATTTTTTAGACTGTGTTAGCTCTTCAGGTTCTTCATCTGCTCCTCTGTCTCCTTTCTCCATCACTTCCTGGTTTCATTGACAACTTGGTGGTCGGCAGGGGCATAGATAGCGGGAGGGCAGCAGTAGCACCAGGCCCACTGACTTTGTGTGGCCCACTCCAGGGCTGCCACAAACACACACAAAAATTTCATCTGTATCGGTGTCTACAGGACACCAATGTAGTTGAAATACATGGTAGCTGTTAGCTTCGTGCTTTTCCATTCTATAACCTGTATGCCACAAGCCTGTAGTGGCTTACAGCCTACAGGTGCCCTAGCAACAACTAAAACATCAGCATCCCAGCACAGGCAGATGTGATGACATCACTACATAGTAGTAATGGCACCTTGTAGGCTGCAGGCCTGAAATGGTTTACAGCCTACCAGATACAGCAATAGAGGCAACAGTGGTAAGTCAATGCATCAGGATTGATGGCAGGTGAGTATTATTGTTTTTTTTTTTAGGGGTCATTAAGGCAAGCGGGGTCATTAATCATATAAGGGGGCTATTGGGAGGCAGTATTTATGTAAGGGTATAAGAAGGTATTATCCTCTGGGGAAGTGAGCTACACACGTGGACAAAATTGTTGGTACCCCTCGTTTAATGACAGAATACCCCACAATGGTCACAGAAATAACTTGAATCTGACAAAAGTAATAATATATAAAAATTCTATGAAAATGAACAAATGAAAGTCAGACATTGCTTTTCAACCATGCTTCAACAGAATTTAAAAAAAAAAGAAAACTCATGAAACAGGCCTGGACAGAAATGATGGTACCCTTAACTTAATATTTTGTTGCACAACCTTTTGAGGCAATCACTGCAATGAAATGATTCCTGTAACTGTCACTGAGACTTCTGCACCTCTCAGCAGGTATTTTGGCCACTTCTCATTAGCAAACTGCTCCAGTTGTCTCGGGTTTGAAGGGGGCCTTTTCCAGACGGCATGTTTCAGCTCCTTCCAAAGATGCTCAATAGCATTTAGGTCAGGGCTCATAGAAGGCCACTTCAGAATAGTCCAATGTTTTCCTCTTAGCCATTCTTGGGTGTTTTTAGCTGTGTGTTTTGGGTCATTATCCTGTTACAAGACCCATGACCTGCGACTGAGACCAAGCTTTCTGACACTGGGCAGCACATTTCTCTCTAGAATCCCTTGATAGTCTAGAGATTTCATTGTACCCTGCACAGATTCAAGACTCCCTGTGCCAGATGCAGCAAAGCAGTCCCAGAACATAACAGAGCCTCCTCCATGTTTCACAGTAGGGACAGTGTTCTTTTCAAGATATGCTTCATTTTTCCGTCTGTGAACATAGAGCTGATGTGCCTTGCCAAAAATTTTGATTTTTGCCTCATCTGTCCATAGGACATTCTCCCAGAAGCTTTGTGGCTTGTCAACATGTAGTATGGCAATTTACTTTTGTCAGATTCAAGTTATTTCTGTGACCATTGTGGGTTTTTCTTTCGTTAAATGAGGGGTACCAACAATTTTGTCCATGTGTGTATACTAATTTAAAGTGGGCATTATTGATTTAATGGGGTTGTCTAGGAATTACTAGGGCAGGAGTCTGGGTAGGGTGAAACAAAGAAAAAAAAACATACTCACCTGTCCTCTGCGCTCCGGAGTCCCTGCTGTTGTCTGGTCCAGCAGCTTCCTGGGGCTTGTTCTGGCGAAGTTCTAGTTGCACATGATTGCTGAGGTCAATCAGAGTCACAGAAAAGGACCCAGGATGTTTCTGGTAAGTGAGTATGTGAGTGACGTCCTGGGTCCTTTCCTATGACTGCTGATTGGTCTCAGTGATCTCATGGAGAGGACTTCCACCGGAACAAACCCCCAGCTGCCGCTGGAGTGGATAGAGGCAGGAGACACCAGTGCGCCGGGGACAGGTAAGTATGAGGGTTTTTTTTTTAACTTTTCACTTTCCTCGTCCTCCTGCCCCAGTTCTGTATTTCCCGGAGTATTTTTAATTTGGGGCCACAGGGGGAATTATTAACTGAGGCATTGATATAAGGGTTCATACAGGAAAAGTATTAGGGGGACACAGAGAGCATAACTGAGTTAAGGGAACATACAGGAGTATTATTAATTAGGGGGGCACAGGGGCATTATTAATTTAAGGGGGTTGTCCTATCATAAATTTTAAAGTAGGCAGCAGGTGAGCATTATAATGTACATTCCCCCCTTTACCTGCACTGGGCTGTCTGTCACCTTTGCTTGCATACAGAGAGGCTGCAGCGACATGTCATGACAGCGAACTGCAGCAGCCCAACACTGTAATCTTCTGTACTGTTGAGAGCAGTGATTGGCTGCAGTGGTCTTGTCAACTTGATATCACTGATGCAGCTGCTCTGTATACAAATAGATTAGTGAATGTGATGACTGGCCCAGTGCAGGAACAGAGGGGAGGATACAGGTGTTAGTGCATTTTTATGTTTAATCAGTTTTTATTGAGATTTTTGCAAATAAGAAGAAAAGGAAAAAAAAACAAGACAAAGGCATCGAATAAGGCAGTAGGAGGCACGCAGGCCACCCAATCGTGGATAAGTCACTGAGGAACAGTTAGGGTAGAGGGCTGCTGATGCCCGCAACAGAGAAACCAGTAACGGGTGGCACAATAACAACATGGGGAAATGCATCATTGGGGGGGGGGGGTGATGGCAGGGAACACTATAGGATAGAAGGAAAAGTCCAGCTGTGGATGGCCATCACAGTGCCACTCGCGCACCAGAAGAAAATGACAAATGTTGGAGGGAAAGGGGAACTTGGGGAAGACACGGGTGAACAGAAACACATAAAACCACATACAAGACCGGGATGGGACAGGGCACACCGAGGAGAGAAGGAAAGGGAAAGGGGAGAGATGGATGGTACAGAAGGGGACGGCCAGACCCCTTACAGAAAGGGGAGCAAGGCGCTCCCAGTTCAGGAAAAGAAAGAAGAGAACTCTGAAGTCTCCTGGAACATCACCAATGGCCGCCAGAGGGACTCAAATTTAGAAGGGTCAGGCGAGTCCTCAGTCACCAGGGCCTCCATTCTCTTAATAAGGAGAAGTTCCTTTAGAATCTCAACCAGGGTCGGCACAGCAGTACTGCACCAATGCCTGGGAATGACTGGCGGCAGTGAGAAAATGTCGCAGGAGGTCTCTCTTAACAGCGGATATGTTCCCCGGTATGATGGAGTCAGTGCATTTTTATTTATAACACTGCCTTGTTGCCTGCATTAATATTTTTGATACTGAACAATCCCTTTATGGGGCATTGTTAATTTAAGTATACATATGGGTGTTTCATTTGTTTACAGCGGATTTTTATATAATGTATGTTATAATTGGGGATAGCAGCAGGATGGGGACTTGTATAGGTGAGGATAATGTGGGTCAGGTGTCTGAAAAAGTGAGGAGCCAAAGATGTCTGAGTTACAGAGACAAGTCACTGCTGGTGATGGCGGTCTAAATGGAAGACAGGAAATGTGAAAGATTACAGTCAGAGATGTCACCTGTAAGTCACTACATTTTTTTCTGTACTGTATTTACCAAAGAGAAAACATTTTCCTTGAAAAATTATTTACATGATTTTACATTATACAGGGTAAACAAGCCCACCTTTATTCCTTTTCTGCCAGCTGCTCCAACAGTATTTCTACCACTTTCACCCTGTAAGATAGGAGGCATTATACTCTTATAGAACTATACCTTCCACTGTGAAGGGTGAAGGCTGTCCTAAATAATTAAATATATGGCAGAAAGTCCATAAGACAAGTTTGATACAGCACAGAATAACTGGCAATATTACTACAAATCAATGGATTTTCCTGAAACATTTGCTTAAAGTCTGACATCAAGAGACAATCACTCATTTACTATACTGTAAATGGAAGTAGGATTTAGGCTAATCTACTAAAGCAAAGGAGTATGAGGGGTAAATTCTAAGAGAGGTTTGTAATTTGCACAAATGTGGCATGTTCCATACCTTCTAAAACCTGTGGTGTCCTCTTTTGTGCAGACTTTCTATAAATGTTCACAAAAATGCATCCATTTTTGAGAACTTTGCTTTTCAGCAGCTTTTTTATCCCTGCAATGTGTGGATGAGATGAAATGAAATCTCAGTGTCTTTGCTGGTACTCTAAAACGCAGCACTTTTTTTTTCAGCAGCCAAAAATGCTGCATTTCCGCAATTTGGGGCCTTAGCCTAAGGCTGTATTCATATGTTGCAACTGTGGTTTTCTGAAATTGCAGCAATGAGAGTCAGTGTATAGAGAGTCAGTACTTTCATTAGGTTTACCTAATCATAAGAGTAACAATATGCACTAGGATATGAATATAATAAAATTCCTTTAGTGAGTCACGTAATAAACAACAACTTTTCATAAATGAATGGTACAAGTGAACATAAGAAATCTTGTAATATATGTTTTCTTCACTACTTATTAAGCTGTTCTTCTGCTCCTTATCTTACTGTTGTTTTTATAAGATTCCATCCAGCCTCATACACAGAACTCATTCTGTGCACTGGTAGAAAATGGCTTTAAAAACCTTTGAAAGAGCTAAAGGATAACTAGAAATAGCTGCATTGTAATTGAATTATTCAACTCTGAGGCACCTAGATCATCTGAAATATGTACATATGTAGATAATTGTCAAATTTCTAACCATAACTCCTCTTCTTCCCACATCCCCGGGGTTTCCTTTCTCTCCTGGATTTCCAGGTTCACCCTGCAGAAGAAAAACAAAAAAATGTTTTTATTTAAGTATGTATGTTATGTATATTGTCTTCAGGTGAATAGAAATATTACATGTTATAATATCAGACCACCATAAGGGTGTGTTCACACGGCGGAAAATGAAAATCATTTTCCGCCACCGAAATTTTCGTTGCGGTCAGCCGCGACGGGATGCCAATGCAGTGCATCAGCATTCCATCGCGGCATCCCGCTCCTGATTAGGCCCGGATGAATGGGCCTAATCAGGAGCGCGTTTCGAGCCGCAGACACCGCGGGCGGAATCCGCGGCAAGATAGGTCATGTTGCTTTTTTTTTCCGCTAGCAGAAAAAAGCCGCTAGAGGAAAAAAAACGCTACTGACTCCCATTGAAATGAATGGGAGGAGTTTTTTCAGGCGGATTTTGAGGCGGATTCCGCGTCAAAATCCGCTGCCAAAAAACTCCGTGTGAACACAGCCTAATATAGATTATGTTTGGATATGTACGATAATTTGAAGGTTACCTGTAGTAGTCACAAAAAATTCTAACACTCTTTTCTAATTCTGTACAAGCCCTCTATCTTGTCAATTAATAATAATAATTATAATAATAATGATGATTATGATCATGAATCTGTTATTCTGCTCTCCAGAGAATGCATGAAATGCAGTGTCTTGCACAAAAGCAGTAATATATGTGCTACAGGAATGAAGTCGATATTTTGTATTGTATAGATTTGGATTGCTTCCTTTAGTAAAAGAAATAGTTTATGCTAGGTTCACACTAGCATTCAGGTTTCCGTCCTTTGGGTCCTTGCAGGACTTTTCTCTCCACTAATTTTAAGTGGAATGTGGGACAGAGTCTCGTACTCGAACACTAGTCTGAACCTAGCATGAGAGGTGTCTTCCTCATATGGTTCTGTAAATGAAAAAATGGTTAGAAATTAATCCAACAGGCATAAAACTTCACTAAATTACACACGGGTAAAAACACCCGTGTATTATCACGGGTCCGTATATGGGACCATGAGCCCATGGACATAACTCCAGACAGGTCCTTTTTCTGTCAGTTTTGTGGTGTGGTCTCGCTGCATTAAATAAATTGGACATGGACATCATCTATTTTCTCATGCACCTGCAGATGCACATGTCCGTGTGCATGTAGCCTTACAGTGGTAGGATAACCATACACAGCTAACCTTTTTTCCTGTTCTCCCTGGATTTCCAGGATCACCTGCACTGCCTGGAGTACCAAATGGACCCTGTGTAAAAGAGAAGTTGTGCAATATGTGATGTGAATGTTATTTCCTATATCCATAACAAAAATGATTTAGACAACAATCAGATTTTTTACCGGAAGACCATCTTGTCCATTTGCTCCTGTATCTCCTTTAGTTCCTGGGATTCCTGGCTGTCCCTGTGGGAAGAATATGGTACTTTTACTATGGAAAGTAAAAATATTGATAAATACATATACATATGGGAAATGGGTCACATTCCGAGTAAAAATCTGAAAAACTGACCGAGTACAACAAGGGTCACATTGCAAGGTACCATTTCATATTTTTCAGCTCAGATTTCAGTATTTCTTATGGTAGCACAGTTCCTGGCAATTTCGGGATGTCGGCTATTTGATCTATGTTCCTACACTGCAGTAAAGTTGATTTTCCCACTTTGTCACTCAGTTTATAGCTCCTCTGTAAGGTCTGCCAGGTCCTGGCATTTCTTTTTTCCCTAAGCTACTATCACAGCCTCCCATGTTCCTCCATGGTAAGACTCCAATAAGTATCTCATCCACACAGGGCACCACAATAGCAAGACTACCCCCAACTACTAACTCTAGGGAGGGAAAGCTGTTTTTCTCTTGAGAGAAAGGTGCAAGTACCAATGGCTCTGGGACCACTTAACCCCTCCTATATGAGTGATTTGAGAACCCAAACTGGTGGGAAACTTTTATTAAACCCCTCCACATGATATTATGATGATCTCATCAGACATCACCAAATGGGATCCCCTGTTATTAGCCCATTTTTCCTCGCTCTACTATCTCGAGGACCTCATATATATTTTACCATCAAAAAAGTTTTATTTGGTTTTACAACAAAAAGAAAAACAACACAACATAATCTGTCAAGAGGAGATAGACTATCAATATATATATATCTTTACATATCTACAGTTACATGGATTACAATGAACAAAATTGAAAAACCTAGGCACATTTCAGTACAAAATAGATTAAAGGGGTTGTCCAGGATAAATTAATATTTTAACCATAAGCCCACCCATGCCCCCTATAACTTTCTAATTAACATAATTAACATTTCTTAGTTTTCTGTAATATATGTAGGTCATGTGACCTATATATATTAAATTTTTTGCCTTTCCGCTGATGTTCCGGGGTATCGGTCTAACGGATATCCACACCCGGAACATCACTGGAAAGAAACCCGCCCCCCAGCCCCATTATACTTACCTGTACCTCCTGTGGATATCCGAATCCCGGGACGTGTGCCGGCCGCCCACTCATGTGCAATACAGTGGTGGTCGGCTCATGTCACAAAGAGGAGGTGCCGGCAGCCAATGATGTCCTAGGTCTAGAGCTGAAAGGAAACAAAGGTAAGTGTAATGGGGCTGGGGAGTGGGCCAAAGAGGGGGTGCTGGCCAGTACACATCACAAAGGCTTGCAGAATCCATATTATACTGTGGGGGGGCCACAGTGGAGCATATACTGTGCAGGGGCCATTGTGGAGCATATTATACTTTGCGGGGGCCAATGTGGAGCATTATACTGCTTGAGGACCACTGGGGAGCATTATGCCATGCAGGGGCCACTGTGGAGCATATTTTACTGTGCAGGGGCCACTATGGAGCATTATACTGTGCGGGAGCCACTGTGGAGCATATTATACCATGCAGGGGCCACTGTGGAGCATATTATACCATGTGGGGGCCACTATGGTGCATTATACCATGCGGGGGGCCATTGTGGAACATTATACCTTGCAGGAGTCATTGTGGAGCATATCATACTTTGCAGGGGCCACTGTGGAGAATTATAACATGTCGGAGCCACCGTGGAGCATATTATGCTGTTCAGGAGCCACTGTGGATCATTATACTGTGCAGGAGCCACTAAGGAGCATTATACTATGCAGGGAACACCGTGGAGCATATTATACTTTGCAGGGGCCACTGTGCAGCATTATACCGTGCAGGGGTCACTGTGGAGCATATTATACTGTGCAGGGGCCACTGTAAAGCATATTATACTGTGCAGGGGCCACTGTGGAGCATATTATACTGTGTTGGGGCCATTGTTGAGCATTATACTGTGCAGGGGCCACTGTGGAGCATATTATACTGTGCATGGACCACTGTGGAGCATATTATACTGTGCAGGGCCACTGTAAAGCATATTATACTGTGCAGGGGCCATTGTGGAACGTTATACTGTTTATATATGTAATTGTGTGTGTGTGTGTGTGTGTGTGTATATACCAAATGCCAAAAAAAGCATGAAGAATTCATTGTTGTCCTGAAGCTTTCTCTGTGTGACTGTAATGATCAGGCATGTCAAACATGCGTCCCGCGGGCCGCATGCGGCCCTTTACAGGCATATCTGCGGCCCGCACAAAAGTCTCAAACTTTGTCTCTAAAGTTTAGAGACAAAGTTTGAGACTTTTGTGCGGGCCGCAGATGTACAAAACTCACGATCAGCACTTCCGGCTCTTCATTCATTGGCCCATATCCCTGCATATGACCTGCTTACGTGATCAGCAGCCGACCAACTAGCTCCGTGTCAATCCATGATGTGTGTACTTTGGTCGGCTGCTGATCACGTAAGCAGGTCATATGCAGGGATATGGGCCAATGAATGACGACCCGGAAGTGCTGATCGTGAGTTTTGTACATCTGCGGCTCGCGTGGCTGCTGATCACCTAAGTCAGTTTTGTTGTGAGCGGAGGAAGAGTCGTGGCTGAGAGTGACTGGGATACTGTGACCGTGCTGAGGAAGAAGTATCTTGAAGTGGGAATACCTGGTTTCTTTTCATACCTTCCTGAAAAGTTTAACAACTTTAAAAAGTTTGCCACAAAGATTATGGCAATGTTTGGTTCAACCTATGTTTGCGAACAGTTATTTTCTTTTATGAAACTAACAAAATCTTCTCAGAGAACAAGGCTGACTGATCACCACTTATCATCTTTGATCAAAGTAGGCACTGCGTTGTCATTTCAGCCTGATATACCAACAATTGTTAGCACAAAGAGGTGTCAAGCCTCAGGACAAAACACTAAAAATGATTGAAAAAAATGATAGCAAATAAATGTTTAGTTTTTAATTGCTGTATTTTTGTTAAATATATTAGTTGCTGTTGCGCACTGCAAATATATGTTGCTGTTACATATTACTACTTCATATCTTGTTTTCATGACTGCTGTTAAAATATGTGTGTGACATTAGCTGCTGTGTGCGGCCCTCGCAACAACCTCTTGTTACTCATGTGGCCCTCGGGGTACCTTGAGTTCGACATGCCTGGTAATGATGATATACGGAGGTGATTACAATATTACAGCCAAAGGAGGTTTCTGAGTGAGCAAGAACTAGGTGTCTAAAGATGGCTGCTGAGGGTGTAGTGGGCGGGCTAGCTAAGAAAACAGGGAGAGGGAGTGTGTGAGAAAGGGAGGGGGAGTGAGACAGCTCTGAGTACAGCCCAGGGCATCATGGGAGTTGTAGGAATGCAGAGGATGCCAAGAGCTCCCACAGAACCCAGAAATCACTCAAAACACTGCTAAAAGTATTTGGGTGCACTTATTAATCTATTAATAGCACTAACAGACCTTTTTTGAAAATTCATTTTTTGTCCGGAAAACCCCTTTAATAGTGATAGTTCCAGCTTATCCAGAACGACCACTCTGGACCACTTCTTTCTTCTTTATGCAAATTAGTTTTCAGAAAGCACAGGGGTCTTTCTCCCTGTGCTCAGAAAGCACAGGGGTCGTCCCCTGTGCTCACGTCACACGCTCTTCTGAAGATCCAGCGCCCCCTCTCTCTTCTTGTGTTGACGTCTCTCCGCAGCGTCAGCACCTGCCGAGTGTGTGTTCGGGATCCAAATCCCACGCATGCTCAGTCAACTCTGCCACGCCCCCTGTGCTTTCTGAAGACTAATTTGCATAAAGAAGAAATAAGAAAATTCTCTAAAACGGCGATGTGGAGCAGAAAAATAAAGGTAGTAGACGAATAGTCTTTCTAAAGGCTATTCCAACGTGGTGTTAGTGTAAATAGGGTTTCCCAATGATAGAATCCCTTTAATTCTGCAGGGATCAGAAAAAGGCTTTAAAAGGATTTACATAACGTTATAAGTAAATTAAGATTCACATTTTTGCAGGAGGGACCACGTTAAAGCCAGCAGAAAAATAGACTGACAAAATGTCAGCTGGTCATCATTAATAACCAATATGACCGCACTTTGTAGACATGACTGACAAACTGGCTGTGTTTCTTACTTCTAAATGATGACATTCTCAGTAAGAAAGCCAGGTCCTGTGTTTATTGGTTTGGCAAACTGTGTGTCTGTGCCTGACTTCTTATTAGGTGAGATCATTTCGAGGTAAACATAACCATCTGCATTTATGTGTGACCATTTATCTCTTTTGTGACTGCAGACTGCACTGTCATCATGCATTTACCTTCCAAGCTTAAAACAGGACACCAGTTATTATATAAATGATAGGAAAGGAAATCCAAGGCCTTACAAGTTCATTCCTTCTCCATGGGACAGTCCTTGAAAAATTCTTACTTTTCCCCCCACAATATTTTGTGCTTATTGCTAAGGCTAGGTTCACACCTGCGCCCTGTCTCCGTTTGGGGTTCCATCCCCGAATCCGCTTAAAATCTCCGCATTTTTCCGCCTTTTTTCGGGTGGAAACCCGGCGGACCCCATAATAATCTATGGGGTCCGTGGGTTTCCGCAGGTAACCGCTTTTTTAAGCGGATTAGGTTTCCGTTCGTGGCACCCCACAAATGTAAACCCGAAAACAGCTGTAAACCTAAAGGAAGAGCCACAAAAATAATTGTCATTTTTAAGTTTTCTTTTTCTATGACACAACCAAACATTATAAACAGAATTTGAAGGAAATGCCATATTCCATATATCAGGTTTTATATATATTTTCCTTAAAATCAATTACTATGCTGTCGTATAGGACAGCTTTCTAGCGAGATTTCTCTAAATCGCAGCCGGATCCAAGCATGTACGGATTTTGTTCATTCTTATGAATACCATTACTTGCATGATCCTAGAGATCACTAGGATTGGACAGCAAAATGTCTAACCTCAGCATAAAAGTCTGCATCTAATTTTAGATTAAACAAAAAAAAAAAATAGCAACAAAATTATAGCATATTGTATTAACAACCATGACATGAATGTATTTACCTGAGGACCCCGAAGTCCTTGTTCTCCAACAGTACCTGGCACACCAGGAGCCCCTTTAATTCCCTGCAGGTAAATATTGATATATCATAATGTACTTGTATATTCTCACAAAGATCAATGAATCAATTCAACTCTAAATACACACGTGGACAAAATTGTTGGTACCCCTCGATTAATGAAAGAAAAACCCACAATGGTCACAGAAATAACTTGACAAAAGTAATAATATATAAAAATTCTATGAAAATGAACAAATGAAAGTCAGACATTGCTTTTCAACCATGCTTCAACAGAATTTTAAAAAAAAGAAAACTCATGAAACAGGCCTGGACAGAAATGATGGTACCCTTAACTTAATATTTTGTTGCACAACCTTTTGAGGCAATCACTGCAATGAAATGATTCCTGTAACTGTCACTGAGACTTCTGCACCTCTCAGCAGGTATTTTGGCCACTTCTCATTAGCAAACTGCTCCAGTTGTCTCGGGTTTGAAGGGGGCCTTTTCCAGACGGCATGTTTCAGCTCCTTCCAAAGATGCTCAATAGCATTTAGGTCAGGGCTCATAGAAGGCCACTTCAGAATAGTCCAATGTTTTCCTCTTAGCCATTCTTGGGTGTTTTTAGCTGTGTGTTTTGGGTCATTATCCTGTTGCAAGACCCATGACCTGCGACTGAGACCAAGCTTACTGACACTGGGCAGCACATTTCTCTCTAGAATCCCTTGATAATCTTGAGATTTCATTGTACCCTGCACAGATTCAAGACACCCTGTGCCAGATGCAGCAAAGCAGCCCTAGAACATAACAGAGCCTCCTCCATGTTTCACAGTAGGGACAGTGTTCTTTTCAAGATATGCTTCATTTTTCCGTCTGTGAACATAGAGCTGATGTGCCTTGCCAAAAATTTTGATTTTTGTCTCATCTGTCCATAGGACATTCTCCCAGAAGCTTTGTGGCTTGTCAACATGTAGTTTGGCAAATTCCAGTTTTGTCAGATTCAAGTTATTTCTGTGACCATTGTGGGTTTTTCTTTCATTAAACGAGGGGTACCAACAATTTTGTCCACGTCTGTATTTGTAAGGGATGCACTACATTTATACTAAATATGATAGTGAAATGTGGTATTTTTTTACACAAGAACATACAGTATTATAGATGTTCCTCATATATCAGTTATCTTCTGGTATAACATATTATATAGAAGTATTTATATCTTGATCAATAGATATTTATTTTATTATAGCTTTTGTTTCTTTTAAATGTATAAAGCTGGAAGTTATCTATATCAGTCACATATGCAATATGCCAATTGGCAGTGGATTTTGTAAACCAAATTCAAATAAAAGAAAAAATGTGAAAATGGATAAGATTTATGCTAGTCTATGTTTAACAGCCCTTATAATTTTCCATAATTCCCATAAGAAGGAGCCAATAACTGACGCTGTTTGAGCAAGTTTATGGAATCTCCAGTAAAGAGTTATTCCCTTAGGCTAGGTTCACAAGGAGTTTTACAGGTGGATTTTTGTGGTGGAATCTGCCTCAAAAATACTCCATGACTTCCCCATTCATTTCATTTGGAGACAGGCAGATTTTTAACTCTGGTTGATTTTTTTTGATAAAGGGAAAAAGAAGTGTCATGGCCTATCTTCTGCCAGATTCTGCCTTTCAATGCACAGCTCATTGCAATTAATGGATTTGCAAAATCTGCCTGAAGATATGTCATAATGTTTTTTTGAAGTAGGGGGGCCTTGCACAATACCTCCCACTATTTTTGAGTCCCTGAAAAAAGCAGCTCCTGTTCTAGTAACACAGATTTACATTGGAATTAATAGGTGGCTGACCACAACTTTCCCCAGCAATATCAACTCATAGCGAGGGGTTTAAGGAGGTTTTTTTCAATACAGATGACCTATTCTTGGCTTAGATTACCAATATCAGATCATTGGGGTCCAACTCCTGGTACTGCAGCAAATCAGCTTGTTCAAGGTGACTGTGATCTTACTGACTGTTTATCATCACATGGTCTTTCTGTAGTTCAATTCCATTCAATGAGCTGCAGTACCAGGCACAGCTGCTAGACAATTTATGGTGCTGTGCCTAGTATAACAATCAAAAGTGGCCAGGGAGCCAGAAAATCACTTTAATTCTGATAAAAAAAAATATTATGACTGAATATTGTCAAATTGTAATACTGACAGATGAAATGCTAACATTGGTAAATTAATTTATCATCATTACCAGTGGTCCGGAAATGCCTCTTCTACCAGGAAGACTCTAAAATATAGAGTAAGATTTCATTTATACTGGCATCAGACAGCAAATTAATGTATTGTTTGGTCTCTCTTACATTCATTATTAAAATTCATAGAATACAGTATACAACCATGAACATTAAGGGGTTGTCCAGTTTCAGCAGATAAATGCTATTGTTTGTATAATGAAAAGTTCTACAATTTTCCAATGTACCTTCTGTATCAATTCCTCATTGTTTTCTAGATCACTATGTGCAGTCATTCATTGTTTACTTGCAGTGGATAAAAATCAGTCAATGGTCATGTGATGGACACACAGGTGCACAGCTCGTTGCAGTAATCAGACATCTTTCTTGTAACAAGCTGTTCACCTGTGTGTCCATCACATAACCATTGTCTGTGTATCACATAACCATGGACTTATTTTTATCCAGTGGAAGTAAATATAAAATGCATAACAGCAAGGATAGAGCTAGAAAATTGTGTAATTGATACCAAAAGTTTATTGGAAAATTGTATACAAATAATATTTATTTCCTGACACTGGACAACCGCTTTAAGACTGTAACATATTAACCACAGAGCCTCATATGGAATAGTGCCCTCATCATTATGTGTTCCTCTTCATTTCTTGTTCTTCCAGAGATCTGCATTAATGTTTCCACTCTTTCCTTCCATCTTCTACAGTTATCGCTCATCACAATTCATTTCTGACTGAGGATGACACCCTTAGCTGCTGGCCACATAGCTGCTGCTGTTACTGCAACACTTGTAGTTGCACCTATTGTTAACACCTCCAGTATTATTTTTGCATATATTTTAACTCTAGTTCTAGATGTGAGCACAGCCTTTATAAAATATGTCACACAGTGCTAAATCATGTACATATAACCAGTAGTAAATGACAAAGACATACCACTTATAGAAATAACTTAATAAACATTTGACAAATACCAAGTCAGAGTCTACATGTTTGCAGGAGTTAACACTTTAACAGTTTAAATCTTACATCACTTCCCGCTGCACCAGGTTGTCCAGGTTTTCCATCTGGTCCAGCATCACCCTAGAGACATAATAGAATGTGAAAAATATGAAATACATGGTATATTTTGTTTTGCATTTTAAAGGGAGTTTGTCAGCAGTAAATTGGTTATAAACTTAATGAGACCTTGTATTTTGCAGGACAAGTTGTAGTTGCAGGAGGAACTATTTTGGGCTACATACTATATACAGTGCTGGCCAAAAATATTGGCAATTCTGTCAGATAATACTCAATTTCTTCCAGAAAATGATTGCAATCACAAATGCTTTGGTAATAATATCTTCATTTATTTTGCTTGCAATGAAAAAACACAAAAGAGAATGAAAAAAAAAGTCAAATCATTGATCATTTTACACAAAACTCCAAAAATGGGCCGGACAAAAGTATTGGCACCCTCAGCCTAATACTTGGTAGCACAACCTTTAGACAAAATAACTGCGAACAACCACTTCCGGTAACCATCAATGAGTTTCTGCTGGAATTTTAGACCATTCTTCTTTGGCCAATTTCTCCAGGTCCCTGAGATTTGAAGGGTGCCTTCTCCAAACTGCCATTTTGAGATCTCTCCACAGGTGTTCTATGGGATTCAGGTCTGGACTCATTGCTGGCCACTTTAGAAGTCTCCAGTGCTTTCTCTCAAACCATTTTCTAGTGCTTTTTGAAGTGTGTTTTGGGTCATTGTCCTGCTGGAAGACCCATGACCTCTGAGGGAGACCCAGCTTTCTCACACTGGGCCCTACATTATGCTGCAAAATTTGTTGGTAGTCTTCAGACTTCATAATGCCATGCACACGGTCAAGCAGTCCAGTGCCAGAGGCAGCAAAGCAACCCCAAAACATCAGGGAACCTCCGCCATGTTTGACTGTAGGGACCGTGTTCTTTTCTTTAAAGGCCTCTTTTTTTTTTTTCCTGTAAACTCTATGTTGATGCCTTTTCCCAAAAAGCTCTACTTTTGTCTCATCTGACCAGAGAACATTCTTCCAAAAAGTTTTTGGCTCTCTCAGGTAAGTTTTGGCAAACTCCAGCCTGGCTTTTTTATGTCTCTGGGTCAGAAGTGGGGTCTTCCTGGGTATCCTACCATAGAGTCCCTTTTCATTCAGACGCCGACGGATAGCACGGGTTGACACTGTTGTACCCTCGGACTGCAGGGCAGCTAGAACTTGTTTGGATGTTAGTCGAGGTTCTTTAGCCACCATCCGCACAATCTTTCGTTTGAAATCTCTCGTCAATTTTTCTTTTCCGTCCACATTTAGGGAGGTTAGCCACAGTGCCATGGGCTTTAAACTTCTTGATGACACTGCGCACGGTAGACACAGGAACATTCAGGTCTTTGGAGATGGACTTGTAGCCTTGAGATTGCTCATGCTTCCTCACAATTTTGCTTCTCAAGTCCTCAGACAGTTCTTTGGTCTTCTTTCTTTTCTCCATGCTCAATGTGGTACACACAAGGACACAGGACAGAGGTTGAGTCAACTTTAATCCATTTCAACTGGCTGCAAGTGTGATTTAGTTATTGCCACCACCTGTTATGTGCCACAGGTAAGTAACAGGTGCTGTTAATTACACAAATTAGAGAAGCATCACATGATTTTTCAAAGGGTGCCAATACTTTTGTCCACCCCCTTTTTTATGTTTGGTGTGGAATTATATCCAATTTGGCTTTTTGACAATTCTTTTTGTGGTTTTCCATTGAAGACAAATTAAATGAAGATATTATTACCAAAGCATTTGTGATTGCAATCATTTTCTGGAAGAAATTGAGTATTATCTGACAGAATTGCAGGGGTGCCAATACTTTTGGCCAGCACTGTATCATATTGAGTAACCATTTTTTGGGGAGGGCGAATAGACATAAATATCAATTCTGCCAATGATTTTTTACGGTTATTTTTGTCATGTTTATCTTTGGGTATAAATAACATATTACCTTTACTGTCTGAGTTTTCACGATAATGGCCATACCAAATATATGTTCTTTTTTGATTATGCTTTGCTTCTTTTATTCCATAAAAACTTTTTTTGTCACTACATTCCAAGATGCACTATAATAAAATAACTTTTTCATTTTCTATGCCATTCACTACATCACACAAAAAATGACTTAATTTTTCATACATTATAGTGCATTTTTTATTTCATTTACTAATTTTTCTATTGTTTCTAAACATTTTATTTGACTTTTGACTGTAAACTAACTTAGATATCATTTTCAGCATTCTCCCTAGCATCTAGGGCAGGGGTCTCAAACTCGCGGCCCGCGGGCCAACTGTGGCCCTCGGGACAATAGTTTGCGGCCCCCACCTCAATATCAAAGTTTATTATTAGTGCGGCCCGAGTTTGATAGGAATGGCACCAGGGGCACACTGTCTGGGGGTGGCATTTTTTACTATCTAATGTAAACCAGCCCAGGACAGGCCGCTTTAAAAAAAAAAAAACAACGCTGAGCGGGGCCTGTCCTGGGCTGGCTTACGAGACGTCTGCATCACAGCGCAGGCAGCGATATAATGACGTCATCGCGCCTCCTACGCTGAGACACAGACGTCTCGGACAAGAGGAGGAGGCGGCAGCTGCATCAAGGCATCGCAGGTAGGTGAGGATAAGTTTTTTTTATTTATATAAATAGGCCGTGACCTGCTGAAGTATCCCCGGCAGGTAATGGCCTATTTATTTACCTACCCCGCGTCTGCTCGTGGCCGCCTCCGCTTCCCCTTCTGCTATGGGACGCAGAAAGGGAAGTGGATGCCGCTGTGAGCAGCCGCGGGCATCGGTAAGTGAGGCCGCGGGCCTCAAATACTACTATTATTACACTCTGGGGTCTTTTCAGACCCCGGAGCAGGGGCGTAACTATCTGGGTAGCAGCTGCCACAGGGCCTGGGACATTAGGGGCCCCGGAGCCCTGTGGCAGCCGCTACCGTGAACCCCACAAGCCAGTAACGATCGCAGGTGGTGCGACCGCGACCGGACCCGGCAGGGTACGGAGCCCACGGACAGCTGGAGATGGCCGGGCCCCAGACCATTATGATAGCGGTCGGGGAAAGCCTAGTTCCCCGACCGCTATGCATAATGTTATTGGAAAGGAGTTCTGGCATATTGCAGGCCCCTTTCCAATACATGCCAGCCCAGGAGAGGTGACTGAAAATAATAAACACATATTCTCACCTCTCCTGGGCGCAGCGTCCTCTCCGGCGCTCTTCCGTCATGTGACTGAGGCCTGTGATTAGGCCCCAGCGGTCACATAAGGGGCGCGGCCGCATAATGACGTCACTGCGCCCCATGTGACCGCTGAGGCCCAATCACAGGCCTCGGCAGCGACGTCGGAAAAGGGCCTGAATAATAATAATAATAATAATAGTCCTTTAATAGTCCCACAATGGGGAAATTCAGTGTGTTACAGCAGCAAAGATAAGATAAGATAAGCAGATACAAATACAAATACAACATGTACAGGAATGTTCCAAGGTGAGAGGCATTACATTAATAGCAGACAGACAGATAGGACGTAGCAGAGGGGGGGGGGGGGGGATTTAACAGGCAGAGAGATATTTCAGTTCTCTGTATGTAATGATCTCCGCTTAGGTCGGTGTTGGTTGTACAGCCTAACAGCGGTGGGGAGGAAAGACTTCCGATAGCGCTCCTTCTCACACCTAGGGTGGAGCAGTCGGTCACTGACAGTACTGCCCAGCGCAATCACAGTCTCATGCATGGGATGGAAGTTATTCTCCCGCATGGAGCTCACCACGGACAGTATCCTTCTGTCACCCACCGCCTGCACTGGGTCCAGTGGGCTCCCCAGGACAGAGCTGGCCCTTCTAATCAGCTTGTCAAGTTTATTTCTGTCCCTGGTTGATATACTGCTCCCCCAGCAGGCCACTCCAAAGAAGATGGCTGATGCCACTACAGAGTTGAAGAAAGTCCTAAGAAGTGCCCCCCGGATTCCAAAGGCTCTCAGCTTCCTAAGCAGGTAGAACCTGCTGTGGCCCTTCCTGTACAGGGCCTCCATATGATCTGCCCAGTCCAGCTTATTATTAAGGAGCAAACCCAGGTACTTATAGGTGTTCACAATCTCGATGCCCGTCCCCAGGATGTCCACTGGTTTTGGAGGGCATCTGCCTTTACGGAAGTCCACCACCATCTCCTTGGTCTTCCCTGCGTTAATCTTCAGGTGGTTCTGGTGTCACCAGTCCACAAAAAAACAGTTCAGTTTTCTGTACTCCCTGTCATCATCGTCTGTGATGAGGCCTACTATTGCAGAGTCGTCAGAATACTTCTGTAGGTAGCAGCTGGATGAGTTGCACCTAAAATCAGCAGTGTACAGTGTGAAGAGGAAAGGGGCGAGAACCGTACCCTGAGGTGCCCCCGTATTACAGATAACGGTACCTGACACACAGTCTTGGGCTCTCACGTATTGAGGTCGATTTGTGAGGTAGTCTAGGATCCAGTTGGAGAGGTGGTGGTCCACTCCAGCAAGGCCCAGCTTGTCTCTCAGTAACCTGGGCTGTATGGTGTTAAAGGCACTGGAGAAATAAAAGAACATTATTCTCACCGTGTTCCCTGGTTTTTCCAGGTGAGACAGAGACCTGTGCAAAAGGTGGATGATGGCATCATCTACCCCAATGCCCAGTCGATAAGCAAACTGGAGAGGGTCCATAGCGGGGCTCACTAGAGGGCGAAGATGTGTGAGAACCAATCTCTCTAAGATCTTCATCAAGTGGGATGTCAGTGCTACAGGTCTGTAGTCGTTGAGGTCCATAGGGTGAGGTTTCTTTGGAACTGGTACCACACAAGAAGATTTCCATAATTCAGGGACTATTTCCTGCCTCAGGCTCATATTATACATATATGTAATTATACCACACAGCTGGTCCCCACAAGTCTTAATTAGCCTTGCACTGATGTCATCTGGCCCTGCGGCTTTCCTCGCCTTGATCTTTTTCATCTCCTTCCTCACCTGGGCCCGTGTGAAGGTCAGACTGTGGTCAGATAAAGGCAGATTTCAGGATTTACTGGTCTGTTGGGAAGTAGCCACATGGGGTGAATGGGGTGAAGTCATTGTGGTGAGGGGAGCTGAAGGACATGCTGGGGTGGGAGGAGCTGGTGTGTGATCAAATCTGTTGAAGAATAGGTTTAGTTCATTAAGCCAATTAACATCTGCCACAATCTGGCAGACAGACTGTTTATGACCCGAAATTGACTTAAGCCCCTCCCAGACCCCCTTATGTCTTTTCTTTCCATTTGATTTTCCATTTTTTCCTTATAACTGGCTTTTCCTTGCCTGATTAGATGCCTCAGCTCCTTTTGTACTTCCCTCAACCCCTCCTTATCTCTTGTCCTGAATGCCATCTTTTTCTCCTTAAGTAGTGTTTTTATATCAGAGTTAATCCATGGTTTGTTATTGGATAAGCACCTCACCACTTTTGTGGGTACTGTGTTGTCCACACAAAAATTAATGTAGTCCGTTATGCAGTGTGTGAGTCCTTCTATATCTTCTCCATACGAATCCTGCAAAACTTCCCATGCGGTTGTGTCAAAACAATCCCTCAGAGCCTCATCACTCTCCTCGGACCATATCCTCACTGTGCGGGTGACAGCTGGTTCTCTACGTACAAGTGGCTTGTACACAGGTCGGAGATGTACTAGGTTGTGATCCAATCTTCCCAGGGGCGGTAGGGCTGATGAGTTATATGCCTCCCTTACGTTGGCAAAGAACAAGTCCAGTGTTTTGTTGTCTCTTGTGTGGCAGGTTACATACTGTGTGAAACTGGGAAGTGTGGATGAGAGGCGTGGTTGAAATCGCCAGACACAAGAAGGAGGGCCTGGGGGTGCTGAGACTGTAACTGGCTCAGCGTGGCTTGTAGGACCTCGCAGGCAGCGTCAGCTTTCGCAGAGGGGGGGGACATATGCAGCTATCACAATGACATGTGATAGTTCCCTTGGTAGATAGAAAGGTCTCATGCTCACAGCTAATAGTTCAATGTCCTTACAGCAAGTTTGCTCCTTAATCACAATGTGCCTAGGATTGCACCATCTATTATTCACAAACATTGCCAGCCCCCCTCCTTTCCTCTTACCGCTCTCCCTTGTCCTGTCTGCCCGAAGGAGTTTAAAACCATCCAAGGAGACCAGAGAGTCAGGAGTAACTTCAGTGAGCCAAGTCTCTGTAAGTAGCATCATGCTGCACACCCGAAACTCCTGATGATGCCTGGTGAGCGCTGTTAGTTCATCCATCTTGTTTGCAAGAGATCTCACATTGCCCATAATGATGGAGGGAACAGTTGGTCGGTAACGCCTCTTTTTAATCCTCTGAAGAGTTCCTGCTCTGCAGCCCCTCCCCCGCTTTTTCTTTCTCCAGAGTTCTTGGGGGATGGGTGGGCAAATGGTATGCAGCCCTGTTGTTGTGACTCTAAGCTGCAGTAATTTCTCTCTTGTGTAGACAAAAGAAATGCCTGCACACACAAGACGCTGAAGATGGCAGGATGGAGAGAGGATGCCAAGGAAAGGTAAGGCAAGGTGAGTATGAATGTTTGTTATTTTTAATCACCTTCCCTGGGCCTCCGATTATTATACTCTGGGGTCTGAGGAGACCCCAAGGTATAATAATAGCACCGATGCGGAGGGGGGCTGTTGGGAGCATATAATACTGTGTGTGGGCCACTGTAGAGCATATACTACTGGGTGGGGGCCCCTGTAGAGCATATACTACTGGGTGGGGGCCCCTGTAGAGCATATACTACTGTGTGGGGGCTCCTGTAGAGCATATAATACTGTGTGCAGGTGCCAAAAACCTGATGTGGCCCAGCCTCACCCAGACGCTACCTCCAGCGGTCCCCGGGTAAATTGCGTTTGAGACCCCTGATCTAGGGTCTAAGTGTCATCAATCCCCTAATAGTCCCATTAAAAATGGAAAAACCCCTTCCAAAAATGTAGATTTTGAGTTTACGTATCAAGTAAATATACTTAACACATAACTCTTCTATCATGAGTACTTTTTAACCCCTACATTTTTTCATCAATGATGAGTTTTTATTGGGGACAGTTTAAAAAGAAACATTATTCCTCCATTTTTTCCGGATTTCATTTTATGATATTAACCACACAGTATAAATAATGGGTTATCTTTATTTTGCGAGTTTTAACGATTAGAAGAGTTCCAAATTTATATGGCTTGTTTTGTTTTATCTACTTTTTATCAGTTGCTAAATTAGAAAATAATTAACATTCCAAGATCAACAAATTTTTTCCACTGTCAATGTAGCATTATGAGGCAATTTTTTTGCAGTATTTACTGTGTGAGATAAATCATTTGTTCATTTTATAGTACACGTTACGAATGTGGTGATCCAATTATGTGTATTTTTTATTTATATTAAAATAGTATATAAGGGGGAAAGTGTTTTTCTAAGCATTTTATTTGACTTTAGAACATTAACACAGCATGTAAGTGGTTAAGATTCATTTTATCCTTTAAGGGGATAAATAAGAGGTAAAAGAGGTCAAGGGGGTAGTAGAGGAATGGAGCATGTTTAGGAGTTTTATCCCTGCCTCTCCTTCTGCACAGGACAATTAAAACAGGTTAGCTCCTAATGAAGTGCAGATGAGGCGAGAACTTGACTTTAGGGAAATGTATTCTTCAGTTACTTTGCCCAAGCTGTATATTACTTTATTTCGTATCAGCCTGAGCTATTAGGAGAAGTTGCTGGGAGAAGAACATACTACAAATTAGCAGCTCTCCTGGCATTCAAACACCTGCCTGAGTGTTTGGGCTAAAATTTTAGGTCCTTTCCTCCAAGCCTTGGCACAGCTTGACCTAAACTGTTAGAGGGTCAAAATATTTGAGAATATAACTCAGGATACTGAAGAGTCTGGAAGCAGCCCCATACAGCTGCTCAGTGCGGGCACTGGCTGTAGGCCTCCTCAATCAGATATTTATGCCATATCTTAAGGACAGACCATAAATAAAAATTCCTGGCCAACCCCTTTATGGAAGTTCCCCTTCATCGCCATCAGTGACTGGTACTTTTCCTTGTAATGGTTCAGGACCTGTACCCACATAGTCCCAATAAACACAGTTCTCATACCCACCATACCACTGGATAATAAAGTTATTGGCTTGTTCTCATGTCATTCTCCAATGTGTTATACATGATATTGTGATAATGGAGACTAAACAGAAACTACAATCCAACTTATATTTATACAGGCCAACAATAAAATGGAATGTGAATAACATTTCTCAGAATTATTCACATTTTTAAAAGAAAAATGCTGTTTATAGAAGTCTATAAAGAGTTGAAGAGTTAGATCTAAGTCGTATAATGGCCAGAAATATTGTTCCTACTTTCTGCCACACATGGCAGCTCATTCTTGGCACCAATCACTTCTGGGAGCTTCCATACTCATCCACAGCATGTGCTGTTGGTTGGAATTTTTATTTAGTGTGTTTTGTTGTGTTTGTTTAATGTATTTAATACTTTATTTAAAGCATATCTATCTATCTATTCAACAAACTTTGCATATATTACTGAAGTGTGTGTACATTGGGATTAGCAATATTTCTGATCATTTATGACTTGTATTCTGAATTATTTTCAGTTTTCTCCTCTGCGGGCTCTACCTCTAATATCAACTTAATACAAACACTTTTTACAAGTACTGCATACTGTATTAAGAAACTCTTGTGAAAGCTAAAAAGGTAAATAATAAATGATTATGAAGAGCTATAAAATAATCACCTCCATGCCAAACTCTCCTTTGGGCCCCGGGGGTCCACTGACTGTGCTTTCTTTCCCAGGATCACCCTGTCAAAACAAACAAACAAAGAATTCCTGTTAAAAACAATGGGAAGCAGAATCATGGCGGGATCTGCAGATAATTTTGAGATGAAATCCCCCAAATCAGTGGTAAATTCCATTGTGTAAATGAGGCCTAACAGATTGAATCAGGTCTCAGTGGCATGCTTTTTTTATACCTAAGTTAATGGGAACAAGCCTGTGTCACTTACAGGGACTCCATATACCTGAGCAGTGATAGTAAAGTTGACAGTTCAGCTTCCCCGGCTCCATACTTAATATTTATTATACATATTATTATACTTATTAATTATAAGAATACTGCTTGGCCTGACTTTGCACCTAGATGTCATCTCAGCTGTCCAATGTGTTTATACAAATAAATTAGGTAGTTTCTTAAATAGTTTCCCCAGTATATTATATCAACGTATAGCTGTATCAACGTGTATCTGTATGAAGAACAATGAATGTACTGTACCATGCCAGGGTGAGGAGGGGTCCCACCAGGAGATTCACCTGTTAACCTGGGAGGAATAATACTGGGAGGAATAACCACACTGTTGTATTCAACAGGCGAAGTTGGTACTTAGAATGGTACAAAGGAACAGAAAGAAGTTCAGGATTGCCAGGTTGAGAGTTCTTATCAAAGTTGGCTGCTTCTTTCCCAGATAGTCAACCTGCTCAAATCTTTCCTGGGTTTTAGATTCATACGGTTGATTGTGTTGTGATTTTATATAGAGGATATAAAGCAAGTATAGACATCAAGAATTATGAAGTGGGACATGTCAGTATATTTGAGGACAGTGGAAGGGGAGATTCAACAAAAATGTTGTACTTTACTCCCAGGACTTCTGTAGATTATGTCATTATTTAAGCCATTTTTATGTTGTAAATGATAATAAATGTGGTGTCGGTGGTGGCCACGCCCACTTTCCGAAAAGCGCCAAGGTTGGCCACCGATGAAAAATAGCATTATTGATTCTTTTATAAGTATATCCTTACCATAGTGCCTTTTTGGCCTTCAGAACCTTTATATCCTTTAGCTCCTCTTAATCCAGATAAACCCTATGAAAATTCAACAAAATAAATCAGTTACATCCAGAGTCAAACTGGCTATTTATGGATTAGTGCTGTATCCGCAGTGCCATGGCCAAAGAAGGCCTACAACTGTAAGGTCAGTAAGAGAACTATTTATGGGCAAAAAGAAACTAGATAAAAAGACATGCAAGTTCTCCTATAATGCTGTTGGCTCAAGCCAAGTGTGCTATGGCTATAGTGGTTGGTAAGGGGTTCATGAATTTTAATGTCAATTGGAGGGCAGGTCAGTCCGGTTTTATCATATTTCTTAATTAATGCAATGGACAGGTTTTTCATTAGATATTTCAGTGATACCTCATCACAGTTTCAGACTATATATACCTAACCAGTGACAAAATGAAATTGGTGCTTACAGTATATCTTTTCTTTGCGTGTCTAACAGTTTCCTGGATCTTTAGTCAAAATCATCCTGTTTTTCCTTAGATTATTATAGTATGGGCATACAATTCATAGAAAGATTTGATGCAGAAATGCCTACAATTGTACTATTAAGATAAATGGGGCTACCAAAAATCTGTTTACATCCTGCAGAGACCCTATTCGAATGTATGGAATACATTTCTGAAATTTCTACAAATGTGCCATATATATATACCTATGTTGTGCATTCAGGAAGTTATCAGCTGTGTGTACTGTAACAGCCTAGTGGAAATTTTAGTGCAAGGTGAAATTTTACAGTGCCTCATTCACATGATGCAACTAAAACCTGCAGTACAAAACTGATCTGTGCTGCGGATTGTGAACACACAGCATGTCAATCTATGCTGCAGGTTAAGGATGAAAGCTGAATTTGAACGATTTCAAACAGTTTTTTGCTTTGGCATATCCCTAGGTAATGCCATGAGAACAGAATGGATTGGACACCGATATATATTCATTTTCCGGATGTGGCATTTGGAGCCTGCCTTACCAGCCTGACTTCTGTTCTGAGGATTGGTGCTCTATATCGATCAGATGGGAGTAACCCTTGAAATATTGTTGTAATTGGGAAGAAAAAACTAAAGGTTGTAACAGTCATATATTTATTCAGCTGACAAAGTGATACTAAAGAATGAATACAGTAATAAAAATTAGTATCTTAATGTATTATTAATGCACGAGTACAGTAATAATTGTAATAATGTTTAGCAAGGAAATACTGTATGTGCAATTACAAGTCTAGTCTTAATTTTAGTATAACATATTACAAATATCTTACTTGATCTCCTTTTTCACCCTTTTTGCCTTTTTTTCCCTGAATATCCAGAATTTCCCTAAAAAAATAAAGAAAAATAGAGAATAAAATATATGACAATTTAGGCCTTATTCAGACATCATTGATTCATGTGCTTGTGCTCTCTGTGTTCAACATGGATGGCATACAAATAAAATCAGTAGGTCTGTGTGCTGTCAGTGGGAAACACTGGCAGCGTACATCCGTGATTCACTGACATGAGATTGAAATAAAATTACAATAATCATATACAAGTATAATAAACAGTATACCTCTTCTCCATTAAGTCCATCAAGCCCAGGTTCTCCATCTTCATTCTGCAAAGGTGCAGGCAAATACATATGAGCAAAGAGTTTATAACTATTTTTGGAGTTTACAGCATGCAAAACAAATGAAATTGGACATTGACATTTGATCCTTATAGATCAAATTTTGGCCACTTGGAATAATTTTGCCAGGTCGGCTAATGGTATGTCAGCATGGCTTTTCTGCATCTATTATTTATGTGTTATTGGCCAAAAAATTTTTCTTGGCTAAAAAGGCGCTGTATAAAGAAATACAGGTGGCATCTTGTCTGGCTCCCCTCTGACCCTCACAGCTTTTTTAGTAAGTGCTATTAGCGCATTTATATAGATAACTTTATGCAACTCTCACTATTGTGACAGCTTAGGGGAATTACACTCAAAATGGCGGCTTGTCCTGGTCCGGACAGCGCCGGAAAGATAGCTTTCAGACGGTCCAAGTGTAAAATAAACGTGGCTTTATTCAGCTTAACTGCAACATAACAAAAACAACAAAAAAACCTATGCCACAGTTAGGGCCTAACTCACTCCTTGAGTCCCTAACTAGCCTCTGGGGGGCAATAAGAGCTTGACTTAGTCTCTGTAAGTCCTCTCTGGATCCAGCCCTCTTGGACAGAGCCTCTCTCTCTGTCCTCGCTGGTCCTGACTATTGCTCTGCTCCAGCAACAGTCCCCTGTAGACCCGAGCACTTCTGGCACAGACCGTCTATCTGTCCAGGTGGGTCCACCATTTCCTGCTCCAAGCAGGTTTCTCCAGCCTTCTGGAGATACACGCCCCCCTCAAAGGTGTGGCTGAGAGCCTTTTCAGAGATGGGCCTGGGTCGCTCAACAGCGCCCTCTGGCTCACATACTCACATACCCTCCCCCTCAGCTCACTACCCATGGGGTGAGCTACAATGGGACGAGACATCCTATGATGAAGTCCCTCTTCAACCAAATATGCCTGTTCAGTGTCTCTCCAGAAGTCCCAATCTGGCGGTCTCTTCTTCCAAATTCCGCTCAGTCGAGTTTTCCGTTTTTTCAGCACTTTAAATGCTACGCCAAGATCCTGGCCATTCTGTACAAAGGCAAGTTCTCCTTCATCACCTTCAAAATTTGCCATACAAGGGATCACATCATTTTCATCACATTTCACGCCGTACTCTTCAGCCATCCCATTGCATGACCTTGATCCCTTTAGTGAATAGCCGTAAGAATCATCTTTACCTATCATTAATCCACAGGAGCTCAGAGACCAACTAACACGTACTTCATGCACATCAATGTCTTTAGAGTATAACTGTTTCACGGGTACTTTTTCCATAACCTTCATTCCAAAGCAAACTTTGTCATCACCATCAAGGCTTAGAAGTTTAGGAGACATAGGCTGCTTGCTCTCTTCTTTGTTTGAGATACACAAGCTCTGTACTGCAATATCTTCTCCTTCTGCACCAGGGCCATACCGTACACCCTCAGATAATAGATCACGCTGAACTACATTTTCTGGTATGTCTTTAACAACTATCACATCCTTGGTGACATGTAACCATCTCTTACTTCTACATGCAAATGACGGCTGCTCAGCCTCTGCATTAGAACCTCTACCACGGTTACTTTCATTAGTTAGGGACATAGTAACATTGTATCTCAGCCTCTTCTTGTTGCTATTAGCATCAGGCGGTAAAACAACTTCTGCCTCTTCTCCTCTTTTTGGGTTGACTATATTATTTCCTGACTCCCCTTTCACAGACAACATGGAGTCATTTTTCACCATTTGTCCACCCGACATTTGGCTAGAGACAGGCACAGCAACACCTTTATTCACAAGGGCTTCAGACACTTTAGCTGTTGGGACAACATATGCATGGTCAGTCTTCTTACGGACTCTTGTTCCACACTTTTGGTAACCCTTCACCTTATTTACTATCTCACAGCCCTCTAGGCTTTGGACCTCATTGGTTTGAAGCTGGACCCACTCTGTCACAGGCAGTGTGTGACCAATCACAGTTTCTTCTTCTGTTGGACCTTCTTTGGCCTCCTCACAATTTGCAGGAAGTCCACCTTTAGCAGCATCTTCCTGGGGAACTATACCATCTACTTGACGTTTTACCGAATCACGTGGTTTCATCATAATCTGATCATTGGTATCTATGCCGGCAGCTTTCTCTAATTCTAACGCCTTCTGTAGCACACAAATCTCTGATTCCAGCTCCAGAACTGCCACATTTTTCTGAGCAGCCTCCATCTCAGTTTTTACTATTGCAACTTGCAGAACTTCCTCAATCTTCCTGACACCTTCTATGGCAGCAGATGTAGATGCCATCTCTTTATCCACTATGTCTCCTAATTCTAGGATATTCTGCAGCGTTCTTCTAACATTTGTCAGGTCAGCATCCTGGATGATATTTTCTGCTTCCCTCACTGTTCCCTGAATTATATTAAATTGATCCTCCAACATCTTCTGATAAAGCTTCTGCTCATCTGCAGACTTTTTGTCAAGTCTTTCATTCAAGTCCCGTATCTCAGTGGCTCTCTTATCTTGCTCTTGGTTGAATAAAGACTCTAGTTCTTGAATCATATTTTTCAGGGATAACAGCTCTAATTCTTTAGAGGTTAACAGGCTCTGCAGCGAGTCCTTCTCAGCTTCTAGTGCTGCCAGCTTTGAAGATAGGGCAGATGCCGACTGTTCAGTATTGGATAAAAACTGCTGCAATCGATCCAATTCTTCTCTTTTAGATTCCACTTTGGCTTTCAACTGTTCCATCTGAAACCCCAGCTGTTTCTTGACTTCCTCCTGCTTGTTCACTTGCACCTTTAGTTTAGCAACAAGCATTTTTAGATCTACAATCTCAGCAGACAAATTAGACAGATTTCCCTCAAACTGAACCTTCATGTCTTTTATTTGGAGGTCCAATTCTCTCTTGGCCTTTTCCAGCTTGTCATAAGAATTAGCTTTGTTCTCATACAATATCTGCACAGACTCCAGGTTTTTCTCAACTTCATCCTTGGAGCTAACCAAATCCTCCATTTCAATGCACAGTTGCTTGTTGAGTCTCTCTAACTCGGTATTCAATTCAAGGGCCTCTTCTAGGGAGTGAGCCAAGTCAAGAGCTTTGGTCTCTTTTCCACGAGCCTCTGCTTCAGCACGGTCACGTTCCTCTGCATATCTAGCAGAAAGAGTCTTCTCTTCACCAAGCCGTTGATCAAACTTTTTCTGCTTCCTTTCCAAATTTGACACCATCCGACGTTGATGATCAAGATCTACACCTACATCTTCTAGTTCCTGCTGCAGTCTAATTTTCATCTTCTCAAGTTTGTCAAAAGCAGCAGCCTTCTCCTCAAATCATTGATTTGTAGCTTCTAGCTCCTTTTGCAACTTTTCCTTTAGTTCTTCAACAGAGTCCAAGGACCCAATACTATCCTCTATTTTTTTCTTCATATCAGTGGCCTGAGCCTGTAGTGTTGAAATCCACTTTGTCAAATCTCTTTTTGCTATCTCTTCTTCCTCTAGTTGCTCAAGGAAACCATTTTTCTCATCTTCCATTTGTTTTAGTTTTGTACTAAGGTCAAGCTTCTGCCGGGTTTCTTCTTGCAAAAGTTCCTGAGTGTCCTGAAGCTGCAATTCTAGTGTAGAAAAATCTTTGGAAAGTTTGATAAACTTGCTGTCTGCTTGAGAAAGAAGCCCTGTGACATTATTCAATTCTTCGTCTTTATTTTGCACCAAAACAGACAACGTCTCATTATCTTCACAAAATCCTGACAGCGCCCTCTCCAGGCTACATACTCTAGCTTTGAGTTCCCTTTCTCTTTGTTCCAGAACTCTAGCTCTACTTTGCCATTCGTGGATTTCACTATTTAAGCGAACCTGATGCAAGTTTTGCTCTGACTGCAATGTCTGCAAAAATTCACTTCTCTCACGTTTAGCAGTTTCAAGGTCATCTCTTAATTTTTCAATGATACACTCTTTGGCAATGGAGTCTTGGACATGCTGCTCCTTTAAATCCTGCAATTGCTTCTCAAGCACTTGCTTTTGCTCTACACTCTGTATAACTTCATTAGATAGAGCACATTTCATATCAGCAAACTCCTTCTTAGTGACACAGTCCATTCCAGGCAAACCCAGTACCACATTTTCACAATGACTAGGATATAAACTCTTTATAGTCTCAAGCTCTTTCTTCAACCAAAGGTTCTCTTTCTCTGATAACTCAAGTTGACATTTCCAATCAAATATTTCAGCTTCATACAAGAACCGGCTGGCTTTAATCTCAACTTGAAGCTGCTGCACCATAATATTTTCATCTTTGGTGCTTTGACGCACTCCAATATGAGACATACAATCAGCAGGGACATATTCAATCATAGAACAGAGGTGCTTTAGACAAACTGTGTCACTTTCATGTGACCCATTATCTTTACTTGCATTCCACATGATCTGTTCCGGGTTTTGTGTCTCTCTGCATTCAGACGGCTGCACTAATACACCTGTGCATGACTTCTCTGCTTTTTTAGAAGCTGAAATTCTCTTTTTCTTGCCCATGGTTTACTAACAAGATTACACAATATTCCACAGCAATCGGCAGCAACTTCTTGCTATCTTCTGCAGTCACCTGTATTCACACAGTTAACTTATGTGGCACTACAACAACCAGCATTTTCTTCTGTCTTCCACAGAAAACACCAACATGGCACCGTAGCCTTTCACATAGACTGTTTATGTGGCACTACAACAACCAGCTTCTACACACATTGCTTATTTTCTTGCCATCAGCAAGCACTTTATAGACTTCTGTGCCACAGTATACACAAAGTCCATTCCCTGGATTCCTCTTCCAGAGTTTTACTTTCACCAGTTTTGCACACACTTTGCTATGTTGCACTCACCCTTTCCTGGGTTTCTTCAGTTGAAATCACAGATTTCTTCCAGCTGTAGGCCACAATGCACACTTTGCAGTACTGCAATCACAAACCACTTGTCTTCCAGGACTTGCGTGGATCTCTTTATGTCCGCGATTCTCCACCATATGTGACAGCTTAGGGGAATTACACTCAAAATGGCGGCTTGTCCTGGTCCGGACAGCGGTGGTTCGTGGTACTGGGCGCGGGAAAGATAGCTTTCAGATGGTCCAAGTGTAAAATAAACGTGGCTTTATTCAGCTATTCAGCTTAACTGCAACATAACAAAAACAACAAAAAAACCTATGCCACAGTTAGGACCTAACTCACTCCTTGAGTCCCTAACTAGCCTCTGGGGGGCAATAAGAGTTTGACTTAGTCTCTGTAAGTCCTCTCTGGATCCAGCCCTCTTGGACAGAGCCTCTCTCTCTGTCCTCGCTGGTCCTGACTATTGCTCTGCTCCAGCAACAGTCCCCTGTAGACTCGAGCACTTCTGGCACAGACCGTCTATCTGTCCAGGTGGGTCCACCATTTCCTGCTCCAAGCAGGTTTCTCCAGCCTTCTGGAGATACACGCTCCCCCTCAAAGGCGTGGCTGAGAGCCTTTTCAGAGCTGGGCCTGGGTCGCTCAACAGCGCCCTCTGGCTCACATACTCACACTATATTGTTATATAAGTCAGCCTGTATATATGGGAAATAAATAATTACATTTTATACATGTGGGAGGGAGATAGTATTGCATACATTTGTATTTATTTGCTATTAGCCTTGTTTGTAATTGAAATCTGTAAGGGGGAGAGAGAGAGGATGGGGATAGCTCGGATTTAGTGTTTTTCTGTGTGGGGTTAATGAGAACTCTGAATTTTTATATTGGTTAGTAAAGAAATACAGACCTTGTCTCCTAGAAAACCTCTGTTTCCCTGTGGGAAAAATATAAATCACAGTTAAAACATGTAAAACCATATTCATAAAATAATAATTACAGCAATTTACTAATACATTTGAAGGAATTATTAGCCTGGTGGAAAATATAATAGTACTTAATGCTTCCTCCTTTTTAGTTCAAAAGCAAAAGTAAATATGGCCCGATAGGTAAATATCAACTTAAAGGGGTCTTTCTACCATGAGAAGAAATGTCTAATCACAAGGATATGCCGTCACTTCCTGGGTGTTTGATAAAGGGAGGTCTATCTACTACAACTTGAACCAATCCTTAGAAAAAGATTCCTCATGACAGTGTAGCAATAAAAATGACAAATTTAGCAAAATTTAAAGGGATTATTCAGGGAAAGTTGCAACAAAACAAACACTAAGCAATCACCCCTCCTTGCCCCTTTGTTGCAGAGAGTTGGCTCCCATTCTCCTCATTGGCTTGTGTTGCCAATACTGCAGGATGACATCACTGATTCCAGCTTCAGCCAATTACTAAGGCCTATGATTGGCTGAAGTTAGTGTCAGTGATATCATCGTATAGTGCTGGCAACATGGACCAGTGAGCAGAACAGGAGTCGCTGTTCTGCAATGCAAAAGTGATGTTTGTTTTATTATGATGATCCCTCCCACCAGGCAGGTTTTACTTTCCCTGGATAATTCTTTTAACTTTGATCTGATAACTTGGTGCAGCGTGATATCATACAACAAACGCCTTTGAAAAAGTCAAATTAATGTTTGCTGTAGCTGTTTAATAATTTTATAAAATTACAGGGCAACATAGTTTTTACTTTGAACCCATATACCGGGGCCACTTTAAAGTACAACTAAACTTCTTTTTCATAAATATATATAAAAAATAAACATGTATGTTTGGGACATATACATTTCATTGATTTAATATATTTTAAATGTAGCATATTGGATAAGTGTTTTATTCTCATTGTATCTTATTTAGTGGAGTAGCCATCAGACCTCTTGCCCTTGCAGCATACAATACAAACATAGCAGAGTTAACCCCCATTTCTGCAGTAAGATAAATTGATGCAGCCTAATATCTTATTACAGTAGTTAATATTTTTTCGCTGACTTTTTATTGCCATTTGTTGACTGCAGTAATTTATCTAGCTGCAGAAATGTGGACCTAAAGATTCCCTCTCTTTGTGTATCAGGAGTTTACTGTACGTGTTATGGGTGTATTTTATATTTGTGTATTGTATGTGTGTTTGCTTGGTACCATAACAGTAATTTGTGCAATCTCACATTAAATTTTTAAAGATGCACAGCCCCATTGTCCATCCACAGATTGAATTGTACAGTATGTGTCTACTATTATTTTTCCCTTCTTCTGCACTGCCCCAAATCCACACAATGTGAAATAGAAAATCACAAGACTCTGCTGATCAATTAGCACCATTATTTGAGTCTTGCAATTGCCTTTGGACCCATGGACAGGTTCATCTTCTATATCTGCAGATCAGTCATATAACCACATTGCTGAAAAAGGGTGAAAGGCTTAGGAGCCTCAATTTTAAAGGGAGATGACAATGAAGATGTGCTGTATGTGAAGTCAGGCAGCTAATGTACTATATGTGGAGTCAAGAATGTAATGTACGATTGGTGGACTCACAGTACAATACTGCATTATATGTGGAGTCAGAGTGATAATACACTATTGCTGGAGATAGGGCGAGTTGGGTATAAGCTGGCATATGGTACTCCCAGTTGCAGTCTGCACATTCCTGTTCCTCTGAGGCCCATGTACAGCTTATACTCAGATCCAGATCTGGCACATACTCCTCTATTATATTGACTAGGACAGGGCATCCTTTTTTCAAGGCTGTTGAGCTGGCTTGAAAGTTTCTAAACCTGACAGGGTCAAATTCAGTGTCCAGGGATCAGAGAAGACTCCTATTCTCTTCCCTCACTCCAGGACTATCTGAAGGAGTTGTACCAAGTCTCTGCCCCCGCTCACAGTGGCACATGCCATTTGAATTTTTAAATTACTATGTAAACACAGAATATACAGTAATATACATTTTGCAGCACTCTGGTGGGATGCTGCATAAGATACCCTTCTGTTGGGTGCCCAATGGCCCGATAGACTTGTGATATTCTAAAGCCTGTGTTTAAACATCTGCTGGACTGAATTAAGAGCCCAATCAAGTTGGAGCACCTGTTTCTGTTGGGCATGATCAGCCAGAACTTGATCTGAACAGCACCCCATTTGCATCCCAGTTGGGCTAAAAGCCCATCACCCCAAGGATTACGTGCCACAAACTTATGGACACTCATCTCCTATTGCACCTATTGTACCCATGATGAAAAAGCAAGCCCTACCCCTAAAACCCAAACCACAAGGACTTTTATTTGTTGAGATTTTATAGTAGATACACTTTTTATCTAATTTTAACTTTAATTTATTAACTTTATAATTGCACTTAACCTGATTATTTTCAATATTTTTATGTGATAATGTTTCTTAACTGCTCTTCTTGCATAACCTTTTACTCTAGGTTGCACTTGTGACAGTGACGACCCATATCCACAGCTAAGGTGCCCTGGCAATCTAAAAAGCAGGCTGAATTGCATGTCCCTAGAGAGCTGCCTTTGACAGGTCCTGGCTTGTATAGGTCAAGAGAACTACCCATGAAGGACTAGGAAACAAGCCTGGGGTTGCCTGTTTCCTTTTCACTGCATTGCCCCTGTGGGAGGTTTGGCACGGCACTACCATGACCAGACTGGGACAGAACCAGAAAAGGCCAGTCACCAGCTCTAATTCTCGACGCTTCTGCTGAGCCAAGCATGGTACAAATATTTTATTTGGAATATACAATTGTTATATCATGAGTTACCTTGGGGCCTTTGGTTCCTGCACATCCTTTGTCACCACGCTCACCCTTTGGACCAGGCAATCCTCTATCACCCTTAAGGAAAAATATAAAAACCCAAAGTTCACTCTGTATTTAACTTACATCTTAACAAAATCAAATGTTTTCTCGCAATTATGTTCACAAGATATGTTCACACATGGCCAATCTTTATGACTATTCCATAGGGTTAAACAACATTCTGACGTATGGAAGGAATATTACGTTTCAGAATTTGGTTGTAATACCACGACAATGGGACAGATGGGACTGTGGTTTTAAGGCTGAAGTATACCATAAATAGAACAGCAGAGACATACTCACTTCCCTTCCTTGTTCCCCGGGATAACCTTGATGTCCTTTTAATCCAGTTGCTCCCTAGATATATGAGAAATATAATCTAATATAACATAATAAACAGTAAAAAATTTCAGAGGTGATAGTTAAAAGCATTTTTGGAGCAGGGTATGTCTCATATTCTGAAGATGCCTCCATCTAATTTGCTACTTCTCAAAATTAAATTGTTTTTAGAGACATGTGAAAATCTACATGCCAATACATGGCAGTTGTATCCCTGATACTGTGTATATATATATATATATATATATATATATACTGTACATTTATTTCTAATCATTTAAAAATAAAAAATGCTAAAGAATTATTTTAATCTTTTTTTTCACTAGGTATGAAAGGTGAGTTGACATGTCTGTAAACAACATGGAACCAATTTAGATAATTTGGTCTATTTACATACATACCTTCCTTCCTGGGACTCCATACCTTCCAGGCAGTCCTTCTACTCCAGTGCATTCACAGAAAACACAACAACATGTCTTCTCATTAACGTGTGACTAAAAAGAAAGATAAAATGTTACAGGTCTCTTACATAATGATAACAATTACCGTGCCTAGGAAATACTGATATTATTGCAGCTATTCTGGAGCCATACTACCATACTCACCACTTGTCGGGCAATTCTATATTCAATATCTGGCATCCCAATATGCATCTGATTATTGTAGCCAAAGCCTCTCCCAAATTCTATATATTTGAGGTTATCAGATCCTTTTGTTCCTTCCAAAGCAACAGTTACTAAGGCATTTAATCCTGAAGGTTTTGAGAAATAGATATATTACATAGATAATAATATTTATAGTATATATTAATAAGGAATTATGGAATCAACGTGGACAAAAGTAATGGCCTCATTACACATTACTAGTAAGGGGCAATAGGACTACATATGCAGTTGTACAGTATGATACCTCAATATAGTAGAGTGTTACAGAGATATTCTCTGAAAGCAATGCTTCTAGGAGGTGAAACGTACACAATACACATCTGATGGACTGGGATGATTTTCATTTTATTGGATTTTATACAGGGGCATATGGAGATACAGTCAAGCTGCGAACGGCCAGCAATGTAATTTGCTGCTAGTTAGGTAATGCCTTACTTTAAAGACTTTTTCATTGCTATTACAACATTATACTGCTGTGTAGAATATGTGAAGTACTGTATCGATGTTATTACAATGTGATGATGTTATACGGTTATGACCTGTGACTGACATGTGTCTGGCATAGGAGAGATGCTAAGCCACCAATAGATGTCAGAGCTAGGGAGAACCATCCTAGATATATGCTTCAGGTAGGATGTTGCTTATGTGGAATTGTATGTACCACTCTTAGGGAGCAATGATCTTGTTCTTTACCCATAATAATGTACTGGAGCTGGAGGGAAACAATGGTAGAGTTTTAAGCCAATGTGAAGTTAGCTAAAGAAGTGTCCCAGAGCCTCCATGGGTGTCACTGAATTCATATAAAGAAATGTTTTGGCAGGTCAGACAATGCAGATGGCAGACATACACAAGAGGTTCTGCAGGAAACCCCATCTAATTGTGCAATAGTTAACTAGTAGGGGTGAGTGGCACTAGGCATTAAGGTGCACCACCCAAGGGCTCAGGTAGGACCACTGAGAAACTACAGAGGCTCTAACCTCAACTGTAGTTATGGGTCTGTACATCTAGAGGAAACATTGGCGCTCTACAACTAGAAAGGGTGCACTCCTAAGTTTACCTTGGGAGGGATCAACTACCTCACAATCTGTAAGTTGACACCTGAGTGTAAAGGTGATAGAGACAGCTAAAAGTCTGGGACTAAATGTGAGAGACTCAGCTACAGTGAACAAATTGAGGTAGGCCATGAGGTAAGCACCACTATAAGAAAAGACCAAACCAGACTGCTGCAAATGAGTGAGCCGACAAAATGGGTTTAAAGAGGTTTTCTAGGCAAATTATATGGATGATCTATCCTGTCAACCGGGGCCCAATGGCTACTATTTTCACAAGTCGGTAAACGGAGAACAGAGCTGGAAGCAGATAGCTCTACTCCGTTCAGTGGCTATGCTTAGTAACTGCAGATCAACTCCAATTCACTTGTATAGTAACTGATCTGTAGTAATTCAGCACAAACACTACACAGTTGAGTTGAGAGCTATTTTCTTCCAGCTTTGTTCTCCATATAGTAGCTACTGAGAACAGCAGATCAGTGGGGGTCCTGGGTGTTAGACCTCACCAATCTGATATTGATGACCTATCTTAGGACAGGTCTTCAATATAATTTATCTGGAAAACCCCTTTAAGACTAACTCAACATAAGAGTCTAGGATGTGACTGACAGCACTGTTACAATTGTTTGCTACCATTCAAGAAACTTGTTTCTATTGTTCAGAAACCAGGATTGTCTCTAGTAGGGACTGATTTGGCTAATGACTTTTTTTTTTTCTAATTAAAAATTAAAAAATTATTCGAAGTAATGGCTGATATTTGCTACTCATTAATCCCCATTTCTGTGCAGGTCTACTACTTCTTCAGCCTTAAGGGGGTGCTGCACACTATGTCCAGACACTGAACAATGTCAGGAATACATGTCCTGATGTTGTTTAACATCCAGACAAAGTGTGCAGCGCCCCTTGGAGGCTGAACATAGTAGTAATTTGCTATGAGAATGTTATCAGAAGTGGCTGGTGTATAGCCTTACTGAAGAGAGCAGAAAGATATGCTTGGTTAAAGAGATGTGTCAGAGGAGTAGACAGGCTCACAGTGGTTCACAACCAAGAATGGCAGAAACTGCTGTTTACTGAGCAGGGTACAAGCCACCAGCGTTGATATTAAGAACAATGAGTAGAGATGGCTGTGCTACTCAGAGGGATTCCAAAAGGTGACTAATGTGTAAGTGCAGCTCTGGGACCGAACGCGATAGTACTGCCCAGGACTTATTAAATTCTAATAAGAAGCCAGTTGCTAAAACCACTCCCTGTTTTGTAACCAAGCCCTAATTATTAGCTACCATTACCCTTCATTGCCAGTGACTATTACTTTGTCTTGTTCCATCAAGCCAAACATTGGACCTTAAGAACTGTGACTACTAAGCTAGTGTGTCACTGCTTGAGTAAAGTCCCTGTCCCTGCTTTTCACCAAACAATGTATACATGTGTGATGTTCCATTCTTTTGCTTCAGTAAACCAACAATACCCCATTGCCTACTATCCCAGCTCATTACAGACCAACTATGTACCTTGCTTCCGGAGATCTTCTGATGTTTGCTCAATGTCTTCTACATTTTCATCTAGTCCATCAGTGAAGACTAGCATCATCTACACAGCATTAGGAAGACACAGGAAATTAACATGAAATGAGATAATATGACTTATGTAAAGATGACTGGTACATAGTTACCTTTCCTTTTCCTGCATCATGATTTTGAAATATCTTCCACATTGACTGGAGAACTGATGTTGTTAGATAGGAAGGGCCTTTGACAAAGATGGCTTTGAGTGTCTGAGCCAAATCCGAACTGTAAGTGGTGAAGCGTGAAGTTATATTGGAATTTGGAATGTAAAAGGCTACACTGATTTGAGGTATGGTGCCGAGGGTACAGCTCATGCTTCCTAAATTCATCATGCTGTTTAAGATATTAGCAATACGAGCTTCCAAGTGCTTCTGACTATGGAATAAATTGGCACCATTGGGATATGTTGAAATATCAAATCCAACTATAATATCAAGTGAACAATCTACAAAGAAAAGGATAGAAAAGACATGTATAAGACTACGTAAATAATGATTTCGTATAGATAAGTTTATACATGATGGAAACAGAGATCGTTAATAAAGTGCTTATTTGTTAGTTTGATAAGGAGCTGCAGGTTTTTTTTTAATCCTAGAAACCCCTTTAAAACAAGTCTTACTATGAGGCTACATTTACATTACCATTGTTTGTTTTATTCTGTCAGTGGATCAGAGCAACAGACATAAAAGTTAACCTTAATGAGGGATACAAATGGCAGACTTACCATTGATATCTGTCATAATTTACTTCAGTGTTAAAATAAAAATTCATGGCTGGTTTCTGTTTTTTAGACAGGAAAAAATTGCGCACTGCAGCATTATACATGCTGTCTAAAAAACTAAAAGCAGATGGGAAGGGACCATACATTTTTATTGGAGTACATTAGGACAGATATAAAATAAAAACGTCTTCCTCTGGTATTCATTAATAAGACACAATCTCCTGTCTGTCTAACAGATCAGAACAACAATCATTCAATGTGAATGCTACCGTTGTTAATTTCTGTTGTTGTCTTTCGTCATAGGATGATAATATAATGGTCAGTTTGAAAAACACGACTAGCAGACTGACAATGCACACATTGGCCCAAGAAAGTGCATGCTAATGAAATATGCACATTTATATTAAAATTATTTCATTTTAAGCAACCTGAGGTTTAAAAGGAACCTGTCACTAGTGATGAGTGAACCAATTTGGGCGAGACCAAATACTTTACGATTCGTCTTGGACAAACTAAAATGGATGCAGCAACATGCATTTGCAGTGAAAATACAGAAAAGATATATGTGTGTGATGTCCTGGCATAACTTGACAGCCTGTCAACCAATAGTCAGTGGTAGGTGGTGCTAATGTCACATACAGTATATAAGATGCTGTGGACAGAAACATGAAGCATTTTAGTGATAGTCAAGCTAAGTAGATGGATATGTTATTCATCGCTGCATGATCCAAAGCTGCTGCTCCATTTTCTTCTGCAACACACAGGAGCGAAATTTGCAATAGAACTAGAGAATTGTAGGAGTAGAAGTAGAACAAAGTCAGATTTAATTAATTACAGGCAGATAGTGATAGCAATAATAGGAGTGAGGGAGAATATCTGCACTTCCTGTTCCGTGAGTCTGTTTTGCAATAGAGCAGTTTGATCTGTGATTGTCCACAGTATATCTTACATTGTTTTTACAGACAGTCTTGTTAGTGAAAAATCTTTTGTTAAGGGTTTTTTTTTGGGAAACAGTTTAATTTTTTTTGTGAAATACATACAAACTGACGCTCTAATGGAAAAACGATGAATTGGCATCTACTAATCTGGAAAAACTCTGTTTCTTAAGGGGATCTTTTTGGTTACTCAATAAACAGTGACAAACCCTGCTAATCTGAAAGATCTCTGTTTGACAAGGGTTTTTTTTTTTTTGGGTTACCCAACAACCCAACAGACATATAAACTGCTGCCATTGTAACGTCAAAAAAAAAAAAAAAAAGCTGTTTGACACAGTTTTAGCCTAGTATAGTTTTTTGTAAAAACAAAAACAAAAAAATAAGACATACACACCGTTAGGAATCTCAGTGTGCTAAACAGCTAGCTGCAGTTGTCTTGAGGTTACCATGCCAACATATGAAGCTTCTGCAGTTTTCAGAGCTCTGCTATGCTGATCAGCAGCTTAGGAGAGATATTTAAACTCTGTTTCTGGCCACTTAGCTGTCTGCTCTTAGCTTTTACATTAGTTCTGAGCACAGATTGTTTGTGCTGGATTGCTGTATTACTGACCATTGGCCTATTACTGGAAATTCACTTGTCTTCTAATTTTGGCTCTGATGATACCTCTTGGATTGATCTTTTGGCTTGGACATGGTAACTTTTCTGATTCATCACTCTGGTTTAGATCTGCCTTCTGAGTTTGTTGCGGGTTCTGGTTTAACTTCAGTTTGTAGAGCATTAATTCTTATACTAGTATCTGTGATGATAACTTGGGTCCAAATTCAGCACAAGTCCATCTGGCTTTGTAGCTGGCACTCATGAAGATGTTTGGGTGCTCATAATCTATCTCTCAGCGCTGTGTGAGATTTAGATAGCTTGTTCTACTACTCTCTGTTGTCAGCCAGATCCTTCAATTTTTGATATTTGCTCCAGCGATAATATCAAAATACACAGTGTCAGAATTGTTGCCAATAACTATTATAATTAAGCAGTGTGCAGTTAAATGACTGGAAAAAATTGCCGGGGGCAGGCTAAAGGAGGGGAAATATTAAGGCTATGAGATATTCAGCCCAAGACTTCCTCTTGTTTCTCTTCTTGACGAGTTAGTTGAGAACAGACAGTGTTTTATGGATGTAGATGATGTAGAGGTGGAAGAAATGAGTGTTGGTGGAGGTAGTAGTGGCAGGGGGTGTGCTACTGGTAGTTGTGCTGGTAGGAGCAAAAGGGGGAAATCTGTTAGGAACTGTGAGGGCATAGAGGAATCCCAAAGCCATGATGAGTCACAAAACAGTGGAGAAGATGATGACATTACTGAATGAGATGATGATTCTATTGCAGTTAAGACCTGGCTACAGGGGCAGGGTGACAGGGTGACATCAGGAAGAGCATGGTGGCATCTGCAATAGTAAGAATTCCATCTGATGTGCAGCCCCAACATCCAAAAAACCTGCTTAGGGTAGGTCCTTGGCCCTGGTAGACACATTTCCACTGCTGCTAGTTGTGGTGGCAGCAGCTACGTGCGGTCATCTCCTCTATGGGAATTTTCTGTACATTACCAAATAACAAATCCATGGCAAAGTGCAAGATCTGCAAGCAGAAAATTCGCCAAGGGCGTGCATACACACGTGTAGGAACTAGGTCCCTTCATACTCACATGAAATAGCTTCACCAGCTCATTTGGCAAAATAGAATTGGCAGTGGCATCAAGTGAGCAAGACCATTCTATTCCTTCTCCCCATGATCTTTGAATGCACACCACATCCACACCTAGCACATGATGATCATTGTTATCATTATCATCGTCAGTCATCATCCATAAACGAATGCAAGTCTAGTAAACTGCAATCTGCACCCAACCATCCGGCTGGTCTGCAACTTTAACTCACAACTGACCAAGTTACTGGTGGTGCAGTCGCTACCATGCCACTTAGTAAAATCCACTCTGTTTTCGCCAAGTGATGGCATACACATAGTCTCTAAGAGTATTACTTAGCCATTATTTCTTTAGGAAAGCTGTTCCAGCTTGATATCACTATCTAGGCCTGTCATTGTAAATGTCCATGTGGGGGAAGGAGCAAGCCACTGTCAGAGCATGGAGCAGTAAGTATGGGCAGGGATAATACATAGCTTTCATGGCCCACTTGGTGCATGCCCAGTTTTATCACCAGGTGTGTGATGATTCTGCTTAAATATGGCTATAACTCAGAGATGTATTTTGATCTCTGGGTATAGTATCTCCCTTCTTACCTGCATTTGTTCATAATGTGCGCAGCTATAAGCCTAGGTGTATATTGGCAGTAGTAGCAACATTGTAACAATGGGGCTTTGTATCCATCCCAGCAGGGCTCCATTGTATTCCTACACAGCCCTGAGTGATCAAACAAAAACATGCATTGTCCAGTTTGCACTGATAGATCAGACCTGGTTGATAATATTGTATCATTCCACTTGGTCTCAGCTCTATACAAAAAATCTGGACTTGAGTGCATTATTCAATCAGACTTGCTGCCGCCGGTGACCTCATTCTGGGAGGTGGCATAAAGGGTATAAAAGATGAGGTAAGAGGCAATGGGAGGAGATTGTGCTGAGACTACAAGAGTTTACTGAGAGACTGTGATGAGAGCATGCAGGCTGGAATATACTGTGATGCCACATGCTAGGAGTTAATGCCACATGCCAAGAAGCCTCCACTGGTTATTCACACATGACAGAGCATGTGTGAGTGTTGGACTATAGAGCCACATCAAGGAGATGCGTGGTAAAGTAATTATTTCACCTTTATTCCCTTTTATTTTAAGTACTGTATTTTGTAACTAGTAACTGTTAATGCTTGTATACATCTGCATATCTGTTCTGAACTTTATGTGTTAGATGTTAATACCGACCCATTTAGGGGTTAATAAATATATAAAATTTAGAAAGCTTGTCTTGTATTTATCTTGTGAACCCGGCACTCACTGGCGGTGAGTGTGGTTTTTATATGAAAGAAGACTCAGGTGTGGCCACAGCGGTGTTGGCGCACTGAGGATCTTTCACAAGGTGGGACTGATCTGCCTTCTTCAGTTCATCCATACTGGACCAGGGAAAACCATTGCTTACCCTTACCCTCCCTCATTTTATGGCTGTAAGGTGAAGTGCACATCAGTAGGAGCATCTGTTAGAGCAGCTGTATACGATGAATGATTACTGCATGCAGCAAAGCACATAAACAATGGAGTAGATAACTGTGAGTGGTAGAAGAGCAACCTCTACCTCATGATCACTTTTGGAAGATAGTCTAGCTTTTACAGGTGGCAGGCTAGGCACATGGAAGGTGAGCCACAATTTTTTCTTGAAATTCTATAAATTGTCACTCCGCAAACACAATGTTTATGTGGCATTTACTCCAGTTCAGAATCAGAGATAACCAGCAGGGTAATCCAAGTTCTTTTCTGGCTCCTAAATGAAGCTTGCACATATTTGAATTGAAACTAATGCTCTCTCACTAATGTGTCATGATTCCCTGAGGACTCACAACCAGATTAACCCTACAGAAACCCCTAGGAAATTTCATTAGGGATTAGAAGAAAATGGCAGCGCAGTGTATGGTTAAACTAGGAGTTTGCATCCACTGCTTACCATCAGTTTTTCCATATACATACATGTTGCTTTTACTTTGACATAACTTTGGCTGTGCTTGCCTTAGAGAGCTAGAAATTGAATATATAGGTTCCTATGAGCCATGAGAGCTTAATGTTTTAAGCTGTGATGCATATCACAAACAAATCTTTGGACCAAAGCACCCAAACCTGAAAATGAATGTTCAGAGGTTCGCTCATTATTCTACTTGTCTCCTCCTGCGCTATAACATGCTGCCTACAGAACATTTTCATGGTGACAGGTTCCTTTTTATATAAAGAAATAGAGAAGCAATTTATATACAAGACAGAGATGTAGAAACAGTTAACATCATAGCACAGGGGCCGTCATAGTAGTCACAGCATAAGGGCCATGTTGGGGCAGCACTTTACCCTCAACTAGAGGTTGTTGTTTGTTTGTCTGTTTTTTGCTTGTTTTTTTCAAAGCCAAGAACCGCCCCACGGAAATAAATTATATTATGCACAGTACATAAAACAGTTAATGTTTAATAAATTACTTACATAATACCACAAGTTGAGAACCTAGACCCTTGCAACTAGATAATAACCCCTGCTTTTACCTTAGACCATTAAGAATAAGGTATTAACCTCCTTTTTAGGCCAGCTAGAAAGGGGAAACTACTGTAAACAATTAGAGGGGTTATACAATATAAAAAAATATAAAAACTGGTCATAATGGAGGCCCTAACAAAAAAAAAATTTTCACACTCATTGATCCCCACACAAATCCTGTTGGGGTACTTTCTGGTATCTAGAAATGCCTGCTTAGCCAATTACTGGTTAAGGGAAGTCACTGCTGTGGACATTGACTGACTAAGTGGGTATTTCCTGTGTGTTAAGCGACATCAGGAAGTAAAGACCAGCAGGGGTCCAGGCAGCAGAAACCAGACTTAAGCAAGGATCAATAAAGTTGAGTGCCACTTTGTGTTAGAAAATGATTCCCATTGTGACCTGTTTTCAATATATTTTTTATTACACTGAAAAAATGCTTCAACTATGTTTATTATGCTTTAACTGTCCCCTGACGAAGCTCCTTTTTAGGTGAAATGCACATCAGGCGAACGTGGTGTTTTTTGGTATGGTGCATTCTACTATTACATGCTTTCCACTTTAGGCTATTTTTAACATTCATTACCTTTTTTGAGGGTCCCTATGTACTATTGAATTATGCTGTATTGCTCAAATTATGCATATTGGACAGAATCTATGGTTTGGTATGATATTATTTCTGTTTGATAGCCTCAGTAGTTGATTGTATATTTAACTATAAACCGCCCCCTTTTGGGTTTACTTGTTTATACACATAGCACCCTTTCCATCTGCCGTACTATTTTCATTGGCAATCTGTACATCCATCTTTGTACCACCCTCAATTTAGATATGATCTTGTCATATTTCTGTATTTTAATATGTATTGTAAAATAAAATATGTATTTTTTCCATATTAGTGTGGGACTTTTTTTGTTTTTTTTGTATGCTTCAACTATGTTAGACCACCAGGGTTTTTTTTATTAATATTTCATTTTTTTCTAATTTTTCTTCTATAAAAAATAATAGGGAATCAATTTTGACTGAAGGTGTTGCTGGGTAAACAGTAAAGATGCCACAGTGATCCAATGAGCTCTATGTCCCATTTGTTTGACAGGGTCCTGAGAGATGGATTCCCACTGAAAACACAGACCATCGATATTTTAGTTCCTGAAAATCCCATTAAGTAATTTTAACAAACTGCACATACACTGACCAGTTATAATATTAAAACCAGTTGCCTAAAATTGTGTCAGTCCTCAGGTCAGTGCCACTGACACAGCACTGACCTGTTGAGGCAGGGAATCTTCAAGACCTCTGAAGGTGTTTTGTGGTATCTGGTATTACAACATTGGCAACAGATCATTCAGGTTCTAGTAGTTGCGAGACTGAACTTGTATTTTCAGCATATCTCAGATAAGCACAAACCAATTGGCGAAACTGGAGTCAGCATGGGCACCGTGACTTGCCTTGAGCTATCCTTTCCCATACAGGCTGTGTTGCACTGCCTGAATACTATAACTGTTTCAGCAAATTAGGCTACAGTAGCTCTTGTGTTTGATCAGACCAGATGACTAACCTTCATTTTCCATGTGCAACAATGACCTTGAGGACCCATGATTCTGCTTGTTCACTAGTTGGCCTTTTTTGTGGACCCATTTTGGTAGGTACTAACCGCTGACTATTGGTAACATACCACAAGACCTGGTGTTTTGGAGTAGCTCTGACCCAGTTGTCTAGCCATTAGAATCTGCCCAATAACACTCACATCTTTACTCTTGCAAATTTGTCCTGTTTCTAACTTTGACATTTTACTAGCTGCCTCATATATTTCATCACTTGACAGGTACCATTGTACTGAGATAAAGTTATTTACTTCGCCATGCATTGGTTTTAATGATTGTGGCGCATTATGTTCCCTCCTTTCTATATCTTTTGTCTATGTAGTGATCTGTCTATCCTTACCTTTCCATAAATTTCATTAATTTCACATTGTACAAATTCAATACAATCATGTATTCACTATTTTAACCCTTGGTAACTTAATGCCAAATTACCAACTGTGTCTTTGTTGACTTTAATTCTTATATCTCCTTATAAAATATAACCTTTATTGATGCCAGTTAATAATTGTCTTCTAAAATAGACACCTAACAATAGGAGTGTTTGTTCTTTGTATGAGAATAGTTCAAGTGATCAGCGATGTTTGCTGTGGCAAAGTGATCGATTGGGAGTATCTGCTGCACAATCCCAAACTCTATTTTGAACTCCTAGATAGATGTGATATTAAAGGGGTATTCCCATCTCAAGTAACCTATCTATACTGCTAGCTTATGTAAATTCAAGAGTTTTCCTGAATACATTGCTTTAGCAATGTTGCTTCGTTTACCTGCTATATTAAATTATTCCTCCCATTGTTTACACATTGTTGTCAAGGCATCAGCCTGTTATCTGATCCAGGATGGATAATGTGACTCACTGCTCTCAGGAGGGAAGGGGGGCTGAGTTCTCTCTATTACCTTCAGAGCTGTTATCTTCTGCTCTACAGTTTGGGAAATCAGGTAAGCTAACTGCAGTTTTATATGGTAAATTGAAGAATATATAATATAAACCATGACTGAACATTCATTTCACCATACTGATTATTGTCTGACTGTATACAGCTGTATACAGCTTCCTATTTGCTCTTCATATATCTGGCTGAACAATGTAAGGTTTATGCAGCACCCCCCACCTTCCCCCTGCTCTCAGCCGATGTGATGTTGCTATAAGTATATTCTGTATGTTCTTTGCTACTTACTCATTTTGCTTTGTCTGCCTAGCAACAGTGAGGTAGTAAGGGAGGAGGAGCTGAGCTAGAAGGGGTAGATGCTAGACAGAGATTCTTGGAGGAAGCATGGAATAAAGAGTTCTGATCCATAAAAGTCATTATCGCATAGTGGACTTATTCCAGGTTAGGGGGCATTCACACTACCATTGGTGACCATCAGTAGTATCCGTTGCTATTGTCCATTACAAGATTTTAGCATCGGACACTAGCTGAACCGTCAGAAATCCGTTAAAATTTCCATTCATTTCAATCTGTTTTTATATTGTGTCCATTAGTGTCTGTTTGTGTCCGTTTACACCAAATCCGTCAGAAGTCCTTTTTTTTTTTGTGGACAAAAAATCCTACATGCAGGACTTTTTGTCCGTTTGAAAAAAACGGATTCTTGACAGACAGCAAGTGTCCGTTATTTTTTTAACATTGAAGTCTATGGGTAACGGACTTACAACGGACAGTAACTGATAGCCATCAGCTACTGTCCGTTATGTTATGTCCGTTTTTTTCTGCGCATGCTCAGAAAGGAGAAACAAACAAAAAAAAACGGACAGTGTTAAAAAACGGACACTAACTGATGCTAACGGACACTAACTGATGCTGAACCATTAATTGGATCAGTTAAAAAAACGGACAAATTAACATCAGTTAGTGTCCGTTATGATAGGTGTCCGTTTTTTTTTTTTAACGGACACCTTCATAATGGACTCCAACAGTAGTGTGAACCCTGCCTTACCTGCATCCTCACTACAACACTACAGCCTACACATGGCAAGGAAGCGTTGTCTGATGTATGCAGTAACCCTTCCCCCTTCCACCCTTTGGTGGTCTATTGTCTGTTGTCTCTTTCTGCTCACAGTGAATAGATGTTTGTTTGCACCACAAGATGTCGCATGTATGCATAAGCTAATGTATTCATACATCATTTATTGTATGTAATTCTGATTAGATGTGATGTCATCTAGTTTGAGTTGAAAGGCAGGAACTATAAATAAATGGGATTGTGGGGGTTACTCTAGTGAGAGACTTCATACTCATGCTTGAGTCAGTATCTGTTGTGTTGGTCTTGCCAGATAATATACTTAGCTGTCAAAGGGTATTTAAGAATTGGTGCTAAGAACAAGTCTTTCGTGATAACCTTGGCAATGCCAGTTCTCTGCAAAACGTTGAGGTGTGTTGCGGATGCTTCCTGAGTCTGATAATTGATCACTTTGCTACAACAAATATCACTGAGCACTCTAACTATTGCCATACAAAAAGCAAACACTCTTATTGGTAGGTGTCTATTGTAGGAGATAGGAGATAAAGGTTATATTTTATATAGGGATTTAATGCCAACATAGACACAGGTGGTAATTATGGAGGTCAGCATTTTTATATGCTCTTGTGATTAGTCCCATTGGTTGATCACACTGACTGACCAATCACAGCTACTCCAGACTTCTTAGATTGATGCCATGACACATCACAGTAATATTCAGCTTCAGCCGGCGTGATGACATTTACAACTGATGATGTATCTGTATGTTTTGATGAAATAATAAACATAATTGTAAGGTTATATATATATATATATTACAAATCAGATCATACTCACTCTCAGCAGGCTTCGGAGCACATATATTTTCAACTAAACTCTTTTTAATTCTTTTTAATGCATCAAAATTGTGGACAGAAAATCGTCTTTCTGGTCTTCCAGCAATCTGAAGAAGCTGAGTTTCAGACACGCTTCCCACTCCGATGGCATAGGTAAAGATACCTTTACTTCTTAGAGCTTCTGCCGGCTTTGCAACCATGTCTTGTGAGACCCCATCTGTTATGACAATCAGTATCTGCTGGATCTTTTCATTAATACGACTGTTATTTGATGGACTTAAGAGGGCAAATTGTGTTTGTTCGAGAGCTTCTCCAATAAGGGTGTTTCCACCCATCCATGTGATGTTTGTGATCTTGTGCTTTACAGTTTCCTTATCCTGATATGTTTTTAGCTTGAACTCAGTTTTGAATGACTCATTAAATTGAGCAACACCGACATTAACCTTCCCAGAATCAATGTCAAAATCATCAATGATAGATACCATGAAGTCTTTCATCTTCTCAAACTCTGCAGGTCCGATACTTCCAGAACTGTCAATTAGAAAACATATGTCTGCTTCTTCTTTGCATACTGTAAAATATAAAAATACAAACAGCAGTTAAGAAGGGTAATATTACAATATATTAGATATCAGGGGGTCATTCAGGGACATAGCATAACAGAAAACCTGTATGGCCAGTAGTGACTGACAATGTCAGTGAACTCAAGAGTCACGCCCCTTTGTCTGCTTGGCCTGAGACCACTCACATGACAGTAAAGAGCCTAGTTAGCAGATTGGGCACCGAAACTAAAGGCAGAAATTGCTCAGGAATGATGCAAGCTAGAGTAAAAAATTTCAACGGTGTTGGAATCAGTGGAGTGCCGCCTATGCAGATACCTGGAGTTGGTGAAGGTTGTAAAAGATGCTCTTTAAAGAACATGCTTCTTTCACCTGTTAACTCCCTTCTCTTATGCTGCACTGATCACTGCTTTGAATTTACTTATCACATCCATACTCCAGCAGCCCCTGAGACCCCACAGAAAGAAGTAAGATCAGAAAAGGTGACTAAAGCTTCTAATGTCTATAAGCATTACAGACCTGGATAATATTTCATCTGGTAATTCACCTTTGTAAACAGACAAGCCTATCACTTGAAGGTTTAACCACCTCTCTTTTCTGTCTGCTCTCTATGGACAGACTACGGGAATACAGATCACATGAATGCTTTCAGATACCCTGATAACTGCAGTTGAGGAGGAGAGGAGAAAACAATATAAAGAAACCTATGACTCTACAGTGTTGATCCAGAGGAAGGCACCAAAAAAACCCTATGAGGCTGATGCCAATTGCCCCATGTCCAAATCCAGACATCAGTATAAAACTCTGGATCACTTTACCAAAATCTAAAACCTGTAACCTGTAATATTTTTCCGTTTAAGTAAGGCATCCAGGCCCTCGTTGAACTTGCACAATGAATCCACCACATCTTACGGCAGTGAGTTCCATAGCCTCGCTGTTCTTACAGTGAAGAATCTCTGTCTGTACTGCTGGTGAAATGTTCTCTACCCTAGGCGTAGAGGATGTCCCCTTATCACTGTCTTGGAGTCAAAAGTTCATTAGAAAGTTCTTTGTGCTGTCCCTTCATGTACTTGTACATTGTGATTAGATCTCCCTTTTTCTAAACTGAATAGTTTGTTAATCTGTCTCTGTACTCCAATCCATCCATCCTCCTAATTATCTTGATCGCCCTTCTCTGCGTTCTCTCTAGTTCAGTTATGTCCTTCTTGGGTCCCAAAATTGCACACAATAATCTATGTGTGGCCATACCAGTGACTTGTATAAAGGCATAACTATTTTCTTGTCATGAGAATCTATATCTTTTCATGCATACCATAATTTTATTTGCCTTGGCAGCAGCTGCCTGGCACTGGTCGCTAAAGGTAAACTTACTGTCCACCAAAATCTACAAGTCTTTTTCAGTGGCAGTCTTACTCAGTAATTTATTATTCAGTACATAATCGTACATTTTATTTCTTTGACCAAAATATATAACCTTACATTTTTCTATATTAAACTTAATTTGCCAAGTCTCTGCCCATGCTTCCAGCTTCCCTAGAACCCTCTGTAATATTCTAATATCTTTTTTAGTTTTGATTACTTTACAGACTTTAGTATCATCCACAAATATGGAAACCCTGCTGTGTAAACCCTCTAACAGATCATTAATAAACAATATTAAAAGGAGAGGACCCAATACTCACCCCTGTGGTACCAAACTGGTGACTGGGATTGAGTATTTACCATTAACAAGTACCCTCTGTTTCCTATCAATGAGCCAGTTGTGAATCCAAATGCGTATGTTTTCCCCCAGTCCCAACATTCTCATTTTGCATACCAACCTTTTATGTAGTACAGTATCAAAAGCCTTTGACAAAGTGAATCACTCCATTAGGGACTTTTTCACATGTAATAGCAACTTTGTGATATACCTAATTAAGCAACTGCCTATTGATCCTCATTTGCATGGTGGGATGGGCCATTGGAACCGCATGGATATTCACTTGCTATATATCCACACATGGATTCTATTGTAGTTCTACTGATATAAATTATATGCTGTTATAATCGATTGTATGATGTTGCTATATATATTTGGTCATATATACGTTCCTGTGACATATTATATACTTAAGATTTTGTTTACTGCTGAAGTTCTCTTAGCATCTGAGGAAGGTCCATTAAAGACTGAAAAGCCACTCTATTGTAAACTTGAATATGGATATTGATTTGGGGGTTTCCATTGTACTAGGACTTAAGGGGCTCTGCAAATATGTCATGGCACCCAAAAACTATTCTATCAAAATCTTCCCTCCAAAAACCAAATAGCATTATTTTCAATTCTGAGCATTGCCATGTACCCAAACAACATTTTACTATCACATATGGGGTATTGCCGTGTTCACAAGTAATTGTGCAACGAACTGTGCTTTTTCTTCTTTAATCCCTTGTGAAAATGAAAACTTTGGGGATAAAATTACATTTTTAGTAATTTTTCATTTACACTTTCCGGTGTTAATAAAATCTGTGAAATGGCTGTGGGGTCAAAATGCTCACTATACCTCTTGATAAATTCCTTCAGGGGTGTAGTTTCCACTTTTTGGAGGTTTACACTGTACTGGTACTTTAAGTGCTCTGCAAATGAGACATGACACCTGAAAACTATTCCAGCAAAATCTGATTTTCAAACACCCAATGTCGCTCCTTCCCTTCCATGCGCTGCCGTGTGCCCAAACATCAGTTTACATCCACATGTGGGGTATTTACATGCCTGGGAGAAACTGCATAGCAAACTGTGAGATGCATTTTCTCCTTTAACCTCTTGTGAATGTGTTAATTTTAGGGATAATGTATTATCGATAAAAATGAAATGTCTAACTATCACCTCCATATTGTTTTAATTCCCGTGAAATGCTTAAAGGGTTAACAAACTTCCCAAATGCTGTTTTGAACTATATAAGGGGTTCAGTTTTGAAAATGGGGGTTTTCAATATATAGGCCTAATTCTTGTAAATTAGGAAAATTACTGCTAGATTTGTAAACCTTCTAATTTCCAAAATAAATTGAAGAATGATTAAAACCTGATGTCAATAAAAAGCAGAGATATGGTAGATAGGTCAATGCATACTCAAAGTGCAACTCTAAGTGTACAGACCAGAATTAGGCCAGCATTGGACCAGAAGGGAACTAAAGGTAACAAAAACCACTAAAACAAAACCTAGCTATTGTCTAACAGAAATGCTTCTCACTTTAATCACTGTTGTTCTCCCCTTACTTATAAAAATGTCTCTTCCAACACAACCCATACTTGTCAGTAAGAATATCTATCACTCCATATATTCTACCCCACCATCTGACCTCCTCTGCACAGCTACTCACAAACCTGCAAGTTTTCCGCTCAAGAAAACCACCACTGCAAATCCCTACTGTTGATTCCTTCCACAAACCCAGCATCAGTGCACGAAACCCCCTAAATCTTACACCTATCTTACTTGCTCCTGCCCCTCAGGACCCTCCCCCTGCCCTCTCCGGTGCACTATGGAATGCTCATTTCATATGCAGTAAACTTAACTACATCTACGACCTCTTCACTTCTTGTGATTTTTCATTTCTCGGTATCACAGAAACGTGGCTAACACCCTCAGACACCACCTCCCCTGCTGCCCTCTCCTATGGAGGTCTGCAATTCTCGCACACTCCCCACCCCAACAATAAACCTGGTGGAGGCGTAGTATAATCCTGTCTGGCAATTGCTCCTTCGCCCCAAACCAACCGCTACCTGCTCTCACCCTCCCCTCCTTTGAAGTGCACTCTGTTTGCATTTATGCACCTTCCAACCTCCAACCGGCTGTCATATATCAACTGCCAGGACCTACCGCCGCCTTCATTGACCATTTCACCACCTGGCTAATGCACTTCCTATCCACAGACACCCCCACCATCATCATGGGTGATTTCAACATCCCCATTAACACAAACCACACCCAGTCTGCCACCCACACAAAGGGGCACACGCTGGGCCTCATAATTACCCGCCTCTGCTCTCTATCCAGCCTCTTTAACTCTCCGACCACGCTCTCTGACCACAACCTGCTGACATTCTCTGCCCTCTCCTCTGTAATAGACCCACCTAAACCAACACCCCCCCCCCCCGCAGGAACCTTAATCTCCTTGATATCCGCACGCTCTCAGACTCTCTCCTACCACTCACTGACATATCCTCACTCCAGGACACAGATGCCGCTGCTGCCTTCTATAGTACCACCATTACTGCAGCCCTTGACTCTGTGGCCCCCTTCACAAACACCAGAGCCCGACCGATCAATAGGCAACCCTAGCACACTGACTTCACTAAAAAACTGAGACATGCCTCATGGGTTGCAGAACGCCTCTGGAAGAAAAGCCACTTCCAGGAGGACTTCATCAGGTATAAAGAGGCAGTTCTCACATTCAAGAACGCACTCACCTCTGCAAAGCAGGTCTACTTCACCACACTCATATCCACCCTATCCTGCAACCCCAAACAGCTGTTCATTACCTTCAACTCCCTTCTTCGTCCTCCTGTGCCCCCTCCAACATCACTTATCTCAGCTGATGACTTTGCCTCTTATTTCAAAAGCAAAATTGACACCATCAGAGACAGTCTCAGCCTACACTCCTAACAACCACTCTACCCAACTGCTCCATGCTCTTCATCCTTAACCTGTTTCTTCACCATCACTGATGAAAAGCTCTCTACCCTAATCTCTAAATCCCACCCCACCTCCTGGGCGCTTGACCCGATCCAGTCACATCTGATTCCCAACCTCACCGAAGTCTTTACTCCTGCCCTAACCCATTACTTCAACCTATCCCTAACCAGAGGATCCTTTCCTTCCATCTTCAAACATGCTACCATCACACCTATACTTAAGAAACTTTCCTCGACCCGTACCCTCCAGCCTACTATCGCCCCATCTCACTGCTCCAGTACGCCTCTAAATTGCTTGAACAACACATCCACTCTGAACTATCCTCCTATCTCTTGTTCAACGTGCTCTTTGACAAGCTACAGTCAGGCTTCAGACCCCATCACTCCACAGAAACTGCCCTAACCAAAGTCACAAATGACCTACTAACTGCCAAAGCCAAGCGTCACTACTCTGTCCTCCTCCTTCTCCACCTCTCCTCTGCCTTTGACACAGTTGATCTTTCCCTCTTGTTAGAAACGCTCTCATCCCTTGAAATTTCAGATCTGGCCACCAACCGCACACTCAGCGTCTCCCACTTGCACACCACCTCCACGCCACGCCTTCTTTTTGTAGGTGTCCCCCAAGGCTCTGTCCTAGGACCCCTCCTGTTCTCCATCTACACACTTGGCCTTGGCCAACTCATAGAAACTCATGGTTTTCAATACCATTGCTATGCTGATGACACTCAAATATATCTCTCTGGACCAGACATTACCTCCCTGTTGTCCAGAGATCTAGAGTGTCTAGCAGCCGTAGCCTCCTTTCTCTCCTCCCGCTTTCTCAAACTCAACATGGAGAAAACAGAGTTCATCATCTTCACTCCACCTGGCATGGCCCCTCTACCTGACCCATCTATGAAAGTTAATGGAACCACACTTATCCCAGTCCCACGGGTCCGCTGTCTTGGGATAACCTTGGACTCTGACCTATCCTTCAAGTCACACATCCAAACCCTCAACACCTCCTGCTGCCTCCAACTCAAGAACATCCATCGAATCCGCTCCTTCCTCACCCCTGAAACTACAATGATGCTAGTCCATGCCCTCATAATCTCCCGCTTAGATTACTGTAACACCCTTCTCCATGGCCTCCCAGCAAACACTCTCTCTCTCCTCCAGTCCACCTTAAACTGTTCTGCTCACTTAATACACCTCTCCCCCCGTTTTTCATCAGCCGCTCCTCTCTAACAATCCCTTCACTGGCTACCTGTTGCCCAGCGAATAGAGTTCAAAATGCTAATGCTGACATACAAAGCCATCCACAACCTATCCCCTATATATATATCTCTGACCTAATCTCCCGCTACCTGCCCACAAGCAACCTCCGATCCTCCAAAGACCTCCTACTCCGCTCTGCTCTTATCCGCTCTTCACACAACCGTCCTCAAGATTTCTCCCGTGCATCCCCCATACTCTAGAACTCATTACGAAGACACATAAGACTGACCCCCACAATCACAAGCTTCAAGAAGGCCCTGAAGACTCACCTATTCAGGAAGGCCTACAACCTCCAATAACGCTACTGTCATCACATCACCATCTGAACAGCCTCTCCCCTCACCTTCTGTCTCTATCCCTCTTCCCTCATAGATTGCAAGCCCTTGCGGGCAGGACCCTCTATCCCACTTTGCCAGTGATCACTGTTAGTATTGTACTTGTTTTGTATGTCTTGTGTACCGTGTGTAAACCCTTAAATGTAAAGCACCATGGAATTAATGGTGCTATATACAGTAAATTAATAATAATAATAATAATAATAATAATATTTATTAACATATTTGTGTGGTATGACTATCTGTCTGAAAAGCAAAGCATTTCACATTTTATAAATTGCGAATTTTTCCAAATTTCCATCAAATATTCAACTTTTTTTTATAAACAAATACAAAAAATATTGATCAATGTTTATCACTAGCGTGAAGGACAATGTGTCACAAACAAAGAATCTCAAAATCACTTGAGTAAGTTAAAGCATCTCAAAGTTGGCATATAAAGTGACACATGTCAGTTTTGAAAAATGGGACTGTGTCCTTAAGGGGTTAATGTTACATAGTATGATTGAAAAAAAGACATATGTCCATCAAGTTCATCCAGGGAATGGGAAACGTCATGACAGTCTATACATTTCCATAAACATCAATGCTACAGTGGGGAAAAAAAAGTATTTAGTCAGCCACCAAAAGTTCTCCCACTTAAAAAGATGAGAGAGTCCTGTAATTGTCATCATAGGTAAACCTCAACTATGAGAGACAAAATGAGAAAACAAATCCAGAAAATCACATTGTCTGATTTTTTAAGAATTTATTTGCAAATTATGGTGGAAAATAAGTATTTGGTCACCTACAAACAAGCAAGATTTCTGGCTCTCACAGACCTGTAACTTCTTCTTTAAGAGTATCCTCTGTCCTACACTCATTACCTGTAGTAATGGCACCTGTTTGACATTGTTATCACATAGTCAAGACACCTGTCCACAACCTCAAACAATCACACGCCAAACTCCACTATGGTGAAGACCAAAGAGCTGTGGAAGGACACCAGAAACAAAATTGTAGACCTGCACCAGGCTGGGAAGACTGAATCTGCAATAGGCAAGCAGCTTGGTGTGAAGAAATCAACTGTGGTAGCAAGAATTAGAAAATGGAAGACATACAAGACCACAAGAATGGTGAGCAAAAATCCCACAACCACATGGAGAGACCTAGTGAATGACCTGCAGAAAGTTGGGACTAGCGTAACAAAGGCTACCGTCAGTAACACACTACGCCGCCAGGGACTCAGAATCAGCAGTGCCAGACGTGTCCTCCTGTTTAAGTCAGTACATATCCGGACCCGTCTGAAGTTTGCTAGAGAGCATTTGGATGTTCCAGAAGAGTATTGGGAGAATGTCATATGGTCAGATGAAACCAAAGTAGAACTGTTTGGTAGAAACACAACTCGTGGTGTTTGGAGGAGAGTGAATGCTGAGTTGCATCCAAAGAACACCATACCTACTGTGAAGCATGGGGGTGGCAACATCATGCTTTGGGGATGTTTGTCTGCAAAGGGACCAGGACGACTGATCTGTGTACATGAATGAATGAATGGGGCCATGTATCGTGAGATTTTGGCTGGGTCTTTCGGCATGACAATGATCCCAAGCACACCACCAGGCCAACGAAGGAGTGGCTTCGTAAGAAGCATTTCAAGGTCCTGGAGTGGCCTAGCCAGTCTCCAGATCTCAACCGCATAGAAAACCTTTGGAGGGAGTTGAAAGTCCATGTTTCCCAGCGACAGCCCCAAAACATCACTGCTCTAGAGGAGATCTGCATGGAGGAATGGGCCAACATACCAGCAACAGTGTGTGCCAACCTTATGAAGACTTACAGAAAACGTTTGATCTCTGTCATTGCCAACAAAGGATATATAACAAAGTATTGAGATGAACTTTTGTTATTGACCAAATACTTATTTTCCACCATAATTTGCAAATAAATTCTTTAAAAATCAGACAATGTGATTTTCTGGATTTGTTTTCTCATTTTGTCTCTCATAGTTGAGGTCTACCTATGATGACAATTACAGGCCTCTCTCATCTTTTTAAGTGGGAGAACTTGCACAATTGGTGGCTGACTAAATACTTTTTTTCCCCACTGTATTTTGCTGTAAAAATGCATCTAATCCTTTTTTGAAGCCGTCAGTTGTTGCTGTGACAAGCTCCTGGAGTAGGTTATTCCAGAGATTCACAGTCTTACAGTGAAGAAGCCTTGTCGGATCTTGAGATCAATGGGAGGCTATCACTGCACCCAGCTACTTTAAACAGATCTCATAGTAATGTAGATGCTGTTAGCAGAATAAAAACAATACATTTCTTATGTTTCAGAGCCCCGGGGATGTGTAGAAAAAGCCCCTTTATTTTTTATTCAATTATTGGAGCACAGGGATCATCATCACTAAACACACCCATCCTGCATTCAGCTCATTCCCCTGGGCAGTGTGAGTTTGATTTTTTGGTTTATTATTATCAGCAACACAGTAAGATAGGTCAGGCTCACCTGTAATGCTTTTTTCCCTATAAAAATTTGTGTCTATGTTGTGTTGATTTATCTTACAATATGCAAATGAGCAGCCTGAAGCACTGAGGGCAGCTCTGATGCTCCATACTGCTATACAGTATTCCACACTGCTATAACACGTCCTCCCTTCTTTAAGTGACAGGGCCAGAGAACTATGCTAAAATCTTCCCCGGCCCTGTGTTCTCACATTTGTAACAGCATAATAAAGCAGTGTGACATTTGGCAAAAGACTGCTCATTTGCATATTGTGAAATAAATATCTCAGCAACTCAGGCACAACTTTTCATGCAAAATGGCGTTAAATTCAGGTGAATCTGCTTCACCCTGGTGACTGACTCTCTTTAATTTTGTTGTGATATTACAGTCAACGTCATATTCCTACCATGTCCACATTGTTATTTTTTTGCACAGTGTTTGACAAAGGAAAATAGAGACTGAACTGAAACATCCCAAAATGTATTAGATGTATCTTACCATGTTGTGTCTACAGCTCTTATGCAGTCATTTGAGTACCCATGATAATAGACTACAATCCTTAAACTAATCTTCCAGTCATGAGTTGCCTCTCTGCTCCCTTCCCAATTGATGTATTGTTTTAATGTTAAAGGTGTTGGCTATTTCTGGACAAAATCCTAATATGCCATCAATGGTTTTTATTTTATGCGAGGTAATGCCTTAATGCTTACCACAGCTGTACATTTTCAGGTCCTCTGCTGGCCATAGGCAGGATTTGTAAACATTAGGGGCAATGCAGTGCTCCCATTGTCCATAGCAATGAAGATATCTGTCCCCTGGCTCAGTCTACATCTGTGCAGACACTGAATGCCTCTGATCCATGTACAAAAATGGGCAGCAACATTTCCTGTAATATGTTCTTGCTCACAACAGATGTGCATTTGTATATCAGTGTAAGTTCTGTTGGAGACTCTGTCGCAATGTCCGATTTAAAACAGTAGACAAAAAAGTTCTGCACGGAGGACTTTTTCCTCCACTAGTTTCAGTTTTAAAACATCGGCCAACTAAAGGACCATTAATGGTCAATGGGGTTTGCCGGGTTCTGTGTGTAACCGCAATTGCAGCGATCTGCTGATCCCTTCTTCTAGTCCTCCAAAGGACTGGAACAACGGAAAGGTGGTGCTAGTGTGAACATATCCTAAGGGTCTTTGGAAGAAATAAAGAAGATTCCAAGCTCTACAAATGTAATTTGTTCCCAGCAGAACCTGCTATAGATCATTCTGCAAATGTCATATTTTTCTTATGTGCATTTATATATCGTGTGAATATATTGTAAGGGTCTTTGGAAGGAAAATAGAAAATTCCAAGCTCCACAACTTTCATGTGTTCCCTGCAGAACCAGACCTAAGTAAAAGACAAGTGGCACCCTGGAATTATACAGATGCCTCCTTCCTTATCTTTACTCCGGGCTCAAGACACCCCGAGATGAGTGGCATGAGCTTACCAGCTTTGAAAAAAATTTTGTTACTCTGTCGGGAATGGCAAATTAACAGTAACATTTTTCCGCCAATGCAGGTCAAGTCCAAATAAAAACAGCACCAGCATTAGTAAGGGTGCCAGCCCAAGGATACGGGCAAATCCAATATTAGATGTAAAAATTGGGTTTTATTGCCCCATACAGACAAGCAACATTTCAGCTCAAATCACTTTATATACATATATCAATACATATGTGCTGTATAGAACTATTATGTACAGAACTTGATTCAATGATACCAGTGAATTTGAGACATCATACATTTTATGATAATAGTTGCAGAATATGACTCACCTGATTTTTCACATAGCACATCTGATATGTTCTGAAAAACATCCATTAATTCTTTAAATTGATCAACAAAGAACCATTTGCCCTTGGATCCAGCCATTGTCACTAGCTCATCAGTTTTCGCCTTATGTACTCCAATTGCAAATATTGTGACCCCAGCTTTTTCAAGGGATTCTGCCCTTTCATTAAGTTCACCAGGATCATGAGAATCACCATCAGTTATAACAATAAGATACTGAGGGACCCCTGCATCTTGGCGACTGCCACGCTCCTTACGAAAGAATCCCTTTGCAGATTTCAAGGCCGCAGCGGTAAATGTGTTTATTCCTGATTGATTATCATTTTCAATAGCTTTAATAATATCATTTTTATTGCTGTATTGATTCAGGTCAAACATCTCATACGGTTGATCTGCGTATTTAAGAGCTCCAAATTGAACTTTGTCTTTTGCAACATCTGATTTATTCACAAAAGATATAACAAAGGATTTCATTATCTGAGCTTGCGTTTCGTTGATGCTACTTGAAGTATCGATCACGAAAACAATGTCTGCTTGCTGTATTGTTGGACAATCTGTGAACATACAAAAAGAAAATTTTTATGTATTTTTAAAAGAAATGCAAAAGTGCCATCCTTCTGTGTATCAGTTTCACACATCCTGATTATTTGCTTTAGGTCAAGACTAGCGATGGGCAAACCTCTCAGAATTTATTTTAGGTTTGGTCAGCTTGGGTCCCTGATTCATTTCGGGTTTAACAAGTTTGGTATGATTCGCATCTTAAATTGGCTTAAAAAATAGTGTAGAACACTCTTAGGGCTACTAGGAACCTACTTTTCCAATTTCTAGTTCTCTAAGGCAAACACAGCCAAAGTTATGTCAAGGTGAAAGTGACATTATTATATTCTGGAGTCTCTTCAGACCCCACAGTATAATGCGGCAGCCGTTTTAGTTCACTTGAGACTGATCTCCATTTGTTCAATTTCATAAAAAAATGAACCATTTGGAATATTTGAACCCAGTTCAGTATGAACCGATTCACCCATAGCTTGGTATGAACCGATTCGCCCATCGCGAGTCAAGACAAAGTGTAAGAAAAAGAAAATTACAACCTATATACCAAGGATATGCCATCAATGTTTGTTTGGTAGGAGTCCAGTTGCTGTGACCCTTAAGGTGGCCATACACATTAGCTAATGACTGAATGATTGTTCTTTGTTAAGCTGAGCTGCATGTGTTTTTCATAGGGAGAGGGGAATAAGCTGCTTCCGGAAACCTCTAGATTTAAGGAGACCTGCATACACATGAAATCCTCTGTCAGGCCCACCAAAATTAACTTGTTTGGGCAACATTTATCATATGTATGGCCACCTTTACCAATTGCTAGAGCAAAGTGGTAGTACCACTAGAGGAATACTGAGCCATGTCTCCTTTTATGGGCTCTGCTTGATTTTTCTACAAGGGTGCTTGGCTGGCCCATGAATAGTAACCTTGTTATATATTATAATAATATACAATTATACCCCTGCCTCTTATTTACTTACTAACTAATAAAAATGTGCAATGTCCAGGGGCTAGCAGGATGAGGACTACACCAGGGAGGAGGCCCAACCTTGTGGCTACTTGCTCCTTCTTGTTTCACTGTGGCTTTGGCACCAAATCCTCTTGTAGGCTCTGGGGCAGCACAGTGTTGAGGGGATCACACTTAGGTGATGGTTGAGGGTTTCCCCAGGGCACTTCCTGCAGTGAGTCTCCTGTTTGTTAGTGTTTCAATGTGCATTTGATGGTGGATGTGAATAAGACACAGGAAACACAATTTACTTAGTAGATTCTTCCAGTCACAGTTCACAACCAGTATCCACATTTTGGGCACTCAAACAGGGAAATAATTGTTAATAACAATAACAATAATATTCCGTAGCATTTTACAAATCAATTGTTGTCTGCTGTTGACTTTCACCTCTAGTTCTGTGTCCCTTTCCACCATAGAGAATCTGAAGTGACCCCTGGGTCTCAGTCCCCAGTTTCAGCCACTATTCAGGAAATGCAGGGCACATTTCAACCATAGATACCAGGCTTACTCACTGATATGACAGTGGAGATCTTTAGTTGCAAAAGGTCTGATGGTATGGGACATGCTACTGAAATGCTAGAGAGCTGAACATACTCTCCAGGGGTGAAATGATCGTGGTCACAGGGGGTGCAACCGAGGGTTAGGGGGCCACAGAATCATGACAGAGAGCCTGATTTCCTGACCACTGTCTCCTATGTACAGTTCTTACACTCATCTCTGTTGCCTGTGAACGTTACTGTACTGAACTCTCCAGGCAGCAGAGATGAGTGCCTATCTCTGCTGCTGCAGGTATATCAACTTTATACACAGGAGACAGCAGTAGGGCTATCAGGCTTTCCCCAACCATCATGAAGCTGGAGCAGGAGCTCCTCAGTGAATAACCTTTCTAAAGAGTTATTTCAGTTACCTGTGATTGACCATCTAGTCACAGGATAGGTCATCAATAAGAGATCAATAGTGGTTAAACACCCAGGACCACTGCTGATCAGCTGTTTGAATGGACCACAGCGCTTGTGCGATTGCTGTGACCGTTTCATTGCACGCCATCTGTTTTATAGCGGCCATGCATTGTTATTACAGATGGCATGCAATGTACTGTAAATAGTCAAGGGATCATGGGGATCACACTGAGCTCTTATTGATTACCTATCCTCAGGATAAGTCATTAATACAAAGAAATTGGAGTATCAATTTAAAGAGGTTATCCACCATTTTAAAATTGATGGCCTATCATTAAGATAGGCCATCAATTTTAGATAGGCAGGGTTTTGACTGTTAGAACCAACGCAGATCGGATGTTTTCCAGAGCATGAAGCCCCCAATTTACATGCCGGGCGCTATGGTGCTCACTCACCGTATTCTTCATAACAGCAGTTTTGGGTACTAAAAACTTTCAAGTCTCTGGGATAACACTGCAGCACCCATAACTGCTACTATAAAGAATACATTGTAGGGATGGGGTAGGGGGACCCAGTGAAAGTTTGCAGCAGGCCCACAAGACTTTAGTTGTGACACTGGTGCTCTCTCAAACATGTCTACACCTGTCTGCAGCTAACTTCCCTCTGAACTACAGTAAAAAGACGAAACTAGCTAAATATAAAACCTGGCTTGGCTAAAGGTTGCTATGTAATAGCTTGCTCCTCCCATCTTCTAGAAAACCCAGAGCAAGAGCCATCTCCGTCTGTAGAGCGGAACAAGAATGGCTGATTAACTTTTTTGGGAACCAGTATAAACCTGAAAAGTGCAAAAACCATTCTAAAATGAATTTACTACTAGCAGTGCCCTTTGGAGACTGTAAATGCAAAATTATAAATGGCCACCTGATGTTAAACCACAAACATATCGGGCATATTTGGGTCGAGGAGTCCCAGAAAGAATACAATGATACTTTGTAAGTGCATAACCCCAAAAAGGACCAAAAAGGTATTATCTGAAGAACCACCTTCAGGTTGGATCTGACACCTGGCATCCCAGAAGCGGGAATCAGAGGCCATTGATTTCTGTTCATTTGTTACACAGCCTGTTTGCAGTTCAGTGTCATTCAAGTGAATGGGACTGAGCTGCAATATCAAGCACAGCTGCTATGTAACGTACAGCACTGAACTTGATAAATAGTAAAGAGACTGCATTGCTTGTCCAAACTCTGCAGAGTCTTCAAACAACTGGTCATTGGGAATGCCTGCTGTGTGACCACCTCTAATGTGATATTGAAGATCAATCCTAAAGATAAGTCATCAGTAAGATAATTCTATAGTACATAAATAGAATTACATCACGTATACTGACCTTCTTGACAGATGTCAACAACCAAATCTTCTTCTTTTAACGTCAGTGTCTCAAAAGACTCAACGTAATGTATTTGTCCTGAAGGTCCACTTATTTCTTGTAACTGAGTTTTATTTGCATGAAAAATGCCCACAGAGATTATGCTCACACCACTATTCCTCAGAGACTCAGACTGAAGTTTGACATCATCTTGTGATTGTCCATCGGTTATAAGTATAAGGATCTTTTTCACTTTGGGTCTGGCACCTTTTTCTGTTGTGAAGTATGGAGTTACATATTTTAGTGCTTTCCCAGTATTTGTCCGGTCAGCCAAGTATCCCATTTTTTCAATAGCTTCCCATATATTAGCTTTGGTTCCCTTCTTATTCAGCTGTAGCACCTCCTCACTGTCAGTACTGAATTGGACAATACCAAACTGTATGTTATTCGGCCCAACCTCTGTTCTATTAACTAGGCTTTTCATAAACTCCTTCATTTTTTTAAAGTTATCGATGCCTATGCTTCCAGAACTGTCAACCAGGAACATTACATCAGCCTGCACTTTTCGGCAAACTATAAAGACAAAAACAAAATACTTAATCCCACTTGTTTTACATGATATTCCATATACATTTTACTTATTCTGCAATATATTGTTTATTGTTTTACCTTTGCTTGAACAGATTTGCTGGGCTACTAGATTTTTTATGTCTTTCAGAGAGTCAAAATTGTGTACATAATGGACCCTTTTGGGATCTCCTGCAATTTCCAGCAATTGAGTCTGGTTGGCTTCTTTAACTCCAATTGCAAACATATTTACTTTATTTTCCCTGAGGGTGATGGCAGCCTCCTTCACACTATCTTGAGATTCTCCATCTGTAAGAACAATGAAATACACAGGCACATTCCCTGACCTGACATTGCTGGGATCTAATATCAATGTACTCGTGGAATTTATCGCTTCTCCTGTTTTGGTTCCTCCACCCATCTGCCTGATGTCCTGTATCTTCGTTTTCAATTGGATTTTATTGTAATTATTACCAATGCCAATCTCCAGTCTATTCCCTTCAGAGTATTGTACAACCCCAATGCGAACCTTCTGAGGCCCAATCTCAAACATATCTATTAGTTCCACCAGAAATTTCTTCATGGTTGTAAAATCGTAGGGATAAATACTTCCAGAACCATCAATGAGCAGATAAATATCAGCAAGATCTGTTTTCTGACATCCTACAAAAAATTGAAATTGTATTAAAAATATTAGAAAATAATGCATCGTAATTATGTAATTGGATAATGTAATGTCATTTTAAAGTCCACTATCAATATTCAGGTTCATAACAGATCACAGTACATAAAATCAATCCATATCAGGTCCTAACGTGCAGGTGGTGGACACAGTAATGACAACTGGGTAGGAATTATAAGTAGTTTACTGATGATGTAGAAGAAAGTACACTAAGTGAACAACAAAATAACGATAATGTCTCTGACTTGTGTCCTTCACCTGCCTGGCCTGTACAAGGGAAGGATCCTTCTCAAACACATGGTGCTTAAAACACTGTGACTCAATCTGTCTCCTCATCACAGTGAACATTGTCCATCTGTCGGGCCCTGAGCTGCCCTTCCACTACCTAGGCACTTAAGCTTATCTTCTAGTACTTTCTACATGCCGATGTTCAGTATCTGCTCAGTCTGTCTAACCAGCCTCCAGGCTGTATCCTGCTCTCTGACCATCTGCACACCAAATGACCAGCACGAGCCAAAGTATGGGCCAGGCAAGTCCTACCACAAATCTGCCCCTCCTGAATTCTGTCCCTTAGCAGGGTGACAGGATCTGTAGGCCCATCACCACCAAGCGACCCAAGGAGGTGCTACAAGTTGAGCCTAGTTTCATTGTATCTCTCTTATTTGTCTGTAAGTGCCTATTTTTTGACCCATTAAAACAAGTCCTTTAATACTGTTACCAGGGCTTGATAAACGATAATGCCTGTGTGCCTATCTGGCAATGGAGGAATGGTGTCTACTAAAGGGAAATTGTAAGAAAATGTACATGTGAAATAAAAGTACTGTTTGTATGCATATGTTAATAGAATCTTTTATATGTTAATAAGGCACTTAAACTCATACTGTAATAGGGCTGGTTATACACAGTAGATGATGGTAACCCAAACACTTGTTCCACCTACAGCTATCCCTCTTGACACTGCCATGCATATACATACTTGGCTTGGTCAAGTGTGTATGCGTTCTGAAAAATGAGGGGTAAACAGCCCCACTGCCAGATTCCTCCATCAATGGCTTATCACTTCAAGACAAAAGGATTGGTCATATTGAAATCCAACATGCCCTACCCTTCTCGACTCTAACATCTAATGTCAGGAGAAAGTTGGCAGGCCCCCATACACATTTGATGCCAATTGGTTCTGTCAAACTGAGCAGGGTTGGCCAATATACATCAAATGTGTATGGCCAGCTTAAGAGGAGGACTAGGGGAAGGCTGTAGTATGTGCTAGATGTGGACATGCACCACAGTGTCCACAAGTTATACATGAGGTTTATTTAATGGTGAACCCTAAGACATCAGACCGTATGTAAAACCAATACTGACTACTACTACCTTCTTTGACTGCAGGATGCTTCCATTTTCTTGAAGCAGTAACCTTTCTCACCTCATAATAATGTACCAGTTAAGAACACTTGCATCATCTCAGCAGGATTTTCTTTTCATTATATATAACTATCTTACCTAGTTTTATCCCCGTGGTTTGTTTTGGCGAAAAAACAATATCTCTTTCAACAGAATTTACAACCATCTTCAGTAAAGTGTCCGCCTTGTTTGAAAGATCAGAAAATGTCTTCACCTTGATCTGATAACTGTGAATTGGTGTTGATACAATTTGATTCAGTTGTGTTTCATTAGCTTCAGAAATGCCCACACCAAAAATTCTGATTCCTTCTCTTTGAAGTAACTTGGCAGCTTCAAATACACTGTCTGTGGAAGACTTATGGGTGACCAGGATTGTTATTTGTTCTAATCCCTGATTTCTTCTGGTTGCTCTTGAATCACCAAACACTAAACTCCTTGTATAGTTCATTGCACCTCCAATATGTGCTATCTTTTGACTTGAAGGCTGGAGGGCTGCAATATGTTTTTCCACAATAGATCTGTTGATGCCAGTATTGAAGGAGACAATTAATTCTGCTTTATCACTGAATGCCACCAAGGCCACATGGGTGCAGTAATCACTTATCTCCATATTGGATGTGACGTTAATTAAGAAATCTTTCAAAAATGTGTTTTCCAACATTGTATGTTGAGAAATATCCACTATTAGCACCAGATCTGTTGCTATACCTTTGACACACACTGGAAAGGGATAGAAATCTTGTTAATAAAGAAGCAGATAAAATATCCACATAAACATGCATATATAGGAAATATGAAAATAACATAGTTTATATAAAAATATATCTGCATCATAACTCTTTCTTAGTTATTTTTAAATTTTAAGCTGTGGTTTCCAAACCAGCTTTCCAAGAAAGCCTGGAATTACTCTGAACCTGATGTGGAATCTTCAGGACACATCCTTAAGACCTGTCACTTTACAGTAGATGCCGAAAATTAATTTTGACCTGCTCAATCATAGCCAAGAATTATAGAATGCTGTGCTGCACCTAAAATGAGCTTCTTTGAGGGAAAATAGTTCAAGGGCTCACTCATAGTAATAGGTTTGCCAATTATTGGAACGTTGAGGATTTTCATCTAGTCTGGTAATTTACACTGTTAACCCTTTTTTCTCCATTCCACAGCACAAAAATTATTATTTTTTTATTTTTCAATACCTTATATAAGACATTAAACAGTGACTAAACTTTTGAACAACTTTTGATTTTCTGGCATAATATGCAGAAAATTAAAATAAAAAACAAAAAAGAATACAGAAATGACGGTTTTCACAGAAAGGAAGCAACATTTGCTAATAAAGTATATTACAAAATTTATCAATAACACAAATGCTGACGGAAAATGAAAAGATGTTCAAAAGTTTTAAATAATGTCTCACAAAAAACCCAATAACCTCACATGGCTATTTTATGACTTTTGAAATACAGGGCAAAAAATGAAAATTGGCAGGAAAGCCGAAGAATTAAAACTAATTCCACATTTCCCATGGGAACTTCAGATGTTTTGTCTTTTCATCCTTTCTTTTGATGTAGGGTCCCCAGTGTAAATTTCCACTTTTGGGCAATAATATTAAAAACAAATATGCCTGTTCCACCCTCAAAGCTGTATGCTATTCCATGTACTCTCTTAAGGCTTTATATACATGGTGCTATCATATAGAACTGCGATACTGCACCCATAGAAGTCATACTGTGCTTTTGATTTTAACTCTTACGTTTTTTACTCCCTTCATTCCAGAAGCCATAATCTTATAATTTTTCCATTTATGTAGTCATATAAGGGCTTGATTTTTGCATGATAAGTTTTACTTCAAAAGGGAACCATTTATTATTCTGTACAATATACTGGGAAGCAGGAAAAAAAATTCAGAGTAGGATGGAATTGAAAAAAAATGCAGTACTGCCATTTTCTGATGGGTTTTGTTTTTACAGTTTAACCTTTGCAGTAAAAATGCTATGTTAACTTTATTCTCTGGGTTAGTACGATCACAGTGATACCAAATTTATATAGTTACATTTCATGTAAATGTACAAAAAGAAAAAAATATATATTTGAATTACCATATTCTGACACCTGTAACTTTTTTATATTTTAGTGTACAGGCCTGTGTAAGGTGTCTTTTTTGCAGGACAAAATGTAGCTTTTATTGATACCATGTTGGAGAATGTATGATGTTTTGATCACTTTTTATTTCATTTTGTTAGGGAGGCAAAGCGGCGAAAAAATGCCAATTCAGACGTTTTGATCTTTTTTTTCTTGCTACGGCATTTACTGAATGAAACAAATGTTTTTATATTTTAATAGTTTGGGCATTTTCCAACTTTGGTATGCCTAATGTGTTTATGCTTATTTTTATTAATTTTATTATATGTGATCTTGTGAAAGGGGGGTGATTTAAACTTTAAGGTTTACTTTATTTTTTATACTTTTTTTTTTTTTTTTTGAGTCCCCAGTGGACTTGAACATGTGATCTTCAAATCACTTTTGGCATAGACTGCAACACTACTTTATTTCAGTCTATGGCAGATTCGCTATGTAACTATTGAAGCCTGCTGCAGGAAGACTTCAGTAGTTACTTTACTATGGTAGGCCTGGGTGCCTTCAGATGGCTGCAATGTTAATGGAACAGCTCCTGTGATCAGGGCCGTTCCGTTACTGATCCTCATATAGAAAGCGGAAGTAACCACTCAGATGCCGTGGTCGCATTTAACCACAGCATCTGAGTGGTTATATGTCCATGATCAGAGTCATCACTGATCATGGGTAATGCTGCTGGGTCCCTGCTGTGTGAAACATACACTGGGTCACTTGCACCAGGACAGACATGTACGTCGTGGTGCACATAGGGGTTAAACAGAGGCATATGGAATTTTTTTCTGTTAGCTCTATATAGATAACAATATGAAATATTCTTGCCTAGAGGTAAAAACTGTACACAACAGATACTTTTCTAATAAATACCTATAACGCATTATTATTGAGACTGTAAATCTAAAGGATAAAATAGAAAGAAAACTATAGAACAGAATGGGTCACCTATAAGTTCTTACCAAGATGTATGAAATGTAGGAAACACTAGGCACAAAATAACATACTAACTACATTAATAATACCCTTTAGGAGCCTTACCTGCAGATGCATTACTATATGTTTTGGATGCAGCAGTAGTAGATGGCATAGCTCCTAAGAAAATAATAAGGTAAATAAAAAAACATAGACTTAGCAATCAAGTCATCTCTCAACAATCCTGTCACCTGTCTTCCTAGAGTAAAATGATCATTGTAGAAGAAAAGGGTTAGGCTATGTTCACACCTGAGTCTGCTCTCCGTTCGGAGTTTCCGTCCCTGAATCCGCTTGAAAAATGCGGATTTCGGGCAGAAACCAGAGCGGACCCAAAGAACGGAAACCTGAACGCAGGTGTGAACCTCGTGTCAGGTATGATTCCAAAAAGAACTAGGATAGATACAGTGGCTTTTGCCTGCTTACGGGTTAACTAACAAAAGTATGACAGTAATACAAGAAGGATAAGATCAAGAAATACATGTTAGGCTAAGGTTACACAGTGACATGTAACCCTAGCCAAACATGTAATTCTTGATCTTATCCTTCTTGTATCATTGTCATACTTCTGTCTATTATGGAACTGATTGTGGTACTTATTCTATAGTTAAGAAATTTACATTTTAGGGTCAATAACCAATATTTTCTCTCTATTAACTTACCAGTATGTTGAGTAGATGATAGCTGCACCCAGATAACCACCACAAGTAAACCAAACACAAATGTCATTTTCAGAGCACCACGTAGTAGTTACTGAAGGATTCTAAGGATAAAATCAATATTGACAGTGATACATAGCAAAAGAAAAAGATTCACCTAAAAATAACTTTTTGTGTGATCAAAATGATTGTTTTTAGTAGCACAGGACTTAATCACAAGTGAAGCTTTATGAACAGAATATGTGGGATATGTTTTTAATACAGAGCATTGTTCTCCTTTAACCCCTGCTGCTCAGTTGTTTGAAGCTGTATAGTGCTGTGAGTGAAGAGGCTGCAGTGCTTGTCTAAATGTTGTGATCTCTTTACAATGCTGATAAGGAAGGGGGGCGTCAGACCCCTGCCAATCTTCAATTGATTAACTATCCTAAGGTTTGGTTATCAATGAATGAACCTGGAAAACCCCTTAATATTCTTAATATTCATCCTATAGTAGAGCTATAAACAAATTCTTGTTCCAATTTACAGATTTCCTGGATTGTAAATATTAAGATTATTCTCTCTCTCTGATTTCCTCTGCTCTGAGTCAGATTAACTAAAGCATTAATTTCTGCCAAAAGCAAAATTCTTAGGAATTCATTTAACATTGGATGGTTGTTGTGTAACCAATTTTTCTTAATGTTTTTTTCTTAATGTTTCCATTTTTTGTGGGAATAATCATTCTTGTCAACATGAAGAAGGAATAAGCAGAGATCCATCCCATCCCGAGTATTCTCCCCTAACAACATTATTACCAACATTTCTCTCTAAAAACACACATGTATCAAATAAGACTTCTGTTGTGACATATCAAATTCCAAGTTCCAGTTCTTATTTGATTTCCACATACAGATGCCATTTGGCGTGTTTATGATGACTATGAATTGGCATAAGTTTTATTCCCTTCAGCTGGAATTTGATATGTAGAAGTCTTATGTGTGTTTTTAATACACAATTAGATAAGTACACTATTTCATTTATATGTATTAAACTATGGATATTTTTACACTTATAAGTACTATTTGTTGCACTTTAACACTTGATATGTAATTTTTCATATATGAATTTGATTTTTGATTTTATTGGATAGTTATACCTTAACTGATGTAATTACTAATTCAATATGCACTGAGAGATATTTCACTATAAATGTTTGCAGTATGCACTAAAATCTTGCTTGAGAAAGGTCCAACACTCCTAGGACCGAGACATAGTTCTTGGAATAAATTCACATCAGATTTTTTTCACTATTTTGGAGTGCTGCCTCTTTTTGATTATCTATCTATATATCTATCTATCTATCTATCTATCTATCTATCTATCACTACAGGAGATATCTATCTATCTATCTTGGGAACTGGGCCACAAAAGGAATATGAGGAGGTACCATAATAAGGGCCACAATTTAAAGGGATACTGTGCTGGGGTCTAGAAATGAGAGGTGAACCGTGTTCAGGACCAACATTTAAAAGTATGCTGTGCTGGGGACCAGTAATAAGAGGGAGAGAGGAATAGTGGACTTAAAAGGGAACAAATCTCATGAATATTAAACATTTCTCTTTTTTTTAATTCACCCCCCTGTATAGGACGGCGGTTGTGTAAGCCAGGATCAGGTGACAAAATTCACACTCATCTCTCCTCCCAGGGACATCCACTGCAATTAAGGATTCCCCTGGACAGTTTGAAGACCCCTATAGACAGGAACCATATACACAAACAAAATTCCACTGACATGTACAGTACATTGGACTTTTCATTTCTAGTACCATGGCTGTTTTGTTTGACCCAATCTAGAACTGGTTCTGTGCATTATTCTGATGTGATTCCTGATTTTGTGTAATATACTGAAGCATAAAATACATCCTTTTTTTACTTTTTCCTCATTTTTGGGGGGTACATGCTTTCTGACTCCATTAGCCACTTTTACCTGCATTCTGTATCGTTTTTCTTTGATATACTTCTCTCTCTCTTTCTCTCTCTCTCTCTCTATATATATAACACATGATCACACCATTCACAATAGGTGAACTCATTATCTTTCCTTCATGCCTAGAGAGTGCAGGATAGAGCACTCTTCCAAAAATGTCAATGACTCATCTCCAGTCTACATGTTCCTCTGGTCCATGTGGTCCTGTGCACCTTATTTCTAAGTGCTCTTAACAGCAGTTCAAGCAAGATAGCCGCCCCTGTGATCATGTACAAATAATGGAATAGAACATACTACAGCCAGAAAATAGGATTGAATTGGAAACAATATATATCATTATCAGCTTTAAAATAATAATTAACATGTTGTATTTTTCACATAGGTTGAGAATAAAATTGAATAGAATACATACTTGAATATTGGTAGATATTTTTACCCAAAACACTCTTGTTGCTCTGCGTACTAATCTATGGAAACATTGTATCAGGTTATGAAGTTCTCCTATAATGAAATGGAAGCAGAATATAAGAAATGTCATTGTTATTCTAATTTTCTTCACATTTAAAGGGGTTTTTATTGACTTATTAATTGATGATCTTTCCTTAATACAAGTCATCAATTGAAGAGCCGTAGAGGTCCGATGCCCGGGACCCCCATGGATCAGCTGTCTGAAGCGGCACTTCCTTAGCACTAATTCCATGTAATGTCATGTTCATTGCTCACATGGCCTGTGCTTGTTAAGTAGCACACACCTGAATGCTGCAACCTCTGCAAACAGTTGATTGATGGGGGTCCCAGGTATCAGATCCCTGTCTATCTCAATTGATTAACTATCCTAATAAGCCTGGAAAAGCCCTTTAATTGTTGTAATATATTCAAATATAGAGTTGCAACAAAAAACCTCACAAATCTAAATCTACAGATTGTCAATCTATTTACAGATTTCTGCTGATTGTTTTATTCCTTTCACTGTGAGGAGTGAGATTCATGGTGAAATTTGGCAGTCAATCTGCAGTAAATTCTGTATGACTTCCTTAAGGATTTTGCTGTACATCTTCTGTAAATATGTGGCAAAAATTTTCCTGTGTGCATATTGCCTTGAAGAAATGCCCTCCCTTGTACACTACTTTGTGTTTAACTATATAGGTCTAACATTATGTACTGATTCATTTTTGAACAAAGTTTTATAGTTGTTGGTGCTCAGTTTTTCCCCAAATCCCCTCTGTGGGTCTTGAGTGGGTTTAAAGTATAACCATGGTAAAATCCTAGAATTAAAAAATAAGTTCACTTTAAGGATTTTATTTTTTCAAGACATATGCTCTTCTTTGATTACTGTTGTTGGATAAAAATGTTAATGTGTTTTCTTTTATTTTATTTTATAGTCTCACATTAAATGTGTTAGTCTTTCAGGATCGGCCAATTCACATTTTATAAGCATGCTGTCAGCCATGATCCTGAAAAAAGCCCAAGTCCTCAAACCGTTACAGATGTATTTCAGTTTAATTCTAGGTAAAATCCTAGAATTAAAAAATAAGTTCACTTTAAGGATTTTATTTTTTCAAGACATATGCTCTTCTTTGATTACTGTTGTTGGATAAAAATGTTAATGTGTTTTCTTTTATTTTATTTTATAGTCTCACATTAAATGTGTTAGTCTTTCAGGATCGGCCAATTCACATTTTATAAGCATGCTGTCAGCCATGATCCTGAAAAAAAGCCCAAGTCCTCAAACCGTTACAGATGTATTTCAGTTTTGCCAATTTTTAAACTTCCAAAATTGGAATTGGATTCTAGATTTGGAACTATAACGTTTTTTTAAAAATCAATCTTTATTTGACATTATTTTCGCATAACACTGACATTTTATTCTGGGAATACAATGTCACCTCTGTCAGTATATTTTTGTCTGAGTTCCATTGTTTGACAGACAGGATAGTGTAGCATGCTGCACTATTGTAGTCAGTAAAGACAAAAAAAAACAAAAAACCTCAAAAACTGTTAGACCCATGATAAGTTAATAGAATCCTACTGATCTGAAGTAGATCCAACCAGTTTTTTGTAAGATCAGTTACTTTTTATTTCTTTATGAGAATCCATCATTGATCAGATATGATGCTCTATGACAGTTTATAGGACATAGGGGGTGTAGTGAGATAATCCTGGTAAATATTGCTGTACTTTCTAAAACCCATCTAGGAGGTGTCTTGTGTGAATTGTCTATATTGCTGTGTATTTTACTGGTCCTGTGGAAGAATAACATTGAGGATTGTAGCTCAAGGAGGTCCTGCTTCTTGTTTGTTTTTAATGTGCATAACTTCCAGATGGTATTATTAGCCGCTGTACTCAAGGGGTGAGCGGCCATTTTTTGTTTATTGTTTGTACTTTCTAACTCTTGCCATGGAGCACTTTCTGATTTTATTATGCTCATCATACTAGTACTTGCAGCACATTACAGTGCAATGCAGAGAACCTTACCGATAAAAATAGATCTGTTCATCCATCCTTCAGAACTGTACACGTGTTCAATCAATAATGCTTATAGAGCTTTGCCTTCAGAAATTGCTTATTTTATTTGTTAAAGTCCTACAGTGTACACAACACATTGGAAGCATGCATTTTGAGGACAAGAATAAAAGAATAAACAGCCCTGGTATGTTACATGGCTCTACTAATTAGAAATATTACTAATTACAGTGGCTTGCAAAAGTATTCATACCCCTTGAACTTTTTCACATTTTGTCCCCTTACAACCACAAACTTAAATGTATTTTATTGAGATTTTAAGTAATAGATCAACACAAAGTAACAGATAATTGTGAAGTGGAAGGAAAATGATACTTTGTGTTGGTGTATCACTACTCTGTAGATTCACCTTTTGCTGCAATTACAGCTGCAAGTCTTTTTGGGTCTGTCTCTACCAGCTTTGCACATATAGAGACTGAGATTTTTGCCCATTCTTCTTTGCAAAATAGCTCAAGCTCAGCCAGATTGGACGGAGAGCGTCTGTGAACAGGAGTTTTCATGTCTTGCCACAGATACTCAATGGGATTTAGGTCTGGACTTTGACTGGGACTTTGACAAAATGTAAAAAAATTCAAGGGGTATATATACTTTTGCAAGCCACTGTATGTATGATTCAAGAACCAATCTACTATTTGGAGTAAACTGTGTCATTCCAGAGTCACATCACCCTACTAACCACAGTGTACTTGCAGTCCAATTTTATTTGTGTTATGTGGTTATATTGTTACATGAATGGATCATTTACAAGACTAAATTGAGTCATATTGCCTTTCAGAGCTGCACAGACATTTCCAGGGCTGGGAAACGCCATGAGAAGGATGTGCACTGTTTGAGCAGCTGTCAATGAATTTGGTGAGGGCTTGATGTTTATCAGTCAGGAATTACAAAATGAATCACACAGAAGCCCTAAATGCCTTGTCAAAAATACTTATCTCATGCAAAATACCCATTTTACCCAACTTTTCCACTCCAGTTTACAAATAATTCAGCTGAAATATGATCTTTTATCATAAAAGAAAGCTTTCCTTATATACCGTGTTTCTCTGAAAATAAGACAGTGTCTAGGGCTTATTTTCGGGGTAGGTCTTAATTTATTCCATGAACAACAATCACAGATTTGATTACTTTTTATTTCAATTTTTATCAGAGGTGAAACAGTGAAAAAACAGCAGTCCGGCACTTTTGATTTTTTTTTTTTCCGCTACAGCATTCACCGTAGAGGTGAAATATTTTTATAAGTTTGTAGAGTAGGCGTTTTCGGACACAGGGATACCTAATGTGTGTGTGTTTCACAGTAATATTTTAGTTTTATATGTATTCTAGTGAAAGTGGGGGGGGGGGCTTGAACTTTTATTGTTTTGTTTTTTTTTTATATTTTTTTACTTTTTTTTTTTCTTTTACTATTAACCCCTCCTAGGGGGCTTGAGCCTGCAATCATCCCATAGACTGCAATACAATCTACATTACTATTGAGGCTGGTTATAGACCAGCCTCAATAGTAATATTCCTATGACAGGCCTGGGAGGCTTCATAAGGCTCCCAGCTGTCAAAGGAACAGGTCGGCTCCCACAATATCACCGCGTGGGAGCCGACCTGCAATGTGAAAGGTATGGGGCCGGTGGGGATTGGCCCCGGGGATAGTTGCTCTGCTTTGGGGGTTGGATTTTGGGGAGGGGGGGTCACGGACTGGCACACTCAACAATGCCCACGATCAGAATGGATTCTGATCGTGGGCATTAACTGCAGGTCTCCACTGTACAACGGAGACCCGGTTGTTAGGAAATACCACTTCAGACCTCAAATATTCAAGAAGTATAAGTCTTTATTCTCCTCGAGATGGGAGAGAACAATACATGGCACAATCGGCAGTGCAATGCTATCACAATCTCAAAGACATAAAGGAATTAGGTCTCATTTATACAATAAATCCCCATCTATGACATCACTCTAACTTCCTATTGGAGGAAGTTTAACATCAATCCCTATAAACATTAGTATGATTCTTAAACAAAGGCTTACACATGAGCTCAGACAGATGTTTATCAGCTCTGGGCCTCTCTAAGGCCTGTCCAATATTTCAATAGACAAAGATGACCTTTGACATCAGCTAATGGCTACCCCCACCTATAGAATGTCTCACAGGATATAACATTTCTTAAAAACATATGGTTACAATCACCCAGTAAGAGAATATATGTATACAGTAGAACACAAAAGATTTCATTACATTGCATTATCTAATGTGATAATATGGCACTACAAGTGGATATATATTTAATAATTTCTCTTCACGGTATAGTAGCTATAGACGGTTGGGACCGGCCCTAGGGACTGTGGGGGGGGGGGGGGGTCACACTTAACAATGCCCGCAATCAGAGTCCACTGTGATTGCGGGCATTACTTCCAGCGGTTGTGCTACTTTGGTGGGAAGAAGGGAGGGTTCATGCTCAACAATGTCCACGATCAGGGTAGACACCACAGAGACCCGGTACAGTAGCTATGGTAGCTGCTATGTAGCAAAGTGGCCTCCATCTTTAAGGACCCGGCATCTGCTGTAATCGCACGGCAGATGTCGGAAAGGGGTTAAATTAGCTAGGGCTTATTTTTGGAGTAGGGCTTATATTTCAAGCCTACTACAAAAAACCTGAAAAATCTAGCTAGAGCTTATTTTAGGGGTAGGTCTTATTTTAGGAGAAACACGGTAATATGGTTTAGAACATTTCAGATCAATTGGTATTGCCCTGGATCCACTTTCTAATTTATGTCACTTCATGAACTTTCCCCATTTGTAAAGTACAAAAGGTAACTGGTGACTTTATTACTGATTTATCAGTTTTGGTTGCCCATTGTACCACAAGACCTATACTTTGACTCTCTGAATCCTTCGGATGAATCCTCTCTGAAGCATCTGCTATGTAGACAGCAGAAGCACTTTATGTCTCACAATCCAAGTGCTGTGTCCTGGGGCTAGCAGTATGGGGAAAAAGGCCCAGGATGATGGCCTTGCTAGCTACGGTGTCTTTTGGCAATATCCCCTTACAGGCTCTTGGCAGGTACAGTGATGAGGGGGCTGCACTGAGGTAATGATATAGGGTCCTCCGGGTCAATCCCTGATATTTGTCTCCTGTGTGATGGCTTTTTGGGGTGTTTTTTATGGTAGGTGCAAATGAAGATGAGATAGCAGTTAAAACATGCACAGCTTGTAGTTCAGATTGCTTGGCAAGAATCAAACAGTTACAAGGCAACATAGAGGAAAAATTCATTTACAGCCACATTTTAGACATGTATTGCACTTTACACACATGGGCAAGAGAGACTGTGCTAATCCGTGAGCCTGGGGTTCAGTGACATGAGACTGCCTGTTAGCTGTATTTGCTACTACCTAGACTACAGAGCTAAAGGTGCTCTGCAAAAAGCTAAACTTCCTTCTTCAAATGATAGCTACCATCTTGCTCATGCTAATGTGAACAGGACGTAACTCTATGGCCAAATGGGGGCTCCTACTAACCACTAAAATCCTCCTACCTTCTAGGAAACCCAAAGCATAAGCCACTCCTGTTTGCATAGTACCACAGAAATGACCTGCTAACTCCAATATGTCAAACGTACAGCTGGAAAGTACAAATAAGCAGGTATAACCAGTACAAAGCAGTACAAACCATTATAAATATTGCAAAACACAGTATTCATTAATGAACCAGCAAAAAAAGAACCAGCAGTGAGACTTTTAGGGGACAATGCGCAAGACTATGAGACTATGGTCAATGTTAGCCCTACCTCCTAGGCTTGCATAGAAATACTGACTTTCGGTCAGGATTTGAAGACTCAGAGTGTAAAACACAAGGTACAACATGTAACTAGAACATCAGTAATGCTCCTGGTTATAAAATAAACTGCAGAGCTCTGTATCTGATAGTTATCAGAAAAGGAAAATGTTTGAAAGAGTGCTTCTTTACAATTGAAAATGGCAGAAGGTTACAAGAAAGAAGAAAATAAATCACATCCAGTCCTCAAAACACTGGCCTAAGAATCCTTCCTTAAGAGATCTGTCCAGGGTGTACTTTATTTATGCACTTTTTTGAAGTGTTTTATTTTAAGTGTTGTTTCAAGACAAAAAAATATGTTATGACCGAATTGCAAAATTATTTTTTAAATTACTTTTATTACTGTAATAAGTCAAAATAATAAAGATGACATTGTGGGATACATGGGGCTTACATGAATGGAAATGACAACTTGCACGAATGCCAGACAATGACTTAACCAATGACACAAAAAACAATGTTATTAATAAAAACAACAAACACTTTGCACACCCGTTTGTTATTACTGAACTCTTTTGACTTTGAAGAAAATATTCAGAGGGAAAGGCAGTTTAGCGTGAGCCCCTGCACAGTGTGAGAAAATGCTTTAAGCGTAAAGTGTCACTCTGTATACACACAACTCTGCAGGAAAAAGAAGTAAGTATGAAATTCACCAAAGCGAAGGTGTGGTGCCCAGCTATACACCTCTTCTATTGTCCAGCCGGCTACCCTGTCACATGCACTATGGTACCACAAGACAGTAGTATGATAGTATGCACTATGATACCTGGAGATAGTAGTATGGAGAGGGGGCCAATGAGGCTCCCTGGTTTAGGGGCTCATTTGCAAAGGTGACCACTGTGACCCCTATAGCTGTTTGTTCTGTCTTTGGCTAGAAGGTCCACAGCAGTCCTCAACTATAAAGTGCTGGGAACCGTCCAGCTGAAGACAAAACAAAGTGATGTCATGCTACAACACATAATATGGCCCCATGTTTTGGCCCCCACACAGTATATGACCCCCTTTTTTTTTGCTCCCACACAGTATATGACTAGTGGGCAACAATTTATTCACTGAAGAACAGCAGGATGTAACGTAGCTTTGTGATGTAATGTGCAGCGCTGCCTAGAGTCGGTAGGAGAGGCCAGCATGGACAGGAGCATGAATAGTTGAGTAAATTATCGGCTGCTACCTATTGCAATAATCTAAACACAAAACACAAGGCTGCTTGCCGGATTTGTCCTGCTGTCCTTGTGTTTGCCACCTGTGTTCTAGAGTCACAGGATCTTTAGGATAGGCCATTAATGCTTGATCAGTGTTGGTCTTATCTCCAGCAGCCTCAGCTGATCAGTAAAATAAAACGCTGCTTCCCTTTTATAGCTTACACAAATACCATACACAGTGTGGCTCTGCTTGGTACCTCAGCCTAGTCCTATAATAATAACAATATTACATTTTATTTATATAGCGCCAACATATTCTGCAGCACTGTACAATTTGTAGGGTTAAAGTACAGAGAAAAAAAAGATACATTACAAAGAAATAGTCAATTCACACACTGGGACTGAGGGCCCTGCTCGCAAGAACTTACAATCTATGAGGTAGAGGGGGTGACATAAGAGGTAGCAGGGGCGGCATCGGAGGTAGCATTGCTTATACAATGGTCAGACAATTTTGTAATAGAGGTTACTGTTGTTGCACATAAATAAAGCTGTATGAGCCATCCACTTTAATGGGACTTGGGTGCAGTACCAGGTCCAGCTGACTGTACAGATGAGCTGCTATGCCTAAATAAATAATAATGGATTTCCCATTAGACTCTAAAGTATTAAAAGAGCAGAGGTGTGAATGAGTGAAATACAAATTATAGTGAGCCTTTTCCCATAAAACTATATACCACAACCATTTTGTAAAATCTCTAAAGCATCTTTATGTTATTTAACATTTTGGGATTTTATTACACCTAGTTTGCTACTGCATACTTATTATTTTGTGGCAAAGATAATATGGCACATTTGCCTGCAGTCCAGAGCAAAATCAGTGTGTTATCCACGATGTATCCTACCAATAATATCATTCCTTGATAAATGAAGATTTCTAGGTTTACTTTATTTTTACATATATTTATTTAAATATTTAGATTTCCATTCATGTCAAAAGTCAAAACCCTAGTGCTATACCGCTAGAAAACTGACAGTGCTCTGAATTCAGCACACTGTCAGCTTTGCCCGGTATGGGCCCTGGTGCCAGAGATATCGGTGCTGAAGCTAACAGCAGAAAGGCAGACCTTATAGCCTAGCGTCATCATTGGGCGGTGAAGAATGCCCCCCCGACAGTATTCTTCAATAGCTTTGTACTGTTGGGTGGGTGGGGGAGCATTCCTTATTGCCCAGCAGTGAGCTGTATCTCCCCGCCCTTCTGACAGTGCAATTATATTGGTGCCGAAACTAACAGTACCAATGTTTCTGGCACTGGGACGTATACCAGCAAAGCTAACAGTGCACTGAATTCAGCTCACTGTCAGCTTTCTTGCGTTATATAATACTGCCGATGTCAAATTACATGAAAGGTCCTCTTTAAATGTAGATATCAGCTTGTTTCCAGACCAGAGAGCAGCACATTGTGTAGGTTCCAATAAGAAGTACACAGTTTCTATAGTGCTCTATAAAATGTTCCTGTTAACACTGGGAACATGACCATGCTGGGCGGACACCAGAGCATCGGGGACAGATAAATGTAAAATTCGGCTGGACAACCTCATTAAGGCAAAAAAACTGGTGAACATGCTGTGTCACATTTACTGAATGTTTTACAGTCTCATCCTCATTAAAGACCTTTGCAAAGAGAACATGGCTGCAGATTCATCAACTGGTAGCACAGTGGCTAAGTGGTTAGCACTGCAGCACTGGAGTCCTGGGTTTCAATCCTGCCAAGGACAACATCTGTAAGGGATTTGTATGTTCTCCCTGTGTTTGCATGGGTTTCCTACCACATTCTAAAAACATACTGATAGGGAATATAGATTGTGAGCCCTCTATGGGACAGTGACTTACAATGTTTGTAAAGCGCTGCGGAATATGATGACGCTATATAAGTTAGCATAATAAATAAATAAACATGCCAAAGTTATTAACTCCCCCACAGTTGTGAATGGATCCTGCTCCTGGTTTAAATATTTAAGTTTACCCCTAGCAGGATACGTTCATTGAAACTGCAGAGGGAGCAGTCATTTTAAATGGATCTAACACCAGACCCGTGGGGGCTAGAGACATGATCTTTGTCTTGTTTTAAAGCCAAGAATCTTGCTTTTAATACAAGATCATGCTGTAGCCCCCTTTGATTTGGAGATATCACTGGTTAAACAGAGCTGGAAATATGTGCAGCTTCACTTCACCCAGTATACATGAGAACACATGCAGATGACAATGTGCAGGGAGAGGAGAAGGATTTTTTGTTCTTTTCTCCTTGTCACTTCATATAACCATAGGGGAGAGGGTAACCAATGACATTTGTTCAAGATATCACCCACCACACTATCAATCAGAAAGCATACTTGCCATTTAACCTTTTATATGATGTGGTCAATGCTGACCACAGCACCTAAGTGGTTTTATAGATAAAAAGAAAAATAGACTTTAGAATAAAACCTTATACTGTAATTCAGATGGCAGACATGATCAAAAGTCATATGCACCCACAAAATACAAGGTTTCATAAAGCTACATTCAAATAAAATAAATGTAAAATAAAATGTAAAAAGTTATGAAAGCTGGGATGCAGAGAGGGAGAAAATGTTACTTAGCTAAAATGCATTAGATCACTAAAAGGTTAAAATGTATATAAGGCACCAGAGTTATGTGACAGCTATATTTACTTATGCCATAAATTCAAAATTTGCAATAAAAAATGACATTTCCAGGAGAGTTTTTACAATTTTGATGTGATTGTTATTGGGTTAATGTCAGTCATAATTTTGGTGCAAAATAATGGTAAGGCAACCAAGAGGCAGTGTGAAAAACAGAAAACTGTCCAATTTCCAGTAAGAGGTGCCAAACCTGCAATGGGGCAGATAAACTAATACCGTCTAAGTTTTAGATGGTACAAATTTAGACTAGATTTTTCAAAGAACCTAATGATCTTTGAAAATGTGGTGTACTTAGACTGCCTATTCTAAATTTACACCACTTAGTAGATGGCTCAGTTTGCCCCAAAATATGCAACAAAATTTTGCTGCTTGTTTGTACACAGTTATGCATATTAAATCAGCCCTTTTTGACCTAATCTCTGTCCATGGTTCTGATTGAGATTTAGGCTATGAATAATGGCCATGTCAACATCTTGCTTTTGCATCACAGGAGTGGATTGAGCAGAAGGTAGAAGTGTTAGTACTTCATATATTTTTTCCATTTCTTTTGTAGCTATTCTTGGCTTTGGCTCAAAAAACCACAGCAAAATCTGCACCAAAAAAAGCTGCATTTCCGCAACATGGACCCTTAGCCTTAAATGTTTTCTTCAGTCTTATACAGAGTTTGTCCACACCGGAAAACAATCTAGTGCAGATAATGCAGTGAATCAGCAATAAAATCCACAATGAATCCATAGCATGAAGATTTGTATTGAAAATCTGCAGCACAAATTGACATACTGGAGAATCAAAATCTGCACTACATGTCAATTTCTACCCACTATTAGGCAAAGAAAAATCTGCTGCCTACCAATATTGGCATACCCTACATGATAAAGATGTTGTCTGAGAATAAGGCTAAGGCCTCACGTAGCGTAACACAACAAAAAAAAAAGCTGCAGATAAAGCCGTGGCAGAAATGCATCACTTTTTTTTTTCCACATCATTTTTCATTGCATTTTCGCAGAGTTTTCCTCTGTGTACTTTCTACCCTTATTATACCCATATGGAAATCGCCAGCATTTCCACAGGTATAATTGACATGCTGCGAAATTTTTTCTGCAATGTGTGGATGAGATTAGCCAGTATCTCATCCATTTTGCAGGTAATGTAAAATGCTGCATTTTCGCAACATGGGGCTTCAGCCTAAGGTAGTTTCTGCAAACAGTATCTGAAACTGTTGGCTATTTTACAGGAATAAAGCGAGAACAGGAAACCAGAGGAACAGGCCAAGATGGCTAAAAATGCAGAATCAAGTAACTATGCATTATGTATCTACTGTGCACCATAGGGCTGATTTAACAAAAGCCACATGTTGCAAAACTCACTTGTTCTCACAGTTCAGTAATATTTCAGTAAGCATCTACACTCCTTAAAGAGGTATTCCCATCATAGGAATTAAGGACATACTCACTGCATATGCCATAAATGCCTGCTAGCTGGGATGGGACCTGCTCTTATCTATCATTTTTTAAATGCTTAAAGGGGTTGTCAAGCTTCAGCAACTTAATAATATTGTGCATATACTATTTTCCAATATACTTTCTGTATCAATTCCTCATGGGTTTCTAGATCTCTGCTTGATGTCATTCTTTGTTTACTTTCAGTCTAAGGTAATGTGATAGACAGTCCATGGTATTGTGTTTGACATTGCATGGTCATGTGATGGAGAAAAAGGTGCTGTCTTGTAACAAGCCGTGCACCTGTGTGTCCATCACATGACCATGGACTGATTTTTGTCCACTGGAAGTAAACAATGAATGAATGACTGCAAGCAGAGTTCTAGAAAAACATGAGGAATTGATACAAAAAGTATATTGGAAATTGTACAATTTTTTTAGCATGCGAAGTATAACATTTATTTGCTGAAACTGGCCATTCCCTTTAACATGGGGATAAATGATATTTGGCTTGTAAAAAGATATTCAATATAAAATACAGTATTAACTCCAAATTCCAGTTAAAGTTACAGCAGCAAAAAAAAGTAAAGCAATATTTTTTTTAGACAAAATGCTGCATTGCCATATTGTCTATTGCAGTTACAGAGTAAGAAAGTTGAATGTATATGACTATACTTTCAGATCAGAATATGCCAATAATTGTGATATCTTCTCATTTACATTTAATTGTTCAAATAAGTTGTCAAGTTCAATTACAAATTATACTATGATGTCAGATATTAATTATGACTATGATCAGTATTTGATGCTGAGAACTAGAAGGTCCATCCATTGGTTAATAAAGGACTAGGTCCATCTCTTACTAAACTGCAGAGAACCCCAATATGTAATTATAATACTTTAGTTAAAATGAAGATTGATAACATAAGATATTGGACTATTGGCTATTAGAGAAATAAAATCTAGAAACAAGCTACTGAACAACAGCATTGGTTTACTTACAAGTAAATGGAGAAATTCCAATTCAATTAAGTGTCCGTTTTCAGAAAGTTCTTCAAGATTTTACAGCAGATGATGGAGTATCTTATTTAAATGAGGACAGTTATTTCCCCTCCCCTATACTCTGCATGAAACTCCCCTCAAACATAACCAGGAACAGATGGAATTCCATGGAAATGTCAGATAATCTGTGTGTCATGCACCATATATTGTTTTTTTTTTGTTTGTTTTTCCTTTTATCATACATAGGCCTCCTTTACATATTACTTCATCCATGCTTTTCACTAACAATACATTAAATTGACTGACAGAGTTGCAAATATGGACAGGTATATGACCTGCTCCATATTTTCATGAACTTCTTTAAGGACCGAACACACAGCCGCAAAAACTACAGCTGTGTGTATGGGCTCATAGAAATGCATGTGTCTATAAGGTTGAGTGAAGGAGGCCTTACTTTTTTCAGATTATGAGACAAATTTTAATATCAGACAAAGATAACCTGAGTGAATACAAAATGCAGTTTTCAACAACTGCAATCAAGTGATAACTAGCAATGAGTCTTTCACATCTCTGGAAATGTGAATTTTGGCTTACTCTTCCTTACAGGATTGTTTTAATTCAGCCACATTGGAGGGTTTTCAAGCATGAATGGCCTGTTTAAAGGGGTTCTCCAGTATAAATTAATAATTCTAATCTAAGCTAAACACTCCTTCCCCTTCCCGTCTAACATCTAAATTACTTTGTGTAAGAAAAATCTGTATTTACCTAGATCGCCGGGGCGGTCACAGGCATATTTTCCGGTGACGTTATGGGGAACTTTTGTAAACAGAATGTCAACTAACTAACTCAAACCCCCCCACCCCATCATACTTACCTGTCTTCCGGTCTGGACCTTCTGGGTACAGGACGTCATTTCTTCTGGCCACGCCCTGCGCAATAGAGCCAGAATGACAGCATGTGCAGTAGAGTGAGCGGCCGGCATACAATGCACAGGGTGACGCACCCTCTATTGCGCATGCCAGCACTCTGTCTCTATTGTGCAGGCGTGGGCCCAGAAGAAGTGACGTCCCATGCCCAGAAGGGCATGATATTAATTCATTAATATTGCTGGGCATTTTTCTAGGTAAAATTAATAACATAGTATACATGTCATGACGTAATCACTTATGTAATTATGTCACAATTATGTTGGTGAATTACTGAAATCTCCTTTGATTTCGGGGCTCACAAATATAGATGGTTATCTTTTTGCTTGGCACATATCCTGATAAGCAGATGTTAAAAAGGAAACTATTAACTCAGAATCTTCATAGACATTTGAAATATGTTTGCATTTGTTTTCCAAATCATTAAAACTCTTATCGAGGAATGAAATGTGATCACGCCATCAAATCTGAACATCAACTCTCAGGAAATTATTATAGACCATATGAAAATGATGATGTGGTTTTCACTTTAATTCCAAAATCACGCTATGGTTTATATTACTGTATATTATCACTTGATCTTAAAATGAAGTGTGCATTTGTGGCAATTGGCAAATATCTTTCATGCTTTTTATGTAAACTCATCTTGATAACATGACAGTATTCTTTAATTTATATAAATTTGTATATAATATTTATAGATCTCATGCTGTATATTTGAAAATGTTTGGTTCGTACATGTCAGGGCTGGTTCACACTTGCGCCAGGAGTCCATCCCCCGTGAATCCGACCTAAATGTCAGAAAAAAAGGATTGGGAAAGGTTTGAAATGGTTTGTTTAACCCCTTAATGACCGGGCCATTTTTTGTTTTTGCATTTTCGTTTTTCCCTCCCCACATTCCAAGAGCCATAACTTTTTCATTTTTCAGTTCACAGAGTCACATGATGGTTTATTGTTTGCGAAACAAATTGTACTTTGTAATGTCACTATTCAATATTCTGTGCAATGTACTGGGAAGCTGGAAAAAAATTCAGAATGAGGTGCAATTGGAGAAAAACTGCATTTGCGCCAAATTCATATGGGTTTAATTTTTACACCATTCACTGTGTGGTAAAAATGACATGTTACCTGTATTCTGTGGGTCAGTACGAACACGGCGATACCAAATTTATATAGTATTTGTAATGTTTTGATACCTTTTAAAAAATTAAAAACTTTGCTAAATAGAAAAAAAATTTTGCATCGCCATATTGTGTCACCTGTAACTTTTTCATATTTACATGTATGGAGCTGGGTAAGGCGTCTTTTTATGTGGGACAACATGACGTTTTTATTGATACCACTTGGGGAAAGATCTGATGGTTTGATCACTTTTTATTCAATTTTTTATAGGAGACAAAGTGTTGAAAAAAACGCTATTTGGCCATTTTGATTTTTTTTCCCCGCTACGCCGTTCACCGTATGGGATAAATATTTTAATATTTTAATAGTTCGGGCATTTTGGAGCGCGGGGATACCTAATGTGTTTATGTTTACTTTTGTTTATTTACTTTTATATCTGATCTAGGGAAAGGGGGGTGATTTGAACTTTTGTGTTTTTTTTAATTTTTACATACTTTTAAAAACTTTTTTTTTTATACTTTTACTTGTATGATCAGACTCCCTAGGGACCTTGAAACCTATGTAGTCTGATCGATCATGCTATTCACTGCGATACTACTGTATCGCAGTGAATAGCAAAATGCCTTCACTGCTATTAGACAATGCCTCTGGCATCGTGTAATAGCTATACTGAAATGACAGGCCTGGGAGCCTTCAATAGGCTCCCGGCTGTCATGGCAACCAAGCGCCGCCCTCCGATGACGTTCCGGAGGGCGGCAATGAGGTAAAAATGGCGGTGCCCTTGTCGGCGCCGCAATTTAGACGCCGCGGTCAAACGTGCAGGCACCGATCGCTGCTGTTAGCTGCGGGTCCTGGCTGTATTATACAGCCGGCACCCGCGGTGTATGGAGAGCGCTCAGCTCCTGAGTGCTCTCCATACATCGTCATGCGACTCAGGACGTACTATTACGCCCTGCGTCGTTAAGGGGTTAAAGACCCATTCACTTCAATGGGTTTTTAAAGCAATGCGCAGGTTTCCGATTGCAACCTCTGCGCCCCAAAGCCGTTTTTTTTTGGTCGGAAACAAAGTCGGACATGCAGAACTTTGTGTCCAATCAAAAAACTGGCTTCGCCGTGGAGAGGATGCAATCGGACACCTGCGCATTGCTTTAAAAACAGAATTGTAGCAAGGCACAGATCTGGCCAAGGTTACAAAAGAATATTTGCAGCACTCAAGGTTCCTAAGAGCACAGTGGCCTTCATAATCCTTAAATGGAAGAAGTTTGGGACGAACAGAACTCTTCCTAGACCTGGCCGTCCAGCCAAACTGAGCAATCATGGGAGAAGAGCCTTGGTGAGAGAGGTAAAGAAGAACCCAAAGATCACTGTGGCTGAGCTCCAGAGATGCAGTAGGGAGATGGGAGAAAGTTCCACAAAGTCAACTATCACTGCAGTTCTCCACCAGTCGGGGCTTTATGGCAGAGTAGCCCGAAGGAAGCCTCTCCTCAGTGCAAGACATATGAAAGCCTGCATAGTTTGCCAAAAAACACATGAAGGACTCCCAGACTATGAGAAATAAGATTCTCTGCTCTGATGAGGCGAAGATTGAACTTTTTGGCATTAATTCTAAGCAATATGTGTGGAGAAAACCAGGCACTGCTCATCACCTGCCCAATACAATCCCAACAGTGAAACATGGTGGTGACAACATCATGCTACGGGGGTGTTTTTTCAGCTGCAGGGACAGGACGACTGGTTGTAATTGAAGGAAAGATGAATGTAGCCAAGTACAGAGATATCCTGGAAGAAAACCTCTTCCATAGTGCTCTGGACCTCAGACTGGGCCGAAGGTTCACCTTCCAACAAGACAATGACCCTAAGCACACAGCTAAAATAACAAAGGAGTGGCTTCAGAACAACTCTGTGACCATTCTTGACTGGCCCAGCCAGAGACCTGACCTCAACCCAATTGAGCATCTCTGGAGACACCTGAAAATGGCTGTCCACCGATGTTCACCATCCAACCTGACGGAACTGGAGAAGATCTGCAAGGAAGAATGGCAGAGGATCCCCAAATCCAGATGTGAAAAACTTGCATCATTCCCAAGAAGACTCATGGCTGTACTAGCTCAAAAGGGTGCTTCTACTCAATACTGAGCAAAGGGTCTAAATAATTATGACCTTGTGATATTTCAGTTTTTCTTTTTTAATAAATTTACAAAAATATCTACATTTCTGTTTTTTTTCTGTCAAGATGGGGAGCTGAGTGTACATTAATGAGAAATAAAATGAACTTTTTTGCTTTTAGCAAATGGCTGCAATGAAACAAAGAGTGAAAAATTTAAAGGGGTCTGAATACTTTCCGTACCCACTGTACTATACTATACTGTACAGATATAAGGCTGAACTGTATTGAGGTCAATTTTCAATGTAATGTTTCTATATGGCTCATTTATGGATGCACTTTAATCATATCAATCACTCCTGCCCTGTGTGGCAGCTATGTCCTGTTTGTTGTATTCATTCAATCAAGGATGGAGGGGCAAGGGGACCTTCTTTTCGGTTTGTTTTGTATACAATCTTTGTTAAAGGGTTAGTAAAAATTATCAGATTTAAAAAAGCAAAAAAAAACAAACAAAAAAAAAAAACAAGGCTGGCACGTTCCATTTAGGAGTATCTTTGTGCTGACATTTTGACTCTTTCGATCTCTGATGCTGCTACATGCACAAGCACCCATACTCAGAGATCCTTCCCACTCTGTGCTCTGTTCTTTGGTGGAAATATATATGCTTTATATAGTATCCAACAAACATTATCAAGCGCAGAAGACCTTTTAGCTTAAAGAGGACCTTTCATATCCTCATGCACATGCGGTTTTATATACCGCTAGAAAGCACACTGTCAGCTTTCTTGTTATGTGCACCGTGGCTGGAGATATCGGTGCCGTTAGTTTCGTTAGATCTCTGCCCACTGTCTAGCTGGTTGTGAGGAACGACCTCTGACAGTACTCGTCCTTAGATTTGTACTGGGGGGTGTTCCTCATAGCTCAGCGTCATCGCTGGGCAGTAAGGAATGCCCCCTCTGACCGTACAGGGCTATGGACAAGTACTGTCGGGGGGGGGCATTCCCCACAGCCCAGCGAGACTGTCAGGAATGCCCTTCTGACAGTGGGCGGAGATTAGTGCCAAAACTAACGGCACCGCTATCTCCAGCCCAGGTGAACATAACGGGAAAACTGCATGTGCATGAGGACATGAAAGGTCCTCTTTAAAGGGGTTTTCCCCCTCTCCCAGTCTGCTGTCTCTTCTTGCTCACTTCCTGTATTCTTCAGCATACCGGTGGGAGGCAGCTTTAACTGTTTGATGAAAATGACACTATGAAGTATCACAATAGATATAGACTCTGCCTTTACCATGAGAGATTATTTATTAAGTTTACTAAAAATTTAATTCAAATGCAGATCAAATAATAAGCACAGCAAATGTATATTACATTACACAGGGTTAGAGAGAACTCTTACCATGCTTCTATAGAGAAAGGACTCAGTGTTATCTTTGTGTCTAGAGATATATTCACATTGTCCAAGCCTTTACCAGCTAATTGCAATTAGCTGAACTGATTGCCCTGACCACAGAACAGTAGATAACAATGAGAGAACTCTGCCCTCCCAGAGAGCAGTGACTGACGTCATCCATCCCGTTTATCACTGTGTAGGCAATGGGAGGAATAATCTAAAATAGCAGGCAAACAAAGCAGCATTATTAAAGCAATGTATTTAGAAAAAATCTTGAATTTACATAAGCTAGCACTATAGATAGGACCCTTAAGATGGGAATACCGCTTTAAGGACCTGAAATAATAGGAAAACTTGACCTAAAAGCCTCTCATACTTGCGCAGAAGTAGCAAAGTTTAACTTTACATTGGTATCTGTACCTTGGTATCATATCAAAGCTATTGAAAACCTATTGACAAGGTGGAGTTAAATATCTGTGCCACAGTATAGTCAACCAGGTGGAAACAGTTCTTTGAGCAGCACAGGGGTTAGCACTGATGCCTTGTGAGCTGCTGCGAGTTCTAACTTCGAATCCAGCCAAGGACAACATCTTCAAGAAGTTTTTATGTTCTCCCTGTGTTTGTGTGAGTTTTCTTCAGGTACTCTGATTTCCTCCCATACTGATATGGAATTTAGATTGCAAGCCCTACTTGTGACAGTATTAACAATATCTCTGTAAAGCGCTGTGGAATATGATGGCTATATATAAGTAACTCTAGGTTCACACTAGTGCTTTTGGTTTCCGTTCTTCCGGTCTGCTTGTTGACCCGAAAAAGGAAACTCAATCCTCTTAAAAGTGGTTACCTGCGGAAACCCGCGGACCCCATAGACAGGAATTTTTCCTCTGCATTTTTCAAGAGAATTTGGGGACAGAATTCCCAAACGTAGAGCAAGCGCTGGTGTGACTCCTTAGCATGATAAATAAATAAATAACTTGTTAAATTTCAAAGTATATTATTCAATAATACCACAGATGGCCAGCAGGTGGTAGCAAAGTACTAGAAACACTTTACTGTGTAGTTCTTTATGCCCACAAACAGTTACATTACATGAAACAAAACAATAACTTATTCCTAAGGGATAGGGATATCTTCACTACCCAGAAGTAGTCTCTATTAACAGCAGCTGATGCAAAGACGGTGATAGTGATACGCGGTACCAAAGCAGCAGGAAGAGAGCCTAGTCAGATGAACAGAGGTCAGAACAGGTGGATTTCAATTACAGTGGTAGACTGCTAGAGATTACAATGAGCAACAGGTGAGAAGACGTATTCAAATAGCATGCCAGGGTAATGCCAGTAGCAACAATGTCACTTTAGCAATGTACTGGGACTTAATGGACCTTATAGGTCAGCCACTAGGTGATGAGGGAAGGCTCTTAAAGGAGTATTCTTAACTCAAGGATCCTATCTATACTGCCAGCTTATGTAAATTCAAGAATTCTCCTACATACATTGCTTTAGCAATGCTGCTTTATTTGTCTGCTGTGTTAGATTATTCCTCTCATTGTTTTCAAATCGTTTTCTTGGTGCACAATGTGTATCTGATAACAGGTTGAGTCACTGCTTTCGGGGGGGGGGGGGGGGCTGAGTTCTCTCACTGTTATCTACAGCTCTGCAGTGAAGACAATCAGGTCAGCTAATTGAAGTTTGCTGAAAAGGCTTGGACAGTGCAATTATCTCTCTATGTAAACACAAAGATAACGCTGAGTTTACTGTGAATCTGTTGTCTGTTCCTGGGAGCATGTAAGTGTTCTATACAAACCTGTGTAATGTAATATACATTTACTGTGCATATTTGATCTGCATTTATATTAGGAAAGATAGTGGGATGTCTGCTGAAAGCAGTGGTAAGAAAGCACGATACGTATGAAGGCAGAGAGTACACCACACAAAGAGTAGAGGCAGGACCACAACAGTCAGTATTGCCAAAGGAGAGAGCACCACACATTATGATGAGTATGGGAGCAAGGCATTACATCTGTAGTCATGAAGTGGGAAGGACTACAGTAGAAGGTGGCCATCTTGGGAGTTGGTGAGCAGAGACGGCTTAGGAGATCATACTTGTGGCCATAATCATTTTTTATCAGAGAACTTGATTCTATGTCTCATTGTATGTGTGGGAGACTCCCCTTGCAAAAAAGTCAGGGGGCTGAAGGCATAGAATTTTGTCCAAACTAAATTCTTCAAGATGAGCCACATTGTTAAAAAGATGTGCCACGTTTACACCAGTGTGAGGTGCTAACTATAACAGTAAATCTGGGACAGTACTGTTTTTATTTTTAACCCCTTCCCGACATCTTCCGTATTAGTATGGCACTGCCGGGAAGGATTCCCACAGAAATTGTGTGTGAAAATGCCATTATATATGGCTTGTAAGGGGTACAGGTGAATGGCGAAAAACTCACTCAGACAACTGAGTAGAACAGGAGCGGCTTTACTGATTATGATTCTGGAGCAGAGCAACAAACTCTTGAAATATTGCAAACAGGTAAATCATTTACAGTAGGGACGTTGTCTCTATAAGAACTTGGGTAACTAACAGGGGGGATATAACTACAGCCTTTGTGGCACTGTATCACTTTTTGCAGTCTCTCAGTGGACCTCGCTTACTGATACTTCTGGCAGGCAATGGACTCCCCTGGGGCTCATGCTCTGTCCTTCCAAGGCAGTACCTTCCTCCTTATTGCAGTGGAGAAGCTGGCTGTGTCTTTGCTTTTCTATCCCAGGTGCTCAGCACTTCACTTACTTGCACTGATCTGTGTTGCTCTCCTCCTTCAGTGCAGTCCTGTGCTCTGATTTCTGCAGCACTTCTGGACCTGGCTGGGCTGCTTTGCTTGGCTTGGGTCACTATCTCATACCACCCTTGAGTTCTAACAGACACTGCTTCTGGTCTCCAACATTGTACTCTTCTCTTTATCCAGGACCTGTGTCACCCCGACCTCCTGTGTCCCCAGCTAACTCTTTTATTTCTAGCTGGGAACTGGCTCCCTCTGCTGGATTTGGATGATAGTAGCAAATCTCCATGTTCTAACATTGCAGCAGAACCTCCTGCTATTACAGGCTGATCAGAGGTGCAGCTGGGGGGGAAGGGGGGACAATGGCGCAAACAGACACAGATATTTCACAAGTGGGGCATTTCATAGTCAGGAGAAATTGCTTAACAAACTGTGGGGTGCTTTTTCTCCTTCAAGCTTTTGTGAAAATGAGAAATATGGGCCTAATGTGACATTTTATTGGATAAAAGTAATTTTTCACTTTTACATCTCATTGGTAGTAAATTTGGTGAAACAGCTGTGGGATCAAAATGCTGAATATACCCCTTGATAAATCCCTTAAGGGGTCTAGTTTCCAAAATGAGGTAATTTGTTGGGGCTTTCCACTGTGCTGGTACCTCAGGCGCTCTGCAAATGCCACATGGCACCTGAAACCAATTCCAGCAAAATCTGCCCTCCAAAAACATTTTGTGTGAAAGCAACATTTTATAGATAAGACATTTCCAGGTCTTTCAATTCTGTGAAAGACCTGTAAGGTCAAAGTGCTCACTATACTTCTTGATAAATTCCTTGAGGGATCTACTTTCCAAAATGGGGTCCCTTTTGGGTGGTTTCCACTGTTTTGGCTCTTCAGGGGCTCTGCAAATGGGACATGGAGCATGAAAACTATTCCAGCAAAATCTGTCCTTCAAAAGCCAGTTAGCGCTCTTTCCGTTTCAAGTGCTGCCATGTGCACATACATCAGTGTACCAGCACATATGGGGTATTGTCGTATGAAGGCAGAGAGTGCAGTCAGTATTGCCAAAGGAGAGAGCACCACTCATGATGATGAGTATGGGAGCAAGGCATTACATCTGTGGTCATGAAATGAGAAGGACTAACTCCCGATCTGCTAGTGGGAACCAGTCTCACAGGTCTCAATGACCATGCAGTTGCTGGAGCCTAGAAACGGTAGGAGATCCCCATGTGTGGTGGGCTATTTTCAGAGTCACATGCCCAGCATCTTGATTGCTACAGCCAGTGGTGAACCTAGCCTCTTTGCTGCCTGAGGCAGACTATAGAAAGACGCCCCCCCCCCCCAAAAAAAAAAAATTGAGTTTCCATGCTACTAGCTTCACACACTGTTATCGTCACACAACATACATAATACACAAAGTTATGAAACAGTTTTTATGAATTCTCCTTACTGCATTACTTCAGTATCAGATCAACAACACGGCATTAACAATGAAAGTAACTTCACACATCTTCTGCTTGGTGGATGGACGAGCCCACGTGGCCCCCATTCTCTATAATAGGAGCCCCGCAGATAGCTGATTACTGGACTTCGGATATCTTTGGCGCTATCATTGAAGTGAATGATAGTCAAGTGGTTTCGTCCATCCACCAAGTGACACACCTATATATATGGCTGCAGTCAGGCTGTATTCCCACCCAGTGGAGGAAAAAAAAACCAATTCTCAAGCTCAGTGGGGGTCTCAGCAGACAGACCCCCATCAATCAGGTATTTATTCTCTATCATTTAGGTGAATACAGGGCAGTAACATTTTGTGACTTACAGGTGACGTCTCTGACTAATCCTTCACATTTCCCTTCTCTTGCCTTTGGACCGCCATGACCACTTCTTCCAGCTGTGACTTGTCTCTGTAAAGTTTACAACACAGACATCTTTGGCTCCTCACTTTTCCAGGCACCTGACCCACATTGTCCTCACCTGCACACCCATCCTGCTGCTATCCCAATTATAAAATATATGATATAACTCTCCTTAATGAATAATACTCCCAAGTGCATCTTTATATTAATAATGTCCGTGTGTACCCTGTATAAATAGTGCCCCTTATTAATAATGCCCCAGGTGTTAACTAATTAAAAGGTTTTCCAGGTCATTAATAAACTAATCAGTGGGGCTCAAAAACCCAGGACCCCCACTGATCAGATGTTTGAATGAACTGTGGTATCTGTGTAAGCGCCGTGACCGCTTCTCTGTTTACATAGTGTCAGTCATCTCATAGCGGCCATGTAATGTAACTACAGCCTCATCCTGTACATGTCTATGTGACAAGGCTGGAATTACATCACACGGTCACTATAAACAGACAGCGTGTAATATAAACAGGCGCCATAGCCCCTGTTTATAGCGCCCCATTTACACACACTATAATGTTCCACAGCAGCCCCTGCACACAGTATTACGGCCTGCAGCGGCCCCTGAAAAGACCCCGGAGTATAATAATAGTAGTATTTGAGGCCCGCGGCCTCACTTACTGACGACCGCGGCTGCTCACAGCGGCATACACTTCCCCTTCTGCGTCCCATAGCAGAAGGGGAAGCGGTGGTGACCACAAGCAGACGCGAGGTAGGTAAATAAATAGGCCGTTACCTTCCGGGAATACTGCAGCAGGTTTCGGCCTATTTATATATATAAAAAAAAAAAGTTATCCTCACCTACCTGCCATCCCTTAAAAGAGCCGCCGCATCCTCTTGTCCGCGACGTCTGTGTCTCAGCGTAGGAGGCGTGATGACGTCATTGTATCGCCGCCTGCGCTGTGATGCGGACGTCTCATACACTGTATTCCAAATTATTATGCAAATAATATTTTCTCATATTTTCCAAAATTACCTATATGAATTGCAGTCATTGTAATTTTCCAGTCATCAACTATTCGAGTATAATTGAAAGGTTTTTGAACAAACTGCCTATGATAACAGTATATTTTTTAAAAAAATAAACACTCAAAATGCACTCAAAATGCATGTTTCAAATTATTATGCACAGCAGAATTTGCAACCTTTTCATTTTTATTAAGAACAAAAAAATGGTCATTGTGAAATTATAAGCATTAGCAGGTTATTACAAACTGAAATCAAACAGTTTTCAAGCCAAAACTTTATTCGAGGTGATGTTACATTTGCACATAGGACCCCTTGTTCGAAAGAAGCTTCTGAACTCTCTCGTCCATTGAATTTGTCAGTTTTTGGATGGTTTCTGCTTCAATTGTTTTGCATGAGGACAGAATACCCTCCCAGAGCTGTTGGTTAGATGTGAACTGCCTCCCGCCATCATAGACACTCCTTTTGATGATGCTCCAGAGGTTCTCAATGGGGTTGAGGTCAGGGAAGCATGGGGACCACACCATAAGTTTGTCCCCTTTTATGCCCATAGCAGCCGGAGATGCAGATGTGTTATTTGCAGCATGAGACGGTGCATTATCATGCATGAAAATGATCTTTCTGCGGAATGCATGGTTCTTCTTCTTGAACCATGGCAGGAAGTGCTGTTTGAGAAACTCCACATACATTATGGAGTTCATCTTTACCCCTTCAGGGATCCTAAAGGGGCCGACAATCTCTCTCCCCATGATTCCAGCCCAAAACATTACTCCACCACCTTGTGGCCTTTTTGGCGCCGTAGCCGTGTTTGCATGGGGTGTCCATCAACAAGCCATCCTCCACTCCATCCATCTGGACCATCGAGCGTTGCACGGCACTCATCGGTGAACAAAACAGTTTTGAAGTCAGTCTTCATGTATTGTTTGGCCCACTGGAGCCGTTTCTGCTTGTGTGCAGTGGATAGAGGAGGTCGACAGGATGGCTTACGCACAGCTGCAAACCTCTGAAGGACCCTGCATCTTGTTGTTCGGGGGACGTTGGAGGCACCAGCAGCTTCAAAAACTTGTCTGCTGCTATGACAAGGCATTTTTGAAGTTGCTCTTTTAACCTGACGTAATTGCCTGTTGGAAAGAGTCCTCAATTTTCCCTTATCAGCATGCACACATGTGTGCTGTGAATCAGCTACATACTTCTTGATTGTGCGATGATCACGATGAAGTGTCTTGGCAATGTTGATTGTAGTCATGCCTTGACCTAAACACTCCACAATTTGTTGCTTCTCAGCAGCTGACACATCCTTTTTCTTTCCCATTTTGGCTGAAAATGTAGGCTGCTTAATAATGTGGGACAGCCTTCTTAAGTAGTCTTGCCTTTAATTGGACACACCTGCCAAACTAATTAGCACAGGTGTCTGCAATTGCTTTCAGTGATATAAAGAGCCTTGACACACATCACCATCAATGAGTTTAACTGACAAACAAAAAAATTCTTACCTTATCACTCCTAAACACTTTTTGCATAATAATTTGGAACACAGTGTAAACCAGCCCAGGACAGGCCCCGCTCAGCTTTGTTTTTTTTTGTTAAAGTGGCCTGTCCTGGGCTGGTTTACATTAAATAAATAGTAAAAATGCCGCCCCGCAGACAGTGACGGACAGTGCCGCCTGAGGCAGCTGCCTCATTTCGCCTCATTAGCTGTGAGCCCCTGGCTACAGCCATTAGACAGGGAAGATTTCCTGTCAGCCCCTTGAAGAGAAAGAAAGTGCCAATGTAGAGGAGAAAATGTTTCCTAAACCTTACAGCCTGGACCTTTGAGCAGAAAGATAGACAAGGACTCACATACAGATATTGGGAGAGGCAGAGTTTAGTATTCCTGGAGTGGAGATAAAAGGTACTAAGTTAATATATGTTTATGGGCATTCCCTCTCTGTGGAAGAACCATTAACACAGCTCAAGAGAGCAACTGTAAGTGCCCTTGGGGAACTACCACCACACACCACAGGCCCCCAGCTTGCAGGGAGGGGTTTGCGTGTCCTTAGCCTACTTTTGACAACACAGCTGCTGCTATTCCCATCCTCCAGTTCCCTCCTGTATGCAGCACATTTATGTTGTTTTTTTTCAGATACATTTGAATAGGGTTAGAGAAACTCTATTCACCTATATTGAATGCTGATTGTTGTCAGATTTGATGCAGATTACTCTCAAATCCTGAAAATGTGAACAGACCCTAAATTCACCAGCATTTGTATTTAAAATGCACGAAAACCTGACTAAACTACAGAATAAAACAACTAATTTTAGCCAACCAATGTAATGAAAGTGTGGGTTATCCAAAGTTCAGCTGTCTAGAAAGTCAATAGCAGGTGTTATTTTCATAAAAAGATTAGATCATCTAGGCTACAATCTGGCTCTGATTAGACTGGGTTGCAGAGTCTGTCCCCAACAGGCAGAAATGGAACTATTTTTAGCTGCCCATGTGATTCTATGCTGAGGCATTATGGGATTGTAGCAGAGCATAAAGACAGAGTAAAATGAAAACCGAGATGTAGAGTGATCAGGAGCTGAGAAGAAACTGGACTGCAGGGATATGAGTACAATGAGCAGATTTATTATGCCTTGTATGCCAGTTTTTCTTTTTTTTGGGCCACCCTTGTCACTTTTCGAAAAAGGAAGGGGTGAGGGTGTGAGCAGAGGGCACGGTCATCAGACCCATCAGATTTATTAAAATTTATGCCAGAAATCTGGAATAAATGATGCAGTAAGTCTACGCCAGTTATGATCTGGCATAGATTTCCCCTCCAGGAGGTGCAACCTCTGCCAGTGATGGGGTTATGATAACGCCAGTCTTCCTAAATTTTCTCCATCATATATAAAAGAAGTTCAGAGTGTGATACACAATTAGGATACATGGATGGAAAAAAAGTGTTTTTGCTGGACTGTTTCTTTCTGGAGTGGTAACTAATTTACTCTGTGGTTCCTTTCTCCTTGCAAGAAGTCAAGTCAAGAGAAGAAAAGTTCCTGGCATGCCTTCTGGGATTAAAGGGGGTTTCCAGGACCAGAATATTTGTGACCTATCCTTAGTATATTAAAAACAGCTGTAAAATCACTTTGTCCCTTTAACGTTAGCTTGAAATAAATAGATGAATTATCAACTAAACCATATTAATAATTTTATTATGATATATAATCACTGGGAGTCACATACCTTAGTAAGAAAGAAATATATTCTAAACAAGCTTGAGATAAAGCCATTCAATAACACTATAATCTGGTCTGTTTTGGGGGCATTTGTCTAAATCAGAAGTTTTATCTTTCACAAACACTGGATTATGCTTGAAGATAGTAATAGAAAATGTAATATGTAAGAGTAGTAGCAGTACATTTCTGCAAAGTGTAATTCTGTGGCGAAATAGGCAAATGGAACTATTAAATTGGATAACATATATGAGGCTTTACTAAAACCTCAAGGTTTTTCTTTAAAGAATACCTTAATATGTAACTCCCATTTTATTCAGGGGGTGTCAGGGGGTGTGTGGTGAACATTTTTGTAATATAATTTATTAACCTAGTGTAGCCCTATTTGGGGGGGGGTATGAGTATTATCCCTCCCGCAACAGACTCTGGCGCTGACCTGTGTGTATAATGGGACCTGAAGCCTTCGCTGAAGGGAAGAGTGGGAACATATATGAAATATATCAGTGCCTCCACCCAGGATAGAGCCTCTGTATTACAGGGAGGATCTCTTCCTGGGACTTACCCATGAAGTACAGTTAGTAGCCTTAACAAGGATCACTGTACTAATCTCACAGTCTGAAGAATACATACAGATACCACATAAGGTTATAACAGTAGCTTTATAAGAATCAACATGGTAATAATACATACATACAATATACTCAGAACACAGCAATACTACAACAACCAGCAAGTCCTCAACCGTCTTAGGTTATATACCCGGGTATATATATAGATATATAGCAAGAGTCCAGTGCACAATACCTCCAGGCAACAGAAGAGATGCAGGGGCCCCTGTGGATGACTGTGGATCCTCGGATTCTTCCAGGAGATGACAGACAGCCGATCAGGAGATGATGATGATGATGGTGAGATTCTTCAAAGGCAGCAAACAGGGCGACGGTGACGGCAGTAGATGCAGGCCTGACTACCCTAACACTGAGTCCTTAACCTGCCAGCTAAACTACTAGTGCCACCGGGCCTCTAACTAGCTAGTTGGCCTTCGGAAGCCTAACCTATCACTGCCCTGAACTATATATATATGGATCCCTAACTACGGTTACTAGCTAGGTCCTGTGAGTATATAGGGGGTAACACATACCTAACTATATACTGTGAAGTAAAGAGGAACAAGTGGCTCTTAGACTCCCCCAGACATAACATGTCTGTCTCAGCAGCTCTGCTCACATCTCTCCCCCCAGCAGCTCTGCCTCACATGTGTCTGACTCACTGTATTTACAAAACAAAACTTGCACTAAATGCCTGGGGTCTCTGAAGCCAAACTGCAGGGGCAAAGAAGCCAGATACATTATATACTAGTAGAAATGGCAGTTCCCTACACTCTCCCTCTGGTGAAATCTTTACGTCACGTCAAAGACATACAAAGTCATAGTATACAGTCAACATTACCAATGACAATATCAATATGGTTGCTTTTGCATTTACAGAGTCACAACAGGTTAATAGGTATACATGCCAGCAGGAGCGAAAATTGGTAACATATTGACCAAAGTGGACACTGCACCCACCCAAGCATGGTATAAATGAGGCTGAGTAGTAAATCTGGGGTCCCCCAAACTATCATATGTCAGCATAGGTGGAGGGTGTCTAATTCTCTCTCCTCTCCGTACCTCTCTCTGAGGTAAACTAGCATGTCCAGGCCCTAAACTAGGGTTGTCTGCCATGGGAGGGGATGGTGCTGGTGGCGTAGGAGAGCTAGATCCCTGCTCATCTGTAGACACAGATCTAGGTACGAATTCTGGAGTTTGAGGGTTCATAGGTCTCCCTGAAGGAGAAGATACTGGTGATCTAGGAACTTCAGGAGCCACAGTCCAATCACTCTCAGGAGTTTCAGGAAGGTCAGGTGGAATATCGGCTAAGGACTGTGGAGAATCGCAGGCCGAGCCATCATTGGAGATATCCATACCATCAATCTGAGGTACAGGCAACAAATGATTTCTATGCCAAGTCCTGATCCTCCCGTCCCGTCCTTTTATCTTGTAGACTGGTATTCCAGGCAACCGATCTACCACTGTAAAGAGTTCACTCCGCCATCGATCAGCCAGCTTATGTTTTGCAGATGCTCCCAAATTCCGTAGCAGAACATGGTCCCCAGGGTTCAATTCTCGGTATCTTACTCGAAGATCAAATCTCCTTTTATTTCCTTCATTCACTTTGGCCGCATTTTCCTCAGCCAGCTGATAAGCACTCTTAAGCGTTTCTTTCAAACGTGCCACGTATCGGTAATGATCTCGATGACTGATACCATCGGTGGAGACTCCCAACAAGATGTCAATAGGTAGCCTAGGCTCTCTTCCAAACATCAGAAAGTATGGTGAATATCCTGTGCTCTCGTGCCTTGTACTATTATAGGCATGCACCATAGCCTCCACTTTTCGACTCCAGGATCGCTTATCCTCAATTCGTAAGGTACCAAGCATATCAAGTAAAGTCCTGTTAAATCTTTCCAGGAAGGGCATCTCCCTCTGGATGGTAAGGCGTCGTCCGACTTTTGCGGATGTTCAACAACTGAAGTAACTCTTTGATCAGGTTACTCTCAAAATCCCGGCCTTGATCAGAATGCAACCGGTGTGGTAAGCCATAATGGATAAAATACTTTTCCCAAAGCACTCTTGCAACAGTGACTGCTTTTTGATCCTTAGTCGGAAAGGCTTGAGCATATCGTGTGAAGTGATCAGTCACCACCAATACATTTCCAAATCCTCTGGAGTCGTTGTCAATACAAAGGAAGTCTATGCAGACAAGATCCATGGGGCCCGAACTCTTCAAGTGTCCCATGAAGGCCGCTCGAACCGGGACAGTCTTCCTCTGCAAACATCTGCGACAGCACCTACACAGACGAGTCACGGTATCTCTCATTTTGGGCCAGTAGAATCGGTCTTGTATTAGGCCATAAGTCTTCTCAGGTCCCAAATGACCATGATAATCATGCAGACTTCGGAAAATCATCTTCTGAAAGCAGCTTGGAATAACTAGTTGGCGCCTTCCAGGGTGATCATGATACAGCACCACACGATAAAGTAGGCCATTGTCTATTTCAAACTTCTCCCAATCTCGTAGAAGTTGACTGCATTCAGAGGGTAGGGACGTCTTTAACATTTCTCTGTCTTGAGAACTCACTGCTTGATAAAGAGGTCCAATTAAAGGATCAGTCTTTTGACTCCAGATCATTCGCTTTGAAGATATAGAACAACTCTCAAAAGATCCTAAAGCGGCAGGGTAGGCAAACATGTCTGGTACAGCTTCGGGACCTCCCCCAATAGAGTCAATAAGCCGAGTTTCAGAAAAGGCTACTCGGTCTTCAACTACAGCAGCCATGGCACACAAAGCTCCTACTCCAGGACTTGGCACTTCTTCCCATTCATCCACTACTTCCGGACTAGGTAATCCAGGCCGTCTTGATAGAGCATCTGCCCCAATGTTCTTAGGCCCCGATTTATACTTGAGTGTGAAGTGGTAGTTGGATAAAGCTGCCAACCAGCGATGTCCTGTAGCATCGAGCTTAGCGGTTGACAAAACGTATGTCAGTGGATTGTTGTCTGTTCTTACTTCAAACGTGGCTCCGTATAAATAGTCATGTAATTTATCAACAATGGCCCACTTGAGCGCCAAAAACTCCAATTTATGTACTGGATAATTTTTCTCGCTGGGAGAAAGACTTCGACTTATGAAAGCTATGGGCCGTAACCCGGCCGGGTATTCTTGGTGCAGCACGCCACCTAATCCTTCAAAGCTGGCATCTACATGTAGCACATATGGCTTCTGTGCATCAGCATAAGCCAGAACGGGAGCTTCTGTCAATTTCTTCTTCAACAACTTAAATGCTTCTTCACAATCCGCAGTCCACCTATCGCCAAAAAGGCTTTTGGAAGACCCTTTCTTCTTTCCCGGATCTCCTGCATCACTCTTCAACAGGTCGAGGAGGGCTCGAGCAATTTTTGAATATCCTTCCACAAATCGTCGATAGAATCCACAAAACCCCAAGAAAGATTGCAACTCCGTAATATTTTGCGGTCGGGGCCAATTCACCACAGCTTCAATCTTACCAGGATCGGTAGCAACTCCTTCAGCAGAAACAATATGACCTACATAAGTGACCGAAGATCTACAAAATTTGCATTTGTCAGCCGACAACTTCAGCCCCTCTTCTTTTAAGCGATGGAGTACTCTCATGAGTCGTTCTTCATGTTCTTCCAGCGTCTTTCCAAACACAATAATGTCATCAAGATATACAAGGCATTCCCGGGGCACTAAATCACCTAACACTCTTTCCATCAACCTTTGGAACGTTGCTGGCGCACCTTTTGTACCTTGCGGCATACGAGTGAACTGAAAGAAACCCAAGGGGCATATGAAGGCTGTCTTTTCCTGATCCTCAGGTGCCATTGGGACTTGATAGTATCCCGATCTTAGGTCCAGCACTGTGAACCAACAGTTTCCATTCAGAGCTTCCAGAGCTTCTTCAATTCTCGGCAGTGTATACTGATCAGGTAAGGTTCTCCGGTTCAGAGTTCTGTAATCCACACATAGGCGAATTGCTCCAGATTTTTTCTTACCACCACAATAGGTGAGGCATAGGGGCTCTTACTGTCCACAATGATCCCCTGACCTTTCATTTGCTGTAGAGTCTGTCTTAACTCATCAACATCCTTTGGAGCAACTCTCCGTGGTCGCTCCCCGGAAGGGAGTAGAATCGGTCAATCGGAAAGTGTGTTGAGCACTTTTAGCACAACCTACATCCATATCATCCATGGAGAACACTTCCGATAATTCAGACAACTTCTGTGTCAGTCGCTGATTCCAGGCCTCTGGTAAATGTGGATCACTCAAGTCAAGATTGAGATTAGGGATTGCATCTCGGATTTGAATCCTGCACACTTCAGCGTATGGATTTACTCCAAGCACAGGGTAGCAGTGGGCCACATTCTGGTATGGTCCAATTACAATCGGATGCGGTG